>SRSE01000558.1:2675036-4012554 GCA_005024645.1 Planiliza haematocheilus | reverse complement strand
TTTTGATCCCGAATCCTATGCTATTACTTGTGTAGGAACCTCAGGTCCTCTCAATTCTCAATGTCAATTTACGGAGTTGTTTTGCAGAAGAACTCTTCTAACAGATCAACCTTTTACCCATAGCTATAAATGTGCCATGTCCAGATGCTGGACAGACCCACGCTAATGGAACTCCCTAATGCTGAGGACGTCACCTAAGCCAAAATAGACAGATTTACACTTCTGTGGAATTTCCCCACTCTGGTTTCTGAACTAATTAGTTCTGAATCGAAAGAACATTAATGCGATATCGGAATTACAAAGACTGAATTAAATGACTTTCATTCCATGGGATAAAGTCTAGAAGACTGAATGTTATTTTTATTATGTTTTAAGCTTTCGATGTACTAATCCTTCCTTTTCAGAGACACACACATGCAAATATACCAAACACCTTCTTGCTCCCCCTCTCGAGAGTGACCAAGGAAGTGAATCAGATAAGGGGGTCGTAAATAACCGTCCTCCCAGAACCAGACTCGTCTGTTTTTCTCCTCTCTAAAAAGAGCATAGGTTTAATAATATGACTATTGAAATTGCAATAACCTGGTAAGTTATATATTGTTGTTCAGGAAGTGCTAATGATCACAATGAGACTATTTTGATCCTGTACGATAAAGTTAACCCAAATTAATATAATTGGTCACAGAAAAGAAGTATCAACATTGCCATCAAGTGGTTATCTTTTAAAAGTATTTTCCCTCTTTTAATAATTGTTTAAGTTAAAGAATGTAGAACTTTAGGTGTTCTTATTCTACTAGTAGCTATTGTGAAATCATCACTACAGGAATTGTTATTTTAGAAACACAATCTTTTAGTATTAGCAAATTGTCATTATAAAGAGTACTTGAGTTTATTAATTAATTGATGCTTTTGAATTATTTTGATTTCGCCGTTCATATACGTCATCTTGTTAGTTGTAATGTTGAGTGTTGTCACATACGAAAACATTGCTAACGAGCCATGATGAGTGATGGAATGGTTACATTTAATAATATAAAATAGGTTAAGAAGATCAGGCAATAACAGTCTCAAGACAAAGGAGTGGGCGTTCTCTTCACTTTCCGCGCGAAGAGTTTGGAAACCCGACCTAAACACGCCCTGAATAATTAACTGATAAAACCAGAGAGACGCTCTCTTTTCTCCGGACTTTTGCACTTTTACTTTACTTTACTTTTCTTCGGCACTTTTTGTACTTTAACTTTCTAGTACATTCTAGTTTTCATTTCCATTTTCCGTTTACGTATTTATGTTTAAACTTGGTAACTTTGTTTTAAGAACAACTTGAATATTTCAAGCTCTGTTTGTTTCTCGTCAGATGTTTTCCCTGGCGTACGATTTTTATAGTGACTTTAATATTTTTCTAGCTTTATTCATTTTTATACTCTACGAACCGAAGTACTAACCATCATCGTTCATAAGTTAGCCAGCGTAGACAGTGGGATATCAGAGAAAGACCCCATCTCTCGACGGATCAAGAACCAAGAAGCTGTTGCCATAGCAACGATATCAAGAAGACGTGACGAGCCGGATTCTTTTTCAAACACAAAGACATTGCCAAGGGTCGTCTACTGCCTTTGACTGAACACCTACAACGCTCTCAAGTGAAACCGGGTGTTGGAGTTGCAAACCAAGCAACGAGTCCTGTCTACCGGTCCAAGAGAGGCCGCATCAGCTGTGCCGTTACCGTCACCGTCACCAACTCGTCACACCGACGCCGAGAAGACTACGGAAAAGTAGGCTGAATCGTTCCTACCGCTTAAGACAAAGAGTTGGTGTCACTACTTTGAAACTCCCTACTAATATCTTTTAGAGAAGATTAATTAGATTAGGTATCATTCCTTTTAGACTAAACCTTAAAACATCTCCATCTCTCACCATTGCTCCAGAAATTAATAATTCCATACCTTATTATATTCGTTTTATTTGATTATCTATGCATATATTCTATTAGTCCCTAATTTACTCATAGTTGTCACTTTATTAAATAAATATTCATTCACACTTAAGAAGTTGTTTGTGGTGTTGTTTACGGCAGAGAATGACTGGTAAAATTTGTAGTAAAGGATTCCTCCTTCAGATATTCAAATTATTTAACCGAGACTGATAAACTGATTTAAACCGTGTTCTTCCTACGATAACAGGAGGTGGTGCCCTAACGAGACAATTTAGTAGTGTAGACTTCCCTACACTTGGATAAGCGATCGATGAGTTTTTTGCGAATTTATTCGCGAAAAAAGGCGAAAAATTTCCCATTGAAATGAATGGGAGACCCCGAAAAATCAACAGGCATTTTCTACAATCAACTGCTCTGGCATACTTTCACCCAGACACTTCATTTAAACTTTAAAACGTAGACACTCTTGTCTTCTCTTCAGAGATTCCCTTCACTTATCGACACCTTTTACCGTTTTAAACTATGAAGCCTCAAAGCGGTGTAGGGTTTTACTCAAATTTCGGGGTTTATAATGGGTGTGGTATTGTGCGGAATGTTCGCGCCAGAGTGGATGACATCATCAGCTAGAGTGGAGAGGAGAGAGAACATTAGGCAAAAAATTAAATAGAAACTGCTCCCGCGGCCACAACTTTCACACCACAGACATAATTTATACATAGAAACGTAGGAAAATGTGTCTTCTCGCTCACAATTCGTCTGCTAAAGCTGTAAGTCTTATACTTTTGGCGTGAGACGCAAAAATGCGCCAGCAAACCCCTTCCTCGCTCCATAGACTGCAATGTTAATTTGTGGAGGAAAGCAGAAGCATCCTTTGTTTTAAATCGCTTTAAATAGCTCACATTTCTTCATTTTACCCACAAACTGCATATCTAGACGTTCAGGAAAGCCTCAAGATGCCCAAAGTGAAGTCGGTTCAACGATTGGACACACAGTTTGGCCACAAGGCCTTCCTGTTCGAGGCCGTGGTTTCAGCATTTTCGCCCACTCTAGTCGTTTTCTAACTGATAGTCAAACTGGTAACCGTGGCAACCAGGGGCTCCACAGAAAGAGGGCGGGAAAACATAAGTAACTGGTCTGTAGGGCGGCCATTTTGGGGCAATGTTAATGGAAACAGCCCACTCGGGAAACTTCTAACTGAAGTAACTGGTCTGTGGGGCGGCCATTTTGGCTTTTGGCACCCAAGTTGAACAATGACAGGTGTCTGTCTGTCATTGGCTAGCGCGTCATGCTAATTGCTAACATTAGCGGCTAATGCTAATTTTTAGTAGCTAGAAATTGGTGGTAGCATTAGTGGCAGCATTAGCATGTTAGCGAATAGCATATTAGCAATTAGCATGTTAGCATTAGCATGTTAGCAATTAGCATCTCCTTAATTTTTAGTGGCTTAAAAGTCATGCTAACACTAAAACCAATGTTAAAATAATTGGCTAGCGCATCATGCTAATTGCTAACATTAGCGGCTAATGCTATTTTTAGTGGTAGAAATTGGTGGTAGCATTAGTGGCAGCATTAGCATGTTAGCGAATAGCATATTAGCAATTAGCATGTTAGCATTAGCATGCAATTAGCATGTATTTAATTTTTAGTGTCTAAAAAGACATGCTAACACTAAACCAATGCTAAAATTAGTGGCTAGCGCGTCATGCTAATTGCTAACATTAGCGGCTAATGATAATTTTTCGTGGCTAGAAATTGGTGGTTGCATTAGTGGCAGCATTAGAATGTTGGCGAATAGCATATTAGCAATTAGCATGTTAGCATTAGCATGCTAACAATTAGCATGTATTTAATTTTTAGTGTCTAAAGAGACATGCTAACACTAAACTAATGCTAAAGTTAGTGGCTAGCGCGTCATGCTAATTGCTAACATTAGCAGCTAATGGCAACAGCCCACTCGGCACTTCAAAAATTTCCAGCGGGAATTTTCTAGTTAAACCATCAACCTGTCTTCTAGATCCAATCCCAATTAAATTGCTCAAAGAAGTTCTTCCATTAATTAACACTTCCATATTGAACCAGATAAATTTATCTTTATTAACAGGATATGTGCCTCAGTCTTTTAAGATTGCTGTTATTAAGCCCCTACTTAAGAAAGCCACTCTAGATCCAAATGTTTTAGCCAACTATAGACCAATCTCCAACCTTCTTTTTATTTCCAAAATTCTAGAAAAAGTTGTTGCTAATCACTTGTGTGACCACTTAAACAGGAATGGTCTGTTTGAAAAGTTTCAGTCAGGTTTTAGAGTTCATCATAGTACAGAAACAGCTCTGGTTAAAGTTACCAATGATCTCCTCATGGCTTCAGATAGTGGAGTTGTCTCTATACTAGTTTCTGCTAGATCTTAGTGCTGCATTTGACACTATTGATCATAATATTCTACTACAGAGACTTGAAAGTGAGATCCAGATTAAAGGAACTGCATTAGATTGGTTTGAATCCTATCTGTTCCTACCCGCATAAGACCTAGAGTTGGTGTCACTACTTTGAAACTCCCTACTAATATCTTTAGAGAAGACTGATTAGATTAGGTAGGTCCTTCCTTTTAGATTAAACCTTAAAACATCTCTATCTCTCACTATCGCTCCAGAAATTAATAATTCCATACCTTATTATATTCGTTTTATTTGATTATCTATGCATATATTCTATTAGTCCCTCATTTACTCATAGTTGTCACTTTATTAAATAAATATTCATTCACACTTAAGAAGTTGTTTGTGGTGTTGTTTACGGCAGAGAATGACTGGTAAAATTTGTAGTAAAGGATTCCTCCTTCAGATATTCAAATTATTTAACCGAGACTGATAAACTGATTTAAACCGTGTTCTTCCTACGATAACAGGAGGTGGTGCCCCAACGAGACAATTTAAAAGTGTATGTTATCCTACATCTACGTAATATCATCAAAATTAGGAACATCCTGTCTCAGAATGATGCTGAGAAACTAGTTCATGCATTTGTGTCTTCCAGGCTGGATTACTGTAATTCATTACTGTCTGGCTGCCCAAATAACTCTTTAAAAAGCCTCTAACTGATTCAAAATGCCGCAGCAAGAGCATTGACAGGCATTAGCAAGAGAGATCATATTACTCCAGTTTTAGCTTCTCTTCACTGGCTCCCCTTAAAGTCTAGAATACAATTCAAAATCCTCCTCCTTACATACAAGGCCCTCAAAGGCCTAGCTCCATCATATCTTAAAGACCTCATTGTACCATATCATCCCAACAGATCACTTCGGTCTGAAAGTGCAGGCCTACTTGTGGTTCCTAGAATTTCAAAAAGTAGAATGGGAGGTAGAGCTTTCAGCTATCAGGCTCCTCTCCTGTGGAACCAGCTCCCAGTCTGGGTTCGGGAAGGAGACACTCTCTCTATTTTTAAGGTCAGGCTTAAGACTTTCCTTTTTGATCGAGCTTATAGTTAGGGCTGGACTAAACCATCCCTTAGTTATGCTGCTATAGGCCTAGGCTGCTGGGGGACAATGCACCAAACACATGTTCTCCTTCTTTCTTCTCTCTCCACTCTCGTGTCCTCCACTTTCTTTTTCTCTGGCACAGAGCTCCTGCCCTCTAAATTCCTATCTGCTACTAGTCATGCAATTCTGTGCTATTACTATGTAGAATGTTTACTGCTGCTCTCCCTTCTTCCGAGTATCTCTGGCCTGGAGTTGAGTGTTTCCTGTGGAGCGCCATACTACATCTGTTGTCAATTCAATTCAATTCAATTTAGTTTTATTTATATAGCGTCAATAACAATACAAATAGTCTCAAGACGCTTTACAAGACCCGGCCTGAAACCCCAGAGCAAGCCTGAAGGCGACGGTGGCAAGGAAAACTCCCTTTTAACAGGAAGAAACCTTGAGCAGAACCCAGCTCATATGGAGGGACCCATCTGCCTAAGGCCAGCCGGGTACAGACAGAGAAAGAGAACAGCAAGATACGCATACATCTGTCATAAATACACATATCTGACTAAAGCATACAAGTTGGATGCTATGATTCAAACTAATGATGTTACATGACAGTTTGAAAATGTAAGAGGAATCATAGGCAGGTTGGAGAATTGTTCATTCAGGTAGGAGTGGATAACAGCAGGATTCCATGGAGACTGGGCAGGCTGATGAGACCACGACATCCGTTGTCGTCGTGTTGTAGTTTGTATCATAGCATCCCACTTGTATGTTTATCTTGCTGTTCTCTTTCTCTGTCTGTACCCGGCTGGCCTTAGGCAGATGGGTCCCTCCATATGAGCTGGGTTCTGCTCAAGGTTTCTTCCTGTTAAAAGGGAGTTTTTCCTTGCCAACATCGCCTTCAGGCTTGCTCTGGGGGTTTCAGGCCGGGTCTTGTTATTGACGCTATATAAATAAAACTGAATTGAATTGAATTGAATTGCCCAAACTTTTGCATACCACTGTATATAATTACAAGAAGAGAAGAACACACTCAAATGAACAGTAATTAGAGTTTAAATAATGCCCCTCAAATCCAATATTATTTCATCAACTTTTGACTTTTTATCAATAACATATTACTTCATTCTAAAGTTATTTAACTCTTTTGAAAATTAAACAGTAGGTTTGCTGTGTGGTGTCCTTATTTATCACTTACCTATCTATCTGACGTGATACTGTACATACCTGTCTGCACTGCTGTTTGGTACAGAAAAAGCAGGGTTATCCCCATTGCATGGTTCACAGCTGGCCATATCCAAAAGGTTTCCACTGATATCTCTTTCCACTGACAAAAAAAAAAAAAATACATAAAATATACAATTATCCATGATTGTATTGCCTCTTTAAATTTGAAGCAAGCACATTCAGCATTACAGAATGTTGAATGCATACTGTCAGTTCATTCATTAGTTCTCACCCAGGACATTGCCTGGTGGGCACTGGCACGTCCCCTCATCACTGAGACTGTCTGGACAGCGAATACACCCAAACCCATCTTTTGTTACTGCCTGTAAAGATGTAAAGTATTACTACAGATATGAGAAATTGTGTCATGTCTCAAATCTATAAATATATTGTATAAGAGGTACATACAGGCTTGTTGGTGGGACATTGCTGACAAGTAATGGACACTTTGTCTGTGGTGACAGTTTGGTAACCACTTTGGCAAATGCAGCTCAGTCCTGAAAATGAAGGAAATATAATTGGGGCATGCAATGAAGCAAAGCCTTGAGAGAAATATCAGTTCATTAATCAATTTCATTCACATGCTCTTTTCCTAAATCAAGTTATCCCTACTCAGGGGTTACCCCTACTCCAAGTACCAAAAGAGTCTACTCAAGTAAAACTACTGTTACCTTGATGAAATTTTATTTAAGTAAAAGTACTGGTGTAAAAATCTACTCAAGTAAAAGTAAAAAAGTATCTCATTTAAAATGTACTCAGAGTAAAAGTTACATAGTTACTTCTTAGGTGGGGTGTAATCTCTCCCCATGCAATAAAAAAGCAGAAAAATATACACAGATCCAATTCACTTTTTTTATTAAAGAAAACACATAGATCACAGATACACAGATCCTCTTGAAAGTTCCTCTCTTCTGTAAAACTGGGTTGTTCAACCACAGAAAATGGATAAAGGCCTTCACAAATGAAGTCAATCAGAACCATGTCAACTTTTGCTTGGGGCACACATTTGTTTCCACCCACAGCCACTAAGTCAGATATTTTTGCTTGCTTTGTTTTTTACTGGTTCCAGGGTCCGCTTCCATGCTGCCACGAGGTCAGTGTAAATTTTCATCCTTGATGTTTCCTCTGTGAATACAAAACAAACATCATCATACAAATAATCAATACCATGTTTTCATTAAACATACAGGTAAAATATTTTTATATTGATAGATTAATTCCTATTTTTCAAAGTGACATGTAGAAAGAGTAGACTATACCATTCAATTCAATTCATATCTGCTACTAGTCATGCAATTCTGTGCTATTACTATGTAGAATGTTTACTGCTGCTCTCCCTTCTTCCGAGTATCTCTGGCCTGGAGTTGAGTGTTTCCTGTGGAGCGCCATACTACATCTGTTGTCAATTCAATTCAATTCAATTCAGTTTTATTTATATAGCGTCAATAACAATAGAAATCGCCTCAAGACGCTTTACAAACACCCAGCCTGAAACCCCCAGAGCAAGCTCGAAGGCGACGGTGACAAGGAAAAACTCTATTTTAACAGGAAGAAACCTTGAGCAAAACACAGCTCATATGGAGGGACCCATCTGCCTAAGGCCAGCCGGGTACAGACAGACTATAATGCATAGGTCACTGGCAGATATTAAGTGTGGTCCTAGATCACCTGGTTTTATCCTGCATCTGAGATTACTGAATGAAAAACGTTCCCCATTATATTATATCAATCAATCAATCAATCAATCTTTATTTATATAGCGCCAAATCACAACAACAGTCATCTCAAGGTACTTTACACATACAGCAGGTCTACTAAAAGACCCAGTATTAGAACAACACTAGAAGATTTTAGGCAAAACTTATAACTTTTTGGTGCATTTTTCAATGTCTTAATACACTCATAAGAAATTTTCAACGCATATCATGACAATATTAACATCATTTTGTGTGAAATTAAGGAATGCATCAGATTTGATTGTTTAAAATGAGACTAAATTACTAAGTTAGCTAACGTTAACTAGCACTATAAAGCTGCCTGCTAACACTAACGTTAGCATACCATCACTGAGTAAAGTTATCAATTGCATGGATTCATGATTAATTAATTGCAACTTACTTAGCTTCACGTGAGGTTATCTTACCTGTACATGCTTGCCCAGGTTGGAAGCAGAGTTTTTGTAGGTGAATATCTGTGTCTCTTTTGGCATACAAAGTTTACACTGCATGATAAAACTGTTGTCATTCGCGGACTTCAACTCAAAGTATGGACAGGGATTGGCCTCGCGTTCTCCGTGCACATTTCTCTGTCTCAAATTCGCTCTTCTCCTTCCCCAAAAACTTGTCTCCATCATCTTTTACCTGACTCCTCTGTGTCACCAACGTCTCTTCGTTTCTGACCTTCTGGCGCTGCTGTTGTCCAGAGCAAATCAGATTGATAGTAGTAGCACGCAGACGCCACCAACTTTTTTTTTTTTTTACTTTGTAACGGAAGCTTTTCAAAATGTAGTGAAGTAAATTATTTCAAATAATATGTAAGTAAAAGTAAAACTGCTGATTTTAAAAAGTACTCAAAAAAGTGCAAGTACACAAAAAACTACTCAATTACAGTAACAACAGTAAATGTAACTCATTACTTTCCACCCCTGCCCCTACTTACAAAATAATAAGTAATCCTCTCTATACTTGGCAACAGAATTCGTAAAGCAAATGACAGTCCAAGGAGAATATCAGGCAAGAAATACATTATGAGTACAGGATCAGAACGAGAGATAAGAGATCAGAACAAGGATCTGGACTCTAGTCATTCTAACACTGCTTAGAAGGGGTGCTTTAATATGATCATAATTTTGTTATAGGCTTATTATTGGGATCAATATATGAACATGGTCCTATTCTAATATTATAACCAAGTGCAGATAACAACCTGGAAGACAATCCTTCATATTATGAAGTTAGCTAACATTTTATGACGTTCATAATCAGGCCAGCTGACAGTCTTCCCTGACATTGTGGTCAGCAGCACTGGAGCTCCCCAGGGGACTGTACTTTCCCTTTCCTCTTCAACCTGTACACTGCAGACTTCTACTATAACTCGGACACGTGTCACATCCAGAAGTTCGCAGATGACACGGCCATCGTGTGGTGTATCAGCAGCGGCGAAGAGGAGGAGTAAAAGAGCCTGGTGAGGGATTTTGTTGTCTGGAGCCACACAAACAACCTACAGCTCAGCACCTCAAAGACTAAGGAACTGGTTATTGACTTTGGGAGGGACAGACCCAACCCCAGACCAGTTCTGATAGGAGCGGAAGGGGTGGAGGTCATGCAGACCTATAAATATCTTGGGCTGTGGCTAGACAACAAGCTGGACTTGACGAGCAACACGGGGCAGCTGTACAAGAAGGCCCAGAGCAGGATGTACTTCTTGAGGAGGTTAAGATCCTTCAATATCAGCAAGAAGGTCCTGGGGAGCTTCTACTAGTCTGTGGTCGCCATCATCCTGACCTAAGCTGTGGTGTGCTGGGGTGGGAGCACCTCAAAGGCAGACCTCTCCAGGTTGGAGAAGCTGATCAGGTGGGCTGGCTCTGTGGTTGGCACGAGGCTGGACCCTCTGGCTACTGTAGCAGAGAGAAGGACACTTAAAAAACTAACGAGTATCCTGGACAATGCCAGCCACCCTCTGCACACGACCATCGGTAGCCAGAGGCTACTCCTCCTAAGGTGCAGGACAAATAGATTGAGGAACTCCTTTGTCCCCCGTGCCATCAAACAGTATAACCACCACTCACTTGGGGGTAGGAGGACAAAAAAGAAAGGGACTGAATGACGTTTCAACCAACCTACAATAATTAAGTGCAATAACAAATGTATCTGGTATTTTTCTATTTATGCAACAACTAATATACAGTGGTATGAAAAAGTTTGGGCACCCCTCTAAGATTTCATAATAATTTGCTCTAACTTTATAAAAGACGATCACAGCAACAAGATTTTACTTCCTACAGAGATGTAGACATTTAAGTGTTTTCCAGACCAAAATTCTTAGAATATCATTACAAAGTTTTATTATAATAACTTAAAATGTAAAAAGTGGTATGTGCAAAAGTTTGGGCACCCTTTTAATCACATTGATTTCAAGACCTGTAGGGATTTGTAGCTGACATGTTGCAGCCCAAAACTGCTTTGATTAGCTTGTGAGACCTTCAATTACAAAGACAGGTAAAACCAATCATGAAAAAGGCTATTTAACAGAGGCAATTGCTGGCTGTGTTTGTCCTATGCTCCTGGCAACATGGGGGCATCGAAACAACTCTCCACTGACCAAGAAACTAAGATAATTCATTATCATGAATTAGGAGAATGGTACAAGAAATTATCAAGAAGGTTTGGGATGTCTATCTCCACCGTCAGAAATGTGGTGCAGAAATGGAAGGCCAGAAGAACAGTCATTGTGAAGGAAAGATGTGGTAGGCCAAAAAAAATACTGGAAAGACACAGACGAAGGATGGTTAGAATGGTCACAGACAAGCCACAGACCACCTCCAGAGAACTACAAGAACATCTGGCTACTGATGGTGTAGTTGTTCATCGTTCCACAATCCAGCGCACTTTGCACCAGGAAAAGCTCTTTGGAAGGCTGATGCTCAAAAAGCTTTTCCTGAGTGTTCGTCACAAGAAGAGTCGCATGAGGTATGCAAAAGCACATCTGGACAAGCCAGAAGCATTTGGGAAAAAAATACTGTGGTCAGATGAGACTAAAATGGAGTTATTTGGTCAGAAGAAGAGGAGGTATGCATGGTGAAAAAAACACACTGAATTCCATGAGAAGAACTTATTGCCTACTGTGAAATATGGTGGAGGGTCCATCATGTTATGGGGCTGTGTGGCTAGCACAGGGACTGGAAACCTTGTTAAAGTTGAGGGCCACATGAATTCCTCTCAGTATCAGCAGATTCTTGACAAGAATGTTCAAGAATCTGTCACAAAGTTGAAGCTACGCCGGGGTTGGATTTTTCACCAGGACAATGATCCCAAGCACTGTTCAAAATCCACCAAGGTGTGTGTGGGGGGGGGGGGGGGGGGGGTGCAAACATATTCACATTCTGAAGTAAAGGTACGGATTTTAATTAATTAATTAATTAATTAATGCATTTATCGTGTGGATTTTTTATTGAATATTGTATGTTTCATAATGCATTTTGGGTGTGCCTTTTAACGTTGAATTCATGCAGAAGCACAAGTACAATCTTCTGGAATGGCCATCCCAGTCCCCAGACCTTAACATCATTGAAAATGTATGGATTGATTTGAAGCAGGCTGTTTACGCACGGAAGCCAAGAAACCTGACTGAACTGGAGGTGTTTTGTATGGAGGAATGGGCCAAACTACCACCTGCCAGACTTAAGGGACTTGTCAGTGGCTATAGGAGGCGTCTACAGGCTGTTCTTGCAGCAAAAGGAGGGTCTATTAATTAGGGGCCAAGCAGCGAAGCTGCGGAGGCACCTATTGTGTTTGTACGTTTTCTTCCCTATTATTAGTGGGGCTGTGCAAGCACAGCCCACTACTGACCCCCATATAGCAAAGCTATAGGGGTCAAGCACAGCCCACTATTGTTATTGCTCGCGTCTATTTTTTAGTGGGGCTGTGCAAGCACAGCCCACTACTGATCCCCATATAGCAAAGCTATAGGGGTCAGTAGTGGGCTGTTGCTCGCGTCTATTTTTATTATTATTCCCACGGATTTTCGGTCGCTATCTCCTCGCGCACAGTTCATCGCACATACACGAAAAATACATCAGAACGTGCGTATCGATCGCGGCGGGTGTGCTATTATTCAGTTTCTCCAGGTCGGAATTATTCGCGACATAGTCAACAAACATAACCTCCTTCGCAGAGGCAATAAGTACCACTAGTTCAACAAGCATAAACGTGCATCATCCCACACAGCAAAAGGACTGCGCAGCGGACCTGCCGCGGATGTATGTCGGCTTCCGGAACGGACCCGCGAAACGGACCCGTATCGGGGTCCAGATGCACTCAGGAACTCCGCCGTGGCTCCGCGCTGCTCCGCATCCGCGATTAAAGCCTCACCTCCGCGGCGGGTCCGTTTGGGACCCGCAAATTGATAATAAAGGCTCATCCGGCCCGGGTCCGTTTTGGACCCGTTTATCTCATTTTCAAAAACCCTTCTGTTCATGTTGTAGGATAAACTAAACTATAGGACAAAAAAACGAGGCTATCACTGGGCTTAGCCTGGCTTAACCCTTTATTTGTCCCGCAATGGGGAAATTGCAGTTCACAACAGCTTAGAGCAAAATAGCAAAAAATAGCAAAAGCAGCAAGAAAAGCCAGAGCAAAGAGGATAACTATAAAAGATAAATAGTGTATAAATTGTGGAAATATTGCACAGATTGAATTGTAATATTGCACGGATTGTAAGAAATGTTATTACAGTTATGGTGTAGTACTATTGCACATGTAATTGTAATATTGCACATATTATCAAGACTGTTTATTGTGAAGCCTGACAGCAGCAGGAAGGAAAGACCTTCTGTATCTTTCCTTCACGCATCGAGGGTGAAGGAGAACAGGATACAACTAGGCTACAACTTCAGTGAAATGCTGCGTTATACACAGCTAAAATATCAGAAAATGAATAACTGGTGAACGACAAGAAGTTCAATAAAAATATGTTTTAATTATTATTCCTCTCAGCCTAGGCCAGTCCGTTTTTTTGGAAGGAGGCGGGACGTCTCCTAGTCACCCGATCTGCCGCAGGTTGAACCACCTGATGGCATGCTTTGTGACCTCCTCATCCGTGGCTGAACGTGTAAATGAGTTTTTCCTCAGGGCACCTGTAATCAAACAAACAGATATGACATTGTAATGTTATAGTGACTCGAAGCTGAGTGCTCAAAACCGCTTGAAGCTCCAGTGGAATTTTGTTTTTTCACGGCGATAATTATCGGTCTAGCTGATATGTTAACCGTTGATGTGCCGAGTGAATGGACCTAGTTGCTAACATTAGCTATCACAGCAGATAAAGACTGTAATGTTGACCCCACTTCACTGGCTGAAATACTAGTGCCAATTTATCAGCTAGATCTATAGTTTGCATCGCAAACGTGAACTCATATAGGCATTAGCAACTTGCGAAATGATGCAAATGCGCCTAGCAGCATGCTGGCTAAGGTTAGCAGCTACGCCTTTAGCAGGCTACATAAATCAGCGACACATTAAAACAGGCCAGATCAAACAACGTGTTTTTAATCACACTACCATAACATATTCTACCGAAATTGCTATCCCATTTTAAATCAAATAGGCTACAGACTCACATGAATATCACATCTCAGCTAACGTTAATAGCTGCACAAAATGACAGTCACTCATTCATTCATTCATTTAAACAAATTATTAATACATAATACATAATGGTAAAAAAAACAAAGGCCAATGTGGATGTAAAAGGTCAATAAATCAATATACTTACTCAAGAGGGCGCTGGCAGCAACCGTGTCCAGAAAAGAAAATCTGATCTGTCTCTTGCTTTGCGTTGCGTACTGTTTAAATTCAAACGTTACGTTAATGGCGCGTCCGCGGATCCGATACGGTTCCGCTCAGGAACAGCTGTACGACAGTAGAATTTTGCGCGCCGCCTGGAGGCGGAGCGGATCCTCTGGGCTTGGCCAAAACAAATGTGACAGTCACGCGGGTTTGGCGACTTGAACACGGATCCGCCTAGGAGTCCCCTGCTGTGTGGGATATTTCAGCATAAACAGCCACATCTCCACCGGCATGATTTAGCCTACATGAGCTTTTATATATTTGGATATTTATTTAATCAGTCCAACTGCGAGGATAAGATTAGGTGAAAAATTGTAGCATGTTAGCATCGTAACATCGTAGTGTTGTATCATGTCATCTTAGCGCAAACTGCTGCCGACACAGCCCCACTCTCGCGATTTCCCGCAGGGGAATTGTCTAGTTAGTGGTGCTGTGCATAGCAGAGCCCACTACTGACCCTTATAGCAAAGCTAACTCCTCCCGCACAGTTCATCGCACATACACGAATAATACATCAGAACGTGCGGATCGATCGGAGCGGGTGTGCTATTATTTCGTTTCTCCAGGTTGGAATTATTCGCGACATAGTAGAGAATGAATGGGAAAAGTTGCAAACATCGCACTTCTTCAACACTTTTTCCAACATCCACTGCTCTGGCATACTTGCACCTAGAGACTTCATTTAAACTTTAAAACGTAGGTACTCTTGTCTTCTCTTCGGGGCTTCACTTCACTTATCGACACCTTTTACCGTTTTTAAACTACGGAGCCTCAATCGGTGTAGGTCTTTACTAAAATTTCAGGGGTTTATAATGGGTGTGTATTGCGCGGAATGTTCGCGCTAGAGGGGGTGACACCAACAGCTAGAGTGGAGAGGAGAGAAGAACATTAGGCAAAAAATAAAATAGAAACTGCTCCCGTGGCCACAAACTTCACACCACAGATAATTTATAGATAGAAACGTAGGAAAATGTGTCTTCTCGCTCACAATTCGTCTGCTAAAGCTGTAAGTCTTATAGTTTTAGCGTGAGACGCAAAGATGTGCCAGCAAACCCCTTCCTCGCTCCATAGACTGCAATGTTAAATTTCTGGAGCAAAGCAGAAGCAATCCTTTGTTTTAAATCGCTTTAAATAGCTCACATTTCTTCATTTTACCCACAAACTGCACATCTAGACGTTCAGGAAAGCCTCGAGATGCCCAAAGTGAAGTCGGTTCAACGATTGGACACACGGTGTGGCCACAAGGCCTTCCTGTTCGAGGCCGTGGTTTCAGCATTTTCGCCCACTCTAGCCGTTTTCTACCTGAAATTCAAACTGGTCACCATGACAACCAGGGGCTCCACAGAAAGAGGCGGGAAAACATAAGTAACTGGTCTGTAGGGCGGCCATTTTGGGGCAATGTTAATGGAAACAGCCCACTCGGGAAACTTCTAACTGAAGTAACTGGTCTGTGGGGCGGCCATTTTGGCTTTTGGCACCCAAGTTGAACAATGACAGGTGTCTGTCTGTCATTGGCTAGCGCGTCATGCTAATTGCTAACATTAGGGGCTAATGCTAATTTTAAGTAGCTAGAAATTGGTGGAAGCATTAGTGACAGCACTAGCATGTTAGCGAATAGCATATTAGCAATTAGCATGTTAGCATTAGCATGTTAGCAATTAGCATCTCCTTAATTTTTAGTGGCTTAAAAGTCATGCTAACACTAAACCAATGTTAAAATAATTGGCTAGCGCATTATGCTAATTGCTAACATTAGCGGCTAATGCTAATTTTTAGTGGTAGAATTTGGTGGTAGCATTAGTGGCAGCATTAGCATGTTAGTGAATAGCATATTAGTAATTAGCATGTTAGCATTAGCATATTAGCAATTTGCATCTGTTTCATTTTTAGGGGCTTAAAAGACACGGTAACACTAAACCAATGTTAAAATTGGTGGCTAGCGCATCATTCTAATTGCTAACATTAGCGGCTAATGCTAATTTTAGTGGTAGAATTTGGTGGTAGCATTAGTGGCAGCATTAGCATGTTAGTGAATAGCATATTAGCAATTAGCATTTTAGCATTAGCATGTTAGCAATTTGCATCTATTTCATTTTTAGGGGCTTAAAAGACATGCTAACACCAAACCAATGTTAAAATTGGTGGCTAGCGCATCATGCTAATTGCTAACATTAGCAGCCAATGGTAACAGCCCACTCTGCACTTCAAAATTTCCGCGGGAAATTTCTAGTTAGTGGCTCGTGCCAATAACCGAGGCCCTAGAAAATTAGTTAGTTAGGATTAGCGTTTTCTGTCGCTAACTTGTCCCAAGCAGTTCATCGCACATACACGAATAATACATCAAAACGTGCGGCTCGATCGGAGCGGGTGTGCTATTACTTCCTAAACATATGCTAACATATGCTAACATAGAATCATTTTTCTAATATATGTTATGTTAGCATATGTTAGCATTTATACTACAGCCTCTGCAATAGCATAATGTATCAAAGCCAAACTTGCTACAGCTACTCAGGAACGCATCGGGACGACGCTCAAATAAATTGGTGACCTTTGACCTCTATGCATTTTGGCCTGTAGCTCTTGATGTGTTTGGAATTAAAATGTACTAATGGTGTCTGGTGATAGTGCAGGTCGACTTGTGACGTCATCGTCATCGATTCGGCCGCCATATTGGATTTAATCAAAAACATCAAAAAGTTTTCACAGGTCACAAATTTCATCTGATCTTCACCAAATTTGGCACAGGCCACCTTCGGACCACGCCTCATCAATGCCTTGCTTTCTGGAGCAACTGGCAACAGCTTTCGCCCGCGACAGGCCGTCGAAATCGGCGGCAGAGCCGCCAAACGGGAAGCGACCTCGTATCTCGACCGATCCCGGGTCGTTTGGCTCGAAAACTGCTGCAACCGCTTCGGTTTACGCGACCGCTTCGGTTTACGCGACCGCTTCGGTTTACGCGACGAATCCGGACTGCCGAACTGTCTGCTTGGCCCCGCCAATGCTGCTTGCAGCTTTAATTATTAATGGAATTATTTCTTTGGGGTACCCAAATTTATGCACATGCCTATTTTGTTTAAATATTCATAAAAATGTTTCTGTTGGACCAATGAAAATGATTTCACTACTGAGATGTTTCTGTTTCCATAAGGTATAACATTCGTTAAAATAAAGTTGCTGCTTCAAAAGCTCAGCAAGTGACAAACTGATGCAATGATTTTCCTAAGGGGTGCCCAAACTTTTTCATACCACTGTATGTACAGTCACAGTATTTTTTATTATTATTATTAGTTTTATTATAATAATTATTATCATCATCATCATTATTATTCTATCTATTCTCTCTATTTAAAAAAAACATTACAGTTTCAGATGTTGGAAGGTGTTAAGGGTGGGAAACACTTCCTTGTCAGTATATCATTTTCTTGATTTATTTCTTCAGCTAACTCTATAATTTAGTTTAGGGGCAATTGTGGTCTAGTAGACAAAGGAGCTGATTTCAGAGTGTAAGGTGATGCTGATATGACTGGTTTGAGTTCCCTTAATGTCCCTTCCAGAGATGGATTGAGCACCCTGAGCCCCGTACCTGTGGCTGCCCACAGCTCTGAGTGTGCTCAGTCATTTCCATGGGGAAAGCATTTCCTAATGAGGGTCCAATAAAGAATGATTAGATTAATTCATAATTAATTCCAGGGGACTGTGGCAGGGACTACACACCATTACCGCCTATATTTTATTTTATTTTCCTCAGTTTACATATACACTTATGAAGTTTACCTTGTGTGTTATGTGCAATTACTACTGTTTTACTGATGTTGGGCCTGGATATTAAGGCACTCAATATCTGGGTTTGGCTATCAAGAATAATTAATAATTATTAAAAATAATTATTTATTATTAAATAATCGGATCTGGATTACAAGATCACCTCGGGGCACCACCCTTCTAGGAAGGGAAAAGATAGCCAATCAATCAAATCAGTCTCTAAATTGACTGATTTGTAGCATGTTAGCAAGCATGACTCTAAATTGTCAATTTGGATTTGTGATTAATAATTAACTTAATAACTATAACCAAAGATGACCATGTTAACAACTAGTTGAAGGAATTTGGAGTTCTTGGCAGTGTAGAGGTAGGCAGTATTCACTCTTGTACAACATTAAACAGACAACTGGTATGTTTAAAAGACATTTATTACAAGAATAAAAGGTAAACATACAGTCTAAACAGAATACTCTAAACAGGAATGTGTGTGTGTGTGTGTGTGTGTGTGTGTGTCAAGATGGCTGCCAGTTGTGGGCGTTCCAAGATGGCTGCCAGTTGTGGGCGTTCCAAGATGGCTGCCAGTTGTGGGCGTTCCAAGATAGCTGCCAGTTGTGGGCGTTCCAAGATGGCTGCCAGTTGTGGGCGTTCCAAGATGGCTGCCAGTTGTGGGCGTTCCAAGATGGCCGCCAGTGTGGGTGTGTCAAAATGGCCGCTGGGCCTTGAGGTCTTGAACACAAAGGAAAAATGGCTGCTCAGACCATGTGCTGGTCAGTGGATGTGTGGAATGTGATATGGGTTTTATGAGGTGCCAGGTTAGAGGAAGAGTGGTTAGTTAGCATGCAGGAGACCCTGAGTCTATGTGTTGCATAATCTAACTAACATCAAACCACTGTACTATACACAACTCAGTAAAAACAAATATCACATCAAATCACAGTTCTTTGCTTAGCTTAGCTTAGACTATGCCCAGGTCATACTACCAGTTGGAAAGTCGTGGAAAGTCCATTTCTGGTGTGTTGCTCCTTTAGTTGGCAATTCCTGATAGAAGGCCAAACTGGGAAAAGTTGTAGTCCTTGTGTGTTCCTGATTTTAGACGGTGGAGGGAAACCGGCCGCTCCTTGAGTCCTTTGAAGTGGTTTGTTAGCAGCTCTGTGCTAACTAACCGTTTGGCTCCTGTTGTTTGTGAGTTTAGCCTGCAAACCCTTTGTTTGTTGGCTAAAAAGCTGGTGTAGATTCCTCAGCAGGATTTCGCTTCGCTGCTGTATGGAGAACAGGCCTGCAAGTAGTTGCTTTGTGTTAGCAGACTACTTGGCACCCAGCTGCAGCCGAGCAGCTGGGGGTCTCCACGTGGTGGTGTGGAGTGGAGTGGGCAAGAGGTAAGAGGAAGAACAAAGGCCAAGACAGCGCATTTTATATGACCTGATGACCTCAGAGGTCACATGCCACTGTCAGCCAGTGAACTGCTGAGTCAGTTTTCACACCGGAGGATTGTGGGACTTGTAGTTCCAGGCCTTCTCTTTGTCTCCAAGATAAAGACAAAACATGTGGTTAACTTGGTTATGCCTGGGGAGCTTCCATAGCTCTCCACCAGGTTCATGTCCCAACATTCCCCCCTTTGGTCTCACGATCTCACTCGATGTGTGGTCGTGGGAGCACAAGTGTCTGTGTATAATCCAAGTTGGAAAAGTTCATTGATAGTAATGACGTCTGGGCAGTCTGTTAACCAACTGGGCAGTGGTAAATGTTAACTAACTTAGCTAAGCAAAACAAAATCATCAGGTGAAAGCTGAAATACATATAAGCACATTGACATTTACTAACAGTGTTAGTGAGAAAGAGAAGAATGTCAGTGATGTAAATTGTTATGGTAAGATGCAGAAAGAGAGTGGCACAATGATAAAACCATTTCCAAATGTCCAAGAGTTTGGTGGTTTACTCATTGGATCCCATTAGAATAATTATTATTCAATGCAGTGCTCGGTCTGATCATAACAGAAATACCAATTTTGTCCTTCATACAGATGTTGCTGTGGAAGGATGTCAACAAATTTAATATCTTCTTTGTCAATGGCTGTATCATTGTTCAAATGTGTCCTAAAAATTTGTGTTGAATAAGGACATACATATAAATTGCAAAATACTACCAAGGAGTTGGTTCAGGTGTAATTGCAAAGTTAGACAGTGGGTCTGGGTCCAATCAGAATTTAGGCTTTTCTCAGCTAATAGTGGCAGGTTTGACTATTAGTGAGTTGAAAACTATGGGGTTTGCTGCTGTTGCTAACAAATCAACAAGTTTGCCTACTTAACTGCAAAGAAAGTAAAGTACTTAGTACCTACTGGCAGTACAGGGATGGACTGTTATTATTTCCGTGAGGAAGGAACTCTGAATCTGAGGTGCCTTAAGCTTTTCCGAACTCGTGGCTCAGGGCTGTAACGCTCCGTGTAGCCAGAGGCACAGAGGTATTCAGAGGCGTTGTCACTGTCTGATAAATTATGATCATCTAAGCTGCACTCAGAGATGCTGCGATCATCATCTGAGCAGTCTATTGGCTGATCATACTGCTGGGCCAGAATTTCAGAATAAGGCTTTCTACAGCTCCGACTATGTGAATGCCTATCTCTGGGAAGTTGGCGGACATGGCGGCTACGCTCAGTGTCCCTGTGTGGCCCTTTATCACCCCCCTTTGGTCTGTTGTGAGGGTGGTGTTTTAAAGTGACAGATCGGGGTGATGCCTTGGTGGTTGAGTTGGAAGGCTCAACAGTCTTCCCTCTTGCTTTGGAAATGACAACAGTTTCCCAAGCCACCTGTGTCATCTTCCTGATGTCTTGCATCGAGGGATCACCTTGGCGTGTCATGAGTACAACGTGAGTGCGTACACATGGGTGCAGGTTCTGCAAGAATAAGGACTTGAAGGTGGAGCTTTCTTCTAAGCCTGGTGCATTCTTGCCCTGGAAGTACACATGTCTCAAACGTTTGTAATAATCTCTAGGATGCTCATGACGGGTATGTTTAATTTGGAAAGCTGCAACCATTGAGTCGATCTCATCAGCAGTAGAAGAGAATTCTTCTAACAGTGCTTGACAGAGCTCTGAGTAGTCATCTCTGACTGTGGGAGGTTGTGACTGGATAAACTTGTGGACAGCTTTAGAGCTCGTTTTCCATATAAGTTTAACCTTCTCCCTTTGGGTTGCATGGGGCAAATCAATTAGGGCGTGGTCTAAATCCCTGACATAATTGTCAACGTTATGATCACAGCTGTCTGGATCAAAATGTTCAATGTCCTGAGCAAGGAACTCAAGCACTTCAAAGCGGGGACACTGTGGTGTCCGGGCTGGTGCATCACGTGCAACAGTTATCTCTGGCAGAAAGGTGGGGGCTGGGCAAACCTGTGGTGTTGTAGTCCCCCTTTCGGAGAGATGGGCACGGATGGGAGTGTCATACATCATAGGCTGAAAAGAAGATTGGGCAGAATATCTTCTGGAGGATAAACTACAAATCTCTTCACGATCTATATCAGAAAGATGGGATATCAGGAAACTGTTACCTCGGTCTCTCAGAGGAGGTTGAGGAGCTGACTCCATTCCCAGGAACTTAGGGTCGGCTGGAAACTGACCATCTTCTAACTGTAGAGGGTATTAACCTTGCACTACAGGAGGAGTGTGAATCGGAATAACCAGAATCACATTGGCTTAATGACTGTGGTGGGGAAGGACAACCTGATTTAATCCTTAACAATTCCTCTTTGTGTGCACAAAGATCGGACTCTGCAGAGTGCAGGTCTGATAAGTAGCGCATAGCTTTGTTATTGGCCATTTGTACCTCATGGAGGAGACAAGCCGTTTGCGCTTTAAGGGACTCTACCTCCTTTTCTAAGGCTGCTTTGCTCTGAAAGGCAAGGCTGGATTGCCTGTGGAAGTTCAGAAGCAAACATCTTAACAATGGGCCCTTGGATGCAGTCTGTGCATCACACCTGACGCTCTTCGTCAGTAGGGAATCTATCTCATCCTGACACTCGCTAAAATTCAACTTGTTAATGAATTCAGGGTAGCCTGGGTTTAGGCTCTGTGCAAGGGAAGAAATGAATTGCTCTACACAGGGGTTCTCCATTGTTATGTGGGATAGAGGTAAGGTGTCAAAACAACAACAACAAAGCAATGGGGTTAGCAATGCTATGCTAAGTAGCTACATAGCTTTTAACAGAGAGGCTAGAAAGGTAGCTATGGCACCATCTAGTGGCTCTAGTGGGTGTCATATTATAGTTATAACGGAACTAATGTTGCCACAGCAACTGGAACATTGTAGCGCGGAGCAGTTAATGTGTTGTTGCCTGGGGTTACGAGGACGCTCTTCTTATGCCAGTTTGTTTAGATGTTTGCGCTGTTATTAAAGTAAATATCAACGGAGTAAGCCTACCCTCGATCATTTTACATGGTGTCAGAAGTAATTCAACGGACGATTAAGAGATAAAGTAAGAAGACAGACGGCAAGAAGAAAGAAATGGCGAAGTTTAACCCTCCGGAAAACTTTACGTTTGACAAGCCGACGGAGTGGCCCGAGTGGAAGCAACGGTTCGAGCGATACAGAGTCGCAACAAAGCTTCACAAGGACGAGGGACAAGTACAAGTGAGCTGCCTGATTTATGCCATGGGAAACGAGGCAGAAAACATTTTTAAGTCATTCACGTTTGCTCAAGAGGAGGACCGTAATGACTTTGTCATCGTCATGGGGAAGTTTAACGACTACTTTTTTCCGAGGAGGAACGTTACGGGCATGTTTTTACCAACGGGTCCAACGGCCGGGTGAGAAGGCAGAATGTTTCATCAGAGCCCTGTATGATCTGTCAGAGCACTGCGAGTTTGGAGTAACTCGAGAGGAAAATATCCGCGACCGCATCGTTGTCGGGATGATGGATAAAGAGCTCTCCCGCAGGCTGCAGCTGATGTCGGACCTGACGCTGACGCACACAATACAGACCGTCAGACAGTCGGAGGAGGTCGCGACACAAGTGAGTCTGCAAGGAGACGCTGCGGGATCAGTACAGGAGGTGCAGTTTAAACGCAAAAGCACGAATTGGAAACCACAACAGCGTCAACAAGGCAAGTCAAAGGACAGAAAATGGGGGGGAAATGAGAAGAAATGTGGCAAATGTGGGAAAACACAGCATAATAGAGATGAGAAGTGTCCTGCAGAAAGAGCTACCTGCCACAACTGTCACAGAATGGGACACTGGGCCAGAGTATGTCGCAGCAGGTCAGTGAATGAGGTCACAGAGACTGAGAGAGCTGGGCAGACCTCTTATTTCCTGGGTTCAGTGTGTGATGCTAATGAAAAAAGTGAACAGTGGACTGTGCAACTTCAAGTGGATTCCTGTCCAGTAGAATTCAAGATTGACACGGGAGCTGATGTCACTGTCATAAGTGAGGACACATTTCACACACTCACCCCTGAGAGAGCACTGGACCCACCTGACATTCCTCTGGACAGCCCTGGAGGTGAGCTGTTGTGTCTGGGCCGCTTCAACGCAACAGCCAGCCACAAAGGTAAAGACTATCTATTCACAGCCTACGTAGTACGTGGACGTAGAGTCAACAATCTCCTCAGCCGGGCCCTGTCAGTGAGGATGAACCTGGTGAGGCGAGTAGATGAGTTAAAATGCATCAGCAGCCATCTAACCCACAGTGAGCATGCTACTCTAAAAACTGAACCAGTCAAAATCCAGCTAAGAGAAGATGCTGTACCATATGCTGTGCACACTGCACGTCGTGTGCCCTTTCCCATGTTAGAGAAAGTGAAAGAAGAAATACAGAGGATGGAGAAGGATGGTGTCATCGAGCGAGTGATACAACCTACTGAATGGTGCGCTCCCATGGTACCAGTCCTGAAGAAGAACACAGGCACAGCCCGAATCTGCGTTGACCTGACAAAGCTAAACAGGTCAGTCAAAAGAGAACGCTACATCCTACCAACTCCAGACGAGATAACAGCCAAGCTGAGCGGCGCAACTGTGTTTTCTTCCCTTGATGCTGCCAGCGGATTCTGGCAGATCCCTCTGCATCCAGACAGCTGCAAGCTGACAACATTTATAACACCTTTTGGCAGATACTGTTTCAAAAGACTACCTTTGGCATAACAAGTGCACCGGAGATCTTCCAGCGCAAGATGCTGGAGACTTTAGAAGGACTGGAAGGCGTGGCAGTCTTCATGGATGACATCCTCATCTATGGGACCTCAATGGAGCTACATGATGCCCGACTGGAGAAGGTGCTGCAGCGTGTTGAGTCGGCAGGGTTGAAACTCAACAAGGAGAAATGCTCCCTCAGACAGAGCCAGCTACGCTTCCTGGGTCATCTCATCGACCAGTCAGGAGTCAGACCGGACCCTGACAAAGTGGAGGCTATTCACCAGTTGCCACCGCCTGAAAATGTGCAGGAGCTAAAAAGAGTCCTCGGCATGGTGAATTACCTGGGGAGGTTCGTCCCAGCCCTTGCAGCGGTGGGACAGCCGTTGTATGAGCTGCTAAAGAGCAAGAACATCTGGACCTGGGGACACTCACAGCAGGCAGCTTTTGAGGACATTAAAAGAATGCTGACAAAAGCACCTGTTCTTTCCTTTTATGATGTCACAAGGCCTACAGCTGTATCTGCAGACGCCAGTAGTTATGGACTGGGAGCTGTGCTGCTTCAGCTCCACGGAGAAGAGTGGAAGCCAGTAGCCTACTGCTCCAGACGTCTCTCAGAAGCTGAAACACGCTATGCCCAGATAGAGAAGGAGTGTCTGGCTGGCGTGTGGGCTTGTGAAAAGTTCGACAAGTATCTGTGTGGCCTAGATGAATTCAGGCTTGAGACTGATCATAAGCCATTGGTGCCACTCATCAACAGCCAGAGCATCGATAATGTTCCCTTGAGATGTCAGCGTCTTCTGATGCGGCTGATGAGGTACAAACCAGTTGCTGTATATGTGCCAGGAAAAACTCTCCTCGTCGCTGATGCCTTGCCCCGAAGCCCACAGACTTACACAAAAGAAGAAACTGACACACACAGCGAGGTGGAGTGTTATGTAGCTTCGGTGGTACAAGGCATCCCAGCATCTCCAAGCAGGATGGAAAGCATCAAAATGGCCACTGCAGCTGACAGCGAGCTGCAGTCTGTCATCAAATTCGTAAGAAGCGGATGGCCAGAATACAGTGGAAATGCACCACCAAACGTCAGAGTGTACATGAAGGTGAAAAATGAGCTATCAGAGGCTGATGGTTTGCTCATACGTGGAAGCAGGATCGTCATTCCACAGTCAGAGAGAGCCGACATCATTCAGAAAATACATGATGGACATCAGGGGCTAACAAAGTGTAGAGACAGAGCAAAATCTTCGGTCTGGTGGCCAGGACTCTCTGCAGAACTCAAGAACACAGTGATGTCATGCCACTCATGCCATGAGCAAAAGCGGGCCCAACAGAAAGAGCCACTCATCTCTACACCACTGCCTGATCGTCCATGGAAGAGAATTGCTCTTGACCTCTGTGAGCACAACAAAAACCACTACCTGGTAATATCAGATTATTACTCACGGTTCCTCGAGGTGCTGCACCTACCGTCCACAACAAGCGCTCAAGTCATTCAGAGACTTAAAGCAACCTTTGCAAGGTTTGGGATCCCGGATGAGGTGATGAGTGACAATGGTCCTCAATTCTCCAGCGCAGAATTCCAGGAGCTGGCAAGACAGCTAGACTTCAAACACATCACGTCTAGTCCTCACCATCCTCAAGGAAACGGTCATGCGGAGAGAGCAGTACAGACTGCAAAGAGAATCCTCCGACAAGAAGACCCAGTAATAGCCCTCATGTGCTACAGATCAACTCCCTGTGCCACTACGGGAGTCAGTCCAGCAGAACTGTTAATGGGGAGAAAGATCAGAACAACACTCCCCACATTAGAGAAGAACCTTCAACCTAAATGGCCCAACAGAAAGACTGTTAAACAGAAAGATGCTGGTGAGAAGGCAAAACAAGCTTTCTACTACAATCGCAGACATGGAGCCAGACCTCTTCCACCACTACGAGCTGGAGACACAGTCCTCACCAAGCTAGATCAGGAAAGGGCCTGGGTGACACCAGCAGTCGTTTCAAAAGAGTGTGTGACTCCAAGGTCATACACCATCAACACATCACAAGGAGCAGTGTTGAGGCGGAACCGCCGCCATCTCCGGGCAGATCTTTCTTCACAACCTGCCCAAGACACACTACTTTCATCAGCTGAGAGTACAGGAGTGATTTCCCAGCAAGGAACTGTTATCACTCCAGAGACTGTTTCTTCTAGTCCGAAGGAACTCACAAGACACACACACACCCCTGCACAGACATCAGGACAGTATCGAACCAGAGCTGGACGACTGTGCAGACCAGTCAACAGGCTAGTCCTGTAGACAGACACTGATGTGTCAACCATATGGCCTTTGGGGGGATTGGGAAAACAGAAAGACAAAAAGAGAGAGAGAAAGAAAGAATGAAATATGTAAACTGAAAATCATCTTGTGATTGCGAATTAGATAGAAGGGAAATGTTTTCAGGGTAAATGTATTTATTATAGAAATAGAATTTACAACATGCTAAGGATACATGTTTGAATATGAAATATTTTCTGGCTGTTACTCTATGTGTTTATTGCATTTATGTTATTGAGGATAACTTAAAAGGGGGAGATGTCATATTATAGTTATAACGGAACTAATGTTGCCACAGCAACTGGAACATTGTAGCGCGGAGCAGTTAATGTGTTGTTGCCTGGGGTTACGAGGACGCTCTTGAGTTACGCTCAACTCTTAATATAGCACAATGGGACTTAAGACGGTAGTTATTAATAACTAATTATTAATAAATTATCAACTTATGAATTTCATAAATTATCACCATACTGCATCTGTCTGTAAGTACAACTGGACATCTACTCCTGTGGTAGACTAGTGGGATTGAACGTTAAGACTTCTAAGTCTAAAAGTTGTTCAAAAATATTTTTGGCTTTAGCCAAAATTATGCTGAAATTAATATTGCACAATTATGAATAATTGCCAACAGTACTCTGCCTCACACGGGGCACCATTATGTTGGGCCTGGATATTAAGGCACTCAATATCTGGGTTTGGCTATCAAGAATAATTAATAATTATTAAATAATCGGATCTGGATTACAAGATCACCTCGGGGCACCACCCTTCTAGGAAGGGAAAAGATAGCCAATCAAATCAGTCTCATAAATTATACTAAATTGTCAATTTGGATTTGTGATTAATAATTAACTTAATAACTATAACCAAAAATGACCATGTTAACAACTAGTTGAAGGAATTTGGAGTTCTTGGCAGTGTAGAGGTTGGCAGTATTCACTCTTGTACAACATTAAACAGACAACTGGTATGTTTAAAAGACATTTATTACAAGAATAAAAGGTAAACATTAGGGATGAGCGAGTACAGCATTATCTGTATCTGTATCTGTATCTGTTAACCATATGAATTATCTGTATCTGTATCTGTACTCGGAGTAGGCGGGGCCTGACCCGGAAGTGGGCGGGGCCTAACCCGGAAGTGGGTCTGGTTGTCTTGAAATGAGCGAGGTTTTAACTGGTATGTTATTTTAAGCATGCAATTGATATGGGCTGATCAGAAATAGTTATTTATTGCTGATTAGAAAACTGTTTACAGGGGCAGCCGTGGCCTACTGGTTAGTGCTTTGGGCTTGTGGCTGAAGGGTTGCCGGTTCGAACCCCCGACCAGTAGAAAGCGGCTGAAGTGCCCTTGAGCAAGGCACTTAACCCCTCACTGCTCCCCGAGCGCCGCTGTAGCATGGCAGCTCACTGCTCCGGGTTAGTGTGTGCTTCACCTGTGTGTTCACTAATTTCACGGATGGGTTAAATGCAGAAATCACATTCCATGTATACACAAGTATACATGGCCAATACCACTAATTATTAGAAAAATTATTAATTATTATTATTAGCATCAGCATTGAGCTTCAGAGATCAATGGTTTTGATCACGATAGCAAACGAACTATTTACAGAACAAGTTTTGCAACAATGCTTGTTGTTTTCATGCTCAACAATAACTTTCTTATTTTAACTTTAATTTTGTTTATGATCAGTGTGATCTTTTTTTTATATATATATATTTATTTTTGTTTTTTTTTGGTTTTCTTTTTTTCCCACACCAGGTGTGTGTGTGTGTGTGTGTGTGTGTGTAGCTTGATTTCCAATATTTATACCACTACTAGCTTTGTTTTTTCACGAAATACAGCAAGAAAGTGTTAGAGCCAGGCAGCCAGATGACGGTTAAAAAAAGAAAAAGAAAAAAAAAACGCGAGTCGGCACCACGTCTGAACGAAGTACCAGAACTCTACTAGTTCATAAGTAAGTACCAACCTAAGTAATATAACCTGAAGCTGAAGAAAGAAACCCTAAACATTAACGGAAAATGTCCCGCGAACCCGAGTGACTGAGGGAGAGACAGAGAGCTGTTCTGTGTGTGAGTGATCAGAGCGGACACAACAACACATCTGCGAGTGTGTAGGGGAGGGGCTGTAGTCTATCACAGAACGCAGACACAGTCAGCTACCCAATGAGGATTTTTATTTAATCCGAGCACAGATATTGACTCGTATTACTCGTATAATACTCGTACTCGGCAAAAGTGCTTTATCCGTACCGGATACTCGTTTCAGCCGAGTATCCGGCTCAACTCTAGTAAACATACAGTCTAAACAGAATACTCTAAACAGGAATGTGTGTGTGTGTGTGTGTATATGTGTGTGTGTGTCAAGATGGCTGCCAGTTGTGGGTGTGCCAAGCTGGCTGCCAGTTGTGGGCGTTCCAAGATGGCTGCCAGTTGTGGGCGTTCCAAGATGGCTGCCAGTTGTGGGCGTGTCAAGATGGCCGCCAGTGTGGGTGTGTCAAGATGGCCGCTGGGCCTGGAGGTCTTGAACACAAAGGAAAAATGGCTGCTCAGACCATGTGCTGGTCAGTGGATGTGTGGAATGTGATATGGGTTTTATGAGGTGCCAGGTTAGAGGAAGAGTGGTTAGTTAGCATGCAGGAGACCCTGAGTCTATGTGTTGCATAATCTAACTAACATCAAACCAGTATACTATAAACAACTCAGTAAAAACAAATATCACATCAAATCACAGTTCTTTGCTTAGCTTAGCTTAGACTATGCCCAGGTCATACTACCAGTTGGAAAGTCGTGGAAAGTCCATTTCTGGTGTGTTGCTCCTTTAGTTGGCAATTCCTGATAGAAGGCCAAACTGGGAAAAGTTGTAGTCCTTGTGTGTTCCTGATTTTAGACGGTGGAGGGAAACCGGCCGCTCCTTGAGTCCTTTGAAGTGGTTTGTTAGCAGCTCTGTGCTAACTAACCGTTTGGCTCCTGTTGTTTGTGAGTTTAGCCTGCAAACCCTTTGTTTGTTGGCTAAAAAGCTGGTGTAGATTCCTCAGCAGGATTTCGCTTCGCTGCTGTATGGAGAACAGGCCTGCAAGTAGTTGCTTTGTGTTAGCAGACTACTTGGCACCCAGCTGCAGCCGAGCAGCTGGGGGTCTCCACGTGGTGGTGTGGAGTGGAGTGGGCAAGAGGTAAGAGGAAGAACAAAGGCCAAGACAGCGCATTTTATATGACCTGATGACCTCAGAGGTCACATGCCACTGTCAGCCAGTGAACTGCTGAGTCAGCTTTCACACCTGGAGGATTGTGGGACTTGTAGTTCCAGGCCTTCTCTTTGTCTCCAAGATAAAGACAAAACATGTGGTTAACTTGGTTATGCCTGGGGAGCTTCCATAGCTCTCCACCAGGTTCATGTCCCAACACTGAAGTATTTTTTTTTTTTTTACTACTGGATGCAGGTACAATTAAACGTTTTCTTATTCTTATTATAACTGTGCATGTGACAAATAAAACCTTATCTTTTTAATTATGCATTTTAAATGCAATTTTCTTGTCTCTCGTCTGTGTGGAGTATAAGTAAAGATGCTAAAAAGGACTGGTTTGAAGTCAAGAACATTTGTAAGAGTCAGCAGAGAAAAACACTGTAAAATTGTGCCAATATAAACAAATATAAACAAATGTATTATCTAAAACACTTAATAATCTCCAATTTACTAATTTTGGTATTAGACAGTCACTCAGAAAAACAAATAAGACTAACTCATGACAAGACCGACAGCTGTGTACTGCTGAAGTTCTCTGATGACTCGATTGTCAGCCTCATCAGAGATGATGACGATGCAGAGTACAGAGGACTTTGTGGACTGGTGTCAACAAAACCACATTCTTATCAACGCGGGGAAAATCAAGGAGATGGTGGTGGATTTTCGTAGACGCCGTTCTGTCGCCGGTCTGACTCTTATAAGCACCTGCGTGTTCACCTCAACCAAACTGGACTGGACTCACCACACAGACACACTCTACAGGAAGAGACAGAGTAGCCTCTACCTTCTGAAGAGGTAGAGGTCTTTTGGAGTGAAAGGGGCACTCCTAAAGACCTTGTGTGACTCTGTAGTGGCATCTGCCATTTTGTATGGAGTGGTCTGCTGGAACAGTGGCATCACAGAGAGGGAGAGGAAGAAGCTGGATAAGTTCATCAGGAAGTCCAGCTCTGTCCTTTGCTGCCCCTTGGACTCAGTGAGGGAGGTGGGCGACAATCAGTCCCACCCCTGCAAGTTGACCTGACAGAACTGAGGAGGAGCTGCTTCACCCCCGATGTGTGAAAAAATTTAGATACAGAAGATACAGAAGGTCTTTCCGTCCTGCTGCTGTTAGGCATTACAACGACCATTGCTAATATGTGCAATAGACACCAGTCTGTGCAATATATCTACAATCTATCTATTCTATCGCTGCTATTTCTACATGCTGTTGCAAACTGCAATCTCCCCACTGTGAGACAAATGAAGGTTTTCTTATTCTTATCATTCTCATTCTTATAGTTCTTTAGTTAGGAAATTAGTTAACTGTTGTGAATACGTTATTATGCTAATATTATATAAAATATTAATATAAGTATGGAGTGTTTGATTTAAAAAAATATAATTGTAATTTCAGACATAGCGACTTACCAATCATACAGACCCTGTGCGTGATGTGGACAGATGGACAGTTGTAGACCGTATAATAGCACTGCCATTAGCTAGCAATGAAAATATCTTGCACCGAGCAAACTGTTGTCGAGCTCGAGCTCTTTGTTGATTCGTGGTATCGTATGTGGATGGCCACCTCCTAGCTCAAGTTATTCTATTTTGAAATAAGACTAAATACACGTTCTGTTGGTAGAGTAAGGTTCGTTACTTCAATCACGTCTCATGGTACAACGTTAACTTACCGGTTGGGCTCCGTCGCTGATTTGGACCGCACCTCACACACGACAAACTCGAGATGTCGAAAAATTCCTCCACGCTGCAGTCTGAAGGAGCCTTAAATGGGATAAAAAATTGCTGGCAGTGACGGAGATCCGTATATATTAAAATAAATAATATTAAAGGCACTTTGTATTTGTTAAACACAAACGTTAGCGTCCCCGTCGCCATGGTAAACCATTGTGGTAGTAAACAAAGGTCTTCCGTTTTACCCACAATCCTTCATGCGGCGTGATGACGTTACAAATAAATTCAAACCAATGATTCAAACGCGACCGAGTGCGATGTAACAACAACCGGGGGGTGGGGGTAAACATATTCACATTCTGAAGTAAAGGTACGGATTTTAATTAATTAAGTAATTAATTAATTAATTAATGCATTTATCGTGTGGATTTTTTATTGAATATTGTATGTTTTATAATGCATGAGCTTTTGGGTGTGCCTTTTAACGTTGAAATTTTATCTTGCATGCTCAATTGGTTTGTTACTAACTCCATGAATTTTATTATTGATTTATTTATTCATTTATTTATTTATTCTACATTACCACAGAGAGGAATCACCTGTTGTTTTATTTCATTTTATTTGATTCCTGGGGACATACTCATGGAGGGGATCCCTTAACGAGGAATTTTATTAAATAAAGTTCACTGCAACAGCCCTGTGGTTTTAAAACCATGAATATAATAAGGTATTTTATACATTTTATTCCCCTGTGCCCGTGCCCTCCGGACTGCTGGAACTGTTTAAGTTAGTTTCAATAGCCTGCAGTAATTTAAAGTATTCCTTTTATACTTAAACTCCAGAGTAAAGTGGGTCTGCCTTTTTGACATTGCAATATTCATGTGGTAATACTGAGATAGATAATCAAACCAACCTGATAGTAGGCCAAGAGCTGATGAATGATAGATAAGTATTTGCCTCTTTTCATGTAATTTCATATACCATAACTAAATATTTTCAATATTACAAAGCAAAAAACGTCTAATACTGATAAAACACACATGCAACGAGGCATGATTATTGTGACTTTCAAAACATTATTTTATACATTAGTACACTTCACTTAATGTCTTTTACTGTGAAATACATGGATTTATTTATTTGTTTTGCATACGTGTGAATGCAGTAACTTATGTGTTTGCAGTCACTTCAGCATTTCTTTATTTTCCAGTTAGGAAACTCTTTTCTAATAGAGCCTCCAAGCAGATATTTTCACTAGACAAAATGGTAACTACATCACCAACCAAAGTTGTCTCAGGAGGTTGTAGAGACTAAAAACTCTAAGTGAGTCTATGTGAGGGAGCTGTACTTACTCCCTCACCTGTCAGGTCAGCCCTTTCTTTATTTGCATATTTACTTTTATTTAGTATTTTTTTATTATTATTAATATTTGTTAATTAACTACTGAGCTGTTGAATACATCGCAGCGTTTAGGTAGGTATGTTTTACAATGTCTGAAGTATCCTCTGCTGCTCAATGGGCTTACAGGCCAGCAGCTTCTAGTTAGCCTAGGTAGAATATAGGTTATTGGTCATATTACATGACTGTAGGCTTGGTAGGGCCTCTTAGTCGAACAGGGCCTCTAAACCTGTTTTGCCTGGGATTTCGGCACAAGGGATTGTAACATCTTGTCCTGTGTATTACTAAATTTGGTCAATATATTTTCTCCATGGTTATTGGCATTTTGATTTTAACCATTTTCTCTTTTGGAGGTGTTCCGGTTGAGGTGGTGTTGAAGAAGCACACTTGAACGCCACATAGACGTCAGGTGCTTTCAATGTAGACTGGACCATCTAGGATTTAGAGGGGGAGAAACTGAGATTGCTTTCTTTTGCAGTTTCTCTTTGTTAAGCCTAATATTAATTTAAGATTAAAATATTTGTTTGAAGTTGAGGTATGTTAAAAGGGTTTGATTTAAAAACGTGTTTACATTTGTAGTTTCTAGGTTTGGTCGTTTTCATTTCTACCTTAAAGATGGTTTAGTCTACATTTAAGGAGGTTTTAAACAAGATGACTTCTGCTGCCAGGTCGTATTTTTTGTTTGTTTGTTAATAAAGTGATCAGAGCTCTGAGTTCGGTGGCTTGGTCATCATTTTGGGAACACTTTATGCTTCTTCTGAGGGCTGTTCTCCTTCTGGGGGGGGGGGGGGGGCATCAATCCCTAACAGTCTACACTGTCACATCAGGTAGCCAGGCTCAAACTTAACATCATAATGGATTAATCGCAGCTAAAAGTGCCACAGTTATCGCAAGGTATAAAGTCTGCACAACATGCTTAAAATGTAATGGAAATTTACAAATAACCTGTATGATCATTTATGTCCTTTGTATTCTCTTTTAGATAAGTATAGTGCTGTGGGAGCCTATAGAGGACTTGATTAACACCTAGCAACCATCTCAACTGCAAAACAACTCCAAATGACACCGTTGAACCACATGTCCTCTGTTTAGATGAACCTATAAATATTGCTAATTCTCTCTAAAAGTTACATAGCAGGCTTTGAATCCCTCACTATCTCTTACCTCCTCTGTTCCTACAATAAAACCATAAAAGAAACTGAAGGCATCCAGTCTGTTTCTCACCGGAATACCTTAGCAACAACATAACTATATGTTAACTATATGTAACTACTGTTAACTGTTTACATTTGCATTTTAGTCACTTTAGCCATAATCTGTTTACATTGTCTGTGGACATTTTGGATAGTTAAAAACTTTATGGCATCGTAACTTTACTATACGCTTTATATTTGTTCCGTTTTTGTTTTTTGATCCTCAAAATGTAGTCCCATCCACTAACATGGAGGAGTGGGTGCTTATTAGGGATGAGCGAGTACAGCATTATCTGTATCTGTATCTGTATCTGTTAACCATATGAATTATCTGTATCTGTATCTGTACTCGGAGTGGGCGGGGCCTGACCCGGAAGTGGGCGGGGCCTAACCCGGAAGTGGGTCTGGTTGTCTTGAAATGAGCGAGGTTTTAACTGGTATGTTATTTTAAGCATGCAATTGATATGGGCTGATCAGAAATAGTTATTTATTGCTGATTAGAAAACTGTTTACAGGGGCAGCCGTGGCCTACTGGTTAGTGCTTTGGGCTTGTGGCTGAAGGGTTGCCGGTTCGAACCCCCGACCAGTAGAAAGCGGCTGAAGTGCCCTTGAGCAAGGCACTTAACCCCTCACTGCTCCCCGAGCGCCGCTGTAGCATGGCAGCTCACTGCTCCGGGTTAGTGTGTGCTTCACCTGTGTGTTCACTAATTTCACGGATGGGTTAAATGCAGAAATCACATTCCATGTATACACAAGTATACATGGCCAATACCACTAATTATTAGAAAAATTATTAATTATTATTATTAGCATCAGCATTGAGCTTCAGAGATCAATGGTTTTGATCACGATAGCAAACGAACTATTTACAGAACAAGTTTTGCAACAATGCTTGTTGTTTTCATGCTCAACAATAACTTTCTTATTTTAACTTTAATTTTTTTTATGATCAGTGTGATCTTTTTTTTATATATATATTTATTTTTGTTTTTTTTTGGTTTTCTTTTTTTCCCACACCAGGTGTGTGTGTGTGTGTGTGTGTGTAGCTTGATTTCCAATATTTATACCACTACTAGCTTTGTTTTTTCACGAAATACAGCAAGAAAGTGTTAGAGCCAGGCAGCCAGATGACGGTTAAAAAAAGAAAAAGAAAAAAAAAACGCGAGTCGGCACCACGTCTGAACGAAGTACCAGAACTCTACTAGTTCATAAGTAAGTACCAACCTAAGTAATATAACCTGAAGCTGAAGAAAGAAACCCTAAACATTAACGGAAAATGTCCCGCGAACCCGAGTGACTGAGGGAGAGACAGAGAGCTGTTCTGTGTGTGAGTGATCAGAGCGGACACAACAACACATCTGCGAGTGTGTAGGGGAGGGGCTGTAGTCTATCACAGAACGCAGACACAGTCAGCTACCCAATGAGGATTTTTATTTAATCCGAGCACAGATATTGACTCGTATTACTCGTATAATACTCGTACTCGGCAAAAGTGCTTTATCCGTACCGGATACTCGTTTCAGCCGAGTATCCGGCTCAACTCTAGTGCTTATGACCTAAACTGCAGCCAGTCACCAGGGGCAGCTCTTCTTGCTTTGGTTTCACCTTTGAGGAGCGGTTCTGGTTGGGGCGACTGTGGTTCAGTAGGTAGAGCGGGTTGTCCACGAACCAGAGGGTTAGCGGTTCGATCCCCGGAATGTGCCATATGTCGAAGTGTCCTTGAGCAAGACACTGAACCCCCAGTAGCTCCCAGTGGCACTGGTGTGTGAATGTGTGTGTTCTTGTGTGAGTGAATGGGTAGATGTGTCTCTGACTGTAAAAGCGCTTTGAGTACCAATAGGTAGAAAAGATATAAAAGCAAGGCCATTTACCGTTTACATTTTTAATTTTTTTTTATCTTTTTTACACGATCAATATCAGTCAGTTTATCCATTTTTATCTAATGTACACATTCACTCCTTTCCACACAAGCTTCTGTCATCTCGATTTAATACAATTCTGCAGCTATGTAGCTGAAATCCTGATTTCAGCAATGGTATAGGCAAGCTTCACTATATCACCAATTATCAAATTATGTTTGTCTTAAATCAGAAAACATATCGCAATCAACATGCTTTGAATCCCAGTTTGCAAATGTTGCGCCAGAGAAAGTTATTACCAACAGTGTTTCAGAGGGGAAGCATTGCTGCACCCTGGCCTTCGCCACTTTAAACAACTGTGCTGGAAATATAAAACATGAACAAGCCAGTGTGTTTTCCCCCTATAGCAGACTGAAAATTGTGCTGACGCAACACTGCAGAGATAGGTGTAACAATGGAAGACTAACATTGAGTCATTTTCCACAAAACCTGAGGTTGAAGTTGAGACAATGTGCATTTTTCTCTGCTCTGACAGACCACCAAATCACATAAATAATCACAAATGGTACTCTAAGGTCATTAAGATATCTACAGTTGACAGAAACTTCTTCACAGCACACATAATTTAATGATGAACATACTTTAATATATTAATGTTCTTGAAAGAATTTAAAAATGTGTTTTCTCCAATTAAGGGATGCAAATTAACTTACTTAAAAATCAAATTAAGTGAATGACCTTTTCAATACATTTTCAGGGAGGTTACTATTTTAATTTTCTTCACCCTACATGTGTTTGAGTCTTTGTGGCTAAAAAAAACCCAGCTAATTGTTAAAGCAGTACATACAAAAACCTCACTGAGGTCCCAACTAACATATCTGGAAGAACTATTCTTATATCTGCGACTTGTCTTGTATTAGTGGAAACCTTATCTGTCTGACCAGTCCTCTTCTTTAGACGAACATCTCTCTTTTTGTTGTTTGAATTAGTGGTGTATAGATTACAGCTTCATTTTAGTGCTGAGAATTTATAGGGGAGATAGAGTGTTCTCCTCTAACCTCAGTACATGTCATCAAAGTTTGTGACTTTCAATTTCAAACAATTTAGTACCAAAGGTCACATTAAATGAGATGTGTGTCTGATATCTGTTATATCACAGTTTATCTCTGTCCAGTAGCTCCTGTAGTTCATTTTGGATGTCTTCTGGAAGCTCCAGAGGGGGTAAGTTATCAAGACACAGATCTTCCTGAGCCGGCATTTCCAAGGGTGGCAGCTGAGGAATTGAAATCTCAATTCCCTTCCTGGTGGTCTTTCTATCTTTCTCCCTTTCTGTTCCGACAGTACCTCCTGCTTGTGGAAGCACCCAGAGCTCTGAACGCTCCACAAAGTCTGCTGCCTCAACATGTAGTCGTGCATTTTCTGATTGTAGCCGTTCGTTCTCTGCCACAAGCCGTTGGTTTTCATTGATCAGGTGGTCAACTAGGTGCCTTAAGTCCTCAATGGTGGTCTGCTGCTCTTCCAGGCGAGTTTTGTCATCTTTGTTGGTCTTAGATCCACAACATGATGGAGTCAAAGACTGGTAACCAGTCTGCCGAGTTTGAAACTGGTAGAGTAAGGTGTCATACTCTCTCTCCCTGATTGCCACTGTGCACTCTGTACCTGAGAGGCCCGAGGAGCTGTGTGGCTGGGTCTGGCCTGGGGACTCAGTTTGGGTAATGAGTCCTGGAGGGTAATGAGCCCTCGGAGGGTGTACCACTCTGGGTTCCTCACGCCGAGTTTCTCTCTTCCAGCATTCATGGATCAGTTGCTGCTGTTTGATATGACTGTCTCTCTGCAGCTCCATGGACAGACGAGCCTACAGTATTAACAATGTTTATGGCACTCATATAGGTACAACACTGACACAGACATAGAAATACTCTTTAGGGTGTAGTATTACAATAAACTACATATATTTTAAGATATTGTAACACAGAGCACAATGTGAGCAGCCCGTTGACATCACAATTGCTTGAGGTGATTCCACTATTGTTTATTTAGAGTTGCGTACTTTACTCTATTTCAGTTATTTTCAAATGAAAATCTCTGCAAAATTAGTATTATCTCTACAGATTAAATTATGGCAGTGAACTCAAAAGAACACTACTGCTTAAAAAACGGCTACAATAAAATACTCAAATGAAGTCAGAGTTCCTCAAAACTGTACCAATGCTTGGTTCAAATGGCATTACGTTTAATCATCTGTTCATAAGTAAACAAAATATGAACCTTCTTGATGGCGGTGCTATTCACAACCTCATAAGTGCAAGTGCAAGCTGTGTGCATTACTTCCAAAGTTGTACCCACAAGTTGCTGAATTCCATTTGAAGGCAGCAGTAGTACAGAACTTGAATACATCCTTCTTTGATGGAGTACTATTTTTAAAGTAATACTACCTATAACTGTGTACAGTGTTCTGCCTATCTTAACGTGTCCACCAAAAGTGAGTGTGCTTCCTGGGCAAAGATTCTGGTTCTAGTCACTAATCTCAGTCAGCATGAATGAATAATGGTGAAGAGGAGAATCACCAGATTGTGAAAGCCATATACAATGGAGTGACTCACCTGCTCACACACTGTTGTTGTCATTGCATCAGTTAAAAGATCTGGGAAAGAGACAGCGACAGGCATGTGAACAACATTTAAAATTCAGAACTTCCATCTGACACAATGTATCATATAGCAGCTTTAGTCTTTATATAAAAAAAAACAGCTCAGACATTCGGGGCAATGACACAGTGTTGTCTTGGTTGAGAACTGTCTAGAACTGTGTAGAACTGTCTAGAACTGCAATTCAAGTGATTGAAAGATAAGGGGCTAGGCTAGAGTTATGTCCACATATTTTTTGGTTAATGGCAATTTTAGTGTCACAAAACCTACCTGCTGCTTTTTTATGGCAGGATATGGCCTCTTCATACTTTCGTGCAGCCACCAAACGGTCTGCCTTCCTGCACTGCTGGTGTGCCTATAGAGAAGGGGAAAGAGAAGATGACATGGTAGCAGTGTATCTAAAAAAAATGATAATGGAGATTTTTATATTTTATAGCAAAAATATTATATTGACTTCGGGGTAATATTTATCAAAGGGTTCTTCACTAAATGATGAAGATTTCAAAGACTTTAATCAAGAGACAGACAAGTGACAAATATAAGGGAAAACAAATAAGTGCAAAAACATAAAAAGTGATGTGTGTACCATACTAGCGTACTGTATGAAATCAGTCCATTAAGTCTCGTTTTATCTTACGGCATCCTTTACTTTTAAAACATCAGTCCGCACTGGCTAATCCGTGTATGTCCTCAAATAAGTGCCCTGTGTCATTCAGATATAGGTGGAATGATCCTGAGTGGGGGTGGCACAGTGGCGAGGTGGTTAGCACTGATGCCTCACAGCAAGAAGGTCACCGGTTCGAATCCATGGGCCGGCTGGCCTTTTTGTGTGGAGTTTGCATGTTCTCCCTGTGTCTGCGTGGGTTCTCTCCAGGTACTCCGGCTTCCTCCCACCATCCAAAGACATGCTCATTAAATTGCCCGTAGGTGTGCATGTGAGTGTGAATGTTGGCCCTGCGATGGACTGGCGACCTGTCCAGGGTGTACCCCTGCCTCTCGCCCGATGACAGCTGGGATAGGCTCCAGCAGACCCCCGTGACCCCTAACAGGATTAAACGGGTTAAGAAAATGACTGACTGATGAATCCTGAGTTTGCACATGTTGCCTCTCTACACACAGGGTCTTTTCAAGTACCCCATCTAAAATTATGCAGGTAGGCTACTAACTGAAGCAGCTCAGTGCTGTACATCCAGTCCAGGATCATTTTCTCAGACACATCATCCACTCCACTTGCAGACGAGACCACAAGCTAAATAAATACTGTATTGTTAATGTTTTCATTTATCTCTTAAAATATTTGCCTTGTCCACAATGTATTTTCAGCAGCACTGCTGAATGATCATAGGAATAAATAAATAAAAAAAGGATAGCCAAGTGTCCACACTGAAAGCCATGGTATAAGAACACCTCACCATCCTCTGCACATTTTTGCAATATATGCTAATTTCCTTTCATGGATAGTCCAACAGCTGAATATCCCCCTTGAAAATCTGTAACCATGGCAATGTCACTGCACTAATGATGTGTCTCAAGAGAGGTAAGTTCTTTCAAGAAGATTAAGCTTAACTTACCCACAAGGGAGAAGGAAGAAACCAAGGAAGAGACCACCCACTTTCCCTGTCTTGCTTCTTGCTTGAATGATAAACAAGCCTGAAGTCACTAGGTGACAAGCTGCCTGTTCAACCCAGTTGAAGAAGTGGGTTGTCCGCACCTAGTTTGTGGCCTCTTACGTCATTCATTTTTGCAAATATGACCAAATGACTGAAATCAGGGAAACTATCAGGTAGGATTTCTCAAGCCAAAGTTAGTGATGAAGGATATGTTGTGGGTCACGTGTAACTTTATTGCCATTTAATTCAAATTACTGATGTTCTAAATTCTGCTCCCTTTAAAACTTCACTACATTTCACTGTGCATTGTACTATGTATAACTGTGCATGTGACAAATAAAAACCTATCTAACTTTAACCCCATAAACTCAAAACACTGCAATTAGCTTGAACATTGTAAACAAAACATTTACTTCCTATAAACTTAAAGTGTCGGCCCTGCGATGGACTGGCGACCTGTCCAGGGTGTACCCCTGCCTCTCGCCCGATGACAGCTGGGATAGGCTCCAGCAGACCCCCGTGACCCCTAACAGGACTAAAACGGGTATAGAAAATGACTGACTGACTGACTTAAAGTGTCTTCTTCTAAATTTAAACTGTGTTGTCTCATCTTATTCCAGTCCAGTTTCTCAATATCTGAACAATTAGCTTTTCCGTATTTACTACTGTTCAGAATCAACAAGGGGAAATCATCAGGTCTTCATTTATTTGCCCAAAGAACTAGGACTGGTCTGCAGAGAAATTCCTACTGGACTGCAGGTAGACAAAATAAATAAATTATATAAAATAATAAATATTTTATATTAAAAAAAAGAACAAAAAAAACAATAGTACTGTACTGCACCTGTCCTCGTCCTTGTAGTGCCACAGACCCACAAGCACCTGAGGTCAAGCCAAGAGGTCATGACTTATTGACTTGATTGACAATATAAATAAATCAACAAATAAATAGAAACTATAATAGATTTGATACAGTTTATCAAATAAAACCACTTCCAATATTCCTGAAATGATCACTGTTTATATTTATGGCCCTTTTTGAAAGCAACATGTGTCACATCATGACATCATCCAGCCAATCCTGTTTGTTGGGATTATTGTGAACAAACAACTCGCGCGGCTGTAGTTTACTATTGTAGTCCCTAAAATATTCGTAAAAAATCGTTTTCACTGATTATGTTTATTGCCGCTGGTATAAAGTAATAATAATAACAACAATAAATATAGCTGCAAGCAGCAATGAAGGGTTCAAGCAGTTAATTTGCAATAGTGCTGATAATATCAAAGCTACCAAATGTGGTTACAGTGCACCAAATCGTTGCAGAGATATGAGCTCAAATGTAAAACGCCGCCTCCGCCGCCACTTTTGATTGGCTGTAGCGGCCAAACGGTTTCGACGCTGCAGACGCCTGATAGTAACTTTTGTGCGCATTGGTCAGAAGACAGTCTGTGCCAATTCCCGTGAAAATCGGACAAAAGTTGTGACTGCTGAAAATTAGTTTCGTTTTTCAACAAAATCGTGAATTGCGAGAAATCTATCTGATGCATTATGACGTCATATGGTGTGTTGCAATCGTCATGATCCAAGGATTCCAACGATACCTTGTTTTCAAAAATCGGACACACGGTTCAAAAGTTACATGCACAAATGTACTTCGAACTTTGACCCGTTGGTGGCGCTAGACCGCACTTACTGCTTACATGCAACCCAGTCAAAGTAATATTGAGACTGGCCTTAAGCTATGTGCCAACTTTCACAACTTTTTACCATATGGTTCTATGGGCTGCCATAGACGCCCATGGCGGAAGAATTAGGAATAATAATAATAAGAAGAAGAAAACATACAAACACAATAGGGCTTCTCGCAGCTTCGCTGCTTGAACCCTAATAATAATAGATCACTGGATAACAAGTCCTGCTATTAACAGTATTCTTAGCGTGCTAGTGCTGTCATCCAAAGCGGAACATCTTTGTACTCATTCTGTGTCGAACACTGAAATGTTGTGTAGTAAGTCAAAGGTAGCGGACATCAACGCGAAAATATCAAACAAACAGTGGTCAGCTAGAGAGCTCACCATAGCAGCTAGCGATGTGTTTAGCTAAACTAATATTAGCTAGTTGTTTCAACGTCAAAAAGAAAACTTACGAGGTTGAGAGGGCTATTTATGACTTCCATTGAATCAGCTCTTCGACAATTGAATATAAAATGTCTCTGCACCTCATGCACTGACAAAACATAAATAAACAAAAAATCTAGGAAAAAAGTAATGACAACAAAATGACTGTCAGTAACAGCCTTCTCTTCACATCCAGACCAGCTGCATAAACTGCTGGTGACGTCACATCCGCTATTTACTGGGATTGGTCAAATATTTTGCTGCACCAATCGACAGAAAATGAAGAGAAATTGTCCTAATAAGTAAAATCTTCAAATGTTGGAATTGTTGCAACACCTTATGTGTCTTATTGTATTGCAATATTTTAAACGGAAATGTTGTGCGCTGTTTCATTCGACGTCACTGTTGAGTGAAGGAACACTGGACTGACTGGACGAGAGACGGCAGAAGGAAGTGACGTGCGTGACTCAGGCGTTTAAGGATTTATTAAAACTTCGACACTATTTAAAATGGTTCAGTGACAGTGCTCGAGTAGGATATCTAGTAAGACATCTAGTGGTCAGTACTTGCAGTGTAATCGATATGTGCAATGTATTGGTTCATTGATTGTTTGGGATTTGATTCACCGTGCTACGGTGGCCGAGAGAGCTCAACGAACTGCAGTTTTAGAAAACATGTGCAAATACTCACAACGCCAGCAAACACAGAAACACCTTGCAAAATACACAAGCACGCAGCAAGCAAAAAAACACGATACATATACAAAAACGCGGTGCAACACCTTGACTTTTTTCCATATAACACACATTTCGTTTATACTATTATAAATACAGGCCTGTAATTCCTGCACGTTTTTGTTTTCATGAATTGTGTTAAATGGCCAAATAAAAATATGTCATAAAAAGCGATTATGTGGTCACCGAGGTGAACTGGTTTAGTCTTGACTTCGGATAGTTTCAGACAGACATTTAGCATGTAAGGGCATTGTAGTGACTTGTTCTTATCAAAAAAATAAATAAATAAATCAAACCAAATGATCAGCCTGTCACAGATGTCCGGAGCTGTCTGACGTCCTCCACTGACTGAGTGGATATTAATTCACCATTTTTTTCTGGAGGAGTACCTTAGGAGGAGAAGGATTTCTCCAGGTGTTGTTTGCTCGAATATTCGAAGAAATATTTGAGCTGTCAACACGGTTTCATACTTCAAAAGGCCCTCTTTAAAACCACGTGCTTTGGCACGTACAGTTGCCTTTTCATTTTCCTTTTTTTCTATGGCCTCCAGTGTTAGGACAGCATCTGAGAACAAGGCATTTTGCGGCTTCCCAAAATGGCCAAACACTTTTCGGATCACATCGTGTTTCGACCACCACCTTGTTTCCCCTATTGGGGAGAGACGTCTGTGGCTTTTATCCTGTGCTTGGGTCTCCCACAGAATAACCCTTTGATAGGAGTCGTTAATGAAGAAAGAAATGTCATTCAGTAGACTGAACAGTGTTCCACTTTGAATGACGGTTTGTGTTGTGTCAGACAGCACCAGATTAAGAACATGCGCATAGCACCAGACATGGACATGAGTGGGTGACTGAGAAGCCATCAGTGCTGAAAATCCTTTGTATTGGCCTTGCATATTTGATGCCCCATCTGTGGCATTTCCTATGCACATGTCCTTGTCCAGCTTCAGATGGTCCAAGACATCCGAGATTAGGTTGACAAAGTATTGCCCAGTGGATGCCTCACACCTCACTAAGGCCACAAGCCTCTCATGCACAGTGTCAGTGACATATCTTAGAATTATGGAACATTGATCTTGAGAGGTTATGTCCTGTGTTGTGTCCAGCTGAATGGAGAACATTCCAGCTCTCTGTACCTCACTTGAAATGCAGTCTTGAATGAGGTGCCCAACTGTATCAATAACTGTATTGACTGTAGTTTTGGAGAGAAGTGTGACAAGAGACCCTCGACCTCTTATTCCACTGGATTCATGCAGGCTTTAAATATGCCTAGGCTAGAATTACTGGAATGTACAGATACCTGCAGCTGCATTCACATAACATAGACAAAATGATATCATTTTTAAAAGTAAGATTTTCTATCAGTTATGTAGCCTACATTGTCCCTAACACCTAGGCTACATAAAGAACTGCTATATCTGCAGGACAAAAAAAGCAACTTAGCCAATAGGCCAGCCTAGTACTCACCCCACAGACAATAATAGTCTAATAAGAAATTAGACTTACTGTTATTGTTGGTGAATGGTGAACAAGTTTTCTCACATTAAAGACTATTTCATTTAGAATAAAGACATAAAAGTAGGCTACTGAGCTAGGCTTATTTTCTCATCCAGCCAGTGTAGCCTACAATGTCTTACAGTCAAAATAACGCTAATGCTCATTTCACCTGCATTAAACTAACCAACTTGGCCATAGGGTGATAGACAGAATTATTTGATTGACATTTTATCATAATTATCAAGGGGTTGGGTGGCTTTATCCTACTCGTTGCATTTCATACATGTTCTGACAGTAGTCCAGCTTACCGCAGGTTCAACAACATGTTGAGTGCCACTGCCACCGGCACCACTGTCATCAGCGCTGGGAGCTGATGGAGGCCCTGCTGTGGCAAACATGTCTGTGATTTTACCACACTTCGCAGCATCTGCCCGAAGAGCAAGCTTCTTTTTGTCGCGGAGTTTTTCTGCGCCACCTTTGCGTTTTCTCTCCATCTCTATCTGTTAGCGTTTTACCCATCAACAGACTGCACCGGTGCACCAAGCCAAAGGGGGGAGGTGTTTCATGATGTGATTGGGCCGGTCCCCTGTCAGTCAGCGTGTAAGGGCCGGTGGTAAGGAAACAGTCTTGCACAGCCTTTTTTTTTTGTGCCTGTAGGCGGGACCAAAGCGAACAGAGTGGTTGTTCAACAGTGTGTTTGGGCTGCGTGATCTGCTCGTTATGGGCCGGTCAGACCAATATTTAAAAAATAAAAAATAAAAAAAAAATCAGGATTTATCGGCCCAAATAGCACGTCGGCCCACCGGGCAAATGCCCGGTATGCCAGATTGCCAATCCGTCCCTGGATGGCTTGATCCCAAGCACTGTTCAAAATCATCCAAGGAATTCATGCAGAAGCACAAGTACAATCTTCTGGAATGGCCATCCCAGTCCCCAGACCTTAACATCATTGAAAATGTATGGATTGATTTGATGTAGGCTGTTTACGCACGGAAGCCAAGAACCCTGACTGAACTATAGGCGTTTTGTATGGAGGAATGGGCCAAAGTACCACCTGCCAGACTTCAGGGACTTGTCAGTTGTCAATTGTAAATTTACAACATGATAATGATGATCCTTTTTCAGTAAATTACTGTATAATTACAGTATAAACTGTATTTGAATCTACAGTATGTACCTTGTATTTAATGATAATTAGTGGGGCTGTGCAAGCACAGCCCACTATTGTTATTGCTCGCGTCTATTTTTATTATTATTCCCACGGATTTTCGGTCGCTATCTCCTCCCGCACAGTTCATCGCACATACACGAAAAATACATCAAAACGTGCGTATCGATCGGGGCGGGTGTGCTATTATTCAGTTTCTCCAGGTCGGAAGTATTCGCGACATAGTCGCAAATATTGTTTTTTGGGGGTTTATAATGGGTGTGTATTGCGCGGAATGTTCACGCTAGAGTGAGAGGCCCAACAGTTAGAGGGCGGGCTGCTCTGAAAAAATGTTGATTGCTTCCACAAATTTCACTCTACACACAAAATTTTCTCCAAAGTAGTAGTCATACTTGTCCTGATGCCTACAATGTGTCTACCTAACCGATAGGATTCACAGTTTTTGAATGAGAAGCCTAGAAGTGAGGAGTGGACAGCCTAACTGCTCCATAGGACCCAATGTTAATTCAGCAAAGTTTTTCGTCACAAAAGTTTAACGGACGGTAGTTTTCAACTCGCTAGAATGTCCACTTTTTTTACACTAGGAAGAATAAAAAATACATGTCTGTGTTCATGGAAGCCTTGTGGTAGTCACTGTGAAAAAAGTTTGTGAGTAACTGGTTTACGTTTTTAGTAAATGGCAGTGGTTCTGTGCTGACTTTGCTATGTTTTCGGCTAATCAAAGCACCTGCAGCAGCAGGTAAGGAGGGGGAGGGCTGTTTCCCGCTCTGTCTCACTGACGTCACACGCACGCACACAGACGGAGCGAGGCTTGGGGAAAAAAAAAAAAAAAAGGACGGAGCGAGGCTTGGCCATTGACTGTATATACTAGGGCTTGGCGCATATGCTAACATATGCTAACTTCTACGGAAGTTAGCATATGTTAGTTAGCATATGTTAACATATGCCAACATGCTAACATATTAGATGTCCCTGCACTGCTCTCGGTCTCTCTCTGAAAAAATAAAATAAAAATAAAACCTCCGCTCTGTCGCTCTGATCACTGAGGGGCGGGGCTGCTCTTCACACACAGCGAGAGAGAGAGAGAAAAAAGAGAAACGCAGCGTGTGCAGCGGCAGCAAAGAGGAGTGATCTGTGGAGAAGACAAGTCGACTGGACGACAACACGTGTCAGTGTAAGTGAAATAAAACCTTCACAAGTTGAAAGTCAACAAACATAACCTCCTTCGCAGAGGCAATAAGTACCACTAGTTCAACAAGCATAAACGTGCATCGTCCCACACAGCAAAAGGACTGCGCAGCGGACCTGCCGCGGATGTATGTCGGCTTCCGGAACGGACCCGTATCGGGGTCCAGATGCACTCAGGAACTCCGCCGTGGCTCCGCGCTGCTCCGCATCCGCGATTAAAGCCTCACCTCCGCGGGACTCATATGGCTCATCCGGCCCGGGTCCGTTTTGGACCCGTTTATCTCATTTTCAAAATCCCTTCTGTTCATGTTGTAGGATAAACTAAACTATAGGACAAAAAAACGAGGCTATCACTGGGCTTAGCCTGGCTACTATGGTGTAATCTTAAATCTGCATTGCCTTGTATTTTTAACCTAACAATATTGTCAACAGAAAATGTTCAAGTCATGCATTTACTGTACAAAAGTGATAGCTCAATGGAAATATAAAATTGACATTTATGAAATGTTATAGGTTATAGTCTATGTTTTTGTTAGGTTACTACATTCATTATGTGGTCAAAACCTAATTTAGTGCTTTATACAGGCGCCAGGTCGGTGCAGACATAAAATGTGCCATCTATTAGGCTACAACTTCAGTGAAATGCTGCGTTATACACAGCTAAAATATCAGAAACTGGTGAACGACAAGAAGTTCAATAAAAATATGTTTTAATTATTATTCCTCTTAGCCTAGGCCACACCTGACACTATGACCCCTCCACTCCATTTTTACATGACAGTCACAGGCTGCCAAAACATTATGACCACTTCACTCAATACAGGACTATATTAGGGTGCCAGAACATGACTCTATGACCCCCCCCCTCCCCCCCCCCCCCCCCCCCCCCCATCAGTTGGGATTTCTAGAATTATCCATGTGTTAAGTGTGTTTGTGCCCAACATAACTTCACTGCTAATATATGTTAACTATTAGCCGACCAATGACTTAGCCTGATGCTTGCTTTCAGGTGGAGCTGGGAGGGGTCTGCTGCATGTACTACTGACCCATATAGCAAAGCTATAGGGCCAGTAGTGGGCTGTGCGAAGCACTACTACAGCCTCTGCAATAGCAACTGCGAAGATAAGATTAGGTGAAAAATTGTAGCATGTTAGCATCGTAGCATCGTAGTGTTGTATCATGTCATCTTAGCGCAAACTGCTGCCGACACAGCCCCACTCTCGCGATTTCCCGCAGGGGAATTGTCTAGTTATATACTACTACTAATAATATTGATATTAATATTAATAATAATAATATTAATAATAATAATAATAATAATAATAATAATAAAGAAATGACAGTAGGACAATATTCATTATGCAGTTCCTTTTCAAACATGTATTAAAGAAAAACAACACAAGTAAAACTGTGCTGAAAAATAATAATATAGAAAGACGAAAATATTTTTCTTTCATGTAATATCATTCTATGAATGTGACATATCAATTAAGAGCACGTTCAGTACAATGTGGTGATGCAGAACATTGAACCACGTTAAAAAGGAGTATCGGCCTTAACAATATTACTGGAGGCAGTAGTTATGTTTGTAGTAGAGTTGAGCCGGATACTCGGCTGAAACGAGTATCCGGTACGGATAAAGCACTTTTGCCGAGTACGAGTATTATACGAGTAATACGAGTCAATATCTGTGCTCGGATTAAATAAAAATCCTCATTGGGTAGCTGACTGTGTCTGCGTTCTGTGATAGACTACAGCCCCTCCCCTACACACTCGCAGATGTGTTGTTGTGTCCGCTCTGATCACTCACACACAGAACAGCTCTCTGTCTCTCCCTCAGTCACTTGGGTTCGCGGGACATTTTCCGTTAATGTTTAGGGTTTCTTTCTTCAGCTTCAGGTTATATTACTTAGGTTGGTACTTACTTATGAACTAGTAGAGTTCTGGTACTTCGTTCAGACGTGGTGCCGACTCGCGTTTTTTTTTTCTTTTTCTTTTTTTAACTGTCATCTGGCTGCCTGGCTCTAACACTTTCTTGCTGTATTTCGTGAAAAAACAAAGCTAGTAGTGGTATAAATATTGGAAATCAAGCTACACACACACACACACACACACACCTGGTGTGGGAAAAAAAGAAAACCAAAAAAAAACAAAAAAATATATATATATAAAAAAAAGATCACACTGATCATAAAAAAAATTAAAGTTAAAATAAGAAAGTTATTGTTGAGCATGAAAACAACAAGCATTGTTGCAAAACTTGTTCTGTAAATAGTTCGTTTGCTATCGTGATCAAAACCATTGATCTCTGAAGCTCAATGCTGATGCTAATAATAATAATTAATAATTTTTCTAATAATTCTAATAATTAGTGGTATTGGCCATGTATACTTGTGTATACATGGAATGTGATTTCTGCATTTAACCCATCCGTGAAATTAGTGAACACACAGGTGAAGCACACCCGGAGCAGTGAGCTGCCATGCTACAGTGGCGCTCGGGGAGCAGTGAGGGGTTAAGTGCCTTGCTCAAGGGCACTTCAGCCGCTTTCTACTGGTCGGGGGTTCGAACCGGCAACCCTTCAGCCACAAGCCCAAAGCACTAACCAGTAGGCCACGGCTGCCCCTGTAAACAGTTTTCTAATCAGCAATAAATAACTATTTCTGATCAGCCCATATCAATTGCATGCTTAAAATAACATACCAGTTAAAACCTCGCTCATTTCAAGACAACCAGACCCACTTCCGGGTTAGGCCCCGCCCACTTCCGGGTCAGGCCCCGCCCACTCCGAGTACAGATACAGATACGGATAATTCATATGGTTAACAGATACAGATACAGATACAGATAATGCTGTACTCGCTCATCCCTAGTTTGTAGTTGCTGTTCTTGTGTCAGAGGTACCATTGGCTATCACTACAGGCTATTGGACAATGGTGTTGTGTGAAGAAAAGTCAATTGAGTCAAGCTCTGTGGTACCGTGTATGAGAAAAAGATGCTACCTCTGAATCAATTCTAGCATGCATGCTGCATCATGTTGATACTGACGGTTGAAGTTGTCGTACGAGAGGACTACGGCAAGCCCTAGCACAAAGGATGATCCTCCTATGCTCAACATCCAACATTGCTTTGTCCGCGTCATTGGACCTACGAGAAAGATTACAAGTTAGAAATAGTTAACAGAAATCACAAAAATAATGGAATCAATCATTTCTGATGTTTGACAAGGGCAATACAACAGCTATAAGATAGGATATAACAGTCAGAACCTTTCTAAATTAGTAGTTAAAATATCTAACAGCAAAATGTTCATTAATGTGAACCGATACACAGTACTGAGATTTGCTAATTTTAGCAAATTGAAACTTTTTTGCGGTTCTTTTTATCCACGTAGAAACAGGCACACAAAGCACTTACTACGTTACTACTAGCAAAAACAACAGTCTTGTTTTAATGTTGATACAAATTGAGACAAATGCTGATGTTCAAATGCTGACGTTCAAATTTTAGCTAGTTTGCAAAAACTAGCTAAAATAGCTTTGATCTAACACTTTTCTAAATGGCAGATAATAGATAGATAGATAGATAGATAGATAGATAGAAAACTTTATTGATCCCCAAGGGGGAAACTGCTTTGCCACGCAATAAAAACACAAACGTCCACTTAACAAACAAGTATCTTCAGACAAAAGGCATGGATATCCTTTCGGCACATGGTATGGTGCTTGCCACACAGGAGAGCTTGAAATCCATTGCCAGGGATTTTAAAAGTGTTAAAGCGGCTGCAAACACTTTTGTCCAGTGGGCAAATGACGACCTTGAGAGAAGAGTGGAAGAAACATCTCTCGAAGTTGAAAGTGCATTGCCTCAGAAAAGAGGCAGGAAAAAAAAAACAGAGCAGGAGAAATGGCCCATGATGAGCCCATTATGGATCCTGAGAGAGTGTTTGAAATCAGTGTTGACAACAGAATTCTGGACACTGCTCTTGAGGCCATTCATAGGCGTTTCATGACACATGGCACTCTTTTTGCCGATTTGGCTTGGCTGGACCCCAGGAACTTTGAACAAATCCGGACCACTACACTACCCAACAATGCTCTTGAAGTCTTGAGCAGGTGTCTGATCAGATTTGACACAAGTGCAACAGTGGACAATCTCCAGTCAGAGCTGAAATGTTTAGCAGGACAGTGGAACCGACTGAAGGCATCTCATCTTGAGCATTATGTGACCAGGACAGTGGAAGATGGAGCTGAAGGACAGGAAGATCAGGAATCAAGTGTTGTGAATTTAACCTGTGCCTTCTGTAAAAATTGCCCACTGTGCTGCTACCAGATTCTCCATCGGCTCAACGTGTTTTCAGATGCCTACCATCTCCTTGGGCTTGCTTACAAGTTCCTGCTGACCCTTTCCCTGACCCAGGTGGCCTGTGAAAGAACTTTCTCCACCCTCAAGTTCATCAAAAGCAGACTTAGGAGCAACCTGTCAGCAGGCAAGCTGGAGGCCTTTATGTTAATGGCCACTGAGAAAGATATCCTCATGGCTTTGGACACAGACTCAGTCATAGATAAGGTGGCTGAGAAAAGTGAACTGATGAGGAAGCTGCTCTTGTAAATTAATAAGGTGAGAGGAACTCCTTGAAATGCTTATCATTGATTATGAAAATGTTTATTGCAATGTAATGTGTCTTATGATTCTTACAAGCCTGAGCCTCTCCTCCTCTCTGACAGGATTCATCATAGGAATCATTTGCATCCTTTTTAACTCGGTGAGTTTACAATTGTCCAATGTTACCTTACAGTAATCTGGAAGACTGAATAGCCTAAATCTAATAAGTTAATATCATAACTACTGATAATTACTTAACTAATAATAACTGATAACATGTGTGGTCATCTGGTCACCTATGACTATTTCCCCTCTCTCTCCCTCTCTTTCTCTCCCCACACTTAGGATGCTACTTGTTCATTACAGGAGGGGTTCTTTTTGGAATGTCTACACATGCATCCTTTTCTCTTGGTAAGTTCACAGTTAATGTAATGCAAAATATCCCTCTCATTCTTTTTCTACAGTATCTGTCAGACACATTCAGCACAGCTTTGAGTGGAAAACAGTGACAATCACATTTCTTTTATTCAGATTATTTCTCTTTGTCTCTCCCTTATACATTTGTCATAATCCTTAAATTGTCAGTTTTTAGAGTGCTATTTTTGACCAGATTAACCTATAATTAAATCTGTTCTCTCACTCTCTTTTTTTCAAATATCATACACAGAGTTGACCAGTTCAGAGTTCATTTAGGTGTTCAGCCGCATTCATCCTTTCTGACTGGGTAAGTTCACAAATTATTGAGTATCACTCTTAGAATATCTAGATCTGATACATATTTCTCATCACTATTCTTGCTTTCTCTTTTCTTCCTCCCTGAAACACATAGGCACACCCAATAGGATGAATGCTGCCTTCAGATTTATTACTTTGATTGAGTGGTGCAGTGTATTTTTATAGTGTTAATAAATGACAAGTTTGGAAGTATTTAATGTGTCCACTCTCACTGATTCCTGTTAAGTCATTGCATGGCTCAAGGTTTGTTGTTTTAAAGACTTGCACAGTTGCACTGAAAAAACTGAAAGGGGTGTTATCAAATGTTGTGGGCCGGTCTGGTCCAAAATGCCAGGGCCGATTTTTTGTTCCAGTCCGTCCCTGAAGCCAACCCCCAGCGTAGCTTCAACTTTGTGACAGATTCTTGAACATTCTTGTCAAGAATCTGCTGATACTGAGAGGAATTCATGTGGCCCTCAACTTTAACAAGGTTTCCTGTCCCTGTGCTAGCCACACAGCTCCATAACATGATGGACCCTCCACCATACTTCACAGTAGGCAATAAGTTCTTCTCATGGAATTCAGTGTGTTTTTTTCACCATGCATACCTCCTCTTGTTCTGACCAAATAACCATCTTAGTTTCATCTGACCACAGTATTTTTCTTCCAAAATGCTTCTGGCTTGTCCAGATGTGCTTTTGCATACCTCATGCGACTCTTCTTGTGACAAACACTCAGGAAAGGCTTTTTGCGCATCAGCCTTCCAAAGAGCTTTTCCTGTAGCAAAGTGCGCTGGATTGTGGAACGATGAACAAGTACCTACCACATCTTTGCTTCACAATGACTGTTCTTCTGGCCTTCCATTTCTGCACCACATTTCTGACTGTGGAAATAGACATCCCAAACCTTCTTGATAATTTCTTGTACCCTTCTCCTAATTCATGATAATGAATTATCTTAGTTTCTTGGTCAGTGGAGAGTTGTTTCGATGCCCCCATGTTGCCAGGAGCCTAGGACAAACACAGCCAGCAATTGCCTCTGTTAAATAGCTTTTTGCATGATTGGTTTTACCTGTCTTTGTAATTGAAGGTCTCACAAGCTAATCAAAGCAGTTTTGGGCTGCAACATGTCAGCTACAAATCCCTACAGGTCTTGAAATCAATGTGATTAAAAGGGTGCCCAAACTTTTGCACATACCATTTGGCCCCTGCAGGGGCGTGGCACATATATTGTTATTGCTCGGGCTTAATTATCTGTGCAGGCACATATATTGTTATTGCTTTGCGTTTCTTATTCTTCCGCCTTCTTCCGTAATTTTTCGGTTCGCTTCTTGTCCCAGAGTTTTGGAGGAATATAGACAAATTGTATATGGAGACGTGCACATTGATTGGGACAAGTGTGCTATGACTTTTCTAAGCGATCCGTGCAACGGGGCGAGAATAAACGGGCAATAAAAGCGGCAACATTCCAAAATGGACACCTTTGCTTTGCTGAGCGATCACTCAGCCGTGCTTTGGAGTAGAAAAATGCTTGGAAGTTTGTACGAGGCACGGGAACTGTGGCTTCATTTTTCTGAAAACGCCGTTTCGATACCTTTTACGGTTTGGTGAGGGTCGCAGTTTACGTTTTGGTGAAATTTTGGAAACAAGTTAAAAAATCATCGTTTATAATGGGGCCCTATGGGCGCACTCTACCGCCACTCTAGGTTCAGGGTTTCGGCGAAATTCCGGGCAAAAAAAAAAGGATTCAATCTCACGTGGCGGCCACAGTTTTTGAGGTAGAGAGATAAAAACTACATACAAACGTAGCGATTTCTGTTGCCTTTCAGATGATGTGAGTTTTATTTGCGTGGGACGTACGGTTTGGAGTGCAGGCTCCTCCGAGCGAGGAGTGCGCCGACAGCTTTTGGAATTTTTCCCCATTCGTGTGTATGTGGAAATCGATAGGGATTTCTCAACGATTTTTCTCGTCGCATGCCTTTCTTTCCAAAACGACTACGGCCACAATTTTGGCAGCACGCGTGTGGGAATAACACTAAATTGTAGAAAACCCTCGGCTGACGCTCACGATGTGTTCGTTTTCTCGATAGGACTTGTAGTTTTCGAGATATGAGCGTTTGTTCTGACACAGTACTGTAGGGGGCCAGAACCTGACACCCCCCTCCACTCCAGTTTTGCATGACAGTAACAGACTGCCAAAACATTATGACCACTTCAGTCATTACAGGACTGTGTTAGGGTGGCAGAACCTGACACTATGACCCCCCCACTTCATTTTAGCATTACAGTAACAGACTGCCAAAACATTATGACCACTTAAAGCATTACAGGACTATAGTACAGTGGCAGAATCTGACACTGACCCACCACTCCATTTCAGCATTACAGTAACAGACTACCAAAACATTATGACCACTTAAAGCAGGGGTCACCAAACTTTTTTCTCTGGGGGCCACATTATCGTTCCTGACTGTGATGGGGGGCCGGGGCCTGGTCAGCTATACAACATGACTCAGACCAAAATGACCACCAGCATTGTGTTGTAGAGATTACTAGCCTGGCACAGCCATCCCCACTACTATATCCACACAACTATATCAACACTTGAGCAACAAACTTTATTGCTAGCCATTTTGCTGTCCTGAACACTGGCAGTTCTCCTCGCATACGTTGTCTGCTGCTTGATCTCGAGCAGTACCGCGGGAAGTAGGGGTGCTGGGGGTGCAGCAGCCCCCCCTGTTGGTGGGGCAGCTAAAAGTTAAAACTGTCTGAGAGGAAGGCCACATTTGGAGTTGTGTGATGCAGGCGTCAAATCACGTTTCTTTTTCGAATGCTGCAACCGCACAGCACGTCTCCAGCACAGTGTTCAGCGCTACAGTTACAAGGACAGCTTTGTTTACAAATTGTTTACTGTTGCCAAAGTGATCAGCACCATGAACAGTAACACGGACTGTGACACATTGTTTGTTCTGGTTCCACTATGTATGTGTAATATTGTTTTGTGCAAGTTTAGATTTTTGCACGCTTAATTAATGTGGCCGAGGCTCCGGGTTCATTGTTATTACAAACCTACGACCAGTCAGCTCTGAATTATCTTCGAATTAAAAGTTCCTTTGGGTTTTTGATTGAGAACTGAGCTCATGTCTTGCGTTTCATGATTTTCTCTTTATTTCTAATAATGCGAGTCATATCAGTGTGTATACTACACGTAGGCTACACTGGATGGCTTCGTGAATAAATAACGCAGTTGACTATGTGTCACCGCTGCATGTAACAATATTGCCGTGGTGTAGGAGTCAAGCCATGCTGGTTTATATATATATATATTATTATTATTTTTTTTATTATTAATTTTGTGAGTTGCAGCGCAGAGCTTTCTTTTTTCTCAGCACCCCCTGCACACTACATGAACAGAAGGGATTTTGAAAATGAGATAAACGGGTCCAAAACGGCCCCGGACCGGATGAGCCTTTATGAGTCAGCTGCGGGTACGCGGCGGATGTAGCTATGTATCAATTTGCGGGTCCCAAACGGACCCGCCGCGGAGGTGAGGCTTTAATCGCGGATGCAGCGCGGAGACACGGCGGATCCGCGATCCGCCTTCGTAGCGGATCCGATCCTGAGTGCATCTGGACCCCGATACGGGTCCGTTTCGCGGGTCCGTTCCGGAAGCCGCCATACATCCGCGCCAGATCCGCCACACAGTCCTCTTGCTGTGTGGGTATGTTTCCGCGGCTATGATCGCGAGCATGTGATGAAAATTCAGCAAATATAGTTAATTTTATAACTAAATATCAATTTTTAACTGAACAAATCATCAAAATACCAGATGCAGACATGCTATTATTTTCCAAAAAGCAATTTAAAAAAATAGGCCATGACGACTTTTGGGGATTGCCTCATAGTTCAAGTGGTGGGGGGCAGAGGGGCTGGTCAAAGGGGGGTGGCGGGCCGTGGTCGGCCCGCGGGCCGTAGTTTGATGACCCATGACTTAAAGCATTACAGGACCATATTAGAGTCGCAGGACATGACTCTATGACATCAAACTCACAACCATCCAGTCATTTTGTTGCAGAGCTGAGTAATGTGATATAGTTTGATGAGTTACCACGCACACATCATCAGCACAGTCAAAATTTCTGCAGGAATTTTTTAGTTATACTAAAACTTTGTAATGATACTCTAAGAATTTTGGTCTGGAAAACACTCATGTCTACATCTCTGTAGGAAATAAAATCTTGTTGCTGTGATCGTCTTTTATAAAGTTAGAGCAAATTATTATGAGATCTTAGAGGGGTGCCCAAACTTTTGCATACCACTGTACACAAATGCAGCAACTTGCCTGCTAGCATCTGATACCCTGCAGTCACTGGATGAGGTTTTGATTCTGGAATGCAGTGTTCTTCATCTCTAGACATGAGCCTCTCATTTAAACAAAATCATTTTACCTTCGTCTCATATCCATCCACAATACATTTTCCCAATAATCTTCTCACTTGCCCACGTGGTGTTTAGAAAATGCAGACAAGCAGAAATGTTCATTTTGGAGAGCAGTGGCTTTGTCCTTTCCACTCTACCGTGCACATCATGATTGTGGATCCATGAACAACAGTAATGTTATTACTAAGAGGTAACGACACCAGTTTTAATAAAATTTGTTTTCAGAGAAACAAAATCAATTATATGTTTATTCACAACATCAGCAAAAATAAAATCACAATTTACCACATGAGCAGAAAACGAACAAAAAAAATCTTATCACGTATTAAAGCATTTTGGGTGAATTTTACCAGTAATAATACACATATGACAAATAACAATATCCCTTTGAGGAGAAATTTGAATTTGCAAAATAAAATTCAAACACCCTTTCCAGCAATCACAGTTAATATACTGATGTATTTTATGTAGAATTGTGCTGAATGTCATATAGTTGAACATGTTTAGCTTAGTTTAGAAGAAATCCTGTTTTTATCTACTAAATGGCTAATATCATCAACTACTGAATATAACCAAACAAGAGCTTCAATAATCACAGCTTCTGTGATTATTGCATTTCATTGAGATACTGAAGTCAGTTTACAGTAGGGGTGATATGATCAGGTTTAAAAATTGGCAGATTTTTTCTTTTCTTCAGTCTATTTCGGATTAGTTGATTTATACACGGGGTGTACACAAAGTGGCATGTAAGGTTAAAAGATAGACATAGATACAACTTTATTGATCCCTTTGGGAGGTTCCCGCAGGGAAATTGACAAAATTACGCTACTGTGTGGAAACATGGTACCAAGGTAAAAGAAATGGCCATCCTGACTCAAATTTCAAGTACAATACAAGACCACTAGCTTTTCCTTTTTTTAAAAAAAAAAATCAATGTGGCATTTACAGTCCATGGTATAGGTGAAATTGCTTATGACTGGAATAGTTTCTGTCATTCATATCATAAAATTTAAATTCTTCAGTTAAAACCCATAGTGGGTTTACAAAATTTTTCCAATCAGATTGAAAGGGATACATTTCTGAGCCTGTCTAGCACCAATCTCACCCACGTACAGAGCCCCAGTCTTCAGATCCACGTCTAATAGGTGTGGCTTCACCTCATCAGCCAGTTGGATCACACTGACCACTCTGCACTGTCCAATCAACCCCACTGGTGGTGCATTCAACAGCAAGATCTGATTAGTGTTAAGCTGGACAACAATAAAGTATTTCTTGTCCGGTGTCAGACGGATTGAGTAGGGTGCATCCTTTGTGAAGCAGCTTCCCCACATTCCAAGCCATTCACCAGTGATGGAGTTAAAGACCTGGATCCTCTTGTTTCCCCTGTCGGCCACCCACACCCTCTGGGCATTGTCCACGGTCACACTGTGGGGGATGTAGAAGTGTGCCAGGCCTTGTCCTTTTTCTCCGTGTACCCACAGAACCTCCAACTCTTTGGACAGCTTGATTAGGCGGTTGTTTATTCCACCATCACCATCCACAATATACATTTCCCCGGAGTCATGAACAAAGATCTCCGCTGGCTGGTCAAACTGCAGAGGGTCCAATCCAGAGCCTGCTTTCCCTGGTGTACCAATAACCTGACACATAAAAGAAAATATTCAACTATGTGCACTCTGTAGTAGCAGCAAGCACTGTATGGTAGCAAAGCTTCAGGGGGAGGTTTGGGGAGCATTGCAAGGGTGAATTGAACTGCACAGACACATCAGCCTGTGTAGAATGTTTAAAAAACAGGGTGTTATAACATTGAGTGTTCAAATGAGTGCTCTATATGAGAGCACTGAAAACGAATACAATTTTGGCAGAGCTGGTGGCCATGTATTGTGAGCAAAAGGTAGAGAATGTGTGAACCAGTAAAAGCCCTTCTGGAACAAGTGGAAAGTGAGACACAATTCTTGGAGAACATGCTAACTCATTTAGAAACTGTCCTGGTGATGTGTTTATCCCCTTGTCAGGATGACTGTGCATTGTACTATGTATAACTGTGCATCTATCTATCTATCTATCTATCTATCTAATATTATAAATACAGGCCTATAATTCCTACAGGTTTTTGTTTTAATGAATTGTGTGAAATGGCCAAATAACTTCTGGTCGTGAGTGACACCGTTGGGGGATGGAAATCTGTTGATTGTCATTTTCTATACCCATTTAGTGTCATTGGGGTTTTCAAGTGGGCACCTCCTTTCACCGATGTTTCGTTAAGTTAGGCCCACGACACCTCAAGAAGGCTTAACAGGGATTTCCAGTGTCCTGGAGTCACCCCCCTCCACACCGCCACTGCAAAACCCTGTCTTCCTCGCCAATCGATGTCTATTAACAGCTAATATAGCAACCAATAACCACTAGCCAAACAAACAAATCTACCATAATTCATCCCGTTGATACGGGCTGAAACACGTAACAAACTAATTCGGTTGATGCGGGCTGGAAAACGTAACAAATCTACCGTGAATTGTCTATGACTACTTTCTCCGGCTCAGACCACAACAGCAGATCTGGTAGCCGTAGTCGGGTGCTCGCTATCTCACCTGGGATAACCAGTTGTCCATTTAAGTCCGCCCTCATCTCCCAGGCTCCTCCTACTCTAAGATAAGTCTGCCGTTGGTTGAGAAGCAGGCTAAAGTAGTTAGTGTAACCTTATGTTTTATTTATTTATTAGCTAGTGCTAGTGTTAATTTTCTGATGATTGTATCTCATGTTGTTTTTATTTGTCTGTCTGCACTTTAAGTTCTACGGTGTTAATAAACAAAAGTATCAAGAACAGGAGTCTCGCATCCAATCAATGGGCGGCATAAGCCCAATTTAGGAAAAGAAGAAAAGAAGAGGAGAAACAGGCAAAAGATGAAGGTATGCTATGTTCTCAGTATGATTACAGTATCCGTGTCCTGAATAAAGGGCTACTGTTAATTGGTGGTATATGTTTTTTAGTGTTTTTGCTATGATGCTTGCAATGCTTATAAAACGGTAATTCATCTTAACAAACACAAGATCTAATTTCATGTAAGACTGTGCTTTGCAACAAAACTGTTACAAGTTCAGTTATTATTTATTTCCATCATGTTGGGTCCTGTAATTAGCCAACGGAATTTTCATATCTGTAGGTAGTTTCAAAGGTGAACATTTGCCATTTGCTACAACTCTATTTCGTGTCAAACATAGTTTCATCACTCATAACTTAAAGTGTGCCAAGCATACAATCCGAGGCAGTAGCCAAGGAGCTAATTGTTCCTCCCTGAAAGACAGATTAATATTGCGTCTAAAGACAGACATTTAGCATGTAAGGGCATGTTTATTTAAATTTGCAATTCATTAATGTTTTGTATAAGAATTATATTGTAGTCTTCTGTCCTTTGATGTCAGATTCAATTGCAATTTCAGGGGCACTTCTAAACTATTTTGCCAAAATAGTAGATTTTCCTTGTTGTAATTGCAATAGCTGAATAACTGGATTCTCTTAAGTGTGGTGTTCTCTTAATGCTCTATTGAAGTATTTGTGCAATTATATTGTTATAACAAAACATGCATCTTAATATTTTATATTTTTGGGGTTTTTTTTACTGGTTGTTTGTTAGTGAAGAACAGAACCACAGGATCCATAGGTGTCAGCAGCTTTGTTATATACTGTTTCTTAGGATGCTTTCACATCTACTTCGTTTTTCTGAAGCTGGGAGTGTTTCCCTGCCAGGCAGGTTCATTTGGGCTGGTGTGAACACAACCATTAGGTAAAAAATCCAAAGACCTGAAATGCCATCGCTCCACTGACATTACTAATTATATAACCAAGCAGTTTACCTGATCAGAATAGGTTGTTGTATGCCTCTTGTCCTTCAGCAATGTTTGACAACATAGCATATACGTAGATGCTTAATCAAACAAGACATGTTCTTCATACTTGTGCAATGATACATGAATCACAGACCAGCAATAAATGACAGGGTCACACATGCTGCTCATGCTCCATTTTTTTATTTGATTATTTCCTAAAATCCAATTTTCCATGGCATGTCAGAAGTTTGTCTTATTTTGTCTCAATTGCATATGTGAGCATGAAACGAACCAAGGCTAAATGTAACATTGTAATATAATGTATTCCTCACTGAATCTAAACTAAATATAGATGTGAAAGCAACCTCAGACACAATACTTCAAAAGAAACAAAGCTTGGAGAACCAATTTCTGCAGGCACAAAATCAAAACCTTGAAGAAACAGTCACCTGCAAAAGCCTCCCTGATGGTGAGTAGCGTTTGATGCAGTGGCCAAATGGGCCATTCCCCACATCTGTGATCCACACAGTGGGGTTTGATGAGGCTGCATCTGCTAAAAATATTCCATGAGGCATCTCCAGAGTAGTTGTGTTCCAGGCAATGAGGAAATCTCCATCTGTGGTGAACACCATCACCTTGGGCACATTGTCACCTAGAGTAAAGGAAAACACAGATCAAGTTATATAATGTAAAACAGGCTCACCTGTTCACAACATCACAATGTACATTGTGTACATTATGATGTTATCAATAATGATGAAATATATATGTTATTTTCATTGTTTCATTAAATATCACTTATTTTTTAGTGAACAACAATCTACAGTGGTGCGGTAGAAGGACACCATTAGCTTCAGTTTCAGTTCATACACTGACTGGCCAAAAAAAAAGTCGCCACATGGATTTAACTAAGCAAATAGGCACGAGCTTCCCATTGGATAATTACTGCATGTGCGAGTAATTATCTTTCAGCTGAGAGCAAGGCCTACAGTTTCTATATTTTATTTTATGCGTGACAACACCAAAGCACATTTCTTGTGTGTACAAACATGCTTCGCAATAAAGTCTTTTCTGAGTCTGATTCTGATTCTGGCAACAAATTATTTAACCCCAACTGTTGTTATGGGTAGCTTCTCACTTCTTAAACAACCAAGTCGAAAGACACATCCCGTGGTCGTGGAAAATTTGTTTGTCTGTTTGAAAAGGGTCAAATGCTATGCTAGTTTTAACGTTTTTATGTTGTTTTATATGCATTGTAGCACCTTGAGGTCATTGATTTGATGAACAGTGCATTATAAATAAAATGTATTATTATTATTATTATTAAATTATCACACCTAAGGAGACTGAAGAAACTACTAAAATTGGCTTAAGAACTGTCCAACACATTATTAAAAACTGGAAGGATAATGGGGAACCATCGTCTTCTAGGAAGAAATGTGGTTGGAAAAAAATCATGATTCGTGATTGGCAAACATTTGTTGAAATCAAATGGAAGAAAAATAACAGCAGAACTCAGGGTTATGTTTACTAGTGAAAGTAAGAGGATTTCCACAAGTACAATGTGAAGGGAACTCAAAGGATTGCAACTGAACAGCTGTGTAGCCTTAAGAAAACGACTAATCAGTGAGGCTAACCGGAAAAAAGGGCTTAAATTTCCTAGGGAGCATAAAGATTGGACTCTGGAGCAATGGAAGAAGGTCTGAGGAGTCCAGATTTACCCTGTTCCAGAGTGATGGTGACATCAGGGTAACAAGAGAGGCAGATGAAGCCTAGTGCCTACTTTACAAGCAGTGCTATGATCTTGGGTTGTTGCAGTTGGTCAGGTCTAGGGTCAGCAACATTATGTGCCCAAAGAACAAGGTCAGCTGACCATACCTGCCAACACTCGCCAATTTGTAATTTCTCCTGCTATCTCCTGATTTTAAAGTGAAAGAAGTCAGTGGTGATTCATGTGTCCTGGTACCTGACAACAAGGCAACCCAACCCAAACTCTCCCGCCCTACGTGCCTTGTGTCCCATATGTCACTGCCCATGTCCAATCACACATGAATTCCCGGGCTACACAAAATGAGAAAGATGTAGACAACAAATGAAAAATATGCTTCAAAGTTTCAATCTGTGCGGTGTGACACGTTCACCTCGTCGTCACAAGTGTCTCCCATGCGTCTTGTGAACTGTGTTGGGCGACTTCCGTGTGGAACGCGGAGGGAAAAATGACATGCTAAACGCAAACAAGCAGTGGAGTACAAAAAAGTTTCAAAAAAGGCAACTGGACTTGTAGATTTTTGAAGACGTTTCACCACTCATCCGAGTAGCTTCTTCAGTTCTAGGGGACTGGTGGGAAGTCTGAGGTTTAAATAGGAACTTCTCCTGTTGTAGAGGGCAGTGGAGGCACAGAAAGAACACCAAGCATCATATCCCCTCATATTCTTGCTGAGGGGAGTAATGACAATGCTAGTCGCGAAGAAGAACATCACTTTTGTTTTCAGTAAAAGTGCATTTGGACCCCATTAATAAGGGGGTAACATATTAATTTAACGTGCTCTACAGTGCTCTACAGACTGAAAATTGCTGTTTTGAATTGTATTAATTCACAAACAAAATATGTTTGGTTTTCATTCATTCATTCATTCATCTTCTGTGCCTGCTTATTCCCGTTACGTGTCGAGGGGGTCTGCTGGAGCTTATCCCAGCTGTCATCGGGCAAAAGGCAGGGTACACCCTGGACAGGTCGGAAGTCTATTGCAGGGCCAACACAGAGAGACAGATAGCCATCACACTCACATGCACACCTACGGCTAATTTAGAATCAACAGTTAACCTAATGAGTATGTCTTTGGATGGTGGGAGGAAGCCGGAGAGACGTATTATTAATACTCTTTACCTTGTTAGTGTAAAAAATGAGAAGAATGTCTCTCATCTATATATTACATAGAAATAATTATGACTTTCCTACTGCATTCAGTTTGTCACGGACATTTAATGACTATGACAGCAGTGAAGTTGGATTTTTCAACAGAAGAAATGTGCATTAGTATTTTGTAGTGAGTATGTCATCAAGCAACATTTATAACTGTGTAATGTTTTACATAAGGATATTACTTTTGCATAGCTGGTGTTGTTGGTGATAGAATATTTAATAATAGCATTACTTAATATTTCTTAAACAGTTTCTTCATGCCCCTTGAAACAAATTTTGGCTCAAATAACGTGGAGGACTCCAAAAAGGCTGGCTACAGATAATACACACCCTTGTGCTGCCCTATGTGCACTGTAGTTTCTGTTAAATAGAGATAATGAATGTTGTTTATGGAGAATATACTTCAATACTACAAGAGAAGGTATGACATGCTACACTTAACAAATCATTCTGCGGTACAAAATGAACTTACATGAGGTCACAGTCTATGGCTGGCTGTTTAAAATACTCAGTAAATATCTTGGCCATATATCGCTGCTTCACATACCATGGCTAACATCAATTTAGTTTTTAATTTGCTAAGCTTTCATTAAACGCATTCCAGGCTTCCTACTGTTAACATATTATGATAGAACACATCTTTATCTTCTTGTAGATCCAATTTAAAACACATGCAAGATGGTATTACACACAGTGCTTTGGGATGACAGCAACATAGACACCTAAACCTAGTACTTCTTGCTATTATGATTTGTGCAACAGCACAAATTAAAAACAGTTTCGGATTATTCAAAAAAGCTTTTAAAAGTATATGGGACTGGTTTAATTGCTTGGTTGGTCTGTGGATGACACTTATTTAACTGTTTAGTTAAATATTGATCCCCTTAAAATTAGGACTTAATTGACTGACATACATAGAGTTAAAAAATATTAATGTTAAAAATAGTAATCTGTAACTAGACAATTCCCCTGCGGGAAATCGCGAGAGTGGTGCTGTGTCGGCATCAGTTTGCGCTAAGATGATATGATACAATACTATGATGCTACGATGCTAACATGCTACAATTTTTCACCTAATCTTATCCTCGCAGTTGCTATTGCAGAGGCTGTAGTATAAGTGCTAACATATGCTAACATAACATATATTAGAAAAATGATTCTATGTTAGCTATGTTAGCATATGTTAGCATATGTTTAGGAAGTAATAGCACACCCGCTCCGATCGAGCCGCACGTTTTGATGTATTATTCGTGTATGTGCGATGAACTGTGCGGGACGAGTTAGCGACAGAAAACGCTAATCCTAACTAACTAATTTTCTAGTTAGCAAAGCTATGGGAGTAGGGCCTCGGTCATTGGCACGAGGCACTAACTAGAAAATTCCCGCGGAAATTTTGAAGTGCCGAGTGGGCTGTTGCCATTAGCTGTCAAAGGTTCGTTCCATATATTCAGAGTTTCATTCAATATATTCAAAGATTAATTTCCTGAACGGCATGCCATAATATATATATACAGTGGTATGCAAAAGTTTGGGCACCCCTTCGGAAAATCATTGCATCAGTTTGTCACTTCCTGAGCTTTTGAAGCAGCAACTTTATTTTAACAAATGTTCTACCTTATGGAAACAGAAACATCTCCGTAGTGAAATCATTTTCATTGGTCCAACAGAAACATTTTTATGTATATTTAAACAAAAATAGGCATGTGCATAAATTTGGGTACCCCAAAGAAATAATTCCATTAATATTTAGTAGACCCTCCTTTTGCTGCAAAAACAGCCTGTAGACACCTCCTATAGCCACTGACAAGTCCCTGAAGTCTGGCAGGTGGTACTTTGGCCCATTCCTCCATACAAAACGCCTCCAGTTCAGTCAGGGTTCTTGGCTTCTGTGCGTAAACAGCCTGCTTCAAATCAATCCATACATTTTCAATGATGTTAAGGTATGGGGACTGGGATGGCCATTCCAGAAGATTGTACTTGTGCTTCTGCATGAATTCCTTGGAGGATTTTGAACAGCGCTTGGGATCATTGTCCTGCTGAAAAATCCAACCCCGGCATAGCTTCAACTTTGTGACAGATTCTTAAACATTCTTGTCAAGAATCTGCTGATACTGAGAGGAATTCATGTGGCCCTCAACTTTAACAAGGTTTCCTGTCCCTGTGCTAGCCACACAGCCCCATAACATGATGGACCCTCCACCATATTTCACAGTAGGCAATAAGTTCTTCTCATGGAATTCAGTGTGTTTTTTTTTCACCATGCATACCTCCTATTGCTCTGACCAAATAACTCCATCTTAGTCTCATCTGACCACAGTATTTTTTTCCAAAATGCTTCTGGCTTGTCCAGATGTGCTTTTGCATACCTCATGCAACTCTTCTTGTGACAAACACTCAGGAAAGGCTTTTTGCGCATCAGCCTTCCAAAGAGCTTTTCCTGGTGCAAAGTGTGCTGGCTTGTGGAACGATGAACAACTACACCATCAGTAGCCAGATGTTCTTGTAGTTCTCTGGAGGTGGTCTGTGGCTTCTAACCATCCTTCGTCTGTGTCTTTCCAGTATTTTTTTGGCCCACCACATCATTCCTTCACAGTGACTGTTCTTTTGGCCTTCCATTTCTGCACCACATTTTTGAATGTGGAAATAGACATCCCAAACCTTCTTGATAATTGTTTCAATGCCCCCATGTTGCAAGGAGCCTAGGACAAGCACAGCCAGCAATTGCCTCTGTTACATATCCTTTTTCATGATTGGTTTTACCTGTCTTTGTAATTGAAGGTCTCACAAGCTAATCAAAGCAGTTTTGGGCTGCAACATGTCAGCTACAAATCCCTACATGTCTTGAAATCAATGTGCACATACCATTTTTTACATTTTAATTTATTATAATAAAACTTTGTAATGATACTCTAAGAAGTTTTGGTCTGGAAAACACTCAAATGTCTACATCTCTGTAGGAAATCAAATCTTGTTGCTGTGATCGTCTTTTATAAAGTTAGAGCAAGTTATTATGAAATCTTAGAGGGGTGCCCAAACTTTTGCATATCACTGTATATAAACAGGTGCTGATGGTGAAGCTGGGACTAGTAAAGTGAATGTAGAGCAATGTTAGAAACAGCGCAGCCAACGTTTACCAGCCTTGTAACGTAACGTAGCTCTAATGTTAACGTCCTCTCGCATTTATAAAAGCTTGACACAACACGTTCGTCCCGTGGCTCGTCTCATCCCGGGCCCCGGCAAGGCTGTCAGCTGGCCTGACACTGAGTGTTTTGTAAAATAAAATAAGAATTCAGTCATTAAATTACTATTTTATGATGACTATTGGTTAAATATACATTCAGTGTAATAACTAATCAATTCTGAGATCTCTATGATCAGTGTAATTCATTTTACAAAAAAAGATTGCATTTAAATTTTGATGAGTCTTAGAAAATAAACATCGAAATTTGTTTAAAAATAATGTTAATTGATTTAGTTGCAAAACCCTTCCAAATAAATTACAAAAATTATTCTTTAGAGGGTGTATGGACACACAATATTAACAGATTAATATAATGGTTTTTATTGCAGTGTGTTGCTGTGTTACGGTAGTGACACATTTCAGGATCAGAAAAACATTTCAAGAACAGGCAGACATTAATATATGAAATTTGACTGCACCTTTACTAGATATGTACCATAGAAATATGGTATGTGTATGGACAAGGTTTTTGAAAATGGACCTTGCACGAATTCGGTAGAATGGCTCATATACAAGCTGCTTTACTGCTTCAGACGAGCTTATCTGTCACATCCATCATTGAGCGCTGTTGTCTATTGGAGCAGCGTGCCTACAGGGTGGCCATCTTGGAACAGGGCCACTCACTCCTACAGTGCATTACATCTATGGAGGAATGGTGTTTCTACACAATAAAAGTGATCATAAATCGCTCAGTTGAAGTCCGGCATCTTTTCTTTACAATCCTCAGTCAGAAGCTATTCTGCTCATAGGGTAACATTAAGTAAAATTTGTATTTGGGTAGTGAAACCATATTTTTATCATATCTACATGTGTGACGTTTTTAATAGATCAATACGTTTGTAAATCGGTCCAAAATTCAGCGAATAATTCTACTTTGAGATTAAGGTGTATCTCTTAGTATGTTCATCATGCACTGCTGCCGCTGCTAGCCCTGTACCAAGATGGCGGCGCTTTTGGCACGTCCCTCCACAGTCGATGCGGCGTCTATGAATAGCTAATCGGTCACATCTTCCTGTAAATGGAGTCACGTTTGCTCAGGCGTCAACAGTCCCTCCCCCCAACCCACACGCTGTCTGCGTCATTCGCCGAAGATTCCCGAGTGAATCACAGAACTCGGACAGTTCCGCTCTCGCCCGTTTATTGAAACGAATCATTCGAGGACGACACAACATATGGGGCGTTCTATTTGTCCACCCAACTCGGTTTCCCGAGTTACGAGCCGGAAGTTGCAAATAGAACGCTCCCGAGGTCGTATATAGGCTACAAGCCGTCAACTCGTCGAGCCAGTGTTGACTAGAAGTCTGAATGTGCTATTTTGTTTATTTTACCGAACCAAGAACGGCAGACTACTTACATTGTCCACTAAGAGCACTGTCAGCAGTTGACCTTTCACGGACCAACCGAAAGTTTTTAGGTTTGTTCCGTGTACGTTGAAATGCTGCCACGGTTTTGTAGCATTGAAAATATTATTTCCTGATAACCAATGTACTTCAAATCTATTACACAACGAAAATGCTTGAGATAGCGTAGTTGCTTTACCTCTCTGTGCCACATACACCACACCAGCATATGGGTCGACAGCTACAGCAAACACTTCTCCGGTGAAAAGCTCGTTGTTCTTGGGCCAGCTCAAGTCTAGTTTATACAGGGGTCTGCCGTGCAACCGGTAGTGATGAAGGCTGGCGCTGCTTGGCTGATGGGTTGCGTACAGGACCATCACGAGCAGGACCAATGAGACCATACTGGAAGCCATCCACCATGTATGGTCTCTCATTTTCATCAGCGTCGGTGGCACTTTCGCTTTTGACTTGTACTGCGTACTCGTCTGGTTGACCGACGTAATGTGCCTGGGACGCCACAAGAGAGCAGACAATCGCATGCAATAAGCCACTTTTCGATCTAGGTGCTACTGATCTTGTTTAAATCCAACACATTTGATATTTGTATATTATTCGCTGACAACATACAGAAATCACCTCCACTAAAATCCCAACTGAGCCCATGAAAGTCTTCTCTTGTTTTCCTTATTTGTTTTAAATGGCGGTTGGCAAACCGGTTTAAAGGTACATTACCGCCACTAACTGGACTGGAGTGTGGGACATGCGCTTAAACAGAGAAAAAAAAATACAGTCTTTTATCTAAATTTGTAAATGTTTAATCCCATTCAATGACTGAAATAAATCATCTTTGTGTACTGTACTTGTTGCAATGAATCATAACATGTTCAATAGTTTCTGGTTGGTTGCAATGTGAACACCTATATAAAAAGTAATAAGTAAGTTTACTTTTCTCCCACCCCAACTTGCTCTTGGATATTGTAGGATTCTTCCTGTTTCATTATTATACTGGTGCTCCTGCCAGACTGTGAGAATGTGAATATGATATAATTACTGACTTGATCTGTCTACTTGCTCATTTTTTAACTATGTACAATGTAGCTTTTGAGTTGTCCTTTATTTTTTTGCTGTAGTAGAAATCTACTAGTGGCATGGGGAATAACCAGGGAGGGAGAGATGGGTAAAATGACAACCGTGTTGCTAAATTGAAATTGATTCAAGCCTACATATCTTGACGTTCCATCTCATGTCTTGCTTTTCCAAAACTCATAATGTTCAGTTCATTATGCTCCCAGTCAGAGGTGGACAGAGTACACACCTTCACTACTTGAGTAAAAGTACAGATACTCAAATATTACTCCAATACAAGTAAAAGTAGCTTAGCCAAAATTTGACTTAAGTAAAGTACTAAAGTCAGTCAGTCAGTCATTTTCTATACCCGTTTAATCCTGTTAGGGGTCACGGGGGTCTGCTGGAGCCTATCCCAGCTGTCATCGGGCGAGACAGGTCGCCAGTCCATCGCAGGGCCAACATTCACACTCACATGCACACCTACGGGCAATTTAGAATCACCAATTAACCTAATGAGCATGTCTTTGGATGATGGGAGGAAGCCGGAGTACCCGGAGAGAACCCACGCAGACACAGGGAGAACATGCAAACTCCACACAGAAAGGCCAGCCGGCCCATGGATTCGAACCGGTGAGCTTCATGCTGTGAGGCATCAGTGCTAACCACCTCGCCACTGTGCCGCCCAAGTATTAAAGTATTTGCTTAAAAAATACTTAAGTAAAGGTATTTTAAAAGTATCTCAGGAAATACAGGAAAGGAAAGTAGCTTTATTGTCATTATACAATCCACTCTACAACCCACAGCCTCTCTCTCTCTACAAGCTCGTTTAAATTTACGTTTAAAATGTTCATCAGCAATTTAACAAACATTAAGCTAGCTAACGTCAGTAGCTACTTTACATGCCGCGACATGCTTTTTCATGTTGGAAGACGAGTTCTTGTAGGCTATGTTCGTGGTAAGCACAACAAACATTTAAACTGAAACGAACCACTTTTTGAGGCAAAAATCTCGAACTTGGGTTTAATCTTTAATACCTAAGCTTTAATACTTTCTTTGTTGGAATATTGAATATTAAGCGTAATGAGATATTTTGATTAGACATGAGACAAATATACTTGGTAAAATTTTGGTTTTTGCAGTGTAGTAGCAGCAATGCAGGTGAAAACTGGTGAAATCCTTTCAGGATTAGAAGAGTGAAGCTTATGATTGAATACTGGATTAATCTCTTGTTTTTGTTTTTTGTTTTTTTGCAGTGTAGAGATATTATAAACTACATTTTCTCTTGCAGTGTCAACTGAGTTTATCCCAGCTGTCATCAGCTTGGGATTGTGAAGCATTTCGTTTTAGAAAAGAGAACCAATTATGACCCACAATACTTTGTTGTTGATTGGTTTATCAGAGCAAGACAAAGCAGCTGCCCTGTTTACAGTGGCGTTTCTATGAATTGAACAATAACAAACAACCAGTAAAAATCAAACATAAGAATATTAAAGATACTGTATTCCCAAACAGTTGTAGTAGCTCATAACTAACAAAAGCATAACAGTCCAGCTATATTTATCTATGAAAGCAGATGAAACTAATCAGCTGATTAAACTCCAAGCATGCCTTAAAGTCATAAAGTCTTGGATGACCTGTAATTTCTTACTCTTAAACTCAGACAAAACAGAAGTTATTGTATTTGGTCCTAAGCATCTAAGGCCCTATCCACACGAAAAACACATTTTTTCGTAAACGCAGATGTTTTTATTCGTTTTGGCCTATCGTCCAGGCAAATCCCGTAAACGCATAGCCTGAAAACGCACTTTTTTGAAACCGGGTCCCAGGGTGGATAAATTCGAAAACGCACTTCTCGCGGATCAGTCTGGACGGTTGAATCCGGGGATTTTGGAAAATGGTGATGTCATTGCCACCATCGCCACCATGGCCACACCCCTTGAGCAGTCTTCCCGTCTTATATCCCGCGAAACGTCTCATAACAACATCAACAACAATGGCGGACTACATGCTTGCGTTACTGCTGGAGACGACATTGAGCCTATTCTGGTTACTAGGGCAAAATCAAATTTTTGGTTTCTTTGAAAGCCGATTTGTAAACAGCGCTCAAGCTTCTTGCGCATGCGCCACCTCTTCCTCTCCGTTTTTGGTGAATTTCTGAAACTGAAACAGCGCCACCTATAGACCTGGAGTATGAAGTAGCGTTTTCAGTCATGTAAAAACGGATCAGTCTGGACGCGGATTTTTGAAACCGTACCAGCGAAAAAAAGGATAAGAAAAAGATTGTTTTCGTACGTGTGGACAGGGCCTAAGAGATTCCTTATCTAATCACGGTCTTTGGATGGCATTACCTTGGCCTCCAGTAGCCTACTACTGTGAAAAACCTTGGTGTTATGTTTGACGAGGATATGTCCTTTAAATGTCACATTAAGCAAGTAACCAGGACTGCCTTCTTTCATCTACGTAATATCATCAAAATTAGGAACATCCTGTCTCAGAATGATGCTGAGAAACTAGTTCATGCATTTGTGTCTTCCAGACTGGATTACTGTATTTCATTACTGTCTCATCAGCCTGCCCAGTCTCCATGGAATCCTGCTGTTTTCCACTCCTACCTGAATGAATAATTCTCCAACCTGCCTATGCTTCCTCTTACATTTTCAAACTGTCATGTAACATTATCAGTTTGTATTATAACATTCCACTTGTATGCTTTAGTCAGATATGTGTATTTATGACAGATGTATGTTTATCTTGCTGTTCTCTTTCTCTGTCTGTACTCGGCTGGCCTTAGGCAGATGGGTCCCTCCATATGAGCTGGGTTCTGCTCAAGGCTTCTTCCTGTTAAAAGGGAGTTTTTCCTTGCCACCGTCGCCTTCAGGCTTGCTCTGGGGGTTTCAGGCCGTGTCTTGTAAAGCGTCTTGAGACGATTTGTATTGTTATTGACACTATATAAATAAAACTGAATTGAATTGAATGTTGTTATGCTGCTGACCAAACTATAAAGTGTTGAATAGGGCTCAATATTTTATACACTGTAAATTGTAATTAGTTCACTTTACTTAAAAAAAGTGAGGAAACTGATTGCCTCAAAATCTCCAAGTAAAGTAGCTAATTCATTTTAAGGTGTTAAAGCTGAAAATCACCGTTTAGACAACTCAGATAATGGCAGTAAACTTGAGTGTATTTGACTCAAAGTCATTACTTATGGTGACTATAGAATGTCTATTTTAACTACTTAAACTTGTGACTTATGTTAATTGAGCAGTACTCATAAAAAAGTTATCCTTACAAGTATAAGTGTTCGCATTACTAGCAAAACATCAGGAAACCGATTGCCTTAATATGTTCAAGTAAGCTGAACCAAAAGTGATAAGTTATTGAAACGAGGAGACAACAGACAACAGTTTGAACGGAAAACAAAGTTTAATATTTACAAATAAAAAGTGGAGCAATAGAGTCCAGGCTGGAAGATTTCCAAGGTCATCCATGACAATTCTCCTTTCCAAAATGATTGCAGTACCTGAAGACTCAAGGTGCAGTGAGTCGGGGGAGGCCTCAGGAATGATGGTCAGGATCCCAATAGGGGTGTGAGACACGTCTGGGTTTTCGCAGTCCTAACAACAATAGTAGCAATAACACCAAAATTACATATCAGATGTCACCATGAATTTCTATGGCAGAAAACACAAGACAGCCACTAAAAGTATAACGTAACACTTCTTCATCACTGCAAAAATAAATAAATAAGTCAGAGTATGGTTTAGACCAGGCAATCGCAGTGTTTTATGCCATTATTATTTTTACATTTTATTTTATTATGATTTGCAGACTTTGTTCATTTTGTTATTTTTTGTCCCAATGATTGTCAATATTAGTCGTTATAATATAAAAACGATTAATCAAAACCAGTACCATGTAAATGCTGGTGCTGTTTATTAATACAGATGTCACATTTCCATGTCAGGTGGTTATTATAGACACAGATTCAGTATTTTGTATCATCACAGTAACAGCTAAACACTCGTGAAAACGAGATCAAATTATAAAATACATCGAGTGGTTTGATGCCGACCTGTACACTGAACATATCAAGAATAGTTCACGTTTATAATTATCAGAGACCATTACAGACGTTGTTTTAGGTTCCTAACAGTTTTCTGAATATATACGTCCGTATGTGAATGTGTAAATGAGAGGAATTAATTTATAGCACTTAGTAGCAGACACTCAATAAAGTTCTCTCCATTGACTCGTATTGGTTCGCGGGGCAGAGTTGCCTCCCCCAATATGGCGGCGACGTCGATGTATCGCAGCAGCGGGCCAACCCGCTCAATGAGGCTATGCATACGGCTACCAAAATGAAGGAATCGGATGAAAACCATTGACTGTATATAGTAAAGCACATTGCTAGCACTGATGGAAGGCAAGTTTTATTTTAAAATACTACCTTACAGAAGCCTTGACAGACAACGAAAAGTCTAGCACAACCTCTGAGTAATAGAGTAATATAACACCACCTGGAACTGAGCACGACCGGCTACTGTAATAACCATTGTTCCAGTATGCGCGCACCATGCCAACTCGTGCTTGCTACCTGGCTACCGTAATACCTCTTGTTATACATGCAATTTTATTTCTCATTCATAAATCGGGGACATTTTCGGGGACATCTTTAGCCAGGGACAGGGACACCAAACCGAGGACTGTCCCCAGAAATCGGGGACATCTGGTCACCCTACTATAACTCCCCTCTAAATCACATTGAAACATACAGAGTAAATATAGGCTAGCTTTTTAACAGAATTAGCCAACGGACAATGAGGTGTTTCTTAACCAGTTTACTCAATCTCCACTTACGCCATCCTGACGTTCAATGTCACTCACAGTGTGGTGGGGGGGTTCGCAGGTTCAGCGTGGACAATCCACAGAAATCTTCGGTAATGCAATATCATCATTAATCCGCTGTACTTACTAGCTTAATCATTATGAAATCATGAGTATTTTATTCCTGAAACAATCCAGAGTAACTAAGTAAAAAAATACTCCCCCCCTTGTTCACCTGGCTACATATATTTTGTTCTCCACATGATGAAAAATTAATTACTTTGTATCTGAGAAACTTACCTCTGGTCTGACTTGTTGCAGAAACTTATGAAGTATTTGTCAAGTTCTTTGAAGAATTCTGTTTTCAGGTTTTTGCTTGACAAGCGACAAAATCTGAAAGAAAAGTATGACAAATTAATATTTAAGATGTGATATTGCACCTTAGGACTACTTTTCGCTAGCAGGATGCTGAAGCTAATAAAAGATGTGACAAACAATGAATTGTATGAGAACTAAAAAACATAATGCATAAAAGATAGGAAGAGTTTTAAATTACCTGACCCTCTGTAAAGACTTCTGGCCACCTTTCCATTGTGTCCTTCACTGGAGGCTCCAAGTTCACCAACAGTCTTGGCTAAATCATTAAACATAAAGTTAGCCTCTAAACCCGGACTTACGGATAAATTATCTGGCAAAGATAACGACTATAAGTTTGCTGCAGCAGCCGCCGTGTTGTTTACAGTGTACCGCTTCATTCACAGCACGTCATTATTCGTCAGTGGGTAACTGCGCATGTACTGCCAAATGATGCCTAGTTTCTGCTGGACGCAGCTGCGTCTTGCTCACCCATACTTCTGAGTAGGTTACTTGCAGCTAATGAGTTTGATTATTTGCCTCAGTAGAAAGTTGTCTTTACAAAGTTTAAGTGAGGATAGTCAACAGAGAAAGCTGGAATGAGTTACGGTCACTTTTTTTAAGATATACAATTACATTTTGCCGTGTAGCTAATTTGTGTGGAACACTCAAAAAGTTTAAGAACCATACAGTGTCATGATGTTATGTGGGTCTTATCTCTCCCTCAGGTAAACTGAGTCAGCCATCTTAAATTTGCCCTGATGAGGAGAAGTTTGGCCAACCCATGTGGATGAGTTAAATTTGTTTTTATTTGTTTGCAATTGTTGGGCCTGGATATTAAGGCACTCAATATCTGGGTTTGGCTATCATGAATAATTAATAATTATCAAAAATAATTATTTACTATTAAATAATCGGATCTGAATTACAAGATCACCTCGGGGCACCACCCTTCTAGGAAGGGAAAAGATAGTCAATCAATCAAATCAGTCTCATAAATTATACTAAATTGTCAATTTGGATTTGTGATTAATAATTAACTTAATAACTATAACCAAAGATGACCACGTTAACAACTAGTTGACGGTAATTTGGAGTTCTTGGCAGTGTAGAGGTTGGCAGTATTCACTCTTGTACAACATTAAACAGACAACTGGTATGTTTAAAAGCATTTATTACAAGAATAAAAAGTAAACATACAGTCTAACTACAGAGTACTTACAGGTGTGTGTGTGTATGTGAGTGTGTGTGTGTGTGTGTGTGTCAAAATGGCTGCCAGTTGTGGGCGTGCCAAGATGGCTGCCAGTTGTGGCCGTTCCAAGATGGCTGCCAGTGTGGGTGTGTCAAGATGGCCGCTGGGCCTTGAGGTCTTGAACACAAAGGGAAAATGGCTGCTCAGACCATGGGCTGGCCAGGAAATGTGTGGAATGTGATAAGAGTTTTATGAGGTGCCAGGTTAGAGGAAGAGTGGTTAGTTAGCATGCAAGAGACCCTGAGTCTATGTGTTGCATAATCTAAACTAACATCAATTAACTATACTAAACAACTCAATAAAAACAAATATCACGTCAAATCAAAGTTCTGTGCTTAGCTTAGCTTAGCTTATCTATGCCCAGGTCATACTACCGGTTGGTGGAAAGTCTATTTCTGATATGTTGCTCCTTTAGTTGGCAATTCCTGGTGGAAAGCGGAACTGGGAAAAGTTGCAGTCCTTGCTGTGTGTCCTGATGGCAGACGTTGGAGGGAAACCGGCCGCTCCTTGAGTCCTTTGAAGTTGCTTGTTAGCAGGTCGGTGCTAACTAGCCGCGTGGCTCCTGTTGTTTGTGAGTTTAGCCTGCAAACCCTTTGTTTGCTGGCTAAAAGCTGGTGTAGATTCCTCAGCAGGATTTCGCTTCGCTGCTGTAGGGAGAACAGGCCTGGAGTAGTTGCTCTTTGTTAGCAGACTACCTGGCACCCAGCTGCAGCCGAGCAGCTGGGGGGCTCCACGCGGAGGTGTGGAGTTGAGGAAGGGTAAGAAGCAAGAGGTAAGAGAGTGAACAAAGGCCAAGACAGCGCATTTTATATGACCTGATGACCTCAGAGGTCACATGCCACTGTCAGCCAGTGAACTGCTGAGTCAGTTTTCACACCTGGAGGATTGTGGGACTTGTAGTTTGCAGGCCTTCTCTTTGTCTCCAAGACAAAGACAAAACATGTGGTTAACTTGGTTATGCGTGGTGAGCTTCATAGCTCACCACCAGGTTCATGTCCCAACACAATGCACCACCACCTCCGTTATTTTAATGCTGAGTGCCTATGACACGAGCCTATGACACGAGTGGGCTCGTGCCTATGCACGTGCACGTTTTTAAACTATGAAGCCTCAAAGCAGTGTAGGTTTTTACTCAAATTTCAGGGTTTATAATGGGTGTGTATTGCGCGGCGTGTTCGCGCTAGAATGGATGACACCATCACCTAGAGTGAGGAGGAGAGAAGAAAATTAGGCAAAAAATAAAACAGAAACTGCTCTCGTGGCCACAAATTTCCCACCACGGACATAATTTATACATAGAAACGTAGGAAAATTGTCTTCTTGCTTAAAGTTTTGGCGTCAGACGCAAAGATGCGGCAGCAACACCCATCCACAGCTACATGACTGCCATAGCAGAAGTAAGCTTTCTTTGAATCGCTTTAAATAGGTCACATTTCTTCATTTTACACACAAACTGCACATCTAGACGTTCAGGAAAGCCTCGAGATGCCCAAAGTGAAGTCGGTTCAACGATTGGAAACACGGTTTGGCCACATGTCCTTCCTGTTCGAGGCGTGGTTTCAGCATTTTCTCTCCTTCTCCCCGTCTCCCCGTCTCCCCAACTGACATTCAAACTGGTGACCACGGCAACCAGGCCCCAATGCGCTTACACACACACACAGCAGAAGAGGAGGGGCGCCACAGAAAGAGGCGGGAAACTTCCAACTGACATAAGTAACTGGTCTGTGGCAGCCATTTTGGCAGTTGGCACCTAAGTTGAACAATGACAGGTGTCTGTCTGTCATTGGCTAGCGCGTCATGTTAATTGATAACATTAGCGGCTAATGCTACTTTTAGTGGCTAGAAATTGGTGGTAGCATTAGTGGCAGCATTAGCATGTTAGCGAATAACAGCTTATCAATTAGCATTTTAGCATTAGCATGCTAGCAATTAGCATGTATTTAATTTTTAGTGTCTAAAAAGACATGCTAACACTAAACTGCTAACACCAATTCTTTGCGTTGTGGTATATCGCCCACCTGCTCCTTATTCTGAGTTTTTAGCTGAATTCTCTGAGTTTCTATGTGATTTAGTTCTTAGAACAGATAAAGTCATTATAGTAGGTGACTTTAACATCCATGTTGATGTTTTCAGTGACAGCCTTAGCTCCTCATTTACATCATTACTAGATTCAATTGGCTTTTCTCAGAATATAAATGGATCAACTCACAGTTTTAATCACACCTTAGATCTTGTATTAACATACGGCATAGAAGCTGAAGGTTTAACAATATTTAGCCATAACCCTCTTTTATCTGACCATTTCCTCATAACCTTTGAATTTACTATAATGGATTACGCAAGAACTGAAAAGACGTATCATTACAGTAGATGTCTATCTGATGATGCTGTAACTAGATATAAAGAATTAATTCCTTCTTTATTCATCCCAGTGCCATGTGTCAGAGATGTGGACGACAGCAACCACAATTTAACTCCTGCACTATTAGATGATTTTGTCGTTGGCACTGCAGCATCGCTTAGTTCAGCTCTTAACTTAGTTGCTCCTCTGAAAAAGAAAGTCATGAATCGGAGGAGGCTAGCTCCCTGGTATAATTCGCAGTTACGCTGTTTAAAACAGGCAGCCCGAAAGCTAGAAAGAATTTGGCATTCCACTAATTCTGAAGAAGCTCACATAGCCTGGAAAGATAGTTTAACGATTTATAAAAAAGCTCTCCGTAGTATTAGAACAGCATACTATTCATCATTAATAGAAGAAAACAAGAACAATCCCCGATTTCTTTTCAGCACTGTAGCCAGGCTGACAAAGAGCCACAGCTCTGTTGAGCCATCTATTCCTTCAGCCCTCAGTAGTAATGACTTCATCAGCTTCTTTACCAATAAAATTGTTGATATCAGGGAAAACATTCAAGGCATCGTTCCGACGACTGTCAAAGATGTAAGTACAGTGACTTTAGAAATTTCTGTTAGACCTTATCAACATCTGGAATCCTTCTCCCCAGTAGATCATCTCGAGCTATCTTCAACAATTAAAGCATCTAAACCATCAACCTGTCTTCTAGATCCAATCCCAACTAAATTGCTCAAAGATGTTCTTCCATTAATTAACACCTCCATATTGAACCAGATACATTTATCTTTATTAACAGGATATGTGCCTCAGTCTTTTAAGATTGCTGTAATTAAGCCCCTACTTAAGAAAGCCACTCTAGATCCAAATGTTTTAGCCAACTATAGACCAATCTCCAACCTTCCTTTTATTTCCAAAATTTAGAAAAAGTTGTTGCTAATCAGTTGTGTGACCACTTAAACAGGAATGGTCTGTTTGAAGAGTTTCAGTCAGGTTTTAGAGTTCATCATAGTACAGAAACAGCTCTGGTTAAAGTTACCAATGATCTCCTCATGGCTTCAGATAGTGGACTTGTCTCTATACTAGTTCTGCTAGATCTTAGTGCTGCATTTGACACTATTGATCATAATATTTTACTTCAGAGACTTGAAAGTGAGATCCAGATTAAAGGAACTGCATTAGATTGGTTTGAATCCTATCTGTCTGACAGATTCCAGTTTGTTCATGTCAACCACGTTTCCTCTACTTATACTAAAGTAAGCTATGGAGTTCCTCAGGGTTCTGTGCTAGGACCAATACTCTTCACATTATACATGTTGCCATTAGGGAAGATTATTAGAAAACATGGCATAAACTTCCATTGTTACGCAGATGACACCCAGCTATATTTATCCATGAAACCAGATGAAACTAATCAGCTGGTTAAACTCCAAGCATGCCTTAAAGACATAAAGGCTTGGATGACGTGTAATTTCTTACTCTTAAACTCAGACAAAACAGAAGTTATTGTATTTGGTCCTAAGCATCTCAGAGATTCATTATCTAATCACGTGGTTTCCTTGGATGGCATTACCTTGGCCTCCAGTACTACTGTGAAAAACCTTGGTGTTATATTTGATGAGGATATGTCCTTTAAATGTCACATTAAGCAAGTAACCAGGACTGCCTTCTTTCATCTACGTAATATCATCAAAATTAGGAACATCCTGTCTCAGAGTGACGCTGAGAAACTAGTTCATGCATTTGTGTCTTCCAGACTGGATTATTGTAATTCATTACTGTCTGGCTGTCCAAATAACTCTTTAAAAAGCCTCCAACTGATTCAAAATGCCGCAGCAAGAGCATTGACAGGAATCAGCAAGAGAGATCATATTACTCCAGTTTTAGCTTCTCTTCACTGGCTCCCCTTAAAGTCTAGAATAGAATTTAAAATCCTCCTCCTTACATAGAAGGCCCTCAAAGGCCTAGCTCCATCATATCTTAAAGACCTCATTGTACCATATCATCCCAACAGATCACTTCGGTCTGAAAGTGCAGGCCTACTGTGGGGCGACTGTGGCTCAGTAGGTAGAGCGGGTTGTCCACGAACCAGAAGGTTAGCGGTTCGATCCCCGGAATGTGCCACATGTCGAAGTGTCCTTGAGCAAGACACTGAACCCCTAGTTGCTCCCAGTGCGTGGCACTGGTGTGTGAATGTGTGCGTGCTTGTGTGAGTGAATGGGTAGATGTGTCTCTGACTGTAAAAGCGCTTTGAGTACCAATAGGTAGAAAAGCGCTATATAAAAGCAAGGCCATTTACCATTTACTTGTGGTTCCTAGAATTTTAAAAAGTAGAATGGGAGGTAGAGCTTTCAGCTATCAGGCTCCTCTCCTGTGGAACCAGCTCCCAGTTTGGGTTCGGGAAGCAGACACTCTCTCTATTTTTAAGGTCAGGCTTTAGACTTTCCTTTTTGATCAAGCTTATAGTTAGGGCTGGACTAAACCATCCCTTAGTTATGCTGCTATAGGCCTAGGCTGCTGGGGGACAATGCAACAAACATTCTTCTTTCTTCTCTCTCCACTCTCGTGTCCTCTAAATTCCTATCTGCTACTAGTCATGCAATTCTGTGCTATTACTATGTAGAATGTTTACTGCTGCTCTCCCTTCTTCCGAGTATCTCTGGCCTGGAGTTGAGTGTTTCCTGTGGAGCTCCATACTACATCTGTTGTCGTGGTCTCATCAGCCTGCCCAGTCTCCATGGAATCCTGCTGTTATCCACTCCTGCCTGAATGAACGATTCTCCAACCTGCTGATGATTCCCCTTACATTTTCTAACTGTCATGTAACATCATTAGTTTGTACCATAGCATCCCACCTGTATGCTTTAGTCAGATGTGTGTATCTATGACAGATATATGTTTATCTTGCTGTTGTCTTTCTCTGTCTGTACCCGGCTGGCCTTAGGCAGATGGGTCCCTCCATATGAGCTGGGTTCTGCTCAAGGTTTCTTCCTGTTAAAAGGGAGTTTTTCCTTGCCACCGTCGCCTGCAGGCTTGCTCTGGGGGTTTCAGGCCGGGTCTTGTAAAGCGTCTTGAGACGATTTGTATTGTTATTGACGCTATATAAATAAAGCTGAATTGAATTGAATTGAATTGAATTAATGCTAAAATTAGTGGCTAGCGCGTCATGTTAATTGCTAACATTAGCGGCTAATGCTACTTTTTAGTGGCTAGAAATTGGTGGTAGCATTAGTGGCAGCATTAGCATGTTAGCGAATAGCTAGCCACTAATTTCTAGCCACTAAAAATTAAAGACATGCATTAGCCTAATGCGGCTCGGCACAGTGGCGAGGTGGTTAGCACTGATGCCTCACAGCAAGAAGCCATGGGCCGAAACCATGGGCCGGCTGGCCTTTCTGTGTGAAGTTTGCATGTTCTCCCTCTGTCTGCGTGGGTTCTCTCCAGGTACTCCGGCTTCCTCCCACCATCCAAAGACATGCTAGGTTAATTGGGGATTCTAAATTGCCCGTAGGTGTGCATGTGAGTGTGAATGTTGGCCCTGCGATGGACTGGCGACCTGTCCAGGGTGTGTAAAATGATCGAGGGTAGGCTTACTCCGTTGATATTTACTTTAATAACAGCGCAAACATCTAAACAAACCGGCATAAGAAGAGCGTCCTCGTAACCCCAGGCAACAACACATTAACTGCTCCGCGCTACAATGTTCCAGTTGCTGTGGCAACATTAGTTCCGTTATAACTATAATATGACATCTCCCCCTTTTAAGTTATCCTCAATAACATAAATGCAATAAACACATAGAGTAACAGCCAGAAAATATTTCATATTCAAACATGTATCCTTAGCATGTTGTAAATTCTATTTCTATAATAAATACATTTACCCTGAAAACATTTCCCTTCTATCTAAGGTAATCCACACAAGATGCCATAAATTGTAATAATAATAATAATAGATATCAAACTCGAAATGCTATTTACTTAACTCATCTGTAAATTACTAAATCAAATATTATTACATTAAACTTAACCAAGGCACTTTCGCAATCACAAGATGATTTTCAGTTTACATATTTCATTCTTTCTTTCTCTCTCTCTTTTTGTCTTTCTGTTTTCCCAATCCCCCCAAAGGCCATATGGTTGACACATCAGTGTCTGTCTACAGGACTAGCCTGTTGACTGGTCTGCACAGTCGTCCAGCTCTGGTTCGATACTGTCCTGATGTCTGTGCAGGGGTGTGTGTGTGTCTTGTGAGTTCCTTCGGACTAGAAGAAACAGTCTCTGGAGTGATAACAGTTCCTTGCTGGGAAATCACTCCTGTACTCTCAGCTGATGAAAGTAGTGTGTCTTGGGCAGGTTGTGAAGAAAGATCTGCCCGGAGATGGCGGCGGTTCCGCCTCAACACTGCTCCTTGTGATGTGTTGATGGTGTATGACCTTGGAGTCACACACTCTTTTGAAACGACTGCTGGTGTCACCCAGGCCCTTTCCTGATCCAGCTTGGTGAGGACTGTGTCTCCAGCTCGTAGTGGTGGAAGAGGTCTGGCTCCATGTCTGCGATTGTAGTAGAAAGCTTGTTTTGCCTTCTCACCAGCATCTTTCTGTTTAACAGTCTTTCTGTTGGGCCATTTAGGTTGAAGGTTCTTCTCTAATGTGGGGAGTGTTGTTCTGATCTTTCTCCCCATTAACAGTTCTGCTGGACTGACTCCCGTAGTGGCACAGGGAGTTGATCTGTAGCACATGAGGGCTATTACTGGGTCTTCTTGTCGGAGGATTCTCTTTGCAGTCTGTACTGCTCTCTCCGCATGACCGTTTCCTTGAGGATGGTGAGGACTAGACGTGATGTGTTTGAAGTCTAGCTGTCTTGCCAGCTCCTGGAATTCTGCGCTGGAGAATTGAGGACCATTGTCACTCATCACCTCATCCGGGATCCCAAACCTTGCAAAGGTTGCTTTAAGTCTCTGAATGACTTGAGCGCTTGTTGTGGACGGTAGGTGCAGCACCTCGAGGAACCGTGAGTAATAATCTGATATTACCAGGTAGTGGTTTTTGTTGTGCTCACAGAGGTCAAGAGCAATTCTCTTCCATGGACGATCAGGCAGTGGTGTAGAGATGAGTGGCTCTTTCTGTTGGGCCCGCTTTTGCTCATGGCATGAGTGGCATGACATCACTGTGTTCTTGAGTTCTGCAGAGAGTCCTGGCCACCAGACCGAAGATTTTGCTCTGTCTCTACACTTTGTTAGCCCCTGATGTCCATCATGTATTTTCTGAATGATGTCGGCTCTCTCTGACTGTGGAATGACGATCCTGCTTCCACGTATGAGCAAACCATCAGCCTCTGATAGCTCATTTTTCACCTTCATGTACACTCTGACGTTTGGTGGTGCATTTCCACTGTATTCTGGCCATCCGCTTCTTACGAATTTGATGACAGACTGCAGCTCGCTGCCAGCTGCAGTGGCCATTTTGATGCTTTCCATCCTGCTTGGAGATGCTGGGATGCCTTGTACCACCGAAGCTACATAACACTTCACCTCGCTGTGTGTGTCAGTTTCTTCTTTTGTGTAAGTCTGTGGGCTTCGGGACAAGGCATCAGCGACGAGGAGAGTTTTTCCTGGCACATATACAGCAACTGGTTTGTACCTCATCAGCCGCATCAGAAGACGCTGACATCTCAAGGGAACATTATCGATGCCCTGGCTGTTGATGAGTGGCACCAATGGCTTATGATCAGTCTCAAGCCTGAATTCATCTAGGCCACACAGATACTTGTCGAACTTTTCACAAGCCCACACGCCAGCCAGACACTCCTTCTCTATCTGGGCATAGCGTGTTTCAGCTTCTGAGAGACGTCTGGAGCAGTAGGCTACTGGCTTCCACTCTTCTCCGTGGAGCTGAAGCAGCACAGCTCCCAGTCCATAACTACTGGCGTCTGCAGATACAGCTGTAGGCCTTGTGACATCATAAAAGGAAAGAACAGGTGCTTTTGTCAGCATTCTTTTAATGTCCTCAAAAGTTGCCTGCTGTGAGTGTCCCCAGGTCCAGATGTTCTTGCTCTTTAGCAGCTCATACAACGGCTGTCCCACCGCTGCAAGGGCTGGGACGAACCTCCCCAGGTAATTCACCATGCCGAGGACTCTTTTTAGCTCCTGCACATTTTCAGGCGGTGGCAACTGGTGAATAGCCTCCACTTTGTCAGGGTCCGGTCTGACTCCTGACTGGTCGATGAGATGACCCAGGAAGCGTAGCTGGCTCTTTCTGAGGGAGCATTTCTCCTTGTTGAGTTTCAACCCTGCCGACTCAACACGCTGCAGCACCTTCTCCAGTCGGGCATCATGTAGCTCCATTGAGGTCCCATAGATGAGGATGTCATCCATGAAGACTGCCACGCCTTCCAGTCCTTCTAAAGTCTCCAGCATCTTGCGCTGGAAGATCTCCGGTGCACTTGTTATGCCAAAAGGTAGTCTTTTGAAACAGTATCTGCCAAAAGGTGTTATAAATGTTGTCAGCTTGCAGCTGTCTGGATGCAGAGGGATCTGTTAGAATCCGCTGGCAGCATCAAGGGAAGAAAACACAGTTGCGCCGCTCAGCTTGGCTGTTATCTTGTCTGGAGTTGGTAGGATGTAGCGTTCTCTTTTGACTGACCTGTTTAGCTTTGTCAGGTCAACGCAGATTCGGGCTGTGCCTGTGTTCTTCTTCACGACTGGTACCATGGGAGCGCACCATTCAGTAGGTTGTATCACTCGCTCGATGACACCATCCTTCTCCATCCTCTGTATTTCTTCTTTCACTTTCTCTAACATGGGAAAGGGCACACGACGTGCAGTGTGCACAGCATATGGTACAGCATCTTCTCTTAGCTGGATTTTGACTGGTTCAGTTTTTAGAGTAGCATGCTCACTGTGGGTTAGATGGCTGCTGATGCATTTTAACTCATCTACTCACCTCACCAGGTTCATCCTCACTGACAGGGCCCGGCTGAGGAGATTGTTGACTCTACGTCCACGTACTACGTAGGCTGTGAATAGATAGTCTTTACCTTTGTGGCTGGCTGTTGCGTTGAAGCGGCCCAGACACAACAGCTCACCTCCAGGGCTGTCCAGAGGAATGTCAGGTGGGTCCAGTGCTCTCTCAGGGGTGAGTGTGTGAAATGTGTCCTCACTTATGACAGTGATATCAGCTCCCGTGTCAATCTTGAATTCTACTGGACAGGAATCCACTTGAAGTTGCACAGTCCACTGTTCACTTTTTTCATTAGCATCACACACTGAACCCAGGAAATAAGAGGTCTGCCCAGCTCTCTCAGTCTCTGTGACCTCATTCACTGACCTGCTGCGACATACTCTGGCCCAGTGTCCCATTCTGTGACAGTTGTGGCAGGTAGCTCTTTCTGCAGGACACTTCTCATCTCTATTATGCTGTGTTTTCCCACATTTGCCACATTTCTTCTCATTTCCCCCCCATTTTCTGTCCTTTGACTTGCCTTGTTGACGCTGTTGTGGTTTCCAATTCGTGCTTTTGCGTTTAAACTGCACCTCCTGTACTGATCCCGCAGCGTCTCCTTGCAGACTCACTTGTGTCGCGACCTCCTCCGACTGTCTGACGGTCTGTATTGTGTGCGTCAGCGTCAGGTCCGACATCAGCTGCAGCCTGCGGGAGAGCTCTTTATCCATCATCCCGACAACGATGCGGTCGCGGATATTTTCCTCTCGAGTTACTCCAAACTCGCAGTGCTCTGACAGATCATACAGGGCTCTGATGAAACATTCTGCCTTCTCACCCGGCCGTTGGACCCGTTGGTAAAAACATGCCCGTTCGTGGATAACGTTCCTCCTCGGAAAAAAGTAGTCGTTAAACTTCCCCATGACGATGACAAAGTCATTACGGTCCTCCTCTTGAGCAAACGTGAATGACTTAAAAATGTTTTCTGCCTCGTTGCCCATGGCATAAATCAGGCAGCTCACTTGTACTTGTCCCTCGTCCTTGTGAAGCTTTGTTGCGACTCTGTATCGCTCGAACCGTTGCTTCCACTCGGGCCACTCCGTCGGCTTGTCAAACGTAAAGTTTTCCGGAGGGTTAAACTTCGCCATTTCTTTCTTCTTGCCGTCTGTCTTCTTACTTTATCTCTTAATCGTCCGTTGACACCATGTAAAATGATCGAGGGTAGGCTTACTCCGTTGATATTTACTTTAATAACAGCGCAAACATCTAAACAAACCGGCATAAGAAGAGCGTCCTCGTAACCCCAGGCAACAACACATTAACTGCTCCGCGCTACAATGTTCCAGTTGCTGTGGCAACATTAGCTGTTGCCTCTCGCCCGATGACAGCTGGGATAGGCTCCAGCAGACCCCCGTGACCCCTAACAGGACTGAACGGGTATAGAAAATGACTGACTGACATTAGCCTAATGCTAACATTAGGCGGCAATTTTAGTAGTTATTAGTGCCGAGTGCCTATGTCAAGAGGCCCCTCCTCCCATAGGGAGGAGGGGCCTCGTGCCATAGGCACGAGGCAACTCTTGATCTTCTGCGTGTTTCTTTGCAGTTTTTTTACTTAATATTATTCATTTTCCGCCCTTTTTCGGCAATTAATGCGGCCCGAACCGGCCAGAGGACCCCAACACATGATATATCGAAACGTGTGTTTTAATCCCGAATCCTATGCTATTACTTGGATAAGCGATTGACGAGTTATTCGCGAATATATTCGCGAAAAAGCGCGAAAAATTTTCCATTCAAATGAATGGTAGACCCCGAAAAATCAACAGGCATTTTCAACGATCAACTGCTCTGGCATACTTTCACCCAGAGACTTCATTTAAACTTTAAAATGAAGGCACTCTTGTCTTCTCTTCAGAGATTCCCCTCACTTATCGACACCTTTTACTGTTTTTAAACTATGAAGCCTCAAAGCGGTGTAGGTTTTTACTCAAATTTCGGGGTTTATAATGGGTGTGTATTGCGCGGAATGTCCGCGCTAGAGGGACAGCTAGAGTGAGAAGAGAGAAGAAAATTAGGCAAAAAATAAAACAGAAACTGCTCCCGTGGCCACAAATTTCACGCCACAGACATAATTTATACATAGAAACGTAGGAAAATTTGTCTTCTCGCTCACAATTTGTCTGCTAAAGCTGTAAGTCTTATAGTTTTGGCGTGAGACGCAAAGCTGCGCCAGCAAACCCCTTCAAACTGGTAACCGTGGCAACCAGGGGCTCCACAGAAAGAGGCGGGAAAACATAAGCAACTGGTCTGTAGGGCGGCCATTTTGGGGCAATGTTAATGGAAACAGCCCACTCGGGAAACTTCTACCTGAAGTAACTGGTCTGTGGGGCGGCCATTTTGGCTTTTGGCACCCAAGTTGAACAATGACAGGTGTCTGTCTGTCATTGGCTAGCGCGTCATGCTAATTGCTAACATTAGCGGCTAATGCTAATTTTTAGTAGCTAGAAATTGGTGGTAGCATTAGTGGCAGCATTAGCATGTTAGCGAATAGCATATTAGCAATTAGCATGTTAGCATTAGCATGTTAGCAATTAGCATCTACTTAATTTTTAGTGGCTTAAAAGTCATGCTAACACTAAACCAATGTTAAAATAATTGGCTAACGCATCATGCTAATTGCTAACATTAGCAGCTAATGGCAACAGCCCACTCGGCACTTCAAAAATTTCCGCGGGAATTTTCTAGTTAGTGCCGAGTGCCTATGTCAAGAGGCCCCTCCTCTCCCCTCCTGGCGTGAGACGCAAAGCTGCGCCAGCAAACCCCTTCCTCGCTCCATAGACTGCAATGTTAAATTTGTGGAGCAAAGCAGAAGCAATCCTTTGTTTTAAATCGCTTTAAATAGCTCACATTTCTACATTTTACCCACAAACTGCATATCTAGACGTTCAGGAAAGCCTCAAGATGCCCAAAGTGAAGTCGGTTCAACGATTGGACACACGGTTTGGCCACAAGGCCTTCCTGTTCGAGGCCGTGGTTTCAGCATTTTCGCCCACTCTAGTCCTTTTCTAACTGATATTCAAACTGGTAACCGTGGCAACCAGGGGCTCCACAGAAAGAGGCGGGAAAACATAAGTAACTGGTCTGTAGGGCGGCCATTTTGGGGCAATGTTAATGGAAACAGCCCACTGGAAACTTCTAACTGAAGTAACTGGTCTGTGGGGCCGCCATTTTGGCTTTTGGCACCCAAGTTGAACAATGACAGGTGTCTGTCTGTCATTGGCTAGCGCGTCATGCTAATTGCTAACATTAGCGGCTAATGCTAATTTTTAGTGATGGATATTGGTGGTAGCATTAGTGGCAGCATTAGCATGTTAGCGAATAGCATATTAGCAATTAGCATCTATTTAATTTTTAGGGGCTTAACAGACATGCTAACCCTTAACCAATGTTAAGGGTTAGCATTAAGTGGCTAGCGCATCATGCTAATTGCTAACATTAGCGGCTAATGCTAATTTTTAGTGGCTAGAAATTGGAGGTAGCATTAGTGGCAGCATTAGCATGTTAGCGAATAGCATATTAGCAATTAGCATGTTAGCATTAGCATGCTAACAATTAGCATGTATTTAATTTTTAGTGTCTAAAAAGACATGCTAACACTAAACCAATGCTAAAATTAATGGCCAGCACGTCATGCTAATTGCTAACATTAGCAGCTAATGGCAGCAGCCCACTCGGCACTTCAAAAATTTCCGCGGGAATTTTCTAGTTATTATTCATTTTCCGCCCTTTTTCGCCGATTAATGCGGCCCGAACCGGCCAGAGGACCCCAACACATGATATATCGAAACGTGTGTATTGATCCTGAATCCTATGCTATTACTTGGATAAGCGATTGACGAGTTTTTCGCGAATTTATTCGCGAAAAAGCGCGAAAAATTTCCCATTCAAATGAATGGGAGACCCCGAAAAATCAACAGGCATTTTCAACGATCAACTGCTCTGGCATACTTTCACCCAGAGACTTCATTTAAACTGTAAAATGTAGGCACTCTTGTCTTCTCTTCAGAGATTCCCTCCACTTATCGACACCTTTTACTGTTTTTAAACTATGAAGCCTCAAAGCGGTGTAGGTTTTTACTCAAATTTCGGGGTTTATAATGGGTGTGTATTGCGCGGAATGTTCGCGCTAGAGGGACAGCTAGAGTGAGAAGAGAGAAGAAAATTAGGCAAAAAATAAAACAGAAACTGCTCCCGTGGCCACAAATTTCACACCACAGACATAATTTATACATAGAAACGTAGGAAAATTTGTCTTCTCGCTCACAATTTGTCTGCTAAAGCTGTAAGTCTTATAGTTTTGGCGTGAGGCGCAAAGCTGCGCCAGCAAACCCCTTCCTCGCTCCATAGACTGCAATGTTAAATTTGTGGAGCAAAGCAGAAGTAATCCTTTGTTTTAAATCGCTTTAAATAGCTCACATTTCTACATTTTACCCACAAACTGCATATCTAGACGTTCCGGAAAGCCTCAAGATGCCCAAAGTGAAGTCGGTTCAACGATTGGACACACGGTTTGGCCACAAGGCCTTCCTGTTCGAGGCCGTGGTTTCAGCATTTTCGCCCACTCTAGTCCTTTTCTAACTGATATTCAAACTGGTAACCGTGGCAACCAGGGGCTCCACAGAAAGAGGCGGGAAAACATAAGTAACTGGTCTGTAGGGCGGCCATTTTGGGGCAATGTTAATGGAAACAGCCCACTGGAAACTTCTAACTGAAGTAACTGGTCTGTGGGGCGGCCATTTTGGCTTTTGGCACCCAAGTTGAACAATGACAGGTGTCCGTCTGTCATTGGCTAGCGCGTCATGCTAATTGCTAACATTAGCGGCTAATGCTAATTTTTAGTAGCTAGAAATTGGTGGTAGCATTAGTGGCAGCATTAGCATGTTAGCGAATAGCATATTAGCAATTAGCATGTTAGCATTAGCATGTTAGCAATTAGCATCTACTTAATTTTTAGTGGCTTAAAAGTCATGCTAACACTAAACCAATGTTAAAATAAGTGGCTAGCGCATCATGCTAATTGCTAACAACCAGGGGCTCCACAGAAAGAGGCGGGAAAACATAAGTAACTGGTCTTTAGGGCGGCCATTTTGGGGCAATGTTAATGGAAACAGCCCGAGAAAATTCTAACTGAAGTAACTGGTCTGTGGGGCGGCCATTTTGGCTTTTGGCACCCAAGTTGAACAATGACAGGTGTCTGTCTGTCATTGGCTAGCGCGTCATGCTAATTGCTAACATTAGCGGCTAATGCTAATTTTTAGTAGCTAGAAATTGGTGGTAGCATTAGTGGCAGCATTAGCATGTTAGCGAATAGCATAATAGCAATTAGCATGTTAGCATTAGCATGTTAGCAATTTGCATCTACTTAATTTTTAGTGGCTTAAAAGTCATGCTAACACTGAACCAATGTTAAAATAATTGGCTAACGCATCATGCTAATTGCTAACATTAGCGGCTAATGCTAATTTTTAGTGGTAGAAATTGGTGGTAGCATTAGTGGCAGCATTAGCATGTTAGCGAATAGCATATTAGCAATTAGCATGTTAGCATTAGCATGCTAACAATTAGCATGTATTTAATTTTTAGTGTCTAAAAAGACATGCTAACACTAAACCAATGCTAAAATTAGTGGCTAGCGCATCATGCTAATTGCTAACATTAGCGGCTAATGCAAATTTTTAGTGGCTAGAAATTGGTGGTTGCATTAGTGGCAGCATTAGCATGTTGGCGAATAGCATATTAGCAATTAGCATGTTAGCATTATGGTAAATGGCCTTGCTTTTATATAGCGCTTTTCTACCTATTGGTACTCAAAGCGCTTTTACAGTCAGAGACACATCTACCCATTCACTCACACAAGCACGCACACATTCACACACCAGTGCCACGCACTGGGAGCAACTGGGGGTTCAGTGTCTTGCTCAAGGACACTTCGACATGTGGCACATTCCGGGGATCGAACCGCTAACCCTCTGGTTCGTGGACAACCCGCTCTACCTACTGAGCCACAGTCGCCTCACCAGCATTAGCATGCTAACAATTAGCATGTATTTCATTTTTAGTGTCTAAAGAGACATGCTAACACTAAACTAATGCTAAAGTTAGTGGCTAGCGCGTCATGCTAATTGCTAACATTAGCAGCTAATGGCAACAGCCCACTCGGCACTTCAAAAATTTCCGCGGGAATTTTCTAGTTAGTGCCGAGTGCCTATGTCACGTGCCATAGGCACGAGGCCACTCTTGATCTTCTGCGTGTTTCTTTGCAGTTTTATTATTATTATTCATTTTCCGCCCTTTTTCGCCGATTAATGCGGCCCGAACCGGCAAGAGGACCCCAACACATGATATATCGAAACGTGTGTTTTGATCCCGAATCCTATGCTATTACTTGGATAAGCGATCGGTGATTTTTTCGCCAATTTATTCGTGAAAAAAGGCGAAAAATTTCCCATTGAAATGAATGGGAGACCCCGAAAAATCAACAGGCATTTTCAACAATCAACTGCTCTGGCATACTTTCACCCAGAGACTTAATTTGAACTTTAAAACGTAGACACTCTTGTCTTCTCTTCAGTGATTCCCTTCACTTATCGACACCTTTTACCGTTTTTAAACCATTAAGCCTCAAAGTTGTGAAGGTTTTTACTCAAATTTCAGGGTTTATAATGGGTGTGTATTGCGCGGAATGTTCGCGCTAGAGTGGATGACATCATCAGCTAGAGTGAAGAGTAGAGAAGAACATTAGGCAAAAAATCAAATAGAAACTGCTCCGGTGGCCACAAATTTCACACCACAGACATAATTTATACATAGAAACGTAGGAAAATTTGTCTTCTCGCTCACAATTTGTCTGCTAAACCTGTAAGTCTTATAGTTTTGGCGTGAGACGCAAAGCTGCACCAGCAAACCCCTTCCTCGCTCCATAGACTGCAATGTTAAATTTGTGGAGCAAAGCAGAAGCAATCCTTTGTTTTAAATCGCTTTAAATAGCTCACATTTCTACATTTTACCCACAAACTGCATATCTAGACGTTCAGGAAAGCCTCAAGATGCCCAAAGTGAAGTCGGTTCAACGATTAGACACACGGTTTGGCCACAAGGCCTTCCTGTTCGAGGCCGTGGTTTCAGCATTTTCGCCCACTCTAGTCCTTTTCTAACTGATATTCAAACTGGTAACCGTGGCAACCAGGGGCTCCACAGAAAGAGGCGGGAAAACATAAGTAACTGGTCTGTAGGGCGGCCATTTTGGGGCAATGTTAATGGAAACAGCCCACTCCGAGAAAATTCTAACTGAAGTAACTGGTCTGTGGGGCGGCCATTTTGGCTTTTGGCACCCAAGTTGAACAATGACAGGTGTCTGTCTGTCATTGGCTAGCGCGTCATGCTAATTGCTAACATTAGCGGCTAATGCTAATTTTAAGTAGCTAGAAATTGGTGGTAGCATTAGTGGCAGCATTAGCATGTTAGCGAATAGCATATTAGCAATTAGCATGTTAGCATTAGCATGTTAGCAATTAACATCTACTTACTTTTTAGTGGCTTAAAAGTCATGCTAACACTAAACCAATGTTAAAATAATTGGCTAGCGCATCATGCTAATTGCTAACATTAGCGGCTAATGCTAATTTTTAGTGGTAGAAATTGGTGGTAGCATTAGTGGCAGCATTAGCATGTTAGCGAATAGCATATTAGCAATTAGCATGTTAGCATTAGCATGCTAACAATTAGCATGTATTTAATTTTTAGTGTCTAAAAAGACATGCTAACACTAAACCAATGCTAAAATTAGTGGCTAGCGCGTCATGCTAATTGCTAACATTAGCTGTTGGCGAATAGCATATTAGCAATTAGCATGTTAGCATTAGCATGCTAACAATTAGCATGTATTTCATTTTTAGTGTCTAAAGAGACATGCTCACACTAAACTAATGCTAAAGTTAGTGGCTAGCGCGTCATGCTAATTGCTAACATTAGCAGCTAATGGCAACAGCCCACTCGGCACTTCAAAAATTTCCGCGGGAATTTTTTAGTTATTATTATTATTCATTTTCCGCCCTTTTTCGCCGATTAATGCGGCCTGAACTGGCAAGAGGACCCCAACACATGATATATCGAAACGTGTGTTTTGATCCCGAAATCCTATGCTATTACTTGGATAAGCGATCGGTGAGTTTTTCGCGAATTTATTCGCGAAAAAAGGCGAAAAATTTCCCATTGAAATGAATGGGAGACCCCAAAAATCAACAGGCATTTTCAACAATCAACTGCTCTGGCATACTTTCACCACAGACATAATGTATACATAGAACGTAGGAAAATTTGTCTACTCGCTCACAATTTGTCTGCTAAAGCTGTAAGTCATATAGTTTTGGCGTGAGACGCAAAGCTGCGCCAGCAAACCCCTTCCTCGCTCCATAGACTGCAATGTTAAATTTGTGGAGCAAAGCAGAAGCAATCCTTTGTTTTAAATCGCTTTAAATAGCTCACATTTCTTCATTTTACCCACAAACTGCATATCTAGACGTTCAGGAAAGCCTCAAGATGCCCAAAGTGAAGTCGGTTCAACGATTGGACACACGGTTTGGCCACAAGGCCTTCCTGTTCGAGGCCTTGGTTTCAGCATCTTTCAACTGACATTCAAACTGGTTTCCGTGACAACCAGGCCCCAACTGGCATACACACGCTCACACACGCAGCAGAAGAGGAGGGGCTCCACAGAAAGGGGCGGGAAATATCCAACTGACATAAGCAACTGGTCTGTGGGCCGGCCATTTTGGGGCAATGTTAATGGAAACAGCCCACTCCGAGAAAATTCTAACTGAAGTAACTGGTCTGTGGGGCGGCCATTTTGGCTTTTGGCACCCAAGTTGAACAATGACAGGTGTCTGTCTGTCATTGGCTAGCGCGTCATGCTAATTGCTAACATTAGCGGCTAATGCTAATTTTTAGTAGCTAGAAATTGGTGGTAGCATTAGTGGCAGCATTAGCATGTTAGCGAATAGCATATTAGCAATTAGCATGTTAGCATTAGCATGTTAGCAATTAGCATCTACTTAATTTTTAGTGGCTTAAAAGTCATGCTAACACTAAACCAATGTTAAAATAATTGGCTAGCGCATCATGCTAATTGCTAACATTAGCGGCTAATGCTAATTTTTAGTAGCTAGAAATTGGTGGTAGCATTAGTGGCAGCATTAGCATGTTAGCGAATAGCATATTAGCAATTAGCATGTTAGCATTAGCATGTTAGCAATTAGCATCTACTTAATTTTTAGTGGCTTAAAAGTCATGCTAACACTAAACCAATGTTAAAATAATTGGCTAGCGCGTCATGCTAATTGCTAACATTAGCGGCTAATGCTAATTTTTAGTAGCTAGAAATTGGTGGTAGCATTAGTGGCAGCATTAGCATGTTAGCGAATAGCGGTCTTTGTAAAGATCCGGAGACGGACTTCGAGCATATTTCAAGTCGATGTCTTGTATTTGTTGGGAAATTTCATGTAGTTTTGAGTGTTTTTCTCTTTTAAGTGTAGAGGAGTATGCTATGATTTGTCCACGAATGTATACTGTAAGAGTCTCCATAATGTGGTAAAAAAAATCTCAGGGGAGGTATCTGTCTCTAGGAAAAGTTTAATTTAGGATGAAATAAAGTATACAAATTTCTCATCGGATAGTAGAAGACAGTCTCCAGGTTCTGTTAGGGGGAGGGCGATTTGGAAGAACCAGGTCAAGTTGGATGGCACTGTGGTCCAATATAACAATACTTGTATAGGAGCAAGTCTTAACCTTGGGTAAAAGTCTATTGTCCAGTAGGAAATAATCTATACGGGTAAAGGTATGATGTACGTTTGAGAAAAAGGAATAAGTTCTAGTGTAAGGGAACTGAAACCTCGAACCATCTGAAAGGTCACACTGACATAAAATCACTCACAATTCCTGCTGACCTGGAGAGAGACTGAGGATTAGTTGATGATCTGTCCAAGGTAACATCCAGTACAAGATTAAAATCCCCTCCTATTATGAGATATCCATTATCAATCTTGGGTATCGTCAAAAATAGTTTATCGAAAAAATTACTGTCATCACAGTTTGGTGCATACACATTCACTAAAATTACAGGATTAGAAAAGAGTTGCCCAACAACAATGACGTATCGCCCATAGGGATCACTAATTACTTCCTAATTAGTGATCCCCCCTCGCCTTTGCATTAAACTTGGAATGGTACACTTGACCAACCCAGCTTTGTTTGAGGCCGGCAACATTGGCATTACATAGGAGGAATAAAAGTAATTAGCAAGCAATAAAAATAACAATGTGTCAACAAATGTCATTGGAACATGAGGGCATGTCCATGGCATGTCCACTTCAAGCCGTCTAAGCCCTTTAAGTTGTTTTTGAACCTTCAGACAATGAACAAAACAATGAAACACTATCTAGGTGGCCAGACAAAGAGTAGAAATGTCAACAAAGAACTGGGGCCACAAAGGAGATAAATCTTTAAAATTACAAACTAAGGTAGCTGGCTCTCTATAAATCAAAGTGCAAATCCCTTAAAACATTCAATGTTGTTTAGATGTCTATATAAGTAATTATGGGCGAAGAGGGCGATGGGAAGAGAGCATATTCAACATGGATAGCAAAAACCGTGGCTAAATAGTATTTTAAACCCCATATGTGTTTATAGAATCTCAGGTGCATGTACATTTTCACTGGCAAAATAATAACAATACTTTGTTACACCTTTTTTACACGTTACACCTTCCTTCCACCATGTAGAAGAAACTACAGGCACCAGACTTTCCTAATTAAACATTACTTTCCTAACTAAGACGCAATAAGATTAGAGATGGGTCGTTCATGAACGAATCGGATCTTTTGAACGGCTCCCTAAAGTGAACGAAAAGATCCGGTTCACTTTAGGGAGCCGTTCTTTTTTGAGAGGAGGGAACCATTATTTTTTGGATGAGGGGGGATTCAACAGCAACCTCTTTGCTACTCTGGGCACTGTGATGTAAATGTGAAACTATACTTGGCATTGCAAACTGTTAAATAGACGATGAAATAAATGAGATTCAAAATTAACCGATCAGGCAAAAGGGGATGAACGCCCCACTTCGGCACGGCGCTGCACGGCAGTGGCTAGGCTAGCTGTGTGCACAGTGCCGTGCGACTCACAACAGCATTACGGTGAAGTGAGCGAAGGAAAAATGAGCCGAAAACGCAGCGGAATCTGGGAGCACTTCTCCAATGACAAAAGCAAGGAGGGGGTGGCGAAATGCACCATTTGCAAAAAGAGTTTATCCATCAGGTCGGGGTCAACGAACAATTTAATACGGCATTTACGTAACCAACACCCGACTGTGAAAGTGGGAATGGTGAGACCAAGAGAGGTGAGTCCAGAAGGTACTGAACCACCTGGGCCCCACATTGAGCAGGAACCTGACGGTGAAGTTCCTTGTACGTCTGCTTCTTCGTCGAGTTCAACGCCAGGCCCAGGTACAAGCCAGCTGGGCACTCAAACTTCTGCAGCCACGTCATCCGCTACAGTTACCTCCACATGTCAGTCAGCACCCACTGTTACCTCGAGCTCTTAGCCTCAATCTGACACCACTGGGCCTACTGGGCCCACATCTCCACCTACCTCTACTACTCGTCGGGCACCCAAAAAAACAAAGCAGACGTCTCTCAGTCAGTATGTGACACCACCTGCCTTGACCCCTCTGCAACAAGTAAGGTTAGATGCGCATATTGTTAAAATGATTGCCACTGACTTCCAACCACTGAAAATTGTGGAAGACAGGGGATTTATACAGTTCTGCAATGCTCTCAACCCCTCCTACACTCTTCCTTCTAGGAAGACAATAGGCAAGAAAGTAAATGAAATGTATGAGAGAGAAGCAGCATCACTTAAAGAAAGATTGACTGAAGTGTCATCAGTTTGCCTCACAACAGACTGTTGGACCTCCAGAGTTACAACTTCATTCATGGCTATAACATGCCACTTTATTGAAAACTGGCACATGTCATCCTGCCTATTGGACTGCTTCGAATTCAGTGAGCGCCACACTGCAGAGAACTTGGCAAATGAGCTTCTCCGTGTTGCAGCGGAGTGGGGGCTCGAGAAGAAGGTGGTGTGCTGCTTAACTGATAATGCGGCAAACGTGACAAAGGCAGTAACCCTCACAAAATGGCCCCACCTTCCATGCCTGGCCCATACCATTAACTTGGTGGTAAGAGATGCCCTCAAAGGTCCACAACCCATCATTGACAAAGTCAAGGAGGCTGTCGAATACTTCCACAGAAGTGGACCGGGGTCAAAGAAACTCAAGGAAACACAGGAAGAGAAGAACATGCCTCAATTACGACCAAAAATGGACTGCGTCACACGATGGAACTCAACATATGACATGTTGCAGAGTTTTATCATCAATAAGGATCCCATCATCTCCACCCTGGCTGTCATGGATGCAGGTGTTCGCCCTTTATCCCAAGAGGAATGGACTGTACTAAAAGAGATGTGCACCATCCTGAAGCCATTTGAAGAGGTCACTCGTGAACTCAGTGCAGAAAGGTATGTAGTTAAGATGGTCAGTGGATTTTTACAGTATAGTGTGCATGCAAATTACATGATATTGAATTACAGTAATAATAAACAAATACTATAATGATACATGATATAAATAAATACACATTTGATACCATAATGATAGCTGATAATAATAAATAAATAATATGAATGATATATAAATATAAATAATATAAATATATATAAATAAATACATATTTTACACCATTATAGCTGTGTAATAAATAGGCATATATACTGTATCACTGTTAGCATAACTTTGTAGTTGTATCACTATATATAGATAGATCTCCAGCTAGATAGATAGATAGATAGATAGCTACACACTATAGTTATCGCTCTCGCTCTCTTTTTTTTTGTCTTCACTAGCTACGTGACTGCCTCCAAAGTGATTATTCTGGCCAGGGGATTGCAGAGAGCCATGGTCGAGTTCCAGAGAAGGATAACAACACCGACCGCAAAAGAAATGGTTGCCTGTCTTTGTTCAAGCATGGCATCTAGATTCCATAAAATTGAATCCAACACCATACTTGCAGATGCTGCCGCTCTTGACCCAAGGTAACAATTTACAAGTTAAAATGTAGGCATTTAGCAGACACTCTTAATCTGGACTGATTTACAATAACACATTTGCAACATGATTTACAAGTTTACAACACATGTTATTACATTGAATGTATAGAAATAGAAAAAATTCTCAAGGGTCATAAGTAAACAAAAAACCTAGCAGTCAAACAAATTGATGACCAAGCGACATGTGAGCTATTTTCATTATTAGAGCATAGGAGAATGTCTAATTTATATTTTGGGTCACAGGCTAAAAAGTTCGGGAACCACTGTTCTATATTTCATGGTATCTCAATAACATCATATTCAGGTTCAAGAGGATGGCGTTCATGGATGGCAGAAGTGCAGATGAGACTTTCCAAAGAATTTCAACTGCAGCAGCAAGACTGTCTTCAAGCAGCGGCGACCCCTTACAGCAACCAGCCCAAGAGGAAGGAGCAGGTGGTGCTGGACCAGATGAATCCATTGTTTGGAGCTTTTTCAATGAGAAAGTAAGGGTGGAAAATGTCTGTCTGTCTCTAAGTCTAGCATGATGTGCACAATGTAAAGGTAATAGATGGCACACAGTGGCAAGAGTTGCTTTTATTTTGCTTCATTACATCTTGAATGAGATAACAAACGTTTCAGCTATCCTGCATTCAGTGTATGAAACTACAAGGTGACTGTGGTATTTTAAAGGATGCTGTGACAGGTCAGTTTAATAGCACAATCTCATGAATTTGTTTTATCTCTCTCCCCGATGCAGGTAGCTGGAACACTGTCAACCTCCAGGAACCCCACAGCAGAGGCCTTCATGGAGGTGCGGGCGTACCTAGACGAGCCTCTTTCTGGAAGAGAGAAGGATCCTCTCACGTGGTGGAGAGATCGGGCCCTCACGTACCCCAAGCTTAGCATGCTTATGGCTAAGAAGCTTTGCGTTGTGGCAACTTCAGTTCCGTCGGAGAGAATATTCTCCAAGACTGGACTGATTATCTCTGATCGAAGAAGTCGCCTCAATCCCGCAAAAGTCAGAGCACTGGTGTTCCTCAATGCTAATTTGGCAAACCCAAAGAATCAGCAGAAGCCATAAAGAACAGAACTTTCATTTATGTTATGTTATGTATTTTTGTTATGACAGTTAGTGTTGTACACTGGTTATTGTTTCCTGCAAGGTGAAGAAAGTTTACAGGGTGCAATCCCCCCCCCCCCCCCCCCCAAACTAATTGTATTTAGACCATTGGGCTGGGGCCCAGTGGTGTCAGATTGAGTTTAGAGTTTAGGTAACATTGGGTGCTGACTGGCATGTGGAGGTAACTGTAGCCTGTGAATGTGCCTCATGCTCTCACCATTTTGTTCTACTGTAGTTAATCCGAAAATGCACTAAAGTGTTTTAGTGAAGTTCATTGTTGCCTGTTTGGTTTTTTGATATGTTGCATTAAGTCAAGGTAGCTTAATTTCACACACAGTTTTTATGAAAAGGGTAAATAACACAAATGTGATGTCACTGTCAGCAGATGAATGTGGTGCCACCTGGTGGAATGTTTCAAATTCAACAAATGCTGCTTAAAAATATATAAATATACAAATGAGCCAAAAGATCCAAAGATCCGGATCTTTTTACGGATCTTTTCAAGGAGCGGATCCACTGGATCTGGCTCACTTAAAGGAGCCATAAGTCCCATCTCTAAATAAGATAGATGTATTAAATACTTATTTATTTGTTATTTAAATAACAATAGTGCATCCAAATCGAAAATAGAATGTAATCAAACTTCTTAAAATAAATTTGTAGTAAAATTGGTAGTAGTGTACGTTGCAGTACTACCACCACCCCTTGAAACATTTACTTTGCAGACATTGTGAACAGCCGTCGAACTAATTGGCGTGGCAAACGTAAAATATCTCCACACAGCCGACTGTTTGGCTCGCTCCATGATGCTTAAATGCTCCAACCCCTCCTTCTTCTTCTTCTTCTTCTTCTTCTGTTTAATGGCGGATCATATCTTCACGACATACCGCCACTTACTGGACCATAGACATACACTATATTACCAAAAGTATTCGCTCACCTGCCTTTACTCATTCTATGAACTGAAGTGCCATCCCATTCCTAACTCATAGAATTCAATATGATGTCGGTCCACCTTTTGCAGTTATTACAGCTTCAACTCTTCTGGGAAGACTGTCCACAAGGTTGAAGAGAGTGTTTATAGGAATTTTTGACCATTCTTCCAAAAGCGCATTGGTGAGGTCACACACTGATGTTGGTCGAGAAGGCCTGGCTCTCAGTCTCCGCTCTAATTCATCCCAAAGGTGTTCTATCGGGTTCAGGTCAGGACTCTGTGCAGGCCAGTCAAGTTCATCCACACCAGACTCTGTCATCCACGTCTTTATGGACCTTGCTTTGTGCACTGGTGCACAGTCATGTTGGAAGAGGAAGGGGCCCGCTCCAAACTGTTCCCACAAGGTTGGGAGCATGGAATTGTCCAAAATGTTTTGGTATCCTGAAGCATTCAATGTTCCTTTCACTGGAACTAAGGGGCCATGCCCAGCTCCTGAAAAACAACCCCATACCATAATTCCTCCTCCACCAAATTTCACAGTTGGCACAGTGCAATCTGAAATGTACCGTTCTCCTGGCAACCTCCAAACCCAGACTCGTCCATCAGATTGCCAGATGGAAAAGCGTGATTCATCACTCCAGAGAACGCGTCTCCACTGCTCTAGAGGCCAGTGGCGGCGTGCTTTACACCATTGCAATCGACGCCTTGCATTGCACTTGGTGATGTGTGGCTTGGCTGCAGCTGCTCGGCCATGGAAACCCATTCCATGAAGCTCTCTGCGTACTGTACTTGGGCTAATCTGAAGGTCACATGAAGTTTGTAGCTCTGTAGCAATTGACTGTGCAGAAAGTCGGCGACCTCTTTGCACTATGTGCTTCAGCATCCGCTGACCCCTCTCCGTCACTTTACGTGGCCTACCACTTCGTGGCTGAGTTGCTGTTGTTCCCAAACGCTTCCATTTTGTTATAATAGAGCTGACAGTTGACTGTGGAATATTTAGGAGCGAGGAAATTTCACGACTGGATTTGTTGCACAAGTGGCATCCTATGACAGTTCCACGCTGGAATTCACTGAGCTCCTGAGAGCGGCCCATTCTTTCACAAATGTCTTGTTTCACAGTCTGCATGCCTGAGTGCTTGAATTTATACACCTGGGGCCAGGCCAAGTGATTAGAACACCTGATTCTGATCATTTGAATGGGTGAGCGAATACTTTTGGTAATATAGTGTATATACATAGACGCCGCGTCAACTGTGGAGGGATATGGCAAGCCAAAGTACCCACAATTACGGGTCTTTTTAACGTGTTATATTGTAAAACGGCGTTAAAAACAGCGTATTTTCTGCACAAAACGCCGTCTTTAACGCCGTTTTTGTGGACTACGACGTTAAATACGCCGTATTTTGCCGAAAAAAACGGCGTTTTCAACGCCGTTTGGTCTATTTACATAACGACGTTTTGAACGACGTTCAACGACGGCCATGAACGCCGTTAAGAACGCCGTTTTGTGTCAACAAAGACGGCGTTAAAGACGGCGTTTTCCCTATGATAATGATCTCCTCCCACTGGTTTTCACAGTCAATGAATTTAAAGTGCCTTCACCCAATCACTAACCGAAACAAACAGACCAGAACAGTCCGACACAGACCTCCCTGTGCACCGATCTTTCCTAATGCAATCAGTTTTCTCAAACTCACCGTAAGCCTACTGCTCATCATAGTTATCTGTCAACATAACTAAGAATAAAGCTTCTTCAGTCCAGATGCTGGCTTTGTTGTTATTTTAAAATAAAACGAAACCGAATGAAACATTTACCGTATTCATCCTTTCTGCCTGACAAGCTTTGGTTTAGATTACACTGCGTTTGCTCAGTGTTAGTGAAGTCGGTAGCCCTGTGGTGAAGACAACTGCCTGTTATGGTAGTGGTTATTTTCGGTGAGAGTTCGAATCCCCTGCGATTGCAAGGCAGTCTTTCACAGACTTTCCTCCAGCAATTCTTTGTGTTTATGTTAATGTTGTGCTCATGTTTTTGCATGTCACTCGCTATATACTGCGACGTTATTTTAAATAAATGTGTTTCCTCGTCTTTGACTGGGCAGTCATGGTCCACAAAGAATTGCTGGAGGAAAGTCTGTGAAAGACTGCCTTGCAATCGCAGGGGATTCGAACTCTCACCGAAAATGACCACTACCATAACAGGCAGTTGTCTTCACCAACTGCCTGTTATGTTGACAGATAACTATGATGAGCAGTAGGCCTACGGTGAGTTTGAGAAAACTGATTGCATTAGGAAAGATCGGTGCACAGGGAGGTCTGTGTCGGACTGTTCTGGTCTGTTTGTTTCGGTTAGTGATTGGGTGAAGGCACTTTAAATTCATTGACTGTGAAAACCAGTGGGAGGAGATCATTATCATAGGGAAAACGCCGTCTTTAACGCCGTCTTTGTCAGACATGGGGACTTGTGACTTGGTGACTTGGACTCGAGTCGACTCGAGTCGCTATTTTTATGACTTGTGACTTGACAAAAACTAAAATACTTGAGACTTGACTTGCATAGCGCTGTTCTTTTGCCATCTTGGGAATAATTCTTAAAGCCGAAAGCATTACCCTAGGTACCCCTCCGGCTGACATGTTGACGTGATAGCTCTGATCTAAGTGGGCGTGGTGTACGTAAGGTACGAGAAGACGTTTCGCCACTCATCCGAGCTTGTCACGTGCCGATCTGGGTTGATTTGGACGGGGTCTGAGCCGGTCGGCCACGATGATAGGAGACGCTATCGGTTGCCAGGGGCAACGCCCTCAGAATAGGAGGAGCGACGAAACATTAATTTTTGCGCGTTTATTATTTCGGGGGGACAGATACAAGAAAAGTAAGAAAGTAAAGCAATGGAGAAAGTTAAGGGGAAAGAAAATGGACCTTACAGGGACAAGCTTACATAAAACAGCAAAACAGCGGTATTTGGAGAAGCTGTAGCATGACGACAACTCCTCACTCTCTATAGTCTTAAAGCGCTGTCAATCACGACGAGTTCCAGCCACGTTAACAGTTCATCCAATCACCATACAGAGGCTCGGCGTCCAGGTACATCCCACTGCCCATTGACTCCCAGAGACGCCCGGCCTCCCTGGAAGTGACGATTTTGGAGCGTTTATCCAATAAACGTCTAGCTTTTTTGCCCTGAGATCGGCCCATTCTGAAGCCCCATTGAAAGTCCATTGAAGCCGAGCCTCAGTGGGTTTTTAAACGGGCCGTGCCATTACAGCAATATGAGAAAAAAATCACGATAGACGAACGGCTAAAACTTATTAATGATTGTGTTATTATAAGAAGTAGCCATAAAGTCGATCATGTTCTAGCACATTTTAGTTTGAGTAGCAGAGATGGGACCAAGTCACACATGTGCAAGTCTCAAGTAAGTCTCAAGTCTTAACCTTCAAGTCTCAAGTAAGTCCCAAGTATTTTTTTCTTGGGCAAGTCAAGTCAAGTCAAGTCACAGGCTATGTCAAGTCAAGTCAAGTCAAGTCCTGTAGTAGGTCAAGTCAAGTCCAAGTCAAGTCACCTTATTATTGTAATTTAACCTGCAGAATCTGATCTTAAAGTGATATAAGTAACTGTCAGTAAATGACAATAATTTGGATTTGCATTGTAAATACTCATGTTCAGTAAAATACACCATGGAATCAAACAAAATTGTAATAACTTCATAAAATCATTTATTTATCACCTGCCAACAGTGTTTGAAATGTTTTAAATTTTCAACATTGAGTCCATAAAACTGAATAGGCTTCCTGAGGACGAGACTGGAGGAACTGGGAAATTGCAGGCTGCTAGTATCCGTGCTGCAGTTTCTTGTCCTTTCATACTCTGCATATCTGTGAAACAGAAACAGAAGCAAAAACAAGAATGAGATGTACTGCATGGTCGGTCAGACATGAAAACATCATATATGGTTAAAAAAATAGTTGTTTAAGGCTTTTTGTAGTTTCTATTTACTATCTTGATTAGCACCAATATCCTCCAGACTTGGCTCTTCTACACTGATTCTTATTAGTGGACAGTGTTGGGGATGTTACTTTTAAAAAGTAGTGTTTGCTCATTACTCGTTACTTCTTAAAAAAGTAACCCATTAGTTTACTTAGTTACCCTCTATGGAAAGTAACGTTTTACGTTACTTGTTACAATTATGTTATTTTTATGTTGCTCGACTTTGGGCAGAACCCAATATCTGTTCCTAAATGTGTAGGCCTACATAACGTTCTACTATGGAGGACATAACAGGTATTTCTTTTGTGCTCTTTATTATTAAAAAACAGAGCACTTCACAAGAAAACATTGGGCTATTATAAGCTTCAACACCGCTAAAGCCCTATGAAACACTATCAAAAAGCATAGCCTCGATACATCTTAAGGGCATAGGTGAACACAAAATACAAAATAGGCCTACATGAGGGCTTATTTCCTTATAATCTTTTATTAAACAGGCACTCCTCTGAAATTTGGTGCAAAGCTAGTGTAAATCGTATCAATAGGCTGGCAATTGAGAACGGCAGTGAACAAAAGTTTCTCACCAGGGCACAGTGTAGGCTACACCTTACACCAGTGATCCTCACTATTTTTTTCACAAGAGCCACATTGGCAGTGCAAAATTAAAAGGCGAGCCACTTTTACAACAACATACTAAGTCACCCAGGCCAGCTGACAAATATATATTTCCACAAATATTCCTATTTTATTATCATTTTTTTTAATTATTCCATAATTTAATGAGGGCCCAGTTCTACGGGCCCCCTCTATCCTGGGCCCGGGACAGCAGACCCATTTGTCCCCCCCTATCGACGGACATGAAGTCACCTTTGTGGATTACTACAAATAAATTGGACATCCCACGGCCAATACGTTTCATTTGAGACCAGATCTACTTTAATGAGCTCGTTTCTGTTTCTTCTTTATTAAAAACCTCTATCCACACTCGCATTCCTCCACTTGGTTTCAACGAGTTCTTAGTAGCCTAATGTGAATACCTCCATCCCTCAGATGTTAGCGTTAGCTGCGTCTCGCTTGCTATGATTGCGCTTCATGCTACCAGCCTCTAGTCACGTAGGCTGTCGTGTGAAGCTTGTGCTAACTACGTTACCAAATTTTCAGTAGTAGCGCATTACACTACTTTTCACCCGAAAAAGTAGTTACGTTTTACACACAACACTGTTAGTGGGCGATGCTGCTTGTGCCTGATGTTAATGGCTACTTTAGCTAATATTACATAACTACCAACTAGCCAGATAACATTAACAAATTGACAAGCACTTACTGGGCAGAATGGGTCTTCAAATGTTGGACGAAGTTCGATGTTGTCGTCTAGCTGTCTGCGATGTTGATGTTGCATGTCTTGCATAGCGCTGTTCTTCTTTTGCCATCTTGGGAATAATTCTTAAAGCCGAAAGCATTACCCTAGGTACCCCTCCGGCTGACATGTTGATGTGATAGCTCTGATCTAAGTGGGCGTGGTGTACGTAAGGTACGAGAGGGCATGACCGGGACTGACGATAGTGTCGGGCATAGACATATATACATAGACGCCTCATTGAGCGGGTTGGCCCGCTGCTGCGATACGTCAACGTCGCCGCCATCTTGGGGATGGCAACTCTGCCCCGCAAACCAATACGAGTCAATGGAGAGAACTTTATTAAGTGTCTGCTACAAGGTGCTATAAATTAATTCCTCTCATTTACGCATTCACACACGGACGTATATATTCAGAAAACTGTTAGGAACATAAAACAACATCTGTAATGGTCTCTGATGATTATAAACGTGAACTATTCTTGATATGTTCAGTGTACAGGTCGGCATCAAACCACTCGATGTATTTTATAATGTTTTCACGAGTGTTTAGCTGTTACTGTAATGATACAAAATACTGAATCTGTGTCTATAATAACCACCGGACATGGAAATGAGACATCTGTATTAATAAACAGCACCAGCATTTACATGGTACTGATTTTGATTAATCGTTTTTATATTATAACGACTAAAAAATTAACAAAATTAACAAAGTCTGCAAATCATAATAAAATAAAATGAAATAATAATGGCATAAAATACTGCGATTGCCTGGTCTAAACCATACTCTGATTTTTTTATTTTTTCTTAGAAGGAAACAGATTAAAGAACATATATACATACTTATATTTATACACCAGAGTGCAAGAAAACAGATTAAAAAACACATATCAATCCAGCTTTATTCATTTATTTTCTATAGCCGGTTATTTCTGTTAGCCACATGCTAAATAAAAGGATAAAATATTGTAATGATCTCAGAGTGTAATACAAAATACATCAGAGTCTCATTTCCATGTCCGGTGGTTATTATAGACACAGATTCAGTATTTTGTATCATTACAGTAACAGCTAAACACTCGTGAAAACATTATAAAATACATCGAGTGGTTTGATGCCGACCTGTACACTGAACATATCAAGAATAGTTCACGTTTATAATCATCAGAGACCATTACAGATGTTGTTTTATGTTCCTAACAGTTTTCTGAATATATACGTCCGTGTGTGAATGCGTAAATGAGAGGAATTAATTTATAGCACCTTGTAGCAGACACTTAAAGTTCTCTCCATTGACTCGTATTGGTTTGCGGGGCAGAGTTGCCATCCCCAAGATGGCGGCGACGTTGACGTATCGCAGCAGCGGGCCAACCCGCTCAATGAGGCGTCTATGTATATATGTCTATGGTGAAAAGCGTCCAGCTCCAGCCTTTTGACCGTTATGAGTACACCATCCGGGTATTTGCAGCGCACTTCGTCTCGTTGGAATTTTCAGTGTGAACGCCCTCACGTACTCAAATTACTACTCCGTACTCAAACGGATGTAATAAGCAATTGTATATGCTCATGTAGACCCCAAAAGTTCATGGGGCACTAACCTCGTTTTGAGATAAATTACTTTTATTCGCGATGTCTTGGATAAGTACTTCATTACCCACAATCCTGAACAATCCCACAATCCCACAGTGATGCATCTGATTGGTGGAACTCGTGGAACGTCTGTCTGGTTAAACCCCGCGAAGGTCCGTGAAGACTGAAGGAGGGATACCGTTACTGTCTACTGTACGATCACAAATAAATATATAAATAGGCTAAATAAGAACTGTTTCAACATTGAAACAACAACTGATATTTTTCACCTATAATTCAACATTGAGTTTCTTGACCTTTTTACACCCATTTAGCATTAAACATTGTTTCAACATTGACGCAACAACCGACATTATTTCACCTACGTACATTTCAACGTTGAAGATCGGTCGTGTGCCGACTGTATTTACAACCATTTAGTATTAAACATTGTTTCAACATTGTATCAACATTAATGCAACGACCGACGTTATTTCACCTATATTTCAACGTTGAAGGTCGGTCGTGTGCCGGCTGGGGATAGCCATATTGTGTCCTTGGGCAATGGACAATGATCCCTCGAGCGATCATCTGGGACGGGACGCGGAAAGTGACAGGCCATCCTGGAAGAAAAACTTTCAGCCTCCAACCTCAAAATTCTTTTCTGAGAAGGGAGGACTGACCGCAAACGCCCCAGATCGTCGCTGGGATCTACACGAACGTAAATTCAGCGAAATTCATCTGGTGAGCATTGAAATATTGACTTTTAAATTTCTTTTCTTTAAAAATTGGGTTTTATATTCGGCATAACATTTCCGCCCCTCACATATCCACAATCGGCGGGCTTTTGAATCACTTGTAGTCAGGACTAAATGATTTGCTTTTTCCTTCGCTTGTAGCATAGACAAAGCGATCGGTCTTCTCACTTGTCCCCTTAAAACGAACGTTGCGTACGTACAAAAACGTTCCGTGCGTACTCGCTCGCGTAAAAGTTCAGATGTATCAAGAGAGAAATGTCCGTGAATTTTGTACGTGCCAAAGGCAACTACGTGGCTGGCGTACATATGATTCTACAGATGTGGATCCTTTGGCGACACTTAGAGGTCATGCTGGGAAACTGTCATCATAAAACTGTGAAAACTATTGTGATGTGCACATCAGAGAAACACGACAAATTTGCACTGATGAACAATTAACACACCCAGGTGTCCGTAATTATGTGAATGGATATAAAAGCATGCGCAAAGAGGTGCAGAAAATGTCGTTAACAATGGCAGCCTTAGCATTATTAGAAGATATCGCAAACGGTACAATAAGAAGAGAGCGTGCATTCAGAGACAGAGATGATTTCCTGGCTAATAACGACAACTGGCTCATCAGCCGCTTTAGGTTCCCGAGGGCAATCCTTCTGGAACTGTGCGCAGAGCTTCGGCCGGCATTGGAGCGCTACACGGCAAGCAGCCATGCGTTACCTGTGTCCGTACAGGTACTGACCACACTGGGGTTCCTCGCAACCGGGGCATTCCGGAGCTGGCCGACCGATCGAGACTGTGCCGGCGCTGTGCAGGACCATACAAGCCGTGTGGGACGGAATTATACGCATGTCAGCCAGGTATATCAAATTCCGATACAATCTGAACAGGTCAACATTAAGAGCAATCTGCAGCAAGAGACGGTTTTCTGAATGTAATCGGAGCTATCGACTGCACACACATTGATAGAAAAGCACCATGGCATGAATTTGTAAATGTCAACAGGAAACATTTTCATTCATCAGTGTACAGATCATACGTGATGCGCAAATGCAAGTACATTGCATTACATTACATACATTGTGGTAGCGTGCCAAAGAGCACATTTTTGAGCATCTCCCCTCCAGTGAGTAGCGTCTCCAATTCACTTTCTGTCAAGTTCTTCTTCCCTGTCTTACTCATTCTTATGTTTTCGTTTTCTGATCGCGCAGAGAGGGGAATCTCAGGTGCAGGGTCAGTTTCAATATAATTTGCATATTTAAAAGAGGCGTGGACATTGAGTTGCATATTTAAAAGGGGAGTGGACGGGGAGGAGTCCGGTACGTTCGATCGGGATGTTCAAAGGAAATGTACTTCGAAATGCTTGTAAATCTGAGCTTACGTCACGATTTAGTAGGAAATCTACGCAACTGTTAGTACACTTGTTCCTCAAACCAATGTTTTTCAACCCTTTTGATTATTGACAATATAAAGTAATTCTTGTCAAGGTGTCTTGAATATTAATTATAACTAGACAATTCCCCTGCGGGAAATCGCGAGAGTGGTGCTGTGTTGGCAGCAGTTTGCGCTAAGATGATATGATACAATACTATGATGCTACGATGCTAACATGCTACAATTTTTCACCTAATCTTATCCTTGCAGTTGTTATTGCAGAGGCTGTAGTATAAGTGCTAACATATGCTAACATATGCTAACATAGCATATATTAGAAAAATTATTCTATGTTAGCTATGTTAGCTATGTTAGCATATGTTAGCATATGTTTAGGAAGTAATAGCACACCCGCTCCGATCGAGCAGCACGTTTTGATGTATTATTCGTGTATGTGCGATGAACTGTGAGGGACGAGTTAGCGACAGAAAACGCTAATCCTAACTAACTAATTTTCCTCGGTCATTGGCACGAGGCACTAACTAGAAAATTCCCGCGGAAATTTTGAAGTGCTGAATGGGCTGTTGCCATTAGCTGCTAATGTTAGCAATTAGCATGATGCGCTAGCCACCAATTTTAACATTGGTTTAGTGATAGCTGTCATATACGGTAGTCAGATGCGCCTGCGCATATACTTGTATACTTCCCTATTACCCAGAATGACCTGAGAGCGAGTCAGGAAGTGTTGCTGTTATGCTGCTGCAGTGGAACAATAAAGAACGTGCTGAAGACGCTGACGGACTCTTCCATCTTTTACATGGTGTCAGAAGTGGGATAGTGTGGAGCTATGGCCAAGTTTAATCCCCCGAACAACTTCTCGTTCGATAAGCCCGGAGAATGGCCGGATTGGAAACAGCGTTTTGTGAGGTTCAGGACCGCCACAAAACTCGACAAGGAGGACGGCGCCGTGCAAGTGAGCAGTCTGATATATGCCATGGGAAGCGAGGCGGAAAATATCTACCGGTCCTTTGTGTTTGTTGACGCCGCACACGGAAATGACTTTGATAGAGTCCTGGGGAAATTCGACGAGTATTTCGTACCCAGAAGAAACGTAATTCATGAACGTGCATGTTTCCATCAGCGCGTGCAGAGACCCGCGGAGAAAGCGGAGACTTTTATCAGGGCTTTGTATGAACTTTCCGAGCATTGTGAATTTGGTGCCAGTAGAGATGAGAACATCCGCGACCGAATTGTTGTTGGAATACTTGATAAAGATCTCTCAAGAAAGTTGCAACTGATAAAGGATCTGACGCTGGCGCTGACCATCGAGACGGTCAGGCAGTCTGAGGAGGTGGCTTCGCAGGTCAGCATGCAAGGAGAGGCAGCGGGAGCCATACACGAAGTCACTCACAGGCGCAGCAAATACAACCGCTACCACGGTAAGAAAAATGAGGGGAATAAAGGACAATGTGGAAAGTGCGGAAAATTGCAACATAGCAAGGATGAAAATTGCCCAGCTAAAAAATCCACATGCAATACATGCCATAAGATTGGACATTGGAGCAGAGTGTGTAGGAGCAAGAAAGCAGTGAGTGAGGTTACGGAGCAAGCGGGACAGCAGCAGTCATACTTTCTTGGAGCTGTGAGAAAGGCAGATGGGTCATCAGAGCAATGGTCTGTCAAGCTGCTGGTTGGCTCCACACCGGTGGACTTCAAGATCGACACAGGGGCGGACGTGAGCGTCATCAGTGAGAACACTTACCACTCACTCATCCCAAAAAGCCCACTGGAGCCGGCTAATATTCCACTGGACAGTCCAGGCGGTGAGTTGCAGTGCTTAGGACAGACCCAAAACACCGTGTCCTACAAAGGAAAGACTCACCCTCTCACTGCATATGTCATCAGGGGGCGCTCTGTGAACAACCTACTCAGCAGGCCACTGTCTGTGAAAATGAATCTGGTGAGGAGAGTGGAAGAAACTGTGTGCAATAGAGGATACTTACAGACATATGGTGAGCATGGGACATTAAAGACTGAACCAGTGAAAATACAACTGAAGGAAAATGCCCAGCCATATGCGGTACATACAGCACGACGCATACCTCTCCCTATGCTGCAGAAGGTAGAGGAGGAGCTCCACAGGATGGAGAGCAACGGCATCATTGAGAGGGTGACAAAGCCCACCGACTGGTGTGCACCTATGGTGCCAGTACTAAAGAAAAGTACAGGTAAAGCTCGCATCTGTGTTGACCTCAAAAGACTGAATGAAGCTGTGAAAAGAGAGCGCTATATTCTGCCTACTACAGAGGAGATCATAGCAAAGCTAAGCGGAGCCACAGTCTTCTCTTCACTGGATGCTGCAAGTGGTTTCTTCCAAATACCATTGCACCCAGACAGCTGTAAGCTCACCACCTTCATCACGCCATTCGGCAGATTCAACTTCAAGCGGCTGCCGTTTGGAATTACCAGCGCACCTGAAATTTTCCAGAGGAAGATGATGGAGACGCTGCAGGGGCTGGACGGTGTTGAGGTTTTCATGGACGACATCCTGGTCTATGGAGCCACAGAGGAGGAACACGACAGCCGCCTAGAGAAAGTGATGCAGCGCATTGAAACAGCTGGCCTGAAGCTAAACCGAGAAAAGTGCTCCATCAGGCAGAGACAGCTGCAGTTTCTGGGGCACGTCATCGACCAATCAGGGGTCCGGCCAGACCCCGAGAAGGTGGAGGCTATACGGCAGCTTTCACCACCCGCAGACGTGCAGGAGTTGAGAAGGATACTGGGAATGGTGAACTATCTTGGAAGATACATCCCCAACCTTTCAACAGTAGGACAGCCACTCTATGAGCTCCTGAAAAACAAAAATGCATGGACATGGAGTCACACGCAGCAATCAGCCTTTGAAAAGATTAAGGAACTGCTGACAACTGCACCAATACTCACCTTCTATGATCTGAGCAAGCCCACTGCTGTGTCGGCTGATGCAAGCAGTTATGGACTGGGGGGGGTTCTCCTTCAGCTCCATGGCGAGCAATGGAAACCGGTGGCGTATTGCTCCAGACGCCTTACGGAAGCAGAGACACGCTACGCCCAAATTGAAAAGGAAAGTTTGGCTGGCGTGTGGGCGTGTGAGAAATTTGACAGATACCTCAGTGGACTGGATCACTTTAAGCTGATAACCGACCACAAGCCACTGGTCCCCCTTATTAACAGCCGCAGCCTGGACAACGTGCCTCTGAGATGCCAGCGCCTTCTCATGAGGCTCATGAGGTTTAACCCAGTGGCACAGTATGCTCCTGGCAAAACCTTAGTTGTTGCAGACACTCTTTCACGCAGCCCACTGGCTAACACAGGTCCAGAGACTGACACACACACTGAAGTTTCATGCTATGTTGCAGGTGTGGTGGGCGGCATCCCGGCTTCCACCAGCAAAATGGATGAAATCAGGAGGGCGACAGCAGCTGATGCCCAGTTGCTGTCTGTTGCAAAGCTCATCAAAACTGGATGGCCAGAACGTGCAAGCAGTGTGCCCTTGGATGCGAGGGAGTACGTCCAGGTGAAATTAGAGCTATCTGAACACAACGGCCTCATCCTGAGAGGCAGGAGGATTGTGGTGCCAAAGTCAATGAGAGGTGAGATCCTGCAGAAAATTCATGAAGGGCACCAGGGACTTGTAAAGTGTAGGGAGAGAGCGTGTTCATCTGTGTGGTGGCCTGGGCTCTCTACTGAGATCAGCAAACTTGTGGCCTCATGCCAAGTGTGTTGTGAACTGAGGAGAACACAACAAATGGAGCCTCTCATCCCCACACCGCTTCCAGAGAGACCCTGGAAAAGAATCGCAATGGATCTCTGTGAGCACAAACACCACACCTATCTGGTGATTTCAGACTATTACTCCAGGTTCCTGGAAATATTGCACCTGCCCTCAACCACAACCACACAAGTCATCCAAAAGCTCAAAACTGTCTTTGCCAGGTTTGGTATCCCTGAGGAAGTGGTCAGCGATAACGGCCCGCAGTTTTCAAGTGCTGAGTTTAAGGAGTTTGCGAGGCAGTTTGACTTCAGACATTTCACATCAAGCCCTCATCACCCTCAAGGCAACGGGCACGCAGAAAGAGCCGTACAAACTGCAAAGAAAATCCTCAAGCAGGAAGATCCTGTGATGGCTTTAATGAGCTATAGGTCCACTCCCTGCTCCACCACTGGCTTCTGCCCAGCCCAGCTGTTGATGGGTCGAAAAATCAGGACCACACTCCCCACCCTGGAGAAAAATCTCTTGCCAAAATGGCCCAGTAGGACGGCTGTGAGAGAAAAGGACAGGAGGGAAAAGGCTAAGCAGGCTCATTACTTCAACCGCCGTCATGGAGCCAGGCCTCTACCTGCCCTACAACCAGGAGATGTGGTGCTGTCCAAGTTGGACCATGAAAAATCTTGGTCTTTGCCAGCGGTGGTCTCTAGTGAGGTCACCACCCCGAGATCATTTGTCATCAGGGCGCAGCAAGGAGCGGAGCTGCGGCGGAACCGTCGCCACCTCCGACCAGGGCCAATCCACCAGCCCATACAGGCAGCGCCCGGTTTGACCACAGACTCTAACACTCACTCTGATGGAGCCACTGTGTTAGAGACTGCCCCTACTCATCCGCCGGGTGAAGTTGTGACCAGGTCTGGTCGCGTGTCTAAGCCAGTCAACAGACTTGACCTGTAGACCGACGTCATATGGCCTTTGGGGGGGGGGAAATGGGAAAACAGAAAAAAAAATGACAGGACAGAAGTTGTGTTCATGTTGAAAATGTTGATTTGTGTTGTCTCATTGTGTAATGTGATTATGACATGTTAACATTTATATTTCAGTTCCTGAGTCAAGTGAAAAGAAAGAGACCAGCACATATTGCAAAGCTTTATTTTGAACTAACCTGAATTTCACATAACAGTTATTGTTTGTTAAAATGTTTCTATGATGTTATTGAAAATAACACAAAAAAAAAAAAAAGGGGAGATGTCATATACGGTAGTCAGATGCGCCTGCGCATATACTTGTATACTTCCCTATTACCCAGAATGACCTGAGAGCGAGTCAGGAAGTGTTGCTGTTATGCTGCTGCAGTGGAACAATAAAGAACGTGCTGAAGACGCTGACGGACTCTTCCATCTTTTACAATAGCATGTCTTTTAAGCCCCTAAAAATGAAATAGATGCAAATTGCTAACATGCTAATGCTAACGTGCTAATTGCTAATATGCTATTCGCTAACATGCTAATGCTGCCACTAATGCTACCACCAAATTCTACCACTAAAAATTAGCATTAGCCGCTAATGTTAGCAATTAACATGATGCGCTAGCCACTTATTTTAACATTGGTTTAGTGTTAGCATGTCTTTTAAGACCAACAAAAAGCAAATCTCACACACAAAGGGAACACCAGACCCGCAGATCTCTTCTTTGTTTCCACAGTTGGCGGTTTCGAAGCTGGATCCAGACCTTGACGGCAACCCACCTATTTACCCTTCAGCTCCACCACAATACAACAATACGACAACCAGCGAAAGACGTGTCCGACACAGGTACCGGAAGAGGAAACTTCCATATGATGTCTGTCGCATCTGTGGTCAACATGAACATTGGAAACGTGAGTGCCCCAGAAATATCCTCACCATCGCTGGTGGACAAGGAGGAATGAAAATGGGAAGGGGTTGCCGGAAGGGGATGGACTCCTGCTGACAAACCAAACCAACTTGTGACATTGGAAGAAGGTACTGCACCACACTCACACACACATACTGAGTAGACTAATACGCAATCTATAGAGAATTCAGACAATAGATATGCAATTGTGTCAACATATGTTTCAACCAAAAATTAGTGGAGACTATGTGTACTCTGTTGGTTCATCAGGTCAAACAATTAGAGAAAACATTACTGTCCCACTCAAATGTGTGGATGGGCCAGATGCAAATTTAAAACATGCATTCTTGCTCTCAAAAGTCTGTCCTATTAACCTGATGGGCAGAGACTTGATGTGCAAATTAGGCCTTTGTCTGACCTCAACTCCAGAAGGTATCAAAGTTCACAGAAAATCTGATCTGGAGCCAAATTTTTCACACTCCTTTGTTCACCACACCCCAGATCTACAATATACATATCAATGGAAATTGCAGGCACCAACAGCATCTGAGCTTGTTACTTTAGCCAGAAAAGCAGTCTTAACAGCTACAATAGATTTCAAAACACCAGAGGATCTGTACTGCACCTCTCACGTGTCACCAGGACCTGATGAACCATATGAGGAAAGTTGGCTGAGAGAAAGATCTGATAAACTCGCACTAACACATATCTATTGGACACAACACAAATGCGCTCTATCAGTCTCACTCACACCAGGTCGATGTGATATGTATACCATGGACCATTCAGTCCCACACATCACACTTGCAAAACACACATCAGATAATTGGGAAGATTTGGGCCCTTTTATAAAATCCTGTCAGCACGCAGCCAATTGGCAAGAAACATCTGATCAATCTCTTTTTTTTTTATTTTATTTTTTTTTATTTCTTTTCACCAACACTGCAGTGTTACTCTAAGAGTTTACCATCTAGTGTGCACACTCAAAGAACAATCCAGCTGGTACCTAAAAGCACTTCTTAATCTTTTTCTTTTCTGTCCGAAGAACAAGCAACAGCTATTACAGCCCTACAGGAGGTCCCTAAGACACTGTGGGCTGTTGGATCACGGAAATAAACTACGCCCTGTAGCTTATTTTTCTTCAAAACTAGATCCTGTGGCTGCAGGCCTCCCAAGATGTCTCAGGGCTGTGGCCGCTGCTGAAAAGGCAGTCATGGCTTCCAGGGACATTGTGAGCTACTCTGATGTAACTCTCCTGGTTCCACATGCTGTGTCTATGATTTTACTTGAACAAAAACTTCCCATCTCTCCACAGCGCAGTGGCTAACATACAACACTGTGTTGTTGGAAATGCCTAACATCACTGTAAAAAGATGCAACGTTTTAAATCCTGCCACTCTCTTTCCCACACCTGACGACGGACAAGAACATAACTGGGTTGCCGTCAGGGGCCTCATGTACTAACGTTGCGTACGTACAAAAACGTTCCGTACGTACTCGCTCACGTAAAAGTTCAGATGTATCAAGAGAGAAATGTCCGTGAATTTTGTACGTGCCAACGGCAACGACGTGGCTGGCGTACGTATGATTCTACAGATGTGGATCCTTTGGCGACACTTAGAGGTCATGCTGGGAAACTGTCATCATAAAACTGAAAACTATTGTGATGTGCACATCAGAGAAACACGACAAATTTGCACTGATGAACAATTAACACACAGGTGTCCGTAATTATATGAGTGGATATAAAAGCGCAAAGAGGTGCAGAAAATGTCGTTAACAACAATGGCAGCCTTAGCATTATTAGAAGATATCGCAAACGGTGCAATAAGAAGAGAGCGTGCATTCAGAGACAGAGATGATTTCCTGGCTAATAACGACAACTGGCTCATCAGCCGCTTTAGGTTCCCGAGGGTAATCCTTCTGGAACTGTGCGCAGAGCTTCGGCCGGCATTGGAGCGCGACACGGCAAAGAGCCATGCGTTACCTGTGTCCGTACAGGTACTGACCACACTGGGGTTCCTCGCAACCGGGGCATTCCAGAGGGAGCTGGCCGACCGATCGGGACTGTGCCGGCGCTGTGCAGAACCATATAGCCGTGTAGGACGGAATTATACGCATGTCAGGCAGGTAGATCAGATTCAATCTGAACAGGTCAACATTAAGAGCAATCTGCAGCGAGAGACGGTTTTCTGAATGTAATCGGAGCTATCGACTGCACACACATTTCTATAAAAGCGCCATCGCATGAATTTGTAATACGTAATGCGCAAATGCAAGTAAACATTGTGGCTCATTCTTATGTTTTCGTTTTCTGATCGCGCAGACAGGGGAATCTCAGGTGCAGGGTCAATTTAAATATAATTTGCATATTCAAAGGGGGCGTGGACACGGAGTTGCATATTTAAAAGGGGCGTGGACGGGGAGGAGTCCGGTACGTTCGATCGGGATGTACAAAGGAAATGTGCTTCGAAATGCTTGTAAATCTGAGCTTACGTCACGATTTAGTAGGAAATCTACGCAACTGTTAGTACATGAGGCCCCTGCTCCCCAAGACCGGATCTGCAAGAAACTCCGTTAACTAACCCTGACTTGGTTGTTTTTGTAGATGGATCTGCTTCCCGCGACCCACAAACCGGTCGCAACAGAGTTGGATTTGCGGTTGTCACTAATCATGAAACTCTTGTCTCAGGTTCACTCCCCTCTCACTATTCTGCACAAGCTGCAGAACTTACAGCATTGACAGAGGCATGCAAGCTGGCAAGCAATTCAATTCAATTCAATTCAATTTTATTTATATAGCGTCAATAACAATACAAATCGTCTCAAGACGCTTTACAAGACCCGGCCTGAAACCCCCAGAGCAAGCCTGAAGGCGACGGTGGCAAGGAAAAACTCCCTTTTAACAGGAAGAAACCTTGAGCAGAACCCAGCTCATATGGAGGGACCCATCTGCCTAAGGCCAGCCGGGTACAGACAGAGAAAGAGAACAGCAAGATAAACATACATTTGTCATAAATACACATATCTGACTAAAGCATACAAGTTGGATGCTATGATTCAAACTAATGATGTTACATGACAGTTATAATATAATATATAATATATAAGGGGAATCATCGGCAGGTTGGAGAATTGTTCATTCAGGTAGGAGTGGATAACAGCAGGATTCCATGGAGACTGGGCAGGCTGATGAGACCACAACAGCAGATGTAGTATGGAGCTCCACAGGAAACACTCAACTCCAGGCCAGAGATACTCGGAAGAAGGGAGAGCAGCAGTAAACATTCTACATAGTAATAGCACAGAATTGCATGACTAGTAGCAGATAGGAATTTAGAGGGAGGAGCTCTGTGCCAGAGAAAAGAAAGTGGAGGACACGAGAGAGGAGAGAGAAGAAAGAAGGAGAACATGTGTTTGGTGCATTGTCCCCCAGCAGCCTAGGCCTATAGCAGCATAACTAAGGGATGGTTTAGTCCAGCCCTAACTATAAGCTTGATCAAAAAGGAAAGTCTTAAGCCTGACTTTAAAAATAGAGAGAGTGTCTGCTTCCCGAACCCAAACTGGGAGCTGGTTCCACAGGAGAGGAGCCTGATAGCTGAAAGCTCTACCTCCCATTCTACTTTTTAAAATTCTAGGAACCACAAGTAGGCCTGCACTTTCAGACCGAAGTGATCTGTTGGGATAATATGGTACAATGAGGTCTTTAAGATATGATGGAGCTAGGCCTTTAAGGCCCTTGTATGTAAGGAGGAGGATTTTAAATTCTATTCTAGACTTTAAGGGGAGCCAGTGAATATAGAGTCGCCAATCACCAGAGTTGGTTGCTTTTGAGGGCCTTGTGTAGGAACCTCAGGTCCTCTCAATTCTCCCCCTCTTTGGAATGTGAATTTACGGAGTTGTTTTGCAGAAGAACTCTTCTAACAGATCAACCTTTTTCACACATAGCTATAAATGTGCCATGTCCAGATGCTGGACAGACCCACGCTAATGGAACTCCCTAATGCTGAGGACATCACCTAAGCCAAAATAGACAGATTTACACTTCTGTGGAATTTCCCCACTCTGGTGTCTGGACTAATTAGTTCTGAATCGAAAGAACATTAATGCGATATCGAAACTACGAAGACTGATTTGAATGACTTTCAGTTCATGTGGACAAAGTCTAGAAGACTTTATGTTATTTTATTATGTTTATTATCATGTTTTAAGCTTGTGATGTACTAATCCTTCCTTTTCAGAGACACACACATGCAAATATACCAAACACCTTCTTGCTCCCCTCTCCAAGAGTGACCAAGGAAGTGAACTGATAAGGTGTCGTAAATAACCGTCCTCCCAGAACCAGACTCTCGTCTGTATTTCTCCTCTCTAAAAAGAGCCTATGTTTAATAATAAATTGCAATAACCTGGTAAGTTATATATTGTTGTTCAGGAAGTGCTAACGATCACAATGAGACTATTTTGATCCTTGTACGATAAAGTTAGCCCAAATTAATATAATTGGTCACAGAAAAGAAGTATCAACATTGCCATCAAGTGGTTATCTTTTAAAAGTATTTTCTCTCTTTTAATCATTGTTGAAGTTAAAGAATGTAGAACTTTAGAGATGTTCTTATACTAGTAGCTATTGTGAAATCATCACTATTGGAGTTGTTATTTTAGAAACACAATCTTAGTATTAGCAAATTGTCACTGTAAAGAGAACATGAGTTTATTAATTAATTGATGCTTTTGAATTATTTTGATTTTGCCGTTCATATACGTCATCTTGTTATGTTGTAATGTTGAGTGTTGTCACATACGAAAACATTGCTAACGAGCCATGATGAGTGATGGAATGGTTACATTTAATAATATAAAATAGGTTAAGAAGATCAGGCAATAAGATCTCAAGACAAAGGAGTGGGCGTTCTCTTCACTTTCCGCGCGAAGAGTTTGGAAACCCGACCTAAACACGCCCTGAATAATTAACTGATAAAACCAGAGAGACGCTCTCTTTTCTCCGGACTTTTAGGACTTTAGGACTTTTGCACTTTTACTTTACTTTCCTTGTACACTTTCCTTTGCACTTTCTTTTGTACTTTAACTTTCTAGTACATTCTAGTTTTCATTTGCATTTTTCCGTTTACGTATTTACGTTTAAACTTAGTAACTTTGTTTTAAGAACAACTTGAATATTTCAAGCTCTGTTTGTTTCTCGTCAGATGTTTTTCCCTGACGTACGATTTTTATAGTGACTTAAATATTTTTCTAGCTTTATTAATTTTTATACTCTACCAACCGAAGTACTAACCATCGAAGAGAAGCTAAAACTGGAGTAATATGATCTCTCTTGCTAATTCCTGTCAATGCTCTTGCTGCAGCATTTTGAATCAGTTGGAGGCTTTTTAAAGAGTTATTTGGGCAGCCAGACAGTAATGAATTACAATAATCCAGTCTGGAAGACACAAATGCATGAACTAGTTTCTCAGCGTCACTCTGAGACAGGATGTTCCTAATTTTGATGATATTACGTAGATGAAAGAAGGCAGTCCTGGTTACTTGCTTAATGTGACATTTAAAGGACATATCCTCATCAAATATAACACCAAGGTTTTTCACAGTAGTACTGGAGGCCAAGGTAATGCCATCCAAAGAAACCACGTGATTAGATAATGAATCTCTGAGATGCTTAGGACCAAATACAATAACTTCTGTTTTGTCTGAGTTCAAGAGTAAGAAATTACAGGTCATCCAAGCCTTTATGTCTCTAAGGCACGCTTGGAGTTTAACCAGCTGATTAGTTTCATCTGGTTTCATAGATAAATATAGCTGGGTGTCATCTGCGTAACAATGGAAGTTTATGCCATGTTTTCTAATAATCTTCCCTAATGGCAACATGTATAAAGTGAAGAGAATTGGTCCTAGCACAGAACCCTGAGGAACGCCATAGCTTACTTTTGTATAAGCAGAGGAATCATGGTTGACATGAGCAAACTGGAATCTGTCAGACAGATAGGATTCAAACCAATCTAATGCAGTTCCTTTAATCTGGATCTCACTTTCAAGTCTTTGTAGTAAAATATTATGATCTATAGTGTCAAATGCAGCACTAAGATCTAGCAGAACCAGTATAGAGACAAGTCCACTATCTGAAGCCATGAGGAGATCATTGGTAACTTTAACCAGAGCTGTTTCTGTACTATGATGAACTCTAAAACCTGACTGAAACTCTTCAAACAGACCATTCCTGTTTAAGTGGTCACACAACTGATTAGCAACAACTTTTTCTAGAATTTTGGAAATAAAAGGAAGGTTGGAGATTGGTCTGTAGTTGGCTAAAACATTTGGATCTAGAGTGGCTTTCTTAAGTAGGGGCTTAATTACAGCAATCTTAAAAGACTAAGGCACATATCCTGTTAATAAAGATAAATTTATCTGGTTCAATATGGAGGTGTTAATTAATGGAAGAACATCTTTGAGCAATTTAATTGGGATTGGATCTAGAAGACAGGTTGATGGTTTAGATGCTTTAATTATTGAAGATAGCTCGAGAAGATCTACTGGGGAGAAGGATTCCAGATGTTGATAAGGTCTAACAGAAATTTCTAAAGTCACTGTACTTACATCTTTGACAGTCGTCAGAAGAATGCCTTGAATGTTTTCTCTAATGCCAACAATTTTATTAGTAAAGAAGCTGATGAAGTCATTACTACTGAGGGCCAAAGGAATAGATGGCTCAACAGAGCTGTGGCTCTTTGTCAGCCTGGCTACAGTGCTGAAAAGAAATCTGGGGTTGTTCTTGTTTTCTTCTATTAATGATGAATAGTATGCTGTTCTAATACTACGGAGAGCTTTTTTATAAGTCGTTAAACTATCTTTCCAGGCTATATGAGCTTCTTCAGAAATAGTGGAGTGCCAAATTCTTTCTAGCTTTCGGGCTGCCTGTTTTAAACAGCGCAACTGCGAATTATACCAAGGAGCTAGCCTCCTCCGATTTTTGACCTTCTTTTTCAGAGGAGCAACTAAGTTTAGAGTTGAACTAAGTGATGCAGCAGTGCCGTCGACAAATTCATCTAATAGTGCAGGAGTTAAATTGTGGTTGCTGTTGTCCACATTATTGACACATGGCACTGGGATATATAAAGAAGGAATTAATTCTTTATATCTAGTTACAGCATCATCAGATAGACATCTACTGTAATGATATGTCTCTTCAGTTCTTGCGTAATCCATTATAGTAAATTCAAAGGTTATGAGGAAATGGTCAGACAAAAGAGGGTTATGGCTAAATATAGTTAAACCTTCAGTTTCTATGCCGTATGTTAATACCAGATCTAAGGTGTGATTAAAACTGTGAGTTGATCCGTTTATATTCTGAGAAAAGCCAATTGAATCTAATAATGATGTAAATGACGAGCTAAGGCTGTCACTGACAACATCAACATGGATGTTAAAGTCACCTACTATAATGACTTTATCTGTTCTAAGAACTAAATCACACAGAAACTCAGAGAATTCAGCTAAAAACTCAGAATAGGGAGCAGGTGGGCGATATACCACAACTAAAAGAATTGTTTTTTGTGTCTTCCGGTCTGGATGAGCAAGACTAAGGGTAAGACTTTCAAATGAATTAAAGCTCTCCTTAGGTCTAGGATTAATAGATAAATCAGAGTGGAAGATTGCTGTCACTCCTCCTCCTCTACCTCTGCTTCAAGGAATGTGATAATTACTATGACTGGGTGGCGTAGACTCATTTAAACTAACATATTCATCATCCTGCAGCCACGTTTCAGTCAAACTAAATAGATCAATCTGATGATCAGTTATCAGATCATTCACTAAAAGAAATTTGGATGAGAGAGATCTGATATTTAAAAGACCACATTTAATTTTCCTATTCTTCTGTTCTGCCAGTGAAGTTGTTCTGATTTGTATCAGGTTCAAATGAGTGACTCCTCTGTTGTTATTTCTTGGTTTAAATAATCTGGGAGCAGACAGAACATCTATAGAGTTTATAGAATTTTGGTTGTGCGACGGTGCTAGAGAAGCGGCAGAGAAGTGTGTAAGACTACAACTCTGCCTCCTGGTCTGAACTCTGGATTGTCATGGTTTCGGGGAGTTAATAAAATTAGCCATATTCCTAGAGATAAGGGCAGCACCCGCTAAAGTGGGGTGGATGCCATCTCGCCTAATCAGACCAGGTTTTCCCCAGAAAGTGTGCCAATTATCTATGAAGGCCACGTTGTTTTCTGGACACCACCTAGATAACCAGCGATGGAATGATGACGTGCGACTAAACATGTCATCATTGGTCAGATTGGGCAGGGGACCAGAGAAAACTACGAACTCCGACATGGTTTTAGCAAACTTACACACCGATTCAACATTAAGTTTTGTGACCTCCGATTGACGTAACCGGGTGTCGTTACTGCCGACGTGAATAACAATTTTACCATATTTAACCTTAGCCTTAGCCAGCAGTTTCAGATAAGATTTGGTGTCGCCCGCTCTGGCCCCTGGAATGCATTTAACTATGGCCGCTGGATTCTCTATCTTCACGTTCCGTAAAATAGAGTCGCCAATCACCCGAGTTGGTTTCTCAGCGGGTGTGTCGCTGAGTGGGGAAAATCGGTTGGAGACGCGAAGGGTTTGGTGGTGATCCACGGGCCGAGTGGGACTATGCCTCCTTCGTACCGTCACCCAGCCGCCCTGGTTTCCCGGCTGCACGGGAGCTGCCGGGGGACAGCTAACTGGAGCTACGCTAATAGGAGCTACTCTAGGTCGGTCCGCACCGGCTACAGGGCCCTGGCTAGCTGCTGGTTGTTTTTCAACGGTGCGGAGCCGTGCTTCCAATTCGGAAAGCCTCGCCTCCAATGCTACGAATAAACTACATTTATTACACATACCATTACCACTAAAGGAGGCAGAGGAGTAGCTAAACATGTGGCACGAGACACAGGAGAGAGAAGGGGAAGCAGAGGGAGAAGCCATGGCTAAGTTGCTAAAGTTAGCAGATAAGTTTGGAAAGAAGAGGGATTATGTGTGGTTCAAAAAGTAACAGTGGTGGTTGAAATACCCAAAAGGTTCTCACTATAAACCGAACGTTTTTTTTGAAATTAGAGTGAAGCTAACAGTCCGTAAACAGCAATACCACACGGTGCAGAAGCAGGAAATGACGCAATACGCTTACTCACGTGACGCACGCAGTTGCAGTGGAAACAAGTCTGTAGGAACTATCTGTCTGTATAGATCTATCTATCAAGACTGTGACTATCTACACCGACTCTAGATATGCATTTGGTGTTGTACATGATTTTGGTACTCTGTGGAAACACAGACAATTCTTAAAATCTGATGGAAAACCCATTCTCCACCATGACAAGGTTGGAGCTCTTCTAGATGCCATTTTGCTCCCGACTTCAATCGCTGTTTGTAAATGTTGCCCATACTAATAACTCAGATTCTGTCTCTCTAGGGAATGCAAGAGCTGATGCTGCTGCAAAAAATGCTGCACTCCGACCCACCATCCTTAAACCTTTGCTTGTTTCAACTCAAGTCTCTATTCCAAGTTCTCTTACAGCAATTCAGTCCTTTGCCGCATCACAAGAAAAGATGTTATGGAAAAACTGCGGTGCCACACAGAAGGGAGCAGCGTGGTGGGAACCTGACGGCAAACCTTGCCTGCCCAAACACTTTTCTTCCACACTTTTCAAGATTGACACATGGGTTTATACCATGTGTCAAAAAGGGGGGATGTCGGATACAACAACATTGATCCGGAGTGAACAGCCCTTAAAATCTTCTACTTTCTCTTAAATCTCTCAACAGGTGAAACCAGCCCTTCACACTACTAGCTTCCACATTATGTCGTGACCTCCAACCTTGCGACTGGGCAGTGATAAGGACTTCAGAGGGAGCCACAGGCAGGCGAGGTCCATTCCAGGCGAGACGAACAACGCAAGGATTGACGACGCCGAGGCGAACAACGCGAGGATTGACGACGCCGAGACGAACAACGCAAGGACTGACGACGCCGAGACGAACAACGCGAGGACTGATGAACTGACAACACGAGGACTGACGGCGCAGAGGCAAACACTAGAAGGACAAGCACCACAATAAGAGGACGATACGAGGAGGAGCCCCATATACTCAACAACCACCAACTGGACGTCATGATTAACCTCTTCCCAATAACCTGCACCATGCATCACCTGATCCTGATCCTATCATTTTGGACAATGCTGACAGAGACCTACACCTACAAACCTGCCAAAACCGTCTCTCTGACAGAAGGACAAAATGCAACCTTCTTCTGCACTGTTTATCCTGAAATTTGGCGATCAGGCCAACTTCAGACATATTATGTCAAATATGACAAATACTTATGCAAGGACCCTTGCGGCCCACATGACTGGCACTCGATTGTGGCCGCTACTGATAACATTTTTGATCCAAACAGAGATCCCCAATTCACAATAACAAAAATTCCAAATTCCAGTGGAGCTAAGATCACCATCTCTGACGTCAAATCCACTGATGCAGGCACATAATGGTGTGGGATTGAATATCCAAACACTGATATGTACAGACAATTAAGAATTCTAGTCAGTGGGCCACCAGGCTCATATGACGCCCCACTTAACACGCTGTCAGATGTTAAGACCGTCTCACCAACCCCTGAGATAGACTATCACCCCGACGACTTGAACATTGTTGATCACTCTCATAGATGGCCTAATAATACCCTGACGAGATTTACCTGCCCATTTAAACAGCTTTCATCAAAACCAGGAATCATGTGGTCTTGTGGCAGAAAGGCCTATCACAATTTGCCACCTCAATTTCAGTGGTCTGGTTGTTGCCACCCATCAATTGTTGCAACCGATACCAAAGTCTTCCATAAGAAGGCTCCTACCACCAACATTCAATCTACCATGCATCTTCGAGTTCACCGAGGCGTTACTAGTGTTCCCTCCAAATATGATGGTTATGTGTTAGCTGACCCTTGGACCTCTCCCAGCGCCAATATTGGCTGGTCCCTATTTCTAGGAGGTGGGACAGCTGCCACCCTGAACAAAGTTAACGGACTAGCCTGGTCTGTCCTTTCATTAGCAAACCAAACCGAAATGGCTCTTACCTTAATGAATACTGAAATGTCTGCAATTAGATCAGCAGTTATCCAACACAGACTTGCTCTCGACATTATTCTAGCTGAAAAAGGGGGCATATGCAAAATACTTAATGTATCTTGTTGTTTTTATGTCCCTGATGAATACGAGAACATCACTAACATCATCAAAAACATGCAAGATGCCATCCAACCCCCACCAGTGGCAGATGATTCATGGTTCTCTTGGCTAAAATCTTGGGGCCAAGGATGGTCATCATGGTCATCAATTTCACGGGGCCTGAAGTGGACCTCCCACATAGACTCTGTGAGGAAGAAGGCCCAGCAGAGGCTGTACTTTCTGCGCCAGCTCAGAAAGTTCAACCTGCCTCAGGAGCTGCTGATCATATTCTACACTGCAATAGTCCAGTCTGTCCTGACCACGTCTATCACTGTCTGGTTTGGATCCTCCACCAGGCATGACAGGGACAGACTGCAGAGAACAGTCAGGTCTGCAGAGAGGATCATTGGCACCGATCTTCCCTCCATCCAGGACTTGTACCGGTCCCGGGTCAGGAAGCGGGCAAGGAAAATCTCCACAGACACCTCACACCCTGGTCACAAACTGTTTAGACTCCTCCCCTCAGGCTGGCGCTACAGAGCACTGTACGCCAAAACCACTCGCCACAAGGACAGCTTCTTCCCCCGGGCTGTCGCTCTGATGAACTCTGAGCAGTCACAGAGTGCGAGTCCATTCACATGAACAATAGACAATACCCTTCACTGTATATATTCACTGTACAATAACCCCGGTGTATATATTATTCTATATTTTATATTACAGAGTGAGATTTATTTTATTTTATTGTGTTTTATTTTATTTTTATTCTATTTTTATTTCGCTATTTAAGTTGTACTAGAGAGTGAAGTTACCGGAGTCAAATTCCTTGTATGTGCACATACTTGGCCAATAAAGCTGATTCTGATTCTGATTCTGATTCTGATTCTGGTTTATAACAACAATTATCCCGGTTGTGGTTATTTTCTTCTTACTCAGCACCCTGATTCCATGTGTGTTAAAATGTAATGTACTCACCAAAAAGAAAATCCAATCCTCGACATATGTTTATGCAAGCGTTAGCAATGACAATCAACACTCAGCCTCACTTTACATCTCTGATCCCCACCATTACTCCAGCTCAGACTATGATTCTGATGAGGACATTGTGTAAATAATATATATATATTTTTTTGTTTTGTTTTGTTTGTTTGTTGTACTTTGTTTTGTTTTGTTACTTAATTTTTCTACTTTTCTTCCCTGGTTCCTTCTAAACAACTGCCATGATGATACATTTTAAAATCCCCGTGAATTTATGTGTCGGATAATTAAGTTGTGACTACGAACTTTTATTTTATTTTACCTTAATTTTCATATTCTTTTTGGGAATTTAGTGATTAATCAATAATCAAAAGGGGGAATTGTAATAGAAATTTTAATTTCTTTGTCTCGGCCACTAGAGACGGCCAACTTCCCCCCTTCCTAACATGAGATACTGGGCCCTTTTGTCTTTGTGGATTGTGATGTCTGGACTCAGCTTTTCACTTAAGTGCAAGATCCTGCAGGATGCTCCAGGTGTAAAACACACCAACGGGGGGTCGGCGTCGCTACCTGCAATAGACAAAAGGGTGTGGCAACACTTCCCAGTGGGGGCACCCCTGCAGCAGACAAAGGGATGCAAATGGGGTGTTCCTCAGGTATAAATGTTTAGGTTACCCCACATTCGGGGTCTTTCTTCACTTTTGACCGCTCGCGTGTTGATTGACCTTTTCTTTGCAAAGAAAATAAAACCTTGTCGGCCGGCAGAAGTCTCCATTTCATTCTTCACCAGCAGCAGAGGAAGAGGAAGAAAACTTCCACAACAGGGGTTATCTACTCTTAGTGTTCTCGCAACCCGCCCATATTTGTTCAAGAAATCAGTTAATTCCTCATCTGCCTCAGTATCAGTGAGTCCACTAACAATAACTGAGGCCCTATCCACACGAAAACGCATTTTTTCGTAAACGCAGATGTTTTTATTCGTTTTGGCCTATCGTCCAGACGAATCCCGTAAACGCATAGCCCGAAATCGCACTTTTTTGAAACCGGGTCCCAGGGTGGATAAATTCGAAAACGCACTTCTCGCGGATCAGTCTGGACGGTTGAATCCGGAGATTTTGGAAAACGGTGTTGTCATCGCCACCATGGCCACACCCCTCGAGCAGTCTTCCACGTCTTATTTCCCGCGAAACGTCTCATAACAACATCAACAACAATGGCGGACTACATGCTTGCGTTACTGCTGGAGAAGACATTGAGCCTATTATGGTTACTAGGGCAAAATCAAATTTTTGGTTTCTTCGAAAGCCGATTTGTAAACATGCGCCACCTCTTCCTCTCCGTTTTTGGTGAATTTCTGAAACTGAAACAGCGCCGCCTATAGACCTGGAGTATGAAGTAGCGTTTTCAGTCATGTAAAGACGGATCAGTCTGGACGCGGATTTTTTGAAACCGTACCAGCGAAAACGGATAAGAAAAAATCGTTTTCGTACGTGTGGACAGGGCCTGAGTTAGGCACTTTAATACACTCTGTTTCTACTACTTACAATAACTTATTTCAGTTCCCTTCAACCATTCAGAAGAAACCAAATTCTCAGGAAAATAATGTTATTTATCCCTATTTAGTTAATTAATAGATTTAATCCGATCCCGTAAAGAAACGTGAATAAACACAGTTCAATAAAATACCAGAGAAAATACAACTCAAATCTCTCACAGATCAATGAAACAGTAACTCAAATTCCCGCAGTTTGGTATATTACCAGTCCTTTGTGAGTCCAAATAAAATTTACTGCGTAATGCTGCAAAAACCTGTCAGTTTTGTCCTACCATGGTTCCAGTGTAGGAATCAGTGTCCTTGTCCAAGCGTGCAGGTGAGTTTTTCCCAGAATTGTGATCCTCCAAGTCTCTCTCCTATGAGTGGCTCGCCATCTTTCTTTCCACAGCTCCAGGTGGTTTCACACACCAACGATCCCAACTTAAAAAAACTGGCTGGCCATACAGCAAGGCAACGCATATGCAGGCATTTTAGCTTCAGGTATAGCAAGTGAAATAAATAAAATTAAACTACTAGCGCTAAAATATCGGTCAGCTATTAATTTAAGTTCCAACTGCAACCTGAAATGGCCCGGCTCTGCTCTCTCTTTTCGCGAGACAAACTTGGCTGTGTATACACAAGTTTAACTACACATTCCACAAATGAAAACATAAAATACACAACGTAACATTTGCTCAAAATGCTTTAGTTTAGCTGCTAGTAACATTATCTTTACTTTTGGCTAATATAACAAAGGATAACCTGCTAATACACACTGAGAAAAAAAAGTGGCTTTTTGACTCACCAAATCCTCGGTTAAAAATCAAAAACATAATCCAGCAATGCTGACAGCAGGTGACTATATCTCCTGATAAAAGAAAACAAGGTGTAAAACCTCAAAATATACTTCTTTTGCTCCTATTTATATCTCCTTTTTCCTCCTGTTCTTGACCTTTCCATCTGCCGTTTCTAGCATTCTGTTCTTGCTCTAATTATAGCTCCCTCCAGCAAGTGGCGCTACTGATGTTACAGCTGAACTTTCTAAAAGAGCAGTATCCACAAAAATAAAGATGATAAGGACAACTAATTTTGTGGCATTCTGTTTCTTTAAACACAAATATTATTTTATTTGCCTACATTTAGTTTTCATCTAAACTTCTATTAGTTTATTTATAATCATCTGGGATACACAGTCCAGTGGAGTGACTGAAAGTACAAATTAAAGAAAACTCACATTTTCTTCCACCATTGTCAAAAACACTAATGGAGTTAACAATTTAAAGCTGTTATGCAGCAATGACGGTTGAATGAGCCTTGAAAGCTGGTGCTACTAATTCCTACAGGTGTTCCAACTTTTGTTGATTATTTACTACATAAATGCAGTGTTGGAACACAATGTGGTACCAGACCCTCATGAGCATCAGGTGAACAGTATTGTATTGCAGAAAGTAGTGTGTTGCTACAAAAATGGCGAGAAAAAGGCAATTAACAATGGAAGAGAGACAGACCATCATAACACTTAAAAATGTAGGTCTTTCCTACAGGGAAATTGCAAGAAAGTCAAGGTCTCAGCGAGTACAGTTTTCTTCACCATCAAAGGGCACTCAGAACCTGGTGCAAACGCTGACAGGAGGAGGTCTGGCAGACCCAAAGCCACAACTAAATCAGAGGACAAGTTTCTGAGAGTTAACAGCTTACGCTCACAGGACAACAGCTTCAAGCACAGCTTAATAGTGGTCATAGTAAGCAAGTCTCAGTTTCAACTCTGAAGAGAAGACTTCGAAGTGCAGGTTTGATGAGTTGCAGCAAGAAAGCCATTGCTAAGATGTCAGAATAAGATAAAGAAGCTTGCCTGGGCCATGAAAAGCCACCATTGGACTACTGAAGACTGGAAGAAGGTATTATGGACTGATGTTTTTCCACTACACAATTTGTTTGTGGTATTACCCCCGTTAGAAACTTACATGTTCAAGATCATAAAGTGCTGGACTTAAAAAGTTTACAGTAAATGTTATATGTTATGTGTGCTCACTAGCATTATCTTAATGTACCTTAAAAACATACACAACAACAGAAACATTGACTTGACTTTATTGATCAAGTTCTAGTCCCTTTCATAAGAGTTTGGCAATGGTGTTATATACACAGCATCATCTGTTTCAACAGGTACACATTTAGGTTTAATCATGTCAGGGCACACAGCATTAAGTTTTTTTTTATTCTGATATATAAAGTACTTTGTACTGTGAATATTTACATACAGGTCAACACATTAAAAATAACCAAGTCATTAATTAAACTAAACGTATCATCTTTCAAGCATACCGCACTGTTGTATCCCTTCTTTAGTCTAAAATGTCCACATCCAGTTTGCTTGTGGTAGGGTTGTTGACTTCATCATCATCTTCTTCACTGTTGGAAGTGTTACTCCAGTGTTCTTCTGTGTTGATTTGGTTATCTTTATTATCATTCTACATGTGAACCAAGGAAAGAGAAAAAATATAGTTAATAAAATGATGACTGAAATTATGCAGGTGGTTTGCTGTAGCTTTTACCTTGTGCTGACAATGCTGTCATTCGTCTACACTTAGGCTAGAGGATAGGTCAAAATGTACCACAATTAAGATAAACCGTCTGTTAGATGGTATGAATGCACTCAACTATTACAGCAAACCTCTAACTACATGTACAGTAAATTACATGTCTGCACTGTTGGGGGGGGGGGTCATTTTATTTACAATAAAATTTACAATAAAATGTGTACAATATTATTGTAAACTTGTAAATTACATCACATAAAAAGCGGTAGCTAACGTTAATTGAATCAAGCGAACTTTTCCATCAGACTCGCGCGGTAGCCAGACGTCTCAAGGCGTCAAAGGCGAGCTCAGTTGGCTCGCTGTGTATGATTCTGAAGCAAGTGCTAAGACTCTGAGAAATGTCAATCACAAGAATGATCCAATTTTTTCACAATTCTAGCCCGCATGGCATACAGATTCACATGTTGCCCTAAATTACTATAAACTAAACTATGCTACAACTTTATGAATTAAGCCAAAATTGCTCAACTAAATGTATTACAAATTAATGCAACTAATAATTTATATCGTCCCCAAATAAACTAAAATAAAACATTACATTTTAGTCTGACATTTTCAACTGATAATGATTTTTCTTACATATCAAACCAGTTCAACATAAATATGCAACTGGAAACGGCCATTTAATGTAAAGCTACACACATGATAATCTTGGCGCTAACCTCACATCTCCAGTAGCCTGTGAAATGGAATGGAATATTCTACCAACTGTGTTGAACATGAAGCTCTGCTGCACTGTAAGCAGCAAGCTAGCTGCTGTGTTCTGATCATAGACATCATGAAATCATAACAGTCTTAATTCATTACTTTACTTACTTTCACTTTCCATCTTTACTCGGTAGTCCTTAGAATCACTGCTGCAAAATCCTCCAAATATGTTTTATAAGGTCTACGACGCCGGCATGCTGCCGGTTTCATGTCATATTCAGTCTAGCTCAGGGATGGGCAACTGGCGACCCGGGGCCGCATACGGCCCGCGACCTCACACGAAGTGGCCTTTAGATAAATTTTTGATAATTATAAAAATGAGTCCTCTGCGGCACTGAATCAGTTGTAATGTCACAGTTGGCCACTAGATGGCCTCGAATGCAGACATGTTCAAGATCATAAAGTGCTGGACTTGACCTTACCACCAGGTCTTCTCCACCAGAGAAGAAGAGACGTTGCGCAGCCGAGGAAAGAGGAAAGTTGATCGAGAAAATCGCGTGTGAGTTTCAGGTGAAATAGGAAGAAGATTATCCGTTCACAGAATTTAAAAGCCAACCTATATGTGCTTAGTCTGCTTAGAGACGTTATCTGCCATGAAAGATTTAAATTTAAGTTGCTGCTAAAACACGTTGCAAAAAGATAAATAGGTACGAGAAGTATACTGTAGGGGCAGTAAATCAAAAGTACACGAACAACAGCGACTTTTGACTAGTGCCCACTGCTGGTAGTGGTGAGGTAGAGTAGGTATACAGGGAAAATGTTGGACTCTTAGTGTAAAAATTCACAAGTTCTTACAATTAATGTTTGTTAAATGTTCTGCAGGGTTTCTGCTATCCTTGAAGAGGATGGTGATTTGTATGTTTTATTTTCAGCCATTTGCACAAAAAAAAACTAAGTGGTTATTTTTTGTTTGCTTCAATAAACACACACACACACACACACACACACACATTATATATATACACAATATAAATACATTGCAGTCTAGTGTACACACAGTTTGGGCTAACATTAAGAATACTTAGAGAATGCTAGAAGAAGTATATTTCAAGTATATAAATGGTATGCTACAAATGATATGCCAAGCAAACTTACAAGTATACTTGTAGTATAATGACAAGTGAACTAGTAAAATACCAAAACATTGTGTTTTTCAGTTTTAGTGAATCGAAGTTCATACTTACCCTTAGTAAAAAGTAGTATACTTGAAGTTCATTTTATGAAGTATGCTTGAGTATGAGTATGAAAAGAACATTACAGACCATGTACTTGTAGTGTACTATAAAGTATACTAATTTAATACTTCTTCAGACTAAATTGGAACATTTTTAAGTTTATAAAAGTATACTTTATAAGGTAATTTTAAGTTTACAAAAGTACACTTTCAAGTACTCATATATATACTATTATATATACTACTAGTATACTAGGTATATACTTCTAGTCCACATTTTAGTTTATAAAAGTATACTTTAGGTATACCACAAGTACACTCTTCAATATACTAGTGTACTATGTCAATTTCCATGCGGGAACCTCCCAAAGGGATAAATAAAGTTGTCTATCTATCTATCTACTATTTGTATACTTCTAGTCCATGTTTTAGTTTATAAAAGTATACTTAAAGTATACTTTAAACGTTCCAATTTAGCCAGAAGAAGTATTAAATTAGTATACTTTCTAGTACACTACAAGTACACTCATCTATATACTGCTAGTGTAATGGTAGTGTACTTCTAGTCTACATTTCAGTCTACTTAAAGTATACTTTTATATAATTAAAACGTTCCAATTTAGCCAGAAGAAGTATTAAATTATTATACTTTCTAGTACACTACAAGTACATGGTCTGTAGTATACTTACTATACTTATACTCAAGTATACTTAAAGTATACTACTTTTTGCTAAGGGGAGGTTCATCCTACAGCAAGATAATGACCCAAAACACAAGTCCAAGCTATGCCAGAACTACCTCAGTAAAAAAAGAACAAGATGGTAAACTTGAAAGCAACCTACAAGTGCCACACATTTATGGGAACCCTTGCAACAGACTTGGGAAGAACTTTCTGAAGAATATTTGATTTCTATTGTAGAAAGTATGCCATGAGTGTGTTCAGCTGTTATATCTGCCAAAGGTGGCTACTTTGATGAGTCAGAAATTTAGATTACGTTTTGGTCTATAAATTGATTCCATGATTTCTTTTTCAACTCAAATTGCTCATTTGTTTTACAGTATGCTTTCATTTCAGAGTGGAATGAGACACTAAACTGAATGATTTTGAGTAAAAAACTGGAAAAAAGTATGGTGTTCAGTTTCCTGACTGACAAACAGCTTCTGTCCAGCCGGACATACTGGTGGTAAAGAAAGAGGAGGCAGTGGTCAGAGGTGGCAACAGTATTCAAATTCTATACTTAAGTAAAAGTATGGATACTTGTGAAAAAATGCTCTAGTAAAAGTAGTAGTACTGATTCAGCTCCTTTACTCAAGTGAAAGTAAGAAAGTACAGGCTCTGAAATATAGTTAAGTAAAAAGTACAAACGATTTTTGCCATTAAAACTATACATCCGTTGATAATTTTACAAAATTAAATATGTTCTGACAGAATAATCTAGACTGAATTGACCAAAGGTCCTGTATGAGCATCTCCATCATTTTTAATAAATTAAGGGTTGTTGGCTTTTTAAACTGAGAGCTAGCTAGCATTAGCTATATACGTTCAAAAGGATGTGCATACTATGAATCATTCTTGTAGCTGACAACATCGAACAGTTCTCTTAAATAAGGATGGGGAATGTCTTCTGAAGCATCGCGTAGAAAGTACAGATATTTGTGTACAAATGTGGGGAGTAAAAGTTAAAAGTCGGCAGAAAATGACAGAGGTGTTTAGTAACGAAGTAGATGTACTTTGTTACGCTACTTAAGCAGTTTTTTTGAGGATCTGTACTTTACTAAGTTTTTTTTAATCAGGACTTTTACTCTATTTAAAAGTTGAAAAATATACTTTTACTCCGTTACATTTGCCACCTTGTTACTCGTTACAAATTAAAATAATGAATCATCAAAGGATTTTTTGGAATGGGCTTGTCCAAGAGGACGAGAGGAACAATGTACAATAAAAAGACACTCACCTGTGACTAAGAGATAGGAGGCACTTTTTTTGTGCTCTTAGGTAGACAGATTATTTTGTTCTCAGGCAGACACGAGACACTTGATTCACTCACTCTACAAGTGTTTTTGGGGTTCCAAGCAGCAAAGGATATATTGGGGCCTCGAGCATGGGCGTGGCAAAATGACTCTCTAGCGCCATCTATGGACCAACCCCTGAAGCCCATTGCGTCTAAAAATCTGGAAATGTGTCACATATGTAACATCCCAGGACACACAAAAAAGTCAATTGGATTGAAATTTAGAATATGGTCAACTAACATTAATTTAACCTTTATTTAAACAGGTACAATCCCATTGAGATTAAGAACATTTGTTGTTATATGAACATAGCCAGTGCATATAAAAATTGTCAGTTAGTGAATTTGAGTAGCTGGGATATTATGAAGTATGATATTATGTAGTAACAGATGAAATGGAACAGAAATTTGTATGAATACAGGTTATTGCAGCACAACAGAAAAAAAAAATATTTTGTTGGGGAAAGAAACAGCAAAGCTGTGTGTGGATGCTTGTGGAGCCTTTGTTTTATTTCTTCGCTGTAACATCAGTAGGCACCCAACCTAACTCACTGTGTGTGTGTGTATACTGAATGATTTTATGTGTGCGTGTGTGTGTGTGTGTGTGTGTGTGTGTGTGTGTGTGTGTGTGTGTGTGTGTGTGTGTGTGTGTGTGTGTGTGTGTGTGTGTGTGTGATAAAGAAACGGGCAGGAAACATGAGGATTAATTTAGACCTGTAATTTGTTGAAAATGAGGTCTCCGCGATGGAGATCAACAAAGGCATATGAAATGGCGTGTAGCCGCCATTACTGCTCTTAGTGGCTCCTTCCTACCTATCTCGTATATGCACACACGCACTCGCACGCAAAGGATGACGTAAGACTCGTACTGTAAAAGCACCGATAGGTTCTTTCAGCCTTGCTAAATATTTCCCCTACGTTTCCTACAAAAAAAAACAAACAAAAAAAAACAATCCGACCTCGTGGCACTAGTTGGGTATCTGACAAGCAATGCATATTCATCCGCTTTTCCATGAGTGTCAACAGCACAACAGTACCCGGATGGACTGTCATGGCCGCCGTCGATGTGGTTCTACAGAGTGCAGAGAAGGAGGCAAATGACTCCGTTTTGTTTTGTTTTTTCATGCAAACCTTCCTTTTCTAATAATGCCGGACGCTGACGGGACGCCACCCGAACTTTCATCGAGTTCATAGTAAGAAATAACTGATTTATGTAACTTTGAATGCCTTTGTGTGGATGAGGGTTTCATTTTGGTGTAAAATAACTGGTTATTAAACTCCACAGGCACAAACGCTGTAGTTAGCGACTCGTACATTTCCCCTGAATTTAGGCAAAACGTGCGCCGTGCAGTACAGTTAAGCACAGTAACAAAGTGAAGTCCTTAGTTGTTATCCATCTGTAATCTTTAATTCCTTTAAAGGGAGCCAATACTTTCTACAGCAAGGGTGTCCAAACTTTTTTCCCTGAGGGCCACATACGACAAAATATACGAAGGGCTGGGCCACTTAGATGAGGCATATTGTCAAATACACCTCACCTGTGTAAGTCGGTAAATTTGGTATATGATGATTCTTTAAGAAAAAACTGCCTGCATCACAGCATTCCATTAAAAGGTTTTCATTTACTTTGTCACCAAAATAGTTCGCAGCTCATTCACAAAACAGCAGCTTCAAATGTCTTCCTTGGGGGTGGGGGGTATTAACACATAAATACTGTGGAATATATATTTTGTAACTCATTGTTACTGGTAACAATGTTGCACTCAGTGGGAGAAGTGATGCTGTGCTTTGGACTGAAGGATGGTTGACAGGGAAGGGGTAAGTTCGGTGATTGAGATGTGAAGAATATCTCAGACATGGCTGGTTGTCAATCTCCTTCTCCATAATGCATAGACTATAATTACATTACAGTAAATGGGCAAATGTTCTAATTTGTAGATTTTATATTCACTGTATCTGTAATACTTCTACACTACAGCTTTTAAAGAAGTAAAATGACAGCAAGGGGGCCAGGATGTCAAGCTATTTATTTGTATATTTTGTTTTGCACACAATTTTTGCAAGTTGCTAGTTGCTGTTTGTGTAACCATGGGCCTTTTTACTTTGATTTTATACTTGTATATAGAAAACATACAACAGTAAACACAAAGTTGTGATTTTATTCTTCTGTCTTACAGGCCCACTGGAAACACTACTCCTCTTGTTCTTCAAAGACGGCATGTATTAGTGGTTGAGGTTTTTCTAAAGGAGTAAAGGTAACAATTACTGGTTATTCATTGTTTATACCATTAAGTCAATGTTATTTTGGGCAGCATGTAGTATTGTTTTCATTGCCATATCTTTCTATAGCCTTGTTTTGATGATATTACCTGCAAAATCAGGCACAGTTATTTGCAGAACATTGTGGAGTAAGTAACGGTATCATTTTATTAATTATAATTTATTGTTACTGAGGCAAAAAATAGCAAGTTATCAGTTAGGGGAAACCAAAGTAAACACAATTCAATTCAATTCAGTTTTATTTATATCGCGTCATTAACAATACAAATCGTGTCAAGACGCTTTACAAAACCCGGCCAGAAAGCCCCAGAGCAAGCCTGAAGGTGACAGTGGCAAGGAAAAACTCCCTTTTAACAGGAAGAAACCTTGAGCAGAACCGAGCTTATATGGAGACATCAAATTATAAAAAGTAAAATTAATTGAAACTTAATACACTTAATTAATTGAAATGGCTCATTAACACTGTCTGACCTTTTTCTCTGCCACCAATCAGGTGTATAAGGTTGTTGCTGTATGATGTAGGGATTTATGTACTAGAAAGTTCCAAATTGGGATTATAAATTAATAAACAAACAAAAAAAAATCTACTTTTATACCACATTATTGGCATAGAATCTTTTGTTAAAGGAAAGGTCACTTTGACCCACAGTGCAGGAACAATAATACTAAAGAGCGCATATCTCTGTGGTAGGTGTGTGTGTCATGCTTACCCCGTTATTTATTTGTGGTACTTGGATGTTTTCTGTTAAGCAAAAGTGCAATAAGATATGGTTTGCAAACACCTGAGCTGTTCGATGCTAACATAATAAGCTGTGACAGCAGTATTGAGAGTGAGGAGTCACATGCCGATTTGGGTTGATTTGGGCGGGGGCTGAGCCGGTTGGCCATGATGGTAGGAGACGCTATCGGTTGCCAGGGGCAACGCCTTCAGAACTTAACGGAGTAGCAACGAAACATTCCAGAACTCTTTAATTTTTGCAAGTTTATTATTTTGGCGGGACAGATACAAGAAAAGTAAGAAAATAAAGCAATGGATAAAGTTAAGGCGAAAGAAAATGGATCTTACAGGGACAAGATTACACCTACCGCAAAAGAGCGGTATTTGGAGAAGCTCTCAGACATTAAACACATAGACCCATATGAGCTCCCTGCAGTGGAATGGTACAGAAACCTGGACCATTTACCTCCGTGCACGTATATGGATATTGTAAATTACCTTGTTTTTGGTGTGAGTTACTACACGATGCATGAGGTTAAAAGCCACAAGTCTTTGGAAAGTTACAAGGCTTTTTGCTGTGGCTGGGTGCAGGACTTGGCCATCTACAAGCCTCTGAATGGTGAAAACAGCGCTGTACTGGCAAAGGTCAGTTTTCTTAACATGCGTTTTAGTGAGTCGTAATTACATTGCATTTAGCAGACACTTCTTGACCCAAATGACAAAGTAATTAACTGCAACTGCTTCATAAACACTAGATGACGACGAGATGTGACGAGATGTTCAATATACACAAACATTTCCAACATGTTTTGATTTAGACTAAAGCTCTGCACCGTATGTTTAGGTATTTAGTTGTAATTTGATTTTAGCCCAATGACACGTACTGTACCAGGCATATAGAACAGTCTGGTACCCGTTTTTTGTGTTGGGGGCTGCAAAGTGACAAACCAGTTCTGGGTTGGCTAGGGTAGTTAAATGTGTGATTGCAAGATGTAAATGTCCTGGTTAGATTAAAAAAAAATGCAAGGTGTATGAGATTCGGACGAGGCTGCAGACAGATCTAATGTGTAGACTGTCTACACATTAGATCTGTCTCCAGCCTCGTCTGAAACCAACTAGCCAGCCCAGAACTCTTACTTTGCTTGACTTTCTTACTTTTCTTTCTTACGTATCTGTCCCGCCGGAAACGCCTAAAAATTAAAAAGTTCTGGAATGTTTCGTCACGCCTCCGTTAAGTTCTGAAGGCGCTGCCCCTGGCAACCGATAGCGTGTCCTACCATAATGGCCGACCGGCTCAGATCCCGCCCAAATCAAGGGGAGGGGCTCTGTATCATGACAACAACTCCTCACTCTCAATTGACAGGTCTATCAACCCATTTTCTGTTTGTACACATTGATGACGTAGAATGTATGCACGTGCATTTTGGCAATGGAAGTATGGAGATAAACAGCTTGTCAAGCTATGCAAGGGGATTATCAACTAAAGATCGTGAATGTTAACTTAACAAGTTGACTTTGACAAATGGTGTCCGACCTTCAGATTTATGTTCTATTAACGAGTGTGTTGATGACGTTAGCAAGTGGCGGAATATACAGTGGCCAGATATTTATACTTATTTAATTGAGAAACCGAGCGTGTACACCAGAGAGAAATTACAAGCCTATAAATCACTGGATGCGTATTAATACGTTGCCTGTGGTCATGTACAGAACGTCAAATACCATGAGATCAGAAATTCTCCCTAGTCAAAGACAAGGACACAAAACAACAATGTATGAGGCTTGGGTTATAATCAACCAAGGAAAAAATTTCCTCACAGTGAATTGCACCTGTATGGCAGGTTAAATAGCATATTATTTGGTGCTGTGCCGGGCTTATAGATAAAAGTTTAGAGCGCTATGATATACGTAGTGGTTATGTACGTAAAGATGAAAGCCTTTTTTATTATTATTATTTTTATGAACTGCAGTGTATTTGTACAAGTTAGAAATACTTATTAATTACTTAAATTATTGGTGCCACTGACGACGACGACGACGACGACAACACGTCAGACTCGCCACTCGGCCGGTGCTTCTGCCGTGGTGAGTGTTGTCTCGTGTTCGTGACTGTATAAGCCATGCGCGCGTCTGGGCGAGACAGAACTTTAGCTTGTTGTTTGTTTTGAAGCAAATTTGTATCGAAGCGCAACTGTCTTCATGGAGTTCGTTCTTGCCGGCAGAAACAACCTATCATATCCCTGGACATCACCAGTAACAGGCAAACAATCATTCAGCAGCTGTGTAGTTTGGTTGCAGTAGTTGCCATGGGGGTTTGGGGAGTAGCATGCATTGAGAAACTGGGAGGAGAGTAGAGGCGGCCGCTATGTAGCGGAAACTGGCACCGGTAATCCATGTTTCTTGACTTTTGTTGGGAGGATAACCCCTTGAGATGAACCATCTCGTTTTCGAGGGGGTCCTTGAGACATAGGACAGAGACAATACAGCACATGTACATTCACACTCGCTCAAACTCTCCCTCGTGCCAACTCGCCCACCCCGCCCACCCCACGTACTCATTATTGAGAACAAATACTATATTAACAAATACAAATATTAAGTCAGAATCCACCCATGGTAAATGATGGCCCTTAACCCTTACTGAAATCCAGGGGGCATGTTTATCAATGACTTTAAGGACTTCAGTGTGGAAAAAATGCCAGGCATCTTCCATCGGAATAAGGCGGAGCCTATTCCAGTTTATATCAGGTCTTGTATAACAGATTCCGGATTAAGATGTTTACTTTGTCTTACCCTGATGACCTTAAGAGGTAAGCAAGGTAGTATAATTTTCCACACACAGAACACCATGGAATGATCACTAAAGCAATCAGGTAAAACTCCTGAATCAATAATTCTGTGAGAGTGGGTGACCAGAATCGAATCTAATAAAGATTTGGATCGGCGGTCAATTCGAGTAGGTTGACTGATTAGTTGAGTCAGGTTCAAGCTTTCAAAAAAGTGTCTGTCCTTTAGAGATGAGCGATCTAACCAATTAATATTAAAATCTCCAAGGATAATCATCTTGTTTGAGTTGCCCACTGATTTAATCTGCTTCTTCAGGACTTTTGAACATGACAGCTTTACCCGCTGCAATGATCTTCAGTGTGGCAGGGTAAAGAAGAGAGTATTCCATCTTCATTTCGCGGAGCTTTTTCTTGATGCCATCAAACTGCCGACGTTTAAGGACAATTCCAGCGCTATAATCAGGAAAGATGTGGACACGTTTGTCTTTATATTTTAGTTCACTCTTCTCACGTGAGAGACGTAAAATCCATTGTTTGTCCTGGAGGCTGAGAAGTTTCACAAGGATCGGCCTTGGACCAGCATTCGGCTCGTTCGATGGTATCATAGTGGGAGAACGGTGGGCCCTCTCGATAACTGGAGGAGTCGTGAAGTTCTCTTCCCCAAGAAGTAGAAGGATAAGGCCTTTCATGAAGCCAAGGATGTCCTGGCCCTCTGCTTTTTCCGGAACATGCAAGAAGTGCAGGTTATATGCTCTACTATGATTCTCAGCATCCTCAATTTTATCGCGCAGATAAGAGTTTTCATTCACAAGTGTTTTAACCTGCTTTTGAAGTTCGGTTAGGTTGTCCTCATTTGAGCTTACTCTTTGTTCAAGTGCCGACATATGATCACCTAATGTGGACAGCGAGGCTTGTATTGTTTGTAATTCCGATTGAATATTGTCCATTTTCACTTCAAAGTGGGAAAACATATCCACTTTCATTTGTTGTATTGCGTCCCAGATTGTTTGATTGGAAATCGGCGTCTGCTCCATGGCGAACATGTGGATCTCCGTTTGCTTAATGGAAACAAAGTTTCCTTGTAACAAACAAAGTCTATTACGTCAGTACCGTCGTGTAGAATTATATAGTAGGAACTGTTTCGATTTGGCACTGCGATGTACCATGGGTACTGTGGGTATCTTGCAACTCTAGATGCAGGTTAAGTAGCGCACACAGTGGGGAATTTAAAAAGTAATTAAGTAAAGTCTGCGTGAAAGATAATACGGCCGGTCATCTCTGACAAACTGCTGATCATTTGATATTTTATGCATTTTAATGGAGTTGGATAAGTTGTGTAAATGAACTTGAAATTGGCTTCCTTAATTTTATTGCTCGTAAATGGGAAATGAATTCTATTACAAATATTCAACCATACACTGTCTTCGAAAGTTCTCCCCAAGTCCTTCTCCCATATTTTCTTTAACAGCTGAAAAGAGGATTGGCCTTCTCTTATTAGAATGTTGTAAAATACACTGATCTTTCCTTTTATTGCGTCTGAGGATAACAAAGTGTCCTCCATTTCAGATAACTCAAGCCAAATTTTTTTTCTTTAATAAGAGTGGTTGTAACACTTCGGATCTGTAAATATTTAAAAAAGTGTTTATTGGAGATGTCATATTGTGAACATAAATCCATGAATGAGTTTAACTGCAAATTCTGCTTTAACACATCTTTAAAATGTATTATGCCAGAATTTGTCCATTGACCTGTATTGACCAAAGTAATTTGGGTATTAAGGTCTAGATTTTGAAATATTGGTGAATATATGGAGGTACACAAGGTAATGCCCATTTTCTTTCTACAATCTTTCCAAGTTTGTAGAGTATTGGTTACGGAGAAACATTTTTTCATATTTTTTATCTTTTCAAAATGATTTATAAATAGGAGGGAGGTGAGCGGTAGTGGTTCAAATGGTTTTGATTCCATCTGAACCCACATGGATTCCTGTCTCTTCATTGACCATGAAATCAAATTCCTTATTTGGGCTGCCCAGAAATAATATTGGAGGTTGGGTAAGCCCAGGCCTCCCAAAATTTCGGGCTTCATTAAAGTCAGTAGCTTTATCCGAGATTTTTTATTCCTCCAGATGAATCTCGAGAGGCTGCTATTAATTGAATTGAAAAACACAGCTGCATTTTTATTAAAAATATCATCCCTTTAAATTATAAATTTTCAATATTACGTCTGTTGGTTAGGAGTTGCAGCAAAGCAGCCAGGTACAATCTGTATTGAAAATAAAACAAAACCTTAAACTTGGCTGTGAAGTTGTCAGTCACTCAGTGAGAGGATCACGTGGGCCTCAGTCAGAGGTGTCAAGTAACGAAGTACAAATACTTTGTTACTGTACTTAAGTAGATTTTTCAGGTATCTGTACTTCTTTTTCTGAAGACTTTTTACTTTTACTCCCTACATTTGTACACAAATATCTGTACTTTCTACTCCTTACGTTTGAAAAACAGGTTCGTTTTTTAAACCACCACGGATGACAAGACGTAAAAGACGTGACATGATCGGACATGAAGTCATGTGTGTCCTGTGTTCTTCTTCTACTGTTTTGAACAGGCAGCCTGTTGATCAGTTTGAGCTCTGCTGCCACCTAGTGACTGGAAGCTTGTTTATCGTTCAAGCATCAATAAAGACACTAAGTGAAAGTCCACCTGACCCCACTATTTGAGAACTAGCTACTGGTCTAATGTGAAAACAAAAAACAAAAAAACAAACTCAGGTATGGTGTGGTTTCTGTTGCTATCATTAGCTTTTTGAGGATTTTTTTTGGAAGCTAGTTTACAACGTTAGCAATGCTATGGGAACACACCGTTTTGATAGTATAGCTAACACTAGCTAGCGGTTTAAAAATAACAACCCAATAACTTTCAGTTTATTATTAAAAATTATCCAGATGCTCATACAGGACATTTGGTCACGTTAAGTCCAGATTATTCTGCTAGAGCAAAATTATCAACAGATGAATTGTTAATGGAAAAATCTGCCAACATTTTTTACTTAAGTACATTTCAGAGCCTGTACTTTCTTACTTTTACTTGAGTAAAGGACTTGAATCAGTACTTTTACTTTTACGAGAGTATTTTTTTACACAAGTATCCATACTTTTACTTAAGTACAGAATGTGAATACTTTTGACACCTCTGGCCTCAGGGTTCGGTTGCTGTAGCTACCAGGTCTAGCAATTGTGTGAAGGCACCAACTCAGGAGGGGGCGGGGGGTGGGGGTCATGGAGTTGGGTTCTGCCTCCCTACTGTAGTGCTGTAATAGTTTGAGAGTCCCTATTGTTTTGTCAGTCTCTGTAATGCTATAGTGGCAGGGGAGGTGGGAGGTTTGGAGTGGGGGGTCATAGGGTCAGGTTCTGCCTCCCTACTGTACTGCTGTAATGGTTTTAGGGGTGCTAAATTCTTGCAGATCGTATGAGCCACTGAGAACCTTTTTTCCTCCACTTTCTGTGTACACCTGTGCTGTGTCGTATGTCAGGGGCGCATACGATATTGTATTTGTTAGACTCCCATATCTTCTATACCCAACAAAAAATCTCGATGTTTTTATCTGTGTACCTCAAAAACTGTGGCCACCTGATCAGATTTAAACTTTTTTTTCAGAATTTGGTAGAAAATCTGAAGTGAGGGAGTGCAGCCATAGGTTCCCATCATAAACATCATAAAAATTTGTTTTCAGATTTTACCAACATTTCTGCAACCCTGACCTAACCATAAAAGGTATCTTTATGCCGTTTTTAGAAAAAAATGCTACAGTTCCTGTGCCTCATGCAAACGTCCAAGCATTTTTCAACTACAAAGCATGGCCGAGTTATCGCTGAGCAAAGCGAAGCTCATCATTTCAGAATGTTGGAATGCATTGCTGTGGGTGCCAGTGCATGCACAGATAATAAAAGTTGCATTACTTTATTCTGTTTGGACTGACTTTCGTTTGGCACCAGCTTCAAGTAGTCATGCGATGAGCTGCAGTTTTTGGCACTTTGCATCACATATAGGCCATATTGTTTCTGCTCTGCTGCAATGTTCAATATAAGTAGATTAAGTAAATCTGACCATGTATTAATGAAAGACACATTTGTCTTCTCTTTAAATTTGCAGATTTACAGCTGATTTACAATGGAAGAAGACTGCACTGTACCTCATGATTCTATCAAAAACTGCAACCTATCTGTAATGGAAAATGAAAAGGAAAAGGTAAAAGACTTTGTCTGTAAGCATTTCAGAGAAGTAACTGATGGGTCACTCTTCAATAATGCAGAAGACTCTACCTGTAAGGTACATGGGAGTTCCACTAAGAAAGAAAAAACAACTCTCAATAAAGCCCATTGTAAAATTCAGCAGGGGGCTGTTTTCTCAGGAAAAATTCTGAGTTTTGGATGTTCAGTGTGTAAAGACAATTTCACATTTAGCCCCAATGATCTCCTTAAGCATTTCCAAGCAGTTCATAAAGGAACCCTTCCAACATACCCTTGTGATTTATGTGATTTTGTTACAAATGAGTTCCCTGCTCTTCAGCGTCATCGGATTGAGCACAGGAATACTCTGGTTACATGTGAGCTCTGCAATGATGATGTTCAGTACTCCCTTCTTTTGCTGACTCGGCATTACAGCATGTGTCACAGTCTAAATGGGCGGTTTAACTGTGACTGGTGTGAGTTTACAACTTTGGATGCAGGGACATTTGTTCAACACATTCATCATCATAATGAGAGCCACTGGAAGTGTTCAAAATGCAGTTATATTAGCCTGACTGAAGACGATCACCAGAAGCATATTAAAGCTCACACTGGTACATTTCCTTTTACATGTCAAATCTGTGGATATGGTGCAGCCAAAAGCGAGTACCTTAAAAAACACACAGCAGCTGTTCACAAAGAAGAAGCTCAGAGAAGGAAAGTGTGGAGGCCTATAGAAGACACCGGTACACCTGCAAGTTTAAAACTGTTGTTTAAAAGAAGTGGTGATTCACAGGAACAGAATCCCCAGAAACTGAACTGTCTTTCTGGCAGTCTACCAAACCAGAATGGCAGATCAATCAAACCAGAGATATGCTTAGAGGAGACCCTCAACTTTATGGATGGGATTGGACCAAAAAATGACAAAAGCTGTAGCAAAGTTTCTTGTAACACAGAACAGTCAACAGCAGTCATGTTACAGGAATGTGACAACCCTTTAAGTTCCGATGCTGGAAGGCACACCAGTGCCAATGGACTGACTGTTCTGATGGTTAAGAACAAAATCTCTCTTCCTCCTCACTGTACAACCAAAGTGATGGGATTCAAGATGGTTGATGGAAAAAAACATTTAGTTCTAAAAGTAATACCAACAGAAAAAGAAGAATTGTCCCTCCAAAACAATTTTTTAACTGAATATGGGACCTCCTCAACATCAAATCCTGTGTCGAATAAAAGTAAAGAATCTTCTATTAAAGAGAAGTGCTGTGATAGCAAGAACTCAACATCATGTGGCTTCATTGTTTCCCCAAGAAGTGGATCTTCAATACACATGGATGAGGATGACATTGTGGCAGTAAAGGTGAAGATTGAGGAGGAGGAGACCTCTGTTTGCAAACTTAATTCCACTGTACATAGAGTCAATGTTGGGGAACAAACTCCTTTGTTGAATAATTCTACCACTTATGCAAATACTTTATATTCCATGACCAATCAGTTTGACCAAAGTCATCCTAATGAAATGACCTACTCAGAGAAAAATCATTTTGATAACTCAGTCACTGCAACTTCTAACTCCAAATCAGTAGGCCATAGTAGTTCTAAAAGCAGTGAGACTAAAGCACATAAGTTTGCTGTTTTTTCCTCACCTTCAAAAGTTGCTAAGGAAACATTGCTTTCCAAACCAGTCTTCAGAAAAACTGTTAAAAATGTTGGAGCTATAGATGAGTTATCAGTGACTGATGTCAATGAGAATCCCATTGACAAACACAGGGGGATATCTGCTTTAAACACTTTGGAAAATGAGGACTCTCATCTTGCTCAAGAACAAAGTGATGGTGCTAGAGCAGAGGTTAAAAATAAACAAGGACAAAAATATGTAAAAAATGTGGTACCTCCATCACAGCCATCCCGATCAGCCTTTAGCTACAGACAAATCGTTGTTGGCTCAGAATACTGCACACAAAATTCACCAAACCAAGAAGTCTTTAGCTTTCACAATTATTCCAAGGAAACATTCAGCACTTCACCTAACACTATCCAAAACCTTGACAATAACTACAAACACTCAGCAGACAAAGAGGATTATTGTGAATCATCACAGTTTAGCTTGACATTGGCAGAGCCTTCGGAAAGTGCAGATGGCAGTGGAGTTCATGAATGCACAACTAGTGTTGACAATCCTTTGACTGAGGAAAACTCTGATTCTGTACTCCAAGACTTCAATATTATCAAAATTGAAGAGGAGAGCATTCCTATATCCAAAAAACAATCAGAAACAACTAGAAATTCAATTTCATCAGGTAATCTTTTGGAAGAACATTCAAATGCAATCATAACCCAACAGCTTAGAGTAGAAAAAAACAAATCTTCGAGTGTAAGGAGTAATTCTTCAAAACAAACAAAAAGAACTCTTAAAATTCTTCAGCTGCCGGAGGGTCAGCAGCAAGTACTCCTTAAGGCTGCTGAGAACTGCTTTGCCATGCCAATGCAGGGCAAGTCCACTCCAGGTTTCAAACTTATAACCCATTCTGCAAATCCTCAGATCAATGTATCTTACGTGAAACCAGGATTAGAAAGATCAACTAATTCCACTGGTCTAATTCTTACTCCAAACACTAGGATGACAAGTGCACCAGTAGCAAAGCCAGGAAATGCTGAAAAAGGGACGACTGTTCTGGCTGCTGTTCAGCCAGGGTCAAATCAGTACTTTATCAACAACCCAGGTTTTAAGAGTCCTGTATTCCTTTCAAGTACACCCCATAATACACCTATAGACAAAACAACGTGTTACTTGGTACAAAGGTCTGTCCCGTTTCTGCAAACCCCCAGTACATCTGGTCTCAGACTGGGAAGCACCCAGCTCTCACTGAACTCACGGCCAGTTCTGGCCATGCCCCTGAGCTCTACAGACAAACCCAGCACACTACAGACTGGCCGGCAAGCATTTTTGCTCAGATACATTTCTCCACCCAAATCAGGTGTGCTTCTGAACAACCAAGAAGCACAGATTGGGACTCAATGTAGCCAAACCAGTGACAACTCTGGAAACAAAGTCATTTTTAAAATTGTCACTCCCTCCACTACCCTTCTAACGAGTGGCACACCCTCAAACAATCAACCTTTGTTGCTGGCCACTAGATCTCAGACCCAGTGTTTCCTGGTGTCATCAAACAAGACTCATGCAACCACCCCAAGTGTAGTAAAGAAATTGATTTCCGCACAACGTACTCCACAAAAAGAAGCCAAGGGATCATGTGTTTCACCTTCTCAGATGAATGTAAAGATACCACCATGTGACGCAGAGAAACCTATCTTAGCGCCACGGCCAATTCGGCCTCCAAGCCAAAGAAAAAGGCGCAGGAGAACATTATTTGATGAACTTCCAGTGCATAAGGCTAGAAGATTCTCAAAAATTTCAACGGAGAAAGAGACAAATGTCTTATGGAAGCCTGTGGCCAAAGAAGAGGAAAAGACATTGAGACTTGCTCCATTAAGTAATGTACAGCAGATAAAATTCCCTCGCAAATACCAGCCTGTAGTGGTCCTTAATCATCCAGATGCTGACATTCCTGAAGTAGCTAGTATCATGAAGATAGTCAACAGGTACAAAGGTGCTGTCTCTAAAGTATCTCTGTCTCAAAGAACAGTCCAAGCACTCTCTGAGCTTGGTGCTCAAGGGAACAATTTCTGGACCAAAGGTGCACTGCCTAGTGATGGTCCAAGATCTCGGCCAGTTCAGAGTTCTGTCCAAGAGCGATTCCTCCTTAAACTGAAACTAAGGAAAAAAAGCAAAAGAAAGTATGAAGTAGTAGAAACTTTGTCAGATTATAGACGTGAGCCAGTGATGTTTGACTGCTGGTTTTGTGGTCGGCTCTTTGACTGCCAAGAAGATTGGATTGGCCATGGGCAGAGGCATCTCATGGAGGCAACTAGAGATTGGAATAAACTATTCTAAAAGTTTTCCACCTCTCATGGAAAACCTTTCCACCTTTTGTGCAAAACGTTTGGGTTGATATTTTGTCCTTCTGTGGTGGAAGAGTTTAAGTTGTTTATTTTTAAGAAACTTCCACTATCTATTCAACTTAGTTTCTGTCTATGTAAATATATGTTAAGTGAATCTTAGTTTATCTTTTAATAGCTGCATATTCTAGTAAATAATGTACTGCAAACATGATATTCTGAATGTCATGTTTACTCATGTCAAATGGAACTGTGAAGATGGTACACTGTATTAAGAAGGTGCGGTATGATCACTGGCTGAAAGAAACGGGACAATATCAGCAAAGGGTGTATGTATTACTCAGGTAATTTTGTAGTAACCTGGTTTGTCATTTTTTTTGTATACAAGCTAAAAATGTAGTAAAAAGTAATTGCACACCTTATAAGTTTCTACATATCTGCATAAAAACATCTGTGGATTTTAATTCAAGTCATAACATAGACAAAGAGACCTCAATCAAACAAATTAAACAGATATAATATGCTTTTGTGTTTCTTTTATTCAAGAAAATTACTCATTTGTACATATCTCTGAGGTGCAAAACTGAGTGAACTCATTTTTAGTATCTGGTGAGACCATCTTGTACAGCAATGACGGCAACTAAACTCTTTCAGTAACTTCTGAGCAGTCGTGTACAGCAACTGGGAGGGATTTTAGCCCATTCCTCTGCACAGAACTACTTCAGTTCTAAGATGTTGGTGGCTTTCTGAAGTAGCCAATGTGAGATACGTCTTTAGCTGCTTAGAAATCACCCTGGATTCCTTTGTGACGTCTTGGACAGCCTCTTGCTTTTGGAGTGATTTTTGTTGGTCTATCAGTCCTGTTGAAACACATGTGCTCTGAGGATCAGACTGTGACAAATGCCAGATTTTTTTCAAACAAAATGTGGCACTAAATGATACCAGAGTCTCACTACATTGACTGGACATGAATTTGTGCACTTAGTTTTGTACTTCACAGATATGTAATATGTGTCTGCTTTCAGGACTTCTGTGAAAATCCACTTGTGTTTTAAGTAGATGTTACGCAGAATGTAGAAAATGCTGAAGGCTGCAACTTTGAGTAATAAATTGTAATGCTTGTAAATTGTTTTACGATTGTGATTTGCAATATATATATATATATATATATATATATATATATATATATATATATATATATATATATTGTTTTGGAATTGTGTTTCAATTGAAGGTGTTATAATTTAATCTGTTGCCAGCATAGTGTACAGTTTTCATGTAACCTGTAGCATGCAATTCACATTAAAAAAAGCTTCAGTTTACCACAGTAATCCTTAATCTGACAGGTGTTGCAAATAGATGCATTGTTTTTTGAAATACCTTACAGTAAATATTTTCAATAAATACAGAACAGTCAAAATAAATTTTGTTGTCAGCATCTGTGGCCATTTGCTTGTATTCATATTGTGAAAATTTAACCCGTTTTTGATTTCTGAATTTAAATCACAAAGGCTACAGGATTTTGCATTCATGCTGTAAATGTAGGTATGGTATATTTATGAAAGGACCTGTCTTAGAAACATTGTGAAGTGAAATCTACTTCAAAACCTTTTTAAAATTTGTGATTTGTATGCTAATTATTATGAGCAGTTATGCCCTGTGTGTCTGCATATAAGTGGTATACAGATAGATGTTAGCTTGGGCCCTGATACATTTTACTTTATTTTAGCTATAAACCAAAACATATTCAAGATAGGGTAATGTTATAAATGATGACATCCAAAGTTGAGTAAAAGTGTAAAAAATTACAAACAATTTTATACAAATTAACTGGACAAAAACTGACAGTACTGTGAAACATTGTCCTTCAATGGCCATTTGATATAACCACCACTAGCAAACTAGCACTCACACTCACTCACTTACGCACAATACGCAGAGAAACGAATCTTAACCAACTCATAACAGCTGCTCGTGGATCCTCGCTTAACCGAGTCAACAGCCACTCACGAAGACTGTCAGATAAACGAAACTTAACCGACTCTTACACTACTAATCAAGAGAGACAAGAGACAATTAATATGCTCACTCGCCACCAAGTTTGCAGACAACATCGGTCTGACTCGTGTCTGACTTAACCAAAACATTGCCAAACTGGTGACGTAACATTTCCTTTTTTATTTACAATTTCCTCTTGCGCTTCCACACTCGTATTCTCCTTTCTCTCCACGCCGTTCGTTGTTGTTGTTGTTGATGCCGCCAACCTGGCTGTGATAGGCCGACGGGCTAAAGAACCTTTTTTATGCCTACATCCCCCTGAATGACTTGCAGTTGTGGCTCAGGGTTTCCTTCCTGTTTTTCTCTAATGAAGTTGAAGTGAAATTATCGAAAATCTAACGTATTTTCTATTGATATCAATCACGTGTCGCAATATGTATCATTATCGTTTTATCGCCCAGCCCTAGGGGGTATTCCAGAAAGCAGGTTCACTGGCTTATCTGGGTATGATAACCCAGAGTTAGCGGTAAACCTGGAATTTCGGTTCCAGAACGCTCAGATATGATCAGGCTATGTAAGTAACTATGGTAACATAGGCTCTGAACTTAACCTGGTAGGGGTAGGTTTTGTTCCAGTTATGTTCGGGTTTTTAGTCTTTAAATCGGTAATTTTCGCACTTGCAAGGTTACACAAATTAGATATAAGTCATTTAGGCGTAGGTCTATTAGGGAAAATACATTGCATTCATTTTGCTCCTCGGAGGCTGCGGGCTCCGATGACGTGCCCCCAGGAATCCCTTCCGTCATCGGACGCCCTCGATTGATACTGATCGCCAGCTCCGGGGTGAGGGGGGACACCGCTGGACCGGAACCGGTCTTCCTCTCCTCTGCTTTCTTCCTATTGTCTTTGAAATGAATGTACCTGTTGCCATATGGCAATCCAAGAATATAATACTGGATAAGAGATGTCTAAGACGATGCACCCAGTATCTTACCAACTTGGACAATGTTTTTATATTTAGTTTTCGCTTGAGGGCGGTCGGGTTACATCTAATTAAAAATAATACAATATATGACAAGGTAGTCTATAGTATAAGAAAGTCTCATACAAAGCCGTTAATATGTAGCATAATATCTACTGAATTATTCTGCTTCTGTCATACATTAATGTGCTATATTAAACTTATGCATTTACGCGGTCGGCAATTCTCTGCCAAGCAAGGTCTCGTTCTGTGGCAGACGCTAGTAGGCCTATTTTTTTTTTTTTCGTTTATATCGCTCTTTCCTCCTCGTACGCCTCGAGCAGAACTTGCTGCTCCGCTTCAGAAAAATAGTCTGCTCTGCGCTTTGCCATTTTTACTCATGGTTTCGACTCTCAATAGATGATGCCTTTATAACTTCGCCGTGAACGTGCACAACTCTAGGTTAACTAATTCGGGGTTGATTGAACTGATTGCTAACCGGCGTTTTGGAACCGACAGCTCGGGTTTAGTCGCCTCAGGTTCAGACAACCCAGAGGTCAAGTTTTATCTCAGTATTTGTTAAACCTCCTTTCTGGAATACCCCCCTAGCCTTCAGCAACTTTATCAATAAACGTAGTGTGTTGTGCGTCACTGGTGTTTACCGGAGCAATGCATACTCAAACATGGCAGTTTTGGTTCTGAGCCAGGTTCTTTCTTCTGGTTCGTCTGATATGAGTTGATTTCAGTTTCATTTGAATGCTATTCTGCACCCAATATGGACCCTGAGGTTTGCATCTTGAGATCCTCCATGTGGATGTCCATGCCTTTTCGTGTTTCTCAGAATGTGTCAAACTGTAATGAATTTGTTCTATTTCTGCAGCTTAAAGGTTGCCTGCTTCCCTTGCATTAAGATGTAACTTTGAACACAAGGGTACACACACGCACACACACAAATAAATAAATGAATAAAGTTGTATAATTGCTGCATTTTTCTTCCAATTTTGATGTGGATGCTCAAAAAGCTGAGAATCTACACTTTGAGTCCGTATTCATTGCATAACTGTAACTTGTTTTGATAAATAGCCAGTGAAACTCATTATCCCCTTAAGATATTTCACATAACGATGAGTGGATGAAGAGATAAGAGATATCCTGCCTTTTAATATATTGGATGGCTTTTGATGTAAACATCTGTGCTTGTAGTCAACTATTTATTGACAGCAGCCTAACATCAGTTTATAAACAAGCGGAAGATATTAAAATGGTTAAACAACAACAGTATATCTGACCAAACAAACTTTGCAGTAGACTGGAGTAATGTGGCTTTATCAAGTCAACCACCCCTGTCTGATACTCTTCAAGTGTATACAGTACTACTTAAAAGTTTATTCAATAAAATGAATCATTTGCATAGGTCTATGAGTTGCAAAAGTGCACAAACCTTTGTTTTGGTTTAATTTGTACACAAAACATTTTGAAAGGATTCTTCTGACTTCTGGCTCAAATTGCAGACAGGAAGAAATGGTTGTTCAGTGTTCTCCTGATGGTGAATTCATTAACATTAGCCATTGTGACAGAGGCCTTTAGTTGCTTAGAAGCTCCTTTGTTCCCCTCAGAGCTCTCAAACTAATGTGTGTCTTTCATTTGGTGTGATGTTGGTTGACCACACCTGTGAAATATTCTCCATTTGTTCACAGTCCAAACTCCTTAGAAATGGTTCTGCTACATTTTCCAGCCTGACCAGCAAAAACTAATTTTGTGCCACAGAAAGCTTCTTTGTCCATGCCATTATACTGTACACTTCCATCCCTGTTTTGGTTGTTTTTTTTTTAGTCTTTTTAAACAAAGGGGACACTGAAGAACCCCAGAATTTCACTTCTGAACAAATGGACTCTAATTTGGCCTTGAAATTCCTAGAAGTGCACCTCACAGATATGAAATGTTGGTTAAATTTTCTGAATAAATAATTGCAGTACTTCTTTGGGTATTCTTCTTCAGCTGTTATTTTTGTATTTTTTGTACATAAATACATTTAAGTAGCACTGTGTCATACAAATAGTTTCTTGTGCAATTACTATTTGCTGTTACATAGAGGCTGGGAAGCTTCTTACAAAGATACTATGAAATTTACCATTAAATGAGTTGCCATCTACTTATATAGGCTAGCCAATATTCAGTGTGGGGATGGCGTTACGTATTTAGAATACACATTATGAGTATTCCGTGAATAAAAGGATTACATGGCGGTACTTTTAGAATACATCTCTCTTAAGGTTTAGTGCATAACATGCAACCGAAGACTTTATGAAGTTAACATCCAGTTGCGCTATCAGCTTGATCAGTCAGAAATAATGTTGGAGAGTCGGAGCAGAAGCTGGAGCCGGGGCCGGCAGAACAGAGCCAGCGTAAGATTGCGTTTCTATAACCACCCCGGCCGCTCATCTGTTCTGTATTGAATTTTACCTGACAGAGAAACAGTTCGGACAACATACGGGACGGGACTCCCGTAGCATTGCAGAGCCGTTTCTTGCTATAGGCGAACTAGGCGACTGCCTAGGGCCCCCAAGCCACCAGTGGGCCCCAAAGCTGGATGTTCAGCCTCGGGAACCCCTTAATTCTGAGGAGAATTAAAATGTCCTGTCTTTATCTGTAGCTATCTCTGTTTGTTACGTCCTTTATATGCTTAAAAATAAACGTAGGATATAAATAAAATAAACTTTAATCTGTGGCAGTGTTTTTGTGGCATTATTGCATCATATTCGTTGGACCACACTGTCGCACAGTGAGCGACGTAGCGGGCCACCGACAGGTATGATGGGAATGATTGACAGCTAGCCATCATTACCGTTAGTGAAAATATTAAGTAAAACAAATAGAGTGATGGCATCGAAACGAAGTTATGCCAGTGGCACGGAAAAACGCAAGAAAAAGAAAACGGAGGAAGCGAAGGTAAGGCATTTGTTGATGTTGGGCTGGATAGGTGGAGGTGAAACGCCGTTTTAGCAAGTTTGTTTAAGTGAAGGGAATCTCTGAAGAGAAGACAACGTGTCTACGTTTTAAAGTTTAAATGAAGTCTCTGGGTGAAAGTATCCCAGAGCAGTTGATTGTAGAAAATGCCTGTTGATTTTTCGGGGTCTCTCATTCATTTCAATGGAAAAATTGAAAGCTTTGCTATGGGAGTAGTGGGCTCGTGCCATAGGCACAAGGCCACTATTGATCTTCTGCGTGTTTCTTTGCAGTTTTATTATTCGTTTTCCACCCTTTTTCGCCAATTAATGCGGCCCGAACACATGATATACGTGTGCTTTGATCCCGAATCCCGTGCTATTACTTTTATAAGCTATCGGTGAGTTTTTCGCGAATTTATTCGCGAAAAACCGTGAAAATGTTTCCATTGAAATGAATGGGAGACCCCGAAAAATCAACAGGCATTTTCTACAATCAACTGCTCTGGCATACTTTCACCCAGAGACTTCATTTAAACTTTAAAACTTAGACACGTTGTCTTCTCTTCAGAGATTCCCTTCACTTATCGACACCTTTTACTGTTTTTAAACCATTAAGCCTCAAAGTTGTGAAGGTTTTTACTCAAATTTCGGGGTTTATAATGGGTGTGTATTGCTAACATTAACGACTAATGCCAATTTTTAGTGGGTAGAAATTGGTGGTTGCATTAGTGGCAGCATTGGCATGTTAGCGAATAGCATGTTAGCGAATAGCATATTAGCATTAGCATGCTAACAATTAGCATGTATTTAATTTTTTGTGTCTAAAGAAACATGCTAACACTAAACCAATGCTAAAATTAGTGGCTAGCGCGTCATGCTAATTGCTAACATTAGCAGCTAATGGCAACAGCCCACTCGGCACTTCAAAAATTTCCACCTGTATTTCCACCGTCAATCCTGGGAGGATTTAATGTGTTTTACAGCATGACCATGGTCTTTCTAAGTATGTTGCATCATTTTAATTATCCTGTATTAAAATATTACATATTTATAGTAATTTCTCATCTATTTAAATCTGTTGGCTGTTTGTAATTGCAATAGTCTTTTTATATTGATTTAAGTGGTAGTATTATTACTCAGGCCAAGTGTTATATTGCTATGCTAATGAAGACTGCTTGTCAAATTGTTGTCAGAGGTTTAATAAATATGTGTTTTATTGCAGTAATTGAGATTACAAAACACAGCTGATGAAGTTGCAAAGGTGTTTTCAATGAAATCTGTGACAAGGGCAATACAGTGGTATGCAAAAGTTTGGGCACCCCTCTAAGATTTCATAATAATTTGCTCTAACGTTATAAAAGACGATCACAGCAACATGATTTTATTTCCTACAGAGATGTAGACATTTGAGTGTTTTCCAGACCAAAATTCTTAGAGTATCATTACAAAGTTTTATTATAATAAATTAAAATGTAAAAAATGGTATGTGCAAAAGTGTGGGCACCCTTTTAATCACATTGATTTCAAGACCTGTAGGGATTTGTAGCTGACATGTTGCAGCCCAAAACTGCTTTGATTAGCTTGTGAGACCTTCAATTATGAAGACAGGTAAAACCAATCATGAAAAAGGCTATTTAACAGAGGCAATTGCTGGCTGTGCTTGTCCTAGGCTCCTGGCAACATGGGGGCATCGAAACAACTCTCCACTGACCAAGAAACTAAGATAATTCATTATCATGAATTAGGAGGATACAAGAAATTATCAAGAAGGTTTGGGATGTCTATTTCCACAGTCAGAAATGTGGTGCAGAAATGGAAGGCCAGAAGAACAGTCATTGTGAAGGAAAGATGTGGTAGGCCAAACAAAATACTGGAAAGACACAGGTGAAGGATGGCTAGAATGGTCACAGACAAGCCACAGACCACCTCCAGAGAACTACAAGAACATCCGTCTACTGATGGTGTAGTTGTTCATCGTTCCACAATCCAGCACACTTTGCTCCAGGAAAAGCTCTTTGGAAGGCTGATGCGCAAAAAGCCTTTCCTGAGTGTTCGTCACAAGAAGAGTTGCATGAGGTATGCAAAAGCACATCTGGACAAGCCAGAAGCATTTTGGAAAAAAATACTGTGGTCAGATGACACTAAGATAGAGTTATTTGGTAGAACAAGAGGAGATATGCATGGCGAAAAAAACACACTGAATTCCATGAGAAGAACTTATTGCCTACTGTGAAATATGGTGGAGGGTCCATCATGTTATGGGGCTGTGTGGCTAGCACAGGGACTGGAAACCTTGTTAAAGTTGAGGGCCATATGAATTCCTCTCAGTATCAGCAGATTCTTGACAAGAATGTTCAAGAATCTGTCACAAAGTTGAAGCTACGCCGGGGTTGGTTTTTCAGCAGGACAATGATCCCAAGCACTGTTCAAAATCCACCAAGGAATTCATGCAGACGCACAAGTACAATCTTCTGGAATGGCCATCCCAGTCCTCAGACCTTAACATTATTGAAAATGTATGGATTGATTTGAAGCAGGCTGTTTACGCACGGAAGCCAAGAAACCTGACTGAACTAGAGGCGTTTTGTATGGAGGAATGGGCCAAACTACCACGTGCCAGACTTCAGGGACTTGTCAGTGGCTATAGGAGGTGTCTACAGGCTGTTCTTGCAGCAAAAGCAGGGTCTATTAAATATTAATGGAATTATTTCTTTGGGGTACCCAAATTTATGCACATGCCTATTTTTGTTTAAATATTCATAAAAAATGTTTCTGTTGGACCAATGAAAATGATTTCACTACCGAGATGTTTCTGTTTCCATAAGGTATAACATTTGTTAAAATAAAGTTGCTGCTTCAAAAGCTCAGCAAGTGACAAACTGATGCAATGATTTTCCTAAGGGGTGCCCAAACTTTTGCATACCACTATATAGGTCCAACTCCCATTCACCTGTTCCCTCTTCATAATGGCTTGCCCCTTTTTTGGAGGATGTGCTGGATGAGGAAGCCCTAATCCTCAGACTGTACCACAGATGGTATGTGTTACACTGAGATGGTTTCCAAGTGGGAGCTTCCTTTATTTTGTTGATGATGCAGAGAACCTCAATAAAGGAACCATTTGCCGCACAATAAGACATGTGTGTCTGGCACTGAAATCATTTAGCAACATGTTCATCACCTTCCCTGGCCACAGAAGACCCCTCTACATCAAGGAGCAGTTTTACATGATTTCAGGTGACCTCAGTTTCAATGTGCAAACATTAGTTTCTAATTTGATCAGTTACAGTTGGATACTAACTATTCTTTGTTTGTGCACCTTGGACATCGTATGTGTAACTCTGCCATGTTTTCTAAATGATATCTTGTATAGTCAGGCGAATTCTCTGGTGTGCTGCTGGGAGACAAAGGAGTGGCTGTTGATGTTGCTCCCATCTTCCCAGTCAACATTAATGGCAGACACATGAGGGAATTTTTTCACTTCATTTTTGGATTTAGCCTCCCTTTAGTTAATAAAAGATCTTAAATGTCACTTTTTGGTGTGTGCATTTTGTTTAGCATTGATGGTTCTCTTTTAAATTCTACTTTACATTCATGAAAGAGGGAGGACATCACAATGTTTTCTTTTTTTTATTTATTAGGCAGTCCTCCTTTGTCTTGGTTGGTTGGATCCTGGAATAGAGAGAGCAAAAGCAACAAAGATTAAAACATTGTATTGCAGTTATGGTTAGTGTGTACCTTTATTTAAAGAGAGTGCCAGCTCCTCTGCTGGTGTCATATCCTGGCTGGGTGGGCCACCCCCTGTGCCAGTTCCATGGGCTTTTTTTTTTTTTTTTTTGACTGCTACAATCATACAGACGTTCAACATGTCAGCAGACACCTAATCTATTGACCTCATTTGCTCACCATTATCTACTTTAAAGTCACTTACCTGCCTGCAAAATGTGTTCTTATATTTTTTTTAAAATTTGCTGCCAGGTCCTTTTATGGCCAGACAAGTTTGTTATTTATGAAGGATAGAAAGATAAAATAGATAAAAACGTAACATGAGAAAAATAAAAATTAAACACACACATAGTGGATACTTGTTAGCACGTAATCATACACTACATTCCCTGAGTAACCTGAAAAGTAACTCCCTTAGTCCTTCTTAACTGTAGCCTAATTATGACAGTTTCCATGGAGCACTGTTTATTAATTGTACAGTTTTGGACTACTTACGCATTAAGCCGGCCTGCTATTGTCTGTCTTCTCGCGTATGGCAAAGTATTACCTTTTTTTCTTATTTGATCTTTCACCTCTTCGTAAAACTGCATCGAGCTGTTGTTCCGCGGCCGTGACATATGACGCGCGACTTTTATCCACGTTCTCATCAGTGATTCTGTGAGCGATTGCGAGGTCTATTGAAGTGTGCCGTGAACACGCACTTATCCCAGCAATCTTCATCTGGTTTAACATAGCCGCGCCTTTTCATCCTGGCTCGGCAAACGTGCAACCAACAGGATGCGCCGAGCAGGCTAGGTCAAGCCACGCTTGCTCAGTTATCCTGGATTTCTTTATCCTAGTTTTGTGCAATAGCCCTCTGGATAAATGTTAGCTAGCTGGCTCGGATTTGTTCGTCATGAACTCAGCTTTAGCGTTTTCTTCATGAGAGTTGCCTAGTATAAAATGAATATGTCTCATGTGAATGGACAGTTTGTTCAGCTGTGGAATGACTGACTGACTCCAGATCCGTTTATTCATATAGGCTGTAGAGGCTAAACCTAATGCTTAAAGCCACTGAGGGGCTACATAGAGGGCTGAAGGCTGTTTGACGCGCTTGCCGCAACACTGCGAGACACGGACGACTTCCACATCGGTTGATTTGCAATCATGGTTTATTTCTCACCATACATCCTCATTTGAACAACGACCATGCACCATACACCCGTGACTCGCCTGCCGCAGCATGACCAAGCGGTCGAAAAACTGTTTGCCCTTCCCCTGTGTAGCACCTGCCCCCCAGAACAATGACACCCACCTATATTACCTCCCCTTTGGTGCTCTGAGGACACCTACTGGCCCGTACAAACACATTTAACACAGAAATGGCTCATACAGTACATACCGGCCCCTATTGTAATGGCTAACAGACATACAATTCTCTCCAAAAACATGTTAATGAGCCATGAAAATGAATACAACGAGCACAATTTACCCAATACAGTTTCATGTAACTCATTTGATATCATAGACCTATTACTCTGTAACCTCATGCAGCAAACAAAGTTTTGTCACAGGACGCTCAATAACACTGGACTTTGTCTGCAGACGCACTGAGCGCACAAGTCCCTTCTTGTCACGAAAAGCCTCCAAGACTCTTCCTAGTGGCCACGAACCTCGTGGAGCTGTAGTATCCATTATGACCACAATATCCCCAGGCTTGAGATTCTTTCTTTCCTGGTTCCACCTTTGCCTCTCCTGCAGCAAGGGTAGGTACTCCCGCACCCATCGTTTCCAGAAAAGGTCGGCTATATATTGTACCTGTCTCCATCTCCTTTTTACATACAGGTCATGTGGCTCGAAGAGTCCAGGGGGTAAAGATGGTTTTCCTTTCATGAGCAGAATATGATTGGGAGTGAGTGGCTCCAAATCATTTGGATCGTCTGAGAGTTTGGTGATGGGCCGATCGTTCAGAATGGCTTCAGCTTCGCACATTACTGTTTGAAGTCCATCATCATCCAATCTCTGCTGTTGAAGCACTGAACTCAAAATCCTCCTCACAATACGGATAACCCGCTCCCAGACTCCGCCATGATGTGAACCTGCTGGTACATTGAAACACCAATTAACACCAGCTTTTTGCAAAGCTCCTTGAATTTGCTCGTGATTCAATGATGCCAGGGCCTCCCTTAGCTCTCTCTCCGCTCCGATGAAGTTGGTTCCGTTGTCGGATCGGATGAGAGCGACTTGACCTCTCCTGCAGATGAAACGACGGAGGGCATTGATGCATGCATCAGTATCCAAAGAGTTAGCCACTTCCAAATGGACAGCTCTGCAGGCCAGACAGGTAAATATCACACCGTACCGCTTAGCTGTGCCTCTTCCTTTGCTCACCATGATAGGTCCGAAATAGTCGATCCCGACGTTGGTAAACGGTGGATGGTCCGGAAGAATCCTTTCTCTTGGCAAATCTGCCATCTTTTGCTCCATCGCTCTTCCATTATACCTCCTGCAGAATCCACACTCTGTTATGACCTTTCTCACGGCTGAATTGGCACTTGTGACCCAATACCTTCTTCTCATTGTGGACATCGTATGATTGCGACCACTGTGACCAAGCTGCTTATGAATGTACCTTATGATGAGAGTGGCAACATGTTGATCCTTGTGGAGGATAAGCGGATGTTTTGTTTCCTCTGGCAAAGAGCCTCTAGTCAGCCGCCCTCCGACTCTCAAAATCCCATTATCCAAATATGGATCCAACCTGTAGATAGCACTCTGCCTGCTCACAGTAGTTTCCCCAGATGACAGTGCAGCAATCTCTTCTCCAAATCTTTGTTGCTGGCAGTATTGGATGATAGCAAGCTCCGCCTCCTGAAGATCCTTTGCTGACAGAACTTGTCCTGCTGGCACATGGGGTCTTGATCTGGTTGAATTGAAACCGTTTTCCTCCCTCCTCTGCCTCTGCCTTTCCAACAGAAAGCTCTTCAGCTTGAGAAACCATGCGACAGACACTTTGAGCTTCATCCAATCTGAGAAGTATGCCATCAGCCGTCCAGTGGCATCAGGTGAACCTTCCACATCAATGACATTCACCGTGACTTCCTTTTTAACCTCCAAATCATCTAGGGCTATCACGGTCTCTACCTCATCTGCCGGCCACTCCTCCTCCGGTCTGCACAAGAAGCTTGGACCCTTCATCCAACTGCTGCTTTGAATGAACTCTCCAACCCTTATCCCTCTGGATGCAACATCTGCGGGGTTTTCCTTAGAGCTCACAAATCGCCACTGCACAGCTTTAGTGGCTCCTATGATTGCAGAAATCCTGTTGGCCACAAACGTATGGAAGCGTTTGTCCTCGTTTCTGATGTATTTCAGCACCGACGTGCTATCCGTCCAGAATACTGACTCTTGAAGCTGGAGCTTTAACTCTGCCTTCAACATGAGGTCAACACGAACTGCCAGAACTGCAGCAGTCAACTCCAGCCGAGGAATAGTGATGGTCTTTAAAGGTGTAACTCTTGCCTTTCCCAGCAGAAATGCAACGTGGATGTTGCTTCTGTTGTTCTGAATCCTGAGGTAAGTGACAGCTCCGTACCCTGCTTCACTGGCATCTGAAAAATGATGTAGCTGAGCATGCATAGGATGTCCGAAGCCCTTAGGTTTGACACATCTCTCAACCTTAAACTCAGACAGCGCATCCAGGTCCTCCATCCATCTAGTCCATTGATGCAAAATGTCCTGGGGTATAATCTCGTCCCATCCAACTTTCCTCCTACAGAGCTCCTGCATCATGATTTTGGCCGGCAAAACGACTGGTGCTAGAAACCCGAGGGGATCGTACACTGAACTGGAGACAGATAACATTCCTCTTCTGGTGCAAGTCTTTTGCCATCCTGAAGTTAAATGCATCCGTCTCAACACACCACTGCAGCCCGAGAGCTCTCTCCACTGGAAGTTTGTCCCTATCCAGGTTAAGCTCACTCAGCTCTTTAGCTCTGTGCTCCTCTGGCAGTGTTTGCAGCATGGTGCGATTGTTACTTATCCATTTGGTGAGAGTGAAACCTCCTCTTTGACACAGCGCCATCAGATCTTTAACCATGATAATGGCTTCCTCTTCAGAGCCCATGCTCTTCAGGCAATCATCAACGTAAAAGTTCTCCTTGACTGTTTGAGCCACTGCAGCTGGAAAGTCGGCCTGATTGTCCTCTGCTGTTTTTCTCAAGGCGAAGCTGGCACAGCTTGGAGAGGACACCGCGCCGAACAAATGAACAGTCATCCGGAACTCAGCCACCTGCTTGGTTAAATCTCCATTTGGCCACCACAAAAAACGCAAGAAGTCTCTATCCTCCTCCATGACCTTGACCTGGTGGAACATTGCTTGTATGTCGCCCATAATTGCCACTGGTTCTTGTCTGAACCTTATGAGGACTCCAAGCAACGTACTTGTAAGATTGGGACCTTGCAAGAGCTGCTTGTTCAATGATGTTCCCTTGAATGTTGCACCACAGTCGAAGACCACCCGCAGAGCCCTTTTTCTTGGATGATATACACCGTGGTGGGGGAGATACCAAATCCTGCCACTTTCCCAGTCAGGCTGCTGTGCAGATACCTGTTCTGCATAGCCATTGCTGATCATCCCATCCAGGTAGGTTTTATACTCCTCATAAAACTGCTCATTCTTAAGGAACTTCCCTTTCAGACTCAGTAATCTTTGTTTCACCACAGAGAAATTGTTGGGCAAAGACACGACATCCTTCTTAAAGGGCAGTCTTAAGCTGTAGTGACCTTCATTGAGCATTGCAGACCTCTCCGCCATCTCCATGAACTTAACGTCCTCTCTTGAGAGTCCCTTCTCCTCTGTGGCTCTCTCGTTGAAGTCATGGTTGTACTGTTCACTCAACATTTGTTCCAATCGGCTCACAGAGATCCTGTTGACGCTTACTGAAGGGAGCTTGCCTTCCAGGCTGCTGCCATTTCCATGCACAGGACCATTTATGACCCAACCCAATGCTGTTCTTATAGCATATGGGCCATCCCCTTGGCTATTTATGACTTCCCAGGGTTCCAACATCCTGGGAGCGTTGCTACCAATCAACAAATCAACATTAGCCGTTAAACTGGGGATTTTTACCTTTGACAGGTATGGCCACTTTGCCAGATCCTCTTCCTTCACGATATTGTCCAAACTTACAGGCATCTTCTTCTGTGTAAGGACTTCCGGAAGCTCATAGAACAGGTTGTTTCCCAAGCCAGATACCTCCAGGCTGGATAGTGAATAAGCTGGGACGACCCTTTCCTGTCCCATGGTTTGAAGGAGAAAACTGGTCCGTCGACCAGACATGTTGAGCCTTTGCATGAGATGCTCCGAACAAAAGGTGGCTGTGCTGCCAGGATCCAAAAAGGCGTATGTGTTGATTACACGATCACCTTTGATGGACTTAACTTGGACTGGGAGGATGGAAAGAAGACAACGATCGTCTCCGGCCCCTGTATGTCCACATGTTTGATGAGATGCTGTTGTATTACATGCCGCAGGCTCCTTAAACCTTGTAGTTGTTCTTTCTTTGTCCCTTTTGTCAACGTGCAGCACACTGGGATGACTCTGGCCACACATCCTGCACAGCAAACGATTGTCACACTCTCGGCTCAAGTGCCCAGCACATAAACAGCCGAAACAAAGCTCCTGTTCCTTTAGGAAGCTTATTTTATCTCTGTGCTTCTTCCTTGTAAACTGTTGACATTTTTCCAATAAATGATATCCAGAACAACACACACAGGTTAACTTCACTGCAGAACCATGTGATGGTGTATCTCCCTTTGAATCCCTGGGGCTCTGAGCTGGTTGCGTGGGTGCGATGGTGGTAGCAAAACTATTTCCTCTGATTTTAGTTGGTGGTTGTGATTTCATCCTGCTGCTGACCTTAGAGCTAGATGATCCAGATGTAACATCACGAATGTCACCAAACAGAGGGTCAGATATTATTTGAACCTGTCTTTCAATAAATGCAACCAGGTCTTCAAAAAGTGCTCTTTGTCCAGATGTTTCCAATATGTCATGTGCGACGATCCTCCATCGCTCCCTCAGCTTATATGGCAACTTAGACATGACAGCTCTCATGTTACTTGGGATATCCAATTCTCGCACATACTGCAGCTTCTCCATCACATTACAACATGAACGCAGGAACAGAGAATAATTTTGCAATGCATTTACATCCTCTGCCTTTACTGTTGGCCAGGCCAAGACCTTTTCAATGTATGCAGTAGCGATCTTGAACTCATTGCCGAAGTGTTGTTGAAGTAGCAGTTTTGCCTGTGCATAACCATACTCAGGAGCCATATGCTGACAACTCCGAACCAGTTCCCGTGGCTGTCCTCTTGTAAATTGTTCAAGATAATATAAACAATCACCTTCACTGACCTTCTGCTCCACACCTTGCTCGAATGCTCTCTTGAAGGAAATAAACTGAAGTGGGTCCCCGTCAAATACAGGAATGTCTCTTGTGGGCAATAGCATTAAACGTTGCTGATATACAAGGGCTGATGTTATTTCGTTCTGCTTTTCCATTATAGCACGGATACTTCCAAATTGCCTTTCATCCAATGGCTGAGTGTTCAACGGTGTATTTTCCAAAGGCTGTGAGAAAGCATTTAATGATGTTGTGGGACAGACATCTTGTACCCTTGGATCCATCCGTTCACTTTGTCTGATGGTGCATCGTTGGCTAGCCTCCCCTGCTAGCGTAGTAGCTGGTACTTGGTTGAATACTGGCAATGACTGATCCTTTGACAATTGTTTATTCTGTTTCACAGGACTGTATGCTTTGGCCGTCGGGTTGAGTTTAATAGGTTGTTTACTTGTCCTGTCCAGGTAAGAATTCATTGCATTTGTTGATGACTTAGAAACACTTTGGATGTCAGAGGCCTGTAGGACTGCTAGCTTAGCAGTGGATGCGGCTAGCTTGGTTTCCAAGCTGCTCCTTTTTCCTTTTGAGCTGTTGTTCTTGTTCCTCCAAGGCGTGCATTTTTTGTAGCGCTGCAGCATGAGCAAGCAATGCAGCTCTTTCGGCCTCAGCTTTAACTCTCGTTGAGGAGGCAGTGCTTGACCTTCCACTACGCGAGCTTTTTCTGCTTGAGTGTTTGCTGGCCACATTTGAGATACTGTCCTCTGGGTTCACATCATCTTTGTCATCATCATGGTGACCCTTTAATGTATATTTAACACCTGATGATGTTTGTTCACCACCTGATAATGCATGTTCAACACCATCTTTTCACATTTGAAATAAAATCATTATTGCTTATCATTTTTGCTTTGAACCATATGTCGTGTTTTTCCTTTTCATCATCAGGTAAAATACCCATCAAAGAACCATGAACACCTTTGGCTTCATCACACACATTAACAAGATCATGACACACACATTGTACCTTTAATTTATCATTATTTTGCATGAGCATTCGCATATCTTCTTTTAATTTACCCGCTTTATTTAGTTTGGCTTTCAGAGTCTTTTGCAACCTTTCAAACCTTTCAGCGAGAGCCTTTGCAGTTAATTTTACAACACGTTTTTCTTTGTCCTTTTGCACACCACTGCCATTGTCATTAATGTTTATTTCAGCTGGCTGCGTGATGGCCTCGGTGGGCTCTTCCACAGTTTCACCCGCATCCATTATGTTTTCCCCCTAAAGTCAAAGTTTAAGTTCAAGTTAATTGCCCACCCTCTTTGACCACCAATGCATTGGATTTTACAAACAAACTGTGCACACAACGTGAATGGCCATTCATAAATTTGTAGCGCTACTCACGTTGGGCGCCATGGTGATCCCGTTGTTGTACCTGTGCTGCCGGCGTGCGGGGCTCCCAGTGTGGCTGACTCCGTCGGCGGCAGGTGTTGGGTGCTAACAGCGTTAGCATACGACGGCGTCCTCCGGCCGGTCTCTGTTGTCCTAGCACTGGCTTGTTATAGCTCCGAACTTGAAGCGGGTGCTGGGTGCAGCGTTAGCGGGTATCGGCGCCCTGTAGCCGATCTCCGTCTTCCCCGCCCCGGCGTGACTCCAAACGCAGCGGTGCTCGATGCTAACGGCGTTAGCAGATCTCGGCTTAGTGCCTGTCGATGCGGCGGCGTCCTCTCGCCCCCTCGGATGCCAACAGGTAAGCTCATTATGGTGCAATGTTCCGTATTTACATGCTTGTGGACAGTTTTTCGACTTATTGTAGAGCATGGGTCATCAAACTACGGCCCGCGGGCCGACTCCGGCCCGCCACCCCCCTTTGACCGGCCCCCCAGCCCCTCTGCCCCCCACCACTTGAACTATGAGGCAATCCCCAAAAGTCGTCATGGCCTATTTTTTTAAATTGCTTTTTGGAAAATAATAGCATGTCTGCATCTGGTATTTTGTTGATTTGTTCAGTTAAAAAATGATATTTAGTTATAAAATTAACTATAGGCCTATTTGCTGAACTTTCATCACATGCTCGCGATCATAGCCGCGGAAACATACCCACACAGCAAAAGGACTGCGCGGTGGATCTGCCGCGGATGTATGGCGGCTTCCGAAACGGACCCGCGAAACGGACCCGCGAAACGGACCCGTATCGGGGTCCAGATGCACTCAGGAACGGATCCGCTACGAAGGCGGATCGCGGATCCGCGCTGCATTCGCTCCGCATCCGTGATTAAAGCCTCACCTCCGCGGCGGGTCCGTTTGGGACCCGCAAATTGATACATAGGCTACATCCGCCGCGGACCCGCAGCTGACTCATAAAGGCTCATCCGGCCCGGGGCCGTTTTGGACCCGTTTATCTCATTTTCAAAATCCCTTCTGTTCATGTTGTGTGCAGGGGGTGCTGAGAAAAAAGAAAGCTCTGCGCTGCAACTCACAACATTAATAAATATATATATATATATAAACCAGCACGGCTTGGCTCCTACACCACGGCAATATTGTTCCATGCAGCGGTGACACATAGTCAACTGCGTTATTTATTCACGAAGCCATCCAGTGAAGCATGTAGCCTACGTGTAGTATACACACTGATATGAATCGCATTATTAGGAAAAAAAGAGAAAATCATGAAACGCAAGACATGAGATAAGTTCTCAATCGAAAATCCAAAGGAACTTTTAATTCGAAGATAATTCAGAGCTGATTGGTCGTAGGTTTGTAATAACAATGAACCCGGAGCCTCGGCCACATTAATTAAGCCTGCAAAAATCTTAACTTGCACAAAACAATATTACACATACATAGTGGAACCAGAACAAACAATGTGTCACAGTCCGTGTAACTGTTCATGGTGCTGATCACTTTGGCAACAGTAAATTTGTCACAGCTGTCCATGTAACTGTGGTGCTGAACACCGTGCGTAAAGACGTGCTGTGCGCTGCAGCATTCGAAAAAGAAACGTGATTTGACGCTTGCATCACACAACTCCAAATGTGGCCTTCCTCTCAGACAGTTTTAACTTTTAGCATTTTCTTTTTTCTCCCACTTTTTTCCAGTTTATTTCGTGTATTTATTTTCGGGTAAATACATTTTTGGGGTGCAGCAGCCCCCCCTGTGGTGGGGCTGCCCCCCCCACGACCCTACTTCCCGCGGTACTGCTCGAGAACAAGCAGCAGACAACGTATGCGAGGAGAACTGCCAGTGTTCAGGACAGCAAAATGGCTAGCAGTAAAGTTTGTTGCTCAAGTGTTGATATAGTTGTGTGGATATAGAAGTGGGGGCGGCTGTGCCAGGCTAGCAATCTCTACAACACAATGCTGGTGGTCATTTTGGTCTGAGTCATGTTGTATAGCTGACCAGGCCCCGGCCCCCCATCACAGTCAGGAACCATAATGTGGCCCCCAGAGAAAAAAGTTTGGTGACCCCTGTTGTAGAGGCTAAACCTAATGCTTAAAGCCACTGAGGGGCTACATAGAGGGCTGAAGGCTGTTTGACGCGCTTGCCGCAACACTGCGAGACACGGACGACTTCCACATCGGTTGATTTGCAATCATGGTTTATTTCTCACCATACATCCTCATTTGAACAACGACCATGCACCATACACCCGTGACTCGCCTGCCGCAGCATGACCAAGCGGTCGAAAAACTGTTTGCCCTTCCCCTGTGTAGCACCTGCCCCCCAGAACAATGACACCCACCTATATTACCTCCCCTTTGGTGCTCTGAGGACACCTACTGGCCCGTACAAACACATTTAACACAGAAATGGCTCATACATAGGCTATTATTATTTTTAAGTGTTCAGTGAAAGTTGTGTCTCAGATATTTGACACTTAACTGTTACATTATTTTAGTATTATTCAGGATTAATTTACAAAGTTTAGTGTGTGTTTTATATGCCTCTAATTAGAAGTGTGCTACTGTTTTATAATTTAAATCAATATTTTAAAGGTCTGATTTTTAAGTGATTTATAGCCTAAATATGAAGCATTGTGTTTATTATTTTAGACTATTATGGCAGTGGATCCTTATCTTAGTTTTATTTCTTAAACTAGTCCAATGTGTAAATTAACAATGTAAGAATTAACTATTCTTACTTTGATTAAGTCTATTAGGTTTTATCCTTTAAGCGTGAGACTGATGTTAAATAAGCATTATTTTTAGAGTTGTTTTTGTTTTTCGTTGTTGCACTTTGAAATAGATGTCGGTTTGTTGTATTTTTGTTATTTAAATTAAACATTTTTATAAACATTTTTTTATTGAAATATAGAGGATTGTTGTTTTCCTTGTATGGTAGTTTTTTTTTTATCAGTTTAACTTGCCTGAGATACCGATATCACCCGATACCGATATATGCAGTCATTTTACACCAAAATTGTTAGGTAACAACATAACACATCACCTATTATGGAATTAACACACATTATGCCTAATTTTATTGCGACGTCAGACTGGATGCAAACATAAATGCAACATGGCTTTTCAAATGTAAACACTGTCTGTGCAAAATAAGTTACCCAAAAAGTGCCATTTATTTATTTTTTGTGTGTTTTTAGAGAGAATATTTTGCCTCAAACACTACAGACAATATCAAAACAAGGAAGACAAATGTAGCTATAACTCCACATGATTCTTCTTGAGGTGGGTGAACACATTTGATGTATTAAAGCACAGTTACTCATTGCGCAGCTCGCGAGCCACATGCGGCTTGTCAAGCTAATTGGCGGCTCGCATATAGCTTACAGTGTCACACTGCCACTTGTCTTTAATTGCAATCCACTATTTACCGGCGGCAATGCTACTTAAACTGCCATCTCGTGGCGATAAGTTGTAATACATTTCACGCAGCTGAATCACGGAAAGCGCGAATGAAGGCCATGTGGCATTGTTTACAAAACTTGACCGCATGGCACGTTTGCAGGCAGGCGACGTAAGCTCAGCTAGCGTAAAACAGAATGGACCGGTTTTTAATAATAATAAAAAAAAAAGACAGAAACGACCTCATTAAAGTAAATCTGGTCTTAAATGAAAATGTATTGGCCGTGTTATTTATTTTTTGTGGGATGTCCATTTTGTATGTTGTCTAAAAGTGGCTCGCCTTTTGATTTTGCACTGCCATGTGGCTCTTGTGAAAAAAATAGTGAGGATCACTGTATTTAAGGAAGACGCCTTGTTTCCTCCTCCCATAACCACATTTGCTTTGCAGTCATTACAAATCGCAAATTTACTGTTAGTAGGTGACACTTGGAAATACTAGCTTGTTAGCCACGGTTAGCGACCTAGAGACTAGCGTGTTGTTGTTATGCGTCATCAAGCACGCGCCTGTTAACGTCCCATGCTGCTTTCATGCACACTCGGAAATGCTGATGCCTACAGAACAAATATCGGTTATGAAATCCCGATACCGATATTTCCCGATATTACATTTTTAACTCAATATCCGATATTCTCGGCCCTCCGATAATATCGGACATCCCTTTTCACAAATATACATTTCTGACATTCAAAAACAAAACAAAGACAAATCTGTGACCAATATAGCCACCTTTCTTTGCAAGGACACTCAAAAGCCTGCCATCCATGGATTCTGTCAGTGTTTTGATCTGTTCACCATCAACATTGCGTGCAGCAGCAACCACAGCCTCCCAGACACTGTTCAGAGAGGTGTACTGTTTTCCCTCCTTGTAAATCTCACATTTGATGAGGGACCACAGGTTCTCTATGCACTGTAATCCCAAACAGCTGTACTAGCTTATAACTTGTAAGGTCATAGCAGTCAAATGTCGTTATGCAGCTGACCAAACTATAAAGTATTGAGCTCTGTTGAGATTTATGCCACTTTAACTGAATAGGGCTCAATATTTTGTGTGGAACACTCAAAAAGTTTAGGAACCATACAGCAGTATCATGACGCTATCGACGTCATGACGTTCTGGTGGGTGGGTCTTATCACTCCCTCAGGTAAACTGAGTCAACCATCTTGAATTTGCCTTGATGCGGAGAAGTTTTGGCCAGCCCGTGTAGATGTGGAACACCGTTAAATTCGTTTTTATTTGTTTGCGATGTGCACTTTTATCCCCCGCTTCAAATCACCACCACCTCAATTTTTTTCATTAGTCTTATTGCCCTCGTTTTCTGAAGCGCCGTCTTATCATCAGCCCTGATTTGGTAAGTAAGCTAACGGTTTTTTGTTTGTTATTTTTTTTTAAAATAGTCTTACATTTTGAACTGGGAATGCATTTGTGCAATGTACACAGTGAATTTTTGTTGTAGATAGTTCAAATCCAAGTATTTGTAACTTTGAATGTGACAAATACATTACGTTACTTCATCTTACAACACTGTAACGGTATGAGCGGGTTTCCTGGATAAACTCCATTTCCCATGATGCATGTTTGCCCGGGAAATTAACATTGGAGTCACTGTTAGACGACTCATGGACCTATGTCTATGGTCTGAAGCATAGACATATTCCTTTTTTTCCGGTTTCTGCCGGTTGTTCATTTTGCTATTCGCCGGTAATAGCACGTGCGTGCTGTGAGTATTTATATTTTAATAAGTTACCGCGTTACACAGTCAATATTTTATGATGTCGAGCTGTGTGAAACGAACAATAACATGATGCTGACCCGGCCTGTGTTTGTATCTCTTCGTAGGCTCAGAAGTGTGTGGTTGTGAGATCATCTCGAAATAGTTCAGGTAGGATTTATTATGAAATAGTGTTATTAACAAATGTTTTTTGTGTGTTTACACAGTAAAGCGCCTTGAGTACCATACAACACACACATTATGTACAACACAACATTGTCATCTCATCAGAGATAGACGTCTTGACAAGATATATTCTATCAGAAAGAAGTGTTGTAATGGATATTTTTGTCCATGTAGGAACAACGTGATATAAACATTAGACGCCCTCGTCCTTCGTGCCTTTCCTGTGTACCTGCATGAAGATGCCTCCAAGTTCTTCAAGACCTGTAATGTAAGTGTACTGACCTCACGATCAATCCCTTTGCCTAGATATTCTGTCAGTTTAAACATAAGACATTACTCAGAGAACTCTAGGAGAACCAGAGGGGTATTCCAGAGAGCAGGTTATGCGAAGACTCAGCATGAACCCTGAGATGAGAGAAACTGTGTTTCATCATTCCAGAGGGCTATTCCAGAAAACAGGTTCAACAAACTCTGAGCCTAACCTTGAACTGAGGTGACTTACTCTGTGAAGTTAAAAACTCTTGAGTTTTCAGTTCCAGAACAGCTGATCTGAGTTAGGTAAGTTGACTCACAGTATGTTAACTCTGAGTTGAGCTCGTACCTGACAACTAGTAAAAAGCTACCATCAATGGAGCTCTGATACTGTGATTCACCATGGCGACAGAGGAGAAAAGGGGAAGCAGATATTTTCTGGGGGGGGAAAAGTTTGTTGAACCTCCTTTCTGGAATACCCCCCGGGACCTGTTTATGAAGTTTACTTGAGTTGTTATTCTGCAAACTGTCATGTAAAGAAATGGTAAGTATAAAGCATTCCACTAAACAAAAAGTATGCTAACAGATAGGTGTGAAACTAACATAAGATATAAGCATATGTAAAGAAAGTTTAAACATGTAGCTCAGTTGCAGGCTAAATGACACTAATTTCTAGACATCATTAGCATGATTTGTATCCTTGAGGGACTGAACTCATTCTTGTATTATTTGTGTTTTGTAGTCAGCAGATGGTCCAGACCTCACTGACACTCCGGTGGCTCTCCTGACAGTCGTCACAGATGACACAACTGATACGGCCCTCTTCATTTCCTTTTCCCTTTATTTTAATTTATAACAAGCACTTTGTTTTGACTGAGGTCCTTTGATTTGTGCCTTTAAAAAAGAACATTGTGTTGAATAAAAAACGTTGTTAAATTGTCACTGTGGTGTCACTTTAATGTTTTCTAACATTATTAGCTGATTATATTTGTGTAGTGGGCCGACATCAATATTTAAGTTTAGAATTAATTTTGAGTGCATGCCTCCCAGATTATGAGTTGAAGAATATTGAACATTTTGAGTGTATTTACGGCATTATATGAGTTTAAAAATATTAAAACTTTTAAGTGAATTACTCCCAATTATAAGTTGAGAAATAACAATATTTATAAGATAATGCTGAGATAATTTAAGGCAACTGCAAAAGTAATTTTTATTTTAAGTAGTAAGGACATTCAGAGAAGAGAGCAGGTACAGTATGCTACTGTATTTTTGTAATTATAAATTTACTATACTACAGTATATGCAGCTGTTCCAATAGACAAAATGCATCACTGTATTGCACTGCATGATTGTTTTTTTGTAACTGCCTATCTACTTTTTATAGAATTGCAAGGCTGCCACGTGCAGGTGGAAGGACAGCTATATTCACTCAGGAGCAAGAGACCATTATAGTGGGCATGGTCCTTCAAAATAACACAATACGACTCAGAGAAATCCAGGAACGAGTGATACAAGACAACACACACTTCCAGGGAATTGACAGTGTGAGCATTTCTATAATTGACCGTTGAAATAAGGGTACAAAAAGGAGGAATAACAAAAAATAAAAATGCCAACAGTAATTTCTGATCAATTTTGGGCTTTTTATATAATGACAAAAACATTTGTTTTGAAATTGAAAATGTACTTCTCCCTGAGAACTATGTGTTTTGAACAATGTGTTTTCTATTTTTTGGTGTATTGTTTACTGACTGATAGTGTATGTCATTTTGAGCAATTTGTTTATTATTTGAGAGCAGTGTTTGATTTTGAGCACAGGTAAAACTGTTTTGAGGCCAAAGTTTAATTTTGGGCATAGTTAAAACTGTGTTGAGGTGAAAGTTTGATTTTGCAAGAGGAGTCAGAGGTTTTGTAAATTGTGCTTGACGCTGAGGTTTTGTGGAGCAAGGTTTCAGAAATTGTGTTTTAGCAATTGAGAAAAACTGTAACAACAGCACAAAACTACCAGCCTGGAATAAAACTGTTTGTGAAATTCACGAACCTCATCTGCGATGGTATGCAGTATCTGGCCAATCCATCCGTAGCTCATGTAATTCTGACCTTCAGTCAATGCCCTGTAGTTTAGGTTCTGAAGCTCATCGCATGCCAGATGATTAATAAAGTAATCTTGAATATCTGTAACAGCATGTAGGATATTTTATTGCTACAACTGGTCGTGGCTAACAGTTATTTGTAACTTGTGAACATATTAGCAACACAGCTAGTGTAGAATGACGTTCGGTTTTATTGTTGTCATCAATTAATACACATCTTAATTACATTACATTTCAAGGTCAGGCTTAAGACTTTCCTTTTTGATCAAGCTTATAGTTAGGGCTGGACTAAACCATCCCTTAGTTATGCTGCTATAGGCCTAGGCTGCTGGGGGACAATGCACCAAACACATGTTCTCCTTCGTTCTTCTCTCTCCACTCTCGTGTCCTACACTTTCTTTTTCTCTGGCACAGAGCTCCTGCCCTCTAAATTCCTATCTGCTACTAGTCATGCAATTCTGTGCTATTACTATGTAGAATGTTTACTGCTGCTCTCCCTTCTTCCGAGTATCTCTGGCCTGGAGTTGAGTGTTTCCTGTGGAGCGCCATACTACATCTGTTGTCGTGGTCTCATCAGCCTGCCCAGTCTCCATGGAATCCTGCTGTTATCCACTCCTACCTGAATGAACAATTCTCCAACCTGCCTATGATTCCTCTTACATTTTCAAACTGTCATGTAACATCATTAGTTTGAATCATAGCATCCAACTTGTATGCTTTAGTCAGATATGTGTATTTATGACAGATGTATGTTTATCTTGCTGTTCTCTTTCTCTGTCTGTACCCGGCTGGCCTTAGGCAGGATGGGTCCCTCCATATGAGCTGGGTTCTGCTCAAGGTTTCTTCCTGTTAAAAGGGAGTTTTTCCTTGCCACCGTCGCCTTCAGGCTTGCTCTGGGGGTTTCAGGCCGGGTCTTGTAAAGCGTCTTGAGACGATTTGTATTGTTATTGACGCTATATAAATAAAACTGAATTGAATTGAATTGAAATACATTACATTTGGCTGATGCATTTTTACATGGATACATTATGTTGTCAGTAAATTGTGAACATATTAGCAACACAGCTGGTGTAGAATGATGTTCGGTTTTATTGTTGTCATCAATTAGCTTAGCCTTATAGCTACACGTCTCAATTACATTACATTTCATTTGGCTGACGCATTTTTACATTAATACATCATGTTGTCAGTAAATTGTGAACATAATAGCAACACAGCTAGTGTAGAATGATGTTCGGTTTTATTGTTGTCATCAATTAGCTTAGCCTTATAGCTACACGTCTCAATTACATTACATTACATTTGGCTGACGCATTTTTACATTAATACATCATGTTGTCAGTAAATTACCGTTACCGTAGTTTTGGCAACTGCCTGACATCATCTACCCAATGTTCACTTTCACCAGACATTTTCTTTCTTAAGCAGGATCCGCTTTCATTGAAATGTCATCAGCAGGGGCGCAACTACACAGTTTTTTGGGGGTATGCAACATCGATTTCACAAAATGCATGTTTAAGTTAGGCTACAGAAGTTTACTGACAAGACAACAGATTTATTTACGCATATTTACACATATTACACATTCCAAAAAGTAACAATGTTACTATCCAGCCCACTGGCCGAGGGAACTAAATTGTCGTGCCTTTTCTTTACTTAAACCGCATCAAAAAGTCTAAACAGGCTTGATAAGACAAAAACAAGGCAGACAGATTGAGAAACACTGTTTCCTTTTTATTTTCTGTAAGAATCTTAACATTAGTACTGGAGTGTAAAAACGTATTACCCCAGTACTGACTGAGGCGAGATAATTAACCAAAACAAACAATCAAAATGCTTAGCAGTCACCCATATGCACAATGCACTGAGGACAGTCCGCCCCGGTCGACAATCGCGCCGGGGATGAGGGGGCCACGGACGGGCGAACCCCCGGAGAGGGCGCAGCGAGCACTCGTTCCACGGCCCCGGCAAGCAGCGAGGGCCGGAGCCGCGAGCCACCTTCGCCCCCGAGCCCCCGATTTCTAAATCCTGACCTAGAACTGTGTGCATCAGCAAGAAATCACTACAATTTCAGTTTGCCTGACCAAACCAGCAGCACAGCAGCATCTAACGTTAGCCTTGTTTTCTGTGAAGTCATTTGTTTCATTGTAAGTTAGTTCATACCTGTTTCTGTCTTTCATCCATTTCGACATTTTCTGCCGCATTCCCTCAGACGCCTTCTCCTTTTCTTTTTTCCTCTTTCTACACTGCGCTCCTGACAACTTTTTTGCCCACTCCATCTTTCCTCAAACAATCACCACGTCAATCGCAGCGCCCCCTCGCCACCTCCTCCCTCAACTGGGGCTTACAAGCACGAAAAGCCTAAGGTGATTGAGGGCGCCCACCACAGCATCGTCGCTGATTATATAGCAAATAGCAAATTTACCAGTGCCCAGGCCTTATATTTCAAACATATTTTGAGAATAGTCATGAGTTAAAATCGCAAGAACATATATAATATAGCCTATATTATTTTGTCCCATCCTTGTTTTGGCGCCCCCCCTGGCGGTGAGCCCATATTCACCGTATATACTGCATACCCCCTTTTTGCGCCACTGTGTATTAGGTTCGTCTATATCATTTACTACGAATAAGGATGTTTAACACCAAAGCAGTGCAGTTCATCCTTTCTTGAGGCGCATTTTAGGCTAACGGAGAGGTACTACTCAGGCATCGTCCACATGTACGAAAACGATCTTTTTCCTATCTGTTTTCGCTGGCACGGTTTCAAAAATAACCGCGTCCAGACTGATCCGTCTTAACACGTCTCAAAACTCCACTTCATATCCCAGGTCTATAAGCAGCGCTGTTTCAGTTTCAGAAATTCACCAAAAACGGAGAGGAAAAGGTGTCGCATGCGCATGAAGCTTGAGCGCTGTTTACAAATCGGCAACTCAACTCAACCAAACTCAAGGAAAAATTTGATTTTGCCCTAGTAACCATAATAGGCTCAATATCTTCTCCAGTAGTAACGCAAGCATGTAGTCTGCCATTGTTGTTGATGTTATGTTATGAGACGTTTCGTGAGATATAAGAGGTGGAAGGCTGCTCGAGGGGTGTGGCGATGGTGGCGATGACATCATCGTTTTCCAAAATCTCCGGTTTCAACTGTCCAGACGGATTCACAAGAAGTGCGTTTTCTAATTTATCCACCCTGGGACCCGGTTTCAAAAAAGTGCGTTTTAGGGCTGTGCGTTTACAGGATTCGTCTGGACGATAGGCCAAAACATTAAAAACATCTGCGTTTACGCAAAAATGCGTTTTCGTGTGGATGGCCCCTCAGTCTCAGACAGTGTTGGGAACGTTACTTTAAAACCGTAATTAGTTATAGTTAGTTACTTGTTCCAAAAAGTAACTGCGTTAGTAACTGAATTATTCTAATTATTCTATCATAAAGGTAACTCGTTACCTTAAGGCGTTATTGTTAAAAATATGCTATATGTCAAATAATCTGGATTTTTTTTAAGCAGTTTTCATAAGACATAACTTTCCATATATATATAGGCCTAATATATATTATAATATTTATATTTCGATAGGGTTTCTATGGCGAGCTATCATCGGTGGTGGAGGTATCGGTGTTTTTGGCCACTAGCTCTAGCTTTGTAGATGCGTGTAGTTGTGAGATGCTTCATGAAATTAGAGTTGCTTAACGGATTTCGCCAAAGTCTTATCGCTCTGGACATAATGTACACATTTACATGCACGTTCTTGCCGTTGACAACAATGAATTTAAAGTCATGCTTATATTTCCACCTTGAAAATGGCAACTTTTCATCGGATTGCTCCTGACTCGCTATCTCTGCTCGCTATCTCTGTTTAGCTTAGTGGTTCCCAAACTTTTTCTGCTGGGACCCCCTTGGTACTATTCACGCCCTCACCGCATTGCAGCGACATTTTTTTATTTTATCTCCGGCTCCGTCCTCCGTCCTGGTCCCGCACACTCCCATTGATTATTTGCTCGATCCTGTCCAGTTCGATCACGTTACCAACAGTAAGGGAATAAAGTGACTCACGGGAGTCCAGTAAAATTGTGACCCTCTAATTCAATCAGTGCGTAGTAACGCACCGCATTTAATTAGCAGACTAGCTTCTGACATAAGATTGTAAAGAAAAGATGCCGGACTTAAACTGAGCGATTTATGATCACTTTTATTGTGTAGAAACGCCATTAGGCTACTCCATAGATGTAATGCACTGTAGGAGCGAGTGGCCCTGTTCCAAGATGGCCGCCCTGTAGGCACGCCGCTCCAGCCGGCAGCGCTCAATGAGGCGTCATTGAGACGCAGTCTCTGCCGGCAACGCCGATGCGTCGGCGAAGTGTCGAGCTCAAAGAGCAAACCCTGTCGGTGCGCTTATCGGTAAAGAAAATAGCTAATGCAAATATGATGCATATTGTGCCATAATATAGTCCGAAAACCGAACACTATGCGTGCATTTTTCCAGCCTGTCAAATAAACAAATAAAGTGTAGGCTATGTGAGTAAATGTCTAGTTGTTACATATGTTTTATTGCACTGAAATGAAAACAAGAAATAATAAAAGTGAGGAAAAGTAAAAGGCAAAATGACAAACTAAAACTATTGGAAATACGTTACACGTATCAAACAAATGAAAGCTTGTCCTTGTCATCGAAAGATCTTGCGGTAGCGGCCCACTTGGAATAACCACGCAAGATGCAGAGAGCTTCGACTGGTGCTACTTTACCTCCTTTCATCTCCTGACAATCTGGCACCGTGAAAACTATAAAAGTGGACAACATACAAATGCCATCTTCTTCTGCTTCCAAGGGCGCTAAGTTTGAGCTCAGCCTGCTAGTAGCCTGTCTTCCACATACACACCTCGCAGTAACAGTCCAACTCTGGAGCAATGTAAGCACGTTTCTTCGCTGAGACAGGAGCGGAAGTCTAGCGTCAGCAGTAACAGGAAGTAGTAGAATAAGAGCGCAGCTCTTCAAAATAAAAGCACAGTAAAAAAGTAAAGTAGCAGAGCTGCATAATTTACCATAAATAAAATTAACTGCCATTTACACTTGCCCCTACTCCAGATTTGCATCTCAGTAGACAAGCTGGATGACTTCAGATCCAGATTAGTTTATTTCATTGACTGTATATACTAGGCTTATCTTCCTGTAAATGGAGTCACTTTTGCTCAGGCGTCAGTCCCTCCCCCCGCCCTGCACGCTGGCTGCGTCATTCGCCGAAGATTCCCGAGTGAGTAACAGAACTCGGACAGTTCCGCTCTCGCCCGACACGCTCACGGCTCAACTGAACTGAGAAAAGAACGAACCAGTTCATGAAGTGATTCCATTCAGTAAGTTCACTCAAAAGATTCGTTTATTGAAATGAATCAATCACGATCACGACACAACACTACACACAACATGTATGACTCTTTGGAAATGAGCTGTAGTCTGGAACACTGGCGAGTTTTTGCTGTTGTTTTGTTTTTGTTTTGTTTTTTGTGAGGACGCTCGTGCGCGGTCGCCCACATTGCCCATAGCAAAATCCGGCCCTGTTGGAACTGGTCTTGCTGTGAGGCATCAGTGCTAATCACCTTTATTCACCTTGTGTTCTTCATATTATGAAGTCATACCGACTGCGTAATGTCCTCCATGTCTGCAGATATTTGAAAAAAACAAACAAAAAACATATTTTAAATAATATAATGATTAATAAAATAAAATATATGACAAATTACAACTTGCTACAGACACAGCAGATGAGACCGATGTTGTTTTTTGTAAGTAATTGGAAAAAGACCTGACTGGCAGTCAGATTCATAGTGATTATAAGCCGAAACAGATAAAAATGGATATTGTTGTTTGATGGCCATTTGTTAAATGTTTCAACATAATACATAAAAGACAATTTTTTCAATAAATGTAACTGCTATTCCTAGTTAATCCACCTGGGGTTGCTCTGGTTTAGTAAGAGTTGCAGACATGAGAATGAGACGCAGAACTCATTCTCAGTGATGCAGTGGTGATTGGTTTAGCATTAACATCAAAGCTACGTGAGGAAAAAAAAAAGGGGCATTGATTTATAAATAAACAAGCATAAATGTTGTTTTAAGCTAAGATCAGATTATACTGATAACTGGTTCTTTCATTCACCATCTGAATTGATGCATTTGGCCTACTTGTGCTCAAACACCTATAAACATTAGGCTATATCTGGTTTCTGTACTAACATTTTGATCCATGACACATTTAATTTTAATTTTAAAAACATTTACACGGAGAGTCAAATCAAATAAACTAATCTTTCAATAAAATTCTTCTTCAGCTTGCAGAAAATGAAATAAAAACCCTTGCTAAAGCCTTACACGAGATGTAAGATGTAATTTCCATCCCAGTAAATGACCACTGACTCGGGAAAGCGGTTAACAGTTGCTTTCCCTCTTCTGCCTTTTTTTTTTTTTTTTTTTCGCTCTTTCTTTTTCTAGTACCCCAATTTGTGGTTTTTGGGTGGCTGATGGCAGCCAGCCTCCAGGTCAACGAGGTCTGCAAGATTCAAGATTCAGTTCCAGATTTTTATTGTCGTTGTATTTCTACAACGAAATTTTGGTGGCACTTAAAAAAACAGAAGACAAAACAGAACAAGATGAGACGAAACACCTTGGACACAGTATAATACAGTACAATAATAAGTAATTGAGTAAGTTAAACTAAGTTAAAATAAAGTACAAGTATATAAAATATAATTAAAAGTGTTGTAGAAATGTAAAAAGTGTCACAGTGGAAGGTGCTTCCACTGTGACACTTTTTACATTTCTTGTACCTATGCACCATAGGTAGTAATAGTAACCAGAATTAAATAATCAAATAATGGAGGTAGCAGTTGTATCCAGAGTGTAAACAGTGTTATTGTGCATTTGCACATTTTGGGGGTGGGGGGTTGATGAAGGCTACAGCTCTGGGGAAAAAGCTGCTTCTCAGCCTATTTGTCCTTGCTTTAATAATCCTGAACTTCTTCCCTGATGGTGACAAACCAGTGGTACAAACAGTGAGTGTCCAGGGTGGCTGCTGTCCATGCAGATGGCTCAAGCTCTTCTCTGCATACGCTCAGCATACACAGAGTCTAAGTCTGGGAGCTGAGCTCCCACAATCCTCTGATATAAGCGTTCTACACAAAGTTTCTTCCTGTTAAATGGAAGTTTTTCCTCACCACTATCTGGGTTCAGTAAAGCTTCATAGGACAGGTTGTATTGTTATTAATGTTATATAAACGAAACTGAATTGTACTTAATTCCCTCTCAGGATAAGAGAATCACCTCCTGCCCGCCTTGTTGCAGCAGGTATTTCTGCCTTTCCTGCGTTCAGTGAATGTACTGCTCAGAGGACTCACGTTCACCATGCAATATAAAACGAGACTAGCAGGACGTGGTGGTTACTATATGGAGAGTGCAATAACTACGGGGCTCAGCCAGCATGCTAATACTGTTTTAAACATGTTGTTATTTGGGTAACGGACACTTTCAGTGTGTCTGTGTGTTACCATGTATGTAAACAGATTGGTGTTTATTTGCAGTGGTGTTGTCATTTATATTGTAGTAAGTTTTGCGTTTGCTGTATGTGCTATCGGGATAGTAGCAGAACAGTCAGTGACAGAGTCAGTCCGTTGTCTGCTAACTGGTACAGCGTTATAATGTCTTTGTATAAGAACATATTTCAGTATTTGTGCTCTAATGCTTGTGATGAGCTTTTATGGTCAATTATGTGGACTGATGTAACTTGAGCACCTGTCCCTAAGAGTTTTATACCCCATCCTCTTATTTATATTAATTTTCAATATCTCATATAACATGCATCACGTATGTAATTTTCCTCCGACTTTCTCTCCAGTTGGCCTCAAGCAGATGGGTCCCCCGATATAAGCATTCTGCACAAAGTTTATTCCTGTTAAATGGAAGTTGCCACTATCTGGGTTCAGTAAAGCTTCATGAGACAGGTTGTATCGTTATTAATGATAACGATAACGCTAAACAAAACTGAATAATACTTAATTCCCTCTCAGGATAAGAGAATCACCTCCTGCCCGTCTTGTTGCAGCAGGTATTTCTGCATTTCCTGCTTACTGTGCAGCTGTCGAGGATGTTTGTCCGTACTGTCATCCCTGCTGACTTCTATATAATACAAAGGAATGTGAGTGTAGGAGTCTGCGTATTCTGTTCACCAGGATGGTCACACCAATAAGCACTTTCTCCATTCCCATCCACCCCACACTTTCTCTATCACACACGTTTTTCTCTTTCTTCACACTTTCACTCTTACACAGCCTTTGTTCTCCTGTCACCTTCTTGTTGTGGTGTGCCTCTATGGTTTCTGCCGCACTGGCTGTTTTGGTGACTAACTCCAGCTGGATGTCATGGCTGGGAGAAAGGTGGGATCCTGAGTGTGTAGGCTGGTCTTTGGAGTCTGTCTGTATGGGTCCAGCCCACACAACACTCCTACACACCTTCCCCACACACACAGGAGGAATTCCAGTCTCCACAAGAGCAGTCCTTTGTTAATCACTCATTTGTCAAATACACCCTAAGTAAGGACAGACAAGCGATTTTTTTTTTTTTCTTTGGGATAGCAAATGTTGTTTTACTTTGCCTGAAGTGAACATAACACCACACTAATGCTCTGAGGAAGGCTCTGTGCCAACATTTGTAAATGTGTTTTGTGATGTGAACCAAGCAACAAATAAGTCATCCTTTATTTTGAAATTCGAGATGTGATACTATTAAATATTTCTTTATTTCTTTCAAATGCATGTATTTTTGGATTAGTAATCCACAGAAGATTTTTTTGTTGAAGTGCAACTTCTTTTGTTTGTTTTCACTATGCTGACTTAAGTCTTGTTCTAAAGTTGATATGTATCTGAGATTTCCAGGACATACCAATGTAATTACTTTAAAATGTTTTCAAACATTTTTAAAGAAATACTTTTTTTTTTTTTAAATTTAATTTAAATAAAATTCAACAGGTATAGAAATTGCCCAAGTCACTAATACATTTGTAAATCATTAACAACTACTGGAAAATTGTCTCAATAATGTCCCCACAATTTGTAACATTTTGTTAAATACCATATTTGGCAATAAAAAAAGGGAAAAGGTTGAAGTACAGGAAGTAAAGTACAAACCTCACGAAATGTGTTAAACTGATGCGTCAAATCTCATTTACTCACCTTCATGAGAGAGTACAGTAACAATTTTAGAAAAACAGACATATAGTCACTCGTATTAACCAAATTGAATATTAAATCTGAATAGTTTAAATAATCAAGAATTAGACAGATGTAAGATTTATTTTCTATGGTGCTGTTTGTCAGTCCCACTTAACCTGGGAAATACATGGGCATATGATGGTACCGTACTTCAGCAGGTGGTTACCATTGTAAAAATCTCTGAGAAATAGTGTGTGGAGTAATAATGTGAAGGAGGATGTTAGCCAGACTGTTGGCCTAACTGTCAAACATCTTGAACAACCCCTTTCACCCCCTGTATGAGGCAGTTGGGAGAATGCTACACCATCAATGCAAGAAGGAGTGCTTCCAGAGGTCCTTTGTTTCTGCAGTTAGGCTCTTCAGCATCAGCATTTGTTAGCTCTGCTACCAGTTTTCCTCCAACACATCTGCCTATAAAATTTTATTACTTCATTCTGTGTAATTCTGTTTTTGTTTTCTTTCTCAAGAGCAATACTTATATCTCAAGTACTTTCATAATGTTTTCATATTTGTGTCATTTCAGTGCTCTATGGTTGTACCAGTAGTCTTATTGGAGTTTGCCATTTGTGATATTCATGAATATATGTTCAGCCTCCACCACTTCAGCCACCTTTTATTTGATTTTTTTGTTTTTTGTTTTTTTTTCACCAAACTGTAGTTAGTTAAACTGCTCTGTAACTTGTAATGCGAGTGTAAATGTAGATCAAAGTTTCGCACTGATCAGTTTTCATCTCATCATTTCAAAACTGACATCCACAAACAATAATTTGTAAATAATTTTGAATTGACTGTGATCAGTGACCTCAGCTCAGCTAAAGGAGGCAGAGATTTTACAGAGTATTTGTATTTTCTGGTCTAGGAGGGTGGTAAACGTCTAAGTAACATCCACACGAATTCCAGGTTGAAAAGTTTCCCAGTAGAACATTGCATTAATGAGTTGTGGTTAGTTAATGGTTAATGTTAGTTATATCTCCTGTCAGTTTTAATGTTGTGGCTGAATGGTGCAAGTTATACAAAGTCTTTTTTTATAGTGACTGGGACCACTAGATGGCAGTATGGTGCCATTGCAATTGAGACCCCCTAAATCAAGTCTATTTCTATTTCTATTTCTTCTTCTTCTTCTTCTTCTACTACTACTACTACTATTCAAAAGTCTCATGTGCTAGAAAAACAAATGGTATTAGACCTCTGGAAAATGGGAGCTAAATCACAAGATATGGTCAATAGATAGTGTTCAAATAGTCTTCTGGTGTGTGATTTTGGAGGGTTTATCAGTTTCCTTGAATGGAGGCTCTTCTATTGTGAGGAACTGTAAACTGTCTCTAATTGAAGAAGAAGATCCGATGAGGGGGAGTCTGTTGCTGTATAAATAATGGTATCCACGAAGGTCAAATACATACTTAAAAGTTGAATTGTGAATCTCTCCAAGTATTTAAACAATTTATTCATTCAGATAACTAACTTTTTTTATTTTTAACTAGTCATCAGAATTTGCTGGGTGGGGTTTTTTGCTACCAAGTTTTAATCACTACTAAGCTTACTAATGGTAGATAAAATGTCATGAATGATCATGCATCAGTACAACATACTAATTGAAGGACATTTCTATGTGCTATTATGTAGTGATTTAAAAAAAAACAAAAAAAAAAAAACAGAATACAGATAAAACATTAATTTTCCTTTCTTACCAACTTGGAGGAAATTACAAGATGGTGAGGAAAAAAAAGTAGGATAAAGGGTGTATCATGACCTGGCAGAAGCACTGGATCAGTTCTTGTCTATGGCTGAACACTAACAGGCTTTCCATCAAGAGGCTGCCACTGTGAATATTAGTGAATGTAGCTCGTGCTCTCAGCTGCATCCTGAGGGCCTGCTGAGATAAAAAGAGGGTGTTAGCATCTCACCACCAAAGAGTTCCTCTAAGGGACCCACTGTCTTTGTTTGTCTGGGTCTGAAAAGATATGGTTGACAACTTGTCAGTTGAAACGCCGTAGTCTGTAGTTTCATGCTAAAACAAGCCAAGACAGAAGAAACAGAAGAAAGAAACCCAACAAGAAACTCATGCCAAGCTTCCAAGCACTTACTTTTTCTAGTCAGCTATTTATAATATTATCAGGAAATTAATATTTGAATATATTGAATGAAAGAATGAAACGCTGAATATATTGATTGAAACTTTGAATATATTGAATGAATCTTGAATACATTGAATGAACTTTGAATATATGGAGTGAACCTTTGAATATACTGAATGAAATTTGACTGATGTCAGACTTCACTGCAGTGACTGAGCTATCTACTGTGTCTTGATGCAAGTCTGCTGATGACACATCAAGTTCATGAGCAACATCTGACTGCCTGCCACCGACCCCGAAGGCGTGCTCTGGCCAGGTGGCGCGTGCTCGTCCATTACTTGATGTCATGTGTTCATGGCTGTTTGAATGATGTACTTGGAATGACTTATCCATCTTTATGAAAAATTGTTTTAACAGACAATTTAAGAGGCCCTCTTAAATTGTCTGCTAAAACAACTTTGTGAATTTATACAGTACAAATGAAATTCGTTACTTGACACAATTAACCTCTTTATGATAAGTAGACATTGTGTGTGTGCAACAAGATATTGATTGATGAGATAACTTATGCCCAGAGTGTATTGATCCAGCAGGACATTTACCCACAGTAGTAATCAAGCAGATGTATCTCAGCCCTGAGTATGAATATTTTAGGAGGGAACAAATTTTAGAACAAAGAAACTATATATATATATATATATACATACAAATATATATATATGTATATACACATACATATACATACATATATGTGTGTGTGTGTATATATATATATACATACATACATATATATATACACATACATATATATATGTGTATATATATACATATATATAACAATTTTTTTACCTTAAACTGTCTTTCCAAAAAGCAAAACATTTTAAAAAACAAGTATAAAATGTACTGATATTTATTGTTGTAATGATTGTCAAAATCCAAACATTACAAAAATAAATCTGAAATACCAAAGTCACTTGACTTATCATGTCTGCTGTGTAGAAGAACATTACTCTTTCAAATGAAGTCCATCAAACAGCAATTTGTAAACTGTGTAATGTCAGTGTTTGGCGAGATGGTAGTAGGAGATAATCATTCAACAATAATTTGATTAGCCAGCTAAAACAAGCTAAAAAAGAAAGGGAGAGAGAGAGAGAGAGAGAGAGAGAGAGAGAGAGAGAGAGAAAGAGAGAGAGAGAGAGAGAGAGAGAGAGAGAGAAAAGAGAAACCAAAAACTAAATAGGGTGGCACAGCAAGACGGTTCTTGCTGTGCCATCACACACTGAACACTGCGTTTAAAAAAAAGAAAGGTTTCCTGGAGGCAGCATCAAAGTGAAAAATATTTCAGAGGGTTATGGCTCATTTCAGCCCATTTGTGTATTAGAAAACACATGTTTTCTGGAGCCAAGGTACATGTTACAGGCTTTGACAGTTAAAACTCACATTACGAATATCTTTTCACATTACGAAAAGATAGTGATAAAGTATTATTGGTGTATTAATGTACACTGTTAACATACAATGTTAACTGTAAGGCACTGGTTTTATTACATTCAGTCAGGATTGAATCCCCTTAATATCTGATACCATAACTGTCCCAAATAATACATATGCATACACAAAACTGAAATTTGAGGAGGTTTTTGAGGAATGTAAATTCATGTCACACATGAAAAGTGTAGACCACTGATGAGGCAACAGTACTGGCAGAAAAAACTTATATATTTTTCCTGCAGAAACAGATAGATAGGGGCAATGTGGGCTAACGCCAAGGGCGCAATCTATGTGAGGGCGCTATGTGAGGGCGCACATTCGTAACTTGCGTAACTTGCTACTGAGATTCATACAGGTTGTGTGTGTGTCAGAAGAGGCAAGGGGGAGGGGGGCAGGGGATCAACTTGCGACTGCAGAGGTTGGCAAGGGGAGGGGGGCGAGGGATAGACTGATCCCAAGCCACATAACACAAACTGCTCAAATAAATTGTATTTTGTTTCTAAAATTAACATAGACCCATATACCTACATGTAATTAATTGGGTTATGTGCTCAGTTCAGAAAAAGAAGAATGGGCAAAAGATAATGGTATGCAGATTTCTATGAGTGTAGTGAGTGAAAGTATAGGCTATTTATTAGCCTCTTGTTAATATGTTTCTATTAGCCACAGAAGATGACTGACGACAGTTTTGCTGAACTAGCAACTATTAGAATTGAGGCATCATGTCATGCAACTAATTCCACCCATAGGCAACCTAGTCTAGTTTGTGTTTGCAACACAACAAGTGCAAATTCACACAGTCCTGACTGTGGAATTTTATATTGCTATACGTTATATGCTAACTTAAATAATTTATTCTGGCATTTTGTAAGCTACATGCGATATAGCTTTTTAAATAATTTGTAGTGTGTTATGTTTAGTTTATAGGATGTTAACAAATGTTAATAAGTCCATTATTCAATTCAATTCAGTTTTATTTATATAGCATTAATAACAATACAAATCGTCTCAAGACGCTTTACAAAAACCCAGCCTGAAACCCCAAGAGCAAGCCTGAAGGCGAAGGTGGCAAGGAAAAGCTTCCTTTTAACAGGAAGAAACCTTGAGCAGAGCCCAGACAGCAGAGCAGTCAACATTCTATACAGTAATAACACACATTTGCATGACTATGACTGATTATGGTCATTTTGATTGGGTAAAATGGTTATTAAATCCTGTGATGAAGGATTTGTGTAATTTACATTGGTGTTTATATACTGTATTTCATTTATTTATCTTGTTTTTTTCTGTTCTTGTTAAATTTTTGTATTTAATATTATATTATATATAATAAAATAATACAAAATAATACAAATAATATACTATATTGTTGTGTTGGGTGCGGTCAAGAGATGGTTCGCCCAGGGCGTAAATCTAGCCAGGACTGCCTCTGCTCTTAACTATCTTTCTCTCCTCACTCTCCTAAATCTTCAAACCATATCTCTCTCTCTAAACTCTCCAAACTATCTCCAAATTATATAAACCCTATCCAAACTCAGAATTGACCACAACTCTCTATCAAAAACTCAGAGGGGTTTATAGTGCTGTCAAACCTCGGGGCAAAATCCGAATCACTTTCTGAAGCAGTTACGTGGTACAGCCAGGCAGCGAGGCCTCGGACGTCATTATTTTCGGCCTCTCCCCTAAATGAAGCCTTGATTCGCGGAAACGTGCCCTCCATGACGCAACACTACTCCTAATATTATTAGTTCTTGTGCAAGTACCTTTCTGATATGAAAGATAATCATTAAGTTGATTTTGTATAACACTTTATGTTGATTATAGTTAAAAGAGAATAATATATCTTACAGCATGTTGTATTGATGGTGCCGATTTATATAGACAATACATATATGCACAATATTGATAAGTGCATGTAGTTCTGTTGTGTTTTTTGTCCATGATGTCAGTTTATACACCACACATGGGATGGGAGTTATGGTAGAGCTGAGAGTTTGCCGACCAAGAGCCGTATATTGGAAGTGTTAAGTGTTGGCGGTGTTTATGTTGTTACCTTGCAGAAAAGCCCCCATAGCTTCCTTTGTATATTCAGGTAGCGTATAGATTTCATTGTTGCAAAGAATCCATTTCTACTGTATTTTTATGTGACATCATCGACTAGTCGACGTTGACTTGACTTTCACCACATATTAGTCAACTTTTAAAAAATCGGCAGTTGTTCAATCCCTGGAATGCAGTGGTGCACTGGAGCTTCATCTTCAGGCTGTCAGCAACGGGGCTTCATAGTTGCTTGTAAAGTGTGAGACCTGGTCAGAGGAGAGATAAGATATTATGCTGAGCTACCCAGGACACAATTAATGCCTGGGCCACAGGGTACACTGTAGACAACAACAAAAAACCTTGTCAACCATGGTAAAGAAGCGAAGAAGACGATTCGTCAACTGAGTCCAGCTGGAGTCTTTAGGTTGTAGTTAGTTAACATGCCAACACATACTGCACAATATTTGTCACATCTTGACATTTTATCATGTTTCCAACTAACTAAGTACTGAATGATTATTATCCACATTGGTTAACACTGGCTGGTGGGTGGGTTCAAACCTAGAGCCTTCTTGCTATGAGGCATCAGTGCTAAACACTACTAAGTGCCCTGTGTGTAGGTTCGTTGGTGATTCTAAATTGGCTATAGGTGTGAATGTGAATGTGGATGGTAGTCTGTCTCTCTGTGTTGGCCCTGCGATACACCGGTGACCTGTGCAGGGTGTACCCCACCTCTTGCCCAATGACAGCTGGGATAGGCTCCAGCAGACCCCACGACTCTTAAGAGGAATGAGCGCTTACAGACGTTGAATGAATGAATACCTCAAAATGCAACACATTATTAGACATTAATGTATTTATTTTTATTTTTGTATTATTTAATTTCTTTGTTTATTTTTTAAAATTTAGTACTGTACCTTTTCCACTGTTTCTGTTCTCTCTTTGCATCCACTTGTTTTTTTTAAATTAGTATTTAAATTTGAAGTATAAAATGCAGTGTATCGGAATTAATTCATTAGTAGTGTTGTTATACAACATTATACAACAGTAAGACGTACTAATAGTCCAGAATAAATGGACTTTCTTACCAAGTGAGAGAAGTGACAGCAACTGGCTGAGGCAGTCCTTCTGAGTACATGATACGAGTACCATGTATAGTGTTGAAGTGCTGCTTTGCAGACCTCTACAGTCTGCATGTACAGTGGTATGAAAAAGTTTGGGCACCCCTCTAAGATTTCATAATAATTTGCTCTAACTTTATAAAAGACGATCACAGCAACAAGATTTTATTTCCTACAGAGATGTAGACATTTGAGTGTTTTCCAGACCAAAATTCTTAGAGTATCATTACAAAGTTTTATTATAATAAATTAAAATGTAAAAAATGGTATGTGCAAAAGTGTGGGCACCCTTTTAATCACATTGATTTCAAGACCTGTAGGGATTTGTAGCTGACATGTTGCAGCCCAAAACTGCTTTGATTAGCTTGTGAGACCTTCAATTACAAAAACAGGTAAAACCAATCATGAAAAATGCTATTTAACAGAGGCAATTGCTGGCTGTGCTTGTCCTATGCTCCTGGCAACATGGGGGCATCGAAACAACTCTCCACTGACCAAGAAACTAATATAATTCATTATCATGAATTAGGAGAAGGGTACAAGAAATTATCAAGAAGGTTTGGGATGTCTATTTCCACAGTCAGAGATGTGGTGCAGAAATGGAAGGCCAGAAGAACAGTCATTGTGAAGGAAAGATGTGGTAGGCCAAAAAAAATACTGGAAAGACACAGACGAAGGATGGTTAGAATGGTCACAGACAAGCCACAGACCACCTCCAGAGAACTACAAGAACATCTGGCTACTGATGGTGTAGTTGTTCATCGTTCCACAATCTAGCGCACTTTGCACCAGGAAAAGCTCTTTGGAAGACTGATGCGCAAAAAGCTTTTCCTGAGTGTTCGTCACAAGAAGAGTCGCATGAGGTATGCAAAAGCACATCTGGACAAGCCAGAAGCATTTTAGAAAAAAATACTGTGGTCAGATGAGACTAAGATGGAGTTATTTGGTCAGAACAAGAGGAGGTATGCATGGTGAAAAAACACACTGAATTCCATGAGAAGAACTTATTGCCTACTGTGAAATATGGTGGAGGGTCCATCATGTTATGGGGCTGTGTGGCTAGCACAGGGACTGGAAAACTTGTTAAAGTTGAGGGCCACATGAATTCCTCTCAGTATCAGCAGATTCTTGACAAGAATGTTCAAGAATCTGTCACAAAGTTGAAGCTACGCCGGGGTTGGATTTTTCAGCAGGACAATGATCCCAAGCACTGTTCAAAATCCACCAAGGAATTCATGGAGAAACACAAGTACAATCTTCTGGAATGGCCATCCTAGTCCCCAGACCTTAACATCATTGAAAATGTATGGATTGATTTGAAGCAGGCTGTTTACACACAGGAGCCAAGAAACCTGACTGAACTGGAGGCATTTTGTATGGAGGAATATGCCAAAGTACCACCTGCCAGACTTCAGGGACTTGTCAGTAGCTATAGGAGGCGTCTACAGGCTGTTCTTGCAGCAAAAGGAGGGTCTATTAAATATTAATGGAATTATTTCTTTGGGGTACCCAAATTTATGCACATGTCTATTTTTGTTTAAATATACATAAAAAATATTTCTGTTGGACCAATGAAAATGATTTCACTACTGAGATGTTTCTGTTTCCATAAGGTATAACATTTGTTAAAATAAAGTTGCTGCTTCAAAAGCTCAGCAAGTGACAAACTGATGCAATGATTTTCCTAAGGGGTGCCCAAACTTTTTCATACCACTGTATATCAAGCAAGCTGGCTTAGCATTGCCACGGTCTGGTAAAACAAAACAAAACACACCAAGGTGTAGGTCAAGGTCAAACCCAAACCACAGCAAAGCAGTGAACATAATGCATTTTTATTACACATATTATGACAATGACAGGCTAGACATTTGGCTTCTATTGACCAGATGTTGCCAGAGGGCCACTAATTCAGTTTAGTGATGTCTTATTTGTAAGAAAAGGGAATGAAGATCGAATCCCTACGAAACAAATTTGGCAAAGAGTGAGAGATTTTTTGATATATCTTTCCCATCAACCTCAGATCACAATATCTACACCATTCAACATAACTGTAAATGCATCACTATCACCTCTGAGGCCCCCTCTACAGCAGAAACCCAACACACATAAAGATAATCAGCACAGACACAAGAATTCTTGATGATTTTCTAATAGGGTTGCTTCTTCTTTCCTGTCATTAGTCAAATGATGACAAATACATTAGATCACTGTGTGATGTTATATGAACTTCACAGGGGAAAATCTCTCGCCTCCTGTACAGATGAGCCTGAAACCTGAAGCCTCATATTTCCTTTTTTGCTTAATTGCAGCTTTGAGAGGTAAATTAAACAGTAGCCCAGTGTAATTAAATCTCAGCAATACTCCGCTGTGATAGTTTAAGCCTTTAATGATGTTTTTACTGCTCCACTCTCTCCTGATTTCCACCAATTAAAACCTGCTAAAGAGCGTAAAGACAGCTGGATCGAGTTCTGCTCAGTGCTCATGTTGTGGTTTTTGATCTGTCCTCCAGTGACAGTGAAATCCAATAAATGGTATAATTGTGGTTCTTTAATGAAAAAACGCAGGTGCAGAATGATTTGTTTTTTTTTATTTGGCATGCACGATGAGACCAAAGATACTGCTTAACTGCCATGCAGTATATATGAACAACATAGTCAGAAATGACTTTTAAATTCAGCATTGAATATGTTCACTGAAAAAAAAACAGCACATGCCAAGAAATGAGCATATTCCAGGACATCATTGTCTGAAATGGGGGTACGGTAGTGAAAGATTTTTTTAATTTCATGCTAATTTTGAGGCTGTATTTGTGAGGTAATTTCCTTTTTTTTTTTTTTTTTTTTACTATGACTACACATGGAAGGGTGCGAATTGTTCACAGTTAATTAGTAAAATTAGTAATTTTCTACATAATAATACTATATGTGTTGTTCACCATGCAGTACCTAAAATATCAGCCTGACATATTGGTGGTATCAGTAGGATCTCTTCTCTTCTCTTCTCTTCTCTTCTCTTCTCTTCTCTTCTCTTCTCTTCTCTTCTCTTTTCTTCTCGTTTAACTAGTGTCTGTACAACTGAATGGCATTCAATTAACAACACTATTATCAGCCTGAAGGTTAGAGCCCTGTCTAATTTACTCCTACTCTGTTGTCACAGCGTTAAGACCCCCCCCCCCCCCCCCCCCCTCCACCTCTGTTATCTAAACTAAACACATTTGCTATCTGATTATACAGCCTTATTATGATGTCTACTGCACCTCCATCACTCCCACCCTCTGCAACTCATCCCCAGCTAAATGACAGCAGGGAGTGGATGAGCTTCTCCTACGCTGTTTTAACTGTATTAAAGTGTTGGGGTAGTTACGGTTTCCCATCAGTTTTATCCAGGAGGAAACATAAGACTCATCAGCATCATTAGTAAGACGACCTAATGCAATCACTTATATCCGAAATAAATATGTGCTTGGCAGGGGGTTGACAGGCCCATATTACATTCATGGCAGCAGCGATTATTAAAAGTGAACTTTTTGGTGTGATTGCAGAAGTTTGTATGCCTTTGGCTTAGTTATTAGCACTGGCAATTAACAATGAGCTTCGGTGTCAGATACCCAGATTTGGTGGAAGTTGTAAGGTAGTTTTACTCAAACAAGAGAAGTTGCATAAAATGCTGATGTAAAGCAGAATAAACAAAAGGAAAACAAATGGCTAGGAGTGACAGCAGAGGAGTAGAGGAGAGATAGAAGAATATGAAAATAAAGGAAAAGAAAAATGGCTTCAGAAAAAGAAGGGGCAATACTGAAATTAGGGGAGAAAATACTGAAAAGAGGAAAGAAAAGCAGAGAAGAAAAACAAGGGTGAAGACAAAAAGAAAAAGATGGAAGAAGTAAGAACAAATAAACAGATTGAAAGGAAAGATGAAAGCATTACAGAAGCTGAGACAATAAAGGAACAAAGGAGGAGAGTAGTAAAGTAGGAGGGAAGATAAAGAAGAAGGGGGCTAAAAGAAGGGAGCTAAAAATGTAGGAACTGGAACATTCCTAAATTATGTTTGCTTAGTTGTCCAAATGCACATGCACAACTAAGCAAAAGCTGAAAACTGTCCAACAATATTTATTCAAATTAGAAAATTCAGAGCTTGGATGTGATACAGCTGAACCAGCCAAATGTCAGATACACACTCATAACTGGACTTAAATTTGCCAAGGGAATTTCCTCTCCCACCCACTCCTCAGTGAGTGTGTGTGTGTGTGTGTGTGTGTGTGTGTGTGTGTGTGTGTGTGTGTGTGTGTGTGTGTGTGTGTGTGTGTGTGTGTGTGTGTGTGTGTGCGTGTGTGTAGGTGTGTGTGTGCGTGTGTGTGTGTGTGTGCGTGTGTGCGTATGTATAAGGCACCGGAATTACTGTCAGCAGTGAGTGGAGAATAAATACATGTACATATGCACGTATTCAAGTCATACAGTTACAGGCAATTTTCAATTTCTTTAAAGCATTTAGTTTACTCTTCACTGCAAGATACATAAAGCAAAGCAAACTTGAACCAAAAGATAGAACGGTCAAAACAAGAAATTACTTTATGACAACACTGTGTCATGGTTTATGTCTCAGTTATAGCAATGGTCTGGTGATGGCTCCATACACTCTCACTTTACAATCCTGTATAAAAATATCAAATGGCTTCCCATTGCGGCCCACTCTGGATCCTAAAGTATGCAGTTTTGTTTCTAAGCCCACATTTCTTCAAAGGTGGACATGCACTTTGAGTTTGAGGACTGTCCTTGATCAGACGTGTGTAGAATATGAAGCCATATTTACAACGTAAACGTCAACCCTGTGTTTTGATTATAAATGTATTCTTAGTCACATTTTAGTAGGATAATAGCTTTACATTCATATTTCTTAACATTCATCTTCATAATGATGAAGAGTATTTGGAGATATGGGTGTAATATTTTCTTGGCACAGCAAACCTACTCCATCGTCTGTCACTTCCCCATGGCAGTCTCCTTCTGTCTCTTAACTTCTTTCACAAATAGGATTTTTATTAAATAAATTAGCATACAGCCTTCATAGAATTCTTTATTCCTTTCATTTATATCATTAAACAGCCTAGTGATGTCTGTGAATTAAATTTGGCAATTTATCAACTAAGACCGATAGACTTATGTTGAACCAATTAGCTTTTCCCAAAGACAAAGGGGAAGGAAAGTAGCCATGTTGCTGCGGTTAAACAGGTGAATGATACAGAGGCATAAGTCTGAGTTACTGGTTAATGGAGTTTATTTATTCAGCACAGCAACTCCAGGGCTGAGGCAGGGAACTGTATAGGAGAACCTTGAGTAAGATGGAATCCTGGGTTGGTAGGTGGGCAACTTGGGTGAGAAACTTGAGCAAATAGCTTAGCTTAGACAATGGATGGAAGTGTAAATACATGGGAATTAATGGTAGTGATTCACTGATTATGACAATGCCTTCATTTCTGATCTCATGTATTTAGACAATTTGAGTGTAAGTGCTGATTCAGGCACTTGTCAACATACACATTAGACAGCATGAGGCCACATCTTCGTGGTACCTAATAAAGCAGTTACGCTCAAGGTTCATGCAGAGCTGGGCCTTGTAGACCACATTTGACCCTGATTTGACCTGAGAATGTTGCGTGATCCTGATCTGATCTTTGCTGACTGGCTGGATGAAAACATGCTTTGCAACCTCACTGAGAGGCACAGGGATGTAATGTAATATGTGTGGAGCAGTTGCCATATATGGTTCATTACCCCATAAAGGGTTAAGTTCTAATTAAGTTCAGTTTACATCCCACCTCAGGTGGCAAAGTCTCATTTTTCTTGGGGAAATAAATACAGCAAAGCCCAGCCACAAACTTCCAAAATGCAGATAGATCATTAGTGTGTCATTAGTGGGGTCACCTGGCCCAGATGGATTTCCCAGTGAATTTTATGTGTGATTGGTTGATCCTAAAACTAGATAAAGTTTTATCTAGACTTAATAACAGAATCTATGAAGATTGTGTAATTATAAAGGATAATTTACATAAAAATAAGCTAATACAGCTAAGCTGTATTTTAAAAATGATCCCATAAAATGTGTGATTAAACTCAGGCCCACTTGCACAGTAATCAAATGCTGATAGTTCTATTTATTTGCTGTCATTCATTTATTACGCTGATAACATTTTGCACTTCACCCATCTGGTATTAACGAGGGTAAAATGGCTCAGCTTTCATCAATTTCTGTGATTGCTAACCGGCCTAGAAGAAGCAGTGTTTGTTGCTGTTCAAATCTTCCAAAAGCCGAACAGCAGTGGAGAAGAAATAAAGCAGGAAACCCTGGACAGAGGAACAGTTTTTGCTTCTGGATCAACTGGTCAATGAGAATGAAAGTGGTTTGCGACGTAGATTTGGCTCCAAGTCATCACTGCTGCATTGTTGCATTGTTGCATTTTTCCTGTTGCTAAATACCTCAGTGTTGTGATGACTTTAATTTCCGGTGATATTGCGATCGTAACAAGCTTGATTGTCATTCCGTGTTTGGAAAATATCGCTCCTGCCTCTTCTTTCAGTCATTTTCTCCTCTGCTTAAGAAATTCCCAAGCCTCCTAAAAGTCCTCCTCCCTGCTCTTAACAGATCTCACCTTAGGAGCTCTCTTAAGAGCTAAGATTCTTTAGGAATACCTTTTATCTACTCCTTCTCCTACCCTTGATAAGATAAGATAAGATAAGATATTTTTTATTAATCCCACGAATGAGAAATGTCCTTGTCACAGTAGCATGGATTTTGGCAAATATATGTACAGACAGCAATAACGACTTGACATGGTTAAAATAAGAAAAAAGAGTTACCCAAATACACATTTTGAAAGAATATATACAAAAATAAGAATGTTCTGAAAAATATACAGAGAAAAGATGTGCAGAAATATAGAGGCCTTCTGTATATACAGTTATGGTACAGTGGAATAAAAACTCTACAAATAAATAATTACTTAAACTATGAAATGGAGATTTAGTGCAAAAAAGCAGTGTAATGAGCAGATGTATTTGTTCATGGATAAAAAACTATTGACTCAGGCTGGTGTTAAACAGCCTGATGGCAGCTGGGATGAAGGACCTGCGGTAGCGTTCCTTCTTGCATCGTGGATGCAGAAGTCTGCCACTGAAGGAGCTGCTGAGGTCGGTTTAGAGCACACCAGTCCACGAAGTTGGTGATGACCTCCAGGTATTCCAGATCGTTTCCCTGAGATACACGCCCAACAATGGCTGTATCATCAGAGAACTTCTGGAGGTGGCAGCTGTCTGTGTTGTGTGTGAAGTCCGATGTATACAGGGTGAAGAGGAAAGGAGAGAGCACAGTACCCTGCGGCGCCCCCGTGCTGCAGACTACCACATCAGACACACAGTCATGAAGCCTCACATACTGCGGCCTGTTGGAGAGGTAGTCGATGGTCCATGCAGCCAGGCTACTGTTGACTCCAGCTCCCTCCAGCTTCCCCCTGAGCAGTGATGGTTGGATGGTGTTGAAAGCACTGGAGAAGTCAAAGAACATGACTCTCACAGTGCTACCGGTGTCGTCTAGGTGGGAAAAGCATCTGTGCAGCAGGTAGATGACAGCGTCTTCCACACCTATGCCTAGACGATAGGCGAACTGCAGCGGGTCCATGTTGTCGTTCACCAGATGACGGAGGTGGCCCAGGATGATCCACTCCATGGTCTTCATCAGATGAGAAGTCAAGACTACTGGCCTGAAGTGGTTCGGCTCACTGGGACGTGCAGTCTTGGGAACTGGAACCACGCAGGATGTTTTCCACAGGAGCGGAACTCTCTCCAGACTGATGCTCATGTTGAAGATGTGCAGAAAAATCCCACAGAGTTGATCTGCACAGTCCTTGAGGAGCCTGGAGCTGATGCCATCAGGACCAGTAGCCTTCCTTGGTTTGATCCTCCTCAGCTCCCTCCTCACCTGGTCCGTGGTTATGGAGAGGAAATTCTTAGAAAACGTCAGGATTCTAAGCATTTTCTTAGAATTTGGCCATTAGGAGGAACTCTTAGCGCTAAGAATTTTTAGGAATACAGACCCAGGTTTGTATAACATTACTGGTAAAACGACCCTTTAGACTGTGGATCCAGTTTTGTTGCTAAATATGGATTATAAAATATTAATGAAGGTAATGGCCCATTGATTGGTCTCATCACTAACAATGACGAGACAGCCTACAGAGAAGAGGTACAGTACCTGACCACATGGTGCGCTGACAATAACCTGCTCCTTAACACCAGCAAGACCAAGGAGCTCATTGTGGACTTCAGGAAGGAGAGAAGAAGCACGCATGACTCCATTCACATGAACGGAATGGCCGTCGAACGTGTCTCCAGCTTCAAGTTCCTGGGGACCCACATCTCAGAGGACCTGTCCTGGACCACCAACACCTCCAGCCTGGTCAAGAAAGCTCACCAGCGCCTCTTCTTCCTGAGGACTCTGAAGAAGAACCATCTGTCTTCAGCCATCCTCGTGAACTTCTAACACTGTGTGATTGAGAGCATCCTAACGAACTGTGTCACAGTCTGGTACGGAAGTTGCTCTGCTGCGGAGGTCAAACACCTGCAGCGCCTAGTGAAAACTGCCCAGCGCATCACGGGAACTCCACTCCCTGCCATTGAGGACGTCCAGAAGAAGCGCTGTCTGCGTCGTGCCCGCAGCATTCTGAAGGACTCCTCCCACCCGGCATATGGACTATTTTCCCTCCTGCCCTCAGGCAGGCGTTTCAGAAGCCTCCAGACAAGGACCAGCAGACTGAAGAATAGCTTTTTCCCCAGAGCTGTGACCTTACTGAACTCTGACCCCCGCTGACCCCCACACACCAATTCACAGTCATTCAATCACTGACCAAAGACTTTTACATCATCACCACTGCACTATTGGACTACTCTGCACATGCTCACTTTCACTTTATACAATCTGTTTGCAAAGTACTATGTACTGAACATTGCACTAGTCTAGTAACTTAGATTAGTCACTTAGCCACTGCTATTATTTATTTTTGCACTGTAAGTTGCCCATGTCATCTGTCTTTGTATCGCCTAATTTATCATCTGCCATCTCCTCTATTGTAAATTATGTTATGCTAGTTCCTGTTTATAGTCTTCTCCCACTTAACGAACAATCCATCTGTATAATACACTATATTACCAAAAGTATTCGCTCACCCATTCAAATGATCAGAATCAGGTGTTCTAATCACTTGGCCTGGCCCCAGGTGTATAAATTCAAGCACTCAGGCATGCAGACTGTGAAACAAGACATTTGTGAAAGAATGGGCCGCTCTCAGGAGCTCAGTGAATTCCAGCGTGGAACTGTCATAGGATGCCACTTGTGCAACAAATCCAGTCGTGAAATTTCCTCGCTCCTAAATATTCCACAGTCAACTGTCAGCTCTATTATAACAAAATGGAAGCGTTTGGGAACAACAGCAACTCAGCCACGAAGTGGTAGGCCACGTAAAGTGACGGAGAGGGGTCAGCGGATGCTGAAGCGCATAGTGCAAAGAGGTCGCCGACTTTCTGCACAGTCAATTGCTACAGAGCTACAAACTTCATGTGACCTTCAGATTAGCCCAAGTACAGTACGCAGAGAGCTTCATGGAATGGGTTTCCATGGCCGAGCAGCTGCAGCCAAGCCACACATCACCAAGTGCAATGCAAGGCGTCGGATGCAATGGTGTAAAGCACGCCGCCACTGGCCTCTAGAGCAGTGGAGACGCGTTCTCTGGAGTGATGAATCACGCTTTTCCATCTGGCAATCTGATGGACGAGTCTGGGTTTGGAGGTTGCCAGGAGAACGGTACATTTCAGATTGCATTGTGCCAACTGTGAAATTTGGTGGAGGAGGAATTATGGTATGGGGTTGTTTTTCAGGAGCTGGGCTTGGCCCCTTAGTTCCAGTGAAAGGAACATTGAATGCTTCAGGATACCAAAACATTTTGGACAATTCCATGCTCCCAACCTTGTGGGAACAGTTTGGAGCGGGCCCCTTCCTCTTCCAACATGACTGTGCACCAGTGCACAAAGCAAGGTCCATAAAGACGTGGATGACAGAGTCTGGTGTGGATGAACTTGACTGGCCTGCACAGAGTCCTGACCTGAACCCGATAGAACACCTTTGGGATGAATTAGAGCGGAGACTGAGAGCCAGGCCTTCTCGACCAACATCAGTGTGTGACCTCACCAATGCGCTTTTGGAAGAATGGTCAAAAATTCCTATAAACACTCTCCTCAACCTTGTGGACAGTCTTCCCAGAAGAGTTGAAGCTGTAATAGCTGCAAAAGGTGGACCGACATCATATTGAATTCTATGAGTTAGGAATGGGATGGCACTTCAGTTCATAGAATGAGTAAAGGCAGGTGAGCGAATACTTTTGGTAATATAGTGTATGTTCATAGTACCTCCCTCAATCATTATGTATATCTTGCTCATTAACCTGTGTATATATGGTCTCACCTGTACATAGGTTCTGATCTGTAAATATTGTCCATATGCTGTAAAAACAACCTGTACCATACTACTTATATACCATAATATTTATGCCACGTGCACTTACTGCCTATTGCACTTCTGGTTACATGCTAAACTGCATTTTGTTGCCCTGTACATGTACATGTGTAATGACAATAAAGTTGAATCTAATCTAATCTAAAAAAAATTGTCTGAAGAATGTCCTACCCAGTATTATTTCTTCAAACCAGACAGGTTTTGTCAGTCAGACAGACACTCTTTGTAACCTTAGTATCTTGAATCAAACTGCTACAGCCTGGGCCTTCAGCTATGGTTTTGACAAATAACATGTGCTCCGAGCCCTGTGAGCTATATCGTGGAACTCACCAGGGATGCTCCCTGAGCCCCTTGCTCTTTGTATTGGCTATTGAGCCCTTGGTCACAGCTATCACGTCTGCTTATACTGGGTATAGAATATACCCAGTATAAGCAGGGGGGCACATGGAACACAAAGTGCCTTTGTATGCTGATGTCCGTCCCCCATACGTCTCTAATGTAAGGACTGCCAATCCTCAGTCTGTTACACCTATTTCATAGGTGTAACAGAACCATAACATAATGGAAACCAATGAAATCTGATTGTAATCCTGTACAAAAGATTCTTCGATTATCAGGAACATGCCAAACCCAGTAAAAATGATGTGTTTTACATTAAAGGAACACTATGAAAACATTCTATGTTGAATGGCTTATTTACTTGTATTTTTGAACCACACCTATGACTTCATATTTAGCATTTTCCAATCAGGTCTCACAATCACTAATATTTCATCACAATTTCCTTTGTTAGAGAAATGATAAAAGGCAGACACAAAGATAAAAGAACAACAGTAAAGCCATTAAGCAAATAGCATCATTAAAGCCAATTATTCTTCACCTGTTGACTTTGTACTCGTTGAGAGCGCCATCCGTCTCTCAGCATCTCGATGGAGCTGGTAAGGTGTCAGAAAGGCTAACAAATTACTTCAACTAATTGCTTTTTTATTTACTATCAGCAGCCACATACATGCATAGGGGAGAGTCCAACTAACAATCTACTCTGTATCCATTGTTTTTACATGGTGGAAGTTTAGCCATCAGTCGATGAAAACATTAATCATTCTGTGAGGTTCTCTCATCAATAAGTCGCTGTCTATAAAGATAATTTATCACTGTAGTAACAATAATTAATCTTTAACATCAGCATTATATCTTCACTTGTCCCCTGTGTTCTTGCTGTTGATTTTTGCAACTAATAATGACTGCAACAAATCTAAAATCTTTTTTTTTTTTTTTTTTTTTTTAAACTATACACAACAAATGGATCAATATCTGCCAGTTTGACCACATTCATGTGTTAAAGCGTTCTGTGTTGCCTTTAGTCTAGTAATATCCACTGGATTCAGACTGATACAAGCAGCTAATTTTGACTTATCAAAGCTTAAGCACATGACAGCTTAAGGGCAGTATGTGATATGGGCAAATGGAAAAGTGGGCATCAGGACATTAGTGTGGATTAGGGCAATATTAAATCAAATCATGTCATTAGTACCTGCCTTGCTGTCTCACACACCACGGCAATATGTCAAGATTACAATGCAGAGATACAGTCAATGGTACACACAAATAATAAATGATTATGTACTACATTGATACATACAGGTATGTGTTCAGCAGGCAAATATTCCATTATTCTCCATTGCTCTGTCTCATGACACTGAGATGAGTGAACATTTTCTTAAACTCTTCATTGCTGTTGCAAGACATTAGCATTAATGCTTTTTGATAATGCTGCAAAAGTCAAATGTCAACGATGGTGCACAAGCTTTTTCTAATGACTGAGGCAAGGGATTACTTTAATGAGTGGTATCCAATTAACTCTGATCTTTGGCTACCTAAAGGCGATCTTCCAGATATGCAGTGGATGAGAAATAGTAACAAAAAGATTCATTTGATTTGTCGCTAACTTGATATCTTACATATCTAAGGACATGGGATAGACAGGGCCAAGAAATTGAACCCTAAATGCTGTAAACACTTGACAAACAAGAAAACGGGGTGATTAAAGGTTAATCACTCTCACTCCGTACAAGTCACCAACCCTGGATCCAGCAAACCAGCCCCAGACCATCACACTTCCTCCTCCATATTTGACAGTTAATGTCACATACTGTGGAACCATCCTCTCGCCTACTCAGCGGCGTACAAAGATCCTGCGTGATGAGCTGAAGATTTTAAAGTTTGTTTCATCAGTCCATAATACCTTCTTCTAGTCTTCAGTAGTCCAAAGGCGGTGTTTCATGGCCCAGAGTCTTTCTCTTATTCTGACATCTAAGCAGTGGTTTTCTTGCTGCAACTCATTCTGTCAAACCTGTAGCTTGAAGTCTTCTTCTCTTCACAGTTGAAACTGAGACTTGCTTGCTATGACCAATATTAAGCTGTACTTGGAGCTGTTGGACGTACATTTTAAAGTGTTTTGACAGCCATTTTTGAAGCAACACATTACAGTACAGTACAATAATGTTCACTTGATGTTCATGAGGGCCTGGTACCACAGTGTGTTCCAACACTGATTTTATGCAGACAGAGGGGGTCTTAAGTAACCAAGAAAAGTTGGTACACATGTTCCCTGAAAGAGGCCTTTTTGTATAATTCTGAAATGTACATTATTTTTCAGTTTTGGGTAATCAAACCAACATTTTTTTTTACCTCTGGCTGTTCAGTTTGTGCCATTTCATGCTATTCATTGGACTTATACAACTTGAATTGCAATAAATATCTAGAACAATTAGGGTATTCTAAAACGTTTGACCGGTAGTATATATTACTGCCTCATTTTCAAGGTGCAAATAACAAACTCCCCTGCCAACAAGATTTTTGTGGTGGAAAATTTGTCTATCTATCTATCTATCTATCTATCTATCTATCTATCTATCTATCTATCTATCTATCTATCTATCTATCTATCTATCTATCTAGATACATTGCCATACACATCATCTGACCATCAGTGAGTTGTATTTGTTTACAAAAGGACTATCCAATTGTGTGCAGGGGTATATTTTTTCTGTATCAGTTGAAACATGTCCCATGGTGAAATCCAACTGGCATATTACTACACCATTCCAGCTGCAGATGTGCACTAAAAAAATCTATCAATTTGAGATGTAGAAATATATATTATATGTTTACAATACAACATTATCACACTGAGGTTACTGAAGCCTTTTCACGCATATAGCAGACAACAGGTCTATACCTGTCTATTCCTGTTAAGGGTCACGGGGCTCTGCTGGAGCCTATCCCAGCTGTCATCAGGCGAGGCAGGGGTATACCCTGGACAGGTCGCCAGTCCATTGCAGGGCCAACACAGAGACACAGACAACCATTCACACACACTCACGGCCAATTTAGAATCAATAAACCAATTAACCTAATTAGCATGTCTTTGAACATACTAATTAGGCTAATTAGCAGAATTATAACCATGCCTCACAGGAAGTCAACCACTTTGAATGTAGTAATAGTTGGAGGGGACATGGCCTGCCACTCTGACTGAATCTGGTCGGAGATGCTGAAATAATAGTGTGGTGATCAAGCAGCTTGCAATGTGTGGGCACAGAAAGTCATGAATCCTGATGAAGGCCTCATCAGTGATCTCCTCTTTTTCTTTCTCTTTGTTGTCATCCACCTGCTATGTTGTTGTCTTGCTTTTCACGATTTGATGATTTCTTTAGTTTTCTCATTCTCTTTGCTCTTACAGCCCTTGTTCCTTCCCTTTACTTACTCTCACTTTGTTTTGTAATCTTCTTGTTTTCTTCTATTCCTTTCCCCCTCTTTCCATTTACTTATCACACTAATATGATCTATCCCTAAGGCTATCCTAGCTTGTTCTTCTTCTTTACCTCATTCATTGTCTTTTTTGTTATAGTCTTTTCTATTGCTATGCTATCAGATCTATACTGTTTCCTTTATAACATTCATCCAACTTGTTTTGTGTTTTTTTTTTCACTCCTTTGCTATTTAATTTTTGTTTTGTTCCTCATCTCATTCCTGTCCTTGCTCTGTTCTGTTCCTTGTTTCAGTTTGCTTCTCCATGCTCCCTAAATTCCTACTTCTTCCTCCTCTCAGGTCTTTCGCTGCTCTCTCACTTCTATCACAGTGTGCAAACATTTTTATGACCGTGGGTGAGACAAGAGAAAAAAGGGCTGCATTATTTGAGGACATCCCATAGCCAAACCATTTCCTCGTCTGAAATTGTGGAGGCAGACGAGAAACATTCCTGAAAATGCTAAACATTCAGATGAGGCTTATTAACACTGGAACTCATCAAATGCTTTCAGTGTTTTGCAGGAACTTAGAAGCTTTTGTAGTGTCTGACCTACTGTCAGAAGACTGCTTAGACAATCAACATCAGTGTCTGTCAACACCATCTACTGTATGCATTGAGACTGATCAGCCTCACTATGGTGAAGCTATGTCTACATTTGTTTTTCTAAAAGCAGCAGTAACACAGGGCAGGAATACACCCAGGCTCTTACAATTAAAGAATTAATAGAACATATTTTAGTTTGAAATATTGTGCCTTTTATTGCCGCGTTCTCTCCAGGTGCTCCGTCTTCTTCCCACTGCCCAAAGACATGCTGGTTAATTGATGAGTCTAAATTGGCCATAGGTGTGTATGCGAGTGTGAATGATGACCAGCCCCCCGTAACCCTTCACAGGACAAGTGGTTACAGAAGAGAAATTACTACTAAAACTGGAGACATTAAATTACAGTAAGTTTACATCTTAACTGGTATGATACAAAAAGCAACACCAACACCAATTAAACACTAAATTAGTACTGATTTCCAATTTCCATGTGGGGTTTGTATGTTCTACCTCTGTCTGTGTGGCTTGCTCCCATAATCTGAAAATGTGACTGGCAAATCAACTGGTGTATGCTATTGCCTAATAGTAATAATAATAACAAAAGGAAGAAGAAGAAGAAGAAGAAGAAGAAGAAGAAGAAGAATGTTCTTGATCTATCCAATCGTTCACACAGTAGTGTTTACATTTGGAGCAGTGGGCTGCAGCCTGAAGCAGACCAAGCATAGGGAACAAGTTGGGGTTACGTGTTGCTCAAGGCACTGTAGCCATGGACACAGGAGTAGGTGAACCTGGGACCCTCCGGTTCCAAGCCTCACCTCTAACCACTACTCCACAGCTCTCCAAAATTTGCATAATACTAATACATTTCATTTATGGGCGCCTTTCAGAGCACTCAAGGTCAACTTATAAGAAACAGCATTGCATAAACATAAAACATACCATAAAATGATGAAAACAAAAGTGAGATAAATGGAGTGAGTTTTTTCAAAGGAATGAGTTTTGATGGTATAGCTGTTATTATGATTATTATGGTATAGTGTAGTTCATGGAAATACTGGTACATACAACAAAGCAATGTACACAAGTTCAGTAGGTAGCGCGGACTGTCCACATACCCGAGGGATAGTGAATCATTCCCAGAAACATGCCACGTGTCCACACAAGTGTCACTGAGCAACACACTGAACCTTCAGTTACTCCCAGTGCATGGCAGAGGTGTGTGAATGTGTGTGTGCTTGTGTGAGCAAATGGGTAGTGTCTGTGATTGTAATTCACTTTGAGTACCAATAGGTAGAAAGGCGCTATATAAAAACAAGGCCATTTACCATTTACCATTTAGATTGACAAATAGGCAAAGATCTTCATTTGCAGTTACAGATTTCTTTTGCTTTGTCGCTCGCCTACTGAATGTTTGAGTTTTAGTAACCACATAGTTGATGTATGTTGTCACGGCAAAGACTACACTTACATGAGATAGCCCTGACCCCTTGCTCTTGCGACAGTGATTACATTGTACTTACCAAGGTCATTGCTGAGATTATATAATTAAACCCAAGTTTACATTTAATTAGCACAATCCAGAATATGGGCGGTGTGGAATGTAAACATGCAGGTCATGTTTTTAGGTAACTCAGATAAGCAAATCTGTGTGAATTAATAATATGATAGAAAGTTAATTTCCGTGGGATTGCATAATTAGTCACATCATTCCTTGTGACAAGAGAGCGTGTGTGACAATGTGCTAACGTGAGTATATGCACATGTATATTCAAAAGTGTATGTGTCTACTTGTTTATGCGTGTTTCATTATTTGTGTTCAGGGACTGGTGGCAGGCTTAAATGGTTTTCCCATTGACATAAGGCTGACCTGTCAAACAATTTGTCACATTAATGTGTCTGTGTGTCTTCTATTCACACGATTAAGCTTTAGTGAGGGGAACAATTCCCATTTGATTGCCTTTGTGTCCATAATGTATAGTTGTGTGACATGCTGGCCTGCCCCTATACATACATACATACACACACATATATATATACACACACACATATATATATTATGGTAAATGGCCTTGCTTTTATATAGCGCTTTTCTACCTATTGGTACTCAAAGCGCTTTTACAGTCAGAGACACATCTACCCATTCACTCACACAAGCACGCACACATTCACACACCAGTGCCACCACTGGGAGCAACTGGGGGTTCAGTGTCTTGCTCATGGACACTTCGACATGTGGCACATTCCGGGGATCGAACCGCTAACCCTCTGGTTCGTGAACAACCCGCTCTACCTACTGAGCCACAGTCGCCCCAATTGCATGCCGTTCAGGAAATAAATCTTTGAATATATGGAATGAACCTTGGAATATATTGAATGAAAGTTTGAATATATTGAATGAAAGTTTGAATATATTCAATGAACTTTGAATATATTGAATGAAAGTTTGAATATATTGAATAAACTTTGAACATATTGAATGAAAGTTTGAATATATTGAATGAACCTTGAATATATGGAGCAAACTTTGAATATATTGAATGAACCTTGAATATATGGAGTGAACCTTGGAATATATTGAATGAAAGTTTGAATATATGGAGTGAACTTTGAATATATTGAATGAAAGTTTGAATATATGGAGTGAACTTTGAATATATTGAATGAAAGTTTGAGTATATTGAATGAAAGTTTGAATATATGGAGTGAACTTTGAATATATTGAATGAACTTTGAATATATTGAATGAAAGTTTGAATATATTGAATGAAAGTTTGAATATATGGAGTGAACTTTGAATATATTGAATGAAAGTGTGAATATATTGAATGAAAGTTTGAATATATTGAATGAAAGTTTGAATATATTGAATGAACTTTGAATATATTGAATGAAAGTGCGAATATATTGAAAGTTTGAATATATTGAATGAAAGTTTGAATATATTGAATGAACTTTGAATATATTGAATGAAAGTTTGAATATATGGAGTGAACTTTGAATATATTGAGTGAAAGTTTGAATATATTGGATGAAAGTTTTAATATATTGAATGGAAGTTTGAATATATTGAATGAACATTTGAATATATTGAATATATATTTAAAAACTTGATTGACATACAAAACCTAGCCGTATCCTTTTCATGAAAGTGATAGCCTTCTGAATTTGCTGGTTTTACAAAATGGCATCAGTTTTATTCCAATACTTTCTTGAACTGGAAAACTTTTTTGCCACAGGTTGTACTCCAAATGACACTAACAATTTGGAGACTATATCGCGTCACCTTGAGGATCATATCTCTATTATTGCAACATTCACAGTACTTATGAGTAATGTTCAACAAAACATTGCTGAAAGGACATTATGCATCATTCCTGAAGGAATTTATGAGTCTCTCAGGGAGATGTTGGCGGATATAACATTCCAGCTTGAAGCTGATGTACAAGCTAATGGCATGGGCACTCATTCTGCGTCTCAGAGAGGAAGGCCAAAGTAAGTAATATTTAAATAAGGGTATGGGGGTAGAGGCTGATGCAGGTCAAGAGTAATCTCTACTTAGTAACATGGTACAATAAAGAAATTACAAACATGTTATGTATTGTATTGTATTATTACATGGAAATTAGGCAAGGAAATACAACATTGTATTCACACTATGTGAATTAACACATTTACATATTTGTTTTTTATTTTATTTTTTCTCTTTAAAGGTACAACATACCAGCTGCTCAGTTGATTCACATGCGGGATTTAGGATTTAGCTGGATGGCCATATCTCGGATGCTGTCTGTAAACATACAAACACTGTACAACCACAGGACACAACTCGGTCTGGTCGACTATGGGAGTTACACTGACATTGCAAATGTTGATCTGGATCGACTTATTGCTGAGATTCTCAGGCAAACCCCCGGTTCTGGAGAGACCTATGTCACTGGTAGTTTGAGAGGAAGAAGAATCAGAGTTCAGCGTTGGTGGGGTACGGGAGCGTTTAAGGACAGTAGATCCAGTGGGGCGAGCCTTGAGAGGACGAAGGGTAATCCAGCGGCGGGTCTACAATGTCTCTGCCCCAAATCAAGTGTGGTATGTGTTGTTTTATAAATTCGATTAACATTAGTTATTTCTCCCCAGCTGTTCAATGACACAATTCATTGTGTGAAGTTACATTTTTATGTACATCTAGTGTGGTTTATTATAATAATAATAATAATAATAATAATAATAACTATTTTCTTCTTATTTCAGGCATATTGACACTAACCACAAGTTAAATCCATGGGGATTTGTGTATCATGGAGCAGTTGATGGCTACAGTCGCTGCATTACCTTCCTGAGATGTGGCACAGACAACCGAGCATCGACTGCCTTGCATCTTTTCCAGGGTGCTGTTGATGTATTTGGACTGCCACATCGTGTCAGGGGTGATGCTGGTAGCGAGAACATTGATGTTGCACGGTTCATGATTGAGAATCGAGGAACAAACAGAGGAAGTTTCATGGTTGGACGTAGTGTCCATAATCAAAGGATCGAAAGATTGTGGGCAGAACTAAACAGGGTTGTGTCAGGATACTATAAAGACCTTTTTCTCTTTATGGAAAATTTCAGCGCTGACCCTCTTCACATTACAGCTCTTCACCATGTTGATCATCCAAGAATTAACAGATCTGTGGATGAGTTTGTGAGCCAGTGGAACAACCACAGCTTGAGGACAATGGAGAGTCGGTCCCCACTGCAACTGTGGACAATTGGAATGCTCCAGCTTCCTCAGCATCAAAGGCCACTCAATCGTGTGCCTGTACAACCCCCTTATGATCACCAGTGGAATGTGGAATTAAGGCCCATCAACCCCTTCACTGATGATGGAAATCATGGAATTGAACTTTTTGTCAGAGCATGTGACCTGCTTGAGAGATAGTCTACTAGCTGCAGTAATCCAGTTGTTACACTATTGTGGTGTCATACATTGTCACATAGACTCAGATATAACTAAGTAATTTTGAGAAATGTGTGTACAGGTCCTAGGTCTGAAGATTTGCTTATAATGTGCTTTTCTTTCATAACAAACTGTGATGTTAACACCAGATAGATATGTGCCATGCATATTATATTCAGCTGTGGATGAAGTATTCCGTTCTTTTAGTTAAATAAAAGCATATAAGTGTAAGTAGAATTATAAAGTTTTATACAATGCAAATACTCAAGTAAAGGACCTGAAATCTGTATTTAAGAAGAATACCTGGGTAAATGTACTTAGTTACTGTCCACCCCGAATATATTATATATTATTGTACACAATGCATTAATTTAAGCCTACTGATGAAGATAAACTTATATAAATTCGTTTTGTGTACAGTTTTTCCAAATTGAAAAAATATGCCAGGTCCCGCATGCACATATCCTGTAGACACCAAAATAACAATGAACCAGTCCATACAATGTAGAAGGCCCTTCCATAACCTTTAGAGGAAATAATCTGCGCTAATCACTCAATTGCTGTGGGTCATATCAAAGGGTGGAAATAAATTACATACATTGTACAATTGTGAACTTAAAAGTTCACAACTGTGTGCATTATGAAATCTGAAGAAAAAAACATGGCTTGAAATATATCTTCAAAAGTAACAACATTTCTACTTATATTCCTTCCTGCCTTTATTCAGTACTATCTCTAGGAAGAACAAAATTAAATAACAGCAATTATTTTTGAAAAACAAACAAACATCCTCATCATAACTCAAGACCTCCATAATATTACATCTCACGCTCTTCCAAAGCCCGGTGAATTGCGTATGGCAAAAGTCATATCACATTTGAAAGTAGTGTAGACTGCATGAACCGGAATGCGAAGAATATTTTCACAAGTATTCGCTTGTGGAAATCGGGAATGGGTGATGAACTCAAGGCTTGGCTTTGGGGAGAAGCCCAGTGCTGGGACACTGTCACAACCAGTAACGAAAACAAGAATATCTTCCAGAGAGATATCGTTTTCACCTGTAAGACATAAAAAAAAAAAGTATCACAATTAATGGTGAATATGGCTATTTTCCTCAAGTCATTAAGTATTATACCACTAAAGTGATGTAAAGTGATGTAAGAGTGAGTAGTTAAATTCCCCAAAATTAGGCATTACTTTTTGTTTTTTCAACTGACATGGTACTTTGAAAGGACAGCTCATAATGCTATAGACTAGTGTTGTGTAAAACTATAAACTTCAATATACGTTATGTATTCAGTCATACACTCTATGTAACCTAATGAAATATGCTGTGTCAAAATCAGGTTTGGAATGCTTTAAGATAAGATTAGATAAGATATGTTTCATTAATCCCACGTATGGGAAATTTCCTTGTCGCAGTAGCATGGAGCAGCTATGTAGCCCTGTGAACAACTGTGTTTTGGGCTAAGCTATGCTGTGGAAATGTACCCAAAGTTCCCAATATGGTCTAAATAATCAGGACACCCTTATAAAACAAATGCAGAGAATAAGCAGGCTCAAAAACACCTGACTGGCCTAAAATAACACCCAATATCGGTAACACCCAATCGGTCCGAGTTAAACTAAATCTTCAAGATGGGCTGAACCTCCTTGGGGCAAAGACTACAGAGGAGCAGGGCAAACAAACAAAAAATAGATAGGAATTGATGAGGACCATAAGAAATCCAGGCTAAGTTTGCTCAAAGTTTTCTGGATACATAAGAAGCCATTACAATCCAGATATGACTATGGATGTGCAATGTTTTATATGAAATCATGTAGCCACAATAAATATATTTTAAATCTAAATAGACGGTATACTTTTCTTGAGGAGAAATACAACTTTTTCACTCTGTTGTGAAAGAGACATGTCAGAGTGAAGTGGGCTTTCTGTCCCATAGCATGAGAGGCTGCCCACTGCAGAGCCAATGACAGAGCATCTTGGACACCTAGAGACATTAAGCCATCTCTGAACCTATTAAAAGGAAAACAAACACAATGAATTTCAAACAAAAAAGTATGTATACTTTGACTTGCACTGGTGCGCTATAAAACGGAACATCCATCTGTGAAACTGTTGTTTTACAGTGGTAACATAGTTTCTATGGCAGCAACTATAAACATACCTTTCAAAAGGTGCACGGGTCCGCTGGAGGACATACCAGTGAGTCAAGTCCAAAGCAGTCTCTTGTTTGTTTTGCAGTGTTATGCGAACATTGTGACCTGCAAGACTGATCAAGCTGGATGCCTGTGCAACTGCATCTTGCAGTTGTGATTCAGTCTCAGCTTGTAAGATCTGAAAACATTAAAATAACATTAGGATATGAGAACAGTAAATACTGACTTTTATTTAGTATTAAGATGTACAACTGTTAGCTTTACTGTTTAACTTGCATGTTAATGAGTGCATGAAAAATTAATAATTTGTTAATAAATTCAATAGAATCAAAAGAAATCGTGCTCACCGACTGCACCTGTGACCTTGTTTCTTCATCAGTAATATGTTCAGTTTTGACCTTTACATTGTCCGGACCTTTTTGAAGACACTCATACAAGAGTTCAGACAGGAAACATGAGCAATTGACATTACCATAATCTGGCCAGCATTGAAGTATCCATTATCTTTCATCGCTGTTATCAAATAAAATTTAACAGGTTACATCAGGAATGTTCAGGCTAATTTTTATCAAAATTTCCAAAAAGGTATTATAGGACAATATATTATTACGGTATTATATAATACAGTATTAATATAATGTTGTTGGTCTGAGGCTGAGCACTCTTGGAGGTGGCTGAGGACAGAATACAAATTAAATTCCATAGGATCATGGACAATGCCACCCATCCCATCATAAAACACTGGTCAGACTCAAGAGCACATTCAGCAACAGATACAGACTCCCCCGCTGTTCAAGAGAGCGTTACAAAAAATCCTCTTTGGAAACTCATTTAATCAAAAGTACCTTTGGAGTTGCATGTGAGGACTTTAGCATCAGGTGGACCCTCAAAGATGCCAATTTTGTCCTTGATTTCATGAAGACAGAGTCGGAAAAACTCCCGAGTAGGTCCTCCATTGTCCACGGCACCCTCAGATATTCCATAGTCATCAGTAAACTTGACATCTACCTTCTTCTCGGGTGAAAAATTGGATCTCCCCAGGGCTCTGGATGCTCCATCCCACACACTTCTTCTTATGATATTGAAGCGCACTGTGCTGTCAGTATTTACTCTACATGAAATCTGCTCCATTATTCTCTCTAAAGTCATCTTTATATCACTGTAACAATAAAAAACAATAAAACAAAGTAATTTTTAGTGTCAATGGCAATAACTCACATACTCAACTATAATCCAACATTCACAAATTGCTATTAGATAGACAGATAGCGCTTGACCTCATTAAAGTACAGGTGCAAAAAACCTTAAAACAAGTCAAATTGAGGACGGATTGTTATTCGATCCAACCCACTTCTGAAGGTGGTCAGGGACACATTGTTAACACATTGAACACAAGTGTAAATGCAAATGCATCTCCAAATACCATGTGTAAATATATGTGGTGAAGTGCTATCTCATTGCAGTCTGATCACAAAAAAACACACTTTGATACCAGGTGTAAAGGGGACCATACATACAAATAACATATAATGCATGTTATAGCACAGGTAATCTCCATTTAGAGAAGTTTTACACCATTTTTTTTAATATATATATATATATATATATATATATATATTGTTGCTATTGCATATTGTTGACAAAATGACCACAGAAATGGCAGGATAACAGATAAAGAACAATAGGTTGCAGCTTGCTTTTTGCTATTTGTCTCTAGGCTAGAAAAAAAAGTTGATTAGATTTTTAGGTTTAGGTTCATTCCATATATTCAAAGATTAATTTCCTGAACGGCATGCCATAATATATATATATATACACATATAATATATATATATGTTATGTGTATGTATGGTCCCCTTTTGAGAATAGTATATGTATGTATATATATATATATATACACACATATATATATACACACACACATATATATATATATATATATATATATATATATATATATATATATATATATATATATATATATATACATACATATACTATTCTCAAAAATAGGCAAGATGATCAGAACTAAAGGGGTCGGCCTACCAGAGGGCAACATAGGTGATATCCAAGACAGCTACAAGTACCTTGGTATCCCACAGGCTAACGGAAATCATGAGGAAGCCACAAGGAAGTCGACCACGACCAAATACATCCAGAGAGTGAGGCAGGTCCTGAAAAGTCAGCTAAATGGCAGGAACAAGATCCAAGCCAACAACATGTAAGCAATACCAGTCATCAGATACCCCGCTGGGATCATAAGCTGGCCAAAGGAGGAGATAGAAGCCGCAGACATCAAGACAAGAAAGCTCCTCACCATGCACTGTGGGTTTCACCCCAAATCCAGCACCCTGAGACTATACACTAAGCGGAAAGAGGGAGGCCGAGGACTAGTGAGCATCAAGGCCACTATCCAGGAACATCAAAAATCCAGGAGTACATCAGAAAGATGGCCACAAAGGATGAACTGCTAAGTGTATGTCTCAGGCAACTGAAATCCGATAAGAGTGCAGAGGAAGAGGAGCAGATCACCTGGAGGGACACGGCATGTACCACCGCCAAAGTGAAGAAGTGGCCGATATCGAGAAGACCTACCAATGGCTGGAAAAGGCTGGACTCAGAGACAGCACAGAGGCACTGATTATGGCAGCACAGAGGCACTGATCATGGCAGCACAAGAACAGGCCCTAGCTACAAGAGCCATAGAGGCCAAGATCTACAAGAGTAGATCAGATCCAAGGTGCAGACTATGCAAAGATGCCCCTGAGACAGTCCAGCACATAGTAGCAGGGTGTAAGATGCTAGCCGGGTCAGCGTACATGGAGAGACACAACCAAGTGGCAGGAATAGTGTACAGGAACATCTGTACCCAGTATGGAATAGAAGTACCCAAGTTGCAATGGGCCGCACCACAGAAGATGCCTGAGAACAACATGGCCATGGTGCTGTCCAGACTGACAAACAGGTCCTGGCCAATCAACTGGACATAGTGGCGGTAGACAAGGAGCAGAAGAAGGCGGTGGTGTGATGTGGCAACCCTAACCCTAGGAACAGCTCAGTTACTGTGCTAAGTTACTCTGGTAGAGGACCTGAGCTTGAGGATGACACAGATACCACCCGAGGAGGGTGAGAGGGACGTTTTTTTTTGTTGTTTGTTTGTTTTTTTTTATATATATTTTTTACATATGGTGGTATCTGTGTCATTCTCAAGCTTGGGCGCTCAGGCCTAGGAGCTTAGCAGTTCCTAGGACTGCGCTCTTCTGGACTGAGGCTTCTGATGTTGTTCCTGTTGTTTCTGTTGGAGCCACTCCCCCAGTTTGGGGGTGCTCCTACTAGTGTTGTAGTCAAGACCACCTAACCCGAGACCAAGACAAGACCAAGACTTTGAGGGGACGAGACCAAGTCTAAGACCGAGACCGAACTGAATAAACAGAAGCATTAGCACAGCATTAGCATTAGTCTATTTGTCATATTGAAAAATAAATTAATTTCAAACTGTTGGTAAGGCTGGTCAATCGTCAAACACACTTCACCTTTGCCTCTGTCAAAAAACAAACAAAAAGAAAATCTCACTCCAAGCTAAGTTCATAACATAAGAGGTATAACCAAGTTTTTCAGATGGTTATACACACACATAGGCTTATACATTGGTTGAACAATTTTAATTATCTTTATGTTATTGCTTTATATTAGGCATATACCGAAATGAAAATTCTTGCCTGAAACCGAAAACCAAAAAGGAGGAAACCAAGGCCAAAAATCGAAAAACAAAACACTGAAAGAAATTATTATGCAAAGGAAATCCCACATCTTCTAAAACAGAGAAAGGCTGATCATCTAAAGCAGGGTTTCCCAAAGTGTGCTGGGGGTGTGCGAGCTGCCTCTACGGGGTGCACAAGAGGAAAAATGTTATAGTGGAGAAGTTATCTTAGCTGAGTCACCTGCGCTGCTCTTGAAAATCCTCAGATGGATTTATTTATTTTTTTAATCTATTCCCGAGCTTATGCTTTTTGTTATTCATGTTGTGGGCTCTGTGTAAATTTATTGCAGTTTAATTTAAATGACTGGCTTCTAATTGTGGAGTGCGCATGCTCAGAGGGATTTTCCTGTGCTGCTGCCGCATCCCTCTCATATTCAGCATAGCGATCTGGGTGTTTGGAATTCAGGTGATAAATTAAACCCAAAATTATTCTGCAGATGCACCTCCTCTTGAAATGTCAGCATTACACATTTGGCTAATCACTATCCGTTGCTATCCGCAGACATGTTGGCTGCGGTTTTTGCCCACGTCATTTCAAAAATCACATGGTCTCGACTGGTCTTGACAAAAAATCCCAAGTCCAGCTCGACTGAGACCGAGACAAGACCGACAAAAAATGGAGTTGATTCCGAGACAAGACCAACACCTTGAAAGTGCAGACAGGTCTCAAGTACCGTATAACTTCAATGACTAACTCAAGCTCACCAACATTGTCCTAGACTAATGTCTGGATTCATCCTATAATATTACTTTACGTGATGGACAACTATTTTCCAATTCTCACAGATGCACTTAGATGCAGATGCAGTATCATCCCCTTAAATTCTAAAACTTCAATACATTTTAACTTCAGTGTCTGTTTGATAACTGTTGGTCACCCGTTTTGAGCACTAACTGCATTAAGGGTTGAACGACTTCATATTTTTTAAAGTTGACCAATATGTGGTGAAAGTAAAGTCAACGTCAACTCATCGATGGCATCACACATAAAAACATACTAGAAAGTAATCATTTTCAACAATGAAATCTGTATCCTTGACCTAAATAAATACTGTAGCAACAACAAAAACACAGCTCGACTGGACAGACTGGTGAGGAGGGCTGGCTCAGTGGTGGGCACAGAGCTTGACTCTCTGGTGACAGTGGCAGAGAGAAGGACCCTGGACAAACTGCTGTCCATACTGGACAACGCCCACCTCCCTCTGCACAACACCTTCATCAGGCAGAGGAGTGTGTTCAGCGGCAGGCTGCTGTCTCAGTCCTGCTCAACCAACAGTTGAAGCGGCAACTTTATTTTAACAAATGTTATACCTTATGGAAACAGAAACATCTCAGTAGTGAAATCATTTTCATTGGTCCAACAGAATATTTTTATGAATATTTAAACAAAAATAGGCATGTGCATAAATTTGGGTACCCCAAAGAAATAATTCCATTAATATTTAATAGACCCTCCTTTTGCTGCAAGAACAGCCTGTAGACGCCTCCTATAGCCACTGACAAGTCCCTGAAGTCTGGCACGTGGTACTTTGGCCCATTCCTCCATACAAAACATCTCCAGTTCAGTCAGGTTTCTTGGCTTCCGTGCGTAAACAGCCTGCTTCAAATCAATCCATACATTTTCAATGATGTGAAGGTCTGGGGACTGGGATAGCCATTCCAGAAAATTGTACTTGTGCTTTTGCATGAATTCCTTGGTGGATTCTGAACAGTGCTTGGGATCATTGTCCTGCTGAAAAATCCAACCCCGGCATAGCTTCAAATTTGTGACAGATTCTTGTCAAAAATCTGCTAATACTGAGAGGAATTCATGTGGCCCTCAACTTTAACAAGTTTTCCAGTCCCTGTGCTAGCCACACAGCCCCATAACATGATGGACCCTCCACCATGTAAAAGCGCTTTGAGTACCAATAGGTAGAAAAGCGCTATATAAAAGCAAGGCCATTTACCATATTTCACAGTAGAAAATAAGTTCTTCTCGTGGAATTCAGTGGGTTTTTTTTCACCATGCATACCTCCTCTTGTTCTGACCAAATAACTCTTAGTCTCATCTGACCACAGTATTCGTTTCCCCAAATGTTTCTGGCTTGTCCAGATGTGCTTTTGCATACCTCATGCGACTCTTCTTGTGACGAACACTCAGGAAAGGCTTTTTGCGCATCAGCCTTCCAAAGAGCTTTTCCTGGTGCAAAGTGCGCTGGATTGTGGAACGATGAACAACTACACCATCAGTAGCCAGATGTTCTTGTAGATCTCTGGAGGTGGTCTGTGGCTTGTCTGTGACCATTCTAACCATCCTTCGCCTGTGTCTTTCCAGTATTTTTTTGGCCTACCACATCTTTCCTTCACAATGACTGTTCTTCTGGCCTTCCATTTCTGCACAACATTTCTGACTGTAGAAATAGACATCCCAAACCTTCTTGATAATTTCTTGTACCCTTCTCCTAATTCATGGTAATGAAGAGTGTTTATGTGCAACTAAGCTACTGTGACCAAGCATTTTCCCTTATCATTGATTAAAGATTATAAGTCTAAGTATTTTCATCTGAACACTGAGACTGAATAAAAAATGTCTATCAAACTTAACACTGTCGTCAATACAGCATTTCCGCTCAACCTATACCACTGCCACAAATTTAATATGAGAAAATAAACCGTTATTTGCTGCTGCTTAATTGTCACCGTCATCAATACAAAATTCCAACTCAATACATTCAATTCAATTCAATTCAATTTTATTTATATAGCGTCAATAACAATACAAATCGTCTCAAGACGCTTTACAAGACCCGGCCTGAAACCCCCAGAGCAAGCCTGAAGGCGACGGTGGCAAGGAAAAACTCCCTTTTAACAGGAAGAAACCTTGAGCAGAACCCAGCTCATATGGAGGGACCCATCTGCCTAAGGCCAGCCGGGTACAGACAGAGAAAGAGAACAGCAAGATAAACATACATTTGTCATAAATACACATATCTGACTAAAGCATACAAGTTGGATGCTATGATTCAAACTAATGATGTTACATGACAGTTATAATATAATATATAATATATAAGGGGAATCATCGGCAGGTTGGAGAATTGTTCATTCAGGTAGGAGTGGATAACAGCAGGATTCCATGGAGACTGGGCAGGCTGATGAGACCACAACAGCAGATGTAGTATGGAGCTCCACAGGAAGCACTCAACTCCAGGCCAGAGATACTCGGAAGAAGGGAGAGCAGCAGTAAACATTCTACATAGTAATAGCACAGAATTGCATGACTAGTAGCAGATAGGAATTTAGAGGGCAGGAGCTCTGTGCCAGAGAAAAAGAAAGTGTAGGACACGAGAGAGGAGAGAGAAGAAAGAAGGAGAACATGTGTTTGTTGCATTGTCCCCCAGCAGCCTTGGCCTATAGCAGCATAACTAAGGGATGGTTTAGTCCAGCCCTAACTATAAGCTTGATCAAAAAGGAAAGTCTTAAGCCTGACCTTAAAAATAGAGAGAGTGTCTGCTTCCCGAACCCAAACTGGGAGCTGGTTCCACAGGAGAGGAGCCTGATAGCTGAAAGCTCTACCTCCCATTCTACTCTTTGAAATTCTAGGAACCACAAGTAGGCCTGCACTTTCAGACCGAAGTGATCTGTTGGGATGATATGGTACAATGAGGTCTTTAAGATATGATGGCGCTAGGCCTTTGAGGGCCTTGTATGTAAGGAGGAGGATTTTAAATTCTATTCTAGACTTTAAGGGGAGCCAGTGAAGAGAAGCTAAAACTGGAGTAATATGATCTCTCTTGCTAATTCCTGTCAATGCTCTTGCTGCAGCATTTTGAATCAGTTGGAGGCTTTTTAAAGAGTTATTTGGGCAGCCAGACAGTAATGAATTACAATAATCCAGTCTGGAAGACACAAATGCATTAACTAGTTTCTCAGCGTCACTCTGAGACAGGATGTTCCTAATTTTGATGATATTACGTAGATGAAAGAAGGCAGTCCTGGTTACTTGCTTAATGTGACATTTAAAGGACATATCCTCATCAAATATAACACCAAGGTTTTTCACAGTAGTACTGGAGGCCAAGGTAATGCCATCCAAAGAAACCACGTGATTAGATAATGAATCTCTGAGATGCTTAGGACCAAATACAATAACTTCTGTTTTGTCTGAGTTCAAGAGTAAGAAATTACAGGTCATCCAAGCCTTTATGTCTCTAAGGCACGCTTGGAGTTTAACCAGCTGATTAGTTTCATCTGGTTTCATAGATAAATATAGCTGGGTGTCATCTGCGTAACAATGGAAGTTTATGCCATGTTTTCTAATAATCTTCCCTAATGGCAACATGTATAAAGTGAAGAGAATTGGTCCTAGCACAGAACCCTGAGGAACGCCATAACTTACTTTTGTATAAGCAGAGGAATCATGGTTGACATGAGCAAACTGGAATCTGTCAGACAGATAGGATTCAAACCAATCTAATGCAGTTCCTTTAATCTGGATCTCACTTTCAAGTCTCTGTAGTAAAATATTATGATCAATAGTGTCAAATGCAGCACTAAGATCTAGCAGAACCAGTATAGAGACAAGTCCACTATCTGAAGCCATGAGGAGATCATTGGTAACTTTAACCAGAGCTGTTTCTGTACTATGATGAACTCTAAAACCTGACTGAAACTCTTCAAACAGACCATTCCTGTTTAAGTGGTCACACAACTGATTAGCAACAACTTTTTCTAGAATTTTGGAAATAAAAGGAAGGTTGGAGATTGGTCTGTAGTTGGCTAAAACATTTGGATCTAGAGTGGCTTTCTTAAGTAGGGGCTTAATTACAGCAATCTTAAAAGACTGAGGCACATATCCTGTTAATAAAGATAAATTTATCTGGTTCAATATGGAGGTGTTAATTAATGGAAGAACATCTTTGAGCAATTTAATTGGGATTGGATCTAGAAGACAGGTTGATGGTTTAGATGTTTTAATTATTGAAGATAGCTCGAGAAGATCTACTGGGGAGAAGGATTCCAGATGTTGATAAGGTCTAACAGAAATTTCTAAAGTCACTGTACTTACATCTTTGACAGTCGTCGGAAGAATGCCTTGAATGTTTTCTCTAATGCCAACAATTTTATTAGTAAAGAAGCTGATGAAGTCATTACTACTGAGGGCCGAAGGAATAGATGGCTCAACAGAGCTGTGGCTCTTTGTCAGCCTGGCTACAGTGCTGAAAAGAAATCTGGGGTTGTTCTTGTTTTCTTCTATTAATGATGAATAGTATGCTGTTCTAATACTACGGAGAGCTTTTTTATAAGTCGTTAAACTATCTTTCCAGGCTATATGAGCTTCTTCAGAAATAGTGGAGTGCCAAATTCTTTCTAGCTTTCGGGCTGCCTGTTTTAAACAGCACAACTACGAATTATACCAAGGAGCTAGCCTCCTCCGATTTTTGACCTTCTTTTTCAGAGGAGCAACTAAGTTTAGAGTTGAACTAAGCGATGCAGCAGTGCCATCGACAAAATCATCTAATAGTGCAGGAGTTAAATTGTGGTTGCTGTTGTCCACATTATTGACACATGGCACTGGGATATATAAAGAAGGAATTAATTCTTTATATCTAGTTACAGCATCATCAGATAGACATCTACTGTAATGATATGTCTCTTCAGTTCCTGCGTAATCCATTATAGTAAATTCAAAGGTTATGAGGAAATGGTCAGACAAAAGAGGGTTATGGCTAAATATAGTTAAACCTTCAGTTTCTATGCCGTATGTTAATACCAGATCTAAGGTGTGATTAAAACTGTGAGTTGATCCGTTTATATTCTGAGAAAAGCCAATTGAATCTAATAATGATGTAAATGACGAGCTAAGGCTGTCACTGACAACATCAACATGGATGTTAAAGTCACCTACTATAATGACTTTATCTGTTCTAAGAACTAAATCACATAAAAACTCAGAGAATTCAGCTAAAAACTCAGAATAAGGAGCAGGTGGGCGATATACCACAACAAAAAGAATTGGTTTTTGTGTCTTCCGGTCTGGATGAGCAAGACTAAGGGTAAGACTTTCAAATGAATTAAAGCTCTCCTTAGGTCTAGGATTAATAGATAAATCAGAGTGGAAGATTGCTGCCACTCCTCCTCCTCTACCTGTGCTTCTAGGAATGTGATAATTACTATGACTGGGTGGCGTAGACTCATTTAAACTAACATATTCATCATCCTGCAGCCACGTTTCAGTCAAACTAAATAGATCAATCTGATGATCAGTTATCAGATCATTCACTAAAAGAGATTTGGATGAGAGAGATCTGATATTTAAAAGACCACATTTAATTTTCCTATTCTTCTGTTCTGCCAGTGAAGTTGTTCTGATTTGTATCAGGTTCAAATGAGTGACTCCTCTGTTGTTATTTCTTGGTTTAAATAATCTGAACATCTATAGAGTTTATAGAATTTTGGTTGTGCGACGGTGCTAGAGAAGCAGCAGAGAAGTGTGTAAGACTACAACTCTGCCTCCTGGTCTGAACTCTGAACATCTTACTTTTGTAGCCCACATACTTTCTGTGTGTGGGAGTCCAGCCACTGGGGTATGTGCATGCAAATATACATGTCCTTGTGTGTGAATGGGGTGGAGATATATTATGTGTGCACAACTGTCAAAGCGAGAAATCCAATTGGTTTAAATTTAAACCTGTAACACATCAACATATAGCAGTAGCTGACATATAGACTGCTGATTTCTAAAGAATATGAAGCACTGAAAGGCTTATTAAGTACTTTCAATACCCCAGATTTTAAGTCATATTGACTATCAGGCACCTGCCAGTGGATATGCAATATGTATCTTCCACCCCACAAATCGCCTGAAAACAAAACATAAAGTAACTTCAGTGGCTCCCTCTGCTCCTGCTGCCTGTCACCATAGGAGGCCACAGGTTGGGTCCACAAACCCCTTGGGACTTTGCTCCCCCAAGTCCCTTCGGGACCATGCTGACGCCGGAATTGATGCTGCAATTAATATTACTCAACTTTTATTGATATATTAGATATATAGAGTGAGAAAAACATGGGGAATGAAGCAACGGGAACAAAGGGGAAGGCAGGGCTATATGCACACATGAGGAAGAGAGGGGTGACGAGACACAGGTGACAGAAATACAGAAATCAAGAGACACAAGGTGAAACCAATTACACAATCAACACAGAAACACAGGGAGCAAAATAGGAAGTCAAAAACAAAATAAAACAGGAAACAGGAAGACAAGAGACAAACGAAACGCGGACACAGAAACCACAGAAACACAACCATCACACCCATATTTCCAAAGATCCTGAGAATCCTCTGTTATTTCCAACTGGTTGGAGAGCACAATCAAATAGGGAGATCACACAGCGACCATTTAAATTACCATACATTTACTTAAACAAAAGAACCAACAGAACACAACCTAACCAAATAAACAAAACTACACTGGGGTGCCTGGAGGCAGAGGTGATTCTCGAGTCTGTGGGGGCCCCAAGCAAAAATTCCTATGGGGCCCTACCAGCCAGTGTTCATCACCATTATGTTAGGCTATAAATAATTTGACACCAACGAAAAATGTATGAAATAAAACCTTTTTTAATTCCAAATGCTCTAAACATTTACAACCTTGTTATTTTGGAAAATATAAAATAATAAAAGTAAAGAATAAATAAATGAAAAAATATATAAAATATTTGTATAATAAAATACAATAAATTGCTTTGTCTGTTTTGTTATAAATTTGAGAAATGATCCTGAGGAGAGATATGAAAGAGATGTTTAATTGTTCTCCTTGGGCATAGCTTTCATTATTCATTGCTATCATGCCATTCAATTCGGTCCCGTTAGACAAAGTAGCAGCATTTTTCAATAGCAGCAGTCATTTAGGCCTACTGTTAATGTTATGCTTAAATCATTATCTGCTCCACTTACCACTGTCTTTCTTTATTTTTGCTCCTTTTTTTCCCTTCTTCTTTTCACTACCAGATGGATAGCTCCTCTTCATTTTCCTGCAGCTAATTTTCCAATTTAGGTTGTTGAATGATACAACGTCACCCATTCGCTACGTTCATTTTCAAAACAGGGAAGTTACCCACCTGAGGGGTATTGCACAAAACTAGGATAAAGAAATCCAGGATAACTGAGTAAACCCGGCTTGACCTAGCCTGCTCGGCGCATCCTGGCTTAATTGGTTGCACGTTTGCTGAGCCAGGATAAAAAGGCGCGGCTATGTTAAACCAGATGAAGATAGCGGGGATAAGTGCGTGTTCACGGCACACTTCAATAGACCTCGTAATCGCTCACAGAATCACTGATGAGAACCAACGTGGAAAAAAGTCGCGCGTCATACGTCACGGCCGCGGAACAACAGCTCCTCATGCAGTTTTACGAAGAAGTGAAAAATTCAATAGAAGACCGCGAGAAGGCAGACAATAGCGGACCGGCTTAATGCGTAAGTAGTCCAAAACTGTACAATTAATAAACAGTGCTCCATTGGAACTGTCATAATTAAGCTACAATTAAAAAGGACTAAAGGAGTTAGAAGTTACTCGGGAAATGTAGAGTATGATTACGTGCAAACAATTATCCACAATGTGTGTGTTTAATCTATTTTTCTCATGTTACGTTTTTATCTATTTTATCTTTCTATCCTTTATAAAGAACAAACTTGTCTGAACATTAAATTATCTGGCAGCAAATTAAAATGAAATAGAAGAACATTTTGCAGGCCCATGGAACTGGCACGGGGCGGCTGACCCAGCCAGGACATGACCCCAGCAGAGGAGCTGGTGCTCCATTTAATGTACTTCTGCAGATGAGGAGACTGTGTCACTGGACTCCAGAAGGCTTGAGGTGTTTATAGAAATATCCTGTTAATTTAGTCCATAAAGAATATGAAGTCAGTGATGTGGTGCACAGTCTCCTAAGCAGCCTGGTAACATTGTGAGTATTGGCCAAAGTAAATCTACATTATGCACAAATCCTGCTGTGCTAACTGACATTTCTTTTACAGACGTCACAAACTGTCAGAACTGTGTACAGCAAGCACTTGGAGAGACAGATAGATAGAGCTGGCAGACATTAAAATTAGACTCGAGAACAGAGAGCTCCAAGAAATGGAGCTGGATCTTGAAATTAAACGCCGGACACTCAGGAAACTGGACCTGGAAATCCAGAAACTAGAAAGAGAAGTGAGTATTTCAGTGTACACAGTAACCATAAGTGCAATACAATGTTTTAATCTTTGTTGCTTTTGCTCTCTCTATTCCAGGATCCATGCAACCAAGACAAAGGAGGACTGCCTAATAAATAAAATAAAAAATTTCATGTTTCACATTTCCTCTTTCATGAATGTCAAGTAGAATTTAAAAGAGAACCACCAATGCTAAACAAAATGCACACACCAAAAAGTGACATTTAAGATCTTTTATTAACTAAAGAGGCTAAATCCAAAAATGAAGTGAAAAAAATCCCTCATGAGTCAGCCATTAATGTTGACTGGGAAGATGGGAGCAACATCAACAGCCACTCCTTTGTCTCCCAGCAGCACACCAGAGAATTCACCTAACTATACAAGATATCATTTAGAAAACACGGCAGAGTTAGACATACGATGTCCAAGGTGCTTACAGTAACAAAGAATAGTGAGTATCTAACTGTAACTGATCAAATTAGAAACTAATGGTTGCACATTGAAATTGAAGTGACCTGAAATCATGTAAAACTGCTCCTTGATGTAGAGGGGTCTTCTGTAGCCAGGGAAGGTGATGAACATGTTGCTAAATGATTTCAGTGCCAGACAAACACATCTTATTGTGCAGCTAATGGTTCCTTTATTGAGGTTCTCTGCATCATCAACAGAATAAAGGAAGCTCCCACTTGCAAACCATCTGAATGTAACACAGACCATCTGTGGTACAGTCTGAGGATTAGGGCTTCCTCATCCAGCACATCCTCCAAAAAAGGGGCAAGCCATTATGAAGAGGGAACAGGTGAATGGGAGTTGGACCTATATATACTATATGGCCCTTGTCACAGATTTCATTGAAATGTCTGTGTAGGTTCTCAGTCATCCAGGTCATGGTAATCCAAAAAAGGTTTCAAAAAAGGCAACTGGACTTGTAGATTTTGGAGAAGACGTTTCACCACTCATCCGAGTAGCTTCTTCAGTTCTGAGGGACTGGTGGGAAGTCTGAGGTTTAAATAGGAACTCTTCCTGAGAAACATTGCTTGTTATGCTAATAACCCGAAACTGGTGCAGCTATTCCCACTAACGACCGGGTACTTACCTTTTGTGAGGGGGGGACTGTTTTGGTCCTGTTTTGGATCTTACCTATGAATGGTTCTCCAACGACTCTTGTCCGTCTGGGGCTCCAGTGTCAAGGTGTGAAGGAGACTGAAACTTCTTGGGGACAGAAGTTAGCACTGTATTGTAAATAGATGGCAAATTGAATCTCAGTCCACCTCCTCTGTTTAGTGAAGGTTTTTCCAGTCTGACATAGATGGCTTCCTTAACTCCTCTTTCAAACCATCTGTCTTCTCTGGCTAAGATTTGGACGTTGTTATCCTCAAAAGAGTGTCCTTTGTCCTTCAAGTGTAGGTGGACTGCTGAATCGTTACCTGATGAGCTGGCTCTCCTGTGCTGGTACATGCGTTTGTGGATAGGTTGTTTAGTTTCCCCAATGTATAGGTCTGTACACTCCTCACTGCACTGAACGGCGTACACCACATTGCTCTGTTTCTGCCTGGGTGTTTTGTCCTTTGGGTGGACCAGTCTCTGCCTGAGTGTGTTCCCTGGTTTGAAGTACACTGGAATACGGTGGTTCCTGAAAATCCTCCTGAGTTTCTCGGACACTCCAGCCACGTAGGGGATGACGATGTTTTTTCTCCTGTCCTTCTCCTCCTCTCTGTCCCTTTGGGGTATCTTTTTGAGCCTTTCACAAAGATTTCATTGAAAACACTTTTGCAACTTCATCAGCTGTGTTTTGTAATCTCAATTACTGCAATAAAACACATATTTATGAAATCTCTGACGGCAATTTGACTAGCAGGCTTCATCAGCAATATAACACTTGGCCTGAGTAATAATACTACCACTTAAATCAATATAAAAAGATTATTGCAATTACAAACAGCCAACAGATTTAAATAAAATGATAAATTACTATAAACATGTAATATTTTAATACAGAATAATTAAAATGATGCAACATACTTAGAAAGACCATGGTCATGCTGTAAAACACATTAAATCCTCACAGGATTGACGGTGGAAATACAGGTGGATCACCAGGATTAATCTTAGCCTGGCTGTTAGCCTGGTCTGGAGCAGGCTAGCTGCAGAGAATAAATCACCATAGTAATTTAGCCGGGTTAAGTTTAAGCTACTTTCATGCAACCGACTTGAGGCTAAATTAAGCCGGGATAATCAACATATCCCGGCTTAATCCCTTATCCTAGTTTTGTGTAATACCCCTCTGGACTGGATTTTGACTGAGCAAAGCCAATGTCAGTCAACATTACATCCAATCGGAATTTTGCTATGCACTCGTGTTAAGTAGGCCCTTTCTACGTTGGCACTTGATACGTATTCGCCTGTTGCTATTTATCTATCGGGTGGAGCTGGCCATCCGAGAATCAGTGTGTTCATTAAAAGATGTTTGTGACAGTCATATTCATATCGATAACATAAGTATGTATCATGATTAGGCTTGGGTATCGAGTATCGAGAATCGATTGGAACCAGGACTAGCTTTGCGATTTTCCCGGAATCGTTCAAAAGTTTAATTTTCCCTTCCTAGTTTCGATTCCCAGTCCGCCGACCGGAAGAAGAAACCGCTGAACACCAACGAAGAAGCGTCCACCGGAGTGTTGGTTTAACCCACAGTTACTCATTGCGCGGCTCGTCAAGCTATAATTGGCGACTCGCATGGTAGCTTACAGCATCACACTGCCACTTGCCTTTGAATGCAATCCACTCCACTGTTTACCGACAATGCTACAGCAGACTTAAACTGCCATCTCGTGGCGATAAGTTGTAATACATTTCACGCAGCTGAATCACGGAGAGCGCGAATGAAAGTGGCCATGTGGAATTATTTACAAAACTTGACCGCAGCGCACGTTTGCAGGCAGGCGACGTAAGCTCCGCTAGCTAGCGTAAAACACAAAATGGACCGGTTTTTATTAAAAAAAAAGTTTGAATTGGGTTGATAGTCCCTCCCCTTCCGCTTCGTAGCCAAGATGGCTACCGTTTAGGGTGAAAAGTGTCCATCGTTCCACACTCAGCATTTTGACCGTTTTGAGTACACCATCCGGGTACTTGCAGTGCACTTCGTCTCGTTGGTGTGAACACCCTCACGTACTCAAATTAGGTATTTTAAGTGCAGAAGTACGCGATTTGAGACGCAGCCTAGAACTGTGTGTGTGCATTCCAGCAGTCTTAACCAGTGAACGTTAGCAACTATCGTCTAGCTTTGTTGCTAAATTAAGCAAAACATCATATTGCATGTCTGTCGTTTTAAAAAATATATAGGCCATATGTGTGGATTCTTTGAACTCATTTGAACACAGTCAGATAGCATACATCTACAGATGTATTGTTTGTACAACAGGACAGGAGCACGCAAAATCACGTAACCCATCATTCAATCCCTATGGACGAAATTCTCGTTTGTCCCACCGGCAATCGGGGGCCCCCTAGCAGCACGGGGCTCCAAGCAGTTGCCTGCCTTGCCTGTTGACAAGGTGCGCCTCTGCCTATAGGTGGCACTGTTTCAGTTATTCACCAAAAACGGAGAGGAAGAGGGGGAGCATGCGCATAAAGCTTGAGCGCTGTTTACAAATTGGCTTTAGAAGAAATCAAACTCAAGGAGAAATTATATTTTGCCCTAGTAACCATAATAGGCTTAATATCTTCTCCAGCAGGAACGATCATGTAGTCCATTGTTGTTGATTTTGTTATGAGACGCCTCGCGGAATATAAAAGGTGGAAGACTGCTCGAGGGGTGTGGTGAGGGTGGCGATGACATCATCGTTTGCAAAAATCTCCGGTTTCGCTTTCCACATGGAAACGCAAGGGCTGCGTTTTCGAATTTTTCCACCCTGGGACCCGGTTTCAAAAAAGTGCATTTACAGGATTCGTGTGGACAATCGGCCAAAACGATGCAAAACATCAAAACACCTGGCGAAACGATCTTTTCCCCCTTTTCAAGATTATTTGCGACTCAAAACACTACTTCATATTACCGTACTATAGGTGCCGCTGTTTTAGTTTCAGAAATTCACCAAAAACGGAGAGGAACAGGCGGAGCATGCGCATAAAGCTTGAGCGCTGTTTACAAATCGTCAGGAGAGGGAGGTGGAAGGCTGCTCGAGGGGTGTGGTGATGACATCATCGAAACGCACTTATGCACAGCGTCCACACGAACACTCAAGAGCTGCGTTTGTGAATTTTTTTACCCTGAGACCAGGTTTCAGAAAAGTGTGTTTTAAGGCAATGCGTTTACAGGATTAATTTTGACGATTGGCCAACGATTGGTGCATTTAAACCAAAAAGCGTCTCCATGTGGATGGCTCCTAAGGCTCAGGTTGAAGATGTACATGACCACCTGACTGAGCTGGTCTGCACAGTCCTTGAGAAGTCTGGAGTAGATGCTGTCTGGACCTGTCTGGCTTTCCTTACCTTGATCCTCCCCAGATGGTGGTGGCTTTGTTATCCAGAGGCTGGGGAAGGTGGGGGTTGGAGAAGTGTCAGAGAGTATAGTGACGTGAGGGGGTGGTTCAGGAGATGTTATGGGTGCCATGAGGGAGGAGGGGGTTGGTGGCCAGAGCAGGAGTGGCTGTGATGGAGACTGAAGTATTCACCCAATCCTTATGAAACTTAGTGATATGCTTGTGTACTATCAGGGGGCGCTTTTAGTGACGGCTAAATATTTGAGACCTATCTCCTACTCAGTTAGCAGACCCAGCTTTCCCCAAGTCACACTTGACCTTAGTTCTAACCAACATCAATCACACCAGAATCCTTTATTGAGATACACTAACAGTAGTACAAGTAAATTGAGTACATTGAAGTGTTAAAATTAAAGTGGCACAAAACTAAAATCATTAGATCATGGTGAGACCACCTGCAAACTAAAACAATATGCATATCACATTACAAACATACTAAGTTTAGAAAATACTATATACTTTTTGTTAGTAGTAAGTAGTCTTGTGCACATTGTAACAAATTCATTGTAATAAATTTGGAGAAATAGAACTATTAGAAGAAAGAAAGAAAGAAAGAAAGAAAGAAAGAAAGAAAGAAAGAAAGAAAGAAAGAAATAGAATTAATAGAAATAGAATAAATAGAACTATTAAGCCACAATGAGCAGTGGGTTCTTCAGCCAGAGACACTTTAACAGTCTCTGTGACCAGCATACCAGTGCCCAACACAACACATACTGTTCACATTGTTCTTGAGGTGGAAAATCATAACCCCTAATTCTGAAAGTCGCTACTCTTAAATCCATAACTCTTCCTTCAATGCTGCGCTCCAGCAGTCTCGATGGTTAGCTTTGTTGCATCCTAGTTTGACCGTTTTTGCCAACAATGTGAAACATAAAAGCGAGTGGAAACACTCTGATATAGGTCCAAGACTGAGAGGAAGAAAAAAAATAAGAGTAAGCAGTGCAATGGATGAAAGAAGAAAGCTGCAGAGAGGGAAACCTCTGTTATACAGAGACAGGCCTTGTCCTAATCAGTCTGAATAGGAGCTTAGTGGGGGATAAAACTGCAACAATGATACTGTTCTGTTGAGAGGGCTGAGTTTCTGAGCAAAAGTATTGGACATGTCCCTGGCCTTTATAATTCAAAAAAATTAAACGTATGAATAATAAGTTTACCACCATAATTAAATCTCAATTGTGCAAATTGTTTTCAGATGGAATAGAAACAACTCCTATTTTAACCACAAGCTGCCATATTTCTCTTTAAGTAAAATGTCTGTGTAGGTTCTCAGTCATCCAGGTCATGGTAATCCAAAAAAGGTTTAAAAAAGGCAACTGGACTTGTAGATTGAAGAAGCTAAATCTACAAGTCCAGTTGCCTTTTTTAAACCTTTTTTGGGTCTTTGAGTAAAACAAACAAGATTCCAACTGTTACTTAGTGAACGCTAGACATTTTGGCAATATTTTTTTTTTTTTTACTTTGAAAGTGTTTTTGTTTGTGAGAGTAAAGGAAATGTGACTATGTTATTCAGATGGTTGTTCCCGTTATAGCCAAGTAAAAATAATGAAAAGAAAACAGCTCTGACAATCTGAAGGTTTTTTCTGTGTTTCAGCATTCCACGATACACACACTAACTTCACCTAGGATGTTTTACAACAATTTATGCTGGGAATTTTGATTTATTCCACAGTGGCTAGGCATCAGTCTTATTAATGTAACAGAACATTCTTGACCTCGGGCTAAATACGAAAATACTGCCTTCCTCTTATCTCTTTTTCTGACAATGTCTATTGCTATTTTTCCTGTCTTTAATTTTGTTGTCAAATTTACAACTTAATTGCATTAATCGATTTGTAAACAGCGCTCAAGCTTTATGTGCATGCTCCGCCTGTTCTTCTCCGTTTTTGGTGAATTTCTGAAACTGAAACAGCGCCACCTATAGGCCTGGAATATGAAGTCGCATTTTTAGTCGTGTTGAGACGGATTTGTGTGGACGCAGATATTCTTGAAACGATACCAGGGAAAACGGAATTGTTTTTGTACGTGTGCGGTGTGCCTTAGATCTTGTCCTAACATACGGCATAGAAATTGAAAGTTTAACAGTATTTACTCATAACCCTCTTTTGTCTTATCATTTCCTTATAACATTTGAATTTACAATAACAGATTATACAGAAATTGGAAAGACATTTCATTACAGTAGACGCTTATGACGCTGTAACTTGATATAAGATATAATGGGTTAATTCCTTCATTATTTACCTCAGTGCCATGTGTCAATGATGTGGATGACAGCATCCATAATCTAACTCCTACACAAATTGTTTTGTTGATCACACTACAGCATGGCTTAGAACATCTCTAATTAGTTGATCCTCTGAAAAAGAAGGTCATGAATTGGAGGAGCTGGTATAATTCACAGTTGCACAGTTCAGGCAGTCCGAAAGCTGGAAAGAATTTGACATTCCTCTAATTCTGAAGAAGCTCCCACAGCCTGGGAAGATAGTAGTAGTGCTTATTTTCTTAATAGAAGAAAATAAGCTTATTTTCTTAATAGAAGAAATAGTCTGGCTGTTCAAATAAGTCTTTAAAAAGCCTCCAGTTGATTCAAATTGATATTGCACTGATAGGAATTAGCAAGAGAGATCAAATCAGTAAGGTTTTAACTTCTCTTCATTGGTTCTCTTTCTAGAATCTAGAATAGAATTTCAAATCTTCCTCCAAGACCTCATTGTACCATATCATCCCAGCAGATAACTTTGACCTCAAAGTGCAGGCCTTCTTGTGGTTTCAAGAATTTCAAAAGTAGAATAGGAGAGAGTCTTCAGCTATCAGGCTCCTCTCCTGGGTAACCAGCTCCCAGTTTGGGTTCGGGAGGCAGACACCCTCTCTAATTTTTTAGGCCTCCCCTGACGACAGGCTTAAGACTTTCCTTTTTGATCAAGCTTATAGTCAGGGCTGGACTGAACCATCTCTCAGCTATGCGTGGGTCGCTCCATATGAGCTGGGTTGTGCTCATACCATAAACAGGACCAGGGCAGCCCTGGTGGAGTCCAACAGTCAACAGAAATGTGGCTGACTTAATGTTAATGGTACAGAGTCCAGACACATTTACACTTACTTGAAGGCACATTTACACGGACTAGATGATGGCTCCATTAGCCGATACTCCTTTAGTAGTCCCCACAGAATTCCCTGGAAACCCCTGGTCACATGCTTTCTCCAAGTCCACAAAATACAGATACTGTACTGTATGGACAGACTCCCAAGATCTCAGAATCAACTCTGCAGGTAAAGAGCTGAGTTCCACATCCAGGACAGTACCTAAAATAATACATTTGAATTATTAGTCCCTCTTTCCACAAATAAACTTTCTCAATATACCAAAACACACTTCCAACCACTCAAAAAGCCAGTTAACAAAACTCTTTCTGTTTTAAATGGGTAACAGCATGTTTTCAATCTGCTGGCAAACAAACATCTCATTTGTGAGACAAGGTTTGTTGGGCACGCAAGTACGACGGAGTATTAGGGCCACACATGAAGAAAAAAAATATTTTTACCATGACGAGATTAAACTCGACATTTCGAGAATAAAGTTGAAATATCATGTCGACTTTGATCTCGACATGTCAACTTTATTCTCGAAATGTCGAGTTTAAAGTCGACACGTCGAGTTTAATCTCGTCATGGTAAAAATATTTTTTTTCTTCATGTGTGGCCCTAATACTCCGTCGTACGCAAGACTTGGTAGCAGTGTTGCCAGGTGTACGATAATTATCGTATTTGTACGATAATTTGGCCCTCTGTACGATGTACGATCAATAATCCCAAAAAGGTAAATGTACGATAATTTGACCATTTCAAACATTTTATTTTTCTCATTTTATTTCCCGACAAGTTAGAGGACCACAAAATCATCCTCACTGCGTGTCGACTGTAAGAAAACAAAACAAAAACGGACAACCCCACTTGGGGGGGGGGTACTGGGGGTACTGACATTACAAAGCCGTGAGTGCCCATAGGACGCTATTATACACTAGACTGACTATAGTGCATCAGCATATTTGACTATAGTGCATCAATAGGCTTGTTATTTTGGTTATAAAAGGTGTACGATAATTTCCCTCAAAATACGATAATTTTATGCCTCTGGTACGATAATCCTACATTTCCCACCTGGCAACGCTGCTTGGTAGAAGCCAGCAAGGTCGATATTGTCTTGGGTGCATTAGCTGGGGAAGCTAGGCGCCAGATTAGTGTTGGCACCATGGGACTGGAAGAGGAGAGCTTGCAGAGCTTAACACGATGTGGATAGAATAGCCGGGTCGAAAGAGGAGAGTGACGCCAGAGAGGGGGCCGGGCCGCCGGGCCGCCAAGGGAACTGAAGACGAGGCCAGGCAGCGGGGACGCCGCCCGCAGGAAGGGAGAAGCCCCGGAGCGTTGCAACGTAACCACTCGCAGCGGCAGAGCATAGCGCTCTGCCAGGCGGGTGAGTACTCCTTTGGAGATGTAGTAAGGCTCCGACATGTGGGTTTTGCTGCGGCGTATGCGTTGTGCGCATCCCGTACTGGTCTCGTGGGTTTGTGTTTTTCAGGCTGGCGTCTCCCGGATGGTTGCTGTGGCCGACGGCCGAGGCGCCGACGACTGGCCCCAACTATATCGTCCTCTGGCAGTGGACTGCTTTTAACTTGGCTTTTACCTTTTGTTTTTAAAACCTTTTAAGGTTTTAACCTTGGATTTTATTTTGATTTAAAGCAGTAGCTATTTTAATAAACCTTTTTTAGTACACCGGCATCCAGTGTTAAAGTAAGATGCATTTTAAAGTAAAAGAAACAGTACTGCACCAGTATTCACAATATACAGAGGTAAGAGTTTGCAAATAAATTAACAGCGTCTTGAGAGTGTTACCAGCACTCAGGGGGAGGAGTTATAAAGTTTGATGGCCACAGGCAGGAATGACCTACCGTGGCGTTCTGTGATGCATTTGGGTAATGAGTCTGTTACGGAAGGTGCTCCTTAGACTGGCCATTGTGTTATGTAGTGGGGGAGATGAGTTGTCCAGGATGGTCTCCACTCTTGCCAACATCCTCCTCTCAGACACTGTAGTCCAGCTTCACCCCACAACATCACCGACCTTGCAGATCAGTTTGTTAAGTCTGTTTGTGTCTGCCACTTGCAGCCTGCTGACCCAGCATGCAACTGCGTACAGGAGCACACTGGCCACCACAGACAAAGAACATCCTCAACATTGTCCGACAGATGTTGAAGGACCTTAGTCTCCTCAAAAAGTAAAATCAACTCTGGCCCTTCTTGTAGAGTGTTCTCAGTGTTCTTTGACCAGTCCAGTTTATTGTTGATGTGCACTCCCAGATACAAGAAAGAGGGTGAAATTGAGAGGGGAGAAAGAATTCAAGCAATAAAATAAGATGGTGTCATTGTGTGCGTGTGTAATGTAATTGAATAATCTCACCATCTCACAATAAATGAAGTCCCACTGAAGGTCCATGAGTCTTCTCAGCAGAGTGTATATGCGCGGGTTGACTTCTATTGTTGCTCTATATTTGCTGGTGTCTTTGCCAGTGTTTTTTGACAAAACTTTGCCATGTCCAGCCTTGCTCGCTCAGGATTTATACCAATGAAGTTCCTGAAAAATAATAGTGTCTCTTCGGACATTGTAAAAATCAAGTTGTGTAACTCACTATCATCTGTGAAAATTTAGCTACTTACTGAATCATTCTGTCATGACGGGCAAATATTCAGTAGGCTGATGAAAACAAACTGAAAACATTGGCACTATACTATACTATACTATACTATTATAGTGACTTGTTCTTATCAAATTAAAACAATAAAACGAACCTAAGCCACTGAGGGGCTGCTGTACTGGTACTTTGAGTAGTTGACGCGTCGTCTTCCGGGTCCAATGAATAAAACATATGAGCGTCGTATGCTGTCACCAACTGTTTATTCCCAGTTTGCGATTTTAACAAATAAGCGACTTTAGCCGGACTTGCACACACTTATATTAACTGTAACTTGAGTGTAAATCAAAACCAAAGCTCACACGTTTGTCACAACGCAAAACAAAGACAAAGACGACGATGATGACGACGGCGGCGGTCAAAAACTGTGTGCTTCCCTAGTCAGCAGCACACCTGCTGAGTACCTGCTGGTGTATTTAACAATTTCCTGCACACACAGAACACAGCACTGCCTATCGTGGTTTACAGGCATTACACAAAACAAATATACAAATACTCACATAAACTAAAAAATGGCTCTAACAACTATACTATACTATACTACACTATACTATATTGCACCAATTTACAAATAAAATAAAACTGCGACTCACCAAATAATTTGGTAGATGCAATGGACAAAGAGAGGAACAGATCCAGCTTCCCATGTGTAGTTCAGGTTAAATTTCCCAGAATGCAAAAAAATACAACATGATACTGTGATTTAGAAAGGTTTGGACGAATGATTAGCAGTAAAATGCTGTATTTTAGGAACAGTATAGTTTTGTTAACAGAACAGTAAATCACCAAAATTTCACAGTTTTTTGTTTGTATAAACAGTAGAGTGGTGTATTCAAAAACAACAACTAACTGTCTTTTGGTTTCCATTACTCCTGTAATATTCAATTGTCTTACACCCACCTACCTAAACTTAAGCATCCTTTCCAGTAACCAAAATATTCCTATCCTACAGTTACCGTTAATAATATATAACAACAAAAGTAATGAAAACTCCAATTTAAATCAAATTTAAAATATTAAACTTCTAGAACACAGATCTGTCATGTCTGTGATTATATATTTTCACTTCTGTCTGTTTGTATGCATAATACTGGTTGGATATTGTTGGATGAACCCTACTTTGCATAACCCATAGGTTCGCATACATAACCCAAAGGCTCAGTGTGAGTCACACTGGCTGTCACCATCTTGGCAGAGCTGAACTCCAACTAACTCCTGGCCAATGTTCAGAGAGCGGGCATTTTGAGTGTAGCTGATTTGTGCAGACAGTCTTGCAACCTGTATGTGCTCCTGTGCCCTAATTTTTGTAGAAATGGTAAATGGTCTGCATATAGCACTTTAAGCACTTTATGACAATCCATCACTGATCCATTCAATATATATTTGTTAAATTGGCTACAGAGACTGAATCTGTTTTTTTTTTTTTACTAGTCTGTGAACATGTTTATTTGAACTGTTAAGTTCGGCATTTTCACATGGGGTTCTTATGGGGGCTGACATGCTTTTGGACAAACCACAAATTGCCATTAGAGGAGCTGCAGTTTTTGGCACTTCCTTGTAGGCTTTTTCAAACCCCAAGGTTGTTGCCAAGATGGACAGAATATTGAATGATGATGAAAGACGTTTATTTACTCTTCAGTTTTCAGTTTAAATTAGTCCGTTTGGTGATATTTTTGGAGACGAATGTTTAGGCATCTTTTGGACTGAGTAAAGACTCTTCAGTCTGGGGCTTGATATACAGAGAAGAAGAGTTGAATTTATGTATCCCTATATTCCAAAGTTAAAACAAAACATCAATATACCGCTTCCAAGAAATAATAAATATAGAAAAAGATTACTTTGTCGTTCATACAGAAGTTGATACTCCTATTGACAAAACAAACAAGCAAGCAAAACTAACAATAACAGTGCCAGAAATCTGGTAGTATGGTGTCTGCCAAAAAATAAGTCATATCTATCAAGAAAAAATTAGGCCAACTTGCTTGTGATCAATTGTGTATTAAGGAAGTGTATTGTATTCTCAAATGATTTTTAAATTCCTGTTCTAACAGTCTGCAGCATGACACTCATTGAGATTCTTGTTCTTTGGTGGATAAAAAGTACTTTTGATTTTAAAAGTTTTAAATATATTATTAAAAATAGATTTCTTTTTATAAAATAAACATATTGACTTATATCTAAGAAATTTCTGTAAATACAAAAAGGGCAAATATAACTACAGATGAAGTTGGAACAAAAGACCCAATTCACATACAGAAAGCTGAGTAGAGGTCATCTTGTTGGTTTTATTTTTGTTGGGTTTTTGTTTTTTATGATGCTTTTTTATTCTTGTTTGTAATACCGTTGCCAAACACCCCTCTTTTTTTGCCAACCTGAAACCACATGATCACAATACAACCAATGTTTACCCATTTGCAATGTAAATACATGGATGTATTTGATGGGTGGGCCTAGCTCATATGTGTATGTGCGTGTACTGTGTATGATTGACTGCATCCCTTTAAACCAGGGGTATCAAACTGATCAGTGAAAGGACCATGTGGCTGCAGGTTTTCAGTCCAACCATGCAGCACCCATGCAGTGGGTGTGGCTGGCAAGTTTATGTTCCAATCAAGCAAGAGGACGCCTGAAATGACTACGTGAAGGCAGTTGATTGATTGAGCCAAGTCAGGTGTGCTGCTGCTTAGTTGGAATGAAAACCTGTAGCTACATGGCCCTTTCACAGATCAGTTTAACACCTGTGCTCTAATCTTTGGTAATCTTTAATCTTAGCCCTCTTGATGCCAGCTTGCTCTGGCTGTGATGTAATCTCATTGGTTACCTCCACAAACAGCTAATTTTGACTTTGAAGTGCTCATTTTTCATAGTATTAAAGATACTGGTGAAATAAGAATAATTTGATACAATATCAAATTCTTATTATTTAAAATTATGCAACTGGTTAACACTGTCTATCTGCTTCAAATTTGTTTGAGCACCAAGCATCGTGCACCAAACGTCTCAGAAAATCAAGCAACAAAAAATCTGCCGGCCTTCATAGCCCAACTCCACCACCACCACCCTTGGTGTTTCCGTTATATATATATATATATATATATATAAAGGGTTTATATATATATATATATATATTATTATTTTATTTTTTTCAAACATTGGGGGACAATCATAAAACCCTTGGGAAAAACTATCCTACACATTCAGCTCACATAATTTACACAACCTTTCCATTCAGCAAAATCCCTACTAGCACAATGCCAACTAATCAGGTAGCAAGTCGTGCTTACCGTGCTTTTTTCTTGACAAATTTAAAATGCAGTGCTATCCCGGTGCTTCCTGACATTTCTTACAACTCTCACTGAATAATGAAAGTGTACACATTGACACACACACAAAATGGAAAGAATATTGCAACCAAGGGGCCCAATAGTTTCTGCTTTCTCACTCTCAACTCTTTCCACTCCACCCACGGAGGGACTTTACAAGATCAAACAGAGCATAACAATCCATGACTGTGTGTGTGTGTGTGTGTGTTTATTTTATCTTTGTTTATTGCACCCACCACCTCCACCGCTTCGAAAATCTCTAGATGACTAAATTGAACTCCTCATAGAAGTAAACTTATTTGTTCCTACGGCATAGTCAAATTAGCCTGTCAAAAGTTTCCGAGCCTAAGCATCATATTGTACCAAAGGGAGTAAATTCCATCTCTCTCTCTTTACCTCATTTGATTGTGGTTCTCTCTCTCTCTTTCTCTCTGTCTCGCTCTCCCTCGCTCTCTTTCGCAGATCGGTAAAAGTCGTAATTTTCCGATGATTCGTAATCCGGAATTGAAACCAAATATGGGCCAGCTCTTACCGGATTCAACCTTTTATGGGTTAAGATGCTCAATCGGAATTCCTCTTTTGAGATCAGAGTGTGGTTTAATAGATGAAACACGAGAATACATTTAGAACAATTAAAAGAAGACAGTGAGTTATGTGCGGCAATTGTGGTGTAGTCCATGCTGTTTGTGTCAAGTCTTGTAGAAGTTTGTTGCTATTTAGCAGCGAGTGGGAAATGTGCACATTTCTCTCCCCGGGCAGCGGACTCTCCATTGACAAGAGATTCTTTAAAATCGTCACAGGGCCGTCCGACTAATCAGCATCGGTCGAGCCCCTATCTGCGCCCAGCAACCCTCCCACTCCATATTTGGGAAATGACGTAGACGTAGCAGCATTCAAAAGGTTTCCCATATATACGTAGCTACTACTGTCAATGTCCCCGTTCCCGTTACTTTATACAATTTTAACATTATCACCAGAGCGCATGCAGCTCACCAGAAACACGGATCCTCTCACAATTGGTGACCGACGTCACATGCAGCAGTGAACCCTATTTAGCAGGGAAATAATCTCGTATGCATAACGTCTGACGAGAGGGACATAAAGAAACGGAGAGAGTCAAGAAGACACAACAGTTAATTGTTTTTTCTTCACAATGACGGCTAAAACTCTGGAGAAAGTATCGTTAAATCTAGGGGGGTTCGAGAGCGTGTATTCCACGGATGACATCGCCGCCAGTTTACCCACCTCTGTGGCTATTTTCCCCAACAACGATTTAGGAGGGCATTTCGACCAGATAAATGTGTCAACAGGTAAGATGATGCACGGTTTGTGTTGAAGAAACCGACTTCTTCGTAACTTGTCAAGTGGGCTAAATGTTTCGCTTTGAGCTGTAATAGCACAACTGAAAGTTTAAATGATTTAAAGCTTTGGGGCTAGATATATAATAAAATGAAGACCTGAGACGGTGCGTAAAGAAAAGAGATATGTAGTATTTCTGTCATTTACGGCACATTCTCCTATCTAATGTGAACAAGTTAAATTTATCTGATTTTTTTCCTCTACAGATGGCTTGGTGGGCGCAGATATGAATGTAGAGAAGCGCTCTCTGGAAATCTCATCCTTCTCCAGTGGCTTCTCTCAGCCTCCATCCCACCGCAACCAGACTTTCACCTACATGGGGAAGTTCTCTATCGATTCCCAGTACCCAGGTAATTGGAACCCCGAGGGAGTCATCAACATCGTCTCGGGCATCTTCAACGTGGCCCAACCGCCTCCTCCTCATTCCTCTTCGGCGTCGTCCTCCCCGTCTACTTCTGTATCTCCCAAACACTTCTCCAGTGGAAATTTGAGTTGCACCATGGCGGCTCAGAGCGGGGCAGACCTAGACCACCACAATCATCTATACTCACCCCCGCCTCCTTACTCATCCTCCGGCTGTGGGGAGGTGTACCAGGACCCCTCGGCCTTCTTGTCCACTTCAACCTGCCCCATCGCTTCTTACCCGCCACCATCCTATTCCACATCTAAACAGCATGGCAGCTCAGACGCGCCAGGTCTTTTCCCCATCATACCCGACTATTCGGGCTTCTTCCAGCCGGGCTGCCAGCGAGACATACACACTGCAGATCGGAAACCGTTTGGCCCCTGTTCACTCGATACATTCCGCGTCCCTCCACCCCTGACCCCGCTGAATACTATTAGGAATTTTACATTAGGGGGTCCGGGTGGATGCTCAGAGGGCGGACCACCGAGGCTCCCCTCTACCTACAGTCCACAGAACTTGCCCCTGAGACCGATCTTGCGGCCGAGAAAGTACCCGAACAGACCCAGCAAGACGCCCATCCACGAGCGACCATACCCCTGTCCAGCGGAAGGCTGCGACCGGCGATTCTCGCGCTCAGACGAACTGACCAGACACATACGCATCCACACTGGACACAAACCGTTCCAATGTCGGATCTGCATGCGCAACTTCAGCCGCAGCGACCACCTCACCACGCACATCCGAACGCACACGGGGGAGAAGCCGTTTGCCTGCGACTTCTGCGGCCGCAAGTTCGCTCGGAGCGACGAGAGGAAGAGACACACGAAGATCCACCTGAGGCAGAAGGAAAGAAAGTCATCCACTGTCTCCTGCTCATCGTCCAGCACCCCCGGGCTGGAAAGGTCATCAGGCGCCATCAGTGCAACTAACGGGATCTGTTCATAGGCTTCCTTGGGAGACTTTCATGTCAGCATGGCAGCATCAGGCACACTAATCCTTAAAGGACTATCAAATAATGATTCTGAAACAGTTGTGAATTAAAGATAGCACCTACACCAGAATGCGAGTAAACAAAAACTATTTTGCAGTGGTACATAATTACGCACATTCATCTATTCATGGCTGACACGAATGCACTTTGCCTGGACAGTCTGAACATACAATGAAATACAGCCATTATTTCATACGATTTTACCAGGAAGTTTGTAAAATAAATGGAAGCGTGTGAATGAAATAACTGACATGACATTTCGAAGAAACCAATTTTAAGTTATTTTATTGACTATTTAATTGAGGGATCAAATTTAACTTTTTTCATGAGTGTATTTAGTGCCTTGCTTTGTGCCGTTTTGTACACCGACTGATTCAAGGACGCTTCTAATGCAATGTAGCCTAGATTTGTTCTTAAATATAAAGTTTGGGAGACATCTTATTTTTATACACATTTCTTCTCGTATAACTACAAGTGTCCAGTGTCCGGTGTTGTGTATAAAACTATGTTTAGTGTAAATACGTTGAACTCATACCCCCTTGACATTTTTTATTGTAACAGGCTATGTGTTTTAAGACTCAATAAATGGATGAGAATGATAGACATAGCCAGTGTCATCAGTTTGGTAATTACTCAGAACTCTGTTATTACATGACAACGTGTCTGAAAGCGGTGCGTACATTCTTTTTATCTGCTACAGTTATTTAAAAAACAAAACAAAATTTGATCTTGGGAATTGAATTGCACAAAACCCACATCGCGTCAGCAGCGGCATCTCTGACTCAGTTATCTTCTTTTATGATGTACAGTCTATCTTAAAGTAGCTTGTACGAATAGTTCGTTTTAATCTTTCCACCTACAATAGAATAACTCCTGATTCCTACAAAGAAACCATCTCCTCTATCAAAGAGTCAAAATAAAGTCTACATTTCAAACCAGTTCAAAAGCAACATCGTTCGTTAGTAAACATGGCAGGTATGGATTAGATGAACCATATCTGGACAAAACTATTAGACACTGATTTGATTTCAGAAAAACAACATCAATTTTCTATCGTGTACTGCTATCCCTTTGGAGAATTTAAACTATTTCTCATTTTGAAAATCTAAATATTGCTATAAAATAGTTGTCTTACAGAATATAAAAAGCCTTCAGATGTTATATGTTTTTACTGTAAAATTTCAAGTCTCTTCTTGGAAATTACCACACAAAAAACAGACTCTGGTAGAACAGTGGCTGCTATTTACATCAGGCTTACAACAGTTTTTTTGTTCGTTTGTTTTTTGTTTGTTTTTTAATGTTTATGTTGTTTATGTTATTTATTTATTTTCATTGTTTTTTGTGACGCACACCTAAACTCTGAACAACAAAACGGCACTTAGTGCTATTTTAAACTCAAAATTTCAAGACCATTACAAGGACTTTTATGTATGCAAAACAAAAATCAAACATTTGACGGATTACCACATTTTTACTGTACCTGAATGCAGAAAAATAATATATATACTTTTAATGACCTTATTCCCATAACACTGAATCAGTGTCAAGGTACAAGTCTGTTGTTGGTACTGAATGGTATGTAATCCTCTTTTCCCAGACTTGTTATGGTGCTGATTGCAAACTAACAGTCCTCAATAATAGTACACAGGAATTACTTAAAACATTTAGTGGGCCAAACTGTATTTTAAACCACTAGTTGTAGCGGGGATGACAATTACAGAGTGATTCATTTCTTGCCTGCAGTCAAGCACAGCATAACTGATGGATGAACACAGAAGTTGCTGGCACTAGCAAACCGTGCCTGAAAGCTCAACCATAAGAAATTACAATCCATTCAGATCCTGATTGTTAAATTATTTTTCTAACCAACTGATTCACAGTTGTATATATGTGTAATTTGTAATGCTGTGTGTGACTGATTTAATTAGTATTTTCCTAGTTGGGCAGCCGTGGCCTACTGTTGGGCAGCCGTGGCCTACTGGTTAGTGCTTTGGGCTTGTGGCTGAAGGGTCGCCGGTTCGAACCCCCGACCAGTAGAAAGCGGCTGAAGTGCCCTTGAGCAAGGCACCTAACCCCTCACTGCTCCCCGAGCGCCGCTGTAGCATGGCAGCTCACTGCTCCGGGTTAGTGTGTGCTTCACCTGTGTGTTCACTAATTTCACGGATGGGTTAAATGCAGAAATCACATTCCATGTATACACAAGTATACATGGCCAATACCACTAATTATTATTATTATTAATCCTAGGTTGACTCATGTTTGACTTTCAGTGTCAAACACAGAAATTTACATTTAGTAAATTTAAGGTTTTTCACATCTTGTTTTCTTCTACTTCCCAAGATGTAATATATTAAGTTGTGTTGGGTCTGGATTAACACTTTTACAAGAGTATGATAACTTGTTAACCTGCTCCCCATAGCTCCCATGACTTTTCATACTTCATAATATATATATATGTATATATATATATATATTATTGTTATATAAAGGCATTGAGCTGTGTTTCAAGTAATACTGAATAATAATTGTTTATAGATCTAAATATTTCATACAATAAAATTTCTAACTTTAAAATCTGAAATATGGTACTCTAGCAGAACACATATTAATGTTATACAATATAACAACATTAATCAAAAGTATAGAGAATTCTGTACTGCAAGATTTTGAAAGGGTGTGTTGAGACAAAACAGGTCTTTACCAAATGTGTTTGAAAGGTGTGTGGCTTGTGCAAAAAATAGTCTAGCATTTAGTTTTGTGACTGTTCTCCCAAATTCCGCAAGCTGTGTTCATATTTACTTTATAGGCACAGACACAGAACTTGCCACTAGTTTACAAGTTGCTTATAATAAACCACATCACTAAAAATGATGATCATAGATAAATGAACGTATCACGCAGTAAATGTATATTGTTTCCAAAGCTAGAGTGTCAATGAGGGTAGTAACAGAGCTGAAATCAGGGCAAACAGTTTCTACACAAAAGGGTTACCCTACACTTGGGTTGTGTTTACATGGAGTTGATAATCCAGTGTGTGGAGATCTACAAATGCTGGAAACTGAGGGTTATTCCATTTAATATAAGCTATAGTCATCATCACAGTCAATGACATATGCAGTTAAGTCTGTTTGGACAGTGACACATTAGCTGTTAATAAAAAACATATTCATACAGTCATATCATGCATAGTCCAGACTTTTTAGGGTCACAACCAAATTTGGAGACAAAGTGGAGGAAATACTGCTACATTCCCCTTATCTTAAGGGACTCTTTCCAGCCCAGAGGTGCTGGAAGTGATTGGACTAACTTCAAAGCTGTTTCATAAACTGATGTGTGATATTCCTTCATTATTTCTTAAGTTAATCAGATCTGAAATTGTTTCCAAACGTTGTATATGCATTTAGTAACTGTTCACTGCTCTGAACCCAGAACACAAGCTTAAAGGAGTTTACACAGCAAGTGAAACTGCCATCCTTAAGATGCAAAAATAAAGCATTTTCTTTTCAAGGGATAACAGGAACATCTAGAGAGGCTACATATCAATATTCTGGTAAATTCTGAGGACAGAAAATAACACTGGTGAGCTCTGCAACACAAAGGGAATGGAAGACAATAACAGTGGATTTTATCAAGATTATTTAACTAAAAACACCTTCACAACATCCAGCCAAATGAAGAACACCACTAGAGCACTAGAGCAAATACAGATAATTCATTCAAGGTTCCACACAAATCCAGAGTTAAGGGGGTTACCTGTGGAATAAAGGACTAGTGGTTAGAGCAGGGATTCCCAAAGTGAGCTGCCTCTAGGGTGTGCACAAGGAAAAAATATAAAGTGCGTTATCTTATTCTACACACTGTATATGCACACCTAGTTGGGGGACCTGCACTGCACTTGAAAATCTTCAGATGGATTTTTTTTTTTTTTAACCTATGCTCTTTGTTATTTACACTGCATCGCAAAAAAACAAAACAAAAACAAAAAACAGTTGCCACCTGGATTTAACTGGATTTAACAAAAAGTGGGTTAAGAACTGTCCAACACATTATTAATAACTGGAAAGATAGACAGTGGGGAACCATTGTCTTCGAGGTAGAAATGTGGTAGGAAAAAAATCCTGATTGATTGTGATCTGTGATCACTTAAACGTTGGGTGAAATCAAAGAAATCAAAAAATATTCAAGTAAAGTACAGATACCTGAAAAAGCTACTACAGTAACAGTATGATTTGTACTTTGTTACTTCCCATTTCTGGTTACAAGGTAAGACTTTATGAATTATAATAGCAGCCTGCCAGACTGTTAACCTTACTACACCACAAAAACAAGCTCGCAACAGTAGCCTGTTGTAATAAATGTTATTTATATACTGGGTTGCTGTCTTGTAGTCTTACACACTTCTCTGCAGCTTCTCTAGCACTGTCTAGCACTGTCTCACAACCATAATTCTATAAACTCTATAGATGTTCTGTCTGCTCCCAGATTATTTAAACCAAAAAATAACAACAGAGGAGTCACTCATTTGAACCTGATACAAATCAGAACAACTTCATTGGCAGAACAGAAGAATAGGAAAATTAAATGTGGTCTTTTAAACATCAGATCTCTCTCATCCAAATCTCTTTTAGTGAATGATCTGATAACTGATCATCAGATTGATCTATTTAGTTTGACTGAAACGTGGCTGCAGGATGATGAATATGTTAGTTTAAATGAGTCTACGCCACCCAGTCATAGTAATTATCACATTCCTAGAAGCACAGGTAGAGGAGGAGGAGTGGCAGCAATCTTCCACTCTGACTTATCTATTAATCCTAGACCTAAGGAGAGCTTTAATTCATTTGAAAGTCTTACCCTTAGTCTTGCTCATCCAGACCGGAAGACACAAAAACCAATTCTTTTTGTTGTGGTATATCGCCCACCTGCTCCTTATTCTGAGTTTTTAGCTGAATTCTCTGAGTTTCTATGTGATTTAGTTCTTAGAACAGATAAAGTCATTATAGTAGGTGACTTTAACATCCATGTTGATGTTGTCAGTGACAGCCTTAGCTCCTCATTTACATCATTATTAGATTCAATTGGCTTTTCTCAGAATATAAATGGATCAACTCACAGTTTTACAGTTTTCTTCAGTCGCTAACAAGCGTTTGTCCAATCAGTGGTCACATTTTCAAAACTCTAAATACAATTAGCACAGCATCGGTCTTTTGTGGCCATACCATTCACACATTGCATGTTGTTTTCACACAATATGCAGTCAGTAAACACATTTCCACAATGCTTACATGTTCTTAACAGACCAGCTGTACCTCCCAACAAAATTATGGATTGTTTTTGTATTATTTACAAATGTTAATGCACAACATCCCACAATAGCAAATACAATATTCCAAACCTTAGATACAGTATAAAATCATCTTCTTCTGCAATGATATCAGTTCAAAAACAACATATCTCAGCTGATAATATATTTTTTTTTCAATTGCTAATCGCTTGGTTTGAAGTCCACTGTTGAAGAATAAAAACAATCCAAGTCTATTTCCAAGTTTGCTGAAGTGGTGCAAGTTTATTGGAGTTCCAGGTCATGGTGAGCCTACCGACACAAAGTGGGTCTGAGACCGGAGACTGACCCTGAATGTAGGCCCAGAGCACAGATATACCCTGTCTCCAGGTGTGGTTGCATATTGGTCAGTCGGGGGCAACTTTAAACAGGAGGGTGTACTCAGTGGAGGGGTAGAGATGGCTCCCATACGTGGTCAGAACAAAGGGACAAAAGGACAAAGGAGTGACACTCAGGTAGTATGATCAGGAAACTCTGATCAACAGGGGAGCAGAGGCAGGAGAGGTCATATCAGAGGTCAGCATATGGCTGGAATTGCCCCAGACGTGTCAATTTCAATGTCCCTTCAAAGTTTACTCCTTCCACCCTATTCACCGTTCCTCAAGCCCATAGATGAGTTCTTTTCTGCAAGGAGGTGGAAGGTTTATGACCATCAGCCACATGACCAGATGTCCCTCCTTGAAGCCATGGGTGCTGGCTGCAGGGATGTCACAGATGATGATTGCCAAGGGTGGATCCAACATACCAAGCGCTTTTATCCCAGCTGCATCGCCTTGGATAATATCAGATGCAATGTTGATGAAAACATGTGGCCTAACCGTGAAGATCGCAGAGATTAGATACAGTCATTTTGCAATACTGTTATATTTTTTTCTGTTCTCTTGTAGTAAACAGTAAAGGAAAAAAATGATTTGCTTTTTACTGGAATGCTTTTGAATGTGAACAATACATGTGGACATAGAGTTCCCAACCAAGAAATTTTGGGTAAAAAACGATGGATTGCATGTTTGCATGCAAATACCTGTAAAACTGAAGCATAAAAGTCTATGCAGTTTTTGTAATGTCAGCAATAGCCAGTTTTTTGAAACCTGGTGTACTTTGATTCACTGCATGTACCTTGTGAAGTGAAAACAAGAGTTATTCTTTGACAGAATAATTTCATTTTGAGTCATATTTCCAGTGTTTTGGTAAGTTGGTGTGTGCAGAGAAAGATGTCTTCTATTTTGAAATGAAGAGTTAGTATATATTTAACAAAATGTGTTTTTGAGAAGAAAATTATCCATTTGGCCAATTGTGTTTTGTAGGTGAGAGTCTGTGTTACAGTTTTTTACAACCGCTATGACCCATTGTTCAATACTTTTAACGCTTTTTCAAAACTCTTCACACAGTTACCACAACATCAGCCTGTGTGGGCTATACAATTAACGCAATTCTTATTCTTTTGACACAAAATACACACATTTTACACGTTTAAAAGTAGTTTTAACTCCTTTTACACACAAGCTCAATCAAGACTAAAACAGTGGATGTTAACTGGTGAATTTTCAATTGCTTTCACACGGTTTGTCAAAACAGAAAACCTCATGTTCAAAACTAATGGGTTGAAGATTACATTGATCACAGCTGATTCTCGTCTCACCCAGCTCAGGCGCTGTTTTTTTTTTTTTTCAATCACATCACCTATATTTACTGTGTAGCTGTATGATAGACTGGTACCTGAGGGGGAAAGGGGACAGGGTGTTGGGGGGTAACTTGCTAACATATGTGACCACCTGGGACAATTTTGCATTCCACCATGCACATGCAGTCACAGCTTGGTTTGATGCCCATCGCAGGATGATGTCCCTTTTCCTTGCCCCTTACTCCCCTTTCCTCAACCCAATAGAGGAGTTTTTTTCAGCCTGGAGGTGGAAAGTATTCGATCACCATCCACATGACCAAGTGTCCCTCCTGGATGTAATGGCTGCTGCATGTCAGGACATCACAGCTGACAACTACCAGGGCTGGATAAGGCATGCAAAAAGATACTTCCCATGATGCCTGGCCAGAGAAGACATCAGGTGTGATGTCGATGAAAATATGTGGCCCAATGCTAATGACAGATTAGCTTTTTTTTTCTTCCTCTTTTACAGTGATTTCTTCTGCTCCTTTTTCTTTTTGTGTGTTTGACAATACAGTAATGAATGACAGCTAAATGCTGATTTTTTTTCCTCTTTACTGTAAGTCATATTCATTTGCAATACAGTAAAGTGTTTAGCACAAATCCTGTCATTTACTGTCTTCTTCTTTCATAAACATTCTGCAAAGCTGCTCAGACATGGGGCGTTCACTTTTTGTACTGAGTGTTGTACAAAAAAAGGAACAAAATTCATGCCCAACAAATGAAAAATAAAGAACATCATCACAAACATTACTTTACATATATGATCAATACAATAATCTGTTGATTGTAAAATAAAAAGGAAAAAAGTCGATTTGACACATGCAATTTGATTCAGTTTGTGTTATTCCATCAGTTGTCAGTGTTTTTTATGACACTGTGCTGTGACTGACTAAATGTTTCTGTTGGAAGACAACGTGTGTCAGTGCTTTGGTAGATTTGGTGAACTGTGTTAGTGTATTATTGTATTTTGGAAGTGTGTGTCTGTGTTTAGTTACACTGCGTGATTTTGAGCATGAAATTAACTGTTTGGGGAACTGTGTGTTTCAGGTGTGATGTGCGTTAACAGTTTTGAAAAAGTGTTTAAGGTTCTGAGAAACGGGTCATAGCGGTTGTAAAAAACTGTAAGAGTTTAGGAAAAATATCTGAAGTATGGGTAAGCGCTTGTTAGCGATTGTAAAAAACTGTAATCACACCTTAGATCTGGTCCTAACATACGGCATAGAAACTGAAAGCTTAACAATATTTAGCCATAACCATCTTTCGTCTGACCCTTTTCTCATTACCTTTGAATTTACTATACTATCTGATGATGCTGTAACTAGATATAAAGAATTAATTCCTTCTTTATACTGTATATCCCAGTGCCATGTGTCAATAATGTGGACGACAGCAACCACAATTTAACTCCTGCACTATTAGATGATTTTGTTGATGGCAAGCAGCATCGCTTAGTTCAGCTCTAAACTTAGTTGCTCCTCTGAAAAAGAAGGTCATGAATCGGAGGAGGCTAGCTCCCTGGTATAATTCACAGTTGCGCTGTTTAAAACAGGCAGCCCGAAAGCTAGAAAGAATTTGGCATTCCACTAATTCTGAAGAAGCTCACATAGCCTGGAAAGACAGTTTAACGACTTATAAAAAAGCTCTCCGTAGTATTAGAACAGCATACTATTCATCATTAATAGAAGAAAACAAAAACAACCCCAGATTTCTTTTCAGCATTGTAGCCAGGCTGACAAAGAGCCACAGCTCTGTTGATCCATCTATTCCTTCGGCCCTCAGTAGTAATGACTTCATCAGCTTATTAACCAATAAAATTGTTGGCATTAGAGAAAACATTCAAGGCATCCTTCTGACGACTGTCAAAGATGGAAGTACAGTGACTTTAGAAATTTCTGTTAGACCTTATCAACATCTGGAATCCTTCTCCCCAGTAGATCTTCTCGAGCTATCTTCAATAATTAAAACATCTAAACCATCAACCTGTCTTCTAGATCCAATCCCAATTAAATTGCTCAAAGATGTTCTTCCACTAATTAACACCTCCATATTGAACCAGATAAATTTATCTTTATTAACAGGATATGTGCCTCAGTCTTTTAAGATTGCTGTAATTAAGCCCCTACTTAAGAAAGCCACTCTACAGTAGATCCAAATGTTTTAGCCAACTATAGACCAATCTCCAACCTTCCTTTTATTTCCAAAATTCTAGAAAAAGTTGTTGCTAATCAGTTGTGTGACCACTTAAACAGGAATGGCTGTTTGAAGAGTTTCAGTCACGTTTTAGAGTTCATCATAGTACAGAAACAGCTCTGGTTAAAGTTACCAATGATCTCCTCATGGCTTCAGATAGTGGACTTGTCTCTATACTGGTTCTGCTAGATCTTAGTGCTGCATTTGACACTATTGATCACAATATTTTACTACAGAGACTTGAAAGTGAGATCCAGATTAAAGGGACTGCATTAGATTGGTTTGAATCCTATCTGTCTGACAGATTCCAGTTTGTTCATATCAACCATGATTCCTCTACTTATACAAAAGTAAGTTATGGCGTTCCTCAGGGTTCTGTGCTAGGACCAATACTCTTCACTTTATACATGTTGCCATTAGGGAAGATTATTAGAAAACATGGCATAAACTTCCATTGTTACGCAGATGACACCCAGCTATATTTATCTATGAAACCAGATGAAACTAATCAGCTGGTTAAACTCCAAGCATGCCTTAAAGACATAAAGGCTTGGATGACCTGTAATTTCTTACTCTTGAACTCAGACAAAACAGAAGTTATTGTATTTGGTCCTAAGCATCTCAGAGATTCATTATCTAATCACGTAGTTTCTTTGGATGGCATTACCTTGGCCTCCAGTACTACTGTGAAAAACCTTGGTGTTATATTTGATGAGGATATGTCCTTTAAATGTCACATTAAGCAAGTAACCAGGACTGCCTTCTTTCATCTACGTAATATCATCAAAATTAGGAACATCCTGTCTCAGAATGATGCTGAGAAACTAGTTCATGCATTTGTGTCTTCCAGACTGGATTATTGTAATTCATTACTGTCTGGCTTCCCAAATAACTCTTTAAAAAGCCTCCAACTGATTCAAAATGCTGCAGCAAGAGCATTGACAGGAATTAGCAAGAGAGATCATATTACTCCAGTTTTAGCTTCTCTTCACTGGCTCCCCTTAAAGTCTAGAATAGAATTTAAAATCCTCCTCCTTACATACAAGGCCCTCAAAGACCTAGCTCCATCATATCTTAAAGACCTCATTGTACCATATCATCCCAACAGATCACTTCGGTCTGAAAGTGCAGGCCTACTTGTGGTTCCTAGAATTTCAAAGAGTAGAATGGGAGGTAGAGCTTTCAGCTCTCAGGCTCCTCTCCTGTGGAACCAGCTCCCAGTTTGGGTTCGTGAAGCAGACACTCTCTCTATTTTTAAGGTCAGGCTTAAGACTTTCCTTTTTGATCAAGCTTATAGTTAGGGCTGGACTAAACCATCCCTTAGTTATGCTGCTATAGGCCTAGGCTGCTGGGGGACAATGCACCAAACACATGTTCTCCTTCGTTCTTCTCTCTCCACTCTCGTGTCCTACACTTTCTTTTTCTCTGGCACAGAGCTCCTGCCCTCTAAATTCCTATCTGCTACTAGTCATGCAATTCTGTGCTATTACTATGTAGAATGTTTACTGCTGCTCTCCCTTCTTCCAAATATCTCTGGCCTGGAGTTGAGTGTTTCCTGTGGAGCGCCATACTACATCTGTTGTTGTGGTCTCATCAGCCTGCCCAGTCTCCATGGAATCCTGCTGTTATCCCCTCCTACCTGAATGAACAATTCTCCAACCTGCCTATGATTCCTCTTACATTTTCAAACTGTCATGTAACATCATTAGTTTGAATCATAGCATCCAACTTGTATGCTTTAGTCAGATATGTGTATTTATGACAGATATATGTTCATCTTGCTGTTCTCTTTCTCTGTCTGTACCCGGCTGGCCTTAGGCAGATGGGTCCCTCCATATGAGCTGGGTTCTGCTCAAGGTTTCTTCCTGTTAAAAGGGAGTTTTTCCTTGCCACCGTCGCCTTCAGGCTTGCTCTGGGGGTTTCAGGCCGGGTCTTGTAAAGCGTCTTGAGACGATTTGTATTGTTATTGACGCTATATAAATAAAACTGAATTGAATTGAATTGAATTTAAATGTTGTGCGTTCCTCTCCATTGCTTTTTGTCTATAGTTAAAATGAAGAGAAAAAAGGACATTATGTCCTAGTTCTACACCAAAAAGACGAATAACAACTAGATGACCGCAAGTGATCATAAAGGGGTCCATGCCGTGGTGAAATTGTCCCCAAGCGGGACACAGAGGCAAAAGTGGGTCAGACATGGCCTGAAAGGAGGCAAAGTGTCTGCGGAGGAATCCTTTGGCTGACAAGTGAATGAGAGTCAGATCAGAAGCAACAAAATTTGGTGGGCTTGTATGCGTTTACTGTGGTGGTTTGTAAGATATGTAGTCGTTGTAGTATCCCCACAGCCCGTAATTTCACCCGTGATCATACGTAAGCATGTTATAATGTTGGTTGGTAAGTTTCATAAGGATTGGGTGAATACTGCAATGGTATGACGACACAGTGGTGAGGTGGTTAGAACTGATGCCTCACAGCAAGAAGGTCACCAGTTTGAATCCATGGACCTGCTGGCCTTTCTGTGAGGAGTTTGCCCCTCTGTCTGCGTGGGTTCTCTCTGGGTACTCAAAATGGCTATTAAAATAACTAGAAACTGACAAAAGTAATAATAAATAAAAGTTTACTCAAAGTTAACTGATAAAAACCAGACACAGATTTTAAATTGTGGTTCAACAGAATCATTTAAAAAACTAATGAAGTTGGCCTGGGCAAAAATTATGACACCCAGTGTCTCCCAAGTCCTCTGTCTCTCTCTCTGGCAGTTGCTACTTGCTTCTCCTCAGCTCTCTCAACACCATCACCTCACCTTGGAGTTCAGCTCTAATCTCTTTGGATGTTGTTCTGGGCTCTTTTTTTTCTCTTGCAGCCATGTCCACAGAGGTTTTATACAGTCCTGTGGACCTTAAACTTCGGATAATATGTGCAGATATAATCACTGGAACATCAAGCTGATTGCAGATGGTCATAGCCTTTACCTTTAACATGCTTGTCTATAATTGTCTTTCTAATTTCCTGAGACAACTCTCTCCTTTGCTTTCCGTGGTCCAGGTTCAGTGTGGTACACATATGATACCACACAGCACAGTGACTACATTTCACCCTTTAAATAGGCAGACTGATCACAAGTTTGAAGACACTTGGGATGTTAATTATAGGACACATCTTAGTTTAACATGTCCCTATGGTCAATGCATTTTCAGTCGTTGGGGTACTTTTTTGAGTTTCAATATATTTCAGTGACCATGGAATTTAGTTTTTTTTTTTTTTTATCACAAGGGTACCAACAATTTTGTCCACATAGTTGAACATTTACCTACAGTATATGAATACACATTGTAAATGTGACAGACATAACTGTATTCTAGCAAATGCACTGTACACAGAGCAGAGACATTCATTTTTGCTGTTTCTGTTGTTCTGCATATTTAGTTCTGCATACTGTGTTTGTTCTTATTCTTATTCATGGTTATTTCTTTCTTGATCATTAATAATGTTACATTGTAGCTAATGATGACCATCTAGATTCTAGATGGATGACAAAATAACTATTTCTAATTCAAATTTGAGGTGTATGGAGTGGAGGAAACAGGGTCAATTTGGCACTCAAATCACAACTGATATGAACAGAGCGCAATTTCGAAATTTTCAACAGTAATAACGTAGTATGCAATTGGCATATATGTAGGCAGAAGCAATGAGAGAATATGCTTAGTTGGATAAATTAGGGAGCTAAAATGTAAATCGCCAGTACATGTATAAAGATACTATCACTGATTGGATTTCTGTAAAACAAGTATATCAAGATCCTAAATCAGAGCATCTTCATCTGTTTTATTGTTTTACATACTGAACATTCAGCATCAAAAGTAAAATAATTTTCAAATTGACACATAAGTCATGTGAAGTCAAATGTAAGTAAAGGAAAGAAGATATGAAAGATAAAGTAGCATACAAAATTGGAACAGACTGAGATGATACAATGTTAAAGCTACAAGTTATGTGTAGTGTCAGAGTGTAGCTTTATACCATAAAAATGTTAACACTCTGATGGCTTCCATTTCTAGCACTCTAACACTCTAACCGCATAAAGAGGTGATTTCAGTTAGCTTTTAATTTGATCCATTATGTACTTATTATGTATTACTTTAAGTCTGGATGAAGCTATATTAAGTGAAACTACACAATAATCACAGAATATGCAGAAATCCCTGAACATCTGTATTTTATCACATCACTGAGTAGATCTTTTTAGGAAGCATCCTTTCTGGAATAAAATAAAACCATAAAAAGTGTGTAAAATGAGTATATAGTATAATGTAGTGTGTGCAAAAGAGACGAGCGTGTACAGTACACAGTAGATTAACAAATACGGCAGATACAACTTAAGTAAAAGATTTGGATGTCCTTTACAGCAAAGAGTAAAGAAAATAGAAAAAGCTGTCCAAGCCTCAAAGAACAAAATCCTATGTATACAAATTATTCATATAACATGTGAAAGATGACATTCATTTGTGTACAAGGCAATCTAATGGTTTGAAGAAAAATGCCATATGGTAAATGGCCTTGCTTTTATATAGCGCTTTTCTACCTATTGGTACTCAAACGCTTTTACAGTCAGAGACACATCTACCCATTCACTCACACAAGCACGCACACATTCACACACACCAGTGCCACGCACTGGGAGCAACTGGGGGTTCAGTGTCTTGCTCAAGGACACTTCGACATGTGGCACATTCCAGGGATCGAACCGCTAACCCTCCGGTTCATGGACAACCCGCTCTACCTACTGAGCCACAGTCGCCCAAAATATTAGGAATTTGAATTACTTGTGCAAGTGTTTTTCCCATTACTGACAGGAATATTTAAGGTTTGTGAAAGGCAATGATTCTTATTCTGGATGGGGTATCAGAACTCCTGTTTTTCCGCAAGCCTTTACCTCTCTGTAGTATCCTCAACAAATGTATTTAATACTTTCAGTGCCAGGTATAATGACCCTAATATTTGATTGTTGAAAAAGACAAAACTAAATTTCAATTGTCATTTAATGGATATCACATTATTACGTTTGTCATACACTGGAGTATAATTCATCTTAAATGTTTCAGTCAGACAGCAACTGCAGGACCTGGGTAAGGTTCCCCACCGCACCAGAAATCCTCAGGCTGAGGGATTTCCATCAGCCATGCCTCCTCTCCTTTCTCCTTATTTTCTCCCTGCTGCTCCTGGTTGCCCCTTGCACCTGTTCCTTCCTTTGCCACAGTTTGCAGGACTTTGTAATAATGACAGTCTCGTCCGTCATCTGGATTGTATGGAGGTGCCAAGATATCCAAGAAAGCAGCAGGCCCATCCACCGCACTAATCTGGTGGAGGTTATCCTGCACAGGTGTGAGGAGACATGGCCCGCTGTTCTCTGAGTACTCAACGACTGAGCGTAGAACTGAGCGCCACACGGAAGCCATCTGCAGTGGGCCCAACGGGGGGTCAAAATGAGGTTGAGTGGTGGTCACAGTCAGGTTGTCCGCCAGCTTGTCGAAACAGCAGACCCTCACCTTCCCATAGAGAACCTGGAGAGACAGAAGCAGTTTGGAAAAAAATCTAAAAATTATTCTGAAGGAACAGCATGTAGATAAGTTTCTTATTATCACTATCCCCTTCGATTCTGCCATTTAATAACTAAATGTTGACCATCGGTGTAATACTAAGTCAGGCTTTTTTTCATGGTGGTTCACTGTTGTGGCTAACTGGGACCCTTAATGGAACTGTGGAACTGAGCCCCTTATTGTGTGTGCTATCACTTCCACATCAAAATGTCTGCGTGGGGAGGAAAGACCTATTGCAATTACTAAAGAATAAGATTCTCTCTTCAATGGCTGCACTAGCAAATCACTGCTCATCAGAGTTGCACTGTCAATTTCCCTGCAGGAACATCCCAAAGGAATCAATAAAGTTGTCTGTCTATCTATCTATCTATCTATCTATCTATCTATTGACAAAAGAACGCAGCATGGATCCTGCTCGTGGTACAACACACAAACACCAAGCACAGAAGCAATTCAAAGAGTTTGCTAAAAACCACCAAATGCATCAGACCAGCCACAGTTGACCAGGTCTTTGCCAACTTTGAGGAACTCCCGCAATGGTTTCCCAATGGTGCAACTTAGTCAACTTAGTCGCAATTTTGTATTCCCCACTATTGATAAATAATAAATTTGAGGCATTCAGTTTCTCGGTCCTCTAGCATTAACAGTTGTCAAATTAAATTGTATAGAAACAGAAAACCAAGGGTAAGCAACTGTAATTCTAGCGTTGTACAATATAATTATACTCTTTGAATTTAATGAATGTATCAAGTGAAATAAATGAATAGTGTAGGACATCATCCCTAACCTAGTTAGTTGTGACATATTCAGATGTATTGTGTTGACCACATGTCAAAAATCTGAGAAAACTAGCAACTATTGCCATTTCATAAGATGGTAGGGGGCTATAGGCCAGATATTATCAACAATGAGATGTTAAAGACCTTCAGCATCCCGTTCATGCCCGGGTGGTCGTGCAGCGGTATGGAAGCGCCGGTCCTTAGCAGAAACACCCCAATACTGAACAGCTCCGTCTCGCAGATGTGCATGTAGGTGACTGGGGGGCTCTGGAGACCTGCGCCCGATGTGTTCGGTTTGGTTTTCCGGGAAGCAATTTTCAGGTCGGCAGCCCTGACGGAGGTCACCAAAGAGATTAGTTCGCTCAGTTTGTCAGCCGCGACTTTGTTATCCTCGTTTTCCGAGGACTTCAAGCCTTTAAATGTGACATAGGCTTGCGCCGCTATTTTCTGAATAACAGAAGTTTTGTTGTCCCGTGGCATTGTGGATACGAGGGATAAAATGAAAAGCCTGTCAGGCACTATTCGGACTAAACAACACGTGTTATGTCCTACAGTTCTTCCAAATTAATTCCTGAAATGTCGTTCCACGTTGAAACCATAAATAAACCGCGACTTTTATAAAATGCAATGGCAAATCATGATTATAATTTCTAATTTCATCCCCCAGACAAGAGCCTCCTTCCAGCCATTTTCCACCGTCTCGTCTTCGTAGCCGTGTTCACAGAGGCTGCGTAAAAAACGCAAAGCAGTATGGGATATGAGGTTGGATCACAAAGCGCAATAGTCAAACCCATCTTAACATGGACTGCGTATCACTGTATCATAAGGTCGTTTTTGATAGAAAATGGCGTGAGAATGTGTAAAATTAGTGGACATACAAATAAACTTAAAGATATAAAAAATAAGGCTGCATTTCAGTGACACTACATTACCCAGACGTCTTGGTAATGTAACAAGATTGCAGAGGGGAAGCCCAGACCGGGCATTGAACTCTTCAGCCTTCAACAGCACATCCTCTATCACTGCGAACTGAGATAATGCGCGTGTCTTTTCCATTTTTTGTTCATCGTTTGAGTGGAGTTGACTTATAGAGTCCCCCAACTCACTTAAAGTTGATCAAAATAGAGTAAGGAAAACACTTATAGAAAGACTGATTAAATAGGCTATTTGGGCACACAGTGTAACTAAATATGGTCCCTATCCCCTTTATCCCTTATTCCTGATATGGACAAAAGTGTCCTTTTCATTTTGTATTTTTTCAGTGTTGGTTATGCTTGCTGCTATGATATTTGGTCAAGGTTTGTATTTTTGAACAAATTTTGATATTTCAAAAACAAATCCCATAATACTCTATTTTTACACTGTAACCTAAATAGTTACGTTGTTACCACTAAGGGACAAAAGTGTCCTCTTTTAAAATGCCATAAAAATGGCATCTGTTAATATTTTTCACAGATTTTACATAAATCTTTTCATCTACTTCAGTCCTAATCATAAATACCAAAAGTTTGATTATTTTCAATATTTTAACCCTTTATATGCCAGTGTTTGTGACGGCATCACAAATTTATTGTAAAAAAAAACACACAAAAAATGAAATATTTTCAATAATCTGAATGCAAAGTTGAGTTTTCTTGGGGGAATTATTAGAGCCTTGGATATGTCAATAAATGGAAGCAAGATTGATTTGGATGGATTCTTAGTTTTTTTGTAGTGTCAGATTTACAAAAATAGTTACGTTGTTACCACTAAAGAACAAAAGTGTCCTCTTTTAAAATGCCATAAAATGGCATATGTTCATATTTTTTCTGCTTTTTTTTTTTACATAAATCTTTTCATCTACTTCAGTCCTAATCATAAATACCAAAGGTTTGATTATTTTCAATATTTTAACCCTTTATATGCCAGTGTTTGTGATGGCATCTCAATGCATTACATACAATGCATTCAATTAGGAGTGTAGTGTCCAACAACTTCGATTGCTCTAGAAGTAAAACATAATTACATAAATATTTAAAAATGTGGAACAGAAAAGTACAACAATGGCATTAGGAATGTTGTTTGTGTTTGTGCGTGTGTGTACATGTGCGTGAGTTCAGTTCACCCTCATACACAGGAACTGCAGCAAAAGGATGCATGAACTTTGCAAATGTATTTTCCATAGTTGCTGTGATTTGCAGCTCCCAAGTTTCTTATGATATAAAAATGATGTTATTGGTCATGAGGAGAAAGGGAGCCTTGCATTGTGTGTGTGTGTGTGTGTGTGTGTGTGTGTGGGTGTGTGTGTGTGTGTGTATGTTCAAGATTCAAAAAGTTTATTTGCATGTGCTCAATGGCCCTCCACGTCAAGAAGAGTCAGTTGAGGTGGCTAGGGCATCTGGTAAGGATGCCTCCTGGAACACCTCCCGGGAGAGGTGTTTTGGGCATGTCCCACCGGAAGGAGACCTCGGGTTGGACCCAGGACACGATGGAGGGGTTATATCTCTCGTCTGGCCTGGGAACGCGTGGGGGTTTCTCCGGAGGAGCTGGCTGAAGAGGCTGGGGAAAGGGCTGTCTGGGCTTCCCTGCTGAAGCTGCTGCCCCCACGACCCGGACCCCGATAAGCGCGAGAAGACGAAGTGCAAATATTGATATCCGAATGAAATGAAAACAATGTACTGAAAAAATGTAAACAGAAGCTGGAAAGTGATCATGGCATGATTTTAGTCTGTGATTGTAGACTCGTGTCAGCTCTTGAGGACTCTGATGCCAGTGGGGAAGAAGAACAATCTCCAGGTCCTATATTTCACACTCCTGTACTTCCTTCTTGAAGATAGGAGTGGGAACAGTCTGTGTTGGGGGCAGTTCTCCTGCGGACTCTATGCTTGTAGATATTCCACAGATAGGGCAGTAGAGTCCTGGTGATCCTCTCTGCAGGTGTTTGGGGTCCCGGCCATAGTGCTGCCATACCACACGGTGATGCAGTGTGTGTCTAACTGAGGTGTTTGATCTTTAACATTTATCCTTTTATTTCAAAGACACACAGGTGCCACACAGGTGCAGGTGCAAAGTTCAAAACTGAAGGTTCATTGGAAATGAATGAGAGTTGTTTGTACACAGCACAAAAAAACAATACTAATACTACTAATAATAATCCATCCAAATCAATCTTGCTACTGTTCAATAATCCCCCCAAGAAAAATCCACTTTGCATTCAGATTATTGAAAACATTTCATTTTTTGTGTGTTTTTTTTTACAATAAATTTGTGATGCCATCACAAACACTTGCATATAAAGGGTTAAAATATTGAAAATAGTCAGTCAGTCATTTTCTATACCCGTTTAGTCCTGTTAGGGGTCACGGGGGAGTACCCGGAGAGAACCCACGCAGACACAGGGAGAACATGCAAACTCCACACATACACTTTTGTCCCTTAGTGGTAACAACGTAACTATTTTAAAATCAGGTATGAGGGTTAAATCATATGCTATCGGATATTTAGTGGATACTAAAGCTGACTGTTTGAGGTGTGGGTGAATGTATTTTGTATCCATCATAATGTATGGTACAAGTATTGCCATAAATATATATATTCAAAAAAGTAAGCCTGTCTATGCATATTGACATAAAATGATGTAAGGAGAAATACTGATTACATAATGTAGGCATTCATGGGGTTTACTGGTGCACAATTTTTCTCTCTAGATGATCATGTCATTATGAAAACATAAGTCAGTCATTTTCTATACCCGTTTAGTCCTGTTAGGGGTCACGGGGGTCTGCTGGAGCCTATCCCAGCTGTCATCGGGCGAGGGGCAGGGGTACACCCTGGACAGGTCGCCAGTCCATCACAGGGCCAACATTCACACTCACATGCACACCTACGGGCAATTTAGAATCACCAATTAACCTAACAAGCATGTCTTTGGATGGTGGGAGGAAGCCGGAGTACCCGGAGAGAACCCATGCAGACACAGGGAGAACATGCAAACTCCGCACAGAAAGGCCAGCCGGCCCATGGATTCGAACCGGTGACCTTCTTGCTCAGCATCAGTTCTAACCACCTGCCGCCCAGGTTCTCAGTCATTATATACAATTATAATTAAATATAATAAAAATACCCCATGTAGCTAACTCTGTTGGAAAACACAGAGGGGTGGCGTAAACCTTAGTGAAAATATTAGCACTTAATAACCATGTAAATTCTTGATCATTCCTGTCTAGAAAAATGAGTTCATTCTTTTTGCAAACATCTGGTAATGTGACAAGTAGATAGGGTTAGGGTTAGACATAACATAAAAGTAATAGAATGGTGGTTGTAAAACAATAAATTAATGTTTGTTTGAAAAGGCGGGTTTATCTTTGTCATATTCTCCTTCTGAATGCACTCAACATTGTCATTAAAGGATTGGTTGTGGCTCAGGAGGTAGAACAGGTTGTCCATGAACCAGAGAGTTAAAGGTTCAGTCCATGGCCAGAGGTGTCAAGCTCATCTTAGTTTGAGGGCCACATATAGCCCTATTTGATCTCAAGTGGGCCAGACCAGTAACATACCAGCATAATAACCTAACCATAAGTAACAACAACTGACAAATTTTTTCAATTTGTTTTAGTGCAAAGAAGAACAAGTTAATTAGGAGAATGTTTATATTTAACAAACCATCCTTTGAAAAAAAAAAAAAAAATCTTAAGAAAAAAAAGTGCTGTCTGTCGTTTAGTCCTGGGTCTCACTGTTGTGTTCTGTTCACTTGTCTTACTAAAGCAGTGGACAAATTAGGAACAGCAGTTATTTTCATTGAGAAATTGCAGTCTTCTATGTAATTTTCGCAGTTTGCAAATTCATGCCAGATTAAACCCTTTGGCGGACCACTTTTGCCCCACAGGCAGTATATTCGACACCTGTGGTCTAGGCACTAGGGGTTGTACTGACTAGTCGAATTTACTGCTGTGCCATGACGCTTTAATCTGGAAGTCGACTAGTCATCGATCACAGACGCCTCTGAAAATACAGATGAAAAGTCTAGTCAGTCATTGCAGCAAACTAGCAGTGGTTTATCAAGGGTGGTGAAATACTTACCTAAAATGAAGCCCATTCTTCTCTAGATTGTGGAGAGTTTTGTAGGTTACAAGCAATTTCTTCTGTTGGATGCGGTACAGGAGCCAGAGGAGTCAGTTGAGAACAGGGGTGATGTGGTCAGATGTAGATTAGATGTAGACCTGTGTATCATTGACATACTGTAGCAATGGAAGTGGATCTCATGGTGATGAAGGATTTTTTCCAGGGGGAGGAAGTAGATGATGATGAGGGGACCCAAAACAGACCCTTGGGTGGCACCCAGTGACACATCTGAACACCCAGATATGTGGTTGCCAAGTTAAATTGAACTGTTGTCTGTCTGTGAGATAGGATGTAAACCATGAAAGTGCAACACCAGGGATCCCGATGCCAGTCAGACCGTCCAGGAGTAGTGAGTGAGAGATGGTCCCAAATACACTGAGGTCGAGGAGGATGAGGATGGTGAGTAGTGAGTAGAAGTGAGCTGCATGGGGGAGATCATTGATAATTTTGACCAGGGCTGTTTCAGTGCTATGTTGAGGGTAGAAACTGGAAGCGCTCGTGGAGGTTGTTTGTGTCAAGGTGGGACTCTAATTGTGCGGCAATCACCTTTTCAAGAATCTATAGGAGGTGAAGGGAAGATTGGAGATGGGCCCGTAATGACTGAGGTCAGCAGAGTCAGAACCAGGTTTTTTAAGGATGGGTGTTATAGCAGTCAGTTTGAGTACAATTCCAGAGGGAGGAATTTACTATGTCATTGATCATGGGGGAAATGTGAAATGGTCAACAGGCAGGTTTTGATGAGGGTGGTGGGAAGAGGATCGAGCTGACAGGTGGTGGTTTTTGCTTTTCAGATGAGGCCAGAGACGGTGTGTTTTGATGCCAAAGTGAAGTTGGTGAAAGAGCTTGTGTGAGGACGGGCAGAGTAAACCATCCAGGGTGGGTCTGGTGGGGAGGTGCATGATGAGACCAACTGTTGGTGAATGGTGGTAATTTTGGAACTGAAGAATTCCAAGAAGGTAGTGCATTGTTCCATGGAGGTGTCTAGAGGGAGGGTTTTGGTAGACAGACTCTGTTTTTATCTGCATGGGTATTGATGAGGCTGAAGTAGGATCTGGCAGAAGAGAGGGCATTCTTGTGGCGGTAAAGGTGATCCAAGTACATTTTGGTGTGTACAGTGAGGCCTGTCTTTTTGCACAGTTGGTCCAGTTGACGCCGTCTGATGTGAACCAGGGCACAGTGCGGATGAATGAAACTGTGCGGGTTTTCAGGGGGGCCAGGGTGGTGAGGGAGGAGGAGAGACAGTTGTTGTAATGACTCACCAGGTCAGCAGGAGAGGGCTGGGGTAACAGGTGATCAGGGTGGTGAGATCTGTGGGGTTAATGTGTCTGAAGTTGATAGTATGTTGTTCTTTGACTTTGAATAGTTGTATGTGTATGACAAAGAGAATAGGTTTATGGTCAAAGAGGGGCGAGTCAGTGATGGCAAGCTTATCTGGGATGACGTCAGTGCAGCAGATTAAGTCCAGGATGTGGCCTTTGTTATGGGTTGGGAGACTGACAATGCAAGAGTGAGATGGCGGTCATAGCCGATTAATATAGGCTATACATATCTGCAATGCACAGTAATGATAAGCTCATGTGTTTATGTTCACTTCTGTTGTGTTCTGTTAGCTGACTTTGTTGCTGTGTTTTTTTTTTTAATTAGGCGTCCAAACGAAGTTGCAGGATCCCTATTGATCTTGCTGTGATTTTTATTCTTCTTATAAAAATTAATTAATCTCAACACTTCTAAAGTGTCTATATGGGTCCACACCACAGAGTGTTAATTTGACTCTTTTTGAAGTGTTGGTATGTTAACACTCCTAAAGTGTTAATATTGACTCTTCTTAGAGTTAACATTTAACACTTCTCAACACTAACCAGTGTCAGTTTCTCTCAACACTAGTGTTAGATATCAACTATCTCGTGTCAGTTGTTAACTACTACAGGTGTTTACTCCGTATGGTGTAAATATTGTTTTCAGTTACACATTACATGTAAAATAAACTATGATGAAATAAAGAGGCCATGTTAAGCTTAAAACATTATTTTAAAATACATGTAACGACACATTAAAGGCCAATTCACATCCAACTTTCCAAATACATTGTTCCCAGACATCAGGAGGAAGAAGATAATTAGTCCTGTAGCTCCTACAGCAGGTGTTGTACTGCCTCAGGGTCATAGTAGAGTCCCTGGTTAAAGAAACACATACAAGTACTAACAAACACAAATAAATGTTGAATTAAAAGCAAAATATAGTCAAATGACTAATACAGAGTTTTTGAATTTGAACCACCGGACAGGCAGCAAGTGGTGCCACAGTGATACCGGGATACAGCAGCCTGGAGTGGGGCCGCTAATTTTACTACCACTCACTGTCTTGTTGGTCTCCACCAACTTAACCACTACTCTCATTGGGCTGAAGACTGAAACCTCTAAATAATGTATCTACATTTCCCTGTAGGATATTTGGAACTCTTGCTCTTCATTAGCGTATAACGGCACAGACTACAGCAGGGCTCTCAAGTTTTGAACTGAGCTCAGAGTGAGATTTTAATACAAAACAAACATTTTGGCAGCAATGACAGGAATTTGGTTGGGGTGGGGAGGCTTTGATCTGGTTAATGACTCATAAATTTGCACAAATAAAAATATTTAGGTGTGTGTGTCTGATAATGTCTCAGCTTATCAATAATATGGTATTATATAATTTAGCCCCTTGGGAAAGATATTGCAACTGAGTCAAATATGAAGCACTCATCAGCCTATCATGGAGCGAGGTGAATGAAGCTTGCTCCTGCATGAGTCTTCAAGCAAAGCAGAGCTTTTTTTTTTCAAATCTCATCTTAAGTTAGTAATGTTCTTCCTAGAAGTTGGTCTCAACTGGTTTGTTAAAGAAAACACTAAGTGGTGACCTAAGAGAAAAGCTATGTGAATAATGTGTCCTTAACTAAAACTAAAAAACAAGTGTCAGAATAGCTGCTGAAACTAGCCTGGATTCAACTGGCTGGCTAGCTAGTAACTGGCTAGTTTACACACTAGTCAACTGCTAGCTAACATTACTGATTATCAGCTCACTGGACACAATATTCCCCAGCAAAAAAAATCACATGATGAGATGACTTACAATTGGTGTATCAGTCGTTCTTTCCATTTTCAAATGGCAATCAAATATCGAAAAAAGGAAAAGTGACTGGTTATTTGTTATTTGTTTTTTAATCTTACACAAAACGAAAAAAATGTTTCAATTTTAGGCTCAGATAAAAAAAAAATCAAAAAAAAGGGGACACAGGACTGATTTTAATATTTAATTGGTCGCATTTACGTGACCCGGAAGTTTTGTAATGAGTGAGATATGACTCGATGTGACCATGGATGTGACGGTCTTTTTCTCAGCGACCGTCTGAACCGGGAAAATCTAAATCTTGCCTGGATACAGCAATCCTATTTTTTGATTGGCTGTTAGTAGCTATATTCTTTTTATTGGATTGACTGGTGTGTGAAAGGCGCCTCTGAACTCTACGGGAACGCACTTGATTCAGACCTAGTCCACTGTTTTAGAAAATAGCGGCGCACCTTGGTGTGCGTTATCGTGGTAATTTCTCTGCGTGAGAAATACAGGGTTGAAATGCGTCTGTCTCACACCCAGAGACTTGAGAGCCCTGCTACTGCAATGGGCCCACTAACCTAACATTGTTTAGCTAGGGTCAAACTTAATGCTAACCGACAAGCATTTTAACACCACTGCAGTTATAGCCTTTGTCTACATGGTCAGCTGTAACAACTGAAATAGTCTACTTATGTTAACCTTGTAACTGTACATGAATTAACATTTACTGACTGTAGCATAGGGCGGCACAGTGGCGAGGTGGTTAGCACTGTAGAAGTCACCGGTTTGTATGGAGTTTGTGTGGAGTTTGCATGTGGCAGCTTCCTCCCAACATCCAAAGGTTAATTGGTGATTCACAACTGCTCTTAGTGTGAGTGTGTGTGAATGGTTGGCTGTCTCTGTGTTAGTCCTGCGATGGACTGTACCCCTGCCTCTCACCTGATGACAGCTGGGATAGGCTCCAGCAGACCCCCGTGACCCTTAACAGGATTATACAGGTATAGAAGAAGAAGATGACTGTAGCATAAGTGGAAACTAGAATGTTAGCGCTAGCTTGTTGTTTGGACACAGCGCTGTAGGGGCATGCCGCATATGAAATTAAGAGTTTATAAACACTGCCCACTACCTTAGGTGTTACGTTAGTTCAGAGAGTTAAATGTGTTGCTCTGACACTTACAGAGTTAAATTACAAACACTCCATTCTGACACTCTATTTTAACATCAACTATTTGTCCTCAGAGAGTTATACAGTTTTTTTCAGTCGCTAACAAGCGTTTGTCCAATCAGTGGTCACATTTTCAAAACTCTAAATACAGGGGGGGTCAAGTGAGATCACCGAGCAAGATGGTCGCATAGTTGGAGCTCTCCCGTAAACCCATCAGAGTTTCCCGAAATTCGCTAGTAAAGTGTGTGCAGTTGACATACTTGATTTTGTAAGTTGGTATTAATAGCTTACAGTTTTAGTGTCTGACGGCCCGAACTGTGCACTATGTCGTCGTCGAGAAGAAATACTGAGAAAAACGTTGGAGCTAGCAAGCTGATTACCAATGCGGGAGCTAGCAAAGGAGAGAGTGAAAATGTGTTAGCATCTATGCAGCAGTCCTTGGAGAAAGCTATGGAGGAAATGGGAAGAGTTGGAAAGCTGCTAACAGCATTACAAGCGGACATATCGGAAATTAAGGATGCCAATTCTGGGTTACGAACAGATCTGGATGGTGTTTTGCTTTGGCTGGATGAAGCTGAAAATCGAATCTCTCAACTAGAGGATGACAACCATGAGCTCCGCCGAAAAGCAGATAAATCGGCTAAAAAGTGCGATAAATTACATCGGGCTGTTGAGGACGCTGCCAACAGAGACAGGCGGCAAAACCTGCGGCTTATTGGTCTGAAAGAAAAACTAGAGAATGGAAAACCGTCAGATTGTGTGAAGACTATAATTTCCGAGGCACTTGGGGTTGAGCTTGATGAGTCGCAGTTGCAAAGAGTGCACCGCGCTCCGGCGCCTGTGCCCGAAGACGGCTACCCTCCCAGACCAATAATAATTCGATTTCTTAGTTTTCTGGAACGAGAGAGAGTGTTGACAGCTGCAAAGAAGAAGTACAGGAATAATGAGGAGATCGTATGGAAAGGGTGCAAGCTGTAATTTTTTCCCAGATATGACAAGAGAAACGGCGGAGAAGAGGAGAAAATTTAAGGATGTGAGGAATCGTCTACATTGAGACTGGCCTTAAGCTATGTGCCCAACATTTACAACTTTTTACCATACGGTTCTATGGGCTGCCATAGACGCCCATGGCGGAAGAATTGGAATAATAATAATAATAATAAGAAAACTAACAATCACAATAGGGCTTCTCGCAGCTTCGCTGCTTGAACCCTAATAAGAAAACTAACAATCCCTATAGGGCTTCTCGCAGCTTCGCTGCTTGAACCCTAATAACTAGACAATTCCCCTGCGGGAAATCGCGAGAGTGGTGCTGTGTCGGCAGCAGTTTGCGCTAAGATGACATGATACAACACTACGATGCTAACATGCTACAATTTTTCACCTAATCTTATCCTCGCAGTTGCTATTGCAGAGGCTGTAGTAGTGCTTCGCACAGCCCACTACTGGCCCTATAGCTTTGCTATATGGGTCAGCAGTACATGCAGCAGACCCCTCCCAGCTCCACCTGAAAGCCAGCATCAGGCTAAGTCATTGGTCGGCTAATAGTTAACATATATTAGCAGTGAAGTTATGTTGGGCACAAACACACTTAACACGTGGATATTTCTAGAAATCCCAACTGATTGGGGAAGGGGGGGGGGGGGGGGCATAGAGTCATGTTCTGGCACCCTAATATAGTCCTGTATTGAGTGAAGTGGTCATAATGTTTTGGCAGCCTGTGACTGTCATGTAAAAATGGAGTGGAGGGGTCATAGTGTCAGGTGTGGCCTAGGCTAAGAGGAATAATAATTAAAACATATTTTTATTGAACTTCTTGTCGTTCACCAGTTTCTGATATTTTAGCTGTGTATAACGCAGCATTTCACTGAAGTTGTAGCCTAATAGATGGCATATTTTATGTCTGCACCGACCTGGCGCCTGTATAAAGCACTAAATTAGGTTTTGACCACATAATGAATGTAGTAACCTAACAAAAACATAGACTATAACCTATAACATTTCATAAATGTTAATGTCAATTTTACATTTCCATTGAGCTATCACTTTTGTACAGTAAATGCATGACTTGAACATTTTCTGTTGACAATATTGTTAGGTTAAAAATACAAGGCAATGCAGATTTAAGATTACACAATTGCTGTAGTAGCCAGGCTAAGCCCAGTGATAGCCTCGTTTTTTTGTCCTATAGTTTAGTTTATCCTACAACATGAACAGAAGGGATTTGGAAAATGAGATAAACGGGTCCAAAACGGACCCGGGCCGGATGAGCCTTTATTAGTCCGCTGCGGATGTATGTATCAATTTGCGGGTCCCAAACGGACCCGCCGCGGAGGTGAGGCTTTAATCGCGGATGCGGAGCAGCGCGGAGCCCCGGCGGAGTTCCTGAGTGCATCTGGACCCCGATACGGGTCCGTTTCGCGGGTCCGTTCCGGAAGCCGACATACATCCGCGGCAGGTCCGCTGCGCAGTCCTTTTGCTGTGTGGGATGATGCACGTTTATGCTTGTTGAACTAGTGGTACTTATTGCCTCTGCGAAGGAGGTTATGTTTGTTGACTTTCAACTTGTGAAGGTTTTATTTCACTTACACTGACACGTGTTGTCGTCCAGTCGACTTGTCTTCTCCACAGATCACTTAACTCCTCTTTGCTGCCGCTGCACACGCTGCGTTTCTCTCTCTCTCTCTCTCGCTGTGTGTGAAGAGCAGCCCCGCCCCTCAGTGATCAGAGCGACAGAGCGGAGGTTTTATTTTTATTTTATTTTTTTCAGAGAGAGACCGAGAGCAGTGCAGGGACATCTAATATGTTAGCATGTTGGCATATGTTAACATATGCTAACTAACATAAGTTAGCATATGTTAGCATATGCGCCACAAGCCTCGCTCCGTCCTTTTTTTTTTTTTTTTCCCCCAAGCCTCGCTCCGTCTGTGTGTGTGCGCGTGTGTGACGTCAGTGAGACAGAGCGGGAAACAGCCCCTCCCCCTCCTTAACTGCTGCTGCGCAGGTGCTTTGATTAACCGAACACATAGCAAAGTCAGCACAGAACCACTGCCATTTATTAAAAGAGTCAATATCACCATAAGGTGCCTTTGAGACTTCCCCATTTCCAAAATAAAAAGCTGAGATTTTCCATTGAACTTCATATTCATTGTATTAAGTAGATATTATGCTGTTAGAAATGCATGTTGGTCAAGCTCCAACATTTTTTATTAATTAACTGCAAGCAGACAATGTCCATGCAAACAGCAAAATATGTCCACCCTGGACAAATTCAAAGTAGAGTAAATACATTGTAATTACATAATGATTATAAAATGTACATTTTCAGAAAGCCATTTAGTCCCTTTCTCAACAATATATTTTAGTTAATGGGAAAAGTATTAGGATAATAATGAAATTATGGCAAACTATTTGTTTCTCTATAAAATCTGTTAGAGTTGCACTTTCTTTTCTAAATAAAATCTAACAACAAGGATATCTGGTCAAACTTTCAAACAATACTATTTGGGGCTAATTTGTTTAAAAAGGAATCATACAAAAGGTTTCACTAACTTGTGAAAATATTTGGTTTATTTTCATAAAACATGAACATCACAGGGTGGACAATGACATGACAGGGTGGACACGTTGTGAAAAGTCATCGAATGGCCTCATAAATGCAATAATTCTAAAGTAAGTGATGTATAAAAAAAAATGTCAGAGGTCCTTTTCCCATGTAAACTAAACTTAAAATGTGTTAAACTTTGTACATCATTCTGCACAGTAAAAGTCAAACATTCAACTGTAGAACAAGAAGAAAAAGTGGAGAATGGTTGATTTAAAAAAAAAACGCATGTTACAGAGGGATCACACACCAAACAGTCTCTCCCTTTCTGCAGATATGTGGCTTAATTCTGCAGTTGCTGTTTCACATACTCCCAAGCAGACGCTTCAATCTGTACAGAGCGCTTGTTCAGAGCCTGTGGTTCTGGTATTAGGCAAAGTACCTGCCCGTCATGGTACCAACAGATGTCCTCTCGGAGACTTGGCCAGTGGAACTTGTTTATGCCATTGCGGTGCATACACTTTACTTTCACACTGTGCCCTTCTACATCCATGATGAAACCTGGGTATGCTTCATTGTCGTAATTTACGACGCACCACTCGCCAGTGTGCTTTGCCTCAATCATTTCTGGTCTCCTAGGGTTATCTGGTGTCTTTCCACATGCTGGGGACTCAGATGAAACAGGAACATCAGCTAGAGTGACCTCTTGAAGGTTAAAGCAGGGGCAGTCCAAAACACCTTCCTCCCTTTTACACAGACATGTAATGTCTCTGTATTTCATCTGGCCGGGTGTCAGACTGATAACTTGGTGTATTCTCATAGTGCCTTTTATGGCAGCTATTGCAGGTACCTATAGTGAGGGGGTGGAAAATCAAACATTAATACATTTAACTTAACCACAACACATGAAAAGATCAGATTTGACAAAACTAGTCTGTAATCTGGATGGGAGAGAAACCAGGACAGAAGGACTATGGGTTGCATTGGATAATGGATTATAACTTTTACCTCAGTCTTTGATTCAATATCCCTCTCTGGGACGAAGAACAGCTCGACAGATGTGTCCAGGCTTTTCAGCTTTTCAGCTTTTCATACAAGCTCTGGGCATCAGGGTCTCCTCCATGGGCCACAATCCGGTCTGCTGACCTCTTGAGGGCCCCACCCACACCGTCTGGTGCCCCCTTCCCATGACTAGCCTCAAAAAAATTCCATGTTATTTCTTTGAAGCCATACTTGTAGGGTTCCGTTGAGAGGTAGAAGAAATTTCCCTTTTGTCGATACTGCGTTGCAGGCCCGTCGCTGAAAAAATGAAGTATGCTGACTTGAGGGTGTCGTTCTCTCACTACCTTCAGCACTGGATCAAGGTGGGCCCAGATGGCCACAGGGTCGTGTCTTCTGGAGGGTGATATGGAGCAAAAGGTGTGTGGCGCTTGTTCACCAGCGGTGTAAAGCACTCCAGTGTGCAGACTGGCCTGCTGATGTGAGCCTCCAAAATGCACAGATTGTATTTCTTCGCTGTACTTGCATGAGTAATTTTCGCTAAAATCTATATGCAAGAGGGACTCATTGTGCTTCAGGCTCCTCCTGAGCTCCCTGTAGGCATCAAACTGCCATTTAATGTTGAAGACATGGCGCCTAAAATGGAGAAGCCTCTCCTGGAAATCTGTGTTAAGGTCATGCTCCTTTGTTGTTATCTCCCTTTTCACTGTGATTGTTGACACCTTCTCATCCTTTGTGATTTTCTCTGTCATCCACTGAGATAAACGAATGTTCCCTTCCCCAGGAGTTTTCAGCATCGGGTGACAAGTTAGGAGGCATTTACTGCACTCACCGTAAGCACAGACCTTGGCTTTCGGGTCGCACATGGTTACTTCAGACATTTCCTCAATGTTTCTTGAGGACAGCAACCCTTGGCTCTGCAAGGCATTGGCCATGAATTGCAAGTTCTCATGTTTTTTGCAGAGACATGTGTCACGGTCAGAGGAAGAGGGGGTTACCACCCAAAAGGGTCTGAGACGGCAAAAGGAGGTGTATGACATGTGGCCAATGTGCTCAGAGAGAAACCTCCTATGCAAGTTCTTCATTGTATCGGTAAGCAACCTCTTCTGCATCTTCTTCTTCAGCCGCGTGACTGTTTGTTTGCGGCCAGTCGTCATTCGACTAACATCATCTCGAAGAAAAAATGATGTAACTTTCTTCCTAATCTCATTTCGACTGACGCACCTCCTCCCATGGTAGGTGAGATCCACAGGATACTTTGCTCTCTTCTTAGAGTAGCCAAAATAAGTCTGGGCATGCTTTTGGAGCTTGTACTTATTCAGAATGTTTCCACTGACCACTTTTGCAATCAACTGCTTCTCTCTGTTTGTTTTTGCATTTTCATATTTACTTCTAATATTTTCAATCAGGGATGTATGGAAAAGAAGAGCTCTTTTGATGGGGGAATTCACTTTTTGACATCCCAACAAAGCCTTGACTTTTGCACGTGGTGATTTGGACGCACTTTCTTTCTTGGCCCTATGGAACCTCTTCTTATATTTCTCAGTTTTAGTTTTCTCTTTTGCGAGCTGTGCCTCCAATATTTTGATCTGTTTTTTCAGTTTCCTCTTCGAACTCCTTCGAATGCTTTCCCCTTGACGCCGTTGCCTGAAACACAAAATATTTGTAAGGATTTTTAGTTAGAGTTTAGTGAGTTAGCTATCAATGTGTAATTTTATGGGGACATAAACAGTTGATAATTGTCCTTCAAATAAATCTAAACTTTCTAATAAGTCTCATCAGCTAAACTTCCAATGATCTAACCTGGAGGGCCCTGGCTCAGGCTGATTTTCAGGAGCTGCAGGGGAGTTGGGTGGTGTCTCTGACTGCAGCAAAGCACTGGCCCTGTTTCTTGCTCTAGCTTGACTTTTTCTCCCTCTCCATTTCTTTCTTTTTGCCCTTTTCTCTCTCTCACTGAGCTCATTGACACCCTTCTTCTTTCCAGTCTCTCTGTCTTTCTTCCATTTGTCCCTCTCTTTCTCAAGGTACTTTCTTCTTCTGTCTGGGTCAGCATCACGACGTTCCCTATATCTCCTTGCTATCTCAGCTCCTTTTGAGCTCATTCCTTGAAAAAGACAAATCAAAATGTTCCCTTACACACTGGTCCAATATATATAATATATAATATGTGTAACATTGTCAGCATGTGGCGTAAACTATGCGCATGTCCACCCTGTCACGAACCATGTCCACCCTGTCATGGAAGGCTTGATGACAGGGTGGACAATGACAGGGTGGACATTTTTGGCTAATGTTAGCATTTAATGAGCACATGGTGGACCTTCAGTTAGCAAGATGATTCAGTTAGCAAGGTGACTGTGTACCGTTTAACAAATATATTTCAAATTTCTGAAAGGTTTTTATATTAATTGATATTTCACTATGACAGAGTGGACATGTTAAGCTTGACAACATCCAACTACACACATAATATGATGAAAATTACGAAATAAAAGTATAAATACTTACTCTGCAACTAGCCACTGTTTCAGCCTCCACTGAAGAAAGACAAAATGATGGTAGTAACGCCCCTGATGACATCAGAGCGGTTCTTAAAGGGGCAGTTACCCCATAATGACAGGGTGGACAGCAATTTCAAGGACACATGCAAAATGTTTAATATGATTATGAAAGTAGAATATACATAATCAAAATTACTCACTTTATCAAATAACTTGTTGTGGACAAAACAACCATGTAAAAAAAAATTTGATTTAGTATCATTTAACCACTTATTACAGACACTGTAGTAAGCAGAGCAGTGTGTGGGACATGCCAAAATCACATACATCCAATTAAAAAAAATGGTATAAAATGAAGGAAACACATTTCAAGAGACTTATCATTGTACTGATATGTGTGTAAATGTTTGGCCATTTATAATAAGACCTCAGAGTTTCATTATTCTGCTACATTTTCATGATGACTGAGTGATTCTGATGAGGACACCAAAGGCACTTTATAGTGATATTGACCCAAAAACGTGCTAATGCTGCCACTAATGCTACCACCAATTTCTACCACTAAAAATTAGCATTAGCCGCTAATGTTAGCAATTAGCATGATGCGCTAGCCACTTATTTTCACATTGGTTTAGTGTTAGCATGTCTTTTAAGCCGCTAAAAATTAAGTAGATGCTAATTGCTAACATGCTAATGCTAACATGCTAATTGCTAATATGCTAATTGCTAATATACTATTCGCTAACATGCTAATGCTGCCACTAATGCTACCACCAATTTCTAGCTACTACAAATTAGCATTAGCCGCTAATGTTAGCAATTAGCATGACGCGCTAGCCAATGACAGACAGACACCTGTCATTGTTCATCTTGGGTGCCAAAAGCCAAAATGGCCGCCCCACAGACCAGTTACTACAGTTAGAAGTTTCCCGAGTGGGCTGTTCCCATTAACATTGCCCCAAAATGGCCGCCCCACAGACCAGTTGCTTATGTCAGTTGGAAATTTCCCGCCTCTTTCTGTGGAGCCCCTCCTCTTCTGCTGCGTGTGTGAACGTGTGTAACGCGGTAGTCATGGTGACTGTGCAACCAACTGCCAGGGTCAGCTGGAAGAGGGGGAGAGAGAGAAAAAAACGCTGAAACCATGGCCTCGAATAGGAAGGCCTTGTGGCCAAACCGTACTTCCAATCGTTAAACCGTCTTCACTTTGGGCATCTCGAGGCTTTCCCGAACATCTAGATATGCAGTTTGTGGGTAAAATGAAGAAATGTGAACTATTGAAAGCTGTGGATGGGCACTGCTGGCGCAGCTTTGCGTCTCACGCCGAAACTATAAGACTTACAGCTTTAGCAGATGAATTGTGAGCGAGAGGACAAATTTTCCTACGTTTCCATGTATAAATTATGTCTGTGGTGTGAAATTTGTGGCCACAGGAGCAGTTTCTATTTTATTTTTTGCCTAATTAGTGCCGAGTGCCTATGTCAAGAGGCCCCTCCTCCCATAGGGAGGAGGGGCCTCGTGCCATAGGCACGAGGCAACTCTTGATCTTCTGCGTGTTTCTTTGCAGTTTTTAGTGCCGAGTGCCTATGTCAAGAGCCATAGGCACGAGGCCACTCTTGATCTTCTGCGTGTTTCTTTGCAGTTTTATTTTTACTTATTATTATTCCTTTTCCACCCTTTTTCGCCGATTAATGCGGCCCGCACACATGATATATCGAAACGTGTGTTTTGATCCCGAATCCCGGGCTATTACTTGAATAAGCGATTGGTGAGTTTTTCGCGAATTTATTCGCGAAAAACGGCGAAAAATTTCCCATTCAAATGAATGGGAGTCCCCGAAAAAAAAAGAAAGATCAACAGGCATTTTCAACAATCAACTGCTCTGGCATACTTTCACCCAGAGACTTCATTGGAACTGTAAAATGTAGGCACTCTTGTCTTCTCTTCAGAGATTCCCTTCACTTATCGACACCTTTTACCGTTTTTAAACCATGAAGCCTCAAAGCGGTGAAGGGTTTTACTCAGATTTCGGGGGTTTATAATGGGTGTGTATTGCGCGGAATGTTCGCGCCAGAGGGTGAGACACCAACTGCCAGAGTGAGAAGAGAGAAGAAAATTAGGCAAAAAATAAAATAGAAACTGCTCCCGTGGCCACAAATTTCACACCACAGACATAATTTATACATAGAAACGTAGGAAAATTTGTCTTCTCGCTCACAATTTGTCCGCTGAAGCTGTAAGTCTTATAGTTTTGGCGTGAGACGCAAAGCTGCGCCAGCAAACCCCTTCCTCGCTCCATAGACTGCAATGTTAAATTTGTGGAGCAAAGCAGAAGCAATCCTTTGTTTTAAATCGCTTTAAATAGCTCACATTTCTACATTTTACCCACAAACTGCATATCTAGACGTTCAGGAAAGCCTCAAGATGCCCAAAGTGAAGTCGGTTCAACGATTAGACACACGGTTTGGCCACAAGGCCTTCCTGTTCGAGGCCGTGGTTTCAGCATTTTCGCCCACTCTAGTCCTTTTCTAACTGATATGCAAACTGGTAACCGTGGCAACCAGGGGCTCCACAGAAAGAGGCGGGAAAACATAAGTAACTGGTCTGTAGGGCGGCCATTTTGGGGCAATGTTAATGGAAACAGCCCACTCCGAGAAAATTCTAACTGAAGTAACTGGTCTGTGGGGCGGCCATTTTGGCTTTTGGCACCCAAGTTGAACAATGACAGGTGTCTGTCTGTCATTGGCTAGCGCGTCATGCTAATTGCTAACATTAGCGGCTAATGCTAATTTTTAGTAGCTAGAAATTGGTGGTAGCATTTGTGGCAGCATTAGCATGTTAGCGAATAGCATATTAGCAATTAGCATGTTAGCATTAGCATGTTAGCAATTAGCATCTACTTAATTTTTAGTGGCTTAAAAGTCATGCTAACACTAAACCAATGCTAAAATTAGTGGCTAGCGCGTCATGCTAATTGCTAACATTAGCGGCTAATGCTAATTTTTAGTGGCTAGAAATTGGTGGTAGCATTAGTGGCAGCATTAGCATGTTGGCGAATAGCATATTAGCAATTAGCATGTTAGCATTAGCATGCTAACAATTAGCATGTATTTAATTTTTAGTGTCTAAAGAGACATGCTAACACTAAACTAATGCTAAAGTTAGTGGCTAGCGCGTCATGCTAATTGCTAACATTAGCAGCTAATGGCAACAGCCCACTCGGCACTTTCAAAATTTCCGCGGGAATTTTCTAGTTATCTGTGCACGCCCCTGCAGGCAGGCTGCGCCTGCCTGCAGGGGCGTGGCACATATATTGTTATTGCTCGCGTTTAATATTCTTATAGCTTCTTCTGGTACTTTTTTCAGTTCGCTTCTTCTCCCAGAGTTTTGGAGTCATATAGACGAATTTATATGGAGACGTGCGCATTGATCGGGAATGGTGTGCTATGTCTCACATAAGCGATCCATCCAACGGGGCGAGAATAAACGGCGAAATTCGAGCGTCTCGTAACATGGAAGTGAATGGAGAAGCCCGAAAAAAACGGCAACATTCCAAAATGGACAACTTTGCTTTGCTGAGCAATCACTCAGCCATGCTTTGGAGTAGAAAAATGCTTTGAAGTTTGTACGAGGCACGGGAAGTGTAGCTTCGTTTTTCTGAAAACGGCGTTTCGATAGCTTTTACGGTTTGGTCAGGGTCGCAGTTTACGTTTTGGTGAAATTTTGGAAAAAAGTTCAAAAATCGTCGTTTATAATGGAGCCCTATGGGCCCACTCTAAGTCCCCCTCTAGGTTCAGAGTTTCGGCCAAATTCAGAAAAAAAAGGTTTCAATCTCAGATGGCGGCCACAGGTTTTGAGCTACAGAGATAAAAACTACATAAAAACGTAGGGATTTTTGTCTGCTTTCAGATGATGTGTGTCTTATATGTGTGGGACGTACGGTTTGGACTGCAGGCTCCTCCGAGCGAGGAGTGCGCCGACAGCTTTTCGAATTTTTTCCCATTCGTGTGTATGTAGAAACCGAGAGAGATTTCTCGACGATTTTTCTCGTCGCATGCCTTTCTTTCCAAAACGAGTACGGCCACAATTTTGGCAGCACGCTCGTGGGAACAACACTAATTTGTAGAAAACCCTCGGCCGACGCTCACAATGCGTTCGTTTTCGAGATAGGACTTGTAGTTTTCGAGATATGAGCGTTTGTTCTGACACAGATTTCTAGGGTGCAGGAGAGAGGAGAGTGAATATATAGAATATCATGTACGCATAGCGTAGCCATGGCAACGGCCCCCAACGAGCAGGCACAGAACAGGTGCGCTGAGACAGTGGAGGGAAAAGCGTCACGATCTGCCAAAAGATTAGGGTCTGTCAGTGTATTACAATGGGGAGGAAGAACACCCCATACAGGAGCACATTCACACAGACGCAGAGTGCCATAACATTATGAACACTGAACCGATCCTGATGAACAAACACATCGCAGGTGTGCACACAGAAGGCTGAGGGGCACAGAGGGAGACGATATGCCAAAACATTATCACCCCCCTCCCCTTCCCACTATAGCATTACAGACACAGATTGACAAAACATTAGGACTCTCCTCAGTCTATTACAATGGGGAGGCATAACACCCCATGACACCCCCCCCCCCCCCCACCTCCCTCCCTATCTCCCTCCCTCCCACTCTCCCTCCCTCCTCAGTTAGTGCTTTCACACAGCCGATCTGCCAAAAGATTAGGGACTCTCCTCAGTCTATTACAATGGGGTGGCAGAACACCCCATGACCCCCCCCCTCCGTCTCTCCCCTCTCTCCCTCTCTCCCTCCCTCCTCAGTTAGTGCTTTCACACAGCCAATCTGCCAAAAGATTAGGTACTCTCCTCAGTCTATTACAATGGGGAGGCAGAACACCCCATGACCCCCCCCCCCCCCCCCCCCGTCTCTCCCTCTCTCTCTCTCTCCCTCCCTCCCTCCTCAGTTAGTGCTTTCACACAGCCGATCTGCCAAAAGATTAGGGACTCTCCTCAGTCCATTACAATGAGGAGGCAGAACAACCCATGACCCCCCCTCTCCCTCCCTCTCTCCCTCTCTCCTTCCCTCCCTCCTTCTGTCGCTCTCTCCCTCTCTACTTCCCTCTCTCCCTCTCTCCTTCCCTCCCTCCTTCTCCCGCTCTCTCCTTCCTTCTCTCCCTCTCGCCCTCCTTCCCTCTCTCCCTCTCTCCTTCCCTCCCTCCTTCTCTCGCTCTCTCCCTCTCTACTTCCCTCTCTCCCTCTCTCCTTCCCTCCCTCCCTCTCTCCTTCTCTCCTTCCCTCTCTCCCTCTCTCCTTCCCTCCCTCCCTCTCTCTTTCTCTCCCTCCCTCCCTCTTTCCTCAGTTGGTGCTTTCACATAGCTGAAGCCATCCTGACAAGGAAACTCAGCACAGTTGCACACAGAAAGCGGCGGGAAAACTATGCCAAAACATTAGGAACACCCAAGCCATTACTGCAGTACTGTAGGTGGCCAGAACCTGACATTGTTACCCTCAGACTCCATTTTAGCGTTACAGTAATGGACAGCCAAAACATTATGACCACTTCAAGCATTACAGGACTATAGTACAGTGGCAGAATCTGACACTGACCCACCACTCCATTTCAGCATTACAGTAAGAGACTGCCAAAACATTATGACCACTTCAGTCATTGCAGGACTATAGTACAATGGCAGAATCTGACACTGACACCCCACTCCATTTCAGCATTACAGTAACAGACTGCCAAAACATTATGACTACTTAAAGCATTACAGGGGCATATTGGAGTGGCAGAACTCTATGACATCAAACTCACAATGAAACACCACGCACACATCATGACGCACACATCACCGGCACAGTCAAAATTTCCGCAGGAATTTTCTAGTTAGTGCCGAGTGCCTATGTCAAGAGGCCCCTCCTCCCATAGGGAGGAGGGGCCTCGTGCCATAGGCACGAGGCCACTCTTGATCTTCTGCGTGTTTCTTTGCAGTTTTATTTTTACTTATTATTATTCCTTTTACGCCCTTTTTCGCCGATTAATGCGGCCCGAACCGGCCAGAGGACCCCAACACATGATATATCGAAACGTGTGTTTTGATCCCGAATCCCGGGCTATTACTTGAATAAGCGATTGGTGAGTTTTTCGCGAATTTATTCGCGAAAAACGGCGAAAAATTTCCCATTCAAATGAATGGGAGTCCCCGAAAAAAAAAGAAAGATCAACAGGCATTTTCAACAATCAACTGCTCTGGCATACTTTCACCCAGAGACTTCATTGGAACTGTAAAATGTAGGCACTCTTGTCTTCTCTTCAGAGATTCCCTTCACTTATCGACACCTTTTACCGTTTTTAAACCATGAAGCCTCAAAGCGGTGAAGGGTTTTACTCAGATTTCGGGGGTTTATAATGGGTGTGTATTGCGCGGAATGTTCGCGCCAGAGGGTGAGACACCAACTGCCAGAGTGAGAAGAGAGAAGAAAATTAGGCAAAAAATAAAACAGAAACTGCTCCCGTGGCCACAGATTTCACACCACAGACATAATTTATACATAGAAACGTAGGAAAATTTGTCTTCTCGCTCACAATTTGTCTGCTAAAGCTGTAAGTCTTATAGTTTTGGCGTGAGACGCAAAGCTGCGCCAGCAAACCCCTTCCTCGCTCCATAGACTGCAATGTTAAATTTGTGGAGGAAAGCAGAAGCAATCCTTTGTTTTAAATCGCTTTAAATAGCTCACATTTCTACATTTTACCCACAAACTGCATATCTAGACGTTCAGGAAAGCCTCAAGATGCCCAAAGTGAAGTCGGTTCAACGATTAGACACACGGTTTGGCCACAAGGCCTTTCTGTTCGAGGCCGTGGTTTCAGCATTTTCGCCCACTCTAGTCGTTTTTCTAACTGATATTCAAACTGGTAACCATGGCAACCAGGGGCTCCACAGAAAGAGGCGGGAAAACATAAGTAACTGGTCTGTAGGGCGGCCATTTTGGGGCAATGTTAATAGAAACAGCCCACTCTGGAAACTTCTAACTGAAGTAACTGGTCTGTGGGGCGGCCATTTTGGCTTTTGGCACCCAAGTTGAACAATGACAGGTGTCTGTCTGTCATTGGCTAGCGCGTCATGCTAATTGCTAACATTAGCGGCTAATGCTAATTTTTAGTGGCTACGAATTGGTGGTTGCATTAGTGGCAGCATTAGCATGTTGGCGAATAGCATATTACCAATTAGCATGTTAGCATTAGCATGCTAACAATTAGAATGTATTTAATTTTTAGTGTCTAAAGAGACATGCTAACACTAAACTAATGCTAAAGTTAGTGGCTAGCGCATCACGCTAATTGCTAACATTAGCAGCTAATGGCAACAGCCCACTCGGCACTTTAAAAATTTCCGAGGGAATTTTCTAGTTGTATTTAGAGTTTTGAAAATGTGACAACTGATTGGACAAACGCTTGTTAGCGACTGAAAAAAACTGTAAACAGGAGGGTCAACTCAGTGAAGGGGTAGAGATGGCTCCCATACGTGGTCAGAACAAGGAGTGACACTCAGGTAGTATGATCAGGAAACTCTGATCAACAGGGGAACAGAGGCAGGAGAGGTCATATCAGAGGTCAGCATATGGCTGGAATTGCCTCAGACGTGTCAATTTCAATGTCCCTTCAAAGTTTACTCCTTCCACCCTATTCACCGTTCCTCAACCCCATAGATGAGTTCTTTTCTGCAAGGAGATGGAAGGTTTATGACCATCAGCCACATGGCTAGATGTTCCTCCTTGAAGCCATGGATGCTGGCTGCAGGGACATCACAGATGATGATTGCCAAGGGTGGATCCGACATATCAAGCGCTTTTATCCCAGGTGCATCGCCTTGGATCAGATGCGATGTTGATGAAAACATGTGGCCTAACCGTGAAGATCGCAGAGATTAGATACAGTCATTTTGCAATACTGTTATTTTTTTTCTGTTCTATCATACTGTTAACAGTATTTCTACTGTGTCTCCTGTAGTAAACAGTAAAGGACAAAAATGATTTGCTTTTTACTGGAATGCTTTTGAATGTGAACAATACATGTGGACATAGAGTTCCCAACCAAGAAATTTTGGGTAAAAAACGATGGATTGCATGCAAATACCTGTAAATCTGAAGCATAAAAATCTATGCAGTTTTTGTAATGTCAGCAATAGCCAGTTTTTTGAAACCTGGTGTACTTTGATTCACTGCATGTAACTTGTGAAGTGAAAACAAGAGTTATTCTTTGACAGAATCATTTCATTTTGAGTCATATTTCCAGTGTTTTGGTAAGTTGGTGTGTGCAGAGAAAGATGTGTTCTATTTTGAAATGAAGAGTTAGTATATATTTAACAAAATGTGTTTTTGAGAAGAAAATTATCCATTTGGCCAGTTGTGTTTTGTAGGTGAGAGTCTGTGTTAAGAGTTTAGGAAAAATATCTGAAGTATGGGTAAGCGCTTGTTAGCGATTGTAAAAAAAAAACTGTAATACACTAGAGATCAAAATTAGAGAACAACCCATAATTTCCTAAATGTCAACTTCACTCCATTGTCCTCTCGTAAAATTATCCAAACACAAGTAAAAGGGCAGTGTTTTAAGCATATTGCACAAGTTACATATATTCTGTAGCACAGTATAAAAAAATTAAATCAGATATTCTAAAAAGAACACTGATCAAAATTAGAGATTTCATATACCTCCCAGTAACTGGTGTTAGTCTGGCACCAATTTGCCAATTTCCTTAATTATCTGACAACCCCTATTTAACTGGCAGCCTAACTTCCAATTTTCACTAACTTCACGAGATGGCAAGCCGTTCTAGAGTCACTGGCAGCAGGTTGTCCAGATGAAGGCCAAAGGGATGATCTTGTCAGCAATAGGGAGAGAGGTTGGTCATTCCAAATCTGTGATATCCAGAATATTACATTTTTACAAAGTCACAAATTCATTCAAGTCCACTAAGAAGGCTACATGGCAGAGTGAATGCAAATGTGTATAAGAACCTTCTTCAACAAGATATGATTCCTTGCCTGCATTCATCACCCAATCAGCCAGCAATGCAGTTCCTTGAAAGTGAAAACATTGAAATAATGAAATGGCCCAGAGTCCTGATCTAAACCCTATAGAAAACCTCTGGAAAACCCTTGGGGACAAAGTTATGGCCAAGAAACCCACTACTGTCACTGAACTGTGGAAGAGACTGGAAGAAGAGTGGACCGAAATCACACCAGAGCACTGTGAGAGACTGTTCTGTGGCCGTGGATGTGCTAAAGTCATTCAAAGCAAAGGCCTGTACACTTCCTACTAATTTTTGATTGTCATATCCTCCAGAAAATTATGTTATAAGCTTTCTTTGTGCTACAGGCATTGCTGTTCTTTATTTTGATCATCACATTTTCTACAAAATAAAGTTGTTTTTGTTAATCATCTATGTTTTGTTGTAAAACACTATTCTAGTAGCATGGCATTGCTACAGTGAAGATTCCGTTTACAGTTTTTTACAATCGCTAACAAGCGCTTACCCATACTTCAGATATTTTTCCTAAACTCTTAACACAGACTCTCACCTACAAAACACAACTGGCCAAATGGATAATTTTCTTCTCAAAAACACATTTTGTTAAATATATACTAACTCTTCATTTCAAAATAGAACACATCTTTCTCTGCACACACCAACTTACCAAAACACTGGAAATATGACTCAAAATGAAATGATTCTGTCAAAGAATAACTCTTGTTTTCACTTCACAAGTTACATGCAGTGAATCAAAGTACACCAGGTTTCAAAAAACTGGCTATTGCTGACATTACAAAAACGGCATAGACTTTTATGCTTCAGTTTTACAGGTATTTGCATGCAATCCATCGTTTTTTACCCAAAATTTCTTGGTTGGGAACTCTATGTCCACATGTATTGTTCACATTCAAAAGCATTCCAGTAAAAAGCAAATCATTTTTTTCCTTTACTGTTTACTACAGGAGACACAGTAGAAATACTGTTTACAGTATGATAGAACAGAAAAAAAAAATAACAGTATTGCAAAATGACTCTGTCTCTAATGTCTCTAATCTCTGCGATCTTCACAGTTAGGCCACATGTTTTCATCAACATCGCATCTGATTTTATCCAAGGCGATGCACCTGGGATAAAAGCGCTTGGTATGGTGGATCCACCCTTGACAATCATCATCTGTGATGTCCCTGCAGCCAGCATCCATGGCTTCAAGGAGGAACATCTAGCCATGTGGCTGATGGTCATAAACCTCCCACCTCCTTGCAGAAAAGAACTCCTCTATGGGGTTGAGGAACGGTGAATAGGGTGGAAGGAGTAAACTTTGAAGGGACATTGAAATTGACACGTCTGAGGCAATTCCAGCCATATGCTGACCTCTGATATGACCTCTCCTGCCTCTGCTCCCCTGTTGATCAGAGTTTCCTGATCATACTACCTAAGTGTCACTCCTTTGTCCTTTTGTTCTGACCACGTATGGGAGCCATCTCTACCCCTTCACTGAGTTCACCCTCCTGTTTAAAGTTGCCCTCGATTGACCAATATGCATCCACACCTGGGGACAGGGTATATCTGTGCTCTGGTCCTACATTCAGGGTCAGTCTCCGGTCTCAGACCCAATCTGTGTTGGTAGGCTCACCATGACCTGGAACTCCAATAAACTTGCACCACTTCAGCAAACTTGGAACTCGACTTGGATTGTTTTTATTCTTCAACAGTGGACTTCAAACCATGTTGTTAGCAATTGAAAAAACTATATTTCCCCCGGGCTGTCGCTCTGATGAACTCTGAGTAGTCACAGAGTGCAAGCCCACCCACATGAACATAGACAATGACTCTGCCTTGTATATATTCACTGTACAATAACCCCGGTGTATATATTATCCTATATTTTATATCACAGAGTGAAATTTATTTTATTGTGTTTTCTTTTATTCGTAGTTCGCTATTTAAGTTTGTACTGTACCAGAGAGCAAAGTTACCGGAGTCAAATTCCTTGTATTTGCACATACTTGGCCAATAAAGCTGATTCTGATTCTGATATTATCATGTTGTGTTTGAACTTATAGTCTATCGCTGCAGAAGAAGAGGTTTTTATACTGTATCTAAAGTTTGGAATATTGCTTTTGCTATTGTGGAATGTTGTGTGTTAACAATTGTAAATAATACAAAAACAATCCATAATTTAGTTGGGAGGTACAACTGGTCTGTTAAGAACATGTAAGCATTGTGGAAGTGTGTTCACTGACTGCATATTGTGTGAAAACGACATGAAATGTGTGAATGGTATGGCCACAAAAGACTGATGCTGTGCTAATTGTGTTTAAAGTTTTGAAAATGTGACCACTGATTGGACAAACGCTTGTTAGCGACTGAAAAAAAACTGTATTACTGTACTGTCAAACACACAAAAAGAAAAAGGAGCAGAAGAAATCAATGTAAAAGAGGAAGAAAAAAAATCTGCTTGGTCGTCAGCATTGGGCCACATATTTTCATCGACATCACACCTGATGTCTTCTCTGGCCAGGCATCTTGGGAAGTATCTTTTTGCATGCCTTATCCAGCCCTGGCAGTTGTCAGCTGTGATCAATGTAATCTTCAATCCATTAGTTTTGAACATGAGGTTTTCTGTTTTGACAAACCGTGTGAAAGCAATTGAAAATTCACCAGTTAACATCCACTGTTTTGGTCTTGATTGAGCTTGTGTGTAAAAGGAGTTAAAACTAATTTTAAACGTGTAAAATGTGTGTATTTTGCGTCAAAAGAATAAGAATTGTGTTAACTGTATAGCCCACTCAGGCTGATGTTGTGGTAACTGTGTGAAGAGTTTTGAAAAAGCATTAAAAGTATTGAACAACGGGTCATAGTGGTTGTAAAAAACTGTAAGTGTATAGCCCACACAGGCTGATGTTGTGGTAACTGTGTGAAGAGTTTTGAAAAAGTGTTAAAAGTGTTGAACAACAGGTCATAGTGGTTGTAAAAAACTGTAATAGCGTCTGTTGTAGTGTCCTCGAGCAAGATACTGGACCCTGAGAAGCTCCCAGTGCTGTGTGTGAACAGGAGAGTAGATCACTCAGTAAAGCATTTTAAGTACCAAAAGCACCACATAAATAACACATATTACATAAATTTGTGCACGTCAAAACAGGTACATTTTGCCAAATATTGTGTGGAATTTAAACAGCGTCTTGTTAGAGCCTTTTATCAAATCAACACATATGGTCTTTATCTCACTATCCTCAGTTTAAGTTGCTTTAAACAATGTTTGTGTTGTGCATTCATTGAGGACAATATTGTAAAGACCCCTGTTTGTCTGAGAACTTATTTGCATTTGGTACAGGCCCTCACTCATGAAGCCAACTTTATTCCCTGAATACTGTGCATGAAAATGTACATGACTGACATTGCAGAGAAGTCAAGTAAGCTTCAACATACCGCTGTCCGATAAGCAGCCAAGAAACTCTGAATGAAACGAGTGGCACAAACGTTATTTATGCAAAAATATAAAACAGAGGTGGAACAAGCATTTTACACACACACACACACCACACACACGCCCCCCCCCCCACACATACACACATTCCTTGGCCTGCTGGAATCAGCATAATGGGAAAATAATAAAGCAGCTTATGGATCACTTAGTAGCCTTTGTGTTCAGTCAATGCGCAGCCTGTTCTCTGGCATCAGAGTTGTCATTATTTTGCAAAATGTTCCACTGTTGTCGAACACGAGGAGTCTTTCATTTGTTGCCCTCCGTGGCCTCAGCGAATCAGACCATCACTGAGTATGAAACCAACTCTGTTGTCCATTAAAGAACGCCAACATCTGGCACCAAAATTGAAAATTCATTAGCTTGTCTGAAAAAATGTCTGCAGAATTAGTTAAAGAAGCAAGAGAAGATAAAGCGCTAATGTTTTTTCCTGCCATCAGAAAGCTGCTTGTTCAGACGTACATTTTCTGGGGGCCTACACAACCTTTCCCATCTGAACCATGAAATGCAAAATGCAGTTTTTTGTTCTGTATAAGTAAAGATGCAGTTATTTGTAGAACAAATATAGGTTAGAGGGTATACAGACAAAAGCTATTCCATAATCAGACCTCCATGAGTCAAAATGTCATACATTGAGAATGCTATAAATTGCTTGCGAAGTGATCCTCTGCATACTGCGACAGCTTTAACGGCTTAGAACCATGTGTGCTTCAATATTTTAAGGTCGCTGTAATTAAGCCTTTACTTGAGAATTCTAGAAAAAGTTTCCAATCAGCTATGTGACCATTACAGTTTTTCTCGATTGTTTACACACAAAAACAGGTACTTGAGACACAATGACCACAACATGTAACTCGTGTACCAACCCCCTGAACCAATACTGCTAAACTACAAGCACAATTCCTGCTTTACACTCAATTGCAATTCTAAAACACACTTATTTCACAACACTACACACGATTCTCTGCATTTGGCACAATTTTCATGACGAAAATCTCTTGTTTTCACAAGGAACACACTACAATTCAAATTCTAAAGTTAAGTTGTCCTACAATGCACACTGACTCATCACATGGGTAAACACCTGTCACACAGGTTTACAATTAGCAATCAGAGCTTCAGCTTAAATTTTTTTAGTTGTTTATCTCCCTCCATATTCCCCATTCCTAAATCCTATTGAGGATTGTTTTTCTGACTGGAGATGGAAAGTGTATGACCGAAATCCACAAACGCGTATACCCCTTCTCCAAGCTATGAAGGACGCATGTAGAGATATAGCAGTTGATGCTATAAGCAGTTTCATGGCTGGATTCGCCATGGTAGGCAATATTTCCCCCGCTGCTTGGCCAAGGAAAACATTGCTTGTGATGTGGATGAGGTGCTCTGACCAGACCGAAACAGAAGACAGGATGCAGCATAGTTTTTGTTTTGTTTTTGTTTTTTTACAGTAACTATATACAGTAAATTCTTCTGTTTTGTATGTAGACTACTGTACAGTCTGTGGGACTTTGTGTTGGTTGGGATGTACACTGTGTACATTGTTTTTGTGGGAAAAATAAAACATATTTATTACCGTGTATTTGTGTGTTCTCAGTATAAAAACAATATTCTTAAATATTTTACATTACAACACACTTATGTATACTGTCTGTAGTAACAAAAAAGGCCTAAGTCATTACGATGAATGGAGAAGTGTGTTTTACATTGAGCATGTCAGTGTTCAACTGGTTCTTATTACAGTTTTTTACAATCGCTAACAAGCGCTTACCCATATTTCAGATATTTTTCCTAAACTATTAACACAGACTCTCACCTACAAAACACAACTGGCCAAATGGATAATTTTCTTCTCAAAAACACATTTTGTTAAATATATACTAACTCTTCATTTCAAAATAGAACACATCTTTCTCTGCACACACCAACTTACCAAAACACTGGAAATATGACTCAAAATGAAATTATTCTGTCAAAGAATAACTTTTGTTTTCACTTCACAAGGTACATGCAGTGAATCAAAGTACACCAGGTTTCAAAAAACTGGCTATTGCTGACATTACAAAAACTGCATAGACTTTTATGCTTCAGTTTTGCAGGTATTTGCATGCAAAACATGCAATCCATCGTTTTTTACACAAAATTCCTTGGTTGGGAACTCTATGTCCACATGTATTGTTCACATTCAAAAGCATTCCAGTAAAAAGAAAATCATTTTTTTCCTTTACTGTTTACTACAGGAGACACAGTAGAAATACTGTTTACAGTATGATAGAACAGAAAAAAAAAAAACAGTATTGCAAAATGACTGTATCTAATCTCTGCGATCTTCACGGTTAGGCCACATGTTTTCATCAACATTGCATCTGATATTATCCAAGGCGATGCACCTGGGATAAAAGCGCTTGGTATGTCGGATCCACCCTTGGCAATCATCATCTGTGATGTCCCTGCAGCCAGCATCCATTCAATTCAATTCAATTCAATTCAGCTTTATTTATATAGCGTCAATAACAATACAAATCGTCTCAAGACGCTTTACAAGACCCGGCCTGAAACCCCCAGGCAGGAGTGGATAACAGCAGGATTCCATGGAGACTGGGCAGGCTGATGAGACCACGACAACAGATGTAGTATGGAGCTCCACAGGAAACACTCAACTCCAGGCCAGAGATACTCGGAAGAAGGGAGAGCAGCAGTAAACATTCTACATAGTAATAGCACAGAATTGCATGACTAGTAGCAGATAGGAATTTAGAGGGCAGGAGCTCTGTGCCAGAGAAAAGAAAGTGGAGGACACGAGAGTGGAGAGAGAAGAAAGAAGAATGTTTGTTGCATTGTCCCCCAGCAGCCTAGGCCTATAGCAGCATAACTAAGGGATGGTTTAGTCCAGCCCTAACTATAAGCTTGATCAAAAAGGAAAGTCTTAAGCCTGACCTTAAAAATAGAGAGAGTGTCTGCTTCCCGAACCCAAACTGGGAGCTGGTTCCACAGCAGAGGAGCCTGATAGCTGAAAGCTCTACCTCCCATTCTACTTTTTAAAATTCTAGGAACCACAAGTAGGCCTGCACTTTCAGACCGAAGTGATCTGTTGGGATGATATGGTACAATGAGGTCTTTAAGATATGATGGAGCTAGGCCTTTGAGGGCCTTGTATGTAAGGAGGAGGATTTTAAATTCTATTCTAGACTTTAAGGGGAGCCAGTGAAGAGAAGCTAAAACTGGAGTAATATGATCTCTCTTGCTGATTCCTGTCAATGCTCTTGCTGCGGCATTTTGAATCAGTTGGAGGCTTTTTAAAGAGTTATTTGGACAGCCAGACAGTAATGAATTACAATAATCCAGTCTGGAAGACACAAATGCATGAACTAGTTTCTCAGCGTCACTCTGAGACAGGATGTTCCTAATTTTGATGATATTACGTAGATGAAAGAAGGCAGTCCTGGTTACTTGCTTAATGTGACATTTAAAGGACATATCCTCATCAAATATAACACCAAGGTTTTTCACAGTAGTACTGGAGGCCAAGGTAATGCCATCCAAGGAAACCACGTGATTAGATAATGAATCTCTGAGATGCTTAGGACCAAATACAATAACTTCTGTTTTGTCTGAGTTTAAGAGTAAGAAATTACACGTCATCCAAGCCTTTATGTCTTTAAGGCATGCTTGGAGTTTAACCAGCTGATTAGTTTCATCTGGTTTCATAGATAAATATAGCTGGGTGTCATCTGCGTAACAATGGAAGTTTATGCCATGTTTTCTAATAATCTTCCCTAATGGCAACATGTATAATGTGAAGAGTATTGGTCCTAGCACAGAACCCTGAGGAACACCATACCTTACTTTTGTATAAGTAGAGGAATCATGGTTGATATGAACAAACTGGAATCTGTCAGACAGATAGGATTCAAACCAATCTAATGCAGTTCCTTTAATCTGGATCTCACTTTCAAGTCTCTGTAGTAAAATATTATGATCAATAGTGTCAAATGCAGCACTAAGATCTAGCAGAACTAGTATAGAGACAAGTCCACTATCTGAAGCCATGAGGAGATCATTGGTAACTTTAACCAGAGCTGTTTCTGTACTATGATGAACTCTAAAACCTGACTGAAACTCTTCAAACAGACCATTCCTGTTTAAGTGGTCACACAACTGATTAGCAACAACTTTTTCTAGAATTTTGGAAATAAAAGGAAGGTTGGAGATTGGTCTATAGTTGGCTAAAACATTTGGATCTAGAGTGGCTTTCTTAAGTAGGGGCTTAATTACAGCAATCTTAAAAGACTGAGGCACATATCCTGTTAATAAAGATAAATTTATCTGGTTCAATATGGAGGTGTTAATTAATGGAAGAACTTCTTTGAGCAATTTAGTTGGGATTGGATCTAGAAGACAGGTTGATGGTTTAGATGCTTTAATTATTGAAGATAGCTCGAGATGATCTACTGGGGAGAAGGATTCCAGATGTTGATAAGGTCTAACAGAAATTTCTAAAGTCACTGTACTTACATCTTTGACAGCCGTCGGAAGGATGCCTTGAATGTTTTCTCTAATGCCAACAATTTTATTAGTAAAAAAGATGATGAAGTCATTACTACTGAGGGCCGAAGGAATAGATGGCTCAACAGAGCTGTGGCTCTTTGTCAGCCTGGCTACAGTGCTGAAAAGAAATCTGGGGTTGTTCTTGTTTTCTTCTATTAATGATGAATAGTATGCTGTTCTAATACTACGGAGAGCTTTTTTATAAGTTGTTAAACTATCTTTCCAGGCTATATGAGCTTCTTCAGAAATAGTAGAGTGCCAAATTCTTTCTAGCTTTCGGGCTGCCTGTTTTAAACAGCGCAACTGCGAATTATACCAAGGAGCTAGCCTCCTCCGATTTTTGACCTTCTTTTTCAGTGGAGCAACTAAGTTTAGAGCTGAACTAAGCGATGCTGCAGTGCCATCGACAAAATCATCTAATAGTGCAGGAGTTAAATTGTGGTTGCTGTTGTCCACATTATTGACACATGGCACTGGGATATATAAAGAAGGAATTAATTCTTTATATCTAGTTACAGCATCATCAGATAGACATCTACTGTAATGATATGTCTCTTCAATTCTTGCGTAATCCATTATAGTAAATTCAAAGGTTATGAGGAAATGGTCAGATAAAAGAGGGTTATGGCTAAATATAGTTAAACCTTCAGTTTCTATGCCGTATGTTAATACCAGATCTAAGGTGTGATTAAAACTGTGAGTTGATCCGTTTATATTCTGAGAAAAGCCAATTGAATCTAATAATGATGTAAAAGAGGAGCTAAGGCTGTCACTGACAACATCAACATGGATGTTAAAGTCACCTACTATAATGACTTTATCTGTTCTAAGAACTAAATCACATAAAAACTCAGAGAATTCAGCTAAAAACTCAGAATAAGGAGCAGGTGGGCGATATACCACAACAAAAAGAATTGGTTTTTGTGTCTTCCGGTCTGGATGAGCAAGACTAAGGGTAAGACTTTCAAATGAATTAAAGCTCTCCTTAGGTCTAGGATTAATAGATAAATCAGAGTGGAAGATTGCTGCCACTCCTCCTCCTCTACCTGTGCTTCTAGGAATGTGATAATTACTATGACTGGGTGGCGTAGACTCATTTAAACTAACATATTCATCATCCTGCAGCCACGTTTCAGTCAAACTAAATAGATCAATCTGATGATCAGTTATCAGATCATTCACTAAAAGAGATTTGGATGAGAGAGATCTGATATTTAAAAGACCACATTTAATTTTCCTATTCTTCTGTGCTGTCAATGAAGTTGTTCTGATTTGTATCAGGTTCAAACCAAGCGATTAGTGATTGAAAAAAACTATTATCAGCTGAGATATGTTGTTTTTGAACTGATATCATTGCAGAAAAAGAGGTTTTATACTGTATCTAAGGTTTGGAATATTGTTTTTGCTATTGTGGGATGTTGTGTGCTAACATTCGTAAATAATACAAAAACAATCCATAATTTTGTTGGGGGGTACAGCTGGTCTGTTAAGAACATGTTAGCATCGTGGAAATGTGTTCACTGACTGCATATTGTGTGAAAACGACATGAAATGTGTGAATGGTATGGCCACAAAAGACCGATGCTGTGCTAATTGTATTTAGAGTTTTGAAAATGTGACCACTGATTGGACAAACGCTTGTTAGCGACTGAAAAAAACTGTAATGTGATATTAGTTTGTATTGAGTTGTTGTGATCGTTTTGGTCGTATGGTTATAGTATAGTTGGGTCTGCCACATTGTTAAGTTGACGTTACAGTTTTTTTTAGGTAGTATGATCAGGAAACTCTGATCAACAGGGGAGCAGAGGCAGGAGAGGTCATATCAGAGGTCAGCATATGGCTGGAATTGCCTCAGACGTGTCAATTTCAATGTCCCTTCAAGGTTTACTCCTCCCACCCTATTCACCGTTCCTCAACCCCATAGATGAGTTCTTTTCTGCAAGGAGGTGGAAAGTTTATGACCATCAGCCACATGGCTAGATGTTCCTCCTTGAAGCCATGGATGCTGGCTGCAGGGACATCACAGATGATGATTGCCAAGGGTGGATCCACCATACCAAGCGCTTTTATCCCAGGTGCATCGCCTTGGATAATATCAGATGCAATGTTGATGAAAACATGTGGCCTAACAGTGAAGATCGCAGAGATTAGATACAGTCATTTTGCAATACTGTTATTTTTTTTTCTGTTCTATCATACTGTAAACAGTATTTCTACTGTGTCTCCTGTAGTAAACAGTAAAGGAAAAAAATGATTTGCTTTTTACTGGAATGCTTTTGAATGTGAACAATACATGTGGACATAGAGTTCCCAACCAAGAAATTTTGGGTAAAAAATGATGGATTGCATGCAAATACCTGTAAAACTGAAGCATAAAAGTCTATGTGGTTTTTGTAATGTCAGCAATAGACAGTTTTTTGAAACCTGGTGTACTTTGATTCACTGCATGTACCTTGTGAAGTGAAAACAAGAGTTATTCTTTGACAGAATCATTTCATTTTGAGTCATATTTCCAGTGTTTTGGTAAGTTGGTGTGTGCAGAGAAAGATGTGTTCTATTTTGAAATGAAGAGTTAGTATATATTTAACAAAATGTGTTTTTGAGAAGAAAATTATCCATTTGGCCAGTTGTGTTTTGTAGGTGAGGGTCTGTGTTAAGAGTTTAGGAAAAATATCTGAAGTATGGGTAAGCGCTTGTTAGCGATTGTAAAAAACTGTAATTTAGGTTATGCAACACATGGACTCTGCTAAGCAAACCATCCTTCCTCTAACTTGACACCTCATAAAACACACACTGTAACTCTAACTGGGAGCCTTCCCTTATGGTCTCATCCTAGAATTGCCCCTGCTACAATGTTCATCTTTTCCATGGTGTTAAAGAAAATAACCACTGCATTGATCATCCTGGCAGCGAACTTATCACGGAAATAGTCAACAACCTAACCCACTGCCAGACTGCAGTTCTACACAGAACACACGATAGATAGATAGATAGATAGATAGATAGATAGATAGATAGATAGATAGATAGATAGATAGATAGATAGATAGATAGATAGATAGATAGATGTCACATGCACAGTAAGACATAGTACAATGCACAGTGAAATGTATTTTTGTACCTGCCAACCAGTAGTAAAAAAAATGTAAGTACTACAGTAAACAGTAGTAATATGTAAGTGTAATGTACACCAATAGAGAAGTAACACCAACAGAGAAATAAAATATAAAATATAGAATTAAAAAATGAGATAAAAAGAATAGAAATATAGACTGAATAAAAATAATATAGAAATATAGACTGGTAAACAGAGGGAGTGAAGTTGTATATGTACATGTATTTACAGTATTAAGTATTTAGCAGCTATTTTAACATGAATAAAGTGCAGATATTTAAGTCCGGTTAAGGCTCAGGGTTGAGCAGGCGGATGGCGTGGGGGTAAAAACTCTTCTTCAGCCTCTCAGTCTTTGCCCTCAGGCATCGGAAACGCTGGCCTGATGGTAGTAGAGAGAAGAGAGAGTGTCCAGGGTGACTGGGCTGTTTCAGGATCTTCTTGGCCTTTAACCTGCAGCGTTTGATGTAAATGTCCTGCAGGTTGGGGAGGGGGTGTAAGGTGCGGATATAGGAGGAGTCGAAGTTGCAGGTAAAAAATTAGTTACTTTATTTTCTATACTTTAACAACTATAAAATCAGGGGAAAGGGTAGAAGGAAAAGTTTGGGGGTGGCGAGAGTGGCTTTCTCTCAGTGGCATTTTCCTTTCCTCCAGGTGACGCACATCAGGTCCTAATAAGCTCTGAGCACAGACGCACTCAGCGTGCGGCCTCTCCGCAGCTCCTCTGCGGCACTGTCCAGGGTACTGAAGGTGACAGGTTAATGTGACCCTCAAACCGCAACAGGGGGGTTCTGATGGTCCGCTCTGCTGAACGTACCACCCTCTTGAGGGCCAGGAAGTCCTGCCTGGTACAGTTTCCCATCCAGGTGGTGATGCTCCCACACAAGATGCTCTCGATGGTGCAGGTGTAAAAGTTCCTGAGCACCTTGAGAGGGAGCTTAAAGTCTCTGAGGCGTCTGAGGAGGTAGAGACGCTGTAAGTGTTTAAGCCATCAGAAAAAACTGTAACAACCCCACTTTATTCACTCATAGAGTGACAAAGAGATAGGCTTTCTCTCCCTCCTCTAAAACTATTAATATTCATCACAAAATCTTTCACCGAGTTTGCAAAACTGAAAGCACAAACGCTGCTTTGCACTTAGTTTGCAATTTCGTAACAAACACTTTGTGTATGTGTAAATACAATTTACTGCACAGCACTCTTTTTGCAAAACTGTAAACACTGCTCACTGCTTTACACTCAATTTCCAGATGATCTACACACTCCTGTCAAAACTATACATATTTATGGCTATTATTTACACAATTTTGCCAACTGTCAGGCCACACCGTCACATGTGAAAACTATTATCTATAATTATTTGACTTTGCAATCAGCCTGAGCACTATAAATAAGCCACAGGTAAGCCTTTTGTGTGGAGAACAATGGAAGGAGAAAGAAGAGTAAGAGGAGTGAGAGGAAGAGGAGGGCGAGGAAGAGGACGTGGAGGTGAAGAAGCAGGAGGATGAGGACGTGGACAAGGAAATGAATTTGGAGGAAGAGGAGGAGGAGGTGCAGAAGCAAGAGGGAGAGGAGGACAGCAAGAACGCGGAGGAGCACTTAGAGGAAGAGGACAACGAGGTGTGCTTAGAGGAAGAGGACGAGGAGGTGCAGAAGCACAAGGAGAACGAGGAGAGGAAGGAGAAGGAGTACGAGTAAGAAATAGAATCACTGATGTCATCAGAGCTACAATAGTGGACCATGTCATAAACCATGGCATGAGCCTAAGGGAAGCTGGCCAACAGGTTCAACCCAACCTGAGCCGCTACACTGTAGCAGGCATCATAAGAACATTTCGAAATGAGTATCGGTTAGTACAGTATCTTCTTCATACTAAGTTTTACATTATGTATACTGTAATACAGTAGTGTCATATTCTTTTGAGAAATAATACTGTACATTTACTGTAAAAATACTGATATTGTTACTTTATAGAATTGTTAGACGACCTGTAGCTGGGGGCAGAAGAAGACTATTCACGGCTGAACAAGAGACCTACATAGTGAATATGGTGTTGGCAAACAACTCAATAAGGCTACGAGAAATACAGCAGCACACATTCGAGGACATAAATAATGTGAGCATCTCTGCATTATCTCGCTTACTGGCACGCAACCAAATAAAGATGAAGCAGATCTATAGGGTCCCATTTCAAAGAAACAGTGAACGTGTAAAACAACTGCGGTATGAATTTGTGCAGGTAAGCTTATCATTGGTACTGAATCTGGAAGTGCATACTGTGTGCTGTGCATGGGCCTGCTGTGCTGCATTTGTTTTGTCTTTTCCAGAGAGTGATGGAGCTAGAGGCAGATGCCATGGGTCATGAGCTGATTTTTGTGGATGAGGCAGGCTTTAACCTCAGCAAAACAAGAAGACGGGGAAGGAACATTATTGGACAACGTGCCATAATCAATGTCCCAGGACAGGGTGGTGGAAACATTACCATGTGTGCAGCCATCAGCCAAAACGGTGTTGTTCACCATCATGCAAATCTGGGCCCATACAACACTGCACACATTCTTACATTCCTGGACACCCTGCATGAAATATTCACTCTCATTCAGAGACCAGAGCAGACCAGGTATGTAGTCATATGGGACAATGTTAGTTTCCATCACGCTGTTCTGGTCCGCAACTGGTTTATCGATCACCCGCTCTTCATTGCGGTCTACCTCCCCCCTTACTCTCCATTCCTGAATCTAATTGAAGAGTTCTTCTCTTCTTTGGCGCTGGAAGGTCTATGACCGTCGCCCCCATCAGCGCATAGCCCTTCTAGAGGCAATGGAGGAGGCATGCGGAGACATTGACCAGGTATCATGTCAGGCCTGGATACGACACTCAAGGAGATATTATCCCCGCTGCCTAACAATGGAAGACATTGCATGTGATGTTGATGAAATTTTGTGGCCAGACCCCGTAAGAAGACAAGACTGATTTTTTTTTTCCTCAGTGATATTTCCTCAGTTTTGCAAAAAAAGCCAAAAGTTTAAAAAATTGCATCTAAGCTATCAGAAAAAACTGTAAGTATACTCTTTTTAGGGTTAAATGTGTTATATCTCTCTCTGAGTACAAATATAGAATGGAGTGTAAAGACTGCCTTTCAGCAACACATACAACACATACAACTCTTAGTTTCTACTATGAGCTCTGAACCAGGATATGACACCTAAGGTGTCTATTAACCCCGTCCATTTATTACAGTTTTTGTCCGTTGCTTGGACACGTTTTGCAAAACTTGGCTCAGTGTGTCAAAACTCTTCATACATACATCCTTTGACAAAATGTCACTCTGATGACAAAATGATGCATCATACTTGCATCATACGAATACACTGTCAGACCAGCAGCAACACACTAGTCTGCTTTATATAAAACACTGCAGTCTTTTGTTTTCACTGTTTTTATTCAGTTCCATAGAAGGGAAGTTTTCACAACAACCAAAAAGTGAAATTCAAAATTCAAAAATTCAAAATTATCATATGACAGTAGTGTATTTTACACTACTGTACACACACAGTTAAAGCAAAAATAAAACAAACACTACTGTAAACAGAAAAACACAAATCTGGACAATTCTGGGCTTATGGATCCTGCCGTCTGTTGGGGTCTGGCCACAGGATCTCATCAACATCACAAGCAATGTCTTCTCGAGCGAAGCATCGGGGAAAATATCCCCTTGTGTGCCGAATCCATTCCTGGATTGATCTTACCTCAGTGTCTCCACAGTCCTGTTCTATTGTCTGCAGAAAAGACATACGGGTATGTGGTTGGTGGTCATATACATGCCATCTCCAAGCGGAAAAAAATTCCCCTATTGGATTTAGAAATGGTGACTAAGGGGGCAAGTACACAACTTCAAACTGCATCATGAAGTGCATTTAGAAATGTGATTGTGTGTTGGGCATTATAGGGACCCTCGAAGACTTATGGCGGCACACATTGTGATATTACCCCCCCACACACACACACTTTTGAGTTTACATCAGCTGATTATTTTATTTATTTATTTATTTTCAAAATTCTGAGAAAATGTTTCTGCTGATTGCTGATTCGCTACGTCATGCTATACAATCCATACAATTCAGGAAGAAACTGGAGAAACACCTGGAATAACGCCCACCGAGCACCCGTAGCCTAATCTCAAAAACTGATTCGTTTCAGTTTAAATGTTTGTTGTGCTTAAGGCAAACAAATTATTTCACGGCATACAAAAACTTGTCTTCCAACATGAAAAAGCACGTTGCGGTATGTAACGTAGCTACTGACGTTAGCTAGCTTAATGTTTGTTCAATTGCTGATGAACATTTTAAATGAACACTTTGTATGAGCTTGTGGAGAGAGAGAGAGCGAGAGAGAGAGAGAGAGAGAGAGGCTGTCTGCAAGAGAAAGAGAGGCTGTGGATTGTAGAGTGGATTGTATGACAATAAAGCAACTTTCCTTTCCTGTATTTCCTGAAATACTTTTTAAATACTTTTACTTAAGTATTTTTTAAGCAAATACTTTAGTACTTTACATAAGTAAGTACATTTTTGACTAAGCTACTTTTACTTGTATTGGAGTAATATATGACAAGGAGTATCTGTACTTTTACTCAAGTAGTGAAGGTGTGTACTCTGTCCACCTCTGGTTTTTTACTAAAGTTGAATCCAGCCTTGTCAATGTAAATGCATTCATGAGGCTGGGCAGCTCCATCCATGTCCAAGATTCTCTGTAACAAAAAATACATATTGTGGATGGGTTTACACAAAGCACACAACTACTACACGTACAGAACCGCCTCGCTCCACCCCACCACACAGGTACCTGTGTAGCTTTCTGGATGTATCTATGTGGTACTGATCCAGTGGTACATATTCAGCTGTTACTAGACCGCATTCACTCTGTATTGTACATGTAAAGGACACTTACTTGTACATATTCGTGTCGAAGTTCTTTGACCCTGACACCGATCCTCTCAAATGGGACCCTGTACAACTGCTTCATGGTCATGCTGTGCTTTACCAAGAAGCATCTGATAGTGGAAATGCTTACTCAATTTATGTTGTTGAATACATGCCTATCTGCAAGTGTTTGTTGCTGTAGCTGGTGGAGACGGCTTGCATTGTTTGCCCTGACGAGGTTCACTATGGCAAGTTTCTGCTGTTGGGTGAACAGGCGTTGGCGTCCACCCCCAGCAGGTCTTCTAGCTGTAGAAAATGCAACCACAAATTGTTAGTGTTTGCTTTTTTCTTTTTTTTTTTCCAGTACTGAATATACTGTACTTTACTGTATACATACATAGTACTGAAACATCGCAACACATGATCACAGTATGTTTCACAGAACTACCACTTTTGTTCGAAAATGAGCATTAGCCACCATGCAGTACATTACATGTGATACTATATCATTCAGTACTATAAATACTCTAGATACAGTCGAGTAGTAGAGAGTTGCAGACATACCGTTTTGCAGTGGAAATGTCCTTATTATGGATGAAACTGTGAAACGGCTAACATTATGGTGGACTCTCTGCCCAGCTTCTCTCACACTCAGGCCATGGTTTACAAAATGGTCCACTAAAGTTGCTCTTATGTCATCTGAAATGGAGGTCCTTGAACGGCCTTTTCGACCATGTACTCCTCTCTCTCTCTCTCTCTCTCTCTCTCTCTGTCTTCCTCTTCCTCTGCCTCTAGTTCTAGGTCTAAGTGCTTTCAATTAACCAGTGTGTGTTGTATTTTGAATAGATGTGTTTTCCCATTGGTACCCTGAGATTTAGTTTTTGGGTGACTGTGGCTCAGTAGGTAGAGCGGGTTGTCCACAAAGTGTCCTTGAGCAAGACACTGAACCCCCAGTTGCTCCCAGTGCGTGGCACTGGTGTGTGCTTTTGTGAGCGAATGGGTAGATGTGTCTCTGACTGTAAAATGCTTTGAGTACCAATAGGTAGAAAAGCGCTATATAAAAGCAAGGCCAGTTTTTGAACTAAGTGTCTTATGTATGAAATAGTGTGTAGTGTGCAGCAGCAAGAATTTCAACTAAAGTTGTTTAAGATATTGTAACAACAACTTCAAGTTATGTTACTTTGGTTTAAAACGTATCCATAGTGTTCAAGCAACTGGCAAAAACTGAAACCTACCAACTGATTTTCAGTAATGAGAAAATATTGTTTGGTGAGTAAATGTGATGTGACCTTCCCTCCATCCAGGACCTGTACCGGTCCAGGGTCCAGTAAGTGGGCCAGGAAAATCTCCACAGACCCCTCACACCCTGGTCACAATCTGTTTAGACTCCTCCCCTCAGGCCGGCGTAACAGAGCACTGTACAAGGAGAGTTTATTTCCCTGGGCTGTCGCTCTGATGAACTCTGAGTGTGAGACCATCCACATGAACAATAAACAATAACTCTGCATTATTGTATATAGTCACTGTACAAAACCCTGGTGTATATATCTGCTCATATTCTATTTTTTATGTGTACAGATTGAGATTTATTTTATTTTATCTATTTTTCTTTCACTTATTTAAGTTGTTTCTGTGTGAGAGCAAAGTTGCCGGAGTCAAATTCCTTGTATGTGTACATACTTAGCCATTAAAGCTGATTCTGATTCTAATTCTGTTATTCATTCATTCATTCATCTTCTGTAACCGCTTATTCCTGTTAAGGGTCATGGGGTCTGCTGGAGCCTATTTCCTCAGCCTCCTCAGGAAGTACAGCTGCTATTGAGCCTTCTTGACCAGCTGTGTGATGTTTAGTGTCCAGGAGAGATATTCAGTGATGTGGACCCCTTGGTACTTGAAGCTGCTCACCCTTTCCACGTCAAGATCCCGGATAAACAGTGGGTGACGAAAGTTTCTCTCACAGTGGCAAGGTGGTTGCTAAAATAACTGGGGGAAAAAAGCAGGTCTAGGTTCAGCAACATTAAGAATGAGGTCAGTTGACTACCTGATTACAATGAATGAAGAGGTTACACCAAGAATGGATTTTTTTCTTCCCTGATGGCATGGGCATAGTCAAAGATGACAATGCCAGGATTCATTGGGCTCAAATTGCGAAAGAGTGGTTCAAGGGAGCATTTTTACACATATATTGGCCACACGGAGTCCAGATCTTAACCCAGCTGAGAATATTTGGGCAGTGATCAGACTTTCCAATCATCGATACAAGATCTTTGGTGAAAAAATAATGTAATACTGGATGGAAATAAATCTTGTGGTATTGCAGAAGCATATTGAAACAATGCTACAGTGAGTGCATCCTGTAATCAAAGCTAAAAGTGGTCCAACAGAATATAATATTATTATTATTATTCATTGGTGGCAACTTTTTTTTTTTTTTTTTTGGCTGTGTATTTCTTTTGGTCCTGTCTGTGAGAATAATAATTTCCATATATTTAATTCTTATCAGAAATCAAAATATTTACATAATTTATAACACTTCTTTAAGGAATTGTTTTATTTATCAGAATTTACTTACTATTAAAAAGTCAACCACTCTTAAGAAATGTCTTAGGGATACTAACGGGGTCTGATGAACATTTTTCAAGTGTGTGGGGGTAGTCTGACTGCACCTACTTGACAGCAGAGCTACCTTTTGCTATGCTAATGCTGCTATGCTAACGCCCTGCTCATCGACTTCAACTGTCAGCGCACCCCCCCTCTCACACACACACGCACACACATGCACACCCACACATACCCATACACACTGTAAATTCTTCCACTCTGGAATACATTAAAGGTTTATCTTATCTTATCTTATCTTATCCACTGGAGTGCTACAGAAACAGGCAACAATCCTTGACCCTTGATGAAGAAGAAGATATATATATATATATATTTACAGTATATATAAAAATGTGGATGAGGGGGATTGAACCACTGTGTTTGTCATAAACCGAACTCTTAGATTAAACCAGTGCGACAAAGTTTAAATTAAACATCTTAGGGTAACATTATGCAAAATATTATAATCCAGCAGTGTCCTCCCAAAAAATTGTAGAGGGCTAAAAACTGACAGAAAAAACATGCTTTTGCAGATTTAAATGCTTGTGAGACTTTAAGATTAGGGGGGCAGACCCTGTGTCTTAGGGGCAGGAAGGACCCACCTCCCCTCTCTACTCTCCTGCCTTGGCTCTTTGTTCTCTGATGATGTATGAGACAGCATCTCCCTTGGAGTACCACAGGAACACGACAGAAGAGTAACAACACAGTCTCATAATGGAGAATGATGGGACAGCTCCCACTCTCTTCATTTTGTCCGCTACTAAAACTGAGTTGGCGCAACACTACAGACTCCAACAGGGTGCTTAGACAGCTCAGACAGGGGATCTTGTAGAAGAAGACTCAACCTAACAGCAGTTCACGTTAGTTAGCTGTGCTGGATCCCGCCACAGCCTGACAGGTTTATAGAGATCTAGATGGATGGATGATGTATGATGGGATGGATGGGTAGATGGATGGACAGGAAAACTGCACAGATCTTTGTAAGCAGTGTGACAGAGAGGGAGAGGTGAGGGGGATGTCTTGTCCTCTGGTTCCTGTTGGACATTCCTGAGATTTCCTCGCACTATCTGGAAGCCATCAGAGTGTGATTTGTAGTGTCACACTGCACTAAAGCCAGACTGCAATACAGTATGAATACTTTGAAGCGATGGCTCTTAAATGTTTCTAAATGTTACAAAACACCAAAATGTATGGGTGTATGGTTGTACCTCTAAGTTTTAAAGTAAGATGGTAACACATCTTTGCTTCGTTATGCACTTGCGGCTTTGGCATAAAGGTTCTGCTTTGCTCCTGTGACTTCCATTAAGTCACAAGCAATAATACTCTTGTAGGCAAAACATAAGTTCGGATATGTCAGTCCCTTTAAAGACTTCCTGTGTGCCACACCTGAATCAATTAGTCAGCTTCCACTATCCCCCACAGCACACACAGGTGAACAGTGAAAATGGCTCCACCATAAGATGTGGAGGACAAAGGAGAGTCATGAGTGCACACTGTGTATGTGTGTGTGACCTTGTACAGCTATCAGTCTCAGAACCATTGTACAAAATGAGGATATTTTGCCTGGTCCGCACTTCTTTACAAGGCTGTTAAGCATTAAGACTTGTTTTTAGGGTAAGGGTGTTAGGTTATGGTTGGGATTAGGGAAAGGGTTAAGATTAGACACTTAGTTGAGATGGTTATGGCCAGTGAAATTATTACGTTAATATAAGTCCAAAGCACTTTACAATCACAGACACATCTACCCATTCGCTAACACACGCACTCACACATTCACACAGCCATCACGCAGCAGCTGGCGGTTCAGTATCTTGCTCAAGCACACTTCAGCATGTGGCGCATTTCGGGGATCAAACCACTGACCCTCTGGTTCATGAACAACCTGCTCTACCTACTGAGCCACAGCCACCTCATAAACATTTTTTCCTCACTGTCTGGAGTTAAATAAGACTAAACCTCTCCTGTTTTAGGTCAAAATTATGTCTATTTGCTAAATGCCACAATAATGAGAGAGAGAATTTCTTAGATAATTTTTTATTACTATTAGTCAGAAATTTACATACATTTCCCTAGTATTTGGTAGCATTGCCTTCAAACTGTATGACTTGGGTCAAATGTTTTGGGTATCCTTCCACAAGCTTCTCACAATAGTCTGCTGGAATTCTGGTCCATTCCCCCTGACAGAACTTGCGTAACTGAGTCAGGATTGTAGGTCACCTCGCTCGCACACGCCTTTTCAGATCTGCCCACACATTGTCTGTGGGATTGAGATCGGGACTTTGTGATGGCCACTCCAAAACATTGATTTTGTTTTCCTTAAGCCACTTTGTAACTACTTTGGCAGTATGCTTAGTGTCACTGTCCATTTGGAAGACCCATTAGCACGCAAGCTTTAACTTCCTGGCTGATGTGGGGGCGACTGTGGCTCAGTAGGTAGAGCGGGTTGTCCACGAACCAGAGGGTTAGCGGTTCGATCCCTGGAATGTGCCACATGTCGAAGTGTCCTTGAGCAAGACACTGAACCCCCAGTTGCTCCCAGTGCGTGGCACTGGTGTGTGATTGTGTGCGTGCTTGTGTGAGTGAATGGGTAGATGTGTCTCTGACTGTAAAAGCGCTTTGAGTACCAATAGGTAGAAAAGCGCTATATAAAAGCAAGGCCATTTACCATTTACCATGATGTCTTGAGATGTTGCTTCAGTATGTCCACATAATGTTCTTTCCTCATGACACCGTCTATTTTGTGAAGTGCACCAGTTCCTCCTGCGGCAAAACAGCCCCACAACATGATGCTACTGCCCCCATACTTCACAGTTGGGATGGTATTCTCAGGCTTACAAGCTTCCCTCTTTTTCCTCCAAATTAACGATGGGCATTATGGCCAAACAGTTCCATTTTAGTTTCATCAGATCACAGGACGTGTCTTCAGAAATTAAGGCGTTTGCCTCCGTGTGCATTTGCAAACTGTAATCTGGCTGCTTTTGGTTGCTTTTGGAGTAATGGCTTCTTTCCCGCTGAATGGCCTTTCAGCCCATGTTGGTACAGGACATTCAGCCATTGACAAGGTCTTTAGCTTTTGTCTTTAGCTTGGTCTGTCTCCTTCCTGAGCGGTATGATGGCTGGACATTCCCATGGTGTCTATACTTGCGTATAATTGTTTGAACAGATGAACGTGGCACCTTCAAGCACCTGGAAATTGTACATAAGGATGAACCAGTCTTGTGTAGCTCCACAATTCTCTTCCTGACATCTTGGCTGATTTCTTTTGATTTTCCCATGTTGTCAAACAAGGAAGCAGTGTGTTTGAGGTGTAGCCTTAAAATACATCCACAGAACTAACTCAGATGTTGTCTGTTAACCTATCAAAAGCTTCCAAAGCCATGGCATCATCATCTGGGCTTTCCTTCGTTGTTTAAAGACAAAGACAAGTTTCTGTATGTAAACCTCTGACGAAAGAAATACAAAATTCTCTGAGAAATTCTCTCTCTCATTACTGTGGCATTTAGCAAATAAAGATAATGTTAGTAATTCTAACTGACCTGAAACAGGAGAGGTTAAGTCTGATTTAACTTCAGACAGTGAGGAAAAAATGTTTGTGTCTTTTAACACAGTATATGTAAACATCTGATAGAGATAGAGGCTCATTTACGGAGTTGATAATACTGTATAAAATAATGACCCTATTACACAAAGACTTGACACTTGTACCTGAATTTCTGTGTTGAATCATTTTCACTCATCACAATAATAATTATCATAGCATACGGCCACTTCTGAACCGTACAGAACCGTGGCAATGTAGACAGAATGTTAAGTGCTTATGCAGCATGTATGGGTTACCACATTGTTAGTAGGGTTCAGGGTTCGAGGTTTTATTTACCACGTGTAGGATGTACAGGTACAGCAGTAGTGAAATCCCAACAGCACAGTCAGAGAGCAGCTATTGTGACTCTGTCTTGTTTGCAGCACACCATCTTGGTCGTAAGTCTTTGATAAACTTTCCCAACTTTTTCTTGTTCAGAGTGTTTCGTATTAGCACATTTTCACTGTGAGACAGCCATACTAATATCTGGAGTCCTACATTTGAAGTGACCCATGACTTTGACCATTTGTTCATGGGAAAGGACAAGAGCACATCCTGGATTATGGTGGATTCTGGATGGCCATACCTGTATTACATAGCTGTAGTCCCATTTAAAGAACTGCTAAACAACATTCATATCGCCTTCACGATCTAAAGTAACTTTGATCCTCTGACTTCAGTGAGTGTCTAAATCTCATTTTACATACAGGACTTACTGTTCTTTGGTTTGGAGAATTAAATGCAAAACTATTACGTGGCGAAAAACAAATCTCAATGTTTACATGCTAAATTTAGTGACTAAAACTGTTTTTCTATATCCTAGTACAATTGTAAAATAGGTTGTTAAGCATACTACACAGTCTTTATCCTCTGAAATGTATGCAATAATTTTGCAATTTAGTGATAAATGTCCTGGTGGCCTTGTTCAACAATCTGATTGGTAACCTGGTGTAATGAAAGAGACTGCTGCTATGTACTGAATGTGTGTTTACTATCACATATTGAATGTGTTTACTACCAAACCCAATGATGTGAAAATATTGGATAGGTCTTTTTTTATAGCCTCATTCATCTCTTCATCACTCTGTCCTTTGTTTTCCTCACTTTTTGATAGCATAAGGTCAACTCTACTAAATGACAAATCATTCCACCACAAACACCACAGTGCTGAAAGTGAAGCCATTCATCACCTGAATTTATTGATGTGCATGTGTGTGTTTGTGTTCCCACGTGCGCTTTTATTTCTTGATTGAAAATGTAATAAAAAATCATTACTCTATTATTATGTAATAAAATTAAAATGTCTTGTTACAATGAGAGCGTTGTGACAGTATTTTTCACATGTAATGTAATAACAAATAAGTAATAACAGCAAGTATACAAAATGTGTAATAGCGTATCTTTATAGAGTCTTTGACTATTGAAAACATTGAGAACATTGGATAGTTAGATTATATTTGGTAATAAGGTTTGCAGGGATCATCCCTAAGGCCAGAGTGGTGCTTAGGCCCTATTCAGACCTTGTATCAACATCCATCCTGGGGTCCCACGTGACTAGCATAAAGAACTGGTGTGAACACACCCAGTACGTATTGAGGACTGATTGGAGATATCCGATCTTTGACCATATTTGAATGTGGTCTAGGGCCCAGTTCAGACCTCGCATTAATATTCTACTTGAGCAATTGGCTCACAAGTGGACAGATTTTAGAACCTGTGGCGGTGAAGAGGTGGTTAGCACTGATTCCTCACAGTGAAACGGTTCAAATCCATGGGCCAACTGGGCCTTTATGTATGGAATTTGCATGTTCTCCCTGTGTCTGCATGGGTTCTCTTTTTGTGATTTGTTCACCAACATTAAGTTATTATTTAATGATCTCTTCCCATGATAATTAGATCTGCACCAAATTCAAATTATAACTCCAACCCTGGAAGTTTCCGTAAACAGGCAAATAGATTATTATGTCTGACCAGTGGGAGAATAAGGAGACAAAGGTTATTGTTATGTGTAACTTTCTTTCTCTCTGTGCACCAAAAAGGATTGGTATTCTTTCAGATAGATAATTATCTGGAACACAGATAATTAGCTATTTTACACTGTACTGTGTAAAAGTAAGTTTAATGTATGTAGTGCCATATTCTTTCCACTTGAAAAGCTCTTAATCATTAATATTATCAATTCCCAAATAAATGGATCTCCAGTAAGATTGACACTGCAATTATTGGGAAGAAACAAACTTCAGGAGGACCATATTCTAATCTTGTTACATTGAATAAACCTTGCAGGTGTGTTGGTATGACAACAAGTAAAACAAGTTTTTGCAGAACAAACAGATCTGGAATTCTGTGGAACAAACCGATCTGGAATCCTTCTCAGCTGTCATCTGATTATCTGGGTAATTCACATAATTCGGATATGGAGAATGAGCCCCTGTACTTGTGTCTTGCTGCTTTCAATCAAAATTGTTTCAGCATGGTTTGCATTAATCCAGAGTCTGAAATCATCAGCTCAATCGCTAACACGTGAAATTACAGGCAAATTCATATACATGGACAATTGAGGTCTTTGTCATGTTGCCATTAGTATATCTGTGTTATGGTCATTTACCATCAGAGATTCAGCCCTGACAAGGCCAAAGGAATATAATTTGTCCACTGGCACCACCAAGTGGTCTGTATGTTTTACTGCAGCTCCAGTTTCAGAAAAATCAAGGGTTCTAGTAAAAAAAAAGTTCAGTAGAAGATTTACCACATCAAATTTTTGTTACTGATATTAAGGTCTGCTATTCTGTCTTAATGGTACACGGCTTGTATTTTTCCTTTTTTACCTATTGATACTTGCACTTTACAGTCACAATGTCACATCTACCTACTCTTTCACGTAAGCACACTCACATTCACACACCAGTGCAAAGTGGGAGCAACTCGTGGTTCAGTGTCTTGCTCAAGGACACTTCTTCATGTGGTCCATCTGCCAGATATTGGCAGAACAGTTAAACCATGACTATATATAAGAGTACAAAATGTAAAAGTAATCATGTAGTCAAACATTGCTTATTCAAGGTTTTGTTTTCAAATGAAACCAAATTATTTTTTTCGGGAAACTGCAATAGAATTACTAAACTAAATCTCCCCTTCATTGCACTTATTGCTGTTTTTTCTGTTAAACAGTGTACACAATTATGACTCCACAACAAATATCATAAAAATGTAAATAGCATGTGTGTAAATGTGAAAATGCAACACAATACAAAATTAAAGCTGCAAGCAGCGTTGAGCGGGCCCTCGCACCCCACACCTGTCGGTGACTGGCAAGGACGGGCTCACTGCAGTTCCCGGGGCAGAGCGATAACATTCTCCCCTCCCTGAATGTATTGTATGCAGTTTGGCAGACAGCTAACAGTTCTCCAATCAGAGGCAAAGTTTTCTTGCTTCAAGGATTTATTTTTGTCACTCCCAACTCCCAAGTTTACTGTAAAACTGAAATACATACAACAAAAGATGATTCAATATAAAATTATGAATATATTTTAAGTATCTCTAAGTATGTCTTACTTCCCTTTACATCTAGTTTATAAATAATAAATAAATAATCTCTTTACAACTTTATAATTTATGAACACACACAATGTCCATGTATAATGGCACATTGTAATGACTAAATAATACATTTCTCCTAAACCCTTTTTAGAAATGCTTGTTTTAACAGATGAAATGTCACCATCTGCTGGACAAAGTAGCACACTACATGCAAAGATGAGGGAATCACTCAGACGGGCAGGTTTCACTTTCACAACCATAACACGCCCAAAGTTTAACAAAAAGTCACAATTTTCGCAGTGAACAACCAAAACCCATGTAAGTACGTCCTGACATTTGAAGAGAATCCAAAGACTGTAAAAGGAACAGCAGCTCATACAACAGACACCAGATATTTTCTAACACTTCTTGTCCAAAGTAGGTGGCGCAACAATAATTGTATGAATATTGTCATATGGATGTGTTCAGATAGGGACCAGCAACAGTACTGTAAGGTTTGATGCACTTTGGACTGAATTAAAGCACATTTAATACTACTTCCTGTTACATCCCGCGTCATCAAATATTAAGACATTTTTGAGGGGCCAGAACACCTGCGCCACTTCGACGAAAAGTCTATTTTGTTTTCTCAGGACACTGCCTATACTTGCAACTATCTATTTTGAAGTCAATCCGACAAGGTTAAATGTCTGTGCCCCCCACATTCCAAAACCAAGATTTTTCAATTTCAAGTTTTGTGGAGAAAATAGCAGACTTCCTGTTGGGTTTAGACTATGGCGCCTTTTGATGTTTTTGTGCGTCCTGGGATGTTACATAAATGTGACATATTTCCAGATTTTTAGACACAACGTGCTTCCGGTCCTGGTCCATAATAAATTTGTAGGTGGCGCTACAGAGCCATTTTGCCACGCCCGTGCTGGGGGCACTTACTGGGACCAGTATTACAGGCCATGAATCTTTCTGCAACGTTTCAGGAGTTTTCGTGCATGTATGACAAAATACTGATTTTTCCGTTTCGCCGTAAGAAGTATAATTAAAGCTGCAAGCAGCATTGGACGGGCCCTCGCACGTCCGCGCCCGTCGGGGGGTACGGCACGGTGGGTGGGAGATTTGACCTTCTGGTGAATTAGGCCAATTTTTGTGAATTTCTGAGCATGACAAGCCCATCAGCAGGTGCTTCCCCCTTTCATGCCCCTCCTCTTCTGCTGCGTGTGTAAGCTCGTTGGGGCCTGGTTGCCATGGTCACCAGGGTCAACTGCTGCTGAAGTCTCCTTCTTCCCCTCACCTCTGCCTGAGTCAGAGGGATGTGAAAAAAAAGTGGACCGAACAAATGCTAATATCACAAAAACTACAAGTGCTATCGAGAAAACGAACACATTGTGAGCGTCAGCCAAGGGTTTTCTATAATTTAGTGTTGTTCCCACGTGCGTACTGCGAAAACTTTGGCCGTAGCTGTTTTAGAAACAAAGTATGCGACGAGAAATCATCGAAAAATTCCTCTCGATTTCCACATACACATGGGGAAAAACTCGGAAAAGCTGTCGGTGCACTCCTCGCTCTGAGGGGTCTACAGCCCAAACCGTACGTCCCACACAAATCAAACCAATACCACCTGAAAGCCAACAAAAATTCCTACGTTTTTATGTATAAATTATGTCTGTCGTGTGAAATGTGTGGCCACAGCAGCAGTTTCTGTGTTACTGTCTGTTAAGTGCCACTACCTGCTAAAATGGCGGCATAGTCTTAGCAATTAGCATGTTTTTCATTTTTAGTGGCGCGCTAGCTGCTCTGCTTTCTCTGTCTGTCATTTTACACACGCGAATGTTAGCATTAGGCTAATGCATGTCTTTAATTTTTAGTGGCTAGAAATTAGTGGCTAGCTATTCGCTAACATGGTAATGCTGCCACCAATTTCTAGCCACTAAAAATTAGCATTAGCCGCTAATGTTAGCAATTAATATGATGCGCTAGCCACTAATATTAACATTGGCTTAGTGTTAGCATGTCTTTAATTTTTAGTGGCTAGTAAATAGTGGCTAGCGCTGACGCGCTAGCTGCTCTGCTTTCTCTGTCATTTTACACATGCTAATATTAGCATTAGGCTAATGCATGTCTTTAATTTTTAGTGGCTAGAAATTAGTGACTAGCTATTGCATGCTAATGCTGCCACTAATGCTACCACCAATTTCTAGCCACTAAAAATTAGCATTAGCCGCTAATGTTAGCAATTAACATGACGCGCTAGCCACTAATTTTAGCATTGGTTTACTGTTGGCATGTCTTTTTAGACACTCAAAATTAAATACATGCTAATTGCTAGCATGCTAATGCTAACAGGCTAATTGATAATATGCTATTCGCTAACATGCTAATGCTGCCACTAATGCTACCACCAATTTCTAGCCACTAAAAAGTAGCATTAGCCGCTAATGTTAGCAATTACAGTTTTTCTCAGTTGCTAAAACACAAAAATCCATTGGCTGAAGAAAGTTCTCAGTTGCTTGAACTCATTAAGCTAACTGTTCAGTCTGTTGTCAATACCTTAAACCATTTCACATGGTTTAGCAAAACTCTAAACACATTCTCATTCTTAAAACACATTCTGCACTCTAATGCACATGTCATCCATACTGGTAAAACACAAGTGGCAACAATTACATATAAAGAGAGCAGAAATGTCATTGATTGAGGGAGGAGTTAAGATGGCGGAGTGAGCGGTAGCGTTTTTTGCAGGCTCCGTTATTAAAGTTTTGAAACCGTCCTAGACATTTATCCTTCGATAAAAAACAACAACAACTGCACAAAAGAACTGCACGAACAACTCCTGAGCCCCACGGTGTTTTGTTTTTTCGAGTCTGAACACTTTTGCTCTTTTTTACAACGAGAACGAGATGGCTAACGCTAGCAAAGCGGCTAATGCTCAAATAACAACAGACCACGAATACAACCTGACGGCCCTGCAAGAGGCATGTGATGAAGAAGAACTTGAAGAAATAGAGGCGATGGAGGAAGAAAACCGGAAAATGTTTCATAACCATACACCACTGCCCAGCCCAAATCCCAAAAAAATGAAACAAAGGAATCAAGACGAGAGAAACCAGCCGGGTGAGATTACAAATGAAACCATCTTGAATGCATTTCAAACTTTGATAAACAAATTTGATGAACAAGATGACAGGCTGAAAATTTTTGAAAGTCGAATGGAAGCTAACACACAAGCAGTGAGAGAAAACAAGGAAGAAATAAGCAAAGTGAAGAAAGAAATGCTGTTGCTGAAAAAAGAAAATGCGTCACTGAAGCAGATTTGTTTGGAGCAAGCCAGGTACAAGAGAAGGTGGGATCTCAGACTGATGGGGCTTCCTGAAAAAGACAAAGAGGATACAAGAGAAACTGTGATCGGCATCCTGACAAGAGTAATCCCGCTGTCAGTGGAGAAACTCCGTGAGTCAGTAGACACAGTGCACCGCTTGGGAAAGAAGAACGATGCAGCTACCAACAAAATGCCCAGACCTGTAATCATCCAGTTTGCCTTGCGAACTGTTCGCGATGAAGTATGGAGGAGATCAAGAGAGGCAAGAGTGTGCAGAGAGATGAACATACAGTTTAAGGAGGACTTCTCAAAGGAAGATCGTGAGGCTCGAGCTAAGCTGTGGCCCAAGGTGCAAGAAGCCAGAAGAAACGGAAAAAAGGCCTCCCTAAGAGAAGGATATGCACTCATCGACGGACGCAGAATTGACCCCTAATAGCTGCTTAATAAGCAAACACTCAGGCACCTTCTGATACAGAACAAAATACAGTAACATGGTAAGATATATTTATGTTTACAGAAGCAAACTCTCAGGTATTTTGTTTAAACATACTGAAAGTATGAATCTTACCAGGTGAATTTCAAGTTAAACTGATTTAACTGCCAAAAGGAGTTTAAGGTCTTCAACTCCAAGTTGTTGTTTTTTCTATATTTTCTATATGATGATATTAAGGACAACATGTTCATTCCTGCATAGAAAAAAAATGAAGTTAAGCGCATTTAGAACAACCATAATTTCTTTTATGTCATTGAATGTTAGGGGTTTGAAAAACATTACAAAGCGTAAAGCCATTTTTTTGTTTTGTAAGGACCAAAAATCGCAATGTGTGTTTCTACAGGAGACTCATTCTATTATGACTGATGAAAAATTTTGGAAAATTCAATGGGGGGATTACGCCTTCTTTGCACATGGAACATCACACTCAGCAGGAGTCATGATATTATTCAATAGATTTCCAGGTAACATAATTGATAATAAAAAAGATACTGAAGGTCATTGGTTAATGGTGGTAGTGGAGACAAACGACAAAAGTTATATTTTAATATGTGTTTATGGCTTTAACAACCAAGCAATAAATGTGAACTTTTATGCAAAATTAAGCCAATTTATAAATGAATGGAAAACAACTTATAACACAGATAAAGTGATATTGGGAGGAGACCATAATATAGCCCCAGATTCATGGCTAGACCGACTACCTCATAGGAATTCTCAACCTGTATACAGCGACACTATACTGTCTTTATGTACAACAACACACATAACTGATTATTGGAGAACATCAAATCCAACATCAGTTCAGTATACATGGTACAACTCTGCAGGAAATGGTCAATGTTCAAGACTAGATTACTGGCTGATTTCATATGAGTTATGTAATGATATTTCAGAATGTAAAATATCAGCTTCTCCGCTCACTGACCACTGCATGATTAGTCTAAACGTATTAACATCTCAACAACAACTGAATTCTCCAAATATTTGGAAGTTTAACAATGATTTCTTACAAAATGTTGAATTTTGTGATCAGGTGAAGTCTCTTATCTTGGAAGTTGAAAGGTTAGACATGAGTGATATCAGTAAATGGGAATGGTTTAAGTTTAAGACCAAACAAATAGCAGTTGACACAGGTAAAAAACTGTCACGTATAAGGAAACAAAAGCAAAAGGATCTAATGGACAAAATCAATTTATTAACAAATAATACACAATTATCCTTAGACAACATTACTGAATTAAAATCATTGCAGTCCCAATTAGATGACATGTACACAACAAAGGCAAATGGAGCTTATATTCGATCAAGAGCTAGATGGATCGAAAAGGGTGAAAAAAGTTCAACTTATTTCTTTGGACTGGAAAAACAAAGACAGACTAAGAAGAAAATAAGCAAACTTATGACAAATGATACTATAATTGAAGATCAGAAATTAGTCCAAGATGAAATTTGTCTCTTTTATTGTAACTTGTATAAATCAAAATTTAATAATTCAGACTGTGACTTTTTATTTGAAAAAATAAATAAAGACATAAAAAAACTAGATGTAGAAGACAAACATATACTTGACGAAGAATTAACTGTAATAGAAGTTGAAAATGCATTAAAACAAATGAAAAATGGTAAATCACCAGGGTTAGATGGATTAACATCCGAATTCCTAAAACATTTTTGGGTGGATATCAAAAAGATACTATATAACGCTTTTCTGGAATGTATTAAGAAAGGAAGTTTGTCCCCTACTATGAAAACTGGTTTAATAACCTTATTACCAAAACCCCAAAAAGATTTGTTGATGCTAGACAACTGGAGACCAATAACCTTACTATGCAATGATTATAAACTTCTTGCTTTAGTTTATGCAAATCGCTTAAAGCATGTAATTGGAAAACTTATAGAAGAGTATCAATCAGCTTTTATAAAGGGAAGATATATTCACAACCATATTCGACTGATTCTAGATATGATTGACTATCAATCATTCATTCAGTCAGATAGTCTTGTATTATTCATAGATTTTTTCAAAGCATTCGACACTTTGGAACATGATTTTATGTTTACGGTGCTCAAAAAACATAAAAATGTTTTATAATGATATTTACAGTTACATCTCCCTCAACCCTGGAATGACACCAAGAATTAAGATCTCACGTGGTATTAGACAAGGTTGTCCTATTTCGCCAAAATTATTTATTTTATGTACACAAATGCTAGCATATCTAATTATAAATCACCCTCAAATTAAAGGAATCACCATTTTCGATTATGAATATCGAATAAGTCAATTTGCAGATGACACGGTAGTCTTTCTAAAAGATAAATCTTTAATTAGAAAAGCATTAGATATAATATCAGTCTTTTCCAAAGCTTCAGGATTATGTCTAAACCTGAAAAAATGTGAATTACTATCTCTTCATCCATGTGCTGAGACAAATATAGGCTCCATCCCTGTCAAAACTGAATTAAAATACTTAGGTTTAATAATGACTACAAATAGAAAAAAGAGAGAACAACTAAACATTGAAGGGAAAATAGATAGTATGAAAAAATCTCTCAACCATTGGCTCATGAGAGATCTCTCTATTCTTGACAGAATCTTATTAACAAAAGCAGAAGGTTTATCAAAATTAGTATATCCTTGTCAATCTCTTTATGTTCCCCCCCAAATGATTAAAAAGGTAAATTCAATCATTTTTAATTTCATATGGAAAAACAAGACACATTACCTTAAAAAATCTGTGATGGTTAAAGACTACAAACATGGTGGGTTGAAAGCTGCTGATTTTGAATCCATGATAGGTGTATTAAAGTTGAACTGGATAAAAGCTTATTTGACACAACCGAATTCCATATGGTTCCACATACCAAAATATCTTTTCCAAAATGTTGGAGGATTAGAATTTTTGTTAAGGTGTGACTTTGAAATAACTAAACTACCAATCAAACTGTCTGACTTCCATAAACAAATATTGCTCCACTGGAAAATGATGTTCACACACAATTTCACACCACATAGCTCCACCTTGTGGAATAATAGAACGATATTAAGTAACAGGAAGACTTTATTTAAACAAGAATGGTATGACAAAAAGGTTCTATATGTTACTGACTTGATGGATGAAAATGGCAATTTGTTACAATTTAATTCATTTGTAGAAAAGTTTAATTTAAAATGCTCTAATAGAGAATTTAATCAAATCAGTAGAGCTATTCCACTTCCCTTAAAATACATGATTAAAAATATCCTCACAAATTCAATTGTATCTGTTAAATTACCTGATTTGAAAATTGGTGAACTGAAATTTGGTGAAAGAAAATGTAACAACAAAGTACTTGGAAGTGTGTTAAAGGAAAAGCTATTCCATGATATCAAAAGATCAACGAAAATAAAGATATCAGACAATGAAGTTACATTAACAAAGACTTATTGTAGCTATCTTAAATGGCCAATTTCACCCAAGGTAAAAGAAATTCAGTTCAAATTAATAAATAATATTTATCCTGCAGCTGAAACTCTAAGGAAAAGGTTCAATTTTGAAGTTAATCCATGTGTTTTCTGTATGATAGAGCATGAAACAATTGAACACCTTTTTTTCTCTTGTACAGTCACAATGATGTTTTGGAAAGATGTTTATCGATGGTTAAATATTGGGATTAACGATTCTTTGTTTAACAAATTTCAAGTGATGATCTATATGGATGGTCTGTCAAAAAAGGTATCCAAAATGGTGAACATTATTTTCACTATGGCAAAGTATCATATACACAAAAATAAATGGAACAACAGCAAGCCCAACATAAACTGTTTTAAGAATGAAATTAAAAACTATATAACATCCCTAAAGGTGTTATCGGAGGAAAACCAGTCCATAAATGAGTTGTATGAAACAATGTCAGAGTCTCTTGCTCTTTAAGTTTACAGTCCTATGCTCTTAAGCACGCTAAATGCACTATGTTGAAATGTCAACCCCTGTAACTATTATTTTATTTTATTTTAATTATTTTGTATTAAATGTTTGATATGTTGTAAGCTTGTACTGTTTTAAATGCAAGTAAATGTTTTTTTTTCCTCAAATGAGTTCAAATTGGAATGTATGACATTGTGAATTTGAAATAAAGCTTTGAAAAAAAAAAAAAAAGAAAAAGAAATGTCATTGATTGAACACAGTCAGTCAAAATAGATTTCACTTGTTTCAAATGATGCGACAACCAATATAAGCCAGTTCAGAGAGCAAACAGATTGTTGAAGGTGGGAATGAGAAAGTGTGAGAATGGATAGAAGAATTTATGTGAGAGGACGAGGACGAGTGCGTATGCGAGGTGGGGGACGAGGAGAAAGAGGAAGAGGGAGGAAGACAAAGAGTGGAAATATCTGATGAAATTCGAGCAACAATCATAGACCATGTTGTTGTCCATGGAAAGGACTAAGAGTGCAGCCCAATTTGAGACGATTTTCCACCATATGTCCACCATAGTAAGGACATTCAGAGAAGAGAACAGGTACAGTATGCTACTGTATTTTTGTAATTATAAATTTACTATACTACAGTATATGCAGCTGTTCCAATAGACAAAATGCATCACTGTATTGCACTGCATGATTTTTTTTTGTAACTGCCTATCTACTTTTTATAGAATCGCAAGGCTGCCCATGTGCAGGTGGAAGGACAGCTATATTCACTCAGAAGCAAGAGACCATTATAGTGGGCATGGTCCTTCAAAATAACACAATACGTCTCAGAGAAATCCAGGAACGAGTGATACAAGACAACACACACTTCCAGGGAATCGACAGTGTGAGCATTTCTACAATTGGCCGTTGAAATAAGGGTACAAAAAGGAGGAAGAACAAAAAAAAAAAATGCAAAGAGCAAAACAGTCATTTCTGATCAATTTTGGGCTTTTTATATAATGACAAAAACATTTGTTTTGAAATTAAAAATGTACGTCTCCCTGAGAACTATGTGTTTTCTATTTTTTGGTGTATTGTTTACTGACTGCTTGATAGTGTATGTCATTTTGAGCAATTTGTTTATTATTTGAGAGCAGTGTTTGATTTTGAGCACAGGTAAAACTGTTTTGAGGCCAAAGTTTCATTTTGGGCATAGTTAAAACTGTGTTGAGGTGAAAGTTTGATTTTGCAAGAGGAGTCAGAGGTTTTGTAAATCGTGCTTGAAGCTGAGGTTTTGTGTTTAACGTTTTGAGAAAATGGAGCAAGGTTTCAGAAATTGTGTTTTAGCAATTGAGAAAACGCGCTAGCCAATGACAGACAGACACCTGTCATTGTTCAACTTAGGTGCCAAAAGCCAAAATGGCCGCCCTACAGACCAGTTACTTATGGTTTCCTGCCTCTTTCTGTGGAGCCCCTCCTCTTCTGCTGCATGTGTGAGCGTGTGTTTTTTGCCTAATTTTCTTCTCTCTTCTTCACTCTAGCTGATGATGTCATCCGCTCTAGCGCCAACATTCCGCGCAATACAATTTTTTTTTTCGGGGTTTCCCATTCATTTGAATCGCCGATCGCTTATAAAAGTAATAGCACGGGATTCGGGATCAAACCACACGCTTTGATATATCATGTGTTGGGGTCCTCTCGCCGGTTCGGGCCGCATTCATCGGCGAAAAAGAGCGGAAAATGAATAATACTGCAAAGAAACACGCAGAAGATCAATAGTGGGCTCGTGTCAGAAACCTTGCTCCATTTTCTCAAAACGTAAAGAGCGGAAAATGAATAATACTGCAAAGAAACACGCAGAAGATCAATAGTGGGCTCGTGTCATAGGCACTCGGCACTAATAAAAAAACTGCAAAGAAACACGCAAAAGATCAAGAGTGGCCCCGTGTCATAGGCACTCGGCACTAATAAAACTGGATTAGGCTAATGCATGTCTTTAATTTTTAGTGGCTAGAAATAAGTGTCTAGCTATTTGCTAACATGCTAATGCTGCCACTAATGCTACCACCAATTTCTAGCCACTAAAAATTAGCATTAGTCGCTAATGTTAGCAATTAACATGGCGCGCTAGCCACTAATTTTAGCATTGGTTTAGTGTTAGCATGTCTTTTTAGACACTAAAAATTAAATCCATGCTAATTGCTAGCATGCTAATTGCTAGCATGCTAATGCTAACATGCTAATTGATAATATGCTAATCGCTAACATTAGCCGCTAATGTTAGCAATTAACATGACGCGCTAGCAAATGACAGACAGACACCTGTCATTCTTCAACTTAGGTGCCAAAAGCCAAAATGGCCGCCCCACAGACCAGTTACTTATGTCACTCGGCACTAATAAAAAACTGCAAAGAAACACACAGAAGATCAAGAGTGGCCTCGTGTCATAGGCACTCGGCACTAATTATGAATATATTTTAAATATCTGTAAGTATATCTTACTTCTCTTCACATCTAGTTTATAAACAGTAAATAAATAATCTCTTTACAATTTTATAATTTACTTAAAATTAATTTATGAACATACACAATGTCCATGTATAATGACACATTGTAATGACTTAGAAATACACTTCCCCTAAACTAGGGATGCACCGATACCACTTTTTTTCAAACCGATACGATACCGATACTTGGATCTGAGTACTTGCCGATACCGAGTACCGATGCCGATCCTTCTACCACACACAAAAAAAAAAACGATTAGGCAAAATGCAATGAATTGGAAGACAAATTTTATTTTCTTCTCTGGTTGTTACAACAAATAATGATTAATATTAATACATGACTGTAAAACGTTTCACATTTCAAGTGAAAATAAACATTTTCTGCAAAACTGATGCAGTTTGCTCATTTTAATTAGGGATGCACCGATACCACTTTTTTTCAAACCGATACGATACCGATACTTGGATCTGAGTACTTGCCGATACCGAGTACCGATGCCGATCCTTCTACCACACAAAAAAAAAAAACGATTAGGCAAAATGCAATGAATTGGAAGACAAATTTTATTTTCTTCTCTGGTTGTTACAACAAATAATGATTAATATTAATACATGACTGTAAAACGTTTCACATTTCAAGTGAAAATAAACATTTTCTGCAAAACTGATGCAGTTTGCTCATTTTAATCAAACAAAATATCATGTGACTATTTTGCACTGTTTTCAGCTTTTAGATTGACAAAACAGGAATTACCCTATTGCAGAATGTCCACATTTGAACAAAACAAAAATTAACTGTTTTGCACTGTCTTCAACTTATAGACTGACAAAATATGAATAACCATATTGCAGTGTCCACGTCTGAATCAAACAAAATATCATGTAACTATTTGGCACTGTCTTCAGCTTACAAAACATGAATTAACCTGTTGCAGAGTTAAACTTCAGACTGCAATGGTGTGGCCCCTGATCTAAGCTTCTTTTGTTAAAGTGAGAGGCAGGTTTTTTTTGATGAACAGAATCATCTCTGCATGATCAGCTGTGAGCCTGTTTCTGCTTTCACTCACAATGTGTGACACTGAGCTGAACAACCTTTCACTGTCAACACTAGTGCAAGGTGCTGAAAGGTATCTGCCCGCCAGTTTAGCCAGAGTTGGGAACCGCACTTTATTAACCACCCAGTATTGTAGTGGTTTGCCTTCCCGTGAAATCGTGGCCTCTCCAAGATATGTCTCTACTTGTACACTTGAACCTACTGCAGCTGTGCCCACTGATGCTGATGCCTGCTCATCTGCAATTTCATCAAATATGCTGTCGAGACTGCTGGTGGTCTGGTCCGTGCGTGGTTTTCTTGAAGGTGGCTCGTTCAGGTCACGATCCTCCTGCTCGTACAGTTCTCCAGGCAACCTCAGCAGCTCACGTTTCAGCACATCTTTGGCATTTGCAGCAGTGGTAGCACTGGAGAAGAAACGATTTTTGTACCTAAAACAGAGAAAGAAAAAAAAAGTTGAAAATAGACATGCTTGCTATTTTAGCACAGTCACACACAATTACAAGCACAGTTACAATCACACATAGTCACACACAGTTACACACATCAGTTACACACACAGTCACAATCACACACAGTCACACACATCAGTTACACACGCACAGTCACACACAGTTACACACATCAGTTACACACACAGTCACAGTAAATCACACACAGTCACACACACAGACACACACACACAGAAAGTTACTGTCACACTCACCTGGGATCGAGTAGCGTTGCGATGCTGTAGAGTGGGTTTGCCTCCACATCAGTGAATCGCTTCCCGACAGCTGCAGCCAAGGTTCCCTTCATCGCTTTGACCCCGTGGTCTTCATCAGTCTCTCTTGTTAAAAATTTGTGCAGCACCGTGACTGCTGGAATGACGTCTGCGGCCATGGCATCTGAGGAGCTAACTTTCCGAGTTAGCTCCTCGAATGGACCCAGGACAGAGATCACCTTCTCCAGCAGAATCCACTGGTGAGCCGTCAGAGTGTCAGGGAGCCCGTATTCAGACACGTATATTCCCAGAGCCCGTTTCTGCTCAATCAAGGACTGTATCATGTAAAACGTGCTGTTCCAGCGGGTCTGTACGTCCTGCTGGAGCCGCTTCGCAGGCTGGTTGATCTCTAGCTGAATGTCCTCGAGCCGGGAGTTAGCCAGAGCAGAATGTTTAAAATGGCCAACAATTTTGCGGCCGACAGCCACCGCATCAGTAACACTTCTCTGTGACAGTAGGCCCTCGTGAACGATCAGCTGGAGAGTGTGAGCAGTGCAGGGTAGGCTCGGCAGCTCAGCATCACTCACGCCTTTTATCATATTCCTCGCGTTGTCTCGGAGCACTGCATGGACGGACGTCTTCGGAATATTCCAGGTCTGGAGCATGCTATTGAATGCACCTGCGATGGCCTGGCTGGTGTGCGAGCCCCGGAAAGATTTCGCATGTAGTGTGACTTGATGACGAACGAACTCCTCATCTAGCCACTGCGCCGTCAAACTGAGCAGTGACATAGGGCACACACTGCTTGTCCAAATGTCAGTGGTGAAACTTAAGGTGGAAGCCGTACTCACCAGGCTGCTAACTTTTTTTTTCACATCTTCAAAAAGTTTTGGCACCGTAACCTCCGTGATGTGACGGCGGCTAGGAATCTCATATCGTGGCTCGAGTGTGCTGAGAAGACGGCGAAATCCCAAATTGTCCACAACCGACAGTGGCTGGTCATCCAGAGCAATAAAATGAGTCAGAGCCTCTGTAATTTTAACTGCCCGTGGGTTTTCTCTTGACATTTTTTCCCGCTTTTCCAAAATCTGAGTTAAAGTTGGTTGTTGTGGTTTCGCGTTAGCCTTTGCAAACTCGGCATACTCAGCGTGATGATGTGTCCTCAGATGTTTTATCAAATTGCTGGTATTGAACGACGTACTCTCCTTTCCTCCCCTGCAGACCTTACCAGCACATAGTTTGCATTCTGCCTTGCTTCTGTCATCTTCGCACAATTTGAAATGAGTCCACACTGCTGACATGGTGGCGGTGCTAACCGCAGCCGGCAGTTTTTCTTTTTTTTCTTTAAACCGCTGCTTCACTCACTGATGAGCTCGACGTCTCCCCCTAGCAGTTGATCTAAAAAATACAGCAAAGATGCAAAGCCACCCTCTGATCGCGCTCTTCATGCAGAGCAAATACAAGCACGGGTATCGGTTCTTGGTATCGGTGTACTTTAACGAGTACGAGTACACGCATATAACGTCAGTATCGACCGGATACCCGATACCGGTATCGGTATCGGTGCATCCCTACCCTAAACCCTTTTTAGAAATGCTTCACTTAACATGTCAAATGGCTCCATCTGCTGGACAAGGTAGCACACTGCGTGCAATGAGGAGGGAATCACTCAGACAGGGACAGATTTCCCTTTCACAACCATAACACGCCCAAAGTTTAACGAAAAGCCCATATAAGTACGCCCTGATAAAATTTGAAGAGAATCTAAACACCCTGAAAGGAACGGCAGCTCATACAACAGACATCACATATTTTCTAACATTTCCTGTCCACAGTGGGTGGCGCTACAATAATTGTATGAATATTGTCATATGGATGTGTTCAGATAGGCCCCAGCAACAACACTGGGAAGTTTGATGCACTTTGGACCACTTTGGACTGAATTAAAGCACATTAAATACTTTGGATCCGAGGCCACTGACCCAACCACTTGTATGCCTTCATTTAGCTAGCAGTATAGTTAGACGAGATAATTTGTGATGTTGATGGCCTCGATGCGACGCAAGTACGAAAAATCACTTTTACTTAGTGTGTATGGGTCATATCCTTTTCATAATACCTGCTACGTGCTGGCTCGCCCAAAGATACTCGACTGGGCCTGCAGCCTTTCCTCGACTTTCCATAATTTTGAATTACCATTCTCCACTTCCTGGCCCTCATCTGAATTTTGTGTGTCATTGGAATTGCAAACCACCTATTGGCAGGAAGGTCGATGACTTGAAACAGAGATCAATTGCTTTCCCCTGGTTACCCGGATATTGAGTCTTGCGGTTGAATTTTTTGATGTTGAATTTTTTTGAGGTTGGATTTTTTTTGAGGTTGAATTTTCTGAGGTTGATTTTTTTTTTAAAAAAAGGTCTAGAAATTTTATGATTTTTTAATTATTTTCATGCTGAAAAAATTCAACCTCAAAAAAGAAAAAATTCAACCTCATATGGCACAGAAATCCTTCCATACAATTTTTACCATATTTAGCTTTAGCCAGCAGGAATTAAAATACGCATTTGTGACGACACAGTAATCGCATATTACTGATTATTGAAAATTTGGAAATCATGGGTTTTAATTTTGGAAAAACAAGTTAGTTAAATTACAAAATCTGAAAGTATATCATTATAGACCAAGGTCTTGGGTGTTCAGAAATGTACCGGTGCAACCTCCCCCATTTTTTTTTATATATAAAAAACTAGATAAATGACCGTCAGACACAATAAAAAGCAAATTATTAGTTTTTAAATCATTATTTGGTATTATTAGTACACATATATGCTGTTCAATGTTGAATATTTACTTTTGTTAATTTTACACTGTATCATAATACAACATTTACTTTAAGCCTAAGCATAAAAATGTTTTTTTTATTTTTTATTTAACAGTCACATTAGAAAAGAGACTATTACTTCTCTCAACAGCATTGAAGGAACATATTGTAAACATATTCATTTAAAACAAATAAAACTTCCTCTGACGGTGGCGACTTTAGACCTGATGGTGGTGACAGTGGCATCATTACAACATACAATTTCCGAAATGTATACCACCCTAGTTAACGGCTTCTTGCTTAATAACTTCATTTAACTATTTGGTCCATAAAATAACCATCCTGAGCACTGTGATAAACTTTTCAAGGAATATAATGTACAATTAAGCAATATCATCATCAATGGGGCGAACCACAGTAGATTTGTATATGTCGCGATTCAGCCCACATCAACTTTTCAGGTACGTTTGATTGTTTGCTCTGATTAGTGCATAAAAAGTTAACTGATTGACAGATTAATCGTTGATAATCACTGAATTCAGTCAGGTTTTAGAGTTCATCATAGTACAGAAACAGCTCTGGTTAAAGTTACCAATGATCTCCTCATGGCTTCAGATAGTGTCTTGAATTTCCCCTGGGATTAATAAAGTATCTATCTATCTATCTATCTATCTATCTATCTATCTATCTATCTATCTATCTATCTATCTATCTAGTGGACTTGTCTCTATACTGGTTCTGCTAGATCTTAGTGCTGCATTTGACACTATTGATCATAATATTTTACTACAGAGACTTGAAAGTGAGATCCAGATTAAGGGAACTGCATTAGATTGGTTTGAATCCTATCTGTCTGACAGATTCCAGTTTGTTCATATCAACCATGATTCCTCTACTTATACAAAAGTAAGTTATGGCGTTCCTCAGGGCTCTGTGCTAGGACCAAATACTCTTCACTTTATACATGTTGCCATTAGGGAAGATTATTAGAAAACATGGCATAAACTTCCATTGTTACGCAGATGACACCCAGCTATATTTATCTATGAAACCAGATGAAACTAATCAGCTGGTTAAACTCCAAGCATGCCTTAAAAACATAAAGGCTTGGATGACCTGTAATTTCTTACTCTTGAACTCATTGCCAGCTCAATTCATTATCTAATCACGTGGTTTCTTTGGATGGCATTACCTTGGCCTCCAGTACTACTGTGAAAAACCTTGGTGTTATATTTGATGAGGATATGTCCTTTAAATGTCACATTAAGCAAGTAACCAGGACTGCCTTCTTTCATCTACGTAATATCATCAAAATTAGGAACATCCTGTCTCAGAATGACGCTGAGCAACTAGTTCATGCATTTGTGTCTTCCAGACTGGATTATCGTAATTCATTACTGTCTGGCTTCCCAAATAACTCTTTAAAAAGCCTCCAACTGATTCAAAATGCTGCAGCAAGAGCATTGACAGGAATTAGCAAGAGAGATCATATTACTCCAGTTTTAGCTTCTCTTCACTGGCTCCCCTTAAAGTCTAGAATAGAATTTAAAATCCTCCTCCTTACATACAAGGCCCACAAAGGCCTAGCTCCATCATATCTTAAAGACCTCATTGTACCATATCATCCCAACAGATCACTTCGGTCTGAAAGTGCAGGCCTACTTGTGGTTCCTAGAATTTCAAAGAGTAGAATGGGAGGTAGAGCTTTCAGCTATCAGGCTCCTCTCCTGTGGAACCAGCTCCCAGTTTGGGTTCGTGAAGCAGACACTCTCTCTATTTTTAAGGTCAGGCTTAAGACTTTCCTTTTTGATCAAGCTTATAGTTAGGGCTGGACTAAACCATCCCTTAGTTATGCTGCTATAGGCCTAGGCTGCTGGGGGACAATGCACCAAACACATGTTCTCCTTCGTTCTTCTCTCTCCACTCTCGTGTCCTACACTTTCTTTTTCTCTGGCACAGAGCTCCTGCCCTCTAAATTCCTATCTGCTACTAGTCATGCAATTCTGTGCTATTACTATGCAGAATGTTTACTGCTGCTCTCCCTTCTTCCGAGTATCTCTGGCCTGGAGTTGAGTGTTTCCTGTGGAGCGCCATACTACATCTGTTGTCGTGGTCTCATCAGCCTGCCCAGTCTCCATGGAATCCTGCTCCTACCTGAATGAACAATTCTCCAACCTGCCTATGATTCCTCTTACATTTTCAAACAGTCATGTAACATCATTAGTTTGAATCATAGCATCCAACTTGTATGCTTTAGTCAGATATGTGTATTTATGACAGATGTATGTTTATCTTGCTGTTCTCTTTCTCTGTCTGTGCCTGGCTAGCCTTAGGCAGATGGGTCCCTCCATATGAGCTGGGTTCTGCTCAAGGTTTCTTCCTGTTAAAAGGGAGTTTTTCCTTGCCACCGTCGCCTTCAGGCTTGCTCTGGGGGTTTCAGGCCGGGTCTTGTAAAGCGTCTTGAGACGATTTGTATTGTTATTGACGCTATATAAATAAAACTGAATTGAATTGAATTGAATTGAATGGTGAGAAAAACAGTTTTTCAGCATGGAGGGGGATGACTAACCCTAACCCTTTTGGTCGTTATGCAATTTTTTCCATGCTGTTGTTCCTCCCTGCCTGAGGGTGGTGGTGGTACCACTCTTTTTCCAGGTGCTGTTCCTCTTAGCTTAGGGTGGTGCTACCACCATTGGCGTCTCTCCAGGTGCTGGCTGTCGATTGGTGAATGGACAGATGGAGCAGCTATGAATGGCCGCTGCTTGAGACGATCTTTCTCTTCTCTTGGCCCTACTCCCAGCTGCATCAGGCTTTGTTGTATTGTACTGTATCGTGTTGAATTTGTGCTTGTATTGTTTAGTTTAGCAGTCCAGGTAGTAGTAGGTAGTGATGGGCAATCAACGCTTTGTTGAAGCCTCGACACGTGATTCAAAAAAATTATATATATATATATATATATATATATATAGCAATAAAATAAACAACAACTTACAAATGGGAATTGAACCCTTGTTTCCCTAACGAAACGCCAGTGATTTCGCAGTGTACCACAAACCTCATCGGTGATGCACCGTTGTCAGTGGACCATTTTGATTATGTCACTACTACACTCTACGAACCTTTGCTAATTTACACTAATGTTTATGTTTCAGCGCTTGCATCAACTATTTTCATTTGCTCTTGGTATCATGGTTTAGTAGTGTTAGAGAATATTTTTACTGAATGCAACAGTGTCAAACCAAATCTTTCTTGACCCAGTCATTATTTGCTTCGAAGACTTATCTCATCTCTCCCGAAGACCTGAGACAACTAAACCAGTGACAGGGTTTCTGAATGAAGCAGTGAAATGGTTCATACGTCACAAAACACGTGATTTGTCCTAACCAAAACTATACACGCACTCTTGACTATATGTCTATATCTTATCCGTATCTCTCTCTCTCTATCTTATCTATATATAACGCTATTTAGAACTATCTATGTAACTATGTCTATCTATCAGTATAGTGTTATCTATGTAACTAATTTATCTATTTCTCTCAGAATCTTACGATCTATCTCCACAAAATACACAACTAACTCCAACTACAGCAACAAACCAACCTACTATGCAAAGAAACATTCAAATGAGCACCACTAAGGCCTCGTCCACACGTACGAAAACGATCTTTTTCCTATCCGTTTTCGCTGGCACGGTTTCAAAAATTTCCGCGTCCAGACTGATCCGTCTTAACACGTCTCAAAACGGTACTTCATATCCCAGGTCTATAGGCGGCGCTGTTTCAGTTTCAGAAATTCACCAAAAATGGAGAGGTAGAGGTGGCGCATGCGCATGAAGCTTGAGCACTGTTTACAAATCGGCTTTAGAAGAAACCAAACTCAAGGAAAAATTTGATTTTGCCCTAGTAACGATAATAGGCTCAATATCTTCTCCAGTAGTAACGCAAGCATGTAGTCCGCCATTGTTGTTGATGTTGTTATGAGACGTTTCGCGAGATATAAGAGGTGGAAGACTGCTCGAGGGGTGTGGCGATGGTGGCGATGACATCATAGTTTTCCAAAATCTCCGGTTTCAACTGTCCAGACGGATTCACAAGAAGTGCGTTTTCGAATTTATCCACCCTGGGACCCGGTTTCAAAAAAGTGCATTTTAGGGCTATGTGTTTACGAGATTCGTCTGGACGATAGGCCAAAACGATTAAAAACATCTGCGTGGATGAGTAGCTCTTTTTGTTTACCTCCTTTTTCTCTTGTTTATTTTATAGGGAGTCAGGTTAGAAACCTGTGTGTTTTGTTTTCTTTGTTTTTACGTTAGGTAAGTTAGTTTTGGGTCAGATTGTTTTGTTTGTTGTTTTGGGCCATGCTCACCCTGAAGCTTCATAATTAGTGCGCATGCGCCGTCTTGAGTGGCCACTTGTTGCTGGCGCTCCCGACCGAGTTTCCAACTTTTCTTCTTTGAAACTTTTTTCTTCTTTTGCACACAAATATCCATTAAATTTGTTAGTTTCTTTGTTTTATAAACCAAAAAAATAAATCAAACCAGCTGGGAGTACAGCAAAGGGAGGTGTGGACAGGGCCAATGAACTAAACCTGTTTTTCAACAGATTTGACACACTGGACCCCACCCAATCCCCACAGACCCGCTTGATGGTCCTGCTCCCACCTACACTATCCCCTCCATCAGCCCTCTCCAGAGGCATGGCTGCAAGCCCTCACCAAGAACAATGACGACAACCTGCTTCACAGCTGACCAGGTGAGGAGACGGCTAAGGACACTCCATGCAGGAAAGGCTGCAGGCCCAGATGCTGTCTGTCCCAGAGTGCTTAGAGCCTTTACCATCCAGCTGTGTGGAGTCTTTCAACTGGTCTTCAACACGAGCCTGAGCCTACAGAGGGTACCTGTGCTGTAGAAGACATCATGCCTCGTCCCAGTGCCAAAAACACCACGCCCCTGCAGCCCCAGTGACTACAGACCTCCCACATAATGAAGACCTTCAAGCAAATGGTTCTGGGACAGCTGTGAGACATGGTCGATGCTCAACCAGCCTCGACACTATCAGCCACAACTTGGAGCAGAGGATGCCATCATCTTCCTGCTCAACCGTGCATATGCACATTCTTTGACTTTTCCAGTGCTTTTAACACCATCAGGCCGACTCTTCAGGGTGACTTTTGGGTCCTGGATTGTTGACTACCACACTGGAAGACCACAGTACGTCCGGCTGCAACGTGGTGTGTCTGACAGGGTGATCAGCAGCATTAGGGCTCCTCCTTCCTCTTCACCATCTACGCCACAGACTTCAAATACCAGACAGAGTCCTGCCACCTTCAGAAATTTTCTGATGACTCTGCAGTAGTAGGTGTATATGATAGTGGGGAGACTGAGTACAGACAGGGCCGGTTTTTGCTATGGGCAATGTGGGCGACAGCCCAGGGCGCAATCCATGTGAGGGCGAGCGCCCTAAAAAAAATAAAATAACTCGCCAGTTTTCTAGACTACCGCTCATTTCCACGTCAAGTTAGTGGACTGGGAGCTGGGGCGCCCTCATTGTCACGTCAACTTGCTGCTGCTGAGAGTCATACGGGAGAGGGGGACGGGGGATCAAGTGACTGCAGAGGTTGGCAAAGAGGAGGGGGGCGAGGGATAGACTGATCCCAGGCCAAACACAAACTGCTTCCAAATGAATAGTATTTCATTCCTAAATGTCAAACCAACTGTGCAACATATAGATTAATATTCCTCATCTGCCACAAGGCTTATTTTTCAAATATATCTTTTTGTCAATTTTTTACAATTAAAATAAATAAATAAACGTATTATACTCCTTGACCTTTTGACCTCATGATGTCAAACCAACTGTATAAGACAGATATGAACATCAGTTGGTTTGACATCATGAGGTCAAAAGGTCAAGGAGCATAATACGTTTATTTATTTATTTTAATTGTAAAAAATAGCCGAAGAAATATATTTGAAAAATAAGCCTTGTGGCAGATGAGGGATGGTCATATCTGTCTTATACAGTTGGTTTGACATCTTGAGGTCAAATGGTCAGGGAGTATAATACGTTTATTTATTTATTTTAATTTGAAAAATAAGCCTTGTGGCAGATGAGGAATATTAATCTATATGTTGCACAGTGGGTTTGACATCGTTCACCCAAACGGTTGAAGCACATAATAGGTTTATATTTTGAATGTCAAATTAACATAGACCTATACCCACATGTAATTAATTGGGTTATGTGAAAAATGACCAAAAAATTAAATAAAAAAATCTGTGCAGTCATCTACGTCACTCATGTAACTCCGGTTGATTGACAGGCGAACGGACGGTATCGGCAAAACGTAATGCAAAAGTTAATGATGTCGAGTCTTCATCTTCATCGTGGATCAAAGTAAAAGACCAAAGAAGCATCAGGTGCCCAGTTCATTAAAAAGAATTAGAGGAGAAGAGGAGAAACGGGCAAAAGATAAAGGTATGCAGATTTCTGAGTGACGTGAGTGATAGTAGGCTACAGGCTATTTATTAGCCTCTTGCTAATATGTAGCTATTAGCCACAGAAGACGACTATGTTTTAGTTTTGTTTAACTAACTATTAGAATTAAGGCAATTGCACTTCACACCTGTTGTTAATGATAATAGCAGTTATAAACAGGGTGAAAAATCTTCTACAGCCTGAGCACTGAATTCAGATTGTATTAATTATCTGCTGTTTCTCTATGTACAAAACTGGTGTTTGTCACGCCGATTAGATTTATTAGGACAGTCTCAGAACACAAACCAAAGACCCGAATAGGAGTAAGTAACAGTTTATTGGTTGGAGACAAGTGTGTATGGAGCTGGTGGTGGTATCTCTGGACTGGAGAGAGCTGGAAGACTGCAGACGAACGGACGGAGCTGGTGGAGATCAAAAAAGGCGAAGAGAAGCAGGATATGACGAGGAGATGGGTAGTGATGGCCTTCTGACCATAGACATGTATAGAAAGGCTAGATGGCTCACAGCCAGGACCACTTGGAGCTTCTTTTCAACTCCATCAGAGCATCCGGTAGAGTTCATATTTACCAGCCACATGAAGTGTCAGCATATGCTCTTATAGCTTTCACATATACAGTATCTGGAGTTGCCAGAAAAACTATTTAGAGCATTTAGAATGTCTGTATGTTTGCATAATTTGTCACCACTGTGATGCAATCTGAACTGTGTGATAGTGTCATTGACTTTTACTTTTAACCATAGAGATATAATGAATGTCTGTAATAAACTTGTTTATAGGTCTATCATGTTTTGTTTTGCTCTTTGTTGTTATGAAGGTGGCTGGAATAACAACCCTAACGCCAGCCAGTTCAAGTACATTTTCCGGAAGCTGATGGCCAGGTGTGGGGTTGTTAAACCGAGCAGCAAAGGCAATGTAACAGCACAGGATGACACGGAGTCCCTACCAGCTGATCAGTCTGCTGTTCAGTCCTACCGCATAGACACATCTACCAACCTGTCGACTGTAGACATGTCCTCTGCAGAAGGAGAAGATCTCCCTTCCCCGTTTGCAGACATTCCTGCCCTTGTACAAGACCACAGCTATCTTCCCAAGAAGTTTGATGGTCTTGTGGAAAATGTGCTTGTGTACATTTCAGGTAGAGTTAGACTTATAGTAGATTAAGCCTATAACTAATTCATTTCCCCATGCTAATTAAAAAAAGTCATTATAATGTGAATCTGTCCACCATTGATTTCAGGATTTGTGGTGCGACACACACTAAAAAAGCTTTCCTGTGATGTCTGCCGGGCAAGCCTGTTGATGGATGCTGAATCTGCCAGTAAGGACCAGAGCTACCATCTGCTGACGCTGAAAAACAATGGAGGTCTTGTCATCCCATCAGAAGGCACCGTGAAGGTCGTCAGGGCAGCAGAGTGGGTTGTTCGGCAGGCAGTAGCAGATTCCAGGAGATCGCAACCCATCAAACTGTTGGAGGTCCTCTACATGGTGAGGAAGAGGATAGGTGGAGAGGATGTGTTTTTGCTCGGGGAGCACATCACTGACACGCAATATGGCATTGACAGTCACCACCACACACTCTTGACACTGGTTGTGTCCCTCTTCTTCAAGCTAAGGCTGCACCACATTGCGAAAATGTCAACGCTTAGCTTGCAGAAAGACAGTGTGAGACAGAAGCTCACAAAAACTGTCCTTTTCAAAGGGCAGTAGCGCAAACTATTTGTGCACTTAAAGGATGGGTTTTCAACTGGTGGTCTGTTTAATTTGCTACTCTTCTTTGATGTTTGCATGTGAATGAGTGGTGTATGAGTGTGTGCGTGAATGGGTGAATGTGAGGCTTTGTAAAGCGCTTTGGGCACCAAGACGGTGTAGAAAAGCGCTATGTAAGTTCAGACCATTTAAGAGAGAGGAGGAGAGGGAGGGAGCTGTATTGATTGTATTGTATTGATGGAAAGAGTTTTGTGTCCAATTGTGTCTTAATGGTTTTTTTTTTTTGTATATTTTGTATATTTTTTTGTAAGTGTTTTCTAAATGTGTGCCTTTGGACCTAAATAAAAAAAACAAAAAAACAAACCCCCCATCTCTTTTCTCTTTATTTTACAGAATGGCAACTTGAGACAGATTTATATTATACATAAATTTACACATGTATTTAATAATGTAAATATAAGTAATAAACTAAATTGCACTATTTCATGTTTCATGTACCTTATAAATATTGACATCATTACTGTGTGTGTGTATGGGTATACCTAGTACTTAACCTGTCTAGTCTACTTAATATACTATTTTCTTAATAAACTCCGTGGCTATAATTTTTCACAAGTATGCAGTTAAATAGCCGCATCCCTGACGTTTATGACACACCAAGCCGTTTGAAAATCGGTTGAAAATTGAGCAAAATATAGTTATTTCAGCACTACATGCACAATAGACTTTAATGTTATAACTGGACGAGCGGTCCTGTCCCAAGATGGCCGCCGTGTGACGACGTCGGGTCCCATTGGCTCTCAGCGCCGGTAAGCTATCTAGCCTTTCTATACATGTCTATGCCATTGACTGTATGGTCTATGCTAGCCATCCCCGTCAGCCATCTTGGCTCTGTGGCGCGAATGCTTCCTGATTGACGTGATTGATTGATGAATTGTCCAAACATGCTAAGAGTAAAAAAAAAGACAAAACAACGCCATTGGTTTGGGCGCAGTGTCTCTGGCGCAGAGAGCTGCGCCCAGGAGTCGAATTTTCATGTGCCAATGAAAAGCTGTTTCTGCTCGTAAACAGTAAAAAAAAGTTTGCTAGCTCTCATAGACTCCAGCGCTGCGTTCCAAAAACAGTTTGAGTCGCCCTCGCTCACTTGCCCTCAGCCCTTGCTATGACGTCACACGGAGGCCACTTGGAGGGAGGAGGGAAAGTGGGCGGAGGAAGAGTGAAAGAGGTAAATGGAACACACCTGCCCTCGTTCACTAACAGCCCAGACAATCATGGAGCAACCACATGTGGTTGGAGTAGCGCTGTACTGCCTTTTGCAAATTAACCAAAATACGCGGAGACTCATTTCATTGAGACTCCTCCTCCTCCTCCTCATTGTCTTTATGGTCTTAATTGTTAAAGATTGTGGTTACAAACACAACACTTAAAGTCATGTAGGATAGACGTTACAGGGAACAATGTTTAAAGCAAAGAACAGATCATTACCAGAACATTTACATAACTTGTTTAAATTGGAGGAAGGGGACAACAGACTGAAGCTTGATTTTAAACATACATTTGCAAGGCTAAGCTTAAAACAAATGTGTATTTCTGTTGCAGGTGTAAAAGTATGGCATTCACAAAGCAAGGAATTGAAAAGTTGTACAAGTATGTCTCAGTTGTTTAAAAAAGAAAAGCATCTACAAAAAAGAAGGAGAAAGAGAAAAAGAAGGGAAAAAAAGAAAAGATGGATAGACGAGTGGTGTCTACTGCTATTTTGTTTGTTTTCCTGTCGATACTATGTTTCATCATTCTTAATATTTTGAAACAGAGTACAATATTGGTGTTGATAGTAAGCCAATGTAATTATAACAACAGAGAGAGGCAGGTACTATAAGTTTTCTTCATCATGCTCCTTTTTATTTATGGTGACAATGTGTACATTATGTAAATATGTGCAACCATGTGAGAATGTAAACCATGAATGAAATAAATCGAAATGAAATGAAATGAAACAATTGTCTATAATATAATAAATGAGAAGAAAGCATAGTTTTTTGTGCATTCCTTTGTGATACAGTTTTGATTTAATTCTTTCCAGACACCGTCTGTTCGTTATGCCGTCATCAACACAGCACTACCATTGATGGCAGTATATTTGGATCCCCAGGAGGATCCAAAGAGGGATTTCCGTCTGTCCCGTGATGCCATAACTGTGCAACGGCCAGTCTAATTGCACAATTAGTACCTGCCCGTGCTGGCTCCTTTAATTCATTTTCTTCTTCTTTGGTGGTAAATAGACAGCAGACAACGGTGTTTGAGGTTCATTATCGCCACCGCATGGACATATTTTTCGTGCACCACTGCAATGCATTGTGGGTGATATACAGCTCTGGAGTGACCATCGTTGTTGACTTGATCACTCAGCCCTCAAGGGTTGATCTCACCAAGTTCACTTCAGCTGTTTGGAGAAATGGAACAGCCCTTATGATGGCGGCGGGGATTCCCCCGAGGGCAAGTGCTGAGGGCAAGTGAGCGAGGGCGACTCAAACTGTTTTTGGAACGCAGCACAGCACTGCTCCAGCATGACCGGCGCCCCTGACCTGGAGGAGGGCTTTATATCGAATGGCAAATCACAGTTTAGCCTAAAGTCAGACGCATTTAATGGTTACTGGCAGTGTGGCGGGTACCACTACATCATTGCACAAGTAAAAACGCGATGTATTTTTGTGTATTTATTTCGTATTTGTTAGGTTTGATTGATTCATGGTTGATCTTGGTAGATACATAAAACAGTCAATATTTCACAGGAGGGGCGGCGCCCTAGCGCCAAAGAGCATAGAATGTGCTCTTTGCTAGCGCCCTCTATTGACCAGCCGCCACTGAATCACACGTCTTTCCATGGTATCCGTTTTGCGATACCACCATGGAGAGACTGAGTGTGATTATTAACCGAAATTTGTGACATATTTGTGAATCCCAAGTTTTCAGTTGGGGACCATTGAACACGCATTTGTTAACCGTTATGTATCTTTTGTTTTCATCTAGTTTTATTTAGTGATAATTTCACTGTGCGGAACCTTACACAATTTTGTTTGCACCCGGGTTTCTACAACGTAACGATTCCACACATTTCCGGTGTGGTGATCACTGTACACGTGAGACCTGAGAAACTGACTGTTATCAGCGCCAGACGACCAAGTGTTGATCGGAGGCAGAATACTGGCTTGATTTTGAGGTATTGTTGGTTACACTTTGTGTTTTCTCGGAAAATTGTACAATGTATTTGTAGAGGACTGTCTGACTTCTCTTCCCGCAGGGAGAAAACATATACCGACTGATGTTTGTGTCCCACGTGTCATCGTTGTATTGAATGTATATTGCTGTTATTTCTCTAAATTAATGGGAAGTGTTTAAAAAATATTTTCTGTGTCCTGTTTCTTTTAATCGCCTGGGAAAATACATCGACTACATTAGGCCAACCGATTCCAGATCAAGAACGACCAGTGCTGTACATTGTGAGAGGTTAAACTATTAATTTTATTAACTTGATTATTGCTGCCTTCATGGTGTAGAGTTTACCGTGTTTATGAATAACTCCAGCGTCATTATGTGGGTAATATTCAAGAAAGCAGACGGATGGTCTTAAGTTTTTTGTTATTGTGGACTATCTTGGAGTAGTCTTTTATGGCGTGTAAATAACCTATAGAACCACGAAAGTTTTAGTTGGTCAGCAGTACATAGTCTATGGGGGTATTCTACCCAGACATTATAGACGTAGGGGTAGATCACAATGTTAACTTACCATCCACCTCTGCCATTTAAAAAAAAAAAAACAGAAGACACCACTCTTGAATTTGGAGCTTGCAGAATTTTCATTTACTAGAGGGCACATGGACTTTGCTTGTGCAGAAAATAAAGATTATTCCCTGTGATGGCAGCAGTTTTTAGGTCATAATGGTGTCTGAGCTTGTGGTTATTGATGCCTTCAAATGGGTTTGTGTTTACTGCGTTGATTGCATAGCTGGTGTAGGGATATGTCACACCATTCCATGAAAACGATTTTCAGTCAGTTGGCCAGTTACTTTGGGTCGCTGGAAAAACCTGGGGCAACAAGTGCATAGTTAGTTTTTCTTTTTCAGTTTTATATAGCATCTGGTCTGAAACCTGTCCTGAAGCCCCCAGAGAAAGCATGAAGGGAATCCCTTTTAACTGGAAGAAACCTTGAACTGAGGGGCACACAACAGTTATCATGCTATACAGTAGTATCACAAATTGCACGAGTAGTAATAGAGAATAAATTAGAATAGAAATTAGAGGAGCTCAGTGCCAGAGAAAAGAAATTGGGTGGTAGGAGTTCAGTCCGAGAGAGAAGAGAGTAGAGGACTTGTGCTCAGTGCATTGTCCCCCAGCTGCCTAGGCCTATAGCAGCATGACTAAGGGATTGTTCAGTCCGGCCTTTACTATAAGGTTTATTGAAAAGGAAAGTCTTAACCGAAAGCTCTACCTCCCATTCTACTTTTTGAAATTCTAGGAACCACAAGTACTGCACTTTGAGATTGAATTGATCTGTTGGGATGATATCATTTAGTCAATCAATCAATCAGTCATTCATTTAATCAGTCTTCATGAACGCAGTTGGCCAGAATAGATAAAACATTAAAAATCATAAAACAACCAAACAATGAAGACAATAAGAACTAACTCTTTTTAACAAGCGGAGTTAAAAGCCAAAGAGGAAAAACATATTTTAAGAGAGCATTTTAAAAGGAGAAGTGATATGGTACAATGAGGGCCTGAAATAAAGTAACCAAATAAAGTCAAATGAGTATTCTCCTTGAAAGTTATTTGTGTAAATCATTTAGTGTTGTTTAACATGGATTCTGTTTTTTGTTTTTTGTGGTACAAAGGAGAGGATGGGGCATCCCACAACTATTTATTAGAAATATTTTTTTTGTGTTTCATATTTACAAAATCTAAATAGATGCATGATTTAGTAGCAGTTTATTTATGTCACAAAGGTGTCCATGCAGGGCTCGTGAATTTAAGGAGAGAACAAGATGCTAAGATTGGCCTGTGTTATCTAATTTTACTTAAATATGCTTGTTTATTTAGTTAATTTTGTCTTGACTTTTCTGTGTTTGTTTTTCAAGGCAAGATGGATGGGAAAGTTAAGAAACAAAAGCAACATCAGCAAAAGCACAGTGGGCCAAAGGCAGAGAAGAAAAAGCTCAAAAAGCATGGCGCCTCAATGGAGGAAGATGAACGGAAACGCAACCCCAAAGCTTTCGCTGTTCAGTCTGCTGTCCGCATGGCCAAGACATTCCATAGGTTAGTTTTGTTGACAGATCAGTTGCTCTGGCATAGCAATAATGAAGGTATTTTCCAGTTACAAGTTTATTTATATTCTTATTCTAATTGTTTGTTTTATTTTACTTAGGGCCCAGGACTTACAAACAAAAAAACACCACGTCCCTCTTGTTGACCGAACTCCGCAGGAACCTCCTCCAGTGTTGGTTGTAGTTGTTGGCCCCCCCAAGGTGGGAAAAAGCACCCTGATCCGCTGCTTGATCAAAAACTTCACTCGGCAGAAGCTTGGGGACATATGTGGACCTGTGACCATTGTCGCTGGTGAGTTTGGCCATTTACTTCTACATTTAACCACTTATATTAGCTAGAGTGACAGAACTGCTACACGTATGGTCATGTGCATTACTGTAGTAAATTAATAATGTGATTTTTTTCTAAACTTATTTATTGATTTGATTGATTACAGATTGTACAGATTGATTCTTTTTTTTCATATTCTCCTCCCGTTTTAAACAAAACTGACTCAACAGCAGGGACGTGCACAGGGGGGTTGCTCAGGTTGCTCGGGCAACTGCCCATATGTCCTTCTCGACCCACGTTGCCCTTATGAGGGGAAAAAAATGTACAATGGATGCAGAATGTCACGTAGGCCTAGATAAAAAAAAAATAATAATCGCAATCCCTCATTCACTTCCATTCGGGCACCGAAAGTGAAATTCAGTAGGGACAAACTCCTTTTACGTGGCTGCAGCGCTGCACGCGACCGGCAGCGCTACGCAACCGGCAGCGGCCCTAGTAGGAGCACGTCGAGGTTGTCGCATAGACAGTAAAGAGCTGACGGTAAAGAAGGTGAGTTTATTATGTATAACAAATGAACAATCATCATCATCAAGTTTTATTAAATGTATTAAAATTTTCATAAATCCTGGCTGAGTTTGCCACGTTTAGCAGACAGATAGCTTGCAGACAAGCAGCCCGTTATCACACAGCAGTGACTTGATAGGATATTGATGTGGGGATTTTCATGACTCAAGTCATGTTTTTCTGTGCTGTCATTAGTAGTAGTCAAGGTGATTGAGTGCTGTATTTCAGTGTTTTACTTCTTTGTGTATATATAAAAAGACCCTGTTCTCAGTCCTTCATATAGCCCGTGAGTAGGGCTGCTCGATTTTGGAAAAAATGAGAATCACGATTTTTTTGGTCAAGATTGAAATCACGATTCTTTTTGAGTTTGAAAATAAAATGCATTTATTCTGCATTTTGGCAAATAAACTCACTTTAACTCAGAGTTTTCAAAATTCTTATACTACACAAAATGTAAAAATGAAAAAATAGAAAATGTTCTTCAAGTTAAAAATAATGTACAAATAAATATGTTTCCAGCTGTTCTGTAATTTTTATAAAACTTTAAATGAATAAAATAAATATACTAGAAAATCAAATAAGACAGATTAAATTAACTTTATTGTGTTTAGTGCACTGACACATTTTTAATCTATCGTTTTTGTAAACAATATTCAACAAATTGTATTCTGTACATTGATCCACTAATGGATTAAGGCTGGAAGGACTGGCCTGGCTCATCATACTCAGAACTCACTGAAACAAACTTGTCTTGAACTTCATTATCATTTTAGGTGAATATGGCACATACTTAAAGTTTTTTTGCCAGAAACACCAGCCTGTTAACATGATCAGGCTTCAGAGATGAGCGCAAGCAGGAAACAATATGTCCACTAGTACTAAAGACTCGCTCTGAAGAGGAACTTGTGGCAGGAATACACAAATATTTCCTGGCCAATTTTGAAAGACGTTCCACCACGTCAGAGGGTCCTCCTCAGGATCTAGTGTCTCCGTCTGGAAGTAAGACTGGATCTCAACAGCAATGGCTTGGTTCTTAGGAAGAGTCCCTGCAGCGTTGTCTGTGGCGACCCTGAAGAAGCTGCCCAGGCCCTTCTTCCTCTTCTTGCAAGCACCAGCATCCTCTGTATCAGCAGGTCTAGCTTCTGTTTCAAGAGGGGCTTCCTAGAAGCAAAAAAAAAAGAAAATGGGAAACAGTTGTGGTGTTAATATCACAATATTTGCTTACAATGCACTTGCATCTGTTGTTATTATTGTTATTAGTATTATTATCATCATTATTATTACCCTGACACTGGCAACCATCAAATCCTTCATCTCCACTTTCAGTCGGTCTACAATGGATTCACGGCAGTGTTCATCAACATATTTTAATTGAACCTTGGGTCCAGGGCGGACGCCATGTCAAGTAGCTCTTGTGTTGCTTGGTCACTGTATTTCTCGTTGAGATACTCCAGCATCTTGTGTTTGATGGTTTTGGCAAGTTCTGTGTCATCCTCCTGGTCTTCCAAGATTGAATTGTTGAAGAGGTGAAGGGTTGGTTTCACAAAAGATACACTTACATATTTCTCACCAGAAAGTGCATCCGTGAATTCAACCAGGGGTCTAAGTGACTTATTGACGGCTTCTAGCACATCAACATCCTGCCAGGAGAGGATGAGATGTCTAAGTTACCGGTCATTAGAGAGCACCTGGGCAATGGCCTTCTGCTGTTCAAGGATCCTCTCGATCATGGCCTGCCTAGAACCCCACCTGGTTTGACATTCTGTCTTCAGGGAGTGTTCAGGCAGATTTAACTGCTTCTGCACCACTTCAAGTTCCCTCTTTCTTTTCCAGCTACAGGTAAAAGTGCTGACCAAACCTTTGCAGACCCCCATTGCACGCCCGATCCTGGGATCCTTAATTGAATTCTCTAAGATAACAAAAATGAAATAAAAATAAAAACACATTTGGTATCACATAGTATGACAGAAGAGCAATCATGCTATTATTTGGCTAGTAATGGGAAGGCTACACTACCCCAGGAAGTCATTCTGTTTGAAACAGATCCCTTTTCATGAAAAACATGACAACTGCCATCATAGATAATTTGCTGAGAGATAATGAATGCAGTTCTGGGCTGTTCTACATCTCTGCCACACATTGATACACAGCTAAGGTAATGTTTCCAAGCAATGGTTGTGAGTTAAGCTTGAGCTGAGATGAATAAATTATTATATCATAGGCATATAACATAATATATTTAGTAGACTATGTGTAAGAGCCAAATCAAGTGAAAATGAGTATCATCACTTATCTAACCCTCATCGCTTTTTGTATACAAAAATAGCCTAATTGTAGCCTATACTCACCTATGGCCAGATGCAGTCTGTGCCCAAAGCATTGGAGCCTCAGCCATCCATTGACCTCCGCCGCCAACTTTATGTTAGCGGCATTGTCTGTGGTGATGCAGGCGAGCTTTCCCTCGTTTAATACCCATTCCACCAGAGCTTCCCTCAGTCCATGAGCGATGTTGCGTCCAGTATGGTCTTGGGGCATGAACGCCGTTTGGAGACATCTCACTCTCAAATTAAATTCATTATCAATGAAGTGCACGGTCAGGCTAATGTAGGGCTCCATCGTGCGGCTTGACCAAAGATCTGTCGTCGCTGCGAAGTTGTCCGCTGTAGACACTTCTTCAACTTCTTTTCGTCATTTGTCATACATATTTGGCAGAACCAATCTGCGAAAATGGTGCCGAGATGGCAACGCATACCGTTTGTCCAAAGTTTGGATAAGGTTCTTGAAACCCTTGCCCTCGACTGTACTAATAGGGTGCATATCTTTAGCTAAAAAATACCCGATGGCAGCTGTGATTTGCCTGTTCCTATCCGAATGCGACGGCTACGGAGTCGCATTATAAAGTGTTTTTGAAATCTATGTCTGTACTGATGTCGTCGGGGTTGTGGTCTTGTCTTTTTGTTTCTTTACTAATTCGTCGTAAGCGACTTTGTGGTTACGTCTGAGGTGATTGAACAAGTTTGTTGTGTTGCCATGGGGTGCAGATACCTCACTGTAGCACAGTTTGCACATTATGTGGTCCTGTGCTTCATCGGATTCTTTGAATCCGAAGTGTTGCCATACAGAAGAACTTGTTTTACCCTTTTTATCTACCAAACGGGACCGTCCTCCCTCCGCCATCTCGCTTGCGCTATTTTCTGAGTGTTGCAGGTCACCACACACAGGGTCAGAACAACTGACCCTCAATATTCCTGTGCACGTCCCTGCTCAACAGGTAAATATTCCGTCAGTTATGTTTTATTTCTTTTGGGGGAAACAAAAAATATCCTTTTACACTGCTATACTAAACCGTCTATAATTCTTGTCATTAAAAATATCTTATTGTAATTAAGTAAAATATAATGTAACGGGTAGCAATGATTTTTTGTCACCCTCTCCCCTCTTTGCTTACTGGTACTGCAACTTTTTTTATTTAGATTTTTTTTATCATCTTTTTTTTTTTTTTTTAAACTCACCCGCACAACACATTACACACAACTAGCATAGTTTATCTTGTTCAGTGTTCTGCACTGTTTTGTCCTTGTCCTGTATGTATTTTGGTTGTTTTTCTTTATCAATTAAAAATAAACTGAACGCTTGACTGCGATAGAAAAAAGGCTTTAATGAAAATGTATCTTTAAAAGACTGTCTGTGGCAAGTGATTACTTTTTGCATTCTTCAGGTAAGAAGCGGCGTCTGACATTCATGGAATGTAACAATGACATAAACACAATGATTGACCTTGCCAAGGTTGCCGACCTGGTAAGTTTTTTTTTTTTTTTTTTTTTTTTTTTTATTTAGTCTAGTTTCAATGCTTTGAAAAGTACAGAAGCTCCCATTTTTATTAAACTGAAGACTTGGTCCTATACTGATGTGATATATTAAAACATACGCAACACAAAAAAAACAATACAGTTGGCTGAACACAGATATGAGGACAGGTAAATCTCATAAAATAATAAGAAATTAAATTAAGCTAAATTTAAATCATTAAATCAATTATAATATAATAATAATAATAATAAAAAAACGATAAGAACCAGCCACTCTCAAACTGAGTTAAAAGCCAAAGAGAAAAAGAATTACTTGAATGAAGGATATAAAAACAAGTAGTGAGTCAGCCTGCCTGATGTGCAAAGTAGAATCATTCTATAATTTAGGGGTAGCAACTGAAAAACCGTGGCCACATCTCTGCTTCCTCCTTGTCTTTGGGATGACTAATGACTAAGCTGCTCACTTGAGACAGGTTGATGGAGAGTACGGCTGGAGCAGGTCCATGAGATGCTGTGGGGTTAGGCCATGGAGACATTTAAGTACAAAAGAATTTTAAAATGAATCTGAAAGTACAGTATGCACCACCCTCCTGATTCACCACATGATTTTATTAAAGAAATTGATGAAGAAGTGGGGTTTCAATCTCAGCTTTTAAGGGCAAACTTAAAACCTCAAATTTGCCTGTAAGCTTGGTCAGTGTGATATATGCATCATTGTCTTTTACTCTGTATTTCATTACTATGTTTCCCAAATCTGACTCCAGTATTACGATTCCTATTACTTGTACTGCTTTTTGCCTGTCTGCACCCAGACATCATCTTCATTGAACCCAAAGAGAAGTATTGCGTCCTCCGACAAGTAATCTATCAAAAATGAGCATTTCTTGTCATATATGAGCTTCAGCATACTCTTCTGTACAAAATCTTACAACCAGGAGAAAAAATCAGTTGTAGTAGTAAGTATTTGCATTTTGCGCTGGTGGACTGGAAACTAGGTTGTGAGTAGTGTTTCAAAATGCAAAAGGAAGGAACCAGAGCAAGAGACAAAAAACACATTATAGGCAATTTATTGAAAACTGCATTATACCTCTAATGGGCTGTTCACCAGGTGATCAAAAATGTATGTCCATAGCCTTAAAAAGACTAAATCTGACCAAAAATGTGGCTTTCATGAGATTTTCTTTAAGGCATTCACACTGTCATGACTTCCTGATGGCATGAGCAAAAAAGACTTTCCATATTTGGACGTTGCAGGATTGTTGAGCTGCACAAGCAAGGCCTCTTGCAACGCGCCATCACTGCTGAAGTTGGCACAATCAATTTTTTTAACCCTTAAGACTATGGTATTTTTGATCAGCTGAAGATCAACCTGTCTAAAGGTGCAGTAGGATTGCAAAGATCCAGGACTTAGCCAAAAAATTTGAACATCAACAACTTCTCAGTCCCTCCCCCCTTTCTGCTAAAGCTCAAAACGGTCTCCCAAGCTCCTTCCCACCCCAAGGGAGAGCTGTGCACGATAGAGTGCGTGCATATTGGCCCTGGAATACTGCGCACGAGCAGAGAACGGACAGAGAGCGAGTAAACAAACTAGCATGGAACACACCGACGTAAGAACAACAAAATAGTTTTTACAATACCCTTCGTTATTGCTAAATAATTTGACCTAAAGTACAACTATACAGTCGTTATACTTAAGCAATAGTCAACTTTAGGACAAAACCAAGGTTAGGATGTTTCTGAAAGTAGCCTACATCGGTGATGTTTGCTATCAGTAACAGTTAGAAGCATTCATTGTGGCGTTTTATTCCACAGTTTAGATTTATCAATTTGCTATGTGGTAGATATATGACCATGCACGTCGTGCGCGGGGAAGGGGGAGTGGGAGGGGAGGGCGCTATGAAATGCGTGTCCATGAGCAGTGATTGACACTCTGTTAGATACACCCCTGGGCTTGATTGGTGCATCTGAATGTGGGGCGCTGGATGTCTTGCAAATCGCGCTACAGGCTCTAGGAGGGGCCAGAGGAGCCAATTTTTTTTTTTAAATGACCTGCTTCATGCAATTATACTTGAACATAGGGTCAGTTTCAGCAAATATGACAAAGTTAGTTTTATAAGACTTGCCTACTGCACCTTTAAATGCAGTTTTCAGTAAATTGCCTACTTACTTACTCTACTTATTTTGTCACCTGCTCCAGTTTACAATCTACCAGCACAAAATGCATATTCTTTTGATTTACCCCGTGCTTAAGATTTTCTTCAGGTGTTCATTTTAATATAAATACTGTCATATTCAATTTACCCTATTTGAAGTGTCAGGAAGGTGGCTCAAGACTAAAGTCTAATGCCTAATGCGAGGCATTGTGTTTTTATGTACCTATAATAAGCACACACAGTATTGTTGCAGTGTTTTTAAACTGTTGTAAGAGGCGTTTGTACAAAGAGTGTGATGTTATGATTCAGTAAAACAGTTTAGTAACTTGATTTAGGGAGAAGATTTGGTGACGTGTTACTATTGAAATGAATTAAACATTTTTCTTTCTTTCTTTTTTTCTTTCTTTAGGTTTTGATGTTGATTGATGCCAGCTTCGGTTTTGAGATGGAGACGTTTGAGTTTCTCAACATTTGTCAGGTACATGGTTTCCCTCGTATTATGGGTGTGTTGACTCACCTGGATTCATTCAAGAACAACAAGACACAGAGGAAGACAAAGAAAAACCTTAAACATCGCTTCTGGACCGAGGTGTACCAAGTAAATACCCCACACACATGTCTTTTCTGCTCATATCCAAAATTGTATGCATTGAGGCAGTAACTTGTATGTCACCGACAATGTTCTAATTGAACTTAATGTCTGAAATGTTCTAATTGTGTTGTTTGAACCTACCAGGGGGCCAAGCTATTCTACCTATCTGGTATGGTGTATGGTGAATATCAGACGCAGGAAGTGAAGAACCTTGGCCGCTTTATCTCTGTCATGAAATTTCGGCCTTTGGTGTGGCAGACCTCCCACCCTTATGTGCTAGTTGATCGGTGAGTGGTACACCGAGACTGCAGTGTAGCATTCTAATATTGTAGAGAAATATGACCCTTGATTTTCTGATTTTCAAGGCCCGTATTCCTAAAGATTCTTAGCGCTAAGAGTTGGTCCGAGTGGTCATATTCTAAAATTCTTAGAATCATGATGTTTTCTAAGAATGTCCTCTCAAAGTAAGGAGTAGTTCCTAGACAGATATAGGGTATTCCTAAAGAATCTTAGCTCTTAAGAGTGCTCCTAAGGTGACATCTGCTAAGAGCAGGAAGGAGGAATTTTAGGAGGCTTAGGAATTTCTTAAGCAGATGAGAAAAAGAAGAGGAAGCAGAGATATTCTTCAAACACTGAATCAAGTTTGTTACAATCGCAATATCACCGGAAATGAAAGTCATCACAACTCTGAGGTATTTAGCAACAGGAAAAATGCAACAATACAGCAGTGATGACTTGGAGCCAAATCCACGTCTTAAAATACTTTTATTCTTATTGACTAGTTTAGTTGCCAAAACTATTTTTATTTAGTTTTAGGATCAACCAATCACAACTTCTGAAATTATGAGTCATACCTAGCAACGGGGTCCACCTCACCTCCTCACTAAGATCAGAGTTTCTGTCCATTCCTTGCAAGAATTTTCTGGAATCACTCCTAAGCTAAGACTCCTAGCTAGGAATGTTTAGGCTAAATTAGGAGCTCGATTAGAGGATTCTCAGGATTACGAGCCCTAGTTAGTCATACATTCTAACTGCTGGTATATACAAATCCCATATGCTCACATCCCACACACCATATAAATGTGTACATTTTTCTTGTACTATTTTATTTTACTCTACTAGATTTTATTTACTTATTTTTATTTTATTGCATTGTTTTTTTAATCTGTGGTTCTTAGGAGTCTTATTGCTGCTGTGACCAAGCAATTTCTCTTGTGGAGGAATATATTTATCTAAGTTTAAGTCTAATCCTAAATTTAATACTATAGTAGACCCGTTACCTGTTTGATTCCCATGCAAAACAGAATTGTTTTGTAATGAGTTACCTATTTGAGAACTGTTTCAGTAAGAGCAGCAGACAGAACACAACACCCAAAACTAAATAGCAGACCCTTATTTTTTTCAAGTTGTTAATAAAACGTTTTGTAAAAGTATAATTCATTAAATGTGATTTTTTTTTTTAATATAATTTACTTGTACTTCTTTGCACAAGATAAAGAGTCGGAGTTGTCGTTATCTATAGGTTATGATATCATCAGCATAATATCATATTAGGCTGTATGTGGCTCCTGAGCTAAAATGAGTTTGACATCCCTCCGTCATGGACTGTTATCATATTATGACCATACATAATATGACCACTTGGTCAAATTTATATAGCACTGAAGAACTTACACCTCTTAACATACTGTCTTTCTAGTAATGTGGTGTTCTTTAAATGTCACAAGTTATAATTCTTGCACAGTTTCGGAGAAGATAGATATATACATAGATGGATACATAGATACACACGCCAGCTTAGGTGTGTTGATTTCAACTGCTAATTCTTTTTTTGTTTGTTTTTTCACTGCACTTCACTTATGCAGAGCTAATTACTCCCAAATATTTTCAGTGGGTATGGTTTAGTGGATTTTTAAATCTGATAATATAGCCTGTATATATTCTATTTCTTCCATTTATTCTTTAAAGATGGGTAAAGGTAGCATACTATTGCTCTGATTTGTGCTAGTACGTTATCATAAATGGGACACTGCATCACCCAACTGCACTTACTCAGTCATAGTTTTTTCCTGTCTCCTGCAGTATGGAGGACTTGACTGACCCTGAGAGGGTAAGAACAGACCCCAAGAGTGACCGGACTGTGTCACTCTATGGCTACCTGAGAGGGACACATTTGAAAAACAAAGGCCAAGTCCATATTCCAGGTACATACTTCTATACATCATTTTTGATTGCACTTGTTTAAAGAGGTTACCATAAAATTTTACAAGTTATGTTATTTGGTTATCTTTTTCAGGTGTGGGAGACTTTCAGGTTACTGATGTGAACTTTCTGTCAGACCCATGTCCACTCCCAGATGCTCAGAAGAAGAGAGCACTGAACGAGAAAGAGCGTCTGGTGTATGCACCCATGGCTGGGGTCGGGGGGGTTGTGTATGACAAAGATGCTGTTTATATTGACCTTCCTTCGAGCCACTTAAATGAGCACAAGGTATTATTGCCCTTCAGATAACTGTGTTTAATATCTGGTTTATGGGAATTTCATAATTTTACAACTTAGTGTGCTTATGTTCACTAACTTTTGAATACGGCAATTACAATTAGATCAGATGACAGTTAATGAGCCAGGTTTGACATATCTTATTTCTTACTGTTGCAGGAAGAGGTGCGGCCCACTACAGAGCTGGTCCAGTCTCTCATTGATACTCACAGCACTTTGGATGCCAAGATGTCTGCCAGTAAGGTGTCTCTGTTCCGCGGCTCTGCCACTCTGGATCTCACAAACATCAACAAACAAAGCGGGTGAGGTATAAAATGGCTCAACTCTACCCTCACTTGTGTTGAACAACTTCAAATGTGAGGACCATTGGATATGTAAAATATGCTCAGTTGATTTATCATTAGCCCTGCTATAGACTGGCGACCTGTCCAGGGTGTACACTGCCTCTCCTCTGTTTCTGGATACTGATGTTTCTTCTTGCATTCATTTCCAACCCTTTATTCCAAAACAGAGCTGACAGTGCAAAAAACATAAAAAAAAAAAAACATGTATTCACACACACACACCCACACACACACACACACTCTTACTCCCTTTGTTCAGACACGTTCATTGCAATGCAAAAATGCGAGCATGTCCACATGCTCCTGGCTCAGACTCGCTCTTTTCATGGAAGCTATGTTTTCTGCTGAAGAAAACAGCCGTTCAGATGTTGTTGAGGTGGCAGGGATGCATAGATAGGACTTGGCTAGCCTGGCGAACTTGGTATATCTGTCATTGTTAGCCAATGTTAGCCTTTTCTCCAAAGTATGTGAGGACTGTGTTCCTCACTTGGGCATTCACCTGTTCTATCCTCTTCTTCACCATCAGAACCAAGGAGTGAGTCAAGTAGAGTGGCAGGAGGTGTTAATTCAGTAGCTTTAGTATCGTTAGAGGTAACACTGCAACTTCCATGCTACTGCACGTCCATCTTCCTCCTCTTTTCGAGTGCCATTTTTTGCACTTTAGTTTGAACATGTGGGACTTCATCAAGTGAAAGAAACTTCAGTTTCCTAAATCTTGGGTCAAGGACTGTCACAAGATTCACTGTGTTTGGTGCTTTATCTGAAAAAGCAGCCCCCCCTTTCCATCTCTCCTGCAACTGCTGCACAGCAGTGAGTTGGAAAGCACCCATCGGGGCTGACTCGTAGGCAGCCCTCTTGGTGGACTTCAACAGCCTCTTCACAAGTGGTGGTATTGCAGATATTGTTGCATATTTCTGTCCACTCAAGAAGACAGTGGCACATTCAAAGGGCCTGAGGACTGTTAAAATCTCTTCCAGCAGGCTCCACTGGTCTGGTTTTAGATCCAGGTACCTTTTGCCTCTCTGTGTGACAGAGCCGTCAGTGTTGCTGTTACAGACCACCTTTGCTAAAGCAGTTGGCTTATCATATAGAATGTGCTATTCCACCTTGTGCTTATGTTTTGAATAAGGCTGTGCTCAGGTGTGGCCATTTGTTGCTGTTTCTCTCTGAGCTTATTGCTGGCTAGCTCGCTTTTCTTAAAATGTTCTGCCAGACATCTTGCAGCCCCAACAGCTTTTTCAATGCTTGGATGCTTCAATGCAGCATTGATCACAAGTTGCAAAGTATGGCCAGTGCAACGGACAGAGAACCACCCATGCCTCTCCTCCAGGATATTTGCCGCAGCCAGAATATTGGCACTATTGTCATGGACTATGGCAATGATTTTGCTCCTCCCACCACTCTACAATGTTAGATGCAGTATGTCTGTCCTGCAGTGGAATGGTGGTGAGGCAGACTGACTGCATGTCCCAGTCATCTGTGATGTAATGGCATGTAATGCCAAGGTAGGCCTCATTTGCTGCACTTGTCCATTTAGTGGTGAGAGCAAGTTTGCTGTTGTTGGTGTTTACTGCTGTCTTCACTTCCTTGAATGTCTCTTCATATTTTCTCTCCATGAGCTTTGTAAAGTGGGTCGTGGCAAGGCCATTGAAGCTTTACCCTCAGTTTCAATGACATTGAGACTGAGGGTAAATCTCAATGTCAAATAGTACAAACCATATAACAGTTGCATTGAACAAATAATACACAAGTGCAAAAACCCAAGATTAAGGTTAAAAATAGTTATGAACTGGGGTAGGGTGATTTGTAATACTGTTTTTTGTCCATGGGATAGTGGAGTGTTTATTTTCAGCATAGCTGAAGATTATTCCAGGAAGCTGGTGCAATATTTCTTTGCACCTTATTTCATAAAATTAACACTTGAAGCATGTGCATTAAGTTATTACCATCACTGTGGTAAGTGTAAGTTAAATTCATTTAAACAACACATTTAAACACCTTAAGCTGAGCTATTAAGGAAATTTAAAATGAAATTAAAAAGTACACACACACCTAAACATGAACTATATTTGTCAACAATAACTGATAACTTGCAAACTATACCGCCTCTGGTTTACTATTGTTATTAACGAGCTAACGCTTACTTTGCATGCTTGGATAACGAGTACACCAGCACCAGAAGAGCTACCAGACAGACGTTACGTTCCTCACAATAAAAGTAGGATTTGGTAGTGACCTGCTGTTGAACTTCCTTCCTCCTCATTAAGGACTCCAACGTGTTTACGTTCAGGTGCTGAATCATCACTGTGATGCTCCCATGCCATAACATGTTGTTTTTCCATATCTTGCAATTAACACACTTTTTCTATTTATTTAGCGTGAAATGCTCCCACACCTTAGATGACTTAGGTCGTACTGAATTCTCTGCTTCCGCCATGTTTTAGAACAACGTTACAAGTCTCACCTCTCTCATGGCAAATAGTATGAGGCCATTATTGTAGCAAAACTATCTGCAAATGTGTATTTCAATCCGTGTGTGTGTGTAACCAGATTTGCAAATGTGTAAAAAAAAAAAAAAAAAATCCTCAAATGCGTACATCGATCTGTATGCATAGATAAATCTGTAAATGTGTGATCAGTAAATATCTGGCCTCTCCATTGGATATGTTCTTACACGTGACTTTTGCTACACTTCTGCCGCAGCAGATCTGCAAATGCACGCAACGATGCGTGTGGAGATTTGTCTGTGTGCCTCCGTAGCTATACAGCTATACCACCAGTGGGTGCTAGGCTAGATAGACAGACAGATAGACAGACAGACAGACAGACAGACAGACAGATAGACAGACAACTTTATTGATCCCTTTGGGAGGTTCCCGCAGGGAAATTGACATCTCCATCGCATACAGCACTGTCAGACATACGTGTAAGAAAAAACAGTACAGTAAGCCCAAATACCAAAAAAACACCCAATAAAGAATAATAGTAATGAAAAAATAAATACTGTGACTATACATAGATGGTTGTTGCATAAATATAGAAATACCGGGTACATTGTATTGCACATTACTGTTGTAGGTTACATTCAAAAAGTCATTCAGGCCCTTTCCTTTCTGTCCCCCTCCCCCTAAGTGAGTGGTGGTTAAAGAGTTTGATGGCACGGGGGACAAAGGAGTTCCTCAGTCTATTAGCCTCTTGCTGAAGGTGCTTCTCTGGCTACTGATGGTTGTGTGCAGAGGGTGGGTGGCATTGTCCAGGATACATGTTAGTTTTTTTAGTGTCCTGCTCTCTGCTACAGTAGCCAGAGGGTCCAGCCTTGTGCCAACCACAGAGCCCGCCCGCCTGATCAGCTTCTCCAACCTGGAGAGGTCTGTCTTTGAGGTGCCCCCCCAGCACACCACAGCGTAGGTTAGATTGCTGGCGACCACAGACTGGTAGAAGATCCCCAGGAGCTTCTTTCAGATGTTGAAGGATCTTAACCTCCTCAAGAAGTACATCCTGCTCTGGGCCTTCTTGTACAGCTGCCCCATGTTGCTCGTCCAGTCCAGCTTGTTGTCCAGCCACAGCCCAAGATATTTATAGGTCTGCACGACCTCCACCTCCTCCGCTCCTATCAGAACTGGTCCGGGGTTGGGTCTGTCCCTCCCAAAGTCGATGACCAGTTTCTTAGTCTTAGAGGTGTTGAGCTGTAGATTGTTTTTGTGGCTCCAGACAACAAAATCCCTCACCAGGCTCCTGTACTCCTCCTCTTCGTCGCCACTGATACACCCCACGATGGCTGTGTCATCTGCGAACTTCTGGATGTGACACGTGTCCGAGTTGTAGCAGAAGTCCGCGGTGTACAGGGTGAAGACGAAAGGGGAAAGTACAGTCCCCTGTGGAGCTCCAGTGTTGCTGACCACAGTGTCAGACGTGATGTCCTTCAGCCTGACGTACTGTGATCTGTCGGTGAGGTGGGTTGGGGGGCTGTCCAGCTCCCGTGGAGGAGGAGGTGAAGGTTGGAGAGTGCAGTGGGAGTGGGAGGGTGGGGAGGGGTGGTGGCTGCGGCAGCTGGGGGGGAGGAGAGGAGGGTGGGCTGCTGGTGACTGTGGGTGAAGATACGTTGGGGGGAGGGCAGGCTACAGTAACGGTGAGGAGTGGAGTGTTCTCACTGAACCTATTGAAAAACATGTTCAGGTCGTTGGCTCTCTCTACACTTCCCCCCTCTGTGCTGGTCCTTGCTTTGTGTCCAGTGATGGTTCTGACACCTTCCCAGACGTCCCTCATGTTGTTGTCCCTCAGCTTCTGCTCCACCTTCTTCCTGTAGCAGTCCTTTGCTTCCCTCAGGCAGCGTTTCACCTCCCTCTGTGCTGCTTTCATCTCCTCCTTGTCCTTAGTCCTGAAGGCCTTCTTCTTCTGGTTGAGGACAGCCTTGACTCCCTGTGTTACCCATGGTTTGTTGTTTGGGTAACACCGAACAGTCTTGGTGGGGGCGACCACATCTGCACAGAAGTTGAGATAGTCTGTGGTGCAGTGCGTCATCCCCTCTATGTCCTCATCATGTACACCCAGCAGTAGCAGTCTCTCAGGGCCCCCTCTGCTTCAGGAGTCCACCTCCTGATGGAACGAGTGGAGACAGCCTGCCTTTGGACCAGGGGTGTGTATTGGGGCTGTATGTGCACCAGGTTGTGATCTGACTTGCCCAGTGGGGGCAGGGTGGTGACTCTGTATGCCTCCTTCACGTTGGTATACAGTAATGCCGCATTTCCACTAGCACGGCTCGGCTCGGTACGGTACGGCACGGCACGGCTCGGCTCGGTTTGGTTGTGTTTCCATTACAACTGGTGCCTCCTCGACGTGGGCGGGGTCGTCATAACACGGCTGCGCGAAACCGCTGTGACGTCATTTACACGGCGCCGAGCAACGTACAAATCCGGAAGACCTCCCTCTGAATCCGTTCTTCGGCAACCAGAGTCAGGAACGTCTGGACCTCCTCCACCGACCAAGGAGCGGATTTTTTCTGAGAAGCCATCTCGTTCCAAGTCAAAAAGCAGTAAAAAGTGGTGTCTTGTCTCGCGTCTTGTTTTTATTTACATTCTAGGCGGTCGTCGCGCGGTTATGACGCTTCCAGTGACGACACTCATCGGCCAATCAGTGGAAGGCAGTCGGCTGACGTCACGTTTTAGTAACGCTTCGGCTCGCTTGGAACCAGGGCTGAGGTGATACCAAAAATGTACCCGGTTCCAGGTACTGCGTGCTAGTGGAAACACGCAATAGCGCGCCGAGCCGTGCCGTGTCGTGCCGAACCGTGCTAGTGGAAATGCGGCATAAGTCTATTGTCCTGTTCTTCCTGGTGGGGCAGTTTACAACCTGGTGAAAGGTAGCCAGGGTGGAGTCCAGGGTGACATGATTAAAGTCTCCAGAAATGATTATGAAGGCCTCAGAATGTTGTACCTGCAGCCGTGCTGTGTTGCTGTGTATTTTCTCACAGGCAGCGGCTGCGTCAGCCCTCGGAGGGATGTAAACACAGATGGAGATCACGTGACTGAACTCCCTGGGCAGATAATATGGCCGCAGACTAACGGCTAGCAGTTCCAGATTAGGGCAACACCACACTGCCTTGACTGTGACGTGGCCAGGGTTACACCAACGGCTGTTGATGTAGATGAGTCCCCCACCTTTGCTTTTCCCACACGCCTTCGTGTCTCTGTCGGCTCTTACAGCTGTAAATCCCTGCAGGTCCACATTAGTGTCCGGTACGCTATCGGTTAGCCATGTCTCCGTCAGAATGAACACTCACGGTAAATCCGGTGGTTCTCGGACAGCTCGTCCATCTTATTCGGCAGTGAGTTGACGTTCCCCATAATCACGGAGGGAAGCGATGGTTTATAACGCCTCCGATTGTCCGCTAGCCTAGCCTTTAGCTTAGCCCTGGCTTTGCAGCCCCAGTATCTCCCCCGCAACTCCGCTGGGATGTTGTGCCTCTCTCTGTGCGTACTCTTCCTGAGAGCCAGCAAAACCTCTCTAGAATAAACAAGAGAGCTGGCTCTAATGTGAGAAACCTCCGTATCCATAGGATACATAGTAGTAAATCCGAAGATAAAAAGAAAAAGAAAGAAAACAAGGGAAAAACGAGAACAGTGCTGCGGAGCGACTGGAGTAGCTGCCGTCTCTTACAGCGCCACGGCTCATATCCTAGCTCATATCCTAGCACCCAGGATAGTTACCAATATTAGCTACCTGGACTGGCTGGTACCACAGACTGTATGACTTGGACGAACAGTGGTCCCGATCCCGATGCAGTGGAGGCTGTATGGTGTGCTGTAACTGGGAACAGAGATTTAAGACAGACAAAAACTATGTACCAAATCTTCAGGTTGCATAATGAATCCTGGAATTTGGAAGGATTCACATCAAAACTCGAGTACAGTTGAAGGAATTGCAGTTCTTGAATTAGATGTTTGGACACTTGGACACAATTTAAATGAAAACTGTTTCTGATAAAATGAAATTAAGATCAGCCAAAAGACTTCACAATTCATAGTTTGAAGGATGGAACATAATCTGTAAAATACAGTGAGCAGTGAGATGGCATGTGAGCACAATGGCCCAGTGTCACTAAAGTTAATTGTTGAAAGGACTAACACAAACTAATGACTTATGAAGTGTATAGATTAACAGTTTGCTCAGTTACAGCTGAATGATTGTAATGTAAATAAGTTGAGAAATCTGCACTAGCTAGTGATTCATTCATGTCACCCAGATTGAGCACCCAAGACAAGACAGGCAGGCAGGCAGAGAGAACTAAGAATCACCACAAAGGTGGACGCATTCTTTGGTGTTGTCCATGCATTTCAGACTTTAGACAGTCATTGTCTGCAATAGATTCTCCACTAAGTATTTAAAAAGAACATTTAATTGATGATTTGATTTGACCCCTGAATTGTTGTTTTTTAAACGTCCTTCAGACTTGGATGGGAGTATTGTCAAATTAAGGCTGAGATTCTTCAAGTTTGAATTCTGTAAAACTGTAACTTGAATAAGTTTTGGTAGAGTGCTTAAATAACAAAAAATGCCAGTGTCCAAAGATGTGCTATGTGGATCTAACTAAAATGTACCTACATTTTGCCTAATTTGCCTCAAACGCATATGATAGAGGTGTCTGGGACCACCTTGAGCATTTTTAGTATGGATCTTCCTCTTATTATTGGAGGCAAACACAATTTTGATATGAAAAACAAAATCTGTTATGTTATAACACATACACTACAGTCTTGTATTTGACGACAGATATACACACTTAACTCTTCTTGTTTTGTGTGTATGCTAGAGCACAGAACAGGGTTGAGGAGGAGCTCATCTGGGATCCAAACACCAAAAGAGAGAGGAGGAAGGTGATCTTCTCTGAGGAGGACCAAGATAATGGCAGCGGCTCTAGCAGTGATGAGAATGACAGTGAAAGTGAACAGGAAGAAGTGGAAGATGACGATGAGAGAAACTTTTCCATCTTTGTGAAAGAGGCACAAACCAAATCTCAAGAAGATACTACTGTACCTGTACCACCTGTGAAGAAACCGAAACTGGAGGAGAAAGTAATTGCTGAAGTGCCAGTGTTTGCAGACAGTGAAGACGAGCTGGAGGAGAGTGAAGGAGAGGCTGAGGCTAGGAGGGCAGGAGATATTGGACACTGTTCTGAAGAGGAGGAAGAAGAAGAATCAGATGAGGATGGTGCAGTTGAAGGCACTGTAAAGGAACATACGGGGAGTGAAGAAGAGGAGCATGGTAAATACACGGTTCAGTTCTTGTTTGTATCTACTTACAGTTTTGTATACAGTTTAAAAAGAAAGGTAAGGTAAGCATGAACATCACTGATCTTTCAGTCATCGGAGGACATTCATGATCTGCTAAGGAAGGTCATGACCAAAAAACTTTAGAACAGCTACTGAGTGTTTTTAGTAAGATTGCTTTCTAAAGACTAAAGATAGTGATCTCTGTTTTTATGGCACGCAGATTGAAACTGACAAGAAAAACACTACATATAAAGGCAACTGTGGAACCAAATAGGAAAAAACAAACTTGAAACTTGTTACAGGAATAACGGAATGCTTGTTGTAGCCACTTGATACACTTTCAAGATTACAGGAATATAAATCTTCAAAGTGGCCGAAGGTCATCAGACTTTTATTTGCTTCATCTTGCATCTGTGTACAGGACCTCTGAGATGGAAGGAGGGTCTGCAACAGAAGGCATCAGAGGCTTTTCTCCGGCAACAAGAAGCTGTTCTCAATCTGAGAAAAGTGGTTTATGGTTCAGGTAATCTTGTGTTCTTGAGTCTTACAGGTGCATTTGCAAATGTACAGTACTGTGGTAAAGCTCAGACATATCTAAATACGACACCTGATGTGAGCACCCTTTACACACAGTATTTCAGTGTACATTGTTCCATCCATTGTCTTTATGTAATTGACAGATTTTGCCAGTCTTTATGACAAATGATGTTGAGATCAAGGCTATGACCTTGTTCTTCTTGTGGTTTAAAATACTTCCTTATCACTTTGGCTGGATGTTTCTTCTTAGTATCTAGCTGAAAAATCAATGATGCAGATATACACCAACAACAGCCCTTAAAGGAATCATGGTGTTCATGTGTTTCTTTTAATTATAGCATTCAGTATAACAACAGAACAATTATTTGAACTGTATGTTGAACTAAACATTAGTACGCTTCTTCTCAGTCCATTCTACAGTTTTTGTGCGTTTTTGAGGGGGCTGACGCAACATATTTCTGACGCATGGTCTTTCTCCCCACCGGTGAGAGTGTGCTCAACTAGATTACCAAAAGCTCGGACACACCCTCTCATTTAATGATTTTTCTTTATTTTCATGATTATGTACATAGTAGTTTGAAAGCATCAAACTATGAATGAACATATATGGAATTATGTGGTAAACAAAATAACTGGGAAACAACCCTTTGGTTTGATTACTACTTTGCACTCTCTCGATGAGCTTCATGATGTAGTCACCTGAAATGGCAACAGTCTTGAAGGAGTTCCCAGAGCTGCTTAGCACTCGTTGGCCCTTTTGCCTTCACTCTGCAGTCCATCTCATCCTAAACCATCTTGATTCGGTTTAGGTCAGGTGACTCTGGAGGCCAGGTCATCTAGTGCAGCACTCCATCACTCTCCTTCTTGGACACATAGCCCTTACATAACCTGGAGGTGTGTTTGGTGTCATTGTCCTGTTGAAAAATAAATGATGGTCCAACTAAATGCAAACTGGATGGGATAGCATGTTGCTGCAGGATGCTGTGGTAGCCATGCTGGTTCAGTGTGCCTTCAGTTTTGAATAAATCCCCAACATTGTCACCAGCAAAGTACCCCCACGCCATCACACCTCCTCCTCAGTGCTTCACAGTTGAAACCATGCATGTAGAGACCATCCGTTGTGTCGCACAAAGACACGGTGATTGGAACCTCAAATTTGGACTCGTCAGACCACAGCACAGATTTCCACTGGTCTAATGTCCATTCCATGGCCCAAACATGTCTCTTCAGCTTGTTGCGGTTCCTTTCTAGTGGTTTTCTAGTCTATTTTCTAGCGGCTGTGGCTCAGTAGGTAGAGCGGGTTGTCCACGAACCAGAGGGTTAGCGGTTCGATCCCCGGAATGTGCCACATGTCCTTGAGCAAGACACTGAACCCCCCAGTTGCTCCCAGTGCGTGGCACTGGTGTGTGAACGTGTGTGTGCTTGTGTGAGTGAATGGGTAGATGTGTCTCTGACTGTAAAGCGCTTTGAGTACCAATAGGTAGAAAAGCGCTATACCAAGACCATTTACCATTTATTTGACCCTAAAGACCTGATTGGTGTAGTCTCCTCTAAACAGTTGTCTGCTACTAGAACTCTGTGTGACATTGATTTGGGCTCTAATCTGAGGTGCTAGCTTGTGCTAGGTGCTAGCCTCTCGGATGAACTTATCATCGGCAGCAGAGGTGACTCTTGGTCTTCCTTTCCTGAGGTGGTCCTCATGTGTGCCAGTTTTGTCGTAGCTCTTGATGGTTTTTGCAACTGCACTTGGTGACAGATTCAAAGTTCTTTCAATTTTCCAGACTGACTAACCTTCAGTTCTTAAAGTAATGATAGACTGTTTGCCATAATATGAATTCTAACGGTAGTCAGAGCTGTCAGCGGTGTGCCAACTTGACTTCTGCACAACACAACTGATGGTACTAACCCCATTAAGAAGGCAGGGAATTCTGCAAATGAACAAGGACAAGGCACACCTGTGAAGTGAAAACTAACAAAGGGTGGCTACTGAGGACTCTAAAATGTGAGTCATATTTGGAGTTATTTCACACTTTTTTGTTTACTACATAATTCCATATGTTCTCATAGTTTTGATGTCTTCATTGAGACTCTACAATTTAAATGGTCATGAAAATGAAAAACATTAAGAGTGTGTGAGTGAGTGTGTGAGTGAGTGTGTGAGTGAGTGTGTGAGTGAGTGTGTGAGTGAGTGTGTGAGTGAGTGTGTGAGTGAGTGTGTGAGTGAGTGTGTGAGTGAGTGTGTGAGTGAGTGTGTGAGTGAGTGTGTGAGTGAGTGTGTGAGTGAGTGTGAGTGAGTGTGAGTGAGTGTGAGTGTGTGTGTGTGTGTGTGTGTGTGAGAGAAGATGATTATAAAGACACCATCATGTAGAGAAAGACATGACATGCCGTCATGTAATTAAGATAAATAACCTGAGGCTAATTAGTTTGTTTTTTAATAAAAGAGCAAAGAAAAGACCTGTTGTACAGGAGAGGTAACCTTAAATGACTTCTGTTGTGATCTGACACCATATAGAAATTAAAAGAACATAAATTTGGGGCGAGGTGCCTGCCTAATGTAATGTTAAGGGAAACAGTGAGTTTCATTGTAAACTGAAGAAATTTGGGTGTCTCTCAGTAAACACTTGTCATTTTTTTGCAGTTGTAGAAGCAGATGAATCTGAGGATGTGGAGGCAGAACTGGGAGGGCTGTTTCGAGTCACCTGCCCTCAGGAGAGCAAAATGTTTCAGGCCAATTCACTGGACTGCTCTCGTTTCAACCCTGAAATCTCTCACAACTGGGATTTAGAAGAGGTACAGCTGTTCTTAACACAACAATCATACGTGGATATCTTACAGTTAGTCCCATGTACATGTGGGAACTGACACAACTTTTATTTGTTATATTAGCTGTTATTTTAGCTACCAAAAATTTTATGGTTATTTCATGAAAATGGGATGATTAAGTGTAGGCTCACAGGTTTAATGTGATGGTATTTACATACAATTTTTGAGGAAGGATTTAATTACACTCTGTGGCCAAAAATAAAATTGCCGAATGGATATAACTAAACAAATAGGTACGAGCCTCCTATTGGGTAATTACTGCATGGGTAACCATGTCGAAAGACACATCCTGTGGTCGTGGAAAGGATATTAGTCTGTTTAAGATGGGTCAAATCAATGGCATGCATCAAGAAGAGTAACATCTAAGGAGATAAAGCATTATTAAAATGCACAGCTGAGTAGCCTTTAGAAACCACTAATCAGTGAGGCTTACTGCAAAAAAAGCCTTCAGTTTGCGTGAGAGCCTAAAGATTGGACTCTGGAGCAATGGAAAAAGGTCACATGGTCTGATGAGTCCAGAGGGATGGCTGGATCAGGGTATTCCATCAATGGCACGGGCATATTCCAAGATGATAATGCCAGGATTCATGGTGCTCTAACTGTGAGTGGTTCAGGGAGCATGAGATATCATTTTCACACATGGACTGGCAACCACAGAATCCAGACCTTAACCCCATTGAATCTTTAGGATGTGCTGGAGAAGACTTTGCACATTGGTCAGACTCTCCCATCATCAATATCAGATCTTGGTGACAAATGAATCGAACACCGGACGGAAATAAATCTTATGACATTGCAGAAGTTTATCGAAACAATGGCACAGTGAATGTGTCCTATAATCAAAGCAACGAAGTTTTAGAATGTATGACCTTTTTGGTGGAAACTTTTTTTTTTGTGCCAGGCAGTGTATGTGTTCCAGACTTAAAGCAATAATTGCCTACAGAGGATTCTCCAAACAGTTTTAAAAATAAATCTTGTATATTTAAATAAATCTTAAATGAAACCTCAAAATATGTACTTCAGTTTTATCTGAATAGTTTCATATTAAATCTATTAATTTGGCTTATATTCAAGACAATTATAAAATATAGCTGTATAAAATGGGGGGAAAAAGTTAAAAAGATTTAATCTGGTCCATTTGTTTTCTTTTTCAGGTCATACTCTTGATCAAAGATTGTTTTGTGACAGGGAAGTGGGAGGAAATCCAAGATGCAGCCACTCTACTGAAGGAGGATGGTAAGAAGAGTTCAGAAACAGATTCTCAATGTTAGGTTGAGAAACAGGTTATACTGTTGAAGTCTTAGTCAAACATACATGACATGAATTAAGTTGAATTATGTTAGTGATTGTTTTGATGAACTCAATTAAGGTAATTGTGCTGTAAATAAGATGAACATTATTATAGTGAAAATCAGCTGTTTCTCACTGATAAAATGCAATGACTAGTACACTTGTTTTCTTTGTGCAGAGGAGCTGTATGGTGATTTTGAAGATTTGGAGAAAGGAGAACTCCACAAGGGCCAAACTGGACAGGAGTATCAGGCTGAGGTATTACACACTAACATTGAATATGCAGGCATTTTTTGCCACCCAAATTATTTCTTTGCTTTGTTTCTGTCAGTTCCTCTGTGCCTCTGCAGATCATGCCTCTATGCTCACTCACATGGCAAATGTGTTTTGTTTTTTTGAAATCATTAAAAGTGATCTCTAAGACTTAAAACGAAGTCACGAGACAAGAGGGAACTTTGGACATATCAGCAGTTCGGTACATTCTAAGAAACAAGAGAACTCACAACCAATTTGAGAAAAGAAGTTAGTAATACAGATAGACAATGACCATACATTGAAAGCAACCCAGGTAAAGAAGTGGACTTGTAGGCAAGGCGGCCCGTCAAATTAAGCATTCTTTTTTTTCTTTTTTTGCTTAAGACAAAACTAATATTTATAATAGGGTAGCTAGCTTGTTACGTTTAAGCCTGGTGTGTACAAAAATTGTAATAGCCCCATTTTCCTGATTTAATCATTCATTCATTCATTCATCCGTCTTCTATAGCCGCTTATTCATGTGAAGGGTCACAGGGTCTGCTGGAGCCTATCCCAGCTGGTCAGGTCACCAGTCTATCGCAGGGTTAATACAAAGAGACAGACAACCATTCACACTCACATGCACACCTATGGCCAATCAGAATCACCAGTTAACCTAATGAGCGTGTCTTTGGACAGTGTGAGGAAGCCGGAGTACCCAGGGAGTACCCATGCAGACACAGGGAGAACATGCAAACTCCACACAGAAAGGCCCGGTCACTGATTTAATGTGTCTAAGGAAAAGGGTTTAATAATGATCCTTTCATCTTATAAATACTTTTAAGTTTTTACAGTTTGTCTTATGCATCTTGTGGCCGGCAGAGCATTGGGAATGATGGCGATGAAGACGAGGAGAGTCAAGTGATGGTGGATGATGAAGAGGTTCAAAAGAACAAACGCTTGGAAAAGAAACGCAAACTTAAAGAACGATTTGATGCTGACTATGATGATGATGATGGCGCCAACTACTTCAATGACCTGAAGGAGGAGATGCAAAAGCAGGCAGAGGTGTATTATTTTACAATGGTTTTATTTATTTATTTATTATAGATTACTACATTTTAGAAACCATTTCTTACAGTAATATCATCGCAATTTGTCCTCAGGTGAACAGAGCAGAGTTTGAAGACGTGGACAATGAGACCAAAGTGCAGTATTTGGGCTACTGGCCGGGAATGTACGTTAGATTAGAAATCTCTTCCTTGCCCCAGGAGTTTGTTACAAACTTTGATCCCCATTACCCTATTATCCTCGGAGGCCTGGGCTCCAGTGAAGGCAACATAGGATATCTGCAGGTATGTGCACTGATAAAGTACTTTTTAAAATAAAATTACTATATAAAGAAAAAAATGACACATTTATCTTGGACACACCCACCCATTTACCCAGGGGGGAAATTCAGGTATTAAAGTGGCAAGGCAGGACAATGCAAAAAATACGTAAGATAAAAGAAAAAAGAAACAACATAAAATGGAATATATTTGAAGCTTAGAGAAATATTAACGGTCACGGTCTCAAGCATAAATAATCAAGTAACTAACTAAACATAACATAAAACTACAACAGTGGAGTAACGGATATTATTTAGCTTTCCACTGGTCCTAGGTCCATTCCTTGTGGTTCTTGGCCCAATTTCTCTTTTGACATTTTTTTTTTTTTTTTTTGCAAGATGCTTCACACAAGAACAAGGTTTTAAACTGTACACTGTATTTGTTTCGGTTTTTGGCCATAAATCGGTGCATCCCTAGTGAAAATAGCCATTTGCCTCCAAACAGTTCTTACTCATCTGAGAATGGACATGAGCCTTCTGAGGGTATTCTACGGTGTCTGGCAACAGAATGTAGTTTGTGGGGGCCTTTGGGTCGTATGGGTTTAGGGGAGGGATCTCTGTGGGATAGGCCTGTTCCAGTGTATCCCACAGATACTCGATCAGTTTGGAATCTAGTGAATTTAGAGGCCTTTTGCCATTTTTCATGTTTTTTGAGTTATTGCTAAATTTGTTTCAGGCTGCATCTTTCTGGGGATGGCTATTGCCATCAAGGAGTGTCATTGCTTTGGGGTGGGGGTGCCTGGTCTTTTCTAGGTGGGTGGTACATATCTAAGTAATATCCACATGAATGCCAGGTCCAAAAGTTTCCCAGCAGAACATAGAATTGTTACAAGAATTCAATTCAATTCAGCTTTATTTATATAGCGTCAAAAACAATACAAATCGTCTCAAGACGCTTTACAAGACCCGGCCTGAAACCCCCAGAGCAAGCCTGCAGGCGACGGTGGCAAGGAAAAACTCCCTTTTAACAGGAAGAAACCTTGAGCAGAACCCAGCTCATATGGAGGGACCCATCTGCCTAAGGCCAGCCGGGTACAGACAGAGAAAGAGAAAGAGAACAGCAACAGTTCTTACTCAATGTCAATGTTACGTACTTCTCCTGTCAGTACATATAGTTTTGTGGTGTAAATATAAAATATAAAACATGCAAATAAGTGGGCTCTTGTATCTTGTATGAAGCAAAAAAGTGGTCAGTTAATATCTAAAGCTATGTGTGTGAATCAGATGCGACTAAAGAAACACCGCTGGTACAACCGTATCCTGAAGACACGGGACCCCCTCATCCTGTCATTAGGCTGGCGCCGTTTCCAGACCATTCCTCTCTATCACATTGAGGATCACAACGGACGCCACCGCCTACTCAAATACACACCACAGCACATGCACTGTGGAGCTTCCATCTGGGGTGAGACACATTAAAACATGTCGACTGATGCTATACAGTAATTAATGATATTTTTACTGTCTTTTTTCTGATTGCCATTACATAATAATAGGCATTATTTTGATTAAGACCCTGCATATTGCAAATAACGCACAAGATTTATGGTCTGTGAAGATGCTATGGTTATCTTTTGTGCTAATGCTGCACTAAATCTGTGCTTTGGCGCTCTGTGGGGCCAGTTGCTTGGAAGTCCTATGCAGTATTAATATCTGTTCCACCATATAGGGAGCGCCATTGTTGTTTGGGGGACATATACATGTGTGTGTGGATGGATGTGGATGTGGATGTAGATGTCTGAGACAAGAGCCAGAGGCAGGTGTAAAGTGAAAAGTCTTGATCTGTGTTATGTTGGAAATAAAAACAATGATACAGTCTAATTTCATCAGGCATTCTCTAGATATTTATTGAGAAATAAGTAAAAATACATCATAAAGTAATCTGTCCACTTAATACTGACTTTGTGATCTTAGGTTTAAAAGAAAATATAGCGCTGCTTTCTGCCTCTGAGCCTGAGCCTGTCATCCATCCTTTTTGCTCTTAAAAGTGGAATTATATTGAAAATGTTAGTTTTAGATTAATTTAGATGCGAGAGCACATTGTTGTCATTGTGATTATCTTATTGTATGTCTGTTTGGGAACTGCTGGGTTGATTGATGATGACAATAAGCACTTTTCTGTCTCCTTTTGTCGGTCCTAAGGTCCCATTACACCACAGGGCACAGGCTTTTTGGCATTGCAGTCAACAGCAGGAAACAAAGTAAGTTTTAGCCTCTTGCATTATACTGCAGGTCAAGTCAGTGTTTATCATTGAGTTAACAAATTACAGCGCATGTAACCTGAGATCCCAGTCTGTACCGCATCATTGTGAGAACACAGTGAGTTTTACAGTGGTATCACTCTTAGTTATTTACTAAACTGAATTTGCATTTTCTACATAATTTTTATGGTATTCATCAATAACACAGTTGAATGACTAATATACTCCTGTACTTTGTCTTTGCAGGCTAATTTCCGCATTGCAGCCACAGGGGTCATCCTGGACCTTGATAAATCAGTGACAATAGTGAAGAAACTCAAACTGATTGGTTACCCGTACAAGATCTTTAAGAACACTAGCTTCATCAAGGTGGGGAATCTTCACTTTTTAAGTAACTAGTTTTTATCAAGTTTTCATTTAAAAATTAGATGTTGTATATCTGACAGAAAATCAGCATGAAGGAGAGGCTTTGACTTTATGTTTCTAACTTTCATATGTGAAATTGTCTTAGAATAAATAAAAAAATAAAGAGATACAAGTCAATATAGAATAAATAAATAAAACAAAGTGAAAGCAAATTTGCAGAAGGATATGTAATAATCCTTGTGTAGAGGGTTTTGTTTGACATCTCATCATATGTTCACAGGGCATGTTCAATACAGTGCTGGAGGTAGCTAAATTTGAAGGTGCTTCTGTACGAACCGTGTCAGGTATCAGAGGTCAGATTAAGAAAGCTCTGTCTTCACCACCAGGAGCTTACAGAGCCACGTTTGAGGACCGCTTGCTCATGAGTGGTGAGTGACACATCTTTGACTAGTTTTGTTGCCTTGCTGACAATATTGTTATGGTATAAGCATCCTTAAAGTAAAATACACCTATGCCTCCGTGCTCCAGACTGTTGTGGCTAGATGAATTATGGTGTGTGTGTATATATAAGAATAAGAAAACCTTTATTTGTCCCACAATGGGGAAATTGCAGTTTGCAACAGCATGCAGAAATGACAGAGATATAACAGATAATAGACATATTGCACAAACTGGTGTTATTATATATTGCATTATAATATTGCACATATTAGGAGTGCTCGCTATGGAGCCTTACAGTAGCAAGGAAAGACCTTATCTGCGGCCTCGTCCAAACGATCTTTTCCCTATCCGTTTTCCCTGGCATCGTTTCAAGAATATCTGCATACACATGGATCCGTCTCAGCACGACTCAAAACGCTACTTCATATTTCAGGCCTATAGGTGGCGCTGTTTCGGTTTCAGAAATTCACCAAAAACGGAGAGAAGCTTCATGCATGCGCATGAAGCTTGAGCGCTGTTTACAAATTGGCTTTAGAAGAAACCAAACTCAAGGAAAAATTATATTTTGCCCTAGTAACCATAATAGGCTCAATATCTTCTCCAGCAGGAAGCAAGCATGTAGTCCGCCATTGTTGTTGATGTTGTTATGAGATGTTTCGCGGGATATAAGAGGAAGGCTGCTCGAGGGGTGTGGTGATGGTGGCAATGACATCATCATTTGCCAAAATCTCCAGTTTCCCCTGTCCACATGATCCACAAGAGGTACGTTTACGAATTTTTCCACCCTGGGACCCGGTTTCAAAAAAGTGCGTTTCAGGGCTATGTGTTTACGGGATTCATCTGGAGGCCAAAACAATGCAAAACATCTGAATTTATCCCAAAATGCGTTTTCGTGTGGATGGCCCCTGTATCTTTCCTTCACACCTGTCTCTCCCCCAGTCTGTCACTGAAGCTGCTCCTCAGTCCCTTCAGGTCACCATGGAGGGGGGTCCGACTCATCGTCCAGCATGGAGGACAGTTCAGCCAGAACTCCCCTGTCATCCACCTCTCCCACTGAGTCCAAGGGGCAGCCCAGGACAGAGCTGGACTCCTAATGATCTTATCCAGCTTCTTCCTTTCCCTCTCTGCGATGCCACTGCTCCAGCAGACCACTCCACACAGGATGATGACGCCACCACAGAGCCTGCAGAGTGCGGCCAGTTCAAACATCTTATATGGCAGTGATCCCACGTTGCCCTTGGTAACCGAGGGGAGAACAGCACTGAGTAGTGAAGTGTCTCTTCTCTTCTCAATGTAGGTTTCCTGCTCGTCAAAAACTAAAAAAGTGCAATGCTGTCTGAAAAAGTATATACAAAAGTAATCTCTACAAAAAGAGAAGCCAAAAGTGAATTAAATCTCCGCAAAAAGGGAAGCAAAAGTGAATTAAATTTGGAAAAAAAGAGATCTAGTAAGAGCTGTTGCAAGCAGCTGCCAGCTTCAACCGGTGCCGCAAAAAAAAGGAAACAGCTGGATAGTCGAGCGACTCGCCACAAATCCAGCACCCTGAGACTGTACATTAAGCGGAAAGAGATGCCCCTGAGACAGTCCAGCATATAGTAGCAGGGTGTAAGATGCAAGCCGGGTCAGCATATATGGAGAGACACAACCAAGTGGCTGGAACAACTGTACCAAGTATGGAATAGAAGTACCCAAATCCCAATGGGCCGCACCACAGAAGGTGGCTGAGAACAACAGGGCCAAGGTTCTGTGAGACTTCAGCTTCCAGACTGACAAACAGGTCCTGGCTACAGGTCAGGGTTTGAATCCCGATTGGGGCAAAATGCCAGTGAGGGCAAAACACAACTGCATCCAGTAAGGATCCTTGGGCAAGATCCTTAATGTATCAGGCCTACCTCAGGAACATGAGAGTACAGACAAATGACAGAGTCACACCGGCTCGGATGTCGCCCGGGTCAACATGGTCTGCGTCAGGTGCTAGTATACGAGCAAACCCTAGAGAAAAGGGATACATGCAGTGAATGCAAGATGATCACTTCGAAACCCACAATCAAAGCTAACAACGAAACAGCTGTTAGCCCAGTGTTCCAACATCTGCAATAAAAAACTCCTATCACAACTAGAGATTGATGAGATACAACAACAACAATGCGACAACAAGGGGGCGGCAGGACGACAGGTCAGCAGGTGGATGCCACCATCACCCCCACAATCAGAGACTGGGTACCAAGCCCGAACAGTTGTCAGCCTCAGTACAAGAGCTGCTGACCTGAGAAGGAAGATCATGGCACAATTAGAAGCCTGGATCCCCCGACAAATAACAAAGCTGATGTGTAAAGTACCTTCAGAAGAACTACTAATAGATGTGAATGCTGCACTAACAACAATGCCTATGGGAACCATCACTGAGACCAATAAGCTGATACACAGTACAGCAACAGTAATCCTAGAAATGCTTGGCTATAAGATGGGCTCAAACCATAACAGGCAGCATCCACCATGGAGAATACAGTTAGAGAAGAGAAGTCAGCCAGAAAGGCAACATGGTGAATAAAGGGGCACCTAGGAGGTACATCAAGCTCTCCATACCTGTAGCCCTCAAAACTGCCAAACAGAGACTAACAAAAAATGGCCGCTGTGAGGTGAAGTGTGTCACACGCGCTGGTCTGAGCTGGAGCGGAGGGTCGGCACAAACGAGGATGATCTACAGGATCTTACCCGGCGCATCAAAATGCTCGAAAAAGACAACGCATACCTGAAACAACAAGCCGATGATGCCGAAAACCGAAGTCGGGCCTCCAATCTTCGCTTCATTCACGTGCCCGAGAGTGCGGAGGGCAATGACATTCTTGGAGTTATTCAACATCTGATTGTCCAGCTCTTTGGTAAGACCAACTTCCCCACTCCACCGGGCATTGAACAGGCTCATCGCTCCCCATCAGTCACCAAACAAGCCTTCAATGCCAACCCGAGGCCGATCCTGGTCAAATTCTCCCACTTCCAGGATAAGCTGAAGATCCTGAAGTTATCCAGGGAAAAGAGGGAGCTCCTGTTCAATGGCTGTCGGATTCACATTTTTCCTGACTTCAGCGCCAGTCTGGTACAGAAGCGTCGTGAATTTGATTCATATAAGAAAAAACTCCGAGACATGGACTTTAAATACTCTCTGCTTTTCCCCTGCACTCTGAAAGTGATCCACGAGGGTAAGGCGAGACTCTTTCGCTCTCCTGATGAAGTTGATGCTTTCCTTAGCGAATTTTCTGCCACCTCTCCGTAATACTGAACTTGTGAAATGTCACTTTTTTCTTTTTCTTCTTTCTTTTTGTGGTGGCCCTTATTCTCAATTAGATTAACCACACTACTTAGTTGGTTGTGATAATTTACTTTCTGCAGTCGTGCTGCCGTTATGACTGTACATGTTTTGATTTTGTTCTAGTTCAGCTTGACTGCATGGGCTTGATGCCTCCTTTGTTTGCCGTAAATTGTGACGAACCCGGCGACGTAAAACGTGGGTAAAGTGACACATGTCGTAAAACTTATGGGTAAAAAGGAAAGACGATAAAGTTCTAAATGAAAAGACGGAAATGTTAAATGATGGAAGAAAGAGAGAAAGGGAGAAGAAGGGGAATAAGGAATAAATTGAAAAATAAATAAAAGGATCTAAATGGAAAAGGACTTTGTTTTGTTCTCTGTTTTTGTTTACATTATTGCTAAAGCCTTTAAGCTAAATAATAGGCAGTTATTTATTTGTTGATAATGGTGGTGATGAGTCTCCCTACAACTCTAAATTACTTTTTCTTAACCAAGACTGCCTATCTCTCTCTCTTTTTTTTTTTTTTTCCTTCTCTTTCTCTCTCTCTCTCTTCCATTGGTTGTTATTATCATGAGCCAAGCAGACCAGGCAATGAGCTGTAAGGAGTAACACGGCCTGTGAACGTGTCTTATGCTTCCCCTGCTTTCTGTTCTGTATGTATACGTCCATTTGTGTGTGTGGGGGTGTGTGTGTGTGTGTGTGTGTGTTCGTAGTTTGTGTCTCACTCTGCTCTATCCCCGCCTCCCCCCAATGCTCACCAGCTATTACCCCCATCATTGTGATGACGATCTGTGCACACTCTTACTGCCAGATCAAGCACACACTTATTCAGTTATTTTGGAATAATGAAGTGTGCTAAAGGAATGCATATTATTCATCTGAACATCAGGAGCTTGCCACCTAAAATTGACTTATTGAGAGCCTGGCTTACCTATAATAAACCCCATGTGATCACTCTGTCTGAAACTTGGCTAAACAGCAATATTCCTGATGATGAAGTTAAACTTGACAATTATGTTCTGTTTAGGAACGACAGAGGCTCAAGAGGTGGGGGCCTCTTAACATATGTATTCTCAACTTTGACCGCTGAACCTATTCTCCCAAATGAGAATCCCCTGCACTTTGAAGCCCTTTTCGTGAAAATAATTTTACATGAAAATAAACAACTAATTATTGGAAATAGTTACAAATCCCCATCTGCTCCAGCAGAGACTACTGATTGTATTTTGTCTACTATTAATTCTTTAGACTGCACCAGTGAAAAGATTATATTAGGTGACTTCAATTCTAATTGGCTGGATCGCTCCTCTCAAAAAGATCGTAATCTCATAACAACTCATAACTGAACCCACTAGAGTCAGTCCCAGTTCTTCTTCTTTGCTTGACTGGATTTTAGTCTCACATCCTGGTAGAATTTTACAATCTGGGGTTTTACCTGACTCTTTTAGTGACCACTCTATGGTTTTTTGTATTTGGAAAATAAAAATGCCTCATCTTCCTCCTAAATTGATTAAAGTAAGACACTTTCATAAAATGAACCCTGAATACTTCATTCAGGACATATTAAATATAAATTGGGAGAGATTTCAACTAATTCCAACTGTTGAAGACGCTTGGAATTTCTTTTATACTGAGTTTATCGAAATTATCGACAAGCATGCTCCCTGGATATCAGTTAGGGTCAAAGGAAGACATCTACCTTGGATCAAGGGAGATCTCATACACTTGTTCAAACAAAGAGACAAGGCTTGGAAAAAATACCGTAAAACAAAGGATCCTGCTAACTGGAATGCTTATAAGGAGTTAAGGAATAAATGTAAAACTAACACAAGAAATGCTAAGGCAAATTACTATAAGGACTGCTTATCAACTGATTTTAAGAACCCAAAGAAATTTTGGAAGAGAATTAATAGTATAACCAATAAATCCACAAAAAGCCCTACAATGCATATTAGATTAAATAATCAAACTGTGTGTGAACCTTTATTAATTGCAGAGGCATTCAGTCAGCACTTTTCCACTGTTGGCGACTCTCTGTCTGGTTACACTTACTCTGGTCCCATATCGACTCAGAATAGGTGTGGCAGCTCCTTTTGCTTTAAAAATATCTCTCCAACTGATGTTCAGCGGGTTAGCGATAATTTAAATTCCGGATGCAGTGCTGGTCCAGATGGTTTGGAAATTAAGTTCTTTAAGCTTGCCTCTCATATTTTGTCATTTCCACTGGCTGACCTATTTAACTTATCATTCGCAACCTGTGAATAACCCTCCTCATGGAAAAGTGCTAGATTAACCCCTCTTCATAAGGGAGGTGACATCTCAGACATTAATAATTATAGACCAATCTCTATTATCAATAGCATAACAAAAATATTTGAAAAATTAATATTTAATCAACTATCTACATATCTTACAGACTATAACATACCATCTCCATACCAGTCAGGTTTCCGACCTAACCATTCAACCACCACTGCTCTTTTAAAATTTACAAATGACATACTGTCAGCAGCTGACAGCAATAAGCCCACAGGTGCTATATTTATTGACCTTTCAAAAGCATTTGATATGGTTGATCATTATCTTCTTTTAGACAAATTGTATGTTATTGGTCTTTCTACTAACTCATTATTTTTTAATTCATTTCTTCATCATAGAAGTCAGTGTGTTTCTGTTTTGGGAAGTCAGTCAGACTTTAAGATCATTGATAAAGGTGTACCACAGGGTTCCTCACTTGGTCCTTTGTTGTTCTCGATCTTTATTAATGATCTCCCTCAAATCTGTTCTGACTGCCAACTTCATTTATATGCTGATGACACTGTATTATACTCTTCCAGCTCTGATATTGCACAAATTCAACATTCTCTACAGTCTGATTTCAATCTGGTTCAAAGATGGTTTTATTCAAATAAGCTTCTCCTGAACAAAAGGAAATCATATAATATGTTGTTTTGCACTTGATCTGATCATTCTCTGTTAAATAACTGGTCCATTAGCCTTCTTGATGGAACACCAATGGAAAAAGTTGAGGAATTTAAATATCTAGGCCTCTGGCTTGATTCCCAGCTATCTTTTAAATGTCATATTAACTCAATCACCAAGAAAATATTTGGTTGTCTGAAATCACTATCGTTCTGTTGACTGCTTCTCACAAGAAGTCCGGAAAAGAATTATAACACAATTCATTTTCCCAGTACTGGACTATGCCGACGTGATCTATGGCAACACCTTTGAATCAAATCTCCGTCCTCTTGATGTATTATATAACAGTCTTTGTAGGTTTGTGCTCAGGTGTCCTTATAGAACTCATCACTGTCATATGTACAAATCCTTGAACTGGCCTGCTCCCGCTGGTTAACACTCATTTTCAAATGTATTCATTTCAATTTCCCCTCATATTTGAAAGAACTTTTAATTCCTTTTAGGTCTCAATACAGCCTACGACATACTGACCATTTGTTTCTAGTCACACCTAGAATCAGCAAAGAAGTTGGTCGTCGGGCATTCAGATTTAAAGCTCCATCAGATTAGAACAACCTCCCTTCTTCACTTGACTTCCTTTCATATCTTCAAATCATCTTTAACTACGCATTTTCAAACATCCTGCTCTTGTTTCTGATCTGTCTAACTTTTTCTCTCTAGGACTCTACTCATACTTGTTTCCCGTTTGTCTACTTTGCTGTAAATATGTGTGCATTTGTGTACAAATATGTATCTTACACCTTACATATGTATGACAAAAGTATTTATTTGTGTGTATAGTATGCCTATGTGTACAAATTTACTTCTATTTTCTGCAGAGGGATTTATTTGTTTTCCTTATCATACCCTGTCTGTAATGCGGGCTGGTGGGGGTGGAGATGTGGGGGTAGCTTTGGGGGAACATTGTTGGAGTATGAGTGGGTATGTGAGTGTGTGAGTGTCTTTGTGTTTGTGTTTCGGAATCATGTTTAGTACTATTTAGCCCATTATTTTGTACTGTACATTATTGTTAGGACCCCCTCGAAAATGAGATGGCACATCTCAAGGGGCTATCCTTGAAATAAAGAATAAAGAACAGCGCTGGCCACCTGTTGAAAAGGAGGCAGAGGCCAGGACAATAAACAAACTGTTCTCCACTGAACCAGCCAAGGTGTATTCTCAGTGGCAGGGAGGAAATAACAACCAGTCAGACCCACCAAGAGCTGAGGTGGAAGAATACTGGAAGGGTGTATGGGAAAAAGAGGCATCACACAACCCAGATGCCCAATGGCTAGTGGACCTAAGAGCAGACCACAACAGCCTCGCAGAACAAGAACCAGTAACCATCTCAATGGCAGACATCCAAGAAAGAGTGTCAAAGATGAAGAGCTGGACAGCACCAGGCACCGATATGATCCATGCCTACTGGCTGAAGAAATTAAGAGCAGTTCCCCGAGACTGCAGACAGACCAACCTGTGCACCGCCTGGATTGACTACGAGAAAGCTTACGACTCAATGCCACACACATGGATACTGGAATGTCTGGAACTGCATAAAATCAAGAGGACCCTCATCCAGAACTCGATGGGAATGTGGAAGACAACCCTAGAGGCCAACTCAAAGCCAATTGCCCAAGTCAACATCAAATGCAGAATATACCAAGGAGATGAGCTCTGCTTGCTTTGGCTTTGGCTTCACTTTTGAGGAGCTGTTCCATCTTTCCTCTTCATACAGATATTTCCTCCGGAAAGGTGATCAACAATGGCACACTGTGAACAGTGTATAGCAAAACTTCAGAGGAGAATGACTATCTTCAAGTTGCCAGACTATGAATGTTAATGTTGTATTTTTAAAAAAAATCTCGTATTCCAACAGGCCACTAGAAAAAAAAAATCAGTAAAGCTCTTCCAACAAACATTTGTTTCTATTACCGTAGTGCCGTAGTGAAATCACCTCTGTGATTGCCAACCATTGGCAAGATGGCGCCTGCTGCTCCTACAATGGCGTTTTTAGTGTTTTTAACCTTTTGCACCACACAGATCAGGTCTCTGCTGGTGTACGATCGCCAGTTTCTCTTAGATATTCGACATAATGTCTGGACAATGGGTGCGTTTGAGCATGGTGGGCAGAAAACTGTGCCCCCGCTTCTGGCGGGGATCCCGGTTCACCTGTACCGGGCCTTAGCTCTACACCCTCGGCGGAAGTGTCTCCGTCGGCTGGTGAAGCTTAAAGCCTGGCTGGCAGGATCTTTGTCCATTTCCTGGACAGGACTTTGATTAATCCACAACTTCGTTGTGCACCGGCGTTTCCTGGATCCCATCAATGCCTGCCTTGTACCTGTCACCGGATCGTTTGCGGGACTCCAGCCTCGCCGCCCCTGCCCTCCTCGGCTTTCTCAGCGCGGGGTGAACCTCCGGCTCCTGAAGACGCTGTCACGGTCTCGCTGAACCGCAGCCCCCGGCGCCCGCCAGGATCGGCCTGGTGAACGCCAGATCTCTGGTGAACAAAACGTTTATCGTTTAAGGGATTTCTTCAACTCTCGCGGCCTGGATTTCCTCTGCGTGACAGAGACTTGGATCGGTCCCGGTGAGTGCAGCCCTCTGATTGAACTGTTACCGGCTGGCTGTTCCTATTTTAACTCCCTGCGGACGTCGGGTCGTGGAGGAGGAACGGCTACTGTTTTTAAAAATGACTAAGTGTAAGGAGCGTGCCGTCTCATCCTCCTTTTCCAGTTTTGAGGCAAACTTATTTGAGGTGGGTCGCCCCAATCCGTTGCAGTGTGTGGTTATCTACCGACCCCCCAAATACAACAAGGACTTTTTAAATGACTTCTCTGATCTGCTGGCTGAAATTATGCCTAAGTATGATCGTGTCCTCCTTGTTGGGGATTTTAAAATTCATGTGTGTTGTCCTGACAAGCCGTTGGTGATGGACTTTTTAAGAGTCATTGACTCTTTTAATTTGGTGCAGTGTGTGTCTGGTCCCACACACGAACATGGACACACATTAGACCTTGTCCTCTCCCATGGTTTGTCTGTGTCCAACCTGGAAATCTGTGACAGTGTGTTTTCTGATCATTTGCCTGTGGTGTTTGAAGCTGCCTTTTCCTGCACTGAAGTTAAATCTGGCGCTCCTGCTCAGAGCCATCAGATTTTTAACCCCGTCACTGCCGCTCAGTTCGCGTCTGCTTTTAACCAGCTGTGTGTTCCCTCTGGCTTAACATCTGCACACATGGAGGAGCTCAGTTCTTGGTTTCACTCCTCCTGCCAAACCATACTGGACTCTGTGGCTCCACTAAAAATGGTGCAGCCCAAAGTAAAACCTGAGCCCTGGCTTAATGTGAGAACCCGCACAGCTAGACAGGAGTGCCGCAAAGCTGAACGCAGGTGGAAAAAGGACAAGCTGCAGGTTTCATACCAAATTCTAAAAAACTGTTGGCACTGCTACCAGAGCACTGTTAAAGAGGCCAAAAGAGCATACCTGTCCAACCTTATAGACTCTAATCGTCACAACCCGCGTGTGTTATTTAAAACCATCGAGAGTGTCCTAAATCCCCCCCAGCCTGGGGGCATAGAGGCATCCCCCGAAATGTGCAATAGCTTCTTGCACTTTTTCATTGACAAGGTTGCTACTGCAAGGGCTGTCATCTCTACTCCTGCATCTGACCCCTCTGACCCTGTTCCTTGTGTGGCTGTGTTTGATTTGTTTGAGCCTGTGTCTCTTATGGCCTTAGAAGATGTGGTTAGCCAGATTAAGCCATCAGGTTCTCCTTGTGACACTGTCCCACCTCACTTTTTTTAAGGAGGTCTTCCCCCGCATAGGGCAGTCAGTTCTATCAACAGCAGTCTGTCTTCTGGTGTTGTCCCCCCAAAGTTTTAAACACGCTGTGGTGCAACCCCTCCTCAAGAAACCCAGTCTTGATCCTGGTGTGCTAGCCAATTTTAGACCCATCTCTAAATTGCCTTTCATTTCAAAAATCCTGGAAAAAGTTGTTTTTACTCAATTGAAATCATTTCTGGATGAGCATGAGGTCCTGGAGGTCTTCCAGTCAAGTTTTAAAACGATGCATAGCACAGAGTCAGCTCTATTAAGAGTTTTTAATGACATCCTCCTGGCAAATGACTCTGGAGACTACGTGACTCTTGTGCTTCTGGACTTGACTTCGGCTTTTGATACCGTGGACCACAGCATTTTGGTGATTCGATTGCAGCACCTAGTAGGTATTTCTGGCACCGCCTTGGACTGGTTTAAGTCCTACCTGGCAAACAGGACCATGTGCATACGCCTTGGTGGTTCTGAGTCCCGCTCTGCTCCACTGTCATATGGGGTTCCACAGGGTTCAATTTTAGGGCCCCTGCTTTTCTCATTGTATCTGCTTCCCCTGGGTTCCATCCTGAGAAAGCATGGGATCTCTTTTCATTGTTACGCTGATGACAGCCAGATCTATGTGCCACTTAGAAAGAAGGATGCGTTTTCCCTGAAATCGCTTCTTTTATGTCGTGAGGACATTAAAGCTTGGATGTCCTTGAACTTTCTAAGATTTAATGAAAATAAAACTGAAGTGATGGTGTTCAGTCCCGGGCCCCTTGGTGGGAAGCAAATAGTCACAAACTTGGGTTTTAGGATGGACAGCAATTTTAAACTTGACCGGCAAATTGGTGCAATAGTAAAGTCCAGCTTCTTTCACCTTAGGCAGCTGGCAAAGGTGAAGCCTTTCCTTGTACGTAAGCACTTTGAAACAGTAATCCATGGCTTCATTACTTCGCGGTTTGATTACTGTAACGCACTTTATCTTGGAGTCAGCCAATCCTCCCTCGCACGACTCCAGTTGCTTCAAAATGCTGCCACTATTGTCTCTTATGTTTGATGTCTTATATTTTAGGTTGTATTTTAGGTTGTATTTTATGTATTGCACTTTGTGTCAGCCACAGCTGTTTTAAAGGGCTTTATAGATAAAGTTGAGTTGAACTGAGTATTATGCATTTTTAATCCACAGAGGTAGAATATTTCCCACGACCTATAAGAAACAGTTTTTTTTGTGTGTGTGTGATGCCATTTAAGTATTTTGGTCTCCTTAATACACCCATGAGTTATTGGCACAGTGATGTTGTTGGTACCGGTTTACTGTATTATTACTCTATTCTAGGAGGCTTTAATGACAACAGTGCCGCAAATGAAGCCGTGCCTGAAGCTGCTGCTACTGATACAGACTAGACTACTGATACACTCTGACTTTCTCATTTTGAAAACGTCTGTATTCAAAAGATGTGCTAAGACAAAGGCAATGGTTTCATTTTAGACATGTCAGTCATGGGCCAAACACAAAAAGTGGATTGAAAATAATTTAACTAAAAGAATACTACGGGATAATTACATTACACCAGCCTGAGTCTATTATAACTGTACCTTTGCACAAATATATCTGCTTTTTTTTGCACAAACCACTACCTCTCCAGCTCAGTTTTGTTTTCTTCAAAGTCTTTTAAGCGACTATTTATTTGTAAAGTTTACTCCACCACCATACTGTATATACAGAATGTCTTTATATTTCTAGTGCCTTCCATATATATTTTTTATATTAGTATTCTATTTCTTGTATATGTTTTATTTTTCAGGTAACTATTTCCCTGTCTAAGTTGTCACTGTTTTTCTGTATATATATACCTTTTTGCCAAACGCCATGCTACTGTGACAAGGAAATTTCTCATACGTGGGATTAATAAACATATCTTATCTTAGTTGTCCTGAGTGACTGGATTACAGGTTGCGGGGCGGCTGTGGCTCAGTAGGTAGAGCGGGTTGTCCACAAACCAGAGGGTTAGCCGTTCGATCCCCGAATGTGCCACATGTCGAAGTGTCCTTGAGCAAGACACTGAACCCCAGTTGCTCCCAGTGCGTGGCACTGGTGTGTGAATGTGTGTGTGCTTGTGTGAGTGAATGGGTAGATGTGTCTCTGACTGTAAAGCGCTTTGAGTACCAATAGGTAGAAAAGCGCTATATAAAAGCAAGGCCATTTACCATTTGCAAGATTAGCAAAGTAAGCGCTTCACCCAAATTTACTATCCATGGTTATATCTGTTACTGCTAATGATCCCAGCGGAGATATTCCGAAATGACTTGGCAGTATTTAAATCCGCCACATCTTTACCAATTAGTTGAACACGGGAAACACAGTGGAACAGTGGTTAAAAAAAAACATGGGTGCTAGGAGCTAGGTCAGGTTGCCCCACAGGTCAGGACCAACCCTTCATCCAACCATGTAATTTCGTTGTACAGTTGTATAATGACAAATAAAGCACTTCACCTTTTACCTTTTAACACATTGTTTTGTTTGTCTGAATGGGTGAATGGGTCAGTGGCATCTCAACTTTGCACAGCAACAGCTGTCCAGACAGCAGTGCTCTATTTATTTGGGCCTTGAGTTTAGTGTATTGAGTTTAATGCTATGCTAAACAAATTTGACTGTGATACGTGGCACCTGAAAGCTGCTGTATCTCTGTATTGATGTTTGTTGTCTGATCATATTACTGCAGACATTGTGTTCCTGCGCTCCTGGTATCCAGTGTCTGTTCCTCAGCTCTACAACCCTGTCACCTCAGTGCTGCTGCCTGTCGGCCAAAAAGATAGCTGGTTTGGCATGAGGACTCTGGGGCAGCTCAAACAGGACCTGGCCATCCGCAACAAACCCAACATTGACTCTCTTTACAAGGTATAGATGACTCGGCCTGATATATTGTTCATTTAAAAAGTCTACACACATGTTAAATGCCATCTTTTTGTGACAAAATTTAAGGCACAAGTGAGCAGCTTAATGTGCAAGTACAGACATATTGGAACAAGATACAAAATACAAAGTATATACAAGTTACCATACCGTAACCGTATGACTATCCAAAAGGTCCATGAAGAATGTAAACGGACTGTATAAGTAAAGTGACTAAAGTGCAATGTAAACGGTAAAGAGTAATAACAGGTTACAGGGAATATGTATTTACAAGTTATAGCCAAGGTAGAATGGGTAATAAATAATAACAGCCAAGAGTCTCTGGTATGTGTGTGGGGCAAGGGGAGGTTGACTGTGTTATGGTTGTGTGTGAGCTGGAGAAGAGTCAGAGAGAGTGAGAGTGTGTGGGGAAGTGTTGAGGAGGAGGATGGCTTTGGGGACGAAGGTGGCTTTTCTCCTCTGAGTTCTGCAGGCAGGGCAGCGGAGATGTCGTCCAGAGGGGAGCCACTGCAATGCTGAGTGGAGGACGTGTGAGGGGTCTTTGGTGATTTTAACTGCCAAGTTGATTGTCTGTTGGTCATGAATATAAGTAAGAGTTTTTACAGACAGACCAATGATCTTAGACCAAAACAGTGCTCTGCAATCGGTTTCTGTTGTTGAGGCTGATGGAGTGGAACCAGCAGGTTATTGAAGGTGATGATGCTCTCAATGAAATTGTAAATGAAATAAAAAATAATAGAAAGTCTGTAGAATGTCTTTGCTGACTCCGAAGGAGTGGAGTTTCCTCAGGAGGTAGAGACGTTGAGAATTACAGCAGTTTGATAAAGATGGTGTCCAGATATCTGAACTTCCCATGGATGATGATGGTGGTGGCTGCTGTAGTCAGGTTCCTCTGCTTCTTGGAATAAGCCACCACCATCTCCTTGGTTTTACTCAGGTTCAGTTCCAGGCGTGAGCTGTCGCACCACTCTATGAAGTCCTGAAGAGCTGATCCATGGTAATGTGAGGGTCCCAACAGCAGAGACAGGAGTACTATGTCATCAACATACTTGACCTGGTGGCAGTTGGGCTGTGTGGATCTGCAGTCATCGGTGTATAGGATGAAGAGCAGGGGTGATAGCACACAAACCTGGGGGGAGCCATTCGAGGTTAAACGGAGGTCTGAGAAGGTGTTGTTGACCAGTACTCTCTGGGACATGTTGGTGAGAAAGTCCAGGATCCACAGAATTAACTGGTTGTCTAGGTGGAAGCAGGAGGAAAGTTTTGTGGCCAGGATGTATGGCTGCAAGGTCTTGAATGCTGAGGAGAAATCAGCAAACAGTAGTCTGGCTGAAGAGTCGAGGTGCCTCAGAGGATTGTGGATGCTGTCCATGATGAATGTCTTTGCATCATCGTCGCCTTTGCCTGCGCGATATGCAAACTGGAATGGGTCAATCAGGGAGTCTGTTGCTCTGATCATATGGTGTTTTATGATCCTCTCCATGCCTTGAATACTTTCCACTTTGCACTGTTTGATGTTCTTGACAACATGGCTGTCAAGAGGTTTACAGCAATATTAATGAAGCTGCAGGATTTTTTGGCAAGTACTGGCTCTGTTGTACAACACACAGAGCCTGTACACACAGCCTGTGTTCTCATATGGCTGGGTTATGGGGTAGGGTAGCGAGACAGAACCATTTTCTTACAAAGAAAAACATCCAAGCCCAGCTAAATTGTGCAAAAACACATTTGAATTATACCAAAAGCATGTGGGGAAATGTGTTATGGTCTGATGAAACCAAGGTTGAACTTGTTGGCCATAATTCCAAAAGGTATATTTGGCATGTAACAAAAATAACACCATACCGACAATGAAGCATGGTGGCAGCACCATCATGCTTTTGGGGCATTTTTTCTTCATCTGGAACTGGGGCCTTAGCCAAGGTGCAGGGAATTTTGAACAGTTCAAAATACCAGTCAATGTTGGCACCAGGGACGGACTGGCCATCTGACATCTTGACACTGGTCTGGGCCAATCACATTGTTAAACAACCCCTTTCGCTTGGGTCCTGTCTGTGTAGGGCAAAAAATATGGATTACCGTAATAAAACACGCAAGAAGCAGATGAGAAAACGTGAGTGGTGACATCCCTCAAGAAATGGGGTTCACTTGTGTAGTGATCACATATCAGCTGAAGAATCCAGCGATTTCCAAGTGTAATGTCTCGTTTATTTAGCATGTTTTTAACATGATGTCCAACAGAATTCATAAAGGCAAGTTAGGCTAATATGTCTAACATGGATTGCAAATGGGTGTTGCTTACTCAGCACAGCTCTCACAATGAGAAAGAAATTTGGGATTAAACAGTTATTATCACTTATTATTGTTGTTAATTTAATTATAACAGACAGAAGGGTTGTGAGTGGCTTTGTGTCATTTGAGATAAACCTGTTGCCATCAGTTTTTTCTGTGATGATAAAATTTGTGAATATCCCTTATCCTTCTAGCCTGTAGCCCGAACCCAAAGGCATTTCAATCCCCTCCACATTCCCAAGGAACTCCAGAAGGCCCTCCCCTTTAACAGTAAACCCAAACAGCAGCAAGCCAAAGGAAAATTGCCCAGAGACCTCCAGAGGCCCAGCGTCATTCGAGAGCCCCAAGAGAGAAAGGTAAGCACCGGAATCTGCAAATCATTCGTTTTATTAAATTTTACTTGGTTAGCACTAAATTTTAGTAGAAGTACTGCATATGTCTGGACGCTAAAGGATTTGTTTTTATTTAAGCATGTTTTCATACTCATGTTACAGTTTAAAATTAATGAGTTTAATGTGCATATTCAAGTATTTTTCGAAGTGTTTACATCCAAAACCATGAGAAAGGTTTATGAATTACAGCTCTTTAACATGAGGCCATTTCTTTTGCAAGGGACTGAATGTGATTGGACACTTGACTCTAAAGCTGTGTCGTGGACAGGTGTATTAACGAATGCTATATCTAGCCTAGGCTAGTGACTGTTGCGAATAGTGCAGCTGACAAATAGGGCAAGACCTAGTGAAAGTGCATAGATTGCTTTTTACTAAATATCACGGGACTGATCTAATTCTAGGCTCAATTTGTCAGTCTCCTGTGAATTTCCAGGCACCTTCAGCATCACCATCAGGTCAACAGGCCAGTAATTTTGTGAGCACATCATCGACTTGCCTTGTGTTGTCTGATACTAAGGTCTTGTCCGATCATATCACATGTTTTACGTCTTGTCATCTGTGGAGGATAAAACAAGTAACAAGCCTGTTTTTTCCAATGTAAAGAGTAAAAAGTACAAATATGTGTGTACAAATGTAGGGAGTAAAAGTACAGATACCTGAAAAATCTACTTAAGTACACTAACAAAGTATTTGTACTTTGTTACTTCCCACGTCTGCATACAAGTTTGCTTTACCCCAGCAGAGTACACTACAGCATAGCAGCAGCTGGAGGTAGGTATCATGGCAGGCTGTATTATTTCTTCACTACCCTTTACAATGGCAATGGAGGTCATTATTCGGGCCAGTACAGAAAGCACAGGCAGGCCATGTACAGAAAGGGTGTGGAGGCCTAGGGCTGTATGCGGGGTAACCTCTATGCAGGCATTAGGGGTGGAAAGGAGAAAGATGGTAGTGGAAGAGGTACACATTATCTTATGCTGCCTGCTCACTGTGCACCTGTGTATGTACGCTTAGCCATATTCTGATAGGTTGTAGGGTTAGTCTTTCCCAAGAACAATACATCTGGCATCACAACCGGGTGCTGAAATGTTTAGCAGTGGCAACTGAGGAAAATGAGTGAGAGTAAATTCCATGGCTGTTAACAAAGAGAATACACTCCAAGTTTGTACGGGAGAGTGAAAAGGCTAGAGTAGCAAGCATCAGACATAAAATGGGACAGCTAAGTGTAGGAGGAGCGGTGGACTTAAATGAGCTGCTAGTTATTCCAACTGAGATCAGATCTGGTGTTGTGGTCTGAGCAAGAAAAAGTAGTCTGTTTCATAGAACTTACTGTCCCGTGGGAAGATGCATCAGGGAAGGGAGGTGCCCACCTGAAAACCACAAAGACATGCTGCATACTGCTGTTGACGTGGCCAGGTATCAGATGAGTTTATGCTGGTTGGTAGTGATGTTTTTTTTTGTTTAGCTGCTGAGCGGACCATACAAGACAGCAGCGTTTGGTTAGCTTACATTTCACAAGGTTTGAATTGTCCACTGTCTGCTTCTGAGTGGGACATACGAGCCAACAGCATTTACTTTCTTTCTTTTTTTTTTTTTACTTCATTTAGATTGTAGGTTTAATCGTCACATTTCGTAACTGTAGGTTTGTTAGGGTTTCTCATTTGGACAGGGCCTCGGATCTTGGCACAAGCCATTATGTAGGGATACATTCTGTGGTTGACTCCAAGTGTGGTATTTACACACACAAAATATGTGGTCACACATCCGCTCGAAGCAAGTGAAAACCACCCTTAAGTTACTAATGCAAAACAAATCAATCTGAGAGATTAGAGGAATGTCGAGAGTGGCCAAATCAACACAACCGTCAGGAGAGTTTTCATTGACAAAGTTTACCATATGGAGTGGACTTTACAATAGAGAATAAAACGGTTCTCTGGTAGGTGCAAACCATTCATAAGCTTGAAGAATTGAAAGTCCAGAACGGATTTGATCAAAAAACTAATGAAAAAACTTTGCACAAGTTGAAATAATAAATCTAAGGTGGAGGCAGTATGATGGCATCGACTTGCATTCCACTAGTACTGGGTCACTAGTATTTATTAATGATTTGACAGAAGAGGTGAACAGCTGCATCACACCCAGTGTATAGAGGCATACACTGCTAGGTGGGCATGAAGACACTAAAATTCAGACAATTGAAGAAAAGCTGATGGGACAGTGCCCATGAACAATGACCTAAAACCTAATAATTCTCAGGCCCTCTTCAGACCGGATATTAACATCTGTCCTGAGTGATTAGATCACAGGTTTCCAGCTTTATGTATGTCACACCTGGCATTCAGATGTATCGAGTTGCCACCTGAGATCCAATCACAGTTTTGCCCTCTGTATATAAATAAATACTAATTAGAATGAGTATGCACAGTGCCAGCAACTGCTGCCAACTTGTATTTCACTTGTTGAAGACTCCAAAAAAATTTTTCCCAAAAAGGCAACTGGACTTTTAGATTTTGGAGAAGACGTTTCACCACTCATCTGAGTAGCTTCTTCAGTTTTGAGGGACTGGTGGGAAGTCTGAGGTTTAAATAGGGAACTCCTCCTGAGAAACCTTGCTTGCTTGTGCAAGGTATACAAGTCTAGTTGCCTTTTTGGGAAAAAAATTTTTTGGATTACCATGACCTTGATGACTGAGAACCTTCACAGACTTGTTGAAGACTGTTTAAAAAAAAAAAAAAAAAAAATTAAAAAAATCTGTTACTGTTCAAATATTTCTGAGCAACTGACATAGTAAGGTCAAAAGAATGAAAAACCCAGAAATCCAAAAATGCCTTCTTGAGTGAAACAATGGTTTGGGAGAGTGGCTGTCAAGTTTAGTGATGCCAAAGATCAGAAAGGAGAGGAAAAAATAACTACAGGCATCCGCATGCAGTTTTGGAATGTAAATCACATCTCATTATTTCTTTCTAGTACTCATGTACTGTATGCTACTACTGATTAGCATGTTATTAGCTTTGTCTGCTTTTCCCTTCCCCCTCTGCTCCTCCACCATATTCTTGTGACTGTCTCAGGCATGTGTCAGTTACGTGTTCCTGTAGAAATGCATACTACTCATCTGTTGTCCTGGCCTCATCAACCTGCCTAGCTTTCATGGCTTACAGTCATCCTTTCCTACCTGAATATACACTGCCTGGCCAAAAATAAGTCGTCCCCTGGCTTTAACTGAGCAGATAGATATGAGCCTCCTATTGGACAATTACTGCATGGGTGATTATCTTTTAAATAGGCACAAGTTATTTAACCCCAACTGATGCAGTGAATAACTTCTTATTTCTTAAACAACTATTTCGAAAGAAAACATTCTGTTTCTGTGGAAAAGATGTTAGTCAGTTTGAGAAGGGTCAAATCACTGGCATACATCAAGGGGATGTATGCCAGTATGCCACCCCAACTTGCTACAAGTACGACTAATGATAAAATACCCCTAGAGTCAGCGAGAGCAGGGGCGGAAGATGACTCAGTTTGGACTGACACAGCTTTTGACCCAGGATTGAATTTGACACTGAGTAGGCAAGGCACGTTACTGGAAGCTACTAGTCCAGATGGAGATGGAAAGAAGCAGCAGGTTTGTGTGTGTGGCTGGCAGAAGGTAACAACAATGAAGGGCCTCAGAATCCATCAAGGGAGGAAAAAGTGCTTGGCAGAGGGAACACAGGGCATTGATAGCTACTTCTTAAGAAGTGCATTAAGTCAGTCGGTTGAAGTCCAGCGACAGGAGTTAACACACAGTTCGCAGGACATCAGCACCCCTAATGTTGAAGCAGGTGCAAGCACTGAGGCAGACAGAGAGGTTAGCCAGCCAAAAAGGGAGAAAATTAGCAGTCAGAAAGGAAGGATCAAATGGCCAGGTGCAGCAGATATTAGGCAGTGGGAAGATATCAAAAGCGATTTGGTTTGTGTACTAGGTAGGCTTAAAGGGACAGCGGAGAGTAAGTTGGAGAAAATGGGAGATCTCATTTATGATTACGATAAGGAAAGATTTGGTGTGGCCGAAAAACAGAAGAAGCAAAAGGGACAGGTGGTTAGGTCGAGGCGTCAGCAAGAGATTGATAGACTCATACAGGAGAGGAGACTCCTTAAGAGGCAGTGGAGGAAAGCTACAGTTGAAGAGAAGGAAGGTATTGATTGTTTACAGGCAGATGTTAGGAAGCGGTTGGCAGCGTTAAGAAGGGCGGAGAAAATTAGCAAAAATAGGAAAAGGAAAGAGCGGGCTAGAGTAGCATTTTATAAGGACCCATTTAGGTTTGTGAAGTCACTATTTAGTAAGGAAAAGAATGGTAGCCTTGCGGTACCAAAAGAGAAGCTAGAGGAGTACTTGGAGGAGGTGCATAAAGATGCGAACAGGTTTAGAAAGTTGTCTCTACCCTCTGATATTCCACCTATTGGTGAAATTGTTAGCCAGTGTGATGACAGCCCACCAAGGTGGAAAGAGGTTCAGTTTGTGGTAAGACGCGCAAGAGCCTCTTCAGCCCCGGGACCTAATGGGGTTCCCTACCGGCTGTACAAGAGTGCACCAGATGTGTTGAGGTTCTTGTGGAAATTAATGAAGGTAGTGTGGAAGAAACAGGTTATTCCCAAGGCCTGGCGCAGGGCAGGGGAAAAAAATCCTGATGATTGTGATTGGTGTAAGAGCATATTCACATGTACAGTCTAAAGGGAACTCAAGCGATTGGGACTGAACAGGTGTGTAGCCTTAAAATGGGAACTACTATTTTTCTTACATCAGCGTATATCCATATAGCGGGAGTGACTGGTGCATCAAGACTTGTTGTCATTACCTGGGGGTTGGCTTGTTTACCTGTAGTTTGCTATTGCGATAGTTCGTCCACAACCTCAGAAGCTGAAAAATATTCAGCCATGTTGCAACAAAACTGGCAGTAGCAAATTACAGGTAAACAAGACGACTGTTGCGGGTGCACACGCTGCTCAGAGATGACATCTTCCAGGTCAGAAGACAGGTCAATCTACAGACCCTCGATGATGATAACGGGTAATAGCAACAAGCAACAAAATCATAACAAAATATTGGCGAAATGAACAAGTTTTGTGGCAGATAATGCGTTATTTAGAGGCTGTCTCGATGTCCCAGTCACTCCCACTATATGGATATACGCTGATCTAATTATCTCCTGAAGGAGTGCAAATAACACAAAAGTTATATGGCTGAATAAATGTTCGTAATTTATGCTAGAAATAAGGTCCAGGTTGTAAAAAAAAAACGTAGTTCCCATTTAAGAAAACCACCAATCAGTGAGGGTAACTGGGAAAAAAGGGTTCAATTTGCTAGGGAGCATAAAAATTGGACTGTGGAGCAATGAAAAAGGTCATGTGGTCTGATGTATCCAGATTCCACAGCGATGGGCACATCAGGGTAAGAAGAAAGACAGATGAAGTGATGCACAGATCATGCGTAGTGTCTACTGTACAAGCCTGTAGTGGCAGTGCTATGATCTGGTGCATTTGCAGAGGTCTAGGTTCAGCAACATTATTTGTCCAAGGAATGAGGTCCGCTGACTACCTGAATATATTGACTGGCCGCGTGATTCAATCAGTGGATTTTATTTTTTCCTGATGGCGTGGACATATTCCAACATGGCAGTGCCAGGATTCATCGGGCTCAAATTGTGAAAGAGTGGTTCAGGGACAAGGAGACATTATTTTCACACGTGGATTGCCCACCACAGAGTCCAGATCTTAACCCCATTGAGAATGTGGATGTGCTGTAGAAGGCTTTCCACAGTGGTCAGACTCTCCCATTTTCAATACAAGATGTTGGTGAAAAATGAATGCAACAACGGATGGAAATGAATCGTTGCAAAAGCCACAGTTGCAAAGCAAAAGTCAGTCCAAAGAAATAGAAGAGTGTTTGTATGTTTTGGTGGCGACTTTTTTTTGTCAGTGTAATTCGCCAACCTGCCAATAACACCTCTTGTGTTCAATCATTATGGTAGCTAACTCACCTGTAATAGAGCTACTGTTTACACTAACAGTTTTATGCCCCTATGCTCTTGTTTGTTTCTTGTTGATTATTTTTCAATCTTTCATGTAACATCATCAGTACTTGTACTCATACTTGGGCATACTTACAGACTTTTCTGGGGGGTTTAGGCTGGGTTCTGTAAAATGCCATTACACTTTGTATTGTTATTGATGCTATATTAATAGAATTTAATTAACAACAAATGCAGTTGAGAACTGTTTTGGTTGTCTGATTTCACCATTGAAATGACTGAAATATTGGCCAAAATCATCTCAACAAACATTGAGCATTTCTTCAAGATGATGTTATGGCTACTGTTTGCAGTAAAACATTATTTTGCCTTTGTTCCATTTTCAATAGGTGGTAGCGCTGCTCCATGCCTTGAGCACAGTCCACAGTTACAAGAGGAAAAAGGCCTATAAGGTGCAGCATGTCAAACACAAGGAGTTTCTCCAGCAGAAAGAGAAAGAGGAAGAAGGCAAGCTGAAAAGACAGAAGCAGGCGCAGAAAAAAATGTATCAGATCATGGGCCAGAAGGACCAGAAAAACCACAGATCCAGTCTAAAGGCGGCACAAGAAGATGACTAATTCACAGCATCTGGCATGAGGTGAAGTGCTTCAGATTCTGGCTGAGATACTGGGTCTGGCTATGGCTTCTCAACTGTAACAGGTTTTATGATTCAGTTTATTTGTCCCCGGGGGGCAGTTTGAGGCTCAGGTGAGCAGCATGAGGTGCAACTTGTCTTGTTCTTTTCTATAATATTGATCTGAAGATGGCTGTAGAAACAAACTGTATCTGCCATTTGGACTTTGTTTAAATAAAACACAATACCAGCCAAAAATGCGACCCCTGTTCTGCTTTAACAGATTCAGATGCGGTAGAGCCATCAGATGTTTTAATCTGATTTATTTTCTCGGTAGGTAGGTAGGTAGGTAGGTATTTAGGTAGGTAGGTAGGTATTTAGGTAGGTAGGTAGGTATTTAGGTAGGTAGGTAGGTAGGTAGGTAGATAGGTAGATACTTTATTAATCCCAGGGGAAATTCAAAGCATCCAGTAGCAGTAACATACAATAATAATAAATATGAGAGCTACCAAAACAGTCAACCACATGTATCCAAGTAGACAGACATGTCAAAAGTCAGTCATCAATATCAGAGATGATCATGTGAGGGTTTGTCTCCTTGGAAATTATAGTCCATAATTATAGTTTTTGTGTTCTGTGATGTCATATGAAACTTATCAAATCTAATAAGCAGAATTTTCAAGTACTGTGTCAGTAGTTCTCTTTTGTGATGTGATCTCTTCATTATGTTTGTATCATGTTCTTTTGAAAGGTGACAGTTGCCTTGATTTTCATCTTTGTAGAAGATGCCCGAAGGTTCTGTGCCAAAATGTGTGACTTTGAGCTATTCATAATTCCCTCCACCTATGCTAAAGCCTGAGTTCAAGCTGAAGAAAAAAAAAAAAGCAACCCTGAAATAATATGATGTGACCCCCATGCTTCACTGGTGGTGTTTTGCTGATGTGTTGTTTTTGAATCCAACATACCGTTTGCAATTTTGAGGAAATGTTAGGCTTTAATAAATGATGTCAATCTTGATCTTATCACAACATGGTTTTGGGAGACCGGATATGTGTGTGGCCCTTGTTTAAGGATGAAGCCAGCACATGTTGTAATGCAATTCTCTCTGAAAACCTGAGAAAGATGGGTTGTGCCAGACATTGTTCAGAATAACAGCGTGATTTAATTAAAATGTTGATTGGAGAGGGGAAAACATATGAAGTGCAGAAAATGATAAGCTGCTCAGCTAAAATGATCTCCAATGCTTTAAAATGGAAAGCCAAGCTAGAGAGACGTGGAAGAAAACGGAAGACTACCATTCAATGGATCGAACAATAGCCAGAATGGCAAAGGCTCCAGGGAGATCAGAGACGGTCTGAAGTTACCTGCGAGTACTGTGACAATTAGAAGACGCTTGTGTGAGGCTAATCTATCGGCAAGAAGCCCCCGCAAAGTCCTACTGTTAAAAGAAAAGACATGCGGAAGAGGATGCAGTTTGCCAAAGAACATATCGATTGGCCTAAAGAGAATGGTGTCGGGCCAATTTATCGTATACCAGGGATTATGGATCAGTTTGCTTATATCAGAATACTTGAAGAGGTCATGCTGCCTTAAACTGAAGAGGGAATGCCCTTGAAATGGGTGTTTCAATAAGACAACGGCCCCAAACACACCAGTAAGTGAGCAGCATCTTGGTTCCAGACCAACAAAATTAAGGTTATGGAGGGGCCAGCCCAATCCCCGGACCTTAATCCAATAGAAAACTTGTGGGGTGACATCAAAAATGCTGTTTCTAAGGCAAAACCAAGAAATGCAGAGGAATTGTGGAACATTGTCAAATTATCCTGGGCTGGAATACCTGTTTACAGGTTCCAGAAGTTGGTCGACTCCATGCAGCACAGATGTGAAGCAGTTCTCAAAAACAGTGGTTGTGCAACTAAATATTAGTGAAGTGATTCACAGGAATGCTAAATCTTAACGTTTTTTCAGTTTCAGTAAATAGTGGAGTTTGTAATGAAAAATGCAGACACTGCTATTTTTTTGAACAGCCCAATATTGTTTTTTTCCGTCAAGTAATTAAAATACTGATACTTTTTTCTTCATGATGTAAAATATAATGTGCAGTGTTCCCAATGAATGGAAATAACAAATATAAGGATTCTGAGCTTTATTCACGTTTTAAAAAACACTGCTCTCATGTTAAGCATAACTGTATGTGTGTATATATGTATATATACATACAAATATACACACACGTACAGTATACAAACATATATACGTGTGTGTATGTATGTACACTATATTACCAAAAGTATTCGCTCACCCATTCAAATGATCAGAATCAGGTGTTCTAATCACTTGGCCTGGCCCCAGGTGTATAAATTCAAGCACGAAGGCATGCAGACTGTGAAACAAGACATTTGTGAAAGAATGGGCCGCTCTCAGGAGCTCAGTGAATTCCAGCGTGGAACTGTCATAGGATGCCACTTGTGCAACAAATCCAGTCGTGAAATTTCCTCGCTCCTAAATATTCCACAGTCAACTGTCAGCTCTATTATAACAAAATGGAAGCGTTTGGGAACAACAGCAACTCAGCCACGAAGTGGTAGGCCACGTAAAGTGACGGAGAGGGGTCAGCGGATGCTGAAGCGCATAGTGCAAAGAGGTCGCCGACTTTCTGCACAGTCAATTGCTACAGAGCTACAAACTTCATGTGACCTTCAGATTAGCCCAAGTACAGTACGCAGAGAGCTTCATGGAATGGGTTTCCATGGCCGAGCAGCTGCAGCCAAGCCACACATCACCAAGTGCAATGCAAGGCGTCGGATGCAATGGTGTAAAGCACGCCGCCACTGGCCTCTAGAGCAGTGGAGACGCGTTCTCTGGAGTGATGAATCACGCTTTTCCATCTGGCAATCTGATGGACGAGTCTGGGTTTGGAGGTTGCCAGGAGAACGGTACATTTCAGATTGCATTGTGCCAACTGTGAAATTTGGTGGAGGAGGAATTATGGTATGGGGTTGTTTTTCAGGAGCTGGGCTTGGCCCCTTAGTTCCAGTGAAAGGAACATTGAATGCTTCAGGATACCAAAACATTTTGGACAATTCCATGCTCCCAACCTTGTGGGAACAGTTTGGAGCGGGCCCCTTCCTCTTCCAACATGACTGTGCACCAGTGCACAAAGCAAGGTCCATAAAGACGTGGATGACAGAGTCTGGTGTGGATGAACTTGACTGGCCTGCACAGAGTCCTGACCTGAACCCGATAGAACACCTTTGTGATGAATTAGAGCGGAGACTGAGAGCCAGGCCTTCTCGACCAACATCAGTGTGTGACCTCACCAATGCGCTTTTGGAAGAATGGTCAAAAATTCCTATAAACACTCTCCTCAACCTTTTGGACAGTCTTCCCAGAGGAGTTGAAGCTGTAATAGCTGCAAAAGGTGGACCGACATCATATTGAATTCTATGAGTTAGGAATGGGATGGCACTTCAGTTCATAGAATGAGTAAAGGCAGGTGAGCGAATACTTTTGGTAATATAGTGTATGTTCATAGTACCTCCCTCAATCATTATGAAGATGTATGCTATCTGTAGATGTATGCTATCTGACTGTGTTCAAATGAGTTCAAAGAATCCACACATATGGCCTATATATTTTTTAAAACGACAGACATGCAATATGATGTTTTGCTTAATTTAGCAACAAAGCTAGACGATAGTTGCTAACGTTCACTGGTTAAGACGGCTGGAATGCACACACACAGTTCTAGGCTGCGTCTCAAATCGCGTACTTCTGCACTTAAAATACCTAATTTGAGTACGTGAGGGTGTTCACACCAACGAGACGAAGTGCACTGCAAGTACCCGGATGGTGTACTCAAAACGGTCAAAATGCTGAGTGTGGAACGATGGACACTTTTCACCCTAAACGGTAGCCATCTTGGCTACGAAGCGGAAGGGGAGGGACTATCAACCCAATTCAAACTTTTTTTTTAATAAAAACCGGTCCATTTTGTGTTTTACGCTAGCTAGCGGAGCTTACGTCGCCTGCCTGCAAACGTGCGCTGCGGTCAAGTTTTGTAAATAATTCCACATGGCCACTTTCATTCGCGCTCTCCGTGATTCAGCTGCGTGAAATGTATTACAACTTATCGCCACGAGATGGCAGTTTAAGTCTGCTGTAGCATTGTCGGTAAACAGTGGAGTGGATTGCATTCAAAGGCAAGTGGCAGTGTGATGCTGTAAGCTACCATGCGAGTCGCCAATTATAGCTTGACGAGCCGCGCAATGAGTAACTGTGGGTTAAACCAACACTCCGGTGGACGCTTCTTCGTTGGTGTTCAGCGGTTTCTTCTTCCGGTCGGCGGACTGGGAATCGAAACTAGGAAGGGAAAATTAAACTTTTGAACGATTCCGGGAAAATCGCAAAGCTAGTCCTGGTTCCAATCGATTCTCGATACTCGATACCCAAGCCTAATCATGATACATACTTATGTTATCGATATGAATATGACTGTCACAAACATCTTTTAATGAACACACTGATTCTCGGATGGCCAGCTCCACCCGATAGATAAATAGCAACAGGCGAATACGTATCAAGTGCCAACGTAGAAAGGGCCTACTTAACACGAGTGCACAGCAAAATTCCGATTGGATGTAATGTTGATTGACATTGGCTTTGCTCAGTCAAAATCCAGTCCAGAGGGGTATTACACAAAACTAGGATAAGGGATTAAGCCGGGATATGTTGATTATCCCGGCTTAATTTAGCCTCAAGTCGGTTGCATGAAAGTAGCTTAAATTACTATGGTGATTTATTCTCTGCAGCTAGCCTGCTCCAGACCAGGCTAACAGCCAGGCTAAGATTAATCCTGGTGATCCACCTGTATTTCCACCGTCAATCCTGTGAGGATTTAATGTGTTTTACAGCATGACCATGGTCTTTCTAAGTATGTTGCATCATTTTAATTATTCTGTATTAAAATATTACATGTTTATAGTAATTTATCATTTTATTTAAATCTGTTGGCTGTTTGTAATTGCAATAATCTTTTTATATTGATTTAAGTGGTAGTATTATTACTCAGGCCAAGTGTTATATTGCTGATGAAGCCTGCTAGTCAAATTGCCGTCAGAGATTTCATAAATATGTGTTTTATTGCAGTAATTGAGATTACAAAACACAGCTGATGAAGTTGCAAAAGTGTTTTCAATGAAATCTGTGACAAGGGCCATATAGTATATATAGGTCCAACTCCCATTCACCTGTTCCCTCTTCATAATGGCTTGCCCCTTTTTTGGAGGATGTGCTGGATGAGGAAGCCCTAATCCTCAGACTGTACCACAGATGGTCTGTGTTACATTCAGATGGTTTGCAAGTGGGAGCTTCCTTTATTCTGTTGATGATGCAGAGAACCTCAATAAAGGAACCATTAGCTGCACAATAAGATGTGTTTGTCTGGCACTGAATATTATTAGCAACATGTTCATCACCTTCCCTGGCTACAGAAGACCCCTCTACATCAAGGAGCAGTTTTACATGATTTCAGGTCACTTCAATTTCAATGTGCAACCATTAGTTTCTAATTTGATCAGTTACAGTTAGATACTCACTATTCTTTGTTACTGTAAGCACCTTGGACATCGTATGTCTAACTCTGCCGTGTTTTCTAAATGATATCTTGTATAGTTAGGTGAATTCTCTGGTGTGCTGCTGGGAGACAAAGGAGTGGCTGTTGATGTTGCTCCCATCTTCCCAGTCAACATTAATGGCTGACTCATGAGGGATTTTTTTCACTTCATTTTTGGATTTAGCCTCTTTAGTTAATAAAAGATCTTAAATGTCACTTTTTGGTGTGTGCATTTTGTTTAGCATTGGTGGTTCTCTTTTAAATTCTACTTGACATTCATGAAAGAGGAAATGTGAAACATGAAATTTTTTATTTTATTTATTAGGCAGTCCTCCTTTGTCTTGGTTGCATGGATCCTGGAATAGAGAGAGCAAAAGCAACAAAGATTAAAACATTGTATTGCACTTATGGTTACTGTGTACACTGAAATACTCACTTCTCTTTCTAGTTTCTGGATTTCCAGGTCCAGTTTCCTGAGTGTCCGGCGTTTAATTTCAAGATCCAGCTCCATTTCTTGGAGCTCTCTGTTCTCGAGTCTAATTTTAATGTCTGCCAGCTCTATCTATCTGTCTCTCCAAGTGCTTGCTGTACACAGTTCTGACAGTTTGTGACGTCTGTAAAAGAAATGTCAGTTAGCACAGCAGGATTTGTGCATAATGTAGATTTACTTTGGCCAATACTCACAATGTTACCAGGCTGCTTAGGAGACTGTGCACCACATCACTGACTTCATATTCTTTATGGACTAAATTAACAGGATATTTCTATAAACACCTCAAGCCTTCTGGAGTCCAGTGACACAGTCTCCTCATCTGCAGAAGTACATTAAATGGAGCACCAGCTCCTCTGCTGGGGTCATGTCCTGGCTGGGTCAGCCGCCCCGTGCCAGTTCCATGGGCCTGCAAAATGTTCTTCTATTTCATTTTAATTTGCTGCCAGATAATTTAATGTTCAGACAAGTTTGTTCTTTATAAAGGATAGAAAGATAAAATAGATAAAAACGTAACATGAGAAAAATAGATTAAACACACACATTGTGGATAATTGTTTGCACGTAATCATACTCTACATTTCCCGAGTAACTTCTAACTCCTTTAGTCCTTTTTAATTGTAGCTTAATTATGACAGTTCCAATGGAGCACTGTTTATTAATTGTACAGTTTTGGACTACTTACGCATTAAGCCGGTCCGCTATTGTCTGCCTTCTCGCGGTCTTCTATTGAATTTTTCACTTCTTCGTAAAACTGCATGAGGAGCTGTTGTTCCGCGGCCGTGACGTATGACGCGCGACTTTTTTCCACGTTGGTTCTCATCAGTGATTCTGTGAGCGATTACGAGGTCTATTGAAGTGTGCCGTGAACACGCACTTATCCCCGCTATCTTCATCTGGTTTAACATAGCCGCGCCTTTTTATCCTGGCTCAGCAAACGTGCAACCAATTAAGCCAGGATGCGCCGAGCAGGCTAGGTCAAGCCGGGTTTACTCAGTTATCCTGGATTTCTTTATCCTAGTTTTGTGCAATACCCCTCAGGTGGGTAACTTCCCTGTTTTGAAAATGAACGTAGCGAATGGGTGACGTTGTATCATTCAACAACCTAAATTGGAAAATTAGCTGCAGGAAAATGAAGAGGAGCTATCCATCTGGTAGTGAAAAGAAGAAGGGAAAAAAAGGAGCAAAAATAAAGAAAGACAGTGGTAAGTGGAGCAGATAATGATTTAAGCATAACATTAACAGTAGGCCTAAATGACTGCTGCTATTGAAAAATGCTGCTACTTTGTCTAACGGGACCGAATTGAATGGCATGATAGCAATGAATAATGAAAGCTATGCCCAAGGAGAACAATTAAACATCTCTTTCATATCTCTCCTCAGGATCATTTCTCAAATTTATAACAAAACAGACAAAGCAATTTATTGTATTTTATTATACAAATATTTTATATATTTTTTCATTTATTTATTCTTTACTTTTATTATTTTATATTTTCCAAAATAACAAGGTTGTAAATGTTTAGAGCATTTGGAATTAAAAAAGGTTTTATTTCATACATTTTTCGTTGGTGTCAAATTATTTATAGCCTAACATAATGGTGATGAACACTGGCTGGTAGGGCCCCATAGGAATTTTTGCTTGGGGCCCCCACAGACTCGAGAATCACCTCTGCCTCCAGGCACCCCAGTGTAGTTTTGTTTATTTGGTTAGGTTGTGTTCTGTTGGTTCTTTTGTTTAAGTAAATGTATGGTAATTTAAATGGTCGCTGTGTGATCTCCCTATTTGATTGTGCTCTCCAACCAGTTGGAAATAACAGAGGATTCTCAGGATCTTTGGAAATATGGGTGTGATGGTTGTGTTTCTGTGGTTTCTGTGTCCGCGTTTCGTTTGTCTCTTGTCTTCCTGTTTCCTGTTTTATTTTGTTTTTGACTTCCTATTTTGCTCCCTGTGTTTCTGTGTTGATTGTGTAATTGGTTTCACCTTGTGTCTCTTGATTTCTGTATTTCTGTCACCTGTGTCTCGTCACCCCTCTCTTCCTCATGTGTGCATATAGCCCTGCCTTCCCCTTTGTTCCCGTTGCGTCATTCCACATGTTTTTCTCACTCTATATATCTAATATATCAATAAAAGTTGAGTAATATTAATTGCAGCATCAATTACGGCGTCAGCATGGTCCCGAAGGGACTTGGGGGAGCAAAGTCCCAAGGGGTTTGTGGACCCAACCTGTGGCCTCCTATGGTGACAGGCAGCAGGAGCAGAGGGAGCCACTGAAGTTACTTTATGTTTTGTTTTCAGGCGATTTGTGGGGTGGAAGATACATATTGCATATCCACTGGCAGGTGCCTGATAGTCAATATGACTTAAAATCTGGGGTATTGAAAGTACTTAATAAGCCTTTCAGTGCTTCATATTCTTTAGAAATCAGCAGTCTATATGTCAGCTACTGCTATTTGTTGATGTGTTACAGGTTTAAATTTAAACCAATTGGATTTCTCGCTTTGACAGTTGTGCACACATAATATATCTCCACCCCATTCACACACAAGGACATGTATATTTGCATGTACATACCCCAGTGGCTGGACTCCCACACACAGAAAGTATGTGGGCTACAAAAGTAAGATGTTCAGAGTTCAGACCAGGAGGCAGAGTTGTAGTCTTACACACTTCTCTGCTGCTTCTCTAGCACCGTCGCACAACCAAAATTCTATAAACTCTATAGATGTTCAGATTATTTAAACCAAGAAATAACAACAGAGGAGTCACTCATTTGAACCTGATACAAATCAGAACAACTTCACTGGCAGAACAGAAGAATAGGAAAATTAAATGTGGTCTTTTAAATATCAGATCTCTCTCATCCAAATCTCTTTTAGTGAATGATCTGATAACTGATCATCAGATTGATCTATTTAGTTTGACTGAAACGTGGCTGCAGGATGATGAATATGTTAGTTTAAATGAGTCTACGCCACCCAGTCATAGTAATTATCACATTCCTAGAAGCACAGGTAGAGGAGGAGGAGTGGCAGCAATCTTCCACTCTGATTTATCTATTAATCCTAGACCTAAGGAGAGCTTTAATTCATTTGAAAGTCTTACCCTTAGTCTTGCTCATCCAGACCGGAAGACACAAAAACCAATTCTTTTTGTTGTGGTATATCGCCCACCTGCTCCCTATTCTGAGTTTTTAGCTGAATTCTCTGAGTTTCTGTGTGATTTAGTTCTTAGAACAGATAAAGTCATTATAGTAGGTGACTTTAACATCCATGTTGATGTTGTCAGTGACAGCCTTAGCTCGTCATTTACATCATTATTAGATTCAATTGGCTTTTCTCAGAATATAAACGGATCAACTCACAGTTTTAATCACACCTTAGATCTGGTATTAACATACGGCATAGAAACTGAAGGTTTAACTATATTTAGCCATAACCCTCTTTTGTCTGACCATTTCCTCATAACCTTTGAATTTACTATAATGGATTACGCAGGAACTGAAGAGACATATCATTACAGTAGATGTCTATCTGATGATGCTGTAACTAGATATAAAGAATTAATTCCTTCTTTATATATCCCAGTGCCATGTGTCAATAATGTGGACAACAGCAACCACAATTTAACTCCTGCACTATTAGATGATTTTGTCGATGGCACTGCTGCATCGCTTAGTTCAACTCTAAACTTAGTTGCTCCTCTGAAAAAGAAGGTCAAAAATCGGAGGAGGCTAGCTCCTTGGTATAATTCGTAGTTGTGCTGTTTAAAACAGGCAGCCCGAAAGCTAGAAAGAATTTGGCACTCCACTATTTCTGAAGAAGCTCATATAGCCTGGAAAGATAGTTTAACGACTTATAAAAAAGCTCTCCGTAGTATTAGAACAGCATACTATTCATCATTAATAGAAGAAAACAAGAACAACCCCAGATTTCTTTTCAGCACTGTAGCCAGGCTGACAAAGAGCCACAGCTCTGTTGAGCCATCTATTCCTTCGGCCCTCAGTAGTAATGACTTCATCAGCTTCTTTACTAATAAAATTGTTGGCATTAGAGAAAACATTCAAGGCATTCTTCCGACGACTGTCAAAGATGTAAGTACAGTGACTTTAGAAATTTCTGTTAGACCTTATCAACATCTGGAATCCTTCTCCCCAGTAGATCTTCTCGAGCTATCTTCAATAATTAAAACATCTAAACCATCAACCTGTCTTCTAGATCCAATCCCAATTAAATTGCTCAAAGATGTTCTTCCATTAATTAACACCTCCATATTGAACCAGATAAATTTATCTTTATTAATATATGTGCCTCAGTCTTTTAAGATTGCTGTAATTAAGCCCCTACTTAAGAAAGCCACTCTAGATCCAAATGTTTTAGCCAACTACAGACCAATCTCCAACCTTCCTTTTATTTCCAAAATTCTAGAAAAAGTTGTTGCTAATCAGTTGTGTGACCACTTAAACAGGAATGGTCTGTTTGAAGAGTTTCAGTCAGGTTTTAGAGTTCATCATAGTACAGAAACAGCTCTGGTTAAAGTTACCAATGATCTCCTCATGGCTTCAGATAGTGGACTTGTCTCTATACTGGTTCTGCTAGATCTTAGTGCTGCATTTGACACTATTGATCATAATATTTTACTACAGAGACTTGAAAGTGAGATCCAGATTAAAGGAACTGCATTAGATTGGTTTGAATCCTATCTGTCTGACAGATTCCAGTTTGCTCATGTCAACCATGATTCCTCTGCTTATACAAAAGTAAGTTATGGCGTTCCTCAGGGTTCTGTGCTAGGACCAATTCTCTTCACTTTATACATGTTGCCATTAGGGAAGATTATTAGAAAACATGGCATAAACGTCCATTGTTACGCAGATGACACCCAGCTATATTTATCTATGAAACCAGATGAAACTAATCAGCTGGTTAAACTCCAAGCGTGCCTTAGAGACATAAAGGCTTGGATGACCTGTAATTTCTTACTCTTGAACTCAGACAAAACAGAAGTTATTGTATTTGGTCCTAAGCATCTCAGAGATTCATTATCTAATCACGTGGTTTCTTTGGATGGCATTACCTTGGCCTCCAGTACTACTGTGAAAAACCTTGGTGTTATATTTGATGAGGATATGTCCTTTAAATGTCACATTAAGCAAGTAACCAGGACTGCCTTCTTTCATCTACGTAATATCATCAAAATTAGGAACATCCTGTCTCAGAGTGACGCTGAGAAACTAGTTAATGCATTTGTGTCTTCCAGACTGGATTATTGTAATTCATTACTGTCTGGCTGCCCAAATAACTCTTTAAAAAGCCTCCAACTGATTCAAAATGCTGCAGCAAGAGCATTGACAGGAATTAGCAAGAGAGATCATATTACTCCAGTTTTAGCTTCTCTTCACTGGCTCCCCTTAAAGTCTAGAATAGAATTTAAAATCCTCCTCCTTACATACAAGGCCCTCAAAGGCCTAGCGCCATCATATCTTAAAGACCTCATTGTACCATATCATCCCAACAGATCACTTCGGTCTGAAAGTGCAGGCCTACTTGTGGTTCCTAGAATTTCAAAGAGTAGAATGGGAGGTAGAGCTTTCAGCTATCAGGCTCCTCTCCTGTGGAACCAGCTCCCAGTTTGGGTTCGGGAAGCAGACACTCTCTCTATTTTTAAGGTCAGGCTTAAGACTTTCCTTTTTGATCAAGCTTATAGTTAGGGCTGGACTAAACCATCCCTTAGTTATGCTGCTATAGGCCAAGGCTGCTGGGGGACAATGCAACAAACACATGTTCTCCTTCTTTCTTCTCTCTCCTCTCTCGTGTCCTACACTTTCTTTTTCTCTGGCACAGAGCTCCTGCCCTCTAAATTCCTATCTGCTACTAGTCATGCAATTCTGTGCTATTACTATGTAGAATGTTTACTGCTGCTCTCCCTTCTTCCGAGTATCTCTGGCCTGGAGTTGAGTGCTTCCTGTGGAGCTCCATACTACATCTGCTGTTGTGGTCTCATCAGCCTGCCCAGTCTCCATGGAATCCTGCTGTTATCCACTCCTACCTGAATGAACAATTCTCCAACCTGCCGATGATTCCCCTTATATATTATATATTATATTATAACTGTCATGTAACATCATTAGTTTGAATCATAGCATCCAACTTGTATGCTTTAGTCAGATATGTGTATTTATGACAAATGTATGTTTATCTTGCTGTTCTCTTTCTCTGTCTGTACCCGGCTGGCCTTAGGCAGATGGGTCCCTCCATATGAGCTGGGTTCTGCTCAAGGTTTCTTCCTGTTAAAAGGGAGTTTTTCCTTGCCACCGTCGCCTTCAGGCTTGCTCTGGGGGTTTCAGGCCGGGTCTTGTAAAGCGTCTTGAGACGATTTGTATTGTTATTGACGCTATATAAATAAAATTGAATTGAATTGAATTGAATGTATTGAGTTGGAATTTTGTATTGATGACGGTGACAATTAAGCAGCAGCAAATAACGGTTTATTTTCTCATATTAAATTTGTGGCAGTGGTATAGGTTGAGCGGAAATGCTGTATTGACGACAGTGTTAAGTTTGATAGACATTTTTTATTCAGTCTCAGTGTTCAGATGAAAATACTTAGACTTATAATCTTTAATCAATGATAAGGGAAAATGCTTGGTCACAGTAGCTTAGTTGCACATAAACACTCTTCATTACCATGAATTAGGAGAAGGGTACAAGAAATTATCAAGAAGGTTTGGGATGTCTATTTCTACAGTCAGAAATGTTGTGCAGAAATGGAAGGCCAGAAGAACAGTCATTGTGAAGGAAAGATGTGGTAGGCCAAAAAAATACTGGAAAGACACAGGCGAAGGATGGTTAGAATGGTCACAGACAAGCCACAGACCACCTCCAGAGATCTACAAGAACATCTGGCTACTGATGGTGTAGTTGTTCATCGTTCCACAATCCAGCGCACTTTGCACCAGGAAAAGCTCTTTGGAAGGCTGATGCGCAAAAAGCCTTTCCTGAGTGTTCGTCACAAGAAGAGTCGCATGAGGTATGCAAAAGCACATCTGGACAAGCCAGAAACATTTGGGGAAACGAATACTGTGGTCAGATGAGACTAAGAGTTATTTGGTCAGAACAAGAGGAGGTATGCATGGTGAAAAAAAACCCACTGAATTCCACGAGAAGAACTTATTTTCTACTGTGAAATATGGTAAATGGCCTTGCTTTTATATAGCGCTTTTCTACCTATTGGTACTCAAAGCGCTTTTACATGGTGGAGGGTCCATCATGTTATGGGGCTGTGTGGCTAGCACAGGGACTGGAAAACTTGTTAAAGTTGAGGGCCACATGAATTCCTCTCAGTATTAGCAGATTTTTGACAAGAATCTGTCACAAATTTGAAGCTATGCCGGGGTTGGATTTTTCAGCAGGACAATGATCCCAAGCACTGTTCAGAATCCACCAAGGAATTCATGCAAAAGCACAAGTACAATTTTCTGGAATGGCTATCCCAGTCCCCAGACCTTCACATCATTGAAAATGTATGGATTGATTTGAAGCAGGCTGTTTACGCACGGAAGCCAAGAAACCTGACTGAACTGGAGATGTTTTGTATGGAGGAATGGGCCAAAGTACCACGTGCCAGACTTCAGGGACTTGTCAGTGGCTATAGGAGGCGTCTACAGGCTGTTCTTGCAGCAAAAGGAGGGTCTATTAAATATTAATGGAATTATTTCTTTGGGGTACCCAAATTTATGCACATGCCTATTTTTGTTTAAATATTCATAAAAATATTCTGTTGGACCAATGAAAATGATTTCACTACTGAGATGTTTCTGTTTCCATAAGGTATAACATTTGTTAAAATAAAGTTGCCGCTTCAACTGTTGGTTGAGCAGGACTGAGACAGCAGCCTGCCGCTGAACACACTCCTCTGCCTGATGAAGGTGTTGTGCAGAGGGAGGTGGGCGTTGTCCAGTATGGACAGCAGTTTGTCCAGGGTCCTTCTCTCTGCCACTGTCACCAGAGAGTCAAGCTCTGTGCCCACCACTGAGCCAGCCCTCCTCACCAGTCTGTCCAGTCGAGCTGTGTTTTTGTTGTTGCTACAGTATTTATTTAGGTCAAGGATACAGATTTCATTGTTGAAAATGATTACTTTCTAGTATGTTTTTATGTGTGATGCCATCGATGAGTTGACGTTGACTTTACTTTCACCACATATTGGTCAACTTTAAAAAATATGAAGTCGTTCAACCCTTAATGCAGTTAGTGCTCAAAACGGGTGACCAACAGTTATCAAACAGACACTGAAGTTAAAATGTATTGAAGTTTTAGAATTTAAGGGGATGATACTGCATCTGCATCTAAGTGCATCTGTGAGAATTGGAAAATAGTTGTCCATCACGTAAAGTAATATTATAGGATGAATCCAGACATTAGTCTAGGACAATGTTGGTGAGCTTGAGTTAGTCATTGAAGTTATACGGTACTTGAGACCTGTCTGCACTTTCAAGGTGTTGGTCTTGTCTCGGAATCAACTCCATTTTTTGTCGGTCTTGTCTCGGTCTCAGTCGAGCTGGACTTGGGATTTTTTGTCAAGACCAGTCGAGACCATGTGATTTTTGAAATGACGTGGGCAAAAACCGCAGCCAACATGTCTGCGGATAGCAACGGATAGTGATTAGCCAAATGTGTAATGCTGACATTTCAAGAGGAGGTGCATCTGCAGAATAATTTTGGGTTTAATTTATCACCTGAATTCCAAACACCCAGATCGCTATGCTGAATATGAGAGGGATGCGGCAGCAGCACAGGAAAATCCCTCTGAGCATGCGCACTCCACAATTAGAAGCCAGTCATTTAAATTAAACTGCAATAAATTTACACAGAGCCCACAACATGAATAACAAAAAGCATAAGCTCGGGAATAGATTAAAAAAATAAATAAATCCATCTGAGGATTTTCAAGAGCAGCGCAGGTGACTCAGCTAAGATAACTTCTCCACTATAACATTTTTCCTCTTGTGCACCCCGTAGAGGCAGCTCGCACACCCCCAGCACACTTTGGGAAACCCTGCTTTAGATGATCAGCCTTTCTCTGTTTTAGAAGATGTGGGATTTCCTTTGCATAATAATTTCTTTCAGTGTTTTGTTTTTCGATTTTTGGCCTTGGTTTCCTCCTTTTTGGTTTTCGGTTTCAGGCAAGAATTTTCATTTCGGTATATGCCTAATATAAAGCAATAACATAAAGATAATTAAAATTGTTCAACCAATGTATAAGCCTATGTGTGTGTATAACCATCTGAAAAACTTGGTTATACCTCTTATGTTATGAACTTAGCTTGGAGTGAGATTTTCTTTTTGTTTGTTTTTTGACAGAGGCAAAGGTGAAGTGTGTTTGACGATTGACCAGCCTTACCAACAGTTTGAAATTAATTTATTTTTCAATATGACAAATAGACTAATGCTAATGCTGTGCTAATGCTTCTGTTTATTCAGTTCGGTCTCGGTCTTAGACTTGGTCTCGTCCCCTCAAAGTCTTGGTCTTGTCTTGGTCTCGGGTTAGGTGGTCTTGACTACAACACTAGTAGGAGCACCCCCAAACTGGGGGATTGGCTCCAACAGAAACAACAGGAACAACATCAGAAGCCTCAGTCCAGAAGAGCGCAGTCCTAGGAACTGCTAAGCTCCTAGGCCTGAGCGCCCAAGCTTGAGAATGACACAGATACCACCATATGTAAAAAATATATATAAAAAAAAACAAACAAACAACAAAAAAAAACGTCCCTCTCACCCTCCTCGGGTGGTATCTGTGTCATCCTCAAGCTCAGGTCCTCTACCAGAGTAACTTAGCACAGTAACTGAGCTGTTCCTAGGGTTAGGGTTGCCACATCACACCACCGCCTTCTTCTGCTCCTTGTCTACCGCCACTATGTCCAGTTGATTGGCCAGGACCTGTTTGTCAGTCTGGACAGCACCATGGCCATGTTGTTCTCAGGCATCTTCTGTGGTGCGGCCCATTGCAACTTGGGTACTTCTATTCCATACTGGGTACAGATGTTCCTGTACACTATTCCTGCCACTTGGTTGTGTCTCTCCATGTACGCTGACCCGGCTAGCATCTTACACCCTGCTACTATGTGCTGGACTGTCTCAGGGGCATCTTTGCATAGTCTGCACCTTGGATCTGATCTACTCTTGTAGATCTTGGCCTCTATGGCTCTTGTAGCTAGGGCCTGTTCTTGTGCTGCCATGATCAGTGCCTCTGTGCTGCCATAATCAGTGCCTCTGTGCTGTCTCTGAGTCCAGCCTTTTCCAGCCATTGGTAGGTCTTCTCGATATCGGCCACTTCTTCACTTTGGCGGTGGTACATGCCGTGTCCCTCCAGGTGATCTGCTCCTCTTCCTCTGCACTCTTATCGGATTTCAGTTGCCTGAGACATACACTTAGCAGTTCATCCTTTGTGGCCATCTTTCTGATGTACTCCTGGATTTTTGATGTTCCTGGATAGTGGCCTTGATGCTCACTAGTCCTCGGCCTCCCTCTTTCCGCTTAGTGTATAGTCTCAGGGTGCTGGATTTGGGGTGAAACCCACAGTGCATGGTGAGGAGCTTTCTTGTCTTGATGTCTGCGGCTTCTATCTCCTCCTTTGGCCAGCTTATGATCCCAGCGGGGTATCTGATGACTGGTATTGCTTACATGTTGTTGGCTTGGATCTTGTTCCTGCCATTTAGCTGACTTTTCAGGACCTGCCTCACTCTCTGGATGTATTTGGTCGTGGTCGACTTCCTTGTGGCTTCCTCATGATTTCCGTTAGCCTGTGGGATACCAAGGTACTTGTAGCTGTCTTGGATATCACCTATGTTGCCCTCTGGTAGGCCGACCCCTTCAGTTCTGATCATCTTGCCTATTTTTGAGAATAGTATATGTATGTATATATATGTATATATATATATACTGTATATATATATATATATATATATATATATATATATATATATATATATATATATATATATATACATACATATACTATTCTCAAAAGGGGACCATACATACACATAACATATATATATATTATATGTGTATATATATATATATTATGGCATGCCGTTCAGGAAATTAATCTTTGAATATATGGAATGAACCTAAACCTAAAAATCGAATCAACTTTTTTTTCTAGCCTAGAGACAAATAGCAAAAAGCAAGCTGCAACCTATTGTTCTTTATCTGTTATCCTGCCATTTCTGTGGTCATTTTGTCAACAATATGCAATAGCAACAATATATATATATAGATATATATATATATCTATATATATATAGATATATATATATATATTAAAAAAAATGGTGTAAAACTTCTCTAAATGGAGATTACCTGTGCTATAACATGCATTATATGTTATTTGTATGTATGGTCCCCTTTACACCTGGTATCAAAGTGTGTTTTTTTGTGATCAGACTGCAATGAGATAGCACTTCACCACATATATTTACACATGGTATTTGGAGATGCATTTGCATTTACACTTGTGTTCAATGTGTTAACAATGTGTCCCTGACCACCTTCAGAAGTGGGTTGGATCGAATAACAATCCGTCCTCAATTTGACTTGTTTTAAGTTTTTTTGCACCTGTACTTTAATGAGGTCAAGCGCTATCTGTCTATCTAATAGCAATTTGTGAATGTTGGATTATAGTTGAGTATGTGAGTTATTGCCATTGACACTAAAAATTACTTTGTTTTATTGTTTTTTATTGTTACAGTGATATAAAGATGACTTTAGAGAGAATAATGGAGCAGATTTCATGTAGAGTAAATACTGACAGCACAGTGCGCTTCAATATCATAAGAAGTGTGTGGGATGGAGCATCCAGAGCCCTGGGGAGATCCAATTTTTCACCCGAGAAGAAGGTAGATGTCAAGTTTACTGATGACTATGGAATATCTGAGGGTGCCGTGGACAATGGAGGACCTACTCGGGAGTTTTTCCGACTCTGTCTTCATGAAATCAAGGACAAAATTGGCATCTTTGAGGGTCCACCTGATGCTAAAGTCCTCACATGCAACTCCAAAGGTACTTTTGATTAAATGAGTTTCCAAAGAGGATTTTTTGTAACGCTCTCTTGAACAGCGGGGGAGTCTGTATCTGTTGCTGAATGTGCTCTTGAGTCTGACCAGTGTTTTATGATGGGATGGGTGGCATTGTCCATGATCCTATGGAATTTAATTTGTATTCTGTCCTCAGCCACCTCCAAGAGTGCTCAGCCTCAGACCAACAACATTATATTAATACTGTATTATATAATACCGTAATAATATATTGTCCTATAATACCTTTTTGGAAATTTTGATAAAAATTAGCCTGAACATTCCTGATGTAACCTGTTAAATTTTATTTGATAACAGCGATGAAAGATAATGGATACTTCAATGCTGGCCAGATTATGGTAATGTCAATTGCTCATGTTTCCTGTCTGAACTCTTGTATGAGTGTCTTCAAAAAGGTCCGGACAATGTAAAGGTCAAAACTGAACATATTACTGATGAAGAAACAAGGTCACAGGTGCAGTCGGTGAGCACGATTTCTTTTGATTCTATTGAATTTATTAACAAATTATTAATTTTTCATGCACTCATTAACATGCAAGTTAAACAGTAAAGCTAACAGTTGTACATCTTAATACTAAATAAAAGTCAGTATTTACTGTTCTCATATCCTAATGTTATTTTAATGTTTTCAGATCTTACAAGCTGAGACTGAATCACAACTGCAAGATGCAGTTGCACAGGCATCCAGCTTGATCAGTCTTGCAGGTCACAATGTTCGCATAACACTGCAAAACAAACAAGAGACTGCTTTGGACTTGACTCACTGGTATGTCCTCCAGCGGACCCGTGCACCTTTTGAAAGGTATGTTTATAGTTGCTGCCATAGAAACTATGTTACCACTGTAAAACAACAGTTTCACAGATGGATGTTCCATTTTATAGCGCACCAGTGCAAGTCAAAGTATACATACTTTTTTGTTTGAAATTCATTGTGTTTGTTTTCCTTTTAATAGGTTCAGAGATGGCTTAATGTCTCTAGGTGTCCAAGATGCTCTGTCATTGGCTCTGCAGTGGGCAGCCTCTCATGCTATGGGACAGAAAGCCCACTTCACTCTGACATGTCTCTTTCACAACAGAGTGAAAAAGTTGTATTTCTCCTCAAGAAAAGTATACCGTCTATTTAGATTTAAAATATATTTATTGTGGCTACATGATTTCATATAAAACATTGCACATCCATAGTCATATCTGGATTGTAATGGCTTCTTATGTATCCAGAAAACTTTGAGCAAACTTAGCCTGGATTTCTTATGGTCCTCATCAATTCCTATCTATTTTTTGTTTGTTTGCCCTGCTCCTCTGTAGTCTTTGCCCCAAGGAGGTTCAGCCCATCTTGAAGATTTAGTTTAACTCGGACCGATTGGGTGTTACCGATATTGGGTGTTATTTTAGGCCAGTCAGGTGTTTTTGAGCCTGCTTATTCTCTGCATTTGTTTTATAAGGGTGTCCTGATTATTTAGACTATATTGGGAACTTTGGGTACATTTCCACAGCATAGCTTAGCCCAAAACACAGTTGTTCACAGGGCTACATAGCTGCTCCATGCTACTGCGACAAGGAAATTTCCCATACGTGGGATTAATGAAACATATCTTATCTAATCTTATCTTAAAGCATTCCAAACCTGATTTTGACACAGCATATTTCATTAGGTTACATAGAGTGTATGACTGAATACATAACGTATATTGAAGTTTATAGTTTTACACAACACTAGTCTATAGCATTATGAGCTGTCCTTTCAAAGTACCATGTCAGTTGAAAAAACAAAAAGTAATGCCTAATTTTGGGGAATTTAACTACTCACTCTTACATCACTTTACATCACTTTAGTGGTATAATACTTAATGACTTGAGGAAAATAGCCATATTCACCATTAATTGTGATACTTTTTTTTTTATGTCTTACAGGTGAAAACGATATCTCTCTGGAAGATATTCTTGTTTTCGTTACTGGTTGTGACAGTGTCCCAGCACTGGGCTTCTCCCCAAAGCCAAGCCTTGAGTTCATCACCCATTCCCGATTTCCACAAGCGAATACTTGTGAAAATATTCTTCGCATTCCGGTTCATGCAGTCTACACTACTTTCAAATGTGATATGACTTTTGCCATACGCAATTCACCGGGCTTTGGAAGAGCGTGAGATGTAATATTATGGAGGTCTTGAGTTATGATGAGGATGTTTGTTTGTTTTTCAAAAATAATTGCTGTTATTTAATTTTGTTCTTCCTAGAGATAGTACTGAATAAAGGCAGGAAGGAATATAAGTAGAAATGTTGTTACTTTTGAAGATATATTTCAAGCCATGTTTTTTTCTTCAGATTTCATAATGCACACAGTTGTGAACTTTTAAGTTCACAATTGTACAATGTATGTAATTTATTTCCACCCTTTGATATGACCCACAGCAATTGAGTGATTAGCGCAGATTATTTCCTCTAAAGGTTATGGAAGGGCCTTCTACATTGTATGGACTGGTTCATTGTTATTTTGGTGTCTACAGGATATGTGCATGCGTGATCATAAGGGGGTTGTACAGGCACACGATTGAGTGGCCTTTGATGCTGAGGAAGCTGGAGCATTCCAATTGTCCACAGTTGCAGTGGGGACCGACTCTCCATTGTCCTCAAGCTGTGGTTGTTCCACTGGCTCACAAACTCATCCACAGATCTGTTAATTCTTGGATGATCAACATGGTGAAGAGCTGTAATGTGAAGAGGGTCAGCGCTGAAATTTTCCATAAAGAGAAAAAGGTCTTTATAGTATCCTGACACAACCCTGTTTAGTTCTGCCCACAATCTTTCGATCCTTTGATTATGGACACTACGTCCAACCATGAAACTTCCTCTGTTTGTTCCTCGATTCTCAATCATGAACCGTGCAACATCAATGTTCTCGCTACCAGCATCACCCCTGACACGATGTGGCAGTCCAAATACATCAACAGCACCCTGGAAAAGATGCAAGGCAGTCGATGCTCGGTTGTCTGTGCCACATCTCAGGAAGGTAATGCAGCGACTGTAGCCATCAACTGCTCCATGATACACAAATCCCCATGGATTTAACTTGTGGTTAGTGTCAATATGCCTGAAATAAGAAGAAAATAGTTATTATTATTATTATTATAATAAACCACACTAGATGTACATAAAAATGTAACTTCACACAATGAATTGTGTCATTGAACAGCTGGGGAGAAATAACTAATGTTAATCGAATTTATAAAACAACACATACCACACTTGATTTGGGGCAGAGACATTGTAGACCCGCCGCTGGATTACCCTTCGTCCTCTCAAGGCTCGCCCCACTGGATCTACTGTCCTTAAACGCTCCCGTACCCCGCCAACGCTGAACTCTGATTCTTCTTCCTCTCAAACTACCAGTGACATAGGTCTCTCCAGAACCGGGGGTTTGCCTGAGAATCTCAGCAATAAGTCGATCCAGATCAACATTTGCAATGTCAGTGTAACTCCCATAGTCGACCAGACCGAGTTGTGTCCTGTGGTTGTACAGTGTTTGTATGTTTACAGACAGCGTCCGAGATATGGCCATCCAGCTAAATCCTAAATCCCGCATGTGAATCAACTGAGCAGCTGGTATGTTGTACCTTTAAAGAGAAAAAATAAAATAAAAAACAAATATGTAAATGTGTTAATTCACATAGTGTGAATACAATGTTGTATTTCCTTGCCTAATTTCCATGTAATAATACAATACAATACATAACATGTTTGTAATTTCTTTATTGTACCATGTTACTAAGTAGAGATTACTCTTGACCTGCATCAGCCTCTACCCCCATACCCTTATTTAAATATTACTTACTTTGGCCTTCCTCTCTGAGACGCAGAATGAGTGCCCATGCCATTAGCTTGTACATCAGCTTCAAGCTGGAATGTTATATCCGCCAACATCTCCCTGAGAGACTCATAAATTCCTTCAGGAATGATGCATAATGTCCTTTCAGCAATGTTTTGTTGAACATTACTCATAAGTACTGTGAATGTTGCAATAATAGAGATATGATCCTCAAGGTGACGCGATATAGTCTCCAAATTGTTAGTGTCATTTGGAGTACAACCTGTGGCAAAAAAGTTTTCCAGTTCAAGAAAGTATTGGAATAGTTCAACTGATGCCATTTTGTAAAACCAGCAAATTCAGAAGGCTATCACTTTCATGAAAAGGATACGGCTAGGTTTTGTATGTCAATCAAGTTTTTAAATATATATTCAATATATTCAAATGTTCATTCAATATATTCAAACTTCCATTCAATATATTAAAACTTTCATCCAATATATTCAAACTTTCACTCAATATATTCAAAGTTCACTCCATATATTCAAACTTTCATTCAATATATTCAAAGTTCATTCAATATATTCAAACTTTCATTCAGTATATTCAAACTTTCAATATATTCGCACTTTCATTCAATATATTCAAAGTTCATTCAATATATTCAAACTTTCATTCAATATATTCACACTTTCATTCAATATATTCAAAGTTCACTCCATATATTCAAACTTTCATTCAATATATTCAAACTTTCATTCAATATATTCAAAGTTCATTCAATATATTCAAAGTTCACTCCATATATTCAAACTTTCATTCAATATACTCAAACTTTCATTCAATATATTCAAAGTTCACTCCATATATTCAAACTTTCATTCAATATATTCAAAGTTCACTCCATATATTCAAACTTTCATTCAATATATTCCAAGGTTCACTCCATATATTCAAGGTTCATTCAATATATTCAAAGTTTGCTCCATATATTCAAGGTTCATTCAATATATTCAAACTTTCATTCAATATGTTCAAAGTTTATTCAATATATTCAAACTTTCATTCAATATATTCAAAGTTCATTCAATATATTCAAACTTTCATTCAATATATTCAAACTTTCATTCAATATATTCCAAGGTTCATTCCATATATTCAAATATTTATTTCCTGAACGGCATGCAATTGGGGCGACTGTGGCTCAGTAGGTAGAGCGGGTTGTTCACGAACCAGAGGGTTAGCGGTTCGATCCCCGGAATGTGCCACATGTCGAAGTGTCCATGAGCAAGACACTGAACCCCCAGTTGCTCCCAGTGGTGGCACTGGTGTGTGAATGTGTGCGTGCTTGTGTGAGTGAATGGGTAGATGTGTCTCTGACTGTAAAAGCGCTTTGAGTACCAATAGGTAGAAAAGCGCTATATAAAAGCAAGGCCATTTACCATAATATATATATGTGTGTGTGTATATATATGTGTGTGTATGTATGTATGTATAGGGGCAGGCCAGCATGTCACACAACTATACATTATGGACACAAAGGCAATCAAATGGGAATTGTTCCCCTCACTAAAGCTTAATCGTGTGAATAGAAGACACACAGACACATTAATGTGACAAATTGTTTGACAGGTCAGCCTTATGTCAATGGGAAAACCATTTAAGCCTGCCACCAGTCCCTGAACACAAATAATGAAACACGCATAAACAAGTAGACACATACACTTTTGAATATACATGTGCATATACTCACGTTAGCACATTGTCACACACGCTCTCTTGTCACAAGGAATGATGTGACTAATTATGCAATCCCACGGAAATTAACTTTCTATCATATTATTAATTCACACAGATTTGCTTATCTGAGTTACCTAAAAACATGACCTGCATGTTTACATTCCACACCGCCCATATTCTGGATTGTGCTAATTAAATGTAAACTTGGGTTTAATTATATAATCTCAGCAATGACCTTGGTAAGTACAATGTAATCACTGTCGCAAGAGCAAGGGGTCAGGGCTATCTCATGTAAGTGTAATCTTTGCCGTGACAACATACATCAACTATGTGGTTACTAAAACTCAAACATTCAGTAGGCGAGCGACAAAGCAAAAGAAATCTGTAACTGCAAATGAAGATCTTTGCCTATTTGTCAATCTAAATGGTAAATGGTAAATGGCCTTGTTTTTATATAGCGCCTTTCTACCTATTGGTACTCAAAGTGAATTACAATCACAGACACTACCCATTTGCTCACACAAGCACACACACATTCACACACCTCTGCCATGCACTGGGAGTAACTGAAGGTTCAGTGTGTTGCTCAGTGACACTTGTGTGGACACGTGGCATGTTTCTGGGAATGATTCACTATCCCTCGGGTATGTGGACAGTCCGCGCTACCTACTGAACTTGTGTACATTGCTTTGTTGTATGTACCAGTATTTCCATGAACTACACTATACCATAATAATCATAATAACAGCTATACCATCAAAACTCATTCCTTTGAAAGAACTCACTCCATTTATCTCACTTTTGTTTTCATCATTTTATGGTATGTTTTATGTTTATGCAATGCTGTTTCTTATAAGTTGACCTTGAGTGCTCTGAAAGGCGCCCATAAATGAAATGTATTAGTATTATGCAAATTTTGGAGAGCTGTGGAGTAGTGGTTAGAGGTGAGGCTTGGAACCGGAGGGTCCCAGGTTCACCTACTCCTGTGTCCATGGCTACAGTGCCTTGAGCAACACGTAACCCCAACTTGTTCCCTATGCTTGGTCTGCTTCAGGCTGCAGCCCACTGCTCCAAATGTAAACACTACTGTGTGAACAATTGGATAGATCAAGAACATTCTTCTTCTTCTTCTTCTTCTTCTTCTTCTTCTTCTTCTTCCTTTTGTTATTATTATTACTATTAGGCAATAGCATACACCAGTTGATTTGCCAGTCACATTTTCAGATTATGGGAGCAAGCCACACAGACAGAGGTAGAACATACAAACCCCACATGGAAATTGGAAATCAGTACTAATTTAGTGTTTAATTGGTGTTGGTGTTGCTTTTTGTATCATACCAGTTAAGATGTAAACTTACTGTAATTTAATGTCTCCAGTTTTAGTAGTAATTTCTCTTCTGTAACCACTTGTCCTGTGAAGGGTTACGGGGGGCTGGTCATCATTCACACTCGCATACACACCTATGGCCAATTTAGACTCATCAATTAACCAGCATGTCTTTGGGCAGTGGGAAGAAGACGGAGCACCTGGAGAGAACGCGGCAATAAAAGGCACAATATTTCAAACTAAAATATGTTCTATTAATTCTTTAATTGTAAGAGCCTGGGTGTATTCCTGCCCTGTGTTACTGCTGCTTTTAGAAAAACAAATGTAGACATAGCTTCACCATAGTGAGGCTGATCAGTCTCAATGCATACAGTAGATGGTGTTGACAGACACTGATGTTGATTGTCTAAGCAGTCTTCTGACAGTAGGTCAGACACTACAAAAGCTTCTAAGTTCCTGCAAAACACTGAAAGCATTTGATGAGTTCCAGTGTTAATAAGCCTCATCTGAATGTTTAGCATTTTCAGGAATGTTTCTCGTCTGCCTCCACAATTTCAGACGAGGAAATGGTTTGGCTATGGGATGTCCTCAAATAATGCAGCCCTTTTTTCTCTTGTCTCACCCACGGTCATAAAAATGTTTGCACACTGTGATAGAAGTGAGAGAGCAGCGAAAGACCTGAGAGGAGGAAGAAGTAGGAATTTAGGGAGCATGGAGAAGCAAACTAAAACAAGGAACAGAACAGAGCAAGGACAGGAATGAGATGAGGAACAAAACAAAAATTAAATAGCAAAGGAGTGAAAAAAAAAACACAAAACAAGTTGGATGAATGTTATAAAGGAAACAGTATAGATCTGATAGCATAGCAATAGAAAAGACTATAACAAAAAAGACAATGAATGAGGTAAAGAAGAAGAACAAGCTAGGATAGCCTTAGGGATAGATCATATTAGTGTGATAAGTAAATGGAAAGAGGGGGAAAGGAATAGAAGAAAACAAGAAGATTACAAAACAAAGTGAGAGTAAGTAAAGGGAAGGAACAAGGGCTGTAAGAGCAAAGAGAATGAGAAAACTAAAGAAATCATCAAATCGTGAAAAGCAAGACAACAACATAGCAGGTGGATGACAACAAAGAGAAAGAAAAAGAGGAGATCACTGATGAGGCCTTCATCAGGATTCATGACTTTCTGTGCCCACACATTGCAAGCTGCTTGATCACCACACTATTATTTCAGCATCTCCGACCAGATTCAGTCAGAGTGGCAGGCCATGTCCCCTCCAACTATTACTACATTCAAAGTGGTTGACTTCCTGTGAGGCATGGTTATAATTCTGCTAATTAGCCTAATTAGTATGTTCAAAGACATGCTAATTAGGTTAATTGGTTTATTGATTCTAAATTGGCCGTGAGTGTGTGTGAATGGTTGTCTGTGTCTCTGTGTTGGCCCTGCAATGGACTGGCGACCTGTCCAGGGTATACCCCTGCCTCGCCTGATGACAGCTGGGATAGGCTCCAGCAGAGCCCCGTGACCCTTAACAGGAATAGACAGGTATAGACCTGTTGTCTGCTATATGCGTGAAAAGGCTTCAGTAACCTCAGTGTGATAATGTTGTATTGTAAACATATAATATATATTTCTACATCTCAAATTGATAGATTTTTTTAGTGCACATCTGCAGCTGGAATGGTGTAGTAATATGCCAGTTGGATTTCACCATGGGACATGTTTCAACTGATACAGAAAAAATATACCCCTGCACACAATTGGATAGTCCTTTTGTAAACAAATACAACTCACTGATGGTCAGATGATGTGTATGGCAATGTATCTAGATAGATAGATAGATAGATAGATAGATAGATAGATAGATAGATAGATAGATAGATAGATAGATAGATAGATAGATAGATAGATAGACAAATTTTCCACCACAAAAATCTTGTTGGCAGGGGAGTTTGTTATTTGCACCTTGAAAATGAGGCAGTAATATATACTACTGGTCAAACGTTTTAGAATACCCTAATTGTTGTAGATATTTATTGCAATTCAAGTTGTATAAGTCCAATGAATAGCATGAAATGGCACAAACTGAACAGCCAGAGGTAAAAAAAAATTTTGGTTTGATTACCCAAAACTGAAAAATAATGTACATTTCAGAATTATACAAAAAGGCCTCTTTCAGGGAACATGTGTACCAACTTTTCTTGGTTACTTAAGACCCCCTCTGTCTGCATAAAATCAGTGTTGGAACACACTGTGGTACCAGGCCCTCATGAACATCAAGTGAACATTATTGTACTGTACTGTAATGTGTTGCTTCAAAAATGGCTGTCAAAACACTTTAAAATGTACGTCCAACAGCTCCAAGTACAGCTTAATATTGGTCATAGCAAGCAAGTCTCAGTTTCAACTGTGAAGAGAAGAAGACTTCAAGCTACAGGTTTGACAGAATGAGTTGCAGCAAGAAAACCACTGCTTAGATGTCAGAATAAGAGAAAGACTCTGGGCCATGAAACACCGCCTTTGGACTACTGAAGACTAGAAGAAGGTATTATGGACTGATGAAACAAACTTTAAAATCTTCAGCTCATCACGCAGGATCTTTGTACGCCGCTGAGTAGGCGAGAGGATGGTTCCACAGTATGTGACATTAACTGTCAAATATGGAGGAGGAAGTGTGATGGTCTGGGGCTGGTTTGCTGGATCCAGGGTTGGTGACTTGTACGGAGTGAGAGTGATTAACCTTTAATCACCCCGTTTTCTTGTTTGTCAAGTGTTTACAGCATTTAGGGTTCAATTTCTTGGCCCTGTCTATCCCATGTCCTTAGATATGTAAGATATCAAGTTAGCGACAAATCAAATGAATCTTTTTGTTACTATTTCTCATCCACTGCATATCTGGAAGATCGCCTTTAGGTAGCCAAAGATCAGAGTTAATTGGATACCACTCATTAAAGTAATCCCTTGCCTCAGTCATTAGAAAAAGCTTGTGCACCATCGTTGACATTTGACTTTTGCAGCATTATCAAAAAGCATTAATGCTAATGTCTTGCAACAGCAATGAAGAGTTTAAGAAAATGTTCACTCATCTCAGTGTCATGAGACAGAGCAATGGAGAATAATGGAATATTTGCCTGCTGAACACATACCTGTATGTATCAATGTAGTACATAATCATTTATTATTTGTGTGTACCATTGACTGTATCTCTGCATTGTAATCTTGACATATTGCCGTGGTGTGTGAGACAGCAAGGCAGGTACTAATGACATGATTTGATTTAATATTGCCCTAATCCACACTAATGTCCTGATGCCCACTTTTCCATTTGCCCATATCACATACTGCCCTTAAGCTGTCATGTGCTTAAGCTTTGATAAGTCAAAATTAGCTGCTTGTATCAGTCTGAATCCAGTGGATATTACTAGACTAAAGGCAACACAGAACGCTTTAACACATGAATGTGGTCAAACTGGCAGATATTGATCCATTTGTTGTGTATAGTTTAAAAAAAAAAAAAAAAAAAAAAGATTTTAGATTTGTTGCAGTCATTATTAGTTGCAAAAATCAACAGCAAGAACACAGGGGACAAGTGAAGATATAATGCTGATGTTAAAGATTAATTATTGTTACTACAGTGATAAATTATCTTTATAGACAGCGACTTATTGATGAGAGAACCTCACAGAATGATTAATGTTTTCATCGACTGATGGCTAAACTTCCACCATGTAAAAACAATGGATACAGAGTAGATTGTTAGTTGGACTCTCCCCTATGCATGTATGTGGCTGCTGATAGTAAATAAAAAAGCAATTAGTTGAAGTAATTTGTTAGCCTTTCTGACACCTTACCAGCTCCATCGAGATGCTGAGAGACGGATGGCGCTCTCAACGAGTACAAAGTCAACAGGTGAAGAATAATTGGCTTTAATGATGCTATTTGCTTAATGGCTTTACTGTTGTTCTTTTATCTTTGTGTCTGCCTTTTATCATTTCTCTAACAAAGGAAATTGTGATGAAATATTAGTGATTGTGAGACCTGATTGGAAAATGCTAAATATGAAGTCATAGGTGTGGTTCAAAAATACAAGTAAATAAGCCATTCAACATAGAATGTTTTCATAGTGTTCCTTTAATGTAAAACACATCATTTTTACTGGGTTTGGCATGTTCCTGATAATCGAAGAATCTTTTGTACAGGATTACAATCAGATTTCATTGGTTTCCATTATGTTATGGTTCTGTTACACCTATGAAATAGGTGTAACAGACTGAGGATTGGCAGTCCTTACATTAGAGACGTATGGGGGACGGACATCAGCATACAAAGGCACTTTGTGTTCCATGTGCCCCCCTGCTTATACTGGGTATATTCTATACCCAGTATAAGCAGACGTGATAGCTGTGACCAAGGGCTCAATAGCCAATACAAAGAGCAAGGGGCTCAGGGAGCATCCCTGGTGAGTTCCACGATATAGCTCACAGGGCTCGGAGCACATGTTATTTGTCAAAACCATAGCTGAAGGCCCAGGCTGTAGCAGTTTGATTCAAGATACTAAGGTTACAAAGAGTGTCTGTCTGACTGACAAAACCTGTCTGGTTTGAAGAAATAATACTGGGTAGGACATTCTTCAGACAATTTTTTTTAGATTAGATTAGATTCAACTTTATTGTCATTACACATGTACATGTACAGGGCAACAAAATGCAGTTTAGCATGTAACCAGAAGTGCAATAGGCAGTAAGTGCACGTGGCATAAATATTATGGTATATAAGTAGTATGGTACAGGTTGTTTTTACAGCATATGGACAATATTTACAGATCAGAACCTATGTACAGGTGAGACCATATATACACAGGTTAATGAGCAAGATATACATAATGATTGAGGGAGGTACTATGAACATACACTATATTACCAAAAGTATTCGCTCACCTGCCTTTACTCATTCTATGAACTGAAGTGCCATCCCATTCCTAACTCATAGAATTCAATATGATGTCGGTCCACCTTTTGCAGCTATTACAGCTTCAACTCTTCTGGGAAGACTGTCCACAAGGTTGAGGAGAGTGTTTATAGGAATTTTTGACCATTCTTCCAAAAGCGCATTGGTGAGGTCACACACTGATGTTGGTCGAGAAGGCCTGGCTCTCAGTCTCCGCTCTAATTCATCCCAAAGGTGTTCTATCGGGTTCAGGTCAGGACTCTGTGCAGGCCAGTCAAGTTCATCCACACCAGACTCTGTCATCCACGTCTTTATGGACCTTGCTTTGTGCACTGGTGCACAGTCATGTTGGAAGAGGAAGGGGCCCGCTCCAAACTGTTCCCACAAGGTTGGGAGCATGGAATTGTCCAAAATGTTTTGGTATCCTGAAGCATTCAATGTTCCTTTCACTGGAACTAAGGGGCCAAGCCCAGCTCCTGAAAAACAACCCCATACCATAATTCCTCCTCCACCAAATTTCACAGTTGGCACAATGCAATCTGAAATGTACCGTTCTCCTGGCAACCTCCAAACCCAGACTCGTCCATCAGATTGCCAGATGGAAAAGCGTGATTCATCACTCCAGAGAACGCGTCTCCACTGCTCTAGAGGCCAGTGGCGGCGTGCTTTACACCATTGCATCCGACGCCTTGCATTGCACTTGGTGATGTGTGGCTTGGCTGCAGCTGCTCGGCCATGGAAACCCATTCCATGAAGCTCTCTGCGTACTGTACTTGGGCTAATCTGAAGGTCACATGAAGTTTGTAGCTCTGTAGCAATTGACTGTGCAGAAAGTCGGCGACCTCTTTGCACTATGCGCTTCAGCATCCGCTGACCCCTCTCCGTCACTTTACGTGGCCTACCACTTCGTGGCTGAGTTGCTGTTGTTCCCAAACGCTTCCATTTTGTTATAATAGAGCTGACAGTTGACTGTGGAATATTTAGGAGCGAGGAAATTTCACGACTGGATTTGTTGCACAAGTGGCATCCTATGACAGTTCCACGCTGGAATTCACTGAGCTCCTGAGAGCGGCCCATTCTTTCACAAATGTCTTGTTTCACAGTCTGCATGCCTGAGTGCTTGAATTTATACACCTGGGGCCAGGCCAAGTGATTAGAACACCTGATTCTGATCATTTGAATGGGTGAGCGAATACTTTTGGTAATATAGTGTATTATGGCATGCCGTTCAGGAAATTAATCTTTGAATATATTGAATGAAACTCTGAATATATGGAATGAAAGTTTGAATATATTGAATGAACTTTGAATATATGGAATGAAAGTTTGAATATGTGGAGTGTACTTTGAATATATGGAATGAAAGTTTGAATATATTGAATGAACTTTGAATATGTGGAATGAAAGTTTGAATATATTGAATGAACTTTGAATATATGGAATGAAACTTTGAATATATGGAATGAAAGTTTGAATATATTGAATGAACTTTGGCTGACGTCAGACTTCACGGCAGTGCCTGCGGCCATCTTGTTTAGTGTGTGGATGCTGCAGCAAAAAGTGACAGAAAGAGACAACGAGTCAGGCCGCTCGCATCTCGTTGCGGCGATGTTACACAATAGCCGCGTTCTCACCGCCGCGCCGTGCCAGGCTGTGCCGCGCCGCGCTAACTGCTGTTCTCACCTACACGAGCCAGAGGGGGAAGGGAGCTAGGAGCCAGAAGTCCTGGCCCAAGTAAAACGATGGGCCAGGTAGGGCCAGGGGGGCGGGGGTACATCGGGGCGGAGTTAATTTTTCAAACGTGCGCGGAAATAAAGGCAAGACGTCTAGTGTGACTGTGTCATCTGCTTTAACTGAGTTTTATCTGTGTTGTTGTGGTTGGAAACGATTTGTGGTCATTGCAATGGATCGCATATTCTGGTCTTTTGACGACGCAAAGGCACTTCTGTCCATCTGGGCAGAGGACGACATTCAGCGCAAGATAGACGGAGTTTGCCGGAACGAAGAAGTCATGAAAATAATTTCCATGGAGCTGGCGAAGCTCAACATCCAGCGGACACCGCGTCAAATAAGGGAAAAACTCAAGAAACTCCGCGCACAGTACAAGGCTGTAAAATTGCACATCGCTTGTAAATAGCGATGTGCGGTTTGCTGTGTATTTATTATATAGATTTTTTTAATTTATGTTTGCTATGCGAAATAAATCGTCTATACTTCATATGGCATAGGCTACTGTCTGTATTTTCATTGCTTGGCTCCTGAGTAGGCTATTTCAGCATTTGGTTCAAACAGAGGGATATCCTAATGTTTGTCAGGACAGCTTAAATTTGAAGACTCTTGACTCTTAATTTTTGGATACCTTTATATCTTCATTCTATGGGGTCTAAAGAATAAAACAAACTAGAAAATTCCCGCGGAAATTTTTGAAGTGCCGAGTGGGCTGTTGCCATTAGCTGCTAATGTTAGCAATTAGCGTGATGCGCTAGCCACTAATTTTAGCATTGGTTTAGTGTTAGCATGACTTTTAAGCCACTAAAAATTAAGTAGATGCTAATTGCTAACATGCTAATGCTAACATGCTAATTGCTAATATGCTATTGGCTAGCATGCTAATGCTGCCACTAATGCTACCACCAATTTCTACCACTAAAAATTAGCATTAGCCGCTAATGTTAGCAATTAGCATGATACGCTAGCAATTATTTTAACATTGGTTTAGTGTTAGCATGACTTTTAAGCCACTAAAAATTAAGTAGATGCTAATTGCTAACATGCCAATGCTAACATGCTAATTGCTAATATGCTATTCGCTAACATGCTAATGCTACCACCAATTTCTAGCTACTAAAAATTAGCATTAGCCGCTAATGTTAGCAATTAGCATGACGCGCTAGCCAATGACAGACAGACACCTGTCATTGTTCAACTTGGGTGCCAAAAGCCAAAATGGCCGCCCCACAGACCAGTTACTTCAGTTAGAAGTTTCCCGAGTGGGCTGTTTCCATTAACATTGCCCCAAAATGGCCGCCCTACAGACCAGTTACTTAAGTTTTCCCGCCTCTTTCTGTGGAGCCCTTGGTTGTCACGGTTACCAGTTTGAATTTCAGTTAGAAAAGGCTAGAGGGAGCGAAAATGCTGAAACCACGGCCTCGAACAGGAAGGCCTTGTGGCCAAACCGTGTGTCCAATCGTTGAACCGACTTCACTTTGGGCATCTTGAGGCTTTCCTGAACGTCTAGATATGCAGTTTGTGGGTAAAATGAAGAAATGTGAGCTATTTAAAGCGATTTAAAACAAAGGATTTCTTCTGCTTTCCTCCACAAATTTAACATTGCAGTCTATGGAGCGAGGAAGGGGTTTGCTGGTGCATTTTTGCGTCTCACGCCAAAAGTATAAGACTTACAGCTTTAGCAGACAAATTGTGAGCGAGAAGACAAATTTTCCTACATTTCTATGTATAAATTATGTCTGTGGTGTGAAATTTGTGGCCACGGGAGCAGTTTCTGTTTTATTTTTTGCCTAATTTTCGTCTCTACACTCTAGCTGATGATGTCATCCACTCTGGCGCGAACATTCCGCGCAATACACACCCATTATAAACCCCGAAATTTTAGTAATAACCTTCACAAATTTGAGGCTTCATGGTTTAAAAACGGTAAAAGGTGTCGATAAGTGAAGGGAATCTCTGAAGAGAAGACAAGAATGTCTACGTTTTAAAGTTTAAATGAAGTCTCTGGGTGAAAGTATGCCAGAGCAGTTGATTGTTGAAAATGCCTGTTGATTTTTTTTTTTTTTCGGGGTCTCCCATTCATTTGAATGGGAAATTTTTCACCTTTTTTCGCGAATAAATTCGCGAAAAACTCACCGATCGCTTATCCAAGTAATAGCATAGGATTCGGGATCAAAACACACGTTTCGATATATCATGTGTTGGGGTCCTCTGGCCGGTTCGGGCCGCATTAATCGGCGAAAAAGGGCGGAAAATGAATAATATACTAGAAAATTCCCGCGGAAATTTTTGAAGTGCCGAGTGGGCTGTTGCCATTAGCTGCTAATGTTAGCAATTAGCATGATGCGCTAGCCACTTATTTTCACATTGGTTTAGTGTTAGCATGTCGGGGGCGACTGTGGCTCAGTAGGTAGAGCGGGTTGTCCACGAACCAGAGGGTTAGCGGTTCGATCCCCGGAATGTGCCACATGTCGAAGTGTCCTTGAGCAAGACACTGAACCCCCAGTTGCCCCCAGTGCGTGGCACTGGTGTGTGAATGTGTGCGTGCTTGTGTGAGTGAATGGGTAGATGTGTCTCTGACTGTAAAAGCGCTTTGAGTACCAATAGGTAGAAAAGCGCTATATAAAAGCAAGGCCATTTACCATTTACCATTTTAAGCCGCTAAAAATTAAGTAGATGCTAATTGCTAACATGCTAATGCTAACATGCTAATTGCTAATATGCTAATTGCTAATATGCTAATTGCTAATATACTATTCGCTAACATGCTAATGCTGCCACTAATGCTACCACCAATTTCTAGCTACTACAAATTAGCATTAGCCGCTAATGTTAGCAATTAGCATGACGCGGTAGCCAATGACAGACAGACACCTGTCATTGTTCATCTTGGGTGCCAAAAGCCAAAATGGCCGCCCCACAGACCAGTTACTAGAGTTAGAAGTTTCCCGAGTGGGCTGTTCCCATTAACATTGCCCCAAAATGGCCGCCCCACAGACCAGTTGCTTATGTCAGTTGGAAATTTCCCGCCTCTTTCTGTGGAGCCCCTCCTCTTCTGCTGCGTGTGTGAATGTGTGTAACGCGGAAGTCATGGTGACTGTGCAACCAACTGCCAGGGTCAGCTGGAAGAGGGGGGGAGAGAGAAAAAACGCTGAAACCATGGCCTCGAACAGGAAGGCCTTGTGGCCAAACCGTACTTCCAATCGTTAAACCGTCTTCACTTTGGGCATCTCGAGGCTTTCCCGAACATCTAGATATGCAGTTTGTGGGTAAAATGAAGAAATGTGAACTATTTAAAGCGATTTAAAAGAAAAAATCGCTTCTGCTTTCCTCCACAAATTTAACATTGCAGTCAATGGAGCTGTGGATGGGCACTGCTGGCGCAGCTTTGCGTCTCACGCCAAAACTATAAGACTTACAGCTTTAGCAGACGAATTGTGAGCGAGAGGACAAATTTTCCTACGTTTCCATGTATAAATTATGTCTGTGGTGTGAAATTTGTGGCCACAGGAGCAGTTTCTATTTTATTTTTTGCCTAATTTTCTTCTCTCTTCTCACTCTAGCTGTCCCTCTAGCGCGAACATTCCGCGCAATACACACCCATTATAAACCCCGAAATTTGAGTAAAAACCTACACCGCTTTGAGGCTTCATAGTTTAAAAACGGTAAAAGGTGTCGATAAGTGGAGGGAATCTCTGAAGAGAAGACAAGAGTTGTTACACCCGCAAACGTAATAACTGCCCACAAACGTAATAAACCACAAACGTAATAAAAATCTGCAGCTTTGAATGTAATAATCCCGCAAATGTAATAAATTTCCCACAAACGTAATAAAATTTGCCTACTGCAAACGTAATACTGAATTTCCTGCAAATGTAATAAGTATTACATTTGCAGATAATTATTACATATGTGGGAAAGTGAAAATCTGTAAATGTAATAACTTCCCACAAATGTAATATGAGACAAAATAATGATCTTTGTGGTTGTTGTTGTTTATTTGTTTACTTATAAACCTGCCAATAGTGACTGAACGTTGACAAGCAACCCGCAGGTCAGGTGGGGCAGCTCAGAAAGTGACAGAGTAGTGTTCTAAGTTATTAATAACACACACACACACACACACACACACACACACACAGGTCATGCTCATAATTTTAAGGGCTATGGCTACAAGCCTATGCTGGTGGCTTATGAGAGCCAATGTTTGAACCATTTAATGTCTGCATATCAAAGGCCGGGGCTGCACAGTGGCCCAGTGGTTAGCACTGCTGCCTCATAGCTAGAAGATCCCCGGTTCGCGTCCCGGTTACGATGCCTGGGATCTTTCTGTGTGGAGTTTGCATGTTCTCCCTGTGCAGCGTAGGTTTTCACCGGGTACTCCGGCTTCCTCCCACAGTCCGGCAGAAACACTGCAATCACAACAAAGAAGACGCACTGACAGGCTACAACTTTGGCAGAACTTTTCACCCCTTTCCCGGTAAGTCAGCATGATGTATTTTGCATCGATGAATTCATTGAAATCTCAAGATATATGATGGTTTCGCAGTAGTTTTAAAGCTCAGTCCGCTATATTGTCAAAAGTGTCCCTCTTGTATTTTTTTCCTCTTATGTAGCATGATACTCCAACATAATTAGCTGCACCACATGCCAGCTTAAATAAAAGTCTATAGTCACAAAAAATCCAAGTAATAGCATAGGATGCGGGTTGCTTGTCAACATTCAGTCACTATTGGCAGGTTTATAAGTAAACAAATAAACAACAACAACCACAAAGATCATTATTTTGTCTCATATTACATTTGTGGGAAGTTATTACATTTACAGATTTTCACTTTCCCACATATGTAATAATTATCTGCAAATGTAATACTTATTACATTTGCAGGAAATTCAGTATTACTTTTGCAGTAGGCAAATTTTATTACGTTTGTGGGAAATTTATTACATTTGCGGAATTATTACATTCAAAGCTGCAGATTTTTATTACGTTTGTGGTTTATTACGTTTGTGGGCAGTTATTACGTTTGCGGGTGTAACAAGTGTGCCTACATTTTAAAGTTTAAATGAAGTCTCTGGGTGAAAGTATGCCAGAGCAGTTGATCGTTGAAAATGCCTGTTGATTTTTCGGGGTCTCCCATTCATTTGAATAAATAAATTCGCGAAAAAGTCACCGATCGCTTATCCAAGTAATAGCATAGGATTCGGGATCAAAACACACGTTTCGATATATCATGTGTTGGTGTCCTCTCACCGGTTCGGGCCGCATTAATTGCCGAAAAAGGGCGGAAAATGAATAATAAGTAACTAGAAAATTCCCGCGGAAATTTTTGAAGTGCCGAGTGGGCTGTTGCCATTAGCTGCTAATGTTAGCAATTAGCATGACGCGCTAGACACTAACTTTAGCATTAGTTTAGTGTTAGCATGTCTCTTTAGACACAAAAAATTAAATACATGCTAATTGTTAGCATGCTAATGCTAACATGCTAATTGCTAATATGCTATTCGCCAACATGCTAATGCTGCCACTAATGCAACCACCAATTTCTAGCCACTAAAAATTAGCATTAGCCGCTAATGTTAGCAGTTAGCATGACGCGCTAGCCACTAACTTTAGCATTAGTTTAGTGTTAGCATGTCTCTTTAGACACTAAAAATTAAATACATGCTAATTGTTAGCATGCTAATGCTAACATGCTAATTGCTAATATGCTATTCGCCAACATGCTAATGCTGCCACTAATGCTACCACCAATTTCTAGCTACTAAAAATTACCATTAGCCGCTAATGTTAGCAATTAGCATGATGCGCTAGCCAATTATTTTAACATTGGTTTAGTGTTAGCATGACTTTTAAGCCACTAAAAATTAAGTAGATGCTAATTGCTAACATGCTAATGCTAACATGCTAATTGCTAATATACTATTCGCTAACATGCTAATGCTGCCACTAATGCTACCACCAATTTCTAGCTACTAAAAATTAGCATTAGCCGCTAATGCTAGCAATTAGCATGACGCGCTAGCCAATGACAGACAGACACCTGTCATTGTTCAACTTGGGTGCCAAAAGCCAAAATGGCCGCCCCACAGACCAGTTACTTCATTAGAAGTTTCCCGAGTGGGCTGTTTCCATTAACATTACCCCAAAATGGCCGCCCTACAGACCAGTTACTTATGTTTTCCCGCCTCTTTCTGTGGAGCCCCTGGTTGCCACGGTTACCAGTTTGAATGTCAGTTAGAAAAGGACTAGAGTGGGCGAAAATGCTGAAACCACGGCCTCGAACAGGAAGGCCTTGTGGCCAAACCGTGTGTCCAATCGTTGAACCGACTTCACTTTGGGCATCTTGAGGCTTTCCTGAACGTCTAGATATGCAGTTTGTGGGTAAAATGTAGAAATGTGAGCTATTTAAAGCGATTTAAAACAAAGGATTGCTTCTGCTTTGCTCCACAAATTTAACATTGCAGTCTATGGAGCGAGGAAGGGGTTTGCTGGCGCAGCTTTGCGTCTCACGCCAAAACTATAAGACTTACAGCTTTAGCAGACAAATTGTGAGCGAGAAGACAAATTTTCCTACGTTTCTATGTATACATTATGTCTGTGGTGTGAAATTTGTGGCCACGGGAGCAGTTTCTGTTTTATTTTTTGCCTAATTTTCTTCTCTCTTCTCACTCTAGCTGTCCCTCTAGCGCGAACATTCCGCGCAATACACACCCATTATAAACCCCGAAATTTGAGTAAAAACCTACACTTCTTTGAGGCTTAATGGTTTAAAAACGGTAAAAGGTGTCGATAAGTGAAGGGAATCTCTGAAGAGAAGACAAGAGTGTCTACGTTTTAAAGTTTAAAATAAGTCTCTGGGTGAAAGTATGCCAGAGCAGTTGATTGTTGAAAATGCCTGTTGATTTTTGGGGTCTCCCATTCATTTGAATGGGAAATTTTTCGCCTTTTTTCTCGAATAAATTCGCGAAAAACTCGTCAATCGCTTATCCAAGTAATAGCATAGGATTCGGGATCAAAACACACGTTTCGATATATCATGTGTTGGGGTCCTCTGGCCGGTTCGGGCCGCATTAATTGCCGAAAAAGGGCGGAAAATGAATAATAATAAGTAAAAAAACTGCAAAGAAACACGCAGAAGATCAAGAGTTGCCTCGTGCCTATGGCACGAGGCCCCTCCTCCCTATGGGAGGAGGGGCCTCTTGACATAGGCACTCGGCACTAACTAGAAAATTCCCGCGGAAATTTTTAAAGTGCAGAGTGGGCTGTTGCCATTAGCTGCTAATGTTAGCAATTAGCGTGATGCGCTAGCCACTAACTTTAGCATTAGGTTAGTGTTAGCATGTCACTTTAGACACTAAAAATTAAATACATTCTAATTGTTAGCATGCTAATGCTAACATGCTAATTGGTAATATGCTATTCACCAACATGCTAATGCTGCCACTAATGCAACCACCAATTCGTAGCCACTAAAAATTAGCATTAGCCGCTAATGTTAGCAATTAGCATGAGGCGCTAGCCACTAATTTTAGCATTGGTTTAGTGTTAGCATGTCTTTTTAGACACTAAAAATTAAATACATGCTAATTGTTAGCATGCTTATGCTAACATGCTAATTGCTAATATGCTATTCGCTAACATGCTAATGCTGCCACTAATGCTAACACCAATTTCTAGCTACTAAAAATTAGCATTAGCCGCTAATGTTAGCAATTAGCATGACGTGCTAGCCAATGACAGACAGACACCTGTCATTGTTCAACTTGGGTGCCAAAAGCCAAAATGGCCGCCCCACAGACCAGTTACTTCAGTTAGAAGTTTCCAGAGTGGGCTGTTTCCATTAACATTGCCCCAAAATGGCCGCCCTACAGACCAGTTACTTATGTTTTCCCGCCTCTTTCTGTGGAGCCCCTGGTTGCCATGGTTACCAGTTTGAATATCAGTTAAAAGAACGACTAGAGTGGGCGAAAATGCTGAAACCATGGCCTCGAACAGGAAGGCCTTGTGGCCAAACCGTGTGTCCAATCGTTGAACCGACTTCACTTTGGGCATCTTGAGGCTTTCCTGAACGTCTAGATATGCAGTTTGTGGGTAAAATGTAGAAATGTGAGCTATTTAAAGCGATTTAAAACAAAGGATTGCTTCTGCTTTCCTCCACAAATTTAACATTGCAGTCTATGGAGCGAGGAAGGGGTTTGCTGGCGCAGCTTTGCGTCTCACGCCAAAACTATAAGACTTACAGCTTTAGCAGACAAATTGTGAGCGAGAAGACAAATTTTCCTACGTTTCTATGTATACATTATGTCTGTGGTGTGAAATCTGTGGCCACGGGAGCAGTTTCTGTTTTATTTTTTGCCTAATTTTCTTCTCTCTTCTCACTCTAGCTGTCCCTCTAGCGCGAACATTCCGCGCAATACACACCCATTATAAACCCCGAAATTTGAGTAAAAACCTACACCGCTTTGAGGCTTCATAGTTTAAAAACAGTAAAAGGTGTCGATAAGTGAGGGGAATCTCTGAAGAGAAGACAAGAGTGCCTTCATTTTAAAGTTTAAATGAAGTCTCTGGGTGAAAGTATGCCAGAGCAGTTGATCGTTGAAAATGCCTGTTGATTTTTCGGGGTCTCCCATTCATTTGAATGGAAAATTTTTCGCGCTTTTTCGCGAATAAATTCGCGAAAAACTCGTCAATCGCTTATCCAAGTAATAGCATAGGATTCGGGATCAAAACACACGTTTCGATATATCATGTGTTGGGGTCCTCTGGCCGGTTCGGGCCGCATTAATTGCTGAAAAAGGGCGGAAAATGAATAATATTAAGTAAAAAAACTGCAAAGAAACACGCAGAAGATACGAGGCCACTCTTGATCCCCCTCCTCCCATAGCTTGCTATGGGAGGAGGGGCTTCGTGTCATAGGCACTCGGCACTAATTAGCCTCTCACATACACACGTCAAATGCAAAACTCTTACATACACACGTCAAATGCGCTCTCGCATACACACGTCAAATGCGCTCACATACACACATCAAATGCGCTCACATACACACGTCAAATGTAAAACACTCACATACACACGTCAAATGCTCTCACGTATACATGTCAAACGTTTTCACATTAACACGTCAAACGCTTTCACATTAACACGTCAAATGCTTTCACATTAACATGTCAAATGGTCTCACACTAACACGTCAAACGCTCTTACATTTATACGTCAAATGCGCTTACATATACACATCAAAACGCCCTCACATATACAAGTCAAATGCGCTCACATATACATGTCAAAATGCGCTCAATTATACATGTCAAAATGTGCTCACATATACATGTCAAAATGCCCTCACATATACACGTCAAATGCGCTCACATATACACGTCAAATGCGCTCACATATACACGTCAAATGCGCTCACATATACACGTCAAATGCGCTCACATATACACGTCAAAATGCGCTCACATATACACGTCAAATGCGCTCACATTAACATGTCAAAACTGAATAAAAACGGAAGGCGTTTGAGTAGAAAAGGAAGTCGTTTGAGTGGCAGTCACGTGATTCCAATGACGTGCAAATTTCAGATGGGAGGGCAGGAAGTGGAGAACGGTATTTAGTAGAAATGATGGAAACTCCGATTAGGGTGATCCTGCACGTAGCAGGTATTAGAAGTAGAAAAATATGTAGGATATATGACCCACACACACTAAGTAAAGGTGTTTTTTCGTACCTGTTGTCGGACTTGCCTCGTATGGAGGCCATCGACATCACAAATTATTCATCCTCCAGACCTCCTACTACATCGCTAGCCAAATGAAGACATACAAGTGATTGGGTCAGCGGCCTAGGATCCAAAGCAGCACTGAATGACTCCTGGCTTATTTTTGCCCGGGTGAGTAAATGTAATTCACTCTCTTTACATTGCTGTTTCAACTTTAATGTAACGTTACATCAGTGGTTCCCACATAATTACACAGGAAAGTTTACTTTTATTTGTTCAGAAAAGGTTGAGGTTTGTATTAATTACAATGTGTGAAATAAAAAACGTTTATTTCAGCAGAAAAAGTTTGGGAACCACTGCATTACATGCTAACTGGTTTCTACCTAATGTTTCTAGGTCAACCATTGTCAGAGGTCTACTGAGACACCGTTGAAAACGTGGGTCGTGGCTAAGGACAACGGAGAAGTTGTTACAGCACATTGCAATTGTATGGATGGGTACGTCATAATAAATGACACCACATCAACTTGTAAACATTCAAAATTAAGCCACCTTACCCCTGCTTTAGTAATTTGTCCAGTTGTTTGAACATGACACTGTGACAGCAGAGTTATTGTGAGAATACCATAGTTTGTTTTCAGTGAGATATTGGCTTATATTGACTTTAGTGTCTGTGGTAAAGTGGTAATGTGTGATATATCGTATCATAGAGGACTGTCTGGTGTTTAAGAGTATGTTCAAAAAGCAGAGAAGCACAACTTAATTAGGTTCTCAGCAACATAAACAAAACAGTCTGTCAGTTGTTTGTTACTTTATAGTATCACTGTGCATGTCACTGTGGAAAAACAGATTTGATCTGTAAATGCATAATTCCTTTTCTCTGTCCTTTTTACCAACAGATTGTCAGAATCCTGCTCACATGTTGGAGCAGTTCTGTTTGCCATTGAAGCTGGTGTTAAAATGAAAGAGTGAATCTTGTACTTTGGAAAGTGCAAGTGGATATCTAACTATTATCACCCACTCTCCAACATTGTCAAAATGAATCAAATGATTATATGTTCTCATGTCTATACATGTATGTCCATGGGTTTTCATAGAATGTGACCATAACAGGTCTTATCCATGACTAAAAAAATAAATGAGTTTCCGAAATATGCCAAGGCCACTTTGTGATGTCAATTTAAATAACTTTTATGAATTAAGTATGGCAGGGTGATAACTCAATATTGTCTATTATCTTTAGCTGGAAGTAAGTATATCAGGATGATTTTGGGATATTATGACACAGTTTCTAGACAAAGTATGAAATATTTTTAATACGTATCTGTAAGAAGACAAATATAAAAACGCGTGTAAAATATACAGAGGAGCCCAAAGTACACATCTTCTTTACTCAATTGGAAGAACAGATACTTGTGTAAAAACAGACTCACAAAAGTAACTGAACTGATTCAAATTAATTTGCTCAAGTAATAGCATTAAAACACTTTAGGAGTTTCATATATAGAACATATATGGCAAAGAGGATGAGAGGGAGTAAGATAGGTTAATTGTATAATTTACAAATCGTATTCATCAAGGTGATGGTAATTGTTTAGGATGAATTCTGAGGTAAACAAATACATGGGTATGATACATAGTTATCAAAACAGTTAATGTAACATGGCTCCATGCAGCCTCCATGCATTATTCTGTATTTCACCGAGGTGGAGCAATGCATCTGTGGTGTCGGTGCATGTCGCTTCTGCATCAGTGTTGGTCTGATCAGCTTTTCTGGCCCTCAATCTTTCATATTGACGTGATGCCTCCGTCACTGGTTTACCTCTCTGGTAGCCAAGATGAACCGTACATCTGTGACAGCACTTGGATAGCCTAGATAAAAATAAATGTGATGAACACCATGCATTGAGAGTAAGGAGGGATAACTGCAGTTTACATCATGTTATTAGTCTGTGAAATAATTCTCCACCGTTTTCATATTAAGTGGCCATCTCAATCACTGATCTGACAATATTTTTCGTTGGTAGACGAATCTGTCCAGACTACCAAGACTGAACTGTACATAGATAGACAATGTCATCAATTTGAGAACAACTGGTTGCGATAGCTAACGTTAGCTAGAAATGCTAAAAACAAAGACACTGGAGACAGCCACATAGCTTAACGTTAGAACTCCAGAGGGTAATCAGAAATGTATAGCTGTGTTGTAATAATATTATAATACCCTGCACTGTATTTATGACAGTGTTATCCAGCTCTGTAAGTAGCTTAATCACTGTAGTCTTACCTTTCACGAAGTGGTCACTGCAGGCGTTGTCGGACTCCGCTCTCAAGTTTTTCAGTCAATTGATCCCCTTTGTGGGTTAGCACTTTGGGAATTCTAAAGACACTTTTTTTCCCCGGTTAGTACAGCCATATACTACACAAAACTTGGAACATTTTCCTGCCGTTGTCCTGCCAGTATCCTGCCTGCAAGACACTTCCTGCCCTCCCATCTGAAATTTGCGCGTCATTGGAATCACGTGACTGCCACTCACGTGAGAGCATTTGACGTGTGTATGTGAGTGTTTTACATTTGACGTGTGTATGTGAGCGCATTTGACGTGTGTATGTGAGCGCATTTGACGTGTGTATGCGAGAGCGTTTGACGTGTGTATGTAAGAGTTTTGCATTTGACGTGTGTATGTGAGAGGCTAATTCTGAATAATGTCCCTAACGGCCCCTCATAGCAATCACCAATTTTGATGACAGTTATAGAGGGAAAAAACATAGTTTCACAATTAGTGTGAAGAGTTTGGATGAAAATCATATTTCCCTTTTTAAATAATAACAATAATAATGATACATTTTATTTATCAGAACTTTCAATAAAACTAATACACTTCACAAAATTATTGAGAGTTTTGTGAATGATGAGGAGGATCTTGAAGTGGATATGCTTGCTTCATTGGGAGCCAGTAAAGGTGTTGCAGGATGGGTGTAAACCTAACCCTATTTACATTTTGACTGTAAACACTTTGAAGTCTCTTATGTCCACTTTTCTTTTTTTTAGACTCCTAGCTGTGCCTAATTAACAAACGCGCACATACGCACATGGATACCGATTCAAAACGTTTTGTAAATGAAACCTCTGATATTACAATCCTTCTAGTTAAGGTGACCCAGGCAGAACAAACGACCAATTTACAGTAGCAGGTTAACAAGGACTGCAGACAAGCAGACCAGTGTGCAAGTAAGGTGGAGTTACAGCGGGGACGGCCAATCACACAAGAAAAGGCGGAGCCAAATGAGAAGCTTGTGGGCGGTCTCTAAACTAAGACAAACAGGCTTTAACTGACTGGAGCGACCGTTTTCCGCTTGGTCCTAGCGCTTGAGGGGTTTCTATTTACTGTAGCGTAACATTGTTTTCGGACGGTAAAAAGTCCTATTTACAGTTGCTATTGTTCAACATTGTAGCTTTAAATGAACACATGGACTACAGGAAATAAATAAATACAGGCAAAAGTATAAACATTGGCATTCAGAAACAACAAATGGCTCCTCGCATGTGATTGGCCATATTGGGTGCTGCCCAAGTGGAATCCACTCTTCTTATCGCTGCAAAGAATCGGGTCTTAGAGCCGACTCGTTCGCTGACGACACATCAGTACTAGAAAGCATGGATAGAACGGGCAGGCCGTCAGAACACTGGTCAAAGTTTGAACAACTAAATTAACAGTTTAGTCTCAACACGGATCATCAAGCTGATTTCAGAGCTGAATGTGCACAAGATGGCTCCGACTAACGTATCTCATGAGTACTCTTCAGAAGCAGGTAAAAAAAATAATAAAAAAAATACTCTGAACTTTTTCAGCTTTGTTAGCTTTTAGCTAATCTCACCACCGTCGTTCATTCGTCCAGCGTCACACGGGATTAGTTACTCATCCTAACAGAACCTGGACCACAGAGTGCAGAGTTCGAATTACTGGTATTTACAAACAACATAGCACAGTGTGCTAGTTAACTCGATTTCATCTTTGGGTAGGGTAGCATTTTCAGCTCTCGGTTCTGTCTGCTTGTTCTATAAAATTACTCAAGGGTGACACGTGTACAGAAAAAATGGCCTTATTTCCTTATTTGTCGGAAATGTTTACCAGTTAATAAAAGTGTTCATGGTGGTTTCGGTAAATGAACCTCAAATTTAATGAAATTGCATCTCTACAAAATAATGAGTTTAGTTCATGGGATTTCAGTTTAAGACTCAGCCAAACACTGCCACTCGCCAATTTAAGTGTTGTGAGTGTGGAATGATTAGGCCTATGGGAATAACTGTAGCCCTTGTCTTTAAATTGTATTCAGCAGAATTAGATTATTATTATTATTATTTTACACCAGTAAAGATTGAGATTCTTTACAGACAATTTCTCAAGGACCATTTCCAATTAATGGTTGCTTCTATTTAATCATTGATGGCATGGTGTTGTCCACAAACAATAAACCACTATTTTGGCCCACAAACCAATTTTATTTATTTATTTATTTATTTTTCAAAGTAAAACATCACCTTAAAAATTTGATGATTTGTCTGTGACCAATGAAATTTCAGGTGGGTCTGGGCTTGACACATTTTGGGGTGGTAAATTATTACGGGTGTAATATGTCTTTCCAAATGCTTCAGCTCCTAAAGACTCACGTCATAGAGCAAAGGTCACTAATAGGCAGACTGCGATCAAGGGCCAGACTCAGAAGTCATCCCATGTGGACTCCGACCTACAGCCAAAACAGATGGCTATGATTTGAAATGAGGCGCTTCTTTTTAATAAGAAGACTTGACAATCGAGTCTGTCCATTACAGGGGATAATTAAAGCTGCAAGCAGAATTGGACGGGCCCTCGCACATCCGCGCCCGTCGGTGGGGTGCGGCATGTTGGGTGGGAGATTTGACCTGGTGAATTAGGCCAATTTCTGTGAATTTCTGAGCACGACAAGGCCATCAGCAGGTGCGTCCCGTTTCATGGCGAAACATCGAACTTGCCACAAGGGCTGCAGCTATTGATTCTTTTTGTAATTGATTAATCTAGCACTTTATCGATCGATTAATCGATTAATTGATTTTTACGTTTTTAAACCATTAAAAGTGCCAGTGACAACAATTAAATAACAATACAGTTAAGCGAACTTACTGTAAAACATGTATAACATGTTTTATGTAGATTTCTACACCTGCAGCATTTACCATTAGGCTACTAACAAATAATACATAATTTGTGGGGTGAGCCCTATGGTAACCTAGCAACCTATGTGTTTGTGAACGCGTGCTGTGCGTGAGGAAGAGTGAGAGATGAGGGTGCATTTTTCACAATAGCCACATTGGCAGTGCAAACTCAAAAGGCGAGCCACTTTTACGACAAACATACTGCGTCACCTTTGCAAATGTGCATTTCTACGTCTGGTTTTTGAGCTTGTTTCTCTCCTTTTTTTTTAATTAAAACCCGGTACATTTCGTGTTTTACGCTAGCTAGCGGAGCTTACGTCGCCTGCCTGCAAACGTGCGCTGCGGTCAAGTTTTGTAAACAATGTCACATGGCCACTTTCATTCGCGCTTTCCGTGATTCAGCTGCGTGAAATGTATTACAACTTATGAATGAACTTTAGACATTTTTTGCCGTTTATGGGCATCTTTACTCTTCGCCATCGCGCCAAATAAATTCAAAATGTATCATGCGCTTTTACAAAGGTGCTTCCGCCAAAACAACGCTCCGTGTGTAAAAGTCAGATCCCCGCGCGTCATAGGAATTTAACGAGGCTTCGAGGCAGAGTTTTTGCCTCGAGCAATTTTTCTAATCGAGTAACCTCGACGAATCGTTTCAGCCCTACTTGCCACGACCAGACAGTTTCATCAAAATACGTAATTTTGATAATGCTTACTCAGGAAGTCTATATGAACACACCTACCAAGTCAAATGAATAAAATCCCTAGGAGTTCGTTCAAAGATGACCCCTTCTCAACCAGCCCGAAACACCAAAAACTTCCTGTTAATTTTAACCCATTGCTCCAAGAGACTTTTATTTAATTATGCTGCCGAATTTTACAGAATATGGGTCTTAATAAACACAAGACGTTTCAGACAGCTCTGAGAAAGTATATAAAAGCCGCACAGTTTTGCCTTAAAAACTAGCCAAAAAGTCAATGGAGTTACAATTTTGGATCAGAGGGTCAAATTTGATGGAGCGCCATGCCCACACAGTTTCCTCAAGGTTCATACCTTTGATAACTTTTACTCAGGATGACTATATGAACACACCTACCAAGTTTAAAGTCAATTGGATAAAATCCCTAGGAGGAATTCAAGTATGACGCCTTGTCAACCAGCCCGAATCACCATAAATGGTAATTGTCATGAACAAATATCTCGCTTCCTGATAATTTTAGCCCATTGATGTTTTGTAGGTCTTGCCATTGTCTACAATTCGGCTGAGGTTCTATAAGTCTGTGTCGAAAACTGTGGCGGGGCTGCCTCAAAGAAAAATTCCAGGGGGCGCTATAGAGCGATTTTGCCCCGCCTCCTAATTAATCAGGGAGCCGAATTTTAGACTATATTGCTCTCAATAACCTCAAGAAGTTTCAGACAGCTCTGAGAAAGTATATTAAAGCCGCACACTTTTGCCTGAAAATCAGCCTAAAAGGTCAATGGAGTCTCAGATTTTTGGCAAAAAATCGGGACGCTTGACTTTGATGGGCCACCATGTCTACATAGTTTCTGGAAAAGTTTCCATTTTTGGAGTGTTTCTGATAGTTTCACTGAGTTTCAGCCCCGTATGGTCAATATTGTCCGAGCTGGACGTCATCTTGTAAAAATGAAATGTTTCTATCGCCACTAGGTGGCGCTCTGAAAATCACCAAATGTTGTTATGGAAATGTGTACTAGGCCAGACTGGCATTATATATCAGAGGTTTGGTAAAGATCGGAGTATTTTCCGCAAAGTTATAGCACGTCAAATTTTCATGAAAGCATGCCAAATTTTGTGGCCCCGCCCCTGCCCCACAGTAACTCAAAGGATTACGGCTTGGACAACTTTTCATCGCCAAGGCCTTAAGAACACACACGCCAAGTTTCGAACAGATAGGATGAAAGCTCTAGGAGGAGTTCGTTCAAATACGAGGTGTGGAAATGTCCTCAGTTGTGACCAAATATGTTTTATGATGCAAGATGGCGGTGTTGGGTCTGGATATTAAGGCACTCAATATTGGGGTTTGGCTATCATGAATAATTAATAATTATCACAAATAATTATTTATTATTAAATAATTTGATCTGAATTACAAGATCACCTCAGGGCACCACCCTTCTAGGAAGGGAAAAGATAGCCAATCAATTAAATCATTATAATAAATTATACTAAATATTCAATTTGGATTTCTGATTAATAATTAACTTAATAACTATAACCAAAAATGACCATGTTAACAACTAGTTGAAGGAATTTGGAGTTCTTGGCAGTGTAGAGGTTGGCGGTATTCATTCTTGTGCAACATTAAACAGACAACTGGCATGTTTAAAAGACATTTATTAACAAGAATAAAAGTAAACATACAATCTAAACAGAATACTTTATACGGGTGTGTGTATGTGAGTGTGTGTGTGTGTCAAAATGGTCGCTGGCTGTGAGTGTGTCAAGATGGCTGCCCGTTGTGGGCGTGCCAAGATGGCTGCCCGTTGTGGGCGTGCCAAGATGGCTGCCCGTTGTGGGCGTGCCAAGATGGCTGCCAGTTGTGGGCCTGTCAAAATGGCTACCAGGTCTTGAACACAAAAGAAAAATGGCTGCTGAGGAGGGACACTCAGACCATGTGCTGGCCAGTAGATGTGTGGAATGTGATAAGAGTTTTATGAGGTGCCAGGTTAGAGGAAGAGTGGTTAGTTGGCATGCAAGAGACCCTGAGTCTATGTGTTGCATCATCTAAACTAACATCAAACCACTATACTATAAACAACTCAATAAAAACAAATATCACATCAAATCGAAGTTCTATGCTTAGCTTAGCTTAGACTATGCCCAGGTCATACTACCAGTTGGTGGAAAGTCCATTTCTGGTATGTTGCTCCTTTAGTTGGCAATTCCTGATGGAAGGCCAAACTGGGAAAAATTGTAGTCTTTGCTCTGTGTCCTGATGGCAGACGTTGGAGGGAAACCGGCCGCTCCTTGAGTCCTTTGAAGTTGCTTGTGAGCAGCTCTGTGCTAACTAGCCGTGTGGCTCCTGTTGTTTGGGGGTTTAGCCTGCAAACATTCTGTTTGTTGGCTAAAAAGCTGGTGTAGATTCCTCTGCAGGAACTCGCTTCGCTGCTGTATGGAGAACCTGGAGTAGTTGCTCGTTGTTAGCAGACTACCTGGCACCCAGCTGCAGCCGAGCAGCTGGGGGTCTCCACGTGGAGGTGTGGAGTTGAGGAAGGGTAAGAGAGCAAGAGAGAGAACAAAGGCCAAGACAGCGCATTTTATATGACCTGATGACCTCAGAGGTCCCAACAGCGGACTTCCTGTTGGAGTTGGACTATGGCTCCAGGAGGCTTTTTTGTCTCTCTGTCTGTTACATACTCCCTCCAAATATCGTAGACGTGCGTGAAACCGTGTCCAGGGGCTACACCGAAAACGTACATCTAGGTGGCGCTGTTGAGCCATTTTGTTACGCCCTTGTAAGACCCCCAAAATACGCAATTTTATGCCCAACTTTGGAGGGGTAGGCAAATTTTCGTGAGTTATAGAGTACTTATAGGCTGTCAAAAATGCGATTTACTTTGGGGAATCTGAAGAAAGAAAGACGGAATAAAAAAATAAATAATAAACATTCGAAATTCAATAGGGCCTTCGCCCTGCGAGCTCCGGCCCTAAATATTTCAACTCCTATAGTGCAGACAAACAGATGAGAGTTAGAGGCAAGTTTCACACGAGAGCACGGTAGAGATGGCGATTGACAGATAACCCCTTCATCTCTACATTCTGTAGATTAACTACAGTGGGGGAGAAACGGATGACTGATCCGGATAAAGGGGGAGAAACAGAGCAATGTTCAAATTTCAATAAGTGTTGAGATTTATATCTGTAAAGTTGGTTGAGACTGCTGAGTGAAGATGTGAAATAGAAAAGCTTTTTCTTTCTTATTCTTCTTTTATTTTCCTCAACTTAAGCTCTTTCAATCTGCACAATTTTCACATTTATTTACACTACCGTTCAAAAGTTTGGGGTCACATTGAAATGTCCTTATTTTTGAAGGAAAAGCACTGTACTTTTCAATGAAGATAACTTTGAACTAGTCTTAACTTTAAAGAAATACACTCTATACATTGCTAATGTGGTAAATGACTATTCTAGCTGCAAATGTCTGGTTTTTGGTGCAATATCTACATAGGTGTATAGAGGCCTAGTTCCAGCCACTATCACTCCAGTGTTCTAATGGTGAAATGTGTTTGCTCATTGGCTCAGAAGGCTAATTGATGATTAGAAAACCCTTGTGCAATCATGTTCACACATCTGAAAACAGTTTAGCTCTTTACAGTGGGGCGACTGTGGCTCAGTAGGTAGAGCGGGTTGTCCACGAACCAGAAGGTTAGCGGTTCGATCCCCGGAATGTGCCACATGTCGAAGTGTCCTTGAGCAAGACACTGAACCCCCAGTTGCTCCCAGTGCGTGGCACTGGTGTGTGAATGTGTGCGTGCTTGTGTGAGTGAATGGGTAGATGTGTCTCTGACTGTAAAAGCGCTTTGAGTACCAATAGGTAGAAAAGCGCTATATAAAAGCAAGGCCATTTACCATTTACAAAACTGATCTTCCTTTGAGCAGATTGAGTTTCTGGAGCATTACATTTGTGGGGTCAATTAAACGCTCAAAATGGCCAGAAAAAGAGAACTTTCATCTGAAACTCGACAGTCTATTCTTGTTCTTCGAAATGAAGGCTATTCCATGCGAGAAATTGCTAAGAAATTGAAGATTTCCTACAACGGTGTGTACTACTCCCTTCAGAGGACAGCACAAACAGGCTCTAACCAGAGTAGAAAAAGAAGTGGGAGGCCGCGTAGCACAACTGTGCAAGAAGATAAGTTCATTAGAGTCTCTAGTTTGAGAAACAGACGCCTCGCAGGTCCCCAACTGGCATCTTCATTAAATAGTACCCGCAAAACACCAGTGTCAACATCTACAGTGAAGAGGCGGCTGCGGGATTCTGGGCTTCAGGGCAGAGTGGCAAAGAAAAAGCCATATCTGAGACTGGCCAATAAAAGAAAAAGATTAAGATGGGCAAAAGAACACAGACATTGGACAGAGGAAGACTGGAAAAAAGTGTTGTGGACGGACGAATCTAAGTTTGAGGTGTTTGGATCACAAAGAAGAATGTTTGTGAGACGCAGAACAAATGAAAAGATGCTGGAAGAATGCCTGACGCCATCTGTTAAGCATGGTGGAGGTAATGTGATGGTCTGGGGTTGCTTTGGTGCTGGTAAGGTGGGAGATTTGTACAGGGTAAAAGGGATTCTGAATAAGGAAGGCTATCACTCCATTTTGCAACACCATGCCATACCCAGTGGACAGCGCTTGATTGGAGCCAATTTCATCCTACAACAGGACAATGACCCTAAACACACCTCCAAATTGTGCAAGAACTATTTAGAGCAGAAGCAGGAAGCTCATATTCTATCGGTGATGGAGTGGCCAGCGCAGTCACCAGATCTGAACCTCATTGAGCTGTTGTGGGAGCAGCTTGACCGTATGGTACGCAAGAAGTGCCCATCCAACCAATCCAACTTGTGGGAGCTGCTTCTGGAAGCGTGGGGTGCAATTTCTCCAGATTACCTCAACAAATTAACAGCTAGAATGCCAAAGATCTGCAATGCTGTAATTGCTGCAAATGGAGGATTCTTTGACGAAAGCGAAGTTTGATGTAAAATCTTATTTCAAATACAAATCATCATTATTTCTAACCTTGTCAATGTCTTGACTCTATTTTCTATTCATTTCACAACGTATGGTGGTGAATAAGTGTGACTTTTCATGGAAAACACAAAATTGTTTGGGTGACCCCAAACTTTTGAACGGTAGTGTATATTCTCTTATTTTGACATGCAGCTCACTTTTATTTACTTAATGAGAGAACATTATACATATCTGCAGTCATACTTGCCTGCAGTCATACTTGACTTAATTAATTTCAGTCAAGTGTTCATTAATCATTTGATTTGACAGTCAGATATTGATTTCATGCAGAAGTTAATACAAGTACTTGGCTACTTAAATAAATATAACACTAATTAGAAGGTAGAGATAGTTTCTCTTATTTGGACCTCTTTAAAATTTAAATACCCCTGCCATAGTAGGTTAAATAAGCTATATAGCTACCTGCAGTGCTATTAAGTCTCACTACTTAGTGTTCAATGTTGTATTATTAAAAATAATTATTGAAAATAATAAAACATCATCAAAAATAATAGTAAAACTTATTAGAAATGTACAGATAATCTGCTATCTGTCATTGTCTTCATTTTTTTCTGCAAACTAACCGGCTGTACCGCATACTGAACTTCTGCTAAACTCAGTTGTGTTTTTCATTCAATTAATTCGCTCCCCCAGAGCATTCAATGCGGGAGGACGGTCCTGTTTGGTCGATAGAAAGGGTAAAAAAGTTCTCTTGTATGGCAACACTTCGGATTCGAAGAATCCGACGAAGCACAGCCACACATTATGTGCAAAATGTGCTACATTGTGACCTCCAGTGTTGTGCCTGAATGCGTTCAATGAACGAAAGTTCATGAACTCGTTCATATTTTGGTGAACTAAGAACTGAACCGTTCGTATTTCCGATTGAGGAACTTTATTGCGAACGCGTTTATTCTGACGTCTGTGAACAGCGTTCATACACGTTCTATTTTCGTTCAAAACTATGCCAGATTTCCAGTGAACCCCCCCAAATAAAACACACCGTGAACTGTGCTTAACGGCGCTGCGGAAAACCATCCGATGTGGCAACAGATTTGCACCGCGACACCGCTCGTCGCCCAGACTTTTGTCTGTAAACTTTGCCCGCCCGGTTTGAAAAAGAAAGTCCGCACATCGAACATGACAACATGTATGTCTTTTTTCTTTAGGTTCCTTTTTTGGAATTTGATGTGAGTTGTTTCAAGTTTGTAAAAATACTGAAATAGAGAGCATAAAAAACATTTGCACCTTAAGGACTACAGTTCTGATTGTCTTTATAATAAATACCATTTAAGCAGCACGTTTGTCCTCATATTTTTATTGCAGCTGCTACTGGTGTAGACTGAATGGGTGGCAACAACGCATTAGGCAAATACCAGTATCCTGAGGGCTGTCCGCTCCATGCTAACTTAAATTCTCATTCAAAAGGTGTAGAATTGCTGTCTGTGGTGCTACAGTGGGCAGTGACAGTAATTTTGACAAATAGCTCGCAGCAATGTATTGGAGGTAAAAAAAAAAAAAAAAAAAAATGTAAAAAGAACTAAAAAATACAGTCACAGTTTTTTTTTGCCGAAATGCCGAATAAATGCATTTTATTTTCAAACTCAAAAAGAATCGTTTGAAGAATCGTGATTTCAATCTTGACCAAAAACATCGTGATTCTCATTTTTTCCAAAATCGAGCAGCCCTACTGGATGCTGAAACCCGCCCACTCAAATCTCTGCTACCGTGTTAGCTCAGGCTACCGAGCTAGACTAATGCCTAGGTAGCAGCCGGCTAACACAGCAAAGCAGCCAACTCCCCTTTTTCTCTCACCCATCTTCCTAGCACCCCAGCACACCTTGTTTGAGGTAAGTTCAACTGAAGCTGTATAACATTAGAAATAATGATTTATGTCTTAATTTTAGCTTATACAATACAAATAAATAATAAACATAGTAACTTGGACCCTTTCATGCACACATTATGAAAAAAATGGTCCAGATTTTTTTAATATTGATTTTATTACTCTATATGAGCCTAAAACTGAAAAGCATTTTGAATTTTTTAAAAATATGATTTTATATAGAAGTTATTTTACTGTCCTCGTATGTGGACAGTGCGCAACAATGGGGTAAAAAATAATAAAGAGTAATGACAGAAATATGGACCATTATGTTATTTTAATGCACAAAAACAACATATATCATAACAGTAATGGTTTTAATGGCACAGAAGGATATGATGATGATGTTATGCAACATTACAAAGAGTTAACATTCTAAAAAGTTATTTTTAACAGTATTTGATCATTTTTTGAACATATTTTGTAACAGATAACAAAAAGATTTTAAAAAGTTAAAAAAGTTGATTTTACAATCATGTCTGTAATGTTATTACTTTTTTAGCATGTAACATATTTTTAAACAGATTTTTTAAATGTTAAAAAGTTAGAAAATGATCTGACAACAATACTATTATATGGAACGCATGTAAAAATTATAGGATGTGATGTAAGAACTAATAAATAGTTAAATATTTCAAGCTGATTTGTTTTAAAAAAACTCCTCTATTACAATTATTATTTAGTCTTTGCAAAACATGCACCATTCATTGGTCTCTATATACTCTATATATTTCTCTAATGTTGTCATAAATAGGCAGTTCACATAATTTATAACATGTAGTTAGGTCATTATTTATGTTTATATGTTTACCAAATGTTTGTTTCTTTTTAATTTAAAGTAGTTAAATTCATATTTGAACAATACAAATAAAAAAAAATCCTAGTTACAAAATCTGATTTTTGATCATTTAAGTCCTCTGTTGCGCAATGTCCACATATGTGGACAGTAGGTTTTTAGGGTGTACAAGCTATATTTTACATCAAATTTCATTTCTAAACACATAAAGTTGTTCAACACACTCTCCTGTATACCATAATATTTTTTTTTTTACCTTCTTGAATAGAAACTTTTTACAGATATGCCTGGAGCATTCAGCACATGGCCATTACTGTCAGCCATGTTGAATTGATGATGTCATAAAGCAGTCAATATTCCAAATATAAGATGATACACATTGTTAATATATTGCAATGGATCTACTAACACTGCCCTGAAGTGGATTGGAGTATATCAACATGATAAATAAATAGAAAACAGAGTTAAAGTTTCTGTCCACAGATGTGGACATTGTGCATGAAAGGGTTAAATAGCTGTAGATTTTGTCGAGAGTTCTAGAACTAGAACTTAGAATGTTTTCATAAAACATTTACTCAGTACACGTATATAGCATTCTACCAACGAACCTGAATCAGATAACTTCACATTTAAACTTTTAAGTTATATTTTTATTATTTAATTAATATTTTCCACAACTTTAGTGGATTGGATATTTATTGTATATTTACTATGTTATTAAACAACGTTACTTGTGCTGGTTGCTGTTTAAAGTTCTAATCACAAATTACATTATAATCTGAAAAAGACAGGTACATTTATATTTATGACAAGATGATTCTCTCTCAGTAACTGGTTCAAGTCATGGCTACCCTTGATGTCTCCTCCATGCCTGCTACACATAGCAGGAACTATGTATCACCTGGCTTGATATTTGACTGCTGATATTACAGTGTCTTAAAAGGACAAACAACTTTTATTTAAAGACTGTCACTATATGTACTGGTATTTTTTTTTTTTTTTCATTTAATCCTTCAAATGTGACATAATAGTTGAGTTAACTTATACTTTTTTTCCTTCCATAGATACAGTGTGGATAATTGGTGACCGCATGAGGCCTTGAGAGCTGCGACCACCATTAGAAGCAACTTCAATCTGCTGGATGTCTGCATCTTAAATATTATATAAAATCCTGTTTGTATTTGCACTCCTTTTGCCTTTTATGCTTACTGTAGATCTTTCGCAAATGCCACTGGTAATCTAAAAGTTAAAAAACAGTAGGCAATGGTGTTCAACACACGAGAGAGAATACAGAATTTAAAAAAAAACTGCTAAAATTACCACAATATTAACACTGACATAGTGATTATTCTAAAAAAAAAATGATTCAGGAGGTTAGTTAGAATGACTTAAAAACATGAGCTTTTTCAGCATAAAAACACAATTTGTTACATGTCCATTGTTTTATTAAGTTGATGACTTATTTTAATTTATTTTTTTATTTTTAAAAATTTCTGAACACGTTTCTGAACGGCACTTTATTTATTTTAGGAAAACATCAGAATGGTTTGTGTTCATGCCAGGAACCTGAGACGGTACAACATGTTTTGATTTAGAAATTGCATCCTCCAAAGACAAGATCTTATCAGAGAATTGCGTGAAGTTGGTTTGAAAAATATATTAGAAGTAGGGTCAAGCGGGAGGGAAAAATGTTGTTCCACCAACTTGGATTATATAGCCAAATATAGTGCACTAAGGTGCTAGTCCCGTAGATGGCAGCAATGCAACTTTTTGGATGCCGGCTGCCGTAAAACCCCAAAGAAGAAGAAGAAGAAGCGGCTGTCTTATGCTGTCAGACTGCACCAGCAACAGCCAGGGAAAGACCAAGGAGTGAAGGTCAAGGTTGGATTAACATTACTTGGTGAGTAAATATATATTTTTTTTATTTTCTTAATTTTATGTGCAACAGCAAGTAACTATAAGCGCTCAGTCGAGTTACACAACACTACAATTAAAATGTCCGCAGCGTGCTTTGAATGTATTAGCTAGCTAGCTAAAAGCTTCACAGTAACTTAACCTTTAATGTTAGAAGTGCGTTGAGTCGGCTATAAGGTGCCTAAACTTGCGGTCCCAGAACTGCTGCGGGAATTAATCTTCAGCCCTCTGTTTGCAGACACAGGTATGAGCTGAGGAATATGTTGTGGAAAGGTGTTAGCCGTTAGCCGGTAACGCTAATAATGATAAATTAACAGAGACGTGCTAACCGTTAGCCGTTAACGGGCCTTAGGCCTTAATCGAAATGATTGAAGAAATATTACTATTTCTGTGTGTGCATGAGCAAAGTAGTTTTGTATTGCTATGTGTGGTATTTCTTACGTTTCGGGGAGGAGTAGTTTAAAATTTTTGTCGTCTCATTCACAGGATGATGCTGTGGAAATGAGCAGAGGCTGCGATCGGTGGATTGGTGGTGTACCTCGGAGAAAAGGAGGATAATCTCTTTAAGGAGCATTTGGTAGGTAATTCCAACACAGAAAAACTATACTTTGTGTTAGTCTTGTTTTTAATTGTTATGTGTTTAATTCTGACATTGATTATGACCTATTTATGCTAGTGTTGAAGATCATTGTAACCAGAGGTGCCACATCGGTCAGATCCAGCCAGCGCACGGACTGTGGTTGAGGGAACAGAAGTCCTGGAAGACGTAGATGTACCCAGAGCCTGTGCCTTGCTAATGGGGCTGATCTACTCACAATCTCGGGTATTTTTCACAAGGTGAACTGAGTGAATGTTGATCAGATGGTTTCTGTTCTTCAAGTGTATATATTTGGCAGGGCTTTAGTGTTTACCGCATCCTTCACCTGATATTGCTGTGATAAAAATTGTTATTGATATTGATGTTGGTTACAATAAATACATTTTGATAGTAAAACTGGAATTACCATGTCTAATTTATTCTGACTCAAATTTAAGGTAACATTTTGCATTGACTTTTTTGAGTAGAAGGAAAGTAAAAGAAATGAGTTATATCAACTTAAATGGAGTAATTTGACAACTTATTAACACTAAAACTTTGATATAAAAATTTAGTTGGTCAAAGAATGTATCTGTTACACTGTCATAATGGTGTCATGACAGCCATTATCCATCATGATATATTAATTACAAATCGAAATGGTACCACTTTACATTAGGTCAAAGAATGTATTCGTTACACTGTCATAATGGTGTCATGACAGCCATTATCCTTCATGATATATTAATTACAAATCGAAATGGTACCACTTTACATTAGGTCAAAGAATGTATTCGTTACACTGTCACAATGGTGTCATGACAGCCATTATCCTTCATGATATATTAATTACAAATCGAAATGGTACCACTTTACATTAGGTCAAAGAATGTATTCGTTACACTGTCATAATGGTGTCATGACAGCCATTATCCTTCATGATATATTAATTACAAATCGAAATGGTACCACTTTACATTAGGTCAAAGAATGTATTCGTTACACTGTCATAATGGTGTCATGGCAGCCATTATCCTTCGTGATATATTAATTACAAATCAAAACGGTACCACTTTACTTTAGGTCAAAGAATGTATTCATTACACTGTCATAATGGTGTCATGACAGTCAGTTTTGTGAAATATGTCACACACACACATCTATCTGACCAAGTGCTAGAGTTGGTCTCTGATCTTGCACATCTAATTCTAATAATCATTATGTCAACATGTCATGAATACAAAAAGAGGTGGATTTTCTGTTCATGTTAAGCTGTCATGACAAAGACATCCTCTAGTAATGTCATCCTGCTTAATGTCAAGTTGTCATTTACAAAGACGTCCCAAACATATTTAATGTCAACTTGTCATGACCAAGACAACTTCTGGTGATATCACTTTGATTAATGTCAAATTGTCATAATTGAGACAGCCTAAGCAATGTCAACTTGTCATAACAAAAACCGAATGACAATGACAGAGGTCATAAAAGTTTATGACATGTTTATAAAGTTTGACACTTTTATGACAGTGTCATATCATAGCTATGATAGTGTCATGTCACTCTTATGTCAACACTGTCAAGTAGTGTTACCGCACATTTCCAAGTTGTTTAGTATGCTTAATGTGTTAACAGTAATTACAAATTCATGTCTTGAAATAAGTGAAACGAGTAACGTTTTCAACCTCTTTATTATTATTGTTGTTTGTTGCCCAGATTTATCTTTCCCAAAATTTCCTACAGAAGAAAAAGGTAACTGGTTAATAACAGCAGAAGAATGAAATACCATGGTCTGTCTACTGCAGGCCAGGAACACTGGACAACGTATAAGAAACTAAAAAGCACAAGAACATAAGGATAAAATAATAAAAATACCCAACACCGGAGAACCTGTCTATGACATCTGTAGCAACAAAGGCCTGTTCAGGTGTGTCATTATCCAATTTAAGTTACACAAATCATACTGTAATTGCACACAAGTTTTTTTATGATCATTTCATGATTTTAAGCTATTCTGACATTAACGTATTTTACCTTTTAACGTTATATTGCCAAAAACAAGTTCAAGATTAACACCACATGCATGTTAGCTAATTATGACGTGGACTATTTTTCCTAACCTCACACCTGTGATGCGGTTTACTTACACAGCCAATCGATGTCATTGACAGCACTTTATGTGTACGTCCCCTGCCCACACGCACCGCAGCGCCGGTGTTCTGCAGGTTAGCTTTGTAACAGTGCGGCAGAGTTAAGAGACGCAAATGATACTAACCCCTTATTATGCCGAAATGAACGGACAGTGGCACATCCACTCACCAAGCCAAATTAAATAATGTGCAAACAGAAGAACAAGCAGTGAAACTGGAGGACATTTTTTTTTTCCGAGTAAGAAAGATCTGCTGTGTAAAAAAAAATGCTGTTACTACAAGATAATTTATGGGTAGTATAAACACAATAACGGTACACTGGTCATTGTGCATAATGTTTTAATGTGAACAAAATTTTATCTCTGAAAGGTATACAGTGGTATGCAAAAGTTTGGGCACCCCTTAGGAAAATCATTGCATCAGTTTGTCACTTGTTGAGCTTTTAAAGCAGCAACTTTATTTTAACAAATGTTATACCTTATGGAAACAGAAACATCTTGATAGTGAATTAATTTTCATTGGTCCAACAGAAACATTTTTATGTATGTTTAAACAAAAATAGGCATGTGCATAAAATTGGGTACCCCAAAGAAATAATTCCATTATTATTTAATAGACCCTCCTTTTGCTGCAAGAACAGCCTGTAGACGCCTCCTATAGCCACTGACAAGTCCCTGAAGTCTGGCAGGTGGTAGTTTGGCCCATTCCTCACACGCATTTTGGCATAAACCCAGATGTTTGGCATTGTTTTGGCTTATCGTCCAGACGAATCCTGTAAACGCATACCCCAAAAACGCACTTTTTTGAAACCGGGTCCCAGGGTGGAAAAATTCGTAAACGCACTTCTTGTGGATCGGTGTGGACGGGGGAAACCAGAGATTTTGGTAAACGGTGATGTCATCGCCACCATCGCCACACCCCTGGAGCAGCCTTCCACCTCTTATATCCTACGAAACGTCTCATAACAACATCAACAACAATGGTGGACTACATGCTTGCGTTACTACTGGAGAAGATATTGAGCCTATTATGGTTACTAGGGCAAAATCAAAGTTTTCCTTGAGTTTGGCTTTGTTCTAAAGCCGATTTGTAAACAGCGCTCAAGCTTTATGCGCCACCCCTTCCTCTCCGTTTTTGGTGAATTTCTGAAACCGAAACAGCACTGCCTATAGTCCTGGGATATGAAGTAGCATTTTGAGTTGTGTTAAGACGGATCCGTCTGGACGCGGATATTCTTGAAACGGTGCCAGCGAAAACGGATAAGAAAAAGATTGTTTTCGTATGTGTGGACAAGGCCCGAGTTAAATAAGGTCATAGCTCTTGGGAAAAAGCTATTCCTCAGTCTGCTGGTGCTTGTTCGGAGGTTTCTGAAACGCCATGTGCCAGGTGGGAGGAGTCCTTCAGAACGCTGCGGGAAACGACACATACATACGACTCTTCTGGATATCCTCAATGGCAGGGAGTGGAGTTCCTGTGATCCACTGGGCAGTTTTGACTGCGCACTGCAGGTGTTTGCGCTCCGCAACAGAGCAACTTCCTTACCAGACTGTGACACAGTTGGTTGGATGCTCTCAATCATGCTGTGGTAGAAGTTCACCAGGATGTCTGAAGACAGATTGTTCTTCCTCAGTGTCTTCGGGAAGAAGAGAGGCTGGTGAGCTTTCTTGACCAGGCTGGAGGTGTTGGTGGTCCAGGACAGGTCCTCTGAGATGTGGGTCCCCAGGAACTTGAAGGTGGACACACGCTCGACAGCCATTCCATTGATGTGAATGGGGTCATGCATACTTCTTCTCTCCATCCTGAAGTCCACATTGAGTTCCTTAGGCTTGCTGGTGTTAAGGAGTAGGTTATTGTCAGCACACCAGGTGCTGTACCTCTTCCCTGTAGGCTCTTTCGACGTTGTTTGTGATGAGACCAATCACGGTGGTGTCGTCTGCGAACTTGATGATGGAGTTGGATGCATGTAGTTGTTGATTCACGTCGGGTTGGAGTGTTTTGGCACTGGCACGATGGATGTAGCTTTGACACATGTTGGCACAGCTGCTTGGACAAGGGACAGGTTGAAAATGTTCGTGAAGATCCTGGTGAGCTGCTCCGCACATGCTCTGAGCACACGTCCTGAGATGCCGCCTGTTTTTTTTTTTTTTTTTACACATTTGCAAATGTGGTTACACACATGGATTGAAATACACATTTGCAGATAGTTTTGCTACAATAATGGCCTCATATTAGAGCTTTGCTTTACATAAGTTTTCCCAGCCTTTCCTCAGTACTTTGTTGATGCATATTTGGCAGCAATGGCAGCCTTAAGTCTTTTTGAAAATGATGCCACAAGCTTGGCTGGGCGTGTCACAATTATCAATAAATCAATTATTTGCACGCCACCATGCCACGATATATGTGGCATATAACAAGAGGGTTCACTCTTTGCATCGGTCTCGGCACCTGGGTGTGTTAATTTCATAGGATAATGAATGGAGTGAACCCTTCTGTTAGGGGCCGTCCACACGGAAACGCTTTTTGATGTTTTGCATCGTTTTGGCTGATCGTCCACACGAATCCCGTGAATGCATTGCCCTAAAAGGCACTTTTCTGAAACCTGGTTCCAGGGTGAAAAAATTAAAAAACGCAGCTCTTGCGTTTTTGAGTGGACAGTGGAAAATGCATACGAGCGTTTCGATGATGTCATCGCCACCATCGCCACACCCCTCAAGCAGCCTTCCACTTCTTATATCCTGCGAGACGTCTCATAACAACATCAACAACAATGGAAGACTACATGCTCGCTTTCCTGCTGGAGAAGATATTGAGCCTATTAGGGTTACTAGGGCAAAATATAATTCCTCCTTGAGTTTGGTTTCTGCTAAAGCTGATTTGTAAACAGCACTCAAGCTTTATGCGCATGCTGCGCTTCTTCCTCTCCGTTTTTGGTGATTTTCTGAAACTGAAACTGCACCACCTATAGGCCTGGAATATGAAGTAGCGTTTTGAGTCGTGTTGAGACGGATCCGTGTGGACTTAAAGTAAATCTTAACGAAACAGCGCAAAATGGCGTGTACTCAGAGTCTAGTTTGCTACAGTGCAATAGAAATGCAGCCTTTTAATACAGTTAAAAAGCCAGCATTTCAAGTAATGCTAAATACATTTGACGCACAATTGTTTTGTGTTTGTTGTTGCTTTTGAAAGCGTGTACTTGCATTATTATGCCTAATTATTACATTACTGAAAAAAATTATATAATACGGTAATCTGAGCCAAAAAGACAGATTTACACTTCTATGGAATTTCCCCACTCTTGTTTTTGGACTAATTAGTTCTGAATCGAAAGAACATGAACATGATATCAGGAACTACAAAGATGGAATTAATTGACTCTTCTACTTCATATGGACAAATTCTAGAAGACTGAACGTTATTTTTTACGTTATTTTTTATTATGTTTTAAGCTTGTGATGTACTAATTTTCCTTTTCAGAGACACACATGTAGGGCTGAAACGATTCGTCAAGTTACTCGATTAACTCGATTACAAAAATTGCTCGAGGCAAAAACTCTGCCTCGAAGCCTCGTTAAATTCCTATGACGCGCACTATACACGCGGGGATCTGATTTTACCACACGGACCGTTGTTTTGGAAGCACGGAAGCACCTATGTGAAGCACACCACCAGTGCGTGATACATTTTGAATTTATTTGGCGCGATGGCGGAGAGTAAAGATGCCCATAAACGGCAAAAAATGTCTAAAGTTTGGGATCATTACATTCATAAGTTGGAATACATTTCACGCAGCTGAATCGCAGAAAGCGCGAATGAAAGTGGCCATGTGGCATTGTTTACAAAACTTGACTGCAGCGCACGTTTGCAAGCAGGCGACGTAAGCTCCGCTAGCTAGCGTAAAACACAAAATGGACCGGTTTTTAATAAAAACGGGACAGAAACGAGCTCAAAAAAACAGACGTAGAAATGCACATTTGCAAAGGTGACTTAGTATGTTGTCGTAAAAGTGGCTCGCCTTTTGAGTTTGCACTGCTAATGTTGTGAAAAATGCACCTTCATCTCTCTCACTCTTCCTCACGCACAGCACGCGTTCACAAACAAACACACAGGTTACTAGGTTACCATAGGGCTCACCTCAGAAATTATGTATTATTTGTTAGTAGCCTAATGGTAAATGCTGCAGGTGTAGAAATCTACATAAAACATGTTATACATGTTTTACAGTAAGTTCGCTTACTGTGAAACGAACAGTTGCAATAAATGGGCTTAGTTTGCAATAAATGGGTTTAGTTTTGGAGCCAAATGTTGGAGTTGGAGTTCTCTGTTTAATACAAGCCAAATGCTTGATCATTTTACAGCCACATAATTTTCGTTATGCATTATTTGTTTTGGTTGTTTAAAAACGTAAAAAAAAAATCTGATTAATCGATCGATAAAGTGCTAGATCAATCGATTACAAAAAGAATCGATAGCTGCAGCCCTACAAACATGCAAACATACCACACACTTTCTTGATCCTCTTCTCCAAGAGTGACCAAGGGAGATAAGGGGTCGTAAATAATTTCCTCCCAGAACCAGACTCAGATCTGCATTTCTCCTCTTTAAAAAGAGCCTAAGTTTGATAATATGACTACCGAAATTGCAATAACCTGGTAAGTTATATATTGTTGTTCAGGAAGGTCTAACGATCACAATGAGACGATTTTGATCCTTGTACGATAAGGCTAGCCCAAATTCACATAATTTGTCACAGTAAGGGTGGATCAGCATTGTCATCAAGTGGCTTTATATGTTTATAAGTATTTTCTGTCTTTTAATCAGAAGTTAAAGAATGTAGCACCTTAGATATGCTCTTATACTAGTAGCTATTAGTTGACATCATAATTGTTGGAATTGTTATTTTAGAAACCCCAACCTTTTATTATTAGCAAAATGTCACTGTAAAGAGAATTTGAGTTTATTCGTTTATTGATGCTTTTGAGTTATTTTGATTTTTGCCATTCAGATATGTCATCTTGTCATGTTGTAATGTTGAGTGTTGTCGCATACGAAAAACATTGCTAACGAGCCATGATGAGTGATGGAATGGTTAAATTTAGTAATATAAAATAGGTTAAGAAGATCAGGCTATAAGACATCTCAATACAAAGGAGTAGGCGATCTCTTTCCACGCAAAGAATTGAGAAACCCGATCCACACACGCCCTGAATAATTAACTCATAAAACCAGAGAGACGCTCCTTCTTCTCTGCACTTTCTCCGTACTTTCTAGCTTTTCTAGCACTTTCCTCTTTCCGTTTACGTATACTTTTATTTTAGTCTTCTTCTTTACTTAGTCACGTTTAAACTTGGTAACTTCGTTTTAAGAACACCTTGAATATTTCAAGCTCTGTTTGTTTCTCGTCGGATGCTTTTCCCCAACAATTTTTATAGTCACTCAAAAATGTTTCTAGTTTTATTCATTTTATACTCTACGAACCGAAGTACTAACCATCATCGTTTATAAGTTAGCCAGCGTGGACAGCTGGGATATCAGAGAAAGACCCAATCTCTTCGACAGATCAAGAAACTTAAAGCTGTTGCCATAGCAACGACACCAAAAAGACGTGACGATCCGGATTCTTTCTTCCAACACAAAGACATTGCCAAGTGTCATCTACTGCCTTTTAACACCTACAACGCTCTCAAGCGAAGCTGGATGTTGGAGTTGCAGACCAAGCAACAAGTCCTCTCTACCGGTCCAAGAGGGACCGTTTCGTCACCAACTCGTCACACCGATGCTGAGAAGACTCTACAAAGTAGGCTGAATCGTTGCTACCACTTAAGACAAAGAGTTGGTGTCACTACTTTGAAACTCCCTACTAACATCTTTAGAGAAGATTGATTAGGTTAGGTATCAAATCTATTCCCTTTTAGATTAAACATCTCCATCTCTTACCATCGCTCCAGAAATGAATTATTTCATACCTTATCATATCTGTTTTATTTGATTATCCATGCATATAATCTATTAGTCCCTCATGTATTCATAGTTGTCACTTTATCAAATAAAGAAGAAGAAGATAAGAAGTTGTTTGTGATGTTGTTTTACTGGTACAAATTGTAGAAAAGGATTTATCCTTCAGATATTTAACTGAGACTGATAAACTGACGTGTTCTTCCTATGATAACAGGAGGTGGTGCCCTAACAGGACATTTTAAAAGTGTATGGTATCCTACACGATGCACAGCCATTTTGGGATATCGCCAGAGATGTTTAATTGGATTTATTTCAGGCCTCTGGCTGGTCCACTCAAAAGACATTCACAGAGTGAAATGCAATTGCCACACTTGGAATCAACTGCTTATATAATTCACTGGCCAATAATGTATTGGCCACAAATATAAATAAGATTTTCATATTAACAGATTAATCAGTCACTGGACTGAAATGACTGTTTTTACACTAAATAACTAATATTGGGATATGAATTTCACTGAAACTGCAAAACATGTTACAGTTGCTGTAAAACTGATAAAGCTGAAACTGAAAAATAACATGCTCACCATTACTGTAGAAACCAGAATATTTGTCGTTAAAATCAATATGTCATAAGTTTTGTACTTTCATATAATTCATTGAACATTTACAATCCCATTGTAACACAGTAGGTAGAGCGGGTTGTCCACGAACCATAGGGTTAGTGGTTTGAACCCTGATGTGTCCTTGAGCAAGACACTGACCTCTCCAGGTTGGAGAAGCTGATCAGGCGGGCTGGCTCTGTGGTTGGCACAAGGCTGGACCCTCTGGCTACTGTAGCAGAGAGCAGGACACGTGCATCCTGGACAATGCCACCCACCCTCTGCACACAACCATCAGTAGCCAGAGAAGCACCTTCAGCAAGAGGCTGCTCCTCCCAAGGTCCTAATAGACTGAGGAACTCCTTTGTCCCCTGTGCCATCAAACTCTTTAACCACCACTCACTTGGGGGGAGGAGGACAGAAAGAAAAGGGCCTGAATGACTTTTTGAATGTAACCTACAACAGTAATGTGCAATACAATGTACCCGGTATTTCTATATTTATGCAACAACCATCTATGTATAGTCACAGTATTTATTTTTTATTACTATTATTCTTTATTGGGTGTTTTTTTGGTATTTGGGCTTACTGTACTATTTTTTCTTACATGTATGTCTGATGGTGCTGTATGCGATGGAGATGTCAATTTCCCTGCGGGAACCTCCCAAAGGGATCAATAAAGTTGTCTGTCTATCTATCCATCTATCCATCCATCCATCCATCCATCCATCCATCTATCTAAACAAACCCTCGGTTGCTCCCAGTGCATGGCACTGGTGTATGAATCCGTGAGTGCTTGTGTGAGCGAATTGGTAGATGTGTATGTGACTGTAAAGCGCTTTGAGTACCAATAGGTACAAAAGCGCTATATAAATGCAAGGCCATTTAATATTTACCATTACAGTTTACGTGTATTTCATCCTACTCTAACTGCATTTGCTGCAATTACTGATTTCATTTTCTGTCCAGAATGCAGTTGTCCACTGGAGTCAGAGCTGCGAACAGTGCTGCAGCAAAGGATTATGGTCTTGGACGGTGGAATGGGAACAATGATCCAGCAGCAGAAACTCAAAGAGGAAGATTTCAGGGGGGACGAGTTTAGAGAGCACCCACTGCCACTGAAGGGCAACAATGACCTTCTCAGTATCACACACCCAGATGTCATTTATAAAATACACAAAGTATGGAAAAGACTGTATGGTCTGTATATTATTATAATTTTACTGTGATATATAGTTGTATTTGTGTGTGTTTAAGCTGTGTTTCCCTGTGTGTATAAAGGAGTACCTGCAAGCTGGCGCTGACATTATAGAGACCAACACATTCAACAGCACGTCAATAGCCCAGGCAGACTATGGACTGGAACACATGGTACGACAATGTTGTTTAACCAATATATACAGCTCCTGCAGCTGTACTAAATTATGGCAATAGAAAGTACTTGCAGTCCATGAAACTGTATTGTTTTTTACCCCGTTACAATTCACAGTCACAAATTTGTTGTTAATTTACCCATTCCTTTGTAGAACAACTTGTGTGCTTGTCCTCATAGTCTTGCTACATGACACAGTTTCTCTTAAGATTCAGCTCACACACAGACAGATGTCCTGACATTTTCTTTTAGAATTTGCTGGTGTATCAGCGGCTGCAAACCAATCAAACAATTCTGTTTAGTGGTTGTCTACCCCCAAGCATTTTCCCACTCTTTCCAGTCTTCCAGCTTCTCCACATGGTGTTTGCCAAACTGCACACGGGCAGAAATGTTCTTTTTGGACAGAAGTGTCTTTACCTTTACCAGTCTGCCATGGACACCATGGTTGTACATGGTTGTTTTCCTGATGTTGCATTTGTGAATATAAACATTAGGCAATGTGAGAGAGGCTTTTAGTTGCTTAGAAGTTACTCTGAGTCCCTTTGTGACCTCTCGCACTATTAAGCATCTTGCTGCTGGAGTGATCTTTGTGGGTCGAGCACTCCTATGGAGGTTAAGAGTTGTCTTAAATCTCTTCCATCTGTCTCACTGTGAATTTGTGGCTTCCAACCTCCTGAGAAATTGTTTAATAACGTTTTCCAGGCTAATGTGCAACAACAAGAACTCCTTTGACTGTGCCATCATACACTTCCACAAAGATGTTTTGAAGACAGACTGTGACAAGTCCATAATTTTTTTAAACAAAATGAGGCACTGAATGACACCTGAGTCTCATACATTGATTATAAACACTTCTGAATGGTTGAACTCTAATTTGGCCTTGAAATTGACTGATTCCTAGAGATGCATTTAGTTTTGCAATTTACAGATTTGTAATATTGGCTCATTTTCATATTTTCCTGGGGGAAAAAAAAAAGTATAATTTTTAAATTTCATTTGTTTGATTGGGTTCTCTGTCTACATTCAAGACTTCTGTGAAAATCCACTGATGCTGTGAGTAATTTTTATGCAGAAATGTAGACAATTCTGAACAACCTTTAAGTGATACTGCAATTTAATCTATGGTAAGAGTGTGAAGTTAGTTTCCCGTTTGTGGGAGGAAAATAGTTCATCCCCACGTGTTGCTCTGTTAGCTGATGATGTGATGTTGTGAGCCAGTATTGAGAAGTATTGTGGTTCCGATGATGAATAAATTGCAAAATGATCTGAACAAATATTTAACAAAAACGTTATGGCCCCATTTCACATCATCTAGCTTTGTGTTTGCTACCAAACAGAATGCTACATGCTGGATTTGAGTTGTGTTTATTGTTTCTTCCAACAGTATGTTCATATTTCTGTTTCGCCTTGTCCCACTGCGCTACACACAGTATATGTCAACAAAATGCAGACAATAACAGCTTCTACTACTGCAGCTACTACCACACTACTCTAATTACTTATACCAGAGATGGGCAACTGGCGGCCCTTAGTCGATGTGGCCCTTAGATTCATTTTTGAAAATTGTAAAACTATATCCTTTGCGGCACTGAAAGGGAAAACTTTGTTGAGAAAATTGTGTCTTTCAGAAGAAAGAAGGTTATCTGTTCACGGAATGTATAGGCAAACCTATGTGCTAGTCTGTTTAGAGACAGTTTTATCATATCTGGTTAAGTGCGCAGTCCTATGTGGCCCTCAGGTAGTGTCGATGAAAGATTGTGGCCCACTATGGCATCATTTAAGTTGCCCATCCTTTACTTATACTACAGTATATTAGGGCAGGGGTTCACAAACTTTTCCATGCCAAGGTCCCCCAAACAGCATTAGCTTCTGGCCGGGGACCCCCTTTGAAAACCTACAGACAAAGCTACAAAATATGTCAAGAAACATCATATTTTATAATGTTTTTTCTTACTTTTATTCACTATTCAATAACTATTACATTTGTTTAGCATAAGTGCTGCCTCATCTTTTCTGATTTTAGGTTAGGCCAGGAGTTCTTAGGTTTTTTTTGCAGCAGTGTCCTCCACGACAGGGCGGTTGGTCTGTTCCTTCAGTCTCTTTCTTGTCAAAAACCTGGCCATTTTGTGCTAGCTACATGCTAGCTTGAGGAGCAAAGCAGCTTGATAAATGGTGCAAACCGCCAGGTCTACACATATTATGAGGACATGAACGATGTTTTAACTGGCAGGGAATCAGAAAGATGAGCATGGCAAATAACATTTCAATATATTATTAATAATTCTGTTTTATGATTTTATAATAATGGTTAACAATAAATCAATTATATTTTTTCACTTTTCTAATATTTTTTTCTTATCTTCCCTCCAATTGTCTGAGGCCCCCTTAGCGCCCCCTGGCAGCACCCACGAAACCACTGCATTAGGGTATAAAAAACACAAAAGAGTGTACATAAACATGTACATATAATCTACAATTAGGTAGAGCGGGTTGTCCACGAACCAGAGGGTTAGCGGTTCGATCCCCGGAATGTGCCACATGTCGAAGTGTCCTTGAGCAAGACACTGAACCCCCAGTTGCTCCCAGTGCGTGGCACTGGTGTGTGATTGTGTGCGTGCTTGTGTGAGTGAATGGGTAGATGTGTCTCTGACTGTAAAAGCGCTTTGAGTACCAATAGGTAGAAAAGCGCTATATAAAAGCAAGGCCATTTACCATTTACCATTTACAATTAGAAACCTATGTATTTATACCGAAATGTGAATACTGTGAATGTAATTGACACACACCATAACTATAAATATAAAACTGGACTATGCAATGAATGAATATTGTTGTTGATAAACGGTGAACAGCTGTACAGGAAACATTGCAAGTAAAAAGTCAAATTACAAAATATATGAACACTGTTACTGAAATTGTATCACACACAGTGGCTCACAGACTAATCATCTGGAGCAGTGTACACCTCCAGTCACTGAGGGCTACTCATGTTCCAGGCATACTGAATCACAGGACAGATTTTCTATCATGGCGAAGCCCCGCTGTATGCAGACTGGAAGCTTCACCCCAGTCATACAGTTCAGTCAGGCATCTGTGGACCCTTTTCTCCTCAATAGAGAACACCCAGTGTCCCCTTTTCTTTTCTCTACGCAATCGGACAGCCACACTGTGGGTGGATGCACTGGCGCACGAGTAGTCAACTTTTTATGCTTTTCCCCCAGTGGCTCTCATTCTTCCAACTCTGGCCCGAGTGAGGGACCAACATTTGTGTCTGATGCTAATCGCTCCACCCTGACCAGTCTGTGTTCCACTGTGTGCAAACAGTGTCTGTTGTCTGTTGTCCACAACCATGGAATTGTCTGTCCTCACCAGGACAGGAACTGAAAGTCAAGTGAACTGCCAGAAATTATTTATGTAGGTTGACCTCAATTGAGGACATTCTCCTTTCGTGATTGGCACCCCAGCCCACCAAAGAGGCATCTGTGATGATCACCTTTCTGGCTGAATTGGTCCCCACAGTAACAACCTGTGCCAGGAAGTCTGGACTCTTCCACTGACGAAGAGCCAAAACCCTTACCTACCGATGGCCATCGTGGTGAGGATTCGGACCAGGGAGGCTACCCGTAAACAACCACTTTGTATGTTGTTTTATGAGAGGTACATGTCGGAAATTACCTCCAAAAAGGCCGCTTGCTCCATCAGGGGATGTCCAACTTGTTCTTAAGCCTCTGTCCTGTTCCCCTTTTGAGCTGCTGGTGCAGATCAAGCAGGAGATGCTGTCCTTAAAGGCAGCAGTTTACTACTGACTCCATTAGGTGCCTTCATCCCAAAGGTGGGTTTAGACAAAATGACCAATTATTGGTGTATTGGTCAAAGCTGCATGTGGGAAGACCGATGTTCAAACAGCATCTTTCCCACTGGATAGTTGGGGCTAGCAAGAGACTATGGAAGCGAGGAAGAGGTGAGCTTTGTTAGGGCTGACGTAATGTGATTTGAACTTCTGATGTGGTCATAGTGAGACACTCCCTCATGCTAATTAGAGAACCGGGGTTATAGTCATAAGCAGGGGCACAGTCTTGCCATTGCCCATCTCCCAGCTAATCCAGAGAGGTTGAGTTTAGGAAGGCAGGTAATGCCCTGACACATGGCAAGTGACATGTCACCGTATCCAGCTGTCATTGGCAACGTGTTTATTTATAATGGCGACCTGAACATTTTGATGTGGCACACAATGATTCACTTTTTACAGCCTCAAAGGGCTTTTTGAAGAACTTCAGTTTTTGCATGTCCTTGTTGGTTTTTTGTCTTGGGTGTGTCTGCTTGATGCTAATGCATAAATGGGTGGCTTATAGTAACCATTCATCACATTCTCACATTTTAAGTGGTTATAACATTCTTATGCTTAACAAATTGTTTTTGGTATAATATGATACATATTGTTTGTTAATAGTACACTGTTCTTGTTCTAAAATGTACTGTTATGTTTGTTGTATAGGCGTATCGCCTCAACAAGGCATCAGCAGAGCTGGCAAGGAGAGCAGCTGATGATGTCAGCAAACAAACAGGTTTGAATTGTCAGCAGTAGAGTGACATATAGTAGATACAGTAAATATGTAGACGGCAACTCTCTGGGTTTCCTCTTATGTGTTATGTATGTTATAACTAAAGGGTGTGTATGTTTTCAGGTTGTAAACGCTATGTGGCTGGAGCGGTGGGTCCTACCAATAAAACCCTGTCTGTGTCACCATCTGTTGAGAGACCTGACTTCAGGAACATCAGTAAGATGGCATAAAAATGTTTTCATCTAATGTTTTTTTTTTAGGTTGTGAACACAAGCAGATGGAAGAGCCATAATGGTTCTCCAATGTCGTCATGGTTGTACTTTGAACAGACACTATATTTTCACACTATCTGTGTACACTGTTTTACACTGGTTATCTGCTTGTTACATGTTTAGGAATGTGGGACTCAGTGTGGTTTGTGCCAGAGTTTGAGTTTGCGCCATTCATACTAAGGAGGCCACAATTCCTCACAGCAGTGTGTGTATCACACTCTAAACTCCTATGGTAGATTGGCGTCTTGATTCAGTCATATGTTATTTGATTTTACTTTTGCATGTTTCTCACTGAGAGGCTGCTTTGTGCAGGCTGTGGATTAAGTCAAATTTATGTTACAGACTTTTGTGATTATGATGAAAGACCATGTTAGAAAATTTGACCAGCCAGCCTTTGAGTGTCCACAATGTGAGCACAACGTATTTTTGTTCTTATTCCTGTTCTTGTCAAATGATCGCAGTTATTAAAAATTGTGTGTGTCTGCATATGTGTTGTTTTCTGCAGCATTCGATGAGCTTGTAAAAGCATACTCGGAGCAGGTCCAAGGTTTATTAGATGGCGGGGCAGACATACTTCTGGTTGAAACCGTCTTTGACACTGCCAATGCTAAGGTAGCCCTAACCAGATTTTAAAAAATGCTGATTGTCTTAAATTTGTTGTTCAAGTTCAGTATAATTATTATAAAATGAAATGGCACTTTGAATTCACTGTATGATACTCATATCATGAGTAAAGTATATTTTTGTACTTCATGGTACATGAATGGTTTTCATACACATGTTCCTATCTATTTGATGACACTACCGTATCATATTGTCAACAGGCTGCCTTGTTTGCCATCGATCTGCTCTTTGAGAAAGACTACAAAAGAAAACCCGTATTTGTAAGTCTATGATACTTTATTCGTCATCTCGGCCACGGTTTTTATAAGTACACTTTGTAATGTTGAAGGCTGGAAATATTTGAAAATAATTAACCATGTACAGTTGTGGGCGAAATGATTAGCCCCCCCTATGGAAATTTAATTCTTTTGAAAATATTTCCCAAGTGCTGTTAAACAGAGCAAGGAATTTTTAAAACACGTCTTTCAAACATCCGCCTTTTATTTTGGATGCTTACATTATTTTACTTTCTACACAGAAATTAAATTATTTCACAAAAACCAAAAATTACGATGGTCAAAATGATTAGCCCCCCTGATGTTAATTGTCAGTTGTGTATCCTTTTTGTTGGATAACAGCCTGTAGTTCTTTGTTGTAATTTTAAACAAGTCCCTGACACGTCTCCTGTGGAATACCAGCCCATTCTTCTTTGGCAAATCTCTGAAAGCTCTTCCAGATTTTATGGCATTCTGGCATTGACCTAGGTCTTAAGTTCACCCCACAGATTTTCTACGGGATTCAGGTCAGGGCTTCGTGCTGGCTGTTTTGGGTCGTTGTTATGTTGGAAGACAAAGCGATGACCCAGACCCAGTTTTGCGGCTGACTGCTTGACATTTTCTTTAAAAATCTTCACATGTCCTTCTTTCATCACGATTCCTTCCACCTTGACCAGATTCCCAGTTCCAGATATGCACAAGCAGTATGCCCACAGGATAATACTTCTTCCACCGTGTTTCACTGTATGGATGGTGTTCTGTTGGTTATACGCCTCACCCTTCTTTCTCCAAACATAAGCAATGTCTCTGTGGCCAAAGAACTCTCGTTTCCTTAGCATACTTCAGTCTGCCTTTAAGGTCTCTTCTGCAGAAGTGGAGTTTTTCTTGGTCTGCAACCTTGCAGTACATTCCTGTGCAGAACTCTAGTGATTGTCTTCTTTGAGATTACAATTCCCGACAAGGCTAAGCCATTCCCTAGTGTCTTGGCGGTTGTTCTGGACACATCTTTCTTTCCAGGGTCTTTGAAATACTTTGTTTCCTACCTCTGCCAGGCTTGCTTGATGATGGTTCTCACTCCACTTCTTGACACTTGGAAACGCTGTAATAACTTTGTGTATCCTTCTCCTGCTTTGTGAGCATCAGCAATTCTCTTTCACAAGTCTAAAATTATTTATTTTGTTTTTGGCATGATGCTTCCTCAAGTGCCAACCAAAACCCTTACTGGAGGATTTATACTGTGTGTAAATTGGGAGATAACTCTTCATTTTAACCTGATTTTACAAGCTTTGAGCATTACAAAGTCAAAGCACATCATTGCACAACAGTGGTTTGTGCCATGGCTAAATAAAATGGTCAGTTCTTAAGGGGGTTAATAATATTGACCGTGGTATTTTTTTATTTTTTTGAATAATTCTGTTATTGTGTGCAAATTGAAGTAATTTATGCTTTCTAAAGAAGACTAGTATGTTTAGAAATGCTATGTTGAAAATTCCATGTTCTACTAAAAAAGCACTAGGGAAAATTTTGAAAATTTCATCGGGGGCTAATAATTTCGGCTTCAACTGTACTGTAGGTAATCACATTAGCTGTAGTGTTACATTTCTAGTGATAAGTTTTTAGGAAACATGTTTTCTGTCTAGACTATCTTGGCACTTACTATAGACAAGCCCCGTTGAGGCTTTGAAGAGTCCATAGTAATATTCATCTACATTAACAGCAATAATTAACATTGTTATCCACTTGCATGATGAGTTCATATTGACTACCACCTTATGTACAGCATGCTATCCTTAACAACCCAGCTGCTTGTGAAGTTAATTTGCTATCTTTATTAGCTAGACTCCTTACATGCTTGCCAAAATCTTATTTGAATTGCTTGGTCTCTGGGTTTGACTGCATTGTATAAAGAACATAAATAGACTAGGGGCAGCTGAGAGCGTAAATATTAGATTAGATTAGATTAGATTTTCTTTATTAATCCCAGACTGGGAAATTTCTGTGTTGCAGCAGCATTCAACACCATACATACATATATATATTAAAAAAAGCTAAAAATCAACAATATGAGTAAAAATAGAGAACTATAAAAAGAACAAAAAGTATACACAGTATACAAAGTATTAAAAGTGAAAATTAAAAAGAAATGTTAAATTAGCATGTCCAAGGTGTCATCTGTCACACACAGATGAGGAGTTGTACAGACTGATGGCTTGGGGTAGGAAAGATTTCCTGTAGCGTTCTTTAAGACAACGAAGTTGTCTGAGCCTTCTGGAGAAGGTGCTCCGTTGTCTGTCTATTGTGTGGTGGAGAGGGTGGTAAGGGTTATCCATGATTGATAAGTTTGTTCAGAGTCCTCCTCTCCACCACCGATTCAAAGGTGTCCTGTCTGCAGCCAATAATATTGCCAGCCTTCCTGATCAGTTTGTTCAGTCTGTTGGCATCACTGGCTGTAATGCTGTTCCCCCAGCAGACCACAGCGGAGAAAAGTGTGCTGGCCACAACAGACTGGTAGAAGATCTCCAGCATCTTGCTGCACACATTGAAGGACTTCAGTTTCCTCAGGAAATAGAGTCTGCTGCAGCCCTTCTTGTACACAGCTGTACTGTTGGTCCTCCAATTCAGTCTGTTGTCGATGGTCACTCCCAGGTATTTGTAATCCTCCACCATCTCCACATCCCTACCCAGGATGCTAAGGGGCAGAGGAGCTGGTCCCTTCCTCCTGAAGTCGATCACCATCTCTTTGGTCTTGTCCACATAAAGCAGCAGGTGATCTCTCCAGCCCACCCCACAAATCTGTCCACCAGCCTTCTATACTCCTCCTCATCCCGTCCACTGCTACAACTGCAGAGTCATCAGAAAATTTCTGTATATGACATGACTCTGAGTTGTGCTGGAAGTCAGTGGTGTATAAGGTGAACAGGAACGGAGAAAGTACAGTGCTCTGAGGGGCTCCCACACCACTCACCGCAACATCAGACAGGACATGACCCAGACGCACGAACTGTGGCCTGTCTGTCAGGTAGTCAGTGATCCAGGAGACAGTGGATGCGCCAACACCCATCGACTGCAGCTTATCACCCAGCAACAAAGGCTGGATGGTGTTGAAGGCACTGGAGAATTCAAAGAATGTGGTTCTCACTGAGCCTCCACCACCATCCAGGTGTGAGTGAGCTCGCTGCAGAAGATAAATGACAGCGTCATCCACCCCCAGACATGGCTGGTAGGCAAACTGTAGAGGGTCTACGAACGATCTCACCTGTGGCTTTAGGTGGGCCAACACCAGCCTCTCCAGCACCTTCATCACATGGGATGTAAGGGCAACTGGACGGTAATCACTGAGGCCAGATGGAGATGACTTCTTAGGCACAGGAACCAGGCAGGAGGTCTTCCAGAGAAGCGGCACCTTCTCCAGGCTGAGATTCAGGTTGAAGAGCCGTTGGAGAACAACATCTGGCTGGCACAGGTCCTCAACATCCTGGGGCTGATGCCATCCGGGCCTGCCGCCTTGCGTTGGTTCAGTCTCTCCAGCTGTCTCCTCACCTGGCCGGTCGTCACAGTCAAGCAGGGGGTGGGGGGAGTGTCTGTGGGGGGATGAGTTGTGAGCTTAGATCCCGTTGTCTGATCCTGGAGGCTCACGGCAGGGGGAGGAGTAGGGGGCAAGAGATGTGGGAGCGTTGGAGGCAGTGGGGAGGTGTGGGGGGAAGGGGTCGAGGAGACAGGAGTCTTGGAGCTAAACCTGTTGAAGAAGGTGCTAATCTCGTTCGCACGCTCCAAGCTGCCTTCAGACAGCCTGCTTCTCCCCCCACAGCCTGTTATGTCCTTCATCCCTGACCACACCTCCCTCATGTTCTTCTGCTGGAGCTTGGCCTCCAGCTTCCTCCTGTAGGAGTCTTTGCACTCCCTGATCTTGTCCCGCAGTCGGTGCTGTACCCTCCTTAGCTCCTCCTTGTCTCCAGACCTGAAGACTCTCCTCTTGTCATTCAACAGAGTCCTCAGGTCGCTGGTAATCCAAGGCTTGTTGTTGGAGTAACAACAAGCAGTCCGGGGTGTTATGACAGTATTCTCACAGAATTGTATGTATTCTGTGATGCAGTCTGCCATGCTGTTGATGTCGTCCCCATGAGGCTGGCAGAGTGCCTCCCAGTCAGTATACTCAAAGCAGTCCTGCAGGGCCTCCTCAGCCTCTGGTGTCCACCTCCTTACAGTCTTTTTGGACACAGGCTGCTGTTGGACAAGCGGGACATACTTAGGGGTTAACAGGACAAAGTTGTGATCTGACCTGCCAAGGGGGGGAAGGGGAGTGGTACTGTATGCACTGAGGGTATTTGCATACAGCAGGTCCAGGAGACAGGAGTCTTGGAGCTAAACCTGTTGAAGAAGGTGCTAATCTCGTTCGCACGCTCCAAGTTGCCTTTAGACAGCCTGCTTCTCCCCCCACAGCCTGTTATGTCCTTCATCCCTGACCACACCTCCCTCATGTTCTTCTGCTGGAGCTTGGCCTCCAGCTTCCTCCTGTAGGAGTCTTTGCACTCCCTGATCTTGTCCCGCAGTCGGTGCTGTACCCTCCTTAGCTCCTCCTTGTCTCCAGACCTGAAGACTCTCCTCTTGTCATTCAACAGAGTCCTCAGGTTGCTGATAATCCAAGGCTTGTTGTTGGAGTAACAACAAGCAGTCCGGGGTGTTATGACAGTATTCTCACAGAATTGTATGTATTCTGTGATGCAGTCTGCCATGCTGTTGATGTCGTCCCCATGAGGCTGGCAGAGTGCCTCCCAGTCAGTATACTCAAAGCAGTCCTGCAGGGCCTCCTCAGCCTCTGGTGTCCACCTCCTTACAGTCTTTTTGGACACAGGCTGCTGTTGGACAAGCGGGACATACTTAGGGGTTAACAGGACAAGGTTGTGATCTGACCTGCCAAGGGGGGGAAGGGGAGTGGTACTGTATGCACTGAGGGTATTTGCATACAGCAGGTCCAGGAGACAGGAGTCTTGGAGCTAAACCTGTTGAAGAAGGTGTTAATCTCGTTCGCACGCTCCAAGTTGCCTTCAGACAGCCTGCTTCTCCCCCCACAGCCTGTTATGTCCTTCATCCCTGACCACACCTCCCTCATGTTCTTCTGCTGGAGCTTGGCCTCCAGCTTCCTCCTGTAGGAGTCTTTGCACTCCCTGATCTTGTCCCGCAGTCGGTGCTGTACCCTCCTTAGCTCCTCCTTGTCTCCAGACCTGAAGACTCTCCTCTTGTCATTCAACAGAGTCCTCAGGGTGCTGATAATCCAAGGCTTGTTGTTGGAGTAACAACGAGCAGTCCGGGGTGTTTTGACAGTATTCTCACAGAATTGTATGTATTCTGTGATGCAGTCTGCCATGCTGTTGATGTCGTCCCCATGAGGCTGGCAGAGTGCCTCCCAGTCAGTATACTCAAAGGAGTCCTGCAGGGCCTCCTCAGCCTCTGGTGTCCACCTCCTTACAGTCTTTTTGGACACAGGCTGCTGTTGGACAAGCGGGACATACTTAGGGGTTAACAGGACAAGGTTGTGATCTGACCTGCCAATGGGGGGGAAGGGGAGTGGTACTGTATGCACTGAGGGTATTTGCATACAGCAGGTCCAGGGTTTTGTTGTCACGGGTGTGGCAGTCCACATACTGGGTGAAGTCTGTGAGGGTCCTGTCCAAGGTGACATGATTGAAGTCCCCATTTATCACCATAAAGGCGTTTAGCTGCTGCGTCTGCAGACGGGAGATGGTCATGGTGATGAAGGCAGCAGCCACTTCAGCCTCAGCTGATGGGGGGATGTAGGTGGTGATCACTATGGCGGACGTGAACTCCCTCGGCAAATAATAGGGGCGAAACCCTACAGCCAGCAGTTCCACGTTTGGGCTACAGAGACGTTCCTTAACGCAGATGTGTCCGGGATTACACCACCGCTCATTCACAAACGGCACAATCCAACCTCCCCTCTTCTTGCCGCTAGTAGTCGCGTCTCTGTCCGCCTGCACAGTCACAAAGCCAGGTGTTGCGATGCTGTGGTCCGGGATGTGCGAGTGCAGCCAAGTCTCCGTAAAACTCAATAAGCTGCACTCACGGAATTCCCTCTGGGTGTTGATCAGCGCCGCCAGCTCGTCCGTCTTGTTCGCGAGGGAGCGAATGTTCCCCATGATCGTAGGAACGGCAGGCTTATATCTCCTCTTCCTTGATCAGGGTAAGAGGATGCACATACCACAGTGATGCACATGTGGTGGTTCATGTAACGAATAAGTCAGTGTATAGGAAATATAAGACAATGCACAGATAGAATTTGTTTTAATATTGGAATATTGTCATACTATTATTATTATTATTATTATTATTATTGTTGTTGTTGGCATTATTATTAGCATTATTATTATTATCATTATTATTATTATAACAACCTCCATTTAACCAGATAAAAAAAAAGATTAGGACCTCTTTCACAAGGGTGATTTGGCCAAGAAAGGCATCAGCACACATCATGGTGATCAAGACAGACAAACAACAATAACAAACACAGAAAAATATGAAGTATTAAGATGTGAGAAACAAAGTGCAGAAGTTGTAGGTATAGTAAAAAATTTAAGAACATAGGCACTGTTCAAACGATTTCCATTTCATTTTAAATGCAGCGGAATGCTTCAATTGAAACAAGTTCATTTTCAGTTAAGATTGGAGGGCATTCCAAGCAGAGGGGGCAGAGAAACTGAGTGCGCTTTTACCAGTTTGAGTTTGAACACAAGGAGCAGAAAAATGCAGAATGTCATTCAGTCGTACCGCTTTAGTTCTCTGAAGTAAAGTGTATAAATATGTTGGGAACCAAGCCAAGAAGCCTTATGAACTAGAGCAGGGGTCGGCAACCTTAATCACCCAAAGAGCCATTTCGACCTGTTTCCCACAGAAAAGAAAACGCCGGGAGCCACAAAACCCTTTGACATTTAAAATAAAGATAATGCTGCATATAATGTTTTTTACCTATACGCCATGTATGAACAAACTATAGTGTGTTGAATTTATGAAGTCAATGAACTGCTACAGAAAAAACAAAATTACATTTCTCCATGCAACAAAAATATTTTGGGTTGAAGCTTACTTTCAGATAAAATACTCAATGTCAATTTGAGCCCTTTTTGTATTTATTTAAAAACAAAACAAAAAAAGCTTAACTTCAGTCCATATTTATCATACTTGGTTAATCTGATTTCTGCTCCTGAACCTCAGTGCTAGTGTAAAACCTATCTTTTGAGGGATTCACATCAATTTAAGTCACTAATATGAGCCTGGTTGCAAGAGTCACTTGAGTCACTTGACCCAAAATTGTTGTCATTTATCAGTGCTGCTGTGAGGCATCAGTGCTAACCACCTCGCCACTGTGCCGCCCTGTTTGCAATATCTAACTTACTCAAATTTTTTTCTTGTCTCACTCTCATTTCTTCTTTTCACATTTTGAAGCACTAGTTAGAACCTTCTCAAGATCCAACAGTGCAAAATGTAAATTCTGGCAATTTTTCAACTGGTCTTAAGATTTAGATCAGGAGTGTACTTTCAGTCTGGTCTATGGAACATTTTCAGCTATAGTCACACTTAAACAATAGACTAAGACAAACTTGAAAGTTTATTATTATAAATTATTTAAATGTTCACATTGAGTCTTGTTGCATTCAAATAGATCTCAGGGACTGTCATTGATCGAAGTGGACGTACTCTGTCTGGTCAGACAGGAGAAGCCTTTGTCGTGAGTGTATCGCACTCTAAACCACTATGGTGAGTTACTTTACTTCACACTTGACACCTACGCTCGGAAGGGAATAAAAGTATTCCAGACATTAAACAGCTATTTGTCTCTCTCTTTGTTGCAGTATTGGTCTGAACTGTGCCTTAGGGGCAAAAGAGATGAGGCCTTTCATTGAGGCCATAGGAAGAAGCACCACAGCTTTCATTATTTCTTATCCTAATGCAGGTAATGCACAGTGTAAATGGTTACTTATAGTCCAGACCTTAAATTAACACATTAAACACACAGAAATGTCAGAAAATGTGTGGTGCACCCCAAGAGGAATATATACTTAAACCACTGACAGCAGGATGCAGCCTGGTGGGTAGGTGGAACTAAAACACATGTAAAATAGCACGAGGTGTTGACCTGGCCTCCAAATTCTGTTGATCCCTGACTGATCAAGTATCTGTGGGATGCAATGGAACAAGCCTGATCCGCACAGCTCAGATTTTTTGACCTGTGTGGATCACAGATTGCTCCCCAGGTGCGGCCCTGAGGGGCTGAGAGGCTGCAGCCCACTGCTCCGACTGTTCACCACTGTGAACGACTGGATGGGTCAAATGCAGAGAGATAAATTCCCTTTGTGGAATCAATACAGGATCACAAGCTGCTCCATCCAACCCATAGGACCCACAGGACTACTAACAACATTTTTGTTGCCAGACACCATCAGACACCCTCAAAAGGTCCATGCCCATTCTCTGATGAGTCAGAACTGTTCCTCAAGGGAGACCTAGGCAGGTCATAATGTTATGCCTGCCTGAGAGACTCGGTGGGTGTCATACATACGGTGTTGTTTCATTTCAGAGATTTTTGGGATGGGGGGCTATGGTATTAGGGTGATAGACACACCTTTTGTGGTGTTTTCCACGTAATGGTCTCACTGTGTACAGTGTGCCTTACATGTTGGGGCCAATACCAGAAAATACTAAAAGACAACCCTTTTCAACGTGGCATCAATTTCAACATCCTGTGGTTATAAAAAGCTGGTATTGTAATTCCAAGTTCGTCATTCAAACAGCCATGAACACATGACGTCACGTAACGGATGAGCAGCGCCACCTGGCTATAGTAAATTGTAAATGGCCTTGCTTTTATATAGCGCTTTTCTACCTATTGGTACTCAAAGCGCTTTATGGTCAGGGACACATCTACCTGTTTGCTCACACAAGCACGCACATATTCACACACCAGTGCCATGCACTGGGAGCAACTGGGGGTTCAGTGTCTTGCTCAAGGACTCTCTGGTTCGTGGACAGCCCGCTCTACCTACTGAGCCACAGTCTGTGTAGTGCGTCTTCGGGTCGGTGGCAGGCAGTCAGATGTTGCTCATGAACTTGGTGTGTCTCAAAGTGTCATCAGCAGACTTGCATCAAGACACAGAATTACTGGCAGAGATTGTGACAGACCCAGGAGTGGAGCCCCACGAGTGACAGACCACAACGATGACCAGTACCTAAGGACCTATGCACTTAGACATTGTTATGCCACTGCCACACAGCTGCAGGCCTGTTTACGAGATATGAGGGATACTAGGGTTTCCAGACAAACCATTCGCAACCGACTCCACCGCTTTGGCTTGAACGCCAGACCCTACCGCCCTGTTCACGGAGTGTTGGGTCACCTTGCACAGAAATGATGATCGTCAGCATTTCTGGAGAAGGCGAGGTGAGCGATACGCCGGTCAACATGGGGGGGGGGGGATAATAACAAACGTGAATCCACTGTTTACTCATATGGAAATTTATTAGCACATTGCTCCAACAATATAACGCTATTATAACATCAAACTCTCTGGTCACCCGTGAATGAATCTCCTGTATGTTTGCGTGCCAGACACTAACAAACTCTCCATTCACCTCTGTGTTACCGACCACGGCCCTAACGCGCTGATACTGGTCGCTATGGTGACGTTTACATGCCTTCAAAATAAGATACAGATACACCATAAGAACGAATATAGAGTGCATGAAATTTTTAACTCACCATAACGCTAAGTCAGTGGGAGCCCTGAGCTTGTTTCTTTGCAATGAGATAGTCCCATCTGGGGGTAATGGCAGACAAAGACAACCAAAGTGTGTTGCTTATGTCCAGTCTACTCCTTTGCTTTGTTTTGGTGGCTGTCACTGCAGAAAACCCCGCTTCACATAGGTAGGATGTTGGAAATGGCAACAGGGTTTTCAGTGCTGTGTTGGCGATCTCTGGGTATTCTGCCATGACTTTAGTCCAGAACACCGGCAGCGTTGTTGTCTCGAACACTCCTTTAAGGCCGCTATTGGAGCCCTTTTTGTATATTTGTTTTGATTATTATTATCATTTGAACTGGATCCTAACTTGTTTGGATGAAGTCTATAATCTTATTTGATTGTTTTGACTATTCGTGGTTGGGATGCCGCCTCCCAGGAAATGAGGACAAAAGGGGAGAGTGGCACAGGTGTCTCAGATGAGACAGGGGAGAGCGATAATGTTTTTTGACCGCTCTTCTTTTTGTTTTTGTTTGTTTTCCTTCGTATGGATGTTTGTGGACTGGGAACCAGACGCAAATAAAAATGCCGTATATAACTTAAAGGCAGTGATTGTTTTTACTTGGAGCGCGTCACGACCACCGCGAACCCCTGAACAAAGGACGCCGTCTAGAAGCCGGTTGCCTGCTAAAACGCCGTCACAATTGTCAAAAAACAATCTCAAACTGTGGATACGTGGATGATCGAACGCATTGGAATAAGCGCTGGACTTTTATGGACCTAGACACAGCATCGGCCATCGGACTCGTGAGTAAATATCATGCTGGAAATGATGAAAGAATGACGTTACGTTAATGAAGAGGGATTATTCGGCCTCATCTGACAAACAAAACGAAATTCAGTGATATCTTGAAGCTTAAATACGGAAAACGGAAATATTTTGTGGAAAGTTTATCATTCTTTGGGGATCGGATGCTGTGTCATATGATGAAATTAAAATGTATATGAATGGCTTCTACGAACACGGGTTGAACTTTACAAACAAGCTGAATTAAATGTGTGAATAAATACGGAAGAAAGATGAATACTGATGAAATGCGGGCTGATGCTGGCCCAGAGGAGAGATTTAAATCGCTCAGCGCGTCACGCAAGGGAAACTGGGAGCGTGCACGCGCAGGATGAATGAAATAAAAGCCTTGATGGAAAACGAAGGGAATGTTGATAAGGTGAATGAGTCGGTTGACTTGTTTCAGAGATCACTAAAAGATTTCAATGAGATTCATGAATCCATCCAAACGTTTTTGTCTGAGGAAGAAAAGGAATGTGAGAGAACTGATTGGTATGAACCAAAAATATCCACATTTGCGGATTTCCTTAAGGATGTGGAAAAGTGGAAAACCTCTCAAACAGATCCTCAGTCACTCATTGGACCTCAGGACAGCATTTCCAACGTTTCAAAGAAATCACAAGTCTCAAAACGTTCAGGATCTGGATCAATCATTTCTTCTGTTGCCTCAGCCCGTCTTAAAGTTGCCACAGAAAGAGCTGCTCTGCTGGCCCGGGCAGCAGCTCTGGAAAGGAAGCATGCCCTGGACATGGAGAAGGCTCAATTAAGAAACAAAATGGAACAAATGGAGTTGGAAATGAATCTGGCTGCATCTGAGGCAAAATTAAAAGTGTTGGAAAACTTTGAATCTCAAAATGAACAACAGCTACCAACATATGTACCACAAGCACAACATGCGGATGGCATGAATGAATATTTTGAAACTTATCAGGAATACACAAATGCAACAGCAAATTCAGAAACATCTCCAGTTGGATTTGCTAAGCTTGGAGCAATTCCCAAAACACCACTTCAAAAATACTTAAATCAACAATCCAAACCAATAATAAGCTCTCCACCACAAAATAAAAACAAAATAACCCACATTTCTCTACCACAGCATGGCCCTACTGTTCAGAGTTCTCCACAAACTGCAACAGGTGCTGGGATTAACATGACAAACAACAGCGACAATTTCTTGACTGTAATGCAGAGACAAAATGATATTGCTGATTTATTGGTTTTACAACATAAACAAGCATCACTTCCTGCTTGTGAAATTCCAGTTTTTGATGGAAACCCTCTTAATTATCAAATCTTTATGAGGGCATTTCAGCATAACATTGAGGAGAAAACAAATAACTGCCAAGACATGTTGTATTACCTGGAGCAGTATACAGCAGGACCCTGCCAAGAGTTAGTCCGTAGCTGTCTTCATATGGATGCTGTAGCAGGCTTTGTGGAGGCCAAGAGACTGTTAAAGGTTCATTTTGGAAATGAATTAAAGATTGCAAATGCGTATATGGCTAAAGCTCTGAACTGGAACAATATAAAACCAGAGGATGGAAAAGCACTGCAAAGTTATGCACTTTTCTTAAGAGGCTGTTGTACTGCCATGAGAGGTTTGCAGGACATGGAGGAGCTTGACCTACCATCCAACTTAAAGCTCATTGTGTCAAAACTTCCTTATAAACTGAGGGAGAAGTGGAGAACGGCAGCTTGTTCCATTTTGGAACAGCGAAACGCACGGGCAAGATTGCAGGACCTTGTGGCATTTATCGAAAGGCAAGCTAAGATACTACAAGATCCTCTTTTTGGTGATATTCATGATCCCCTCAGGCATAATAGGACTTTAAAGGCCAAAACTACTACAGACACAAAACTAAACAGATTTAAAAGTAGAGGAAGCAGCTTTGCTACCACAGTGTCAGTGGTGTCTGACAGCAAAGAAGAGAAATCACCCATTAAAGTCAACTTGAACTGCAGTACTCATGAAACTCTATGCTCCTTTTGTGCCGGTATGCATCTCTTAGCTGACTGTCAGAAAATAAGTGTACAACCTCATGAAGCTAAAATTGAGTTTCTCAGAGAAAAGGGATTGTGCTTTGGATGTTTGAAAGTGGGGCATCTGAGTAAAAACTGCAAAAGAAGAATGAAATGTCAGAGTTGTCAGGCCAAACACCCCACTATTCTGCACATAAAGAGATCTCCCAAATCCGATGCATACTTGCACAAGCCAGAGCAACACAGTATGGCAGCTAAACCTGAAGAAACATCAATAAGCAGTGCTCTTGTGACACTTGGAGAAGGTGAAGGAAATGGGGCTGGCAGAGACTGCATACTGGTCATAGTTCCAGTGCTGGTTAAACTCTGTAAAGGAAGTAAAAGTGTACCTACATACGCCTTCCTGGACCCCGGCATCACTGACACATTTTGTACTGAGAACCTTATGAGGAAGCTCAATGCTAGAGGCTGTAGAACTGAAGTTCTTCTGCAGACTATGGGAACAGAAAAAACGGTCAAGAGCTATGAGCTAACAGGTCTAGAGGTTGGTCATATAGAAGATGGTACTTACCTGAGACTGCCAAAGTTGTATACTCAAGATAAAATCCCTGTGACAAAGAAAAACATTCTCACACAGGCGGATTTAAACAAGTGGCCTTACCTGCAGGAGATCAAGGTAAAGGAGATAGAGGCTGGTGTGGATCTTCTTATTGGAGTGAATGTACCAAAGGCGATGGAACCATGGAGGATCATTAATAGCCAAAGAAATGGACCATATGCAGTTAGGACACTGTTAGGATGGGTGGTTAATGGTCCACTCAATTTCTCTACTGCTATGGAGAAGGAACGCACCATGGCATCAGTGAACCGAATCTCCATTGTGCACATTGAAAGACTTCTGGAAAGACAATATGCACACGATTTCCCAGAGAAAGATTATGAGGAAAAAAAGGAGATGTCAGCTGATGACCCGACAGTTCATGCAGATTGTCTCAAGTTCTGTTGTTCTCACAGATGGCCACTACTACTTACCTTTACCTCTTCGTGATAAGAACATCAGCATGCCAAACAACTATCAGATGGCAGAACAACGAACGTTACATCTCAAAAGAAAATTTCAAAAGGATCAGGTTTATGCAAATGAGTACAGAGACTTCATGAGTGACATCATCAGGAAGGGTTATGCTGAGAAAGTACCACCAGAAGATTTAAAACCAGAGGCTGGCAAATTGTGGTACATACCTCACCATGGTGTGTATCATAAACGTAAAAAAAAACCTCCGTGTAGTCTTTGATTGTGCATCAACCTTTAAAGGTGCATCACTCAATAATGTACTCCTACAGGGCCCAGACTTGGCTAAAAAACTGCAGAGGATAATAACAGCACATTCAATAGGGAAGTGTCTGACACAGTCAAATTTAATTTCTATGTGGATGACTGTCTCAAGTCAGTTCCAACAGAGAAGCAAGCCATATGCCTTGTTAAGAACCTCAGAGAAATGTGCTCCCTCGGAGGATTCAAGCTGACCAAGTGGGTTAGTAATAGTCGTACTGTATTGGCATCCATCCCTGATGATGACAGAGCAAAACAAATTAGAAACTTGGATCTGGACAGGGAGAAACTGCCTAACGACAGAGCTTTAGGATTGTACTGGGACATTGAGAATGATATATTCAGTTTTCGTGTCACTGTTAACAACAAAAGCCCCACCAGAAGAAACATACTTTCCATTGTTAGCTCTGTGTATGGTCCTCTTGGATTTCTTGCCCCTTTTGTACTGAAAGCTAAGCAGATCCTTCAACAACTTTGTAAAGTACAGATGGGATGAAACGATTCCTGTGGAATTGTTAAAGTCATGGCAACAGTGGCTCAAGGATCTGGATGAGCTGGACAGATTCCAAATAAACAGATGTATGAAACCAAGAAACTTTGGCCAGGTAAAAACTGCACAACTGCATAACTTTTGGGATGCAAGTGAACAAGGTTATTGAACTGCAAGTCACCTAAGGTTAACAAATGACTTTGGAAAGGTACATGTTGCATTCGTGATGGGAAAATCAAGAGTAACTCCACTCAAAACAACAACTATCCCAAGACTGGAACTCACTGCTGCCACAGTGGCTTCGCGGATAGACAGAATGCTTCGCTCAGAACTTAAAATTGAACTCTAAGATTACACTTTCTGGACCGACAGCCAGTCTGTTCTAAAATATCTTCGAAATAAAACACTTAGGTTTCGCACCTTTGTGGCTAATAGGATTGCGGTGATCCATAACCTGTCAAAAGTGAGTCAGTGGAGGTTCATAGATTCCAAACTCAACCCTGCGGATGATGCATCTCGAGGACTGACCATTGAACCCTTTCTCAGTTCCAAGAGATGGCTTCAAGGACCAGAGTTTCTGGAAAATCCGGAAACAGGATGCCCAGGAAATCCTGTAGAGTTTGGCTCCATCCTCCCAGATGATCCAGAGGTGCGGAAAGAAGCTATTGTAAGTAGCATTGTCACCTCTACCTCAGAGAAAAGTCCAACAAGCAAGCTTATTGAATATTATTCATCATGGAAAGATCTGAAAAGAGTTGTAGCCTGGATGATGAAACTAAAGAATCTCCTTCTACAAATGAACAGGAAAAGGGAAGAGGACTGTGCACTGATTGGTTGAGATAAAGGCAAATCACTAAAGGATCGGATGCTCCTTCTCAAAATGCCTGTAGTCATAGGTCTTTCAGTAGAGGACACTGAAAATGCAGAAAAGGCCATTATTTGCTATGAGCAGAGACAGCATTTTAAGGAGGAAATGGCCACGCTGAAGCAAGGAAAACCATGTAAAAGAGGAAGCTCCTTGTATAAACTGGACCCTACCATTGATGGTGATATCCCGAGAGTGGGAGGACGAACACAGAAGATGGCTATGCCCATAGAGCTCAAACACCCCAAGATCCTTCCTAAATATTCTCATGTGTCAAAGTTAATACTGAGTCATATTCACAGACAGGTTGGTCACTTTGGGCGAGGTCACATGCTCTCCAAACTTCACCAACGATATTGGTTGTCTGGTGCCAACTCTTTGGCAAGAAAGATTATCAAGAGCTGTGTGTTTTGCAGAAGACAACTAGCTAAACCTGGAGAGCAGAAGATGGCTGATCTCCCTCTGGACAGAGTAACACCACATCTTCCACCCTTTACTCATGTTGGCATAGATTATTTTGGACCCATTGAAGTGAGGCGTGGCCGTACTCTTGTAAAGAGATGGGGAGTGATATTCACTTGCCTTGTAAGCCGTGCTGTTCACCTGGAGGTTGCTAGTCAACTAGATACAGATGCATGCATAAATGCTATTCGTCGGTTCATCTGTCGTCGAGGCTCAGTGAAAAGCTTCAGATCGGATCAAGGCACCAACTTCATAGGGGCACAGAGAGAATTGGAGGAGTCCGTGAAACAGCTGGATAATGATAGAATCCAAAGATCACTTCTCAAAAAAGGAATTGACTGGACTTCAATCCCCCCACTGGAGCTCATTATTGTGGCGTCTGGGAAAGACTAATTAGACTAGTTAAAAAGATCCTTTACTCCGTCTTAAAGGAACAAACTTTGGCTGATGATGGTCTACATACAGCTTTGTGCGAAGTGGAAGCAATTATGAATGACAGACCAATTACAACAGTGACCAGTGACCCAAATGACCTCGAGCCACTAACTCCAAATCATCTGCTTCTCTTAAAAACAAACCCCATCATACACCCTGGACTTTTTCAGAAAAGGGACATATATTCAAGGAAAAGATGGAGGCAGGTGCAATATATGGCTGACTTGTTCTGGAAGAGATGGACCAGGGAATACCTCCCACTTGTGCAGGAACGATACAAGTGGAATAACATCAAAAGGAACTTCGCTCCTGGAGATCTCGTCGTCATCATTGATGACAATGCCCCAAGAAACACCTGGCTCCTAGGACGAATAGTCAAAGCTCTTCCAGGGGCAAAAGGCCTTGTTCGAAGTGTTTTGGTAAAAACCAAAACCAACACAATCCAGAGACCCATCACCAAGCTCTGTCTGCTTCTGGAGGAAGAAAAGAATGGACTGGTATCATGAGTGTACCCTGACATGGACATGGACTATTAATAATATGAACTTTTTGATCTCCAGCAGTTGGTCGTCTTCTTGTACGGACATGCTGGATTCAGCTGGTTTGTTGACAAATGGGTCGCGGATCCATTCCTTGGCTGTTCGTGGGTCCTTTGAGGTTGGGAAGTAGCGCTCAAACTCCTTTAACAGCAAAGACAGGTGATCGTGCACCAGTTTGGTGAGTGAGGGCGCAGGCTCAGTCTCACACAAAATCCCCGCTAATGTTGGAAACATGTCCAATATGCCTCTGTTCACGCGCCGTCGCCACAAATCCAGTTTGGCTTTAAATGCAGCTACTTTATCTGCCAACTTAAAGATAGTTGTAATTTTTCCCTGGAGTGACAGGTTGAGTTCATTGAGCAAGCTGAATATGTCGCACAAATAAGCCAGTTTTGCGACCCATTCCTCGTCACTGAAATGTGCTGCCAGCGGTGACTTCTTTTCTGAGAGAAATCTTTGCAGCTGCTCTCGTAGTTCAAACACTCTGGCCAGTGATTTCCCACGAGATAACCATCTTATCTCTGTGTATTTTCGGCTTGCAAGCATTTCCCTGTGAATGATACAATGCGTGGATTCACACTCAGGTGCAACCTCCTTAATCCGAGCAGTTAATCCAGACAGCCATCCGGTCATGACAGCAGCGCCGTCGGTACATATGCCGACACAACAGGACCATTTCAGTGTTCCCGTTATTTAACCATCCAGCAATTTAACAGTTCTGCGGCTGTGGTGTTGGTTTGCAATGATAGTGCACATAACACATCCTCATGCACATCCTCCTGATAAATATATCGCACATAAACAAGCAGTAAGGCCTTGTTGTCAACATCTGTAAATTCTTGTGCGGCCCGGTATTGCCCGGGGGTTGGGGACCACTGCCATAGAGCACGTCTGGGACCAGCTGAAGCAGAGACTGGATGATCATACCCCACCCCCACGTGACCTGACAGAACTGCATGTAGCATTTGTGAAAGAGTGGAACGCATTGCCTCAGAACAACATCATGAGGGTAGTGAGGAGCATGAGACGTCAACACAACCACTTCACACCAAGGGTCCGTCCACACGGAGACACTTTTTGGTTTAAACATAGATGTTTTGCATTGTTTTGGCCGATTGTCCACACGAATCCTGTAAATGCATTGCCCTAAAACGCACTTTTCTGAAACCTGGTCCCACGGTGAAAGAATTCGCAAATGCAGCTCTTGAGTTTTCATGTGGATGGCGAAAACGGCAAGAAGCAGCCTTCCACCTCCCGCGTCTCATAACAACATCAACAACAATGGCGGACTACATGCTTGTGTTCTTGCTATTATTGTTGTTGTGGTTGTTGTTGTTGTATTTCTATTATTATTATTAATGAATTTAGTGCTTGAAATTACCAATTACCTGGTCTGTCTAAGCAGATGTAATGATGTTACCATCTCTTTGTATTGTCTTTTTCTGTTAGGTCTTCCCAACACATTTGGAGGATATGATGAAACTCCACAAGTAACAGCCTCTCATTTAAAGGTGCTGCCCTTACCGAAAGATTTTTTTATTTTTATTTTTTATTTTTTTTTAGATAAGATATACTGTACTGCTTAAAGGTGTTTGTGCCTACCAGAATTTTCTACATTTCTGCATTAATCATCCTGAAAGTAGATGAGCAATTATATGCAAACATGCCATTTACCAAGTACGGCTGAAGATACTAAATAGTATTTATTATAACTATGATCTTAGGTGAAATGTTTATCTGCAGAAATGTGTATATTTTAAAATTATTTTGTTAATCACATAATGTAAATCATTTTGGTAAAATAAGTGTACTTTCATGTTCAGACATAAGTGTATACTGTACTTCCATCTCATTGCCACAGGAGTGGTCAACCAGTAAAGATCACTCTAAAAGCAAGACGCATAATAGTTTGAGAGGTCACAAAGGAACCAGAGGAGGCAGAGTGATGGCAGAGTAGCAAGGACAAATCCACTGCTCTCCAAAAAGAACATTTCTGCCTTTCTGCAGTTTGCTAAACATTGTGGAAAAGCCAGTTTGTGGATAGATGAGGCAAATTAGAATTAAATTAGACTAGATTTAAATGAGAGGTGGTATCTGGAGTTGAAACAACATGGAAATCTGGCATCAAAACCTGATCTCCTTTGTGAAACATACGGTATTGTCATTGTTTGCTACAATCCAAAAACTTTCAAAAAAGGCAACTGGATTTTTGGAGAAGACGTTTCACCACTCATCCGAGTAGCTTCTTCAGTTCTAGGGGACTGGTGGGAAGTCTTGGGTTTAAATAGGAACTCCTCCTAAAAAAACATCCTTGTTATGCTAATAACCATAAACTGCTACAGCTAATTTCCACTGGGTACTTACCTGTTGTTGCGGGGGTGCTGTTTTGGTCCTTGTCCTATTCCCTATGAATGGTTCTCTAACGACTCTTGTCCGTCTGAGGCTCCAGTGTCAAGGTGTGAATGAGACTGAAACTTCTTGGGGACAGAAGTTAAAACTGTAAATAGATGGAAAATTAAATCTCAGTCCACCTCCTCTGTTTAGTGAAGGTTTTTCCAGTCTGACATAGATGGGTACATGCGTTTATGGATACCAGCACAGGAGAGCCAACTCATCAGGAAACGATTCAGCAGTCCACCTACACCTGGAAGGACAAAGGACACTCTTTTGAAGATAACAACGTCCAAATCTTACCCAGAGAAGACAGATGGTTTGAAAGAGGAGTGAAGGAAGCCATCTGTGTCAGACTGGAAAAACCTTCACTAAACAGAGGAGGTGGACTGAGATTTAATGTGCCATCTATCTACAATACAGTTTTAAGTCGGTGGAGAACGATTCATAGGGAAGAGGACAGGGACCATCACAGACCTCATCCGGAAATCCAAGCCATCCACGTGTCAGCTAGATCCCCTCCCCACAACTCTGGTCAAGTCCTGCCTCTCCTCTCTGCTCCCCCTCATCACTGCCATCATCCACTCCTCACTTACCACTGGAATTGTTCCTCCACTCTTCAAGGTTGCTGCTGTCACCCCAATACTGAAAAAACTTGGTTCAGATCCTAGTGACTATAATAACCTCCGCCCCATCTCCAACCTACCTTTCATTTCCAAAATCCTTGAAAAAACTGTTGCCACTCAACTCCATTCCCATCTATCTCAAAACTGCCTGTATGAACAATTCCAGTCTGGTTTCCGCCCCCGCCACAGCACAGGAACCGCTCTCCTAAAGATCACAAATAACCTCCTCATGGCAGCTGATTCCGGTTTACTTACCATTCTCATCCTCCTTGATTTAACTGCAGCCTTTGACACCATCTCTCACTCTATCCTACTCAGCAGATTATCCTCCATTGGCATCTCTCACACCCCCCTAGACTGGTTTCATTCATATCTCTCAGGCCGTACCCAGTTCATTCAACTCAAGTCTGTCAGATCCCAGCCCTCTCCCGTTACTTCAGGTGTGCCCCAGGGCTCTGTCCTGGGGCCCCTCCTCTTCATCATCTACCTCCTCCCCCTTGGCAATATCTTCTGCAAATTCAATATTCTCTCAGCGGCTCGCATTATCACCAAAACCCCCTCATTTCACCACATCACCCCCGTATTGCAGCATCTCCACTGGCTCCCAGTCAAATTCCGCATCGACTTCAAGATTCTTCTCCACACCTTCAAGGCCATCCATAACCTCGCCCCCCCTTACCTCTCAGATCTCCTTCACATTGTCACCCCCTCCCGCTCCCTCAGATCCTCCGCCTCTATCCACCCCTCTGTGCCCTCAGCTCGCCTCAGTACCATGGGGAGCAGAGCATCTGAAGGCAACTCTGGAACTCCCTCCCACCGGACATCCGTAACATTGACTCTCTCTCTCTCTTTAAATCCAGACTCAAAACCCACCTGTTCCAGAAAGCCTATCCACCGTGACTGCAATGCTACATTTGTTTCTTCTGTCTTGTTTTGTGTCTGTATGTTTTTGTAAAGTGTCCTTGGGAGTCCTGAAAGGCACTTACAAATAAAATGCATTATTATTATTATTATTAAAGAAGAACATTTATGTTTCTATGTATGTCACCAATGATCGATTCTGTTGAATTAATATATTCTGAAGGGGAGCAAAAATTTTAAGTGGCACTTTACAAGGTCATGAAGATTCTGTTCAGAGATGCATGGTTTTGATTGATTTCATGGTCCTTAAGGGCATACAAAGTCCTATCAGCAAGCCATTACCCCGCTACAACTGAACAAGATGCTTTCTTGCATATTCTAAATATCAAACATGAAGCCAGGGAGCTTCTATGGCAGGATTACTTATTTACAGACAAATCAAGTGATAAGTCTCTGGTTCTTTATAAAGTTGTCATGTTCTGATAACTGCTTACCCTGTTACTATAATTGTCTTGTGTCTGCAGGAGTTTGCTGTGGATGGATTAGTGAATATTGTGGGAGGCTGTTGTGGGACCACACCATCACACATCAGGTTGCTATAATGTTTCTGAAAAATGCTGTTAATGTTTGTCACAGATATCATACTTTTTTTTGGTACTTTTTCTTCTTTACCACCATACAGAGCCATATCAGAAGCAGTCAAACACTGCCAGCCAAGATATCCTGCTGTTAATATTCATCAAGACTGCTTGTTGCTCTCAGGTATTATGACCTTCTGTTGCCATGTATGCTGTCTAGCTGTAAAACAGAAGTAGAAGAACATACACCGTCTCTAAATGTGCTTTAGTGAGACTTTTGTGTCAAAACTAGCAATAACTAGCAGATTATAAATTCTGGGTAGTTTTGATTCTAATTTTTATTCTTGACTAGTTGATTTAAATGGGGTTTTTTTTCCTGGGGGAACCTCGTGAGAGAAAGAAAATCGGTAAAAATAAATATCGAAATTGTTTGTAAACTGGCATAGGTTTTTTTTTTTTTTTTTTTAATGACCAGATAGTGTCAAAATCTACTTGGTGGTGAATGGTGAATGCCATCACATGATAGGAGTTAAGATATGTCATAAAACAGCTATGTTTTTCTTGTTTCCTGTTAAAAACCTGATGGCTACTTAAAAGATTTGAATCCCTCCTCTTCCTAGTAGGCTTTTAATTTATAATGACAGAACTACAAATACAGTGTGCTTAATTCCACCTTCCTTAATTTGTAGGCTTAGAACCATTCAGGATTGGCCCATACACAAACTTTGTAAACATTGGCGAACGATGCAACATGGCTGGTTCACGCAAGTTTGCCAAGCTGATCATGACTCAAAACTATGAGGTAATTTCTATTGTCGATTGTTGTTGATGCTGTTGCTACTATTATTAACAGCAGCAGCAATAGTAGTAGTATTACAAACTTCCAAAAGATCATAAATTTATTTTTATGTGTGTTATTTTGGGTTTGCTGTTCAGGAGGCTCTGAGCATTGCTAAGGCCCAGGTGGAGATGGGAGCCCAGGTCTTGGACATAAATATGGATGAAGGCATGCTAGATGGACCAACAGCTATGGCACGATTCTGCAAATTGATTGCTTCCGAGCCAGACATTGCACGGGTAGGACATTCGAAGAAGGTTGAAATGAACACAATTGAATATTTTCCTGTATGACTATATAAAAACATTCTGTGCCACAACAGGATTATCAAGTCAATCAAGGATCAATAAATCCTTGATAAATGAAAGTGCCTATTACCATTATGTCTTGATTGTTTCATTTTTTTTTTATCTTGTTACATGTCTTGTTTTTATCTCTCTGTAGTAGTTTTACCTGTCTTTTACAAGTCTTGTTAATTTTTTTGTTGTTGTTGTTTTAGTATTTATGTGGTTGTTCTTTAGTTGAGTTTCTTTGGGGTTATCTGCATGTGCTCTTATCCTTTTATTGCCACAACCATTATGGCAATATAAACATTTGTAATTGCATTTTCTATGAATATAACATTTAATTTAGTAAATACTTCCGAAATGTTGAGGTTGTCCTGTACTTCTCATGGTCTCAGCGGCTTCAGTGTTTAGTAGTAATTAGGAAATGTTATAATGTTGACACCCTAAGCTTAAATGGTAAACAGTAATGGTAATACTGTACCTGCTAAACAGCAGCGTGCTGGTCACGGCATCTTCACATTAGAACTTTCCTCATACCACCTTTTCACAGAACTGCTTGCAGTCTGATTGATGCCCAAGTGAAAAGTGCATTGCTACTCATGAACGACTTGTTTTTCCAGGAAGGCAGTGAATACATAGTTGTTGTGCAATTACAATTATTATTATATTTTGTCAATGAGCGCCACATTTTTCTTTTTTCCTTTTCAACTAACCTATGAATTAACCAGCTCAGTAAACATGAAAACAGTATCCTCTTATATCCGTTTCTCTCTTTCCCAGGTTCCTCTGTGTATAGACTCTTCTAACTTCTCAGTGATTGAGGCAGGACTGAAATGCTGTCAGGGAAAGTGTATTGTCAACAGTATCAGTCTAAAGGAAGGAGAGCAGGAGTTCCTGCTCAGAGCTGCCACTGTCAAACGCTACGGAGCTGCTGTTGTGGTCATGGCCTTCGATGAAAAGGGACAGGTAAAAGTACAAACATGTGCCATACCTACACACACTAAAACAAAAATACATACAGCATATGCTGACATGCTGGCTGTCCTTTGCAGGCCACAGATGCAGACCGTAAGGTGGAGATCTGTACCCGAGCCTACAAGCTGCTAGTCAGCATAGTGGGATTTGACCCAAATGACATCATCTTTGATCCCAACATCCTCACCATTGGTACAGGCATGGAAGAACACAATGACTATGCTGTCAACTTCATCAAGGCCACTAAGATTATTAAGGTAAAAGAATTGTCACTCACAATAACAATTCATAAATTCAGCAAATCCCTCACAATAATCGTTTACTCAAATTTATTTTGAGAAGTATGCAAATTGTTTGCACTCACAAGAAAAACAAAACAAAAAAATAAGTGAAACTGAAAGAATAGAAGTGGCTTGTGTTCAGAATGTGACCTCAGAAAGACGTGCACTCATCCACAAACATGCGCAGGCTATTCAGTCTCATCAGTTTATCACAAAGAAATCATCTTGGCACCATAATGCGATCATTACACACAGAAAAAGCATTTGATAAAGTCAACTGGACTTTCCTCCCTACCGCCATTAAAAAAAAAAAAAATGGTTTTGGGGAGTCGTTCACCCACTGGATTAAAACTCTACAAGTCACTTTCAGCATCAGTAATAACAATTATACATCACAGCGCTTCATATTACAACGGGGCACAGGACAAAGATGTACACTCTCAGCTACTAATCGCAATTTTCATCAGGTATCTTGGCATCAACGTTTCCACCATGCTGGTAGCATTGTTCTCCCTGAATTTCACAGGAGACCTCACTAGCGGGAACAATCTACCAATTGAGAAAATAGCAGCAGTAAAAATGTCCATTTTACCTAAAATAAACTGAATCTTTTTGCAATGACCCCAGTCCAACCCACAGTTCAGTGGTTTAATGCAATAGACTGTCTTCTATTATCCTCCATTATTTACCAGTTCCTGTTTTGACTGAAGGTTTAGATTTACAGTCAATTTTTGTCTTTCACACAGAGAAAAGATCCCAATGGACCGACAGTACGGCCATTTCTCCGTGTTGTCAAGTTGAAACGTCATTGTCTTCTTTGTGTAACTGTGCTTATCTTCTTCGTTTGTAACATTGGCATAATTTCAAGCGCTAACCTGAACCTTGCAAATGATGAGTTTTACCACATCAGCTTCCTGCAAATATTTCACAATAAAAGCATTATTAAGAAATTAATGGTGTATGCACACTGAAGCACAAGGGGGCTCATAATTTGAAAAGAATGCAGATCCTGTTAAGTTTGTATTAACAGCGCAGTAACCTTAGCAATGCAAGCGGGTGAGGGATCTCTTAAAATAAAACGAATAACACTCGTGAAACAGATGGAATTACAGGAAAAAGCCATGTTACCCACTGTAGTTTAGGTAAATAAAGGTCTCAGTCACATTTGAATAAAATAATACTTTTTGTATATATGTCATGGAATCCTTTTTAAAAGATATTTTAGTTTCACGGTTCCCTTGCAATTACACCACGGACCACTAGGGGTCCACGGATCCCCGGTTGAGAATCACTGTGCTAGAAGACCTTTTTGTAGTTGAACTCATATATTAACAACCAATATTTCTTTCTAACAGTCGCTATAAAGATCATCCTCCTAAACTAGAAAGACAGAACAAAAATCACAGTATCTCAGTGGCTCCTCCTATTATCCAACCACATCTCAACAGAAAAATAACAATAACAATCAGATTGATCTCAGATTGACTCGTTTCATACATACTGATCACAACTCAAATATGTGCTTAGGGGTCTCTAGTGTGCCTGTTGTTCCCAAAAACCCTGCCAGCACCCCGCATATGAATGACTGAGCCATTTGTTGTTATTTCTGTTACTTTTTTTAAACTGTTATTTATTCTTTTTTTTTTTTCACATTCTCCTCCCTCTTTAAACAAAACTCTCTCGATAGATAAAGGTTCTGTTAGTCATGTTTTATTTCTTTGGAAAAAAAAAAAAAATCCACTATTACATTGTTATCAAACTATTACATTGTTAACAAATCTCCACTTCTTCGCACTGCCCACGCTGCCACTAGAATTTTGGCTGTATGAGCGGTACCATCTTGCAAGTTTAGAGCCAGAGTCTGCGTAGCACTGTCTGAAAGTGGAACCACGTTATCAATGTCCTGCCTGTGCTTAAGCTAGATTCACTGGCCTTTGTGTTTGGCTAATGCTACAATTACCCAATTCCAATTTTTACCATATAGTTATATAACTAACTAAAACAAAAATTCTGAAAAAAACAGAAACATCAACATCAGCCTTATATCAACTATCTGAAATGATAGAAACCAACCTTGAATAATTTTAGCATGTACGGTACTTTAAGGACGGTTGCATTTATTAAAGTGTGGAAGGTTTTGTAGTTTTTATAGTTTAATGACAACATTCATTCAATGTGTGCAACATTAAAATGCCATCTTATATATTAAAATGCATTCTTTCAAAGGTGAAACACAACAAAAAGTCTAATCTAAAAGCATTTATATGTGAGAGTGTGGATGGAGTGTAAATGTTTGTGGGGTAGGTAATGCATGCATGCAAAGGTCATCATGCAGGACATAAAAATATTTTTGGTCACAACAAAGGAATTTGGAGAGCAGGAGTTTTAGGTTTCCCCTGTGTGTCTTTAGCTGTGTTTAAAGCTGGTGTCTGTGTGAAACGTAACTGTTAATTGCTTCCTTAGCCGGCGATCATGTGTGACACCTTCTCTGCTTTAGGGTTCTATATCTGCGCCCAGGTGGCAGCAGTATGAAGTGTGGGTTGAGGGGGTGATCCGGGTTATTGGATATTGTCCATGTGAGGCGTGTGACAGCTCTGTGGTTGAGTTCTGAGAGGTTAGGTGTGGGTTAGCATCTGAGTGTACTGTACATTATCTGATAAAGCCTGATTATAGAATACCGAATTAGTTTGTTGTGATTAGGCTACTGCTGTGGGAGCAGGGTTCAAATTCAATTAAATTCAGTTTTGTTTTTTATATATTATGCATTGTGTTCATTCAAGAAAAGAAATAATCTGTACATATCTGTGAGGTACAGAAGTAAATGAACCCTTGTCTTCAGTTTCTGGTGTGACCCACTTGTGCAGAAGTAACAGCAACTAGACATCTCCAGCAACTACTGCTCAGTTGTCTACTGCAGCTGGGAGGAATTTTAACCCATTCCTCAGTACACAACTGCTTAATTTCTGAGATGTTGGTGGGTTTCCTCGCATGAACTGCTTGTTTCAGGTCCTTCCACAGCATTTCTGTTGGATTAAGTTCAGGACTTTATTATTTTGTTCCTCTTTAGCTGTTCTTTTGTAAAACAACATGTGTAGTCTGGATCCCTGTCTTGCTACATGACTCCGTTTCTCTTATGATTTAGCTCACATGCAGTATTTTTTGTCTCTGTGACATGCTAAGCATGTGCTTTTAAGGAATAATAGAGTTAAGTGAACCAAGCAAGAAGCCACAAATCTGGGGATGGGTACAGAAAGATCTATGCTGCTGGAAAGGTCCCAGTGAACACAGTAGCCTCTATCATTTGTATATGGAAGAAGTTTGGAACCACCAGGACTCATCCTAGAGCTGGCCAGCCGTCTAAAGTGAGCAACTGGGGAAGGGAGCTCCAGCATTCCTCTCTAGAGAGAGGAGAACCTTCCAGAAGGACAACCATCTCTGCAACAATCCACCAATCAGGCCACTATAGCAGAGTGGCTAGACAGAAGCCATTCCTCAGTAAAAAGCACTAACTTGACTGCGTTCAGGACTTCAGCTGATGTTTTGAGTCAGTTTTATTTTATTGAAATGAAAGAATTCTTTAGGGGAGCAAATACTATTAATGTATAAAGTATATGAAAACTTAACATGCTGGCATCTCAAGCAACTCAGTCAGCAATAATCTATGCGCTACATGATGTGCATTTAGGGCAAACAGAAATTCAGTAATTCTGGTAGGACAATATATGTGTTTTGTGTATGTGTACTTGTGTTTAGGAGACTTTACCGAGAGCCAGGGTGAGTGGGGGTCTTTCCAACTTGTCCTTCTCCTTCAGAGGATTGGAAGTCGTCAGAGAAGCTATACACGGAGCGTTTCTCTACCATGCTATCAAGGTAAATATGAACACACCTGTGTTACATCTGCACACTGCTCACATAAGGACTGAGGCAGTTCTCTGCTATAATATCCTCTCATGACTCTTCTCACCCCTCTATATCTTTATTGTCCATTTTTCCCCAGGTGGGCTTGTGTCTCTGAAGTGTCAGATTCACTGTAGTTGCAATTGTCCTTTTGTGTGTGTCCTTTTATTCTCCGTGTATTGTTGTTTTAATGTCTACTGTAACATCTGCCCACATGACAGTTACTGAAAATAAGTAATTTGGCTTCCACTGGCAAATTTAGTATGTTTTTGGTTATTGTCCATTGTACCTTTAAAAAGTAACAATTTTGTTGTAAGAGTAGGGCAGAAGAATTGTAAGGAAGAGCGTAAGGAAGGATGATGTTATCAAAAAAAAATGATGCTTTTGTGTTTGTTCAAGAAAATGAATACAAACTAGAAAATTCCCGCGGAAATTTTTGAAGTGCCGAGTGGGCTGTTGCCATTAGCTGCTAATGTTAGCAATTAGCATGATGCGCTAGCCACTAATTGGTTTAGTGTTAGCCTGTCTCTTTAGACACTAAAAATTAAATACATGCTAATTGTTAGCATGCTAATGCTGCCACTAATGCAACCACCAATTTCTAGCCACTAAAAATTAGCATTAGCCGCTAATGTTAGCAATTAGCATGATGCGCTAGCCACTAATTTTAGCATTGGTTTAGTGTTAGCATGTCTTTTTAGACACTAAAAATTAAATACATGCTAATTGTTAGCATGCGAATGGTAACATGCTAATTGCTAATATGCTATTCGCTAACATGCTAATGCTGCCACTAATGCTACCACCAATTTCTAGCTACTAAAAATTAGCATTAGCCGCTAATGTTAGCAATTAGCATGACGCGCTAGCCAATGACAGACAGACACCTGTCATTGCTCAACTTGGGTGCCAAAAGCCAAAATGGGCGCCCCGCAGACCAGTTACTTCAGTTAGAAATTTCCCGAGTGGGCTGTTTCCATTAACATTGCCCCAAAATGGCCGCCCTACAGACCAGTTACTTATGTTTTCCCGCCTCTTTCTGTGGAGCCCCTGGTTGCCACGGTTACCAGTTTGAATTTCAGTTAAAAAACGACTAGAGTGGGCGAAAATGCTGAAACCACGGCCTCGAACAGGAAGGCCTTGTGGCCAAACCGTGTGTCCAATCGTTAAACCGACTTCACTTTGGGCATCTTGAGGCTTTCCTGAACGTCTAGATATGCAGTTTGTGGGTAAAATGAAGAAATGTGAGCTATTTAAAGCGATTTAAAACAAAGGATCGCTTCTGCTTTCCTCCACAAATTTAACATTGCAGTCTATGGAGCGAGGAAGGGGTTTGCTGGCGCAGCTTTGCGTCTCACGCCAAAACTATAAGACTTACAGCTTTAGCAGACGAATTGTGAGCGAGAAGACAAATTTTCCTACATTTCTATGTATAAATTATGTCTGTTGTGTGAAATTTGTGGCCACGGGAGCAGTTTCTTTTTTGTTTTTTGCCTAATTTTCGTCTCTACTCTACACTCTAGCTGATGATGTCATCCACTCTGGCGCGAACATTCCGCGCAATACACACCCATTATAAACCCCGAAATTTGAGTAAAAACCTTCACAAATTTGAGGCTTCATGGTTTAAAAACGGTAAAAGGTGTCGATAAGTGAAGGGAATCTCTGAAGAGAAGACAAGAGTGTCTAAGTTTTAAAGTTTAAATGAAGTCTCTGGGTGAAAGTATGCCAGAGCAGTTGATTGTTGAAAATGCCTGTTGATTTTTTTTTTTTTTATTCAAGTGGCTTGTAAATAATACATGTTATTTATAGGCACCTTTCAAAATACCTAAGGTCACCATACAAGTAAAACAGGGTTTAAAATACATAACAGACAAAAGCATTTAACAAACTACAAGTTTAAGATACTAAAAGATTTGGTTTAAAAAAAAATAATAAAAAATCTGAATTAGAAAAGACTAATGTTAAGCATGTTTGTACATACACTACTCACAATAAGTTAGGGATATTGTTATTTACATGAGTGCTTTTCCTATTTGTTTTTTTCTCCCATTCATTTGAATGGAAAACTTTTCGCCTTTTTTCGCGAATAAATTCGCGGAAAACTCACCGATCGCTTATCCAAGTAATAGCATAGGATTCGGGATCAAAACACACGTTTCGATATATCATGTGTTGGGGTCCTCTGGCCGGTTCGGGACGCATTAATCGGCGAAAAAGGGCGGAAAATGAATAATATATAAAACTGCAAAGAAACACGCAGAAGATCAAGAGTGGCCTCGTGTCATAGGCACTCGGCACAAATAAAACTGCAAAGAAACACGCAGAAGATCAAGAGTGGCCTCGTGTCATAGGCACTCGGCACTAATTAATAATTTGTACATATCTGTGAGGTGCAAAAACTTAAAGAACCCTTGTTTTCAGTGTTTGTTATCTATGAGTGAGGTCTTTAGTTGCTTAGAAGTTACAGTGTGGTCATTTGTAATCTCTCAAACTCATATGCATCTTTCTTGCTTGTTCTTATGTTGTAAATGAGTGAGGGGGAGTTCTGAGCTGTTATTCATGTCATTCCTAGACACAAATCCTTTCTACAGTAAAAACAGAGTATACGGTGTGAGATCCAATACAAGTAACTAACTAACGCCTCACAGGGGGAGACTGTGGCTCAGTAGGTAAAGCGGGTTGTTTACAAACCAGAGGGTAAGCAGTTTGATCCCCGGAATGTGCCGCATGCTGAAGTGTCCTTGAGCAAGGCACCATCTGTGCCGGAAAACGCTTTGAGTACCAATAGGCAGAAAAACGCTATATAAAAGCAAGGCCATTTACTATAGAGCTATGAAAATATTGCCTGTGGATAATAACACAATTCTAACACAGTACACTATGTGCTTTCCTGTTTGCTGTGTCAGGATGGTATGGATATGGGGATAGTGAATGCAGGGAGACTGCCAGTCTATGACGACATTGATAAGGAGCTGCTATTGCTTTGTGAAAACCTCATCTGGAACAGAGATGCTGATGTCACTGAGAAACTGCTGGCCTATGCACAGGTACACGGGCATACAGTTACCAAGACAAAAATACACAAGCTTTTGTTTCTTTGGTGTGGTTGACAGACCTTTGACGTTTGTTGACAGAATCATGTAAAAGGAGGAGATAAGGTGGTCCAGACAGACAAATGGAGAGAAGAAAGTGTGGAAAAGAGGTTGGAGTATGCACTTATCAAGGTATTTATGACAATTACACTACAGTAGATTACATTCAATGAGATGAGGATTTTGCAGGATTAGCAAAAGTGATCGGGATAGGAGTATTTTTGTGGGCTCGGGATGGGATGGGAGCGACAATTGATTCCTGTGTCACTAGATGGAATGAATCAATAAAGGACACTGCTAGCGATGAGATGGACAAGTTTTTTGACGGGCTCCCACACAAACGCAAACAAGTTACACTGAACTTAATTACACAGCAAAGTTTACTTTTATTTGTTCAAGAAAGGATGAGGAAAGGATTTGTATTTATTACAATGTGTGACATAATAATGTAATGTGAGAAGATTTTCTTCTGTGCCAAAGAGGGTCCCAGCCGAGAAAGTTTGGGAATCACTGCGCTAACTGATGATGTAAAAATAACTTCCAGAAGGAAAGATATTCCACAAATTTACTCTTAACAAGGCTGAGTTGTTAATTTAAAATACTATAACCAGAGAATGTTGAGGGTGTGCAAAGCAAATGAAAGCAAAATATCCCAATTTTTGACTGTATATATCTTTATTTAATTTTTTAATCACAGACAAATGAATGTATGCATTGTGACTTTATCACTGAAAATCTCATTCATGCTTTAACCGTTATTGTTATCAGGGACTAGACAAGTACGTAGTGGAGGATGTGGAGGAGTGTCGAGTTCAGGTTGATCGTTATGCTCGACCACTTTATATCATTGAGGGCCCTCTGATGAATGGAATGAAGGTGGTGGGAGATTTGTTTGGAGCTGGAAAGATGTTTCTTCCACAGGTATGTTAACATGTAGCATTTTTCGCCCATTTTGTTTTTCCCAATTTTAACTTTGTCATCTGTAGTCATCTTAAAATCAAATCTTTGTAGAGTTTCAGTGCAACTTGCATCGCACATAAGCACTCTTTCCTTTCCCAGGAGAACATATTGGCAACCTCATATGATCCTGCAGAGCAAAGCAACACTTTGCTGGCAGTCTTAACTGATGTCAAACAATTTTTGGGCTATTTACCAGGGTATTTCGTACCGCCTGGACGAACTGTGTACTGGAAACACTAGACCTCATGCATGAACATTTTCATATTGTTTTAGAATTAACTTTATAAACTTTGTTTACATTGCACTCTGCAAACTGATTAATGTACCAGCTTAGGTGTAGGTGTTTTTTTTTTTTTTTTTTTCAATTTCAAGTGTGTTTAATTTAATTTCATAATTTCAGCTGTTATGGTATTGTAAACTTAACTCCATGTACCGGTACCCTGCAGAAATGCTAGCCCAGAGATTTTTTATTTCTGCAGAATCATTAGTATTTTTGCATTTGTAGGTGATCAAGTCGGCTCGTGTTATGAAGAAGGCAGTGGGTCATCTGATTCCGTTCATGGAGAAGGAGAAGGAGGAGATGATGGTATCATCAGGATCTGTCGAGAAGATGGTTAGTCTTAACTGATACTGATCAATTTAGTTTTACAGAAATTCAATTTGGCCATTATGTTCTCATAGAGGTTGGGGTTGTTTTTACAGATCTGTCTGTAGAAATTGTCTACAGCGTTTTTATTAGATTGTATTGAACATGTCAAACTAACATCACAGAGTAAAAATGTGAAAACTAAGAAAATGGGATAAACCAATACATAAGCATAATCCACTTTCGTAAAGGGAAAAGCTTGGAAAAAATGTAACATACAATACACAAACTGAATACAACCCATTTAAGCTTGTCATGCAAGCGCCCATCTGCTTTGATTTTTAATTTATTTATTTACCTTTTTTTTTCACTCTTTTGTTTGTAGGATCCATATCAGGGTACAATACTTCTGGCTACAGTGAAAGGGGATGTCCATGATATTGGCAAGAACATTGTAGGTGTGGTTCTAGGTTGTAACAACTTCAGGTAAAACTGGTTTACTTATTTGCTTCCAAGTTTTAATGATTTAGCACCTGAACTTCTCTACAGAGCATTTTTCTTTTGAGATCTCCTTATGGGGCATAAGCAGAAGAAGAAAACAAAAGAAATGAAAACAAAAACAATGACATCTTAAGGGTTATTAAGTTATAAGGGTTTTTGAATATCAGATGCCATATATCTTATGCTAGATATAATTACATTCATCAAATGCTCACAACAGACTACAATTGCTAAGTATAATACGATTAATACGATTTTAGATTAAACCCAGGGCTGTCAAAATTAACGTGTTAACGCAAGATGATCAATTTCTGGAATTAATGGCGATATTATTTATCACCATTAATTCCAGCATTCCTTTTACCTACAGTTTAACCCCCGCATTCATTCCTTGTCGTGTAAATAGCACGGCTGACAGTTAGCGAGATGGAGGAGTCCGAAAAACCTTTTGGCCCTCTGGATGGACAGTTCAAGTATATAAAAACAAAAAACAAAGATGGAACAGTAAACAAACATGTTGTGGTTTTTCCACACTGTAGGAAGGACTGAACTGAAAATGTTCACCAGTTAGTTTGCCTTAGCAACTGGCTAAAAGATGAATAAATAAAAGGTAAAAAGGCCACAAGTAATCGTGTGAAAGTGAAATCTTTAGCCAGATAGGAGAGGAACAATCATCATAAGGAGAACCCCTCTGCCAGAAAATGAGAGAGCTTGCATTTGCAGTCCAGTAATAATGCCTAAAAATAGGGAGGCAGAGACCCCGATTTTTTACATTCTTCTGCAGATGGGCTTTAGAAATGTGAGGGGGTTTATCTTCTTAAACAAATGACAGTATCACTGAGTCCAGTTGTTTAAAAAAAATGTAATGGCAAATGAATAGGGAGGTTTTGAAAGATATACAAGCTTGGAAGTGCAACCAATTTAATGACATTCAGAATTCCCACTGAAGATATAGAAGGGGGTGGTTTTGTAGAAAGTCTGTCTTGGACCAGGCCAAGATAACAATTAAAATCACCCCCAATAATGACATTCTGGGTAGAGTCCGGTATCAAATCAAATGCCTTTCAGAAGAAATCAGTATTATATATATTTAGGCCGTAGATACTAAGCATTGTTATCAGAAGGGAGTTTATTTGCCCAGATATCAAACTCTTTTTTCGGAAAAGAATAGCAACCCCCCATAGATTTGCAGATAAAAGGTGCTTGATAAACTTGAGAAATCCAATTTGCTTTCAGTCTGCGCTGCTCATTTACATTAATGTGCATTTCCTGAAGAAAAATTATGTCTGCTTTTAATGACTTGAGATACGAGAAGACGCGACCCCTTTTAATCACATGACCCAACCCCTTAACATTCCATGAGATCAAATGTAAATTTATCGTTTATGCTGCCATGTGTTATGTTAACAGATACTGTCATTATCTCCTTAATAAACGCAAACTGGTATCCTCTCAAACGTTCACAAAATATAAAACAATACGCATGAAGAACATACATTGTAACCTCAGGTAACGCACTCAAACAGACCCATGAACCTGAACATGTCTCCAAATAGCCCACAAGAACTTTCCCAAATAAAGCACAGACATTCCCTCATGCTTGGGACCGCTACATGCAGCCTCATCCATTTAATGCATACAAGACCATTTTAGCTTAGCAGCCTATCATTTTCTACACCTATCATTTTCCACACCATTTTCCTCTCTTTAATCAACTTCACAGTACCCCGTTCTTCTGAGCAACATCTGGAATGACCCATTTTTTTTCAGATTTTCAGACAGAAATGCCCTATAACCAGCATGTACAACATTTGCTGTCTTCGTCCTTAAATAACAGCCACCTGTTTGACACCTGTTTTTTTCACAGAATGAATTTTCTCACAAATGTTCTCATTCAGTTTTTATTAGACATCAACACATAAACAAAAAAAGTTACAATTTAGCCAATTACAATTGTACCCCGTGAGAATCGGACAAAAGTTGTGACTGCTGAAAATTAGTTTCGTTTTTCAACAAAATCGTGAATTGCGAGAAATGTATCTGATGCATTATGACGTCATGTGGTGCGTTGCGATCGTCATGATCCAAGGATTCCAACGATACCTTGTTTTCAAAAATCGGACACACGGTTCAAAAGTTACATGCACAAATGTACTTCGAACTTTGACCCGTTGGTGGCGCTAGACCGTACTTAGCGCTTACATGCAACCCAGTCAAAGTCATATTGAGACTGGCCTTAAGCTATGTGCCCAATTTTTACAACTTTTTACCATACGGTTCTATGGGCTGCCATAGACGCCCATGGCGGAAGAATTGGAATAATAATAATAATAAATATAGCTGCAAGCAGCAATGAAGGGTTCAAGCAGTTCATTTGCAATAGTGCTGATAGTGTCAAGGCTACCAAATGTGGTTACAGTGCACCAAATCGTTGCAGAGATATGAGCGCCGCCTTCGCCGCCACGTTTGATTGGCTGTAGCGGCCAAACGGTTTCGAAGCTGCAGACGCCTGATAGTAACATTTGTGCGCATTGGTCAGAAGACAGTCTGTGCCAATTCCCGTGAGAATCGGACAAAATTTGTGACCGCTGAAAATTTAGTTTCGCTTTCAACAAAATCGTAAATTGCGAAAAATCTATCATGACGCATTATGACGTCATAGGGTGCGTTGTAATCGTCATGATCCAAGGATTCCAACGAGACCTTGTTTTCAAAAATCGGACACACGGTTCAAAAGTTACATGCACAAATGTACTTCGAACTTTGACCCGTTGGTGGCGCTAGACCGTACTTACCGCTTACATGCAACCCAGTCAAAGTAATATTGAGACTGGCCTTACGCTATGTGCCCAGTTTTTACAACTTTTTACCGTACGGTTCTATGGGCTGCCATAGACGCCCATGGCGGAAGAATTAGGAATAATAATAATAATAAGAATATAGCTGCAAGCAGCAATGAAGGGTTCAAGCAGTTCCTTTGCAATAGTGCTGATAGTGTCAACGCTACCACATTTGGTTACAGTGCACCAAATCGTTGCAGAGATATGAGCTCAAATGTAGAACGCCGCCTTCGCCGCCACTTTTGATTGGCTGTAGCGGCCAAACGGTTTCGAAGCTGCGGACGCCTGATAGTAACTTTTGTGCGCATTGGTCAGAAGACAGTCTGTGGCAATTTCCGTGTGAATCGGACAAAAGTTGTGACCGCTGAAAATTAGTTTCGTTTTTCAACAAAATCGTGAATTGCGAGAAATCTATCTGATGCATTATGACGTCATAGGGTGCGTTGCAATCGTCATGATCCAAGGATTCCAACGATACCTTGTTTTCAAAAATCGGACGCACGGTTCAAAAGTTACATGCACAAATGTACTTTGAACTTTGACCCGTTGGTGGCGCTACACCGTACTTGGCGCTTACATGCAACCCAGTCAAAGTAATATTGAGACTGGCCTTAAGCTATGTGCCCAATTTTTACAACTTTTTACCGTACGGTTCTATGGGCTGCCATAGACGCCCATGGCGGAAGAATTAGGAATAATAATAATAATAATAAATATAGCTGCAAGCAGCAATGAAGGGTTCAAGCAGTTCATTTGCAATAGTGCTGATAGTGTCAAGGCTACCAAATGTGGTTACAGTGCACCAAATCGTTGCAGAGATATGAGCGCCGCCTTCGCCGCCACGTTTGATTGGCTGTAGCGGCCAAACGGTTTCGAAGCTGCAGACGCCTGATAGTAACATTTGTGCGCATTGGTCAGAAGACAGTCTGTGCCAATTCCCGTGAGAATCGGACAAAATTTGTGACCGCTGAAAATTTAGTTTCGCTTTCAACAAAATCGTAAATTGCGAAAAATCTATCATGACGCATTATGACGTCATAGGGTGCGTTGTAATCGTCATGATCCAAGGATTCCAACGAGACCTTGTTTTCAAAAATCGGACACACGGTTCAAAAGTTACATGCACAAATGTACTTCGAACTTTGACCCGTTGGTGGCGCTAGACCGTACTTACCGCTTACATGCAACCCAGTCAAAGTAATATTGAGACTGGCCTTACGCTATGTGCCCAGTTTTTACAACTTTTTACCGTACGGTTCTATGGGCTGCCATAGACGCCCATGGCGGAAGAATTAGGAATAATAATAATAAGAAGAATATAGCTGCAAGCAGCAATGAAGGGTTCAAGCAGTTCATTTGCAATAGTGCTGATAGTGTCAACGCTACCACATTTGGTTACAGTGCACCAAATCGTTGCAGAGATATGAGCTCAAATGTAGAACGCCGCCTTCGCCGCCACTTTTGATTGGCTGTAGCGGCCAAACGGTTTCGAAGCTGCGGACGCCTGATAGTAACTTTTGTGCGCATTGGTCAGAAGACAGTCTGTGGCAATTTCCGTGTGAATCGGACAAAAGTTGTGACCGCTGAAAATTAGTTTCGTTTTTCAACAAAATCGTGAATTGCGAAAAATCTATCTGATGCATTATGACGTCATAGGGTGCGTTGCAATCGTCATGATCCAAGGATTCCAACGATACCTTGTTTTCAAAAATCGGACGCACGGTTCAAAAGTTACATGCACAAATGCACTTCGAACTTTGACCCGTTGGTGGCGCTAGACCGTACTTACCGCTTACATGCAACCCAGTCAAAGTAATATTGAGACTGGCCTTAAGCTATGTGCCCAGTTTTTACAACTTTTTACCGTACGGTTCTATGGGCTGCCATAGACGCCCATGGCGGAAGAATTAGGAATAATAATAATAATAAGAAAACATAGAATAACAATAGGGCTTCTACGCAGCTTCGCTGCTTGAACCCTAAAAACATAGAATAACAATAGGGCTTCTACGCAGCTTCGCTGCTTGAACCCTAATAATAATAATAAGAAAACATAGAATCACAATAGGGCTTCTACGCAGCTTCGCTGCTTGAACCCTAATGAGTCCTGAAAGTGTAATGAGGGGGTCTCCATCGCTGGACTACAATTTTTTTGGGCTGCAGTTAAGTTAGCCAACCAGATTTTACATGTTTTTGCAGAAAGTGACAGCTGATAGTAGGATGTACTGCTGGATCCATTTAAAACTATACCTGTCAGCGCTAATATATATATATAATATAGCGCTCCCAAACAAGAACCAGAGGAGCCAATGGTTCCATGAGGGCAGAATGAACAATATGGGTCAGGAGTCGGTCCCATTAGGTGTCTAATTTTTGGTGTCAAATATGCTCTATGACAAAATTTTAGATGTGTGTGTATATGTATATGTATATGTATATATGTGTATATACATGTGTGTGTGTATATATATATATATATATATATATATATATGTATATATATATGTATATGTATATGTATATGTATATGTATATGTATATGTATATATATATATATATATATATATATATATGTATATATATATATATATGTATATATATATATATATGTATATGTATATATATATATATACTGTATATATATATATATATATGTGTATATGTATATGTATATATATATATGTATATATACATATATATATATACATACGTATATATACATATATATATGTGTGTGTGTGTGTATATATGTATACATGTATATGTATATTAATAATAATAATACATGTTATTTATAGGCACCTTTCAAAATACCTAAGGTCACCATACAAGTAAAACAGGTTTAAAATACATAACAGACAAAAGCATTTAACAAACTACAAGTTTAAGATACTAAAAGATTTGGTTTAAAAAAAAATAATAAAAAATCTGAATTAGAAAAGACTAATGTTAAGCATGTTTGTACATACACTACTCACAATAAGTTAGGGATATTGTTATTTACATGAGTGCTTTTCCTATTTGGTCTGAATTATAATGAAATAAGTAAAAGTTTCCTTTGGTATCAGAAACACCATTTTTATTAGATTATTTATTACCCCAAAAATTTAGACAATAACAAGGATAGCCCTAAATAAGAAAAATTGACAATGTCAGTAGCAGCCATTTACCACAATGACAGCTTGACAGCGACGTCTCATGCTCCTCACGCGCCTCATGATGTAGTTCTGAGGCAATGTCCTCACGCGCCTCATGATGTAGTTCTGAGGCAATGTGTTCTGAGGCCCTCGTGACCTTTGTGAAATTCCTGCCCTGCTAGTGGGTTTGATGTGTTCATGGGGGGGCTTGGAATTGTTCAGCAGATGCACTGCGGATGGGATAAAACTGTTCGCAATACCAGTGGTCCTACACACGATGGATCGCAGCCATCTGCCAGAGGGGAGTCTGTTGAATAGTCCGTGTCCAGGGTGAGAGGGATCAGCCACAATCTTAGCTGCACGCTATAGAGTCATGGAAGCGTACAGCTCGTCGAGAGACTTCAGACTTGTCCTTAGCAGAGGCTACAGCATACCAGGTGGTGATGGAGTTGGTGGGGATGATGGCAGTGTAGAAGTGAACCATCAAAGTGAACCATCACTTTTTGGCGGGTTGAATTTCTGGTGTCATCCGCAAACTTTAGGAGCTTGACAGACGCGTGACTGGAAGTGCCGCAGTTTGTATGGAGGGAGAAGAGCAGAGGTGAAAGGACACAATTGAATAAATTGAGTTCAGCCAGCGAGATATGAGTGGAACCAGTCCAGAGGTGTGTTAGATAGTCCAGTGGATGCCAGTCTATGGAGAAAGATGGAGTGGGGAAATTGAAAGCTGGGGTCAGGATAAGGAGGATGAGAATAGATAGGAGTCTGCTGCCAGGAGGAGGTCATTATTGTATCAAAACTATTTCCAAATGTGTAAAAGAAATCTGTGTGTAACCAGATTATCAAATATGTAAAATAAATCTGTAAATCCGTGTGTGTAACCAGATTTGCAAATGTGTAACCAGTGATGCTATTGATTAATATATTAATCAATAACGTCACTAGTTACACATAAGTTATAGCTATTGATTAATATATTCTTAATCTCAATGGGATTTTACCTGGTTGAATAAAAACATTTTCATTTCAATATTATCAATTTATCATCTAGTGTCTGTTAGTTAACTATATTCTAAAATTTGCAATATCCTTTGTAACAACTTACAACATTTGTTTTACGAAGTTAGTGTTTGCCCATCAGCTAACCTCCTCATTAAGCTGGTCGTGCTGGACGGTCTGTTGTCACCACTAGTGTTTACATGCTCCCTTACTGACAAACATGTCAGTTATTTTGCAGTACTTTGTTGCATCTGTGGCCAGTGCTTTTATCTTTTTAATTCTCTCCCTCTCTGCTCCTTTCCTCTTGGCCTGTCGACCTCACTTCATTTTGTATATAGACCTTGGCTACAGGTGCAGGCGGGAGGAGGGGGGTGGGGCGCAACTTGGTATCTTCGTACGTCTGCCGGGCTGTGACCGGAGAACCTCAGAAAAAGAGAGGAGGGGGTGTGCTTGTGCAGTTTGTCCCCAATGTTCCAGCTGAGTCTGTGTGAGCTTCAGCGGGGCAGATGCCCTAATGAGCCTCACAATGGATTGTTTATTGATAGCCAGTCTGCCACTGTTGGCCACCCTTCCCTGCAAAATCTCCATTTCCACAGCCATTGTTTGCTTGATTAGCATAGCTGCTTCGTTATCCTTGTGTCGTCGTCCGGAGACCTGTGTCTTCTGTGTGGATTAGCAGAAGGCTGTTGAGGAAAAAAAACTGGTCAGTTTAGATTAAAATAGATTGGTAAAGGGGTGGTAATTGTTTGGGCCTGTTTTGTGTCCCACTACAAAAATTCTACCATGATTTGCCTTTGCTGATTTGTGTGATACTAATAATACTTATTATAGACCCACATATATGGAATAGAAACTGCAATAAATACTTCTTAAAAAGAATTCTTTCCTGCATAATAGTGGATGTTTGCTCTCTTACAGAGTGATCGACTTAGGTGTAATGATTCCCTGTGATCAGATCCTCAGAGAAGCTGTCACACAAAAAGCAGGTATTATATTATCTATTTAAAATTGGTAAAAGCAGAAAATTGTTCTTTTGCTATGTCATATAGGTTAACTTCCTGATATTTTAGACATATTCAACTGTTAAAATCCAGATGGGAAAAGTTCTTGGTGGAACATGATGTAGTTTAATTCCTCAGAAGACTGTGCCTCCACTGTGTTTTTTTATTTGTGTGCAACATTTCGATCAATACGATCGCTTTCAGGCACTTTTTTGGGCAGAAATTTAATGCTCGCATATGTACAGCTGTTTGTAACCAACATTTGCTCTTTAATTTAGCTCTTTAAGTCCAGCAGCTTCAGAAACAAAATCCTTGGATGTATGTAATCATTTCTTTGTCATATACAGTACCAGTAAAATGTTGGGACACACCTTCTCATTCAATGGTTTTTCTTTGTTTTTATTATGTCCTACATTATAGACTAATACTTAAGACACCAAAACTATGAGATGTATTTATTTATTAACCTGTTAAATAAACCAGGACATATTTAATATGTTGGATTCTTTAGAGTACCCACCTTTGATGACAACTTTGCACATCTTAATATTTTTTCAATTAGATACATGAGGGTAGTCACCTAGAATGGTTTTCAGTTAACAAGTGTGCCTACTCAAGAATGAATTTGTTTACGACATAATTCCATATGTGTTCCTACATAGTTTAGGTGTCTTATGTATTAATCTACAATGTAGAATATAATAAAAATAAAGAAGCCATTGACGTTGTGCCCAGACTTATGACTGCTACTGTAAATGATGAGAATCACATTCATTTTCATTTACATACTGTTATGTATTTATTCCCATTTTTCACTCACTTTTGCATCTCTCATCAACCATTTGCACTTTGTCAATCCAAAGTTTGACAAGTACGGTTTAAACAAATACTTTTGGCCAACTTAGATAGTACCAGTTTACAGTATAATACAGTTGTTTGTGTGCTCTTTTATTACAGACATCATTGGTTTGTCTGGTCTCATAACCCCATCTCTGGATGAGATGATCTATGTTGCCAAAGAGATGGAGAGACTGGGAATGACAACACCGCTGCTGATTGGAGGTGCCACCACATCAAAGTAATGCCACACACATTATTAAGTCCTTGAATAGATAGAACAATTACTAAACACATTAGTTATCAAAAATGGTACCTCCCTTGCTCACTGCTTGCTTTGGTAATTAATGTGTTTTGTGTAGGATACACACAGCAGTGAAGATTGCCCCTCACTACAGCTGTCCAGTTATCCATGTGCTGGATGCCTCCAGGAGTGTGGTGGTGGTAAGAATATCGGCTTCACTGCAGCTTTTCTAAGATCTTTCACAGTTGACCAGAGCTGGTGGTGTGTGGGCCCTATTCAGATATTCAGACGTACAGAAATGTCTGTAAAGGTTCTCAGCCATTCAGGTGATGATACAAAAACAAGCTAAAACAAGCACCACTGTACTTGAAGGGTTTCTTGAAGATGTTTTGCCATTCATTCATATCGTTTTTTTCACTTCTAAAATACTGGTGGGGAGTCTGTGGTTGTTGTCTGCCTGGAAGTCACATGACTAGGGCCTGCTAATGACTTACCGGTAATCTTTTTTTAACCTTGTTGGATATACCATGACCTGGATGACTGAGAACCTTCATAGACATGTTAACATTTGAGGTAATTTAGCTAGCTAGTGCTTATAAAGTTATAAAAAATGTAAAGCTAGTTTACGTTACATCTGGACTCGTTTCCTCCTGGTTTTGAACATATTTCTTTTAATAACAATAAATCTCTATGGCCTGAAAACATCATGAGCACAAACCTTGGGTTTGGGCAGTAACATCAAATTTGTATTAGTGAGCAACACCAATAGCTTCACATGCCACGTGAGTGGGTCGTGCTGTTACTCTGTCAGGTTAAATTCAGTAGGTTCATTCAAGTAAGTGGTGTGTGTGTAGAGGGTTTTGGGGGAGGCAGTGTTGTGGTGTTACTGTTTGAAACATTTAAACTTATTTCTGCTTTGTAATGGATTGCAGTGTGGTTTGAAAGCTGGTTTGTGCTTACTATGGTCCAAACCATTGTTTATACAGTGGTATGCAAAAGTTTGGGCCCCCCTTAGGAAAATCATTGCATCAGTTTGTCACATGCTGAGCTTTTGAAGCAGCAACTTTATTTTAACAAATGTTATACCTTATGGAAGCAGAAACATCTCGGTGGTGAAATCATTTTCATTGGTCCAACAGAAACATTTTTATGTATATTTAAACAAAAATAGGCATGTGCATAAATTTGGGTACCCCAAAGAAATAATTCCATTAATATTTAATAGACCCTCCTTTTGCTGCAAGAACAGCCTGTAGACGCCTCCTACAGCCACTGACAAGTCCCTGAAGTCTGGCAGATGGTACTTTGGCCCATTCCTCCAAACAAAACGCCTCTAGTTCAGTCAGGTTTCTTGGCTTCCGTGCGTAAACAGCCTGCTCCATACATTTTCAATGATGTTAAGGTCTGGGGACTGGGATGGCCATTCCAGAAGTTTGTACTTGTGCTTCTGCATGATTTCCTTGCTGGATTTTGAACAGTGCTTGGGATCATTGTCCTGCTGAAAAATCCAACCCCGGTGTAGCTTCAACTTTGTGACAGATTCTTGAACATTCTTGTCAAGAATCTGCTGATACTGAGAGCAATTCATGTGGCCCTCAACTTTAACAAGGTTTCCAGTCGCTGTGCTAGCCACACAGCCCCATAACATGATGGACCCTCCACCATATTTCACAGTAGGCAATAAGTTCTTCTCATGGAATTCAGTGTGTTTTTTTCGCCATGCATACCTCCTCTTGTTCTGACCAAATAACTCCATCTTAGTCTCATCTGACCACAGTATTTTTTTTCCAAAATGCTTCTGGCTTGTCCAGATGTGCTTTTGCATACTTCATGCGACTCTTCTTGTGACGAACACTTAGGAAAGGCTTTTTGCGCATCAGCCTTCCAAAGAGCCTTTCCTGGTGCAAAGTGCGCTGGATTGTGGAACGATGAACAACTACACCATCAGTAGCCAGATGTTCTTGTAGTTCTCTGGAGGTGGTCTGTGGCTTGTCTGTGACCATTCTAACCATCCTTCGTCTGTGTCTGTCCAGTATTTTTTTTGGCCTACCACATCTTTCCTTCACAATGACTGTTCTTCTGGCCTTCCATTTCTGCACCACATTTCTGAATTGTGTAAATAGACATCCCAAACCTTCTTGATAATTTCTTGTACCCTTCTCCTAATTCATGATAATGAATTATCTTAGTTTCTTGATCAGTGGAGAGTTGTTTCGATGCCCCCCGTGTTGCCAGGAGCATAGGACAAGCACAGACAGCATTTGCCTCTGTTAAATAGCCCTTTTCATGATTGGTTTTACCTGTCTTTGTAATTGAAGGTCTCACAAGTTAGTCAAAGCAGTTTTGGGCTGCAAAATGTCAGCTACAAATCCCTACAGGTCTTGAAATCAATGTGATTAAAAGGGTGCCCAAACTTTTGCACATACCATTTTTTCATTTTAATTTATTATAATAAAACTTTGTAATGATACTCTTAAGAATTTTGGTCTGGTAAACACTCGAATATCTACATCTCTGTAGGAAATAAAATCGTGTTGCTGTGATCGTCTTGAGGGGTGCCCAAACTTTTGCATACCACTGTATTTAGCAGCTTGTTTTCTTGTTTGTTACAGTGCTCACAACTGCTAGATGAGGCACTGAAAGAGGACTACTTTGAGGACCTAAAAGAGGAGTATGAAGAGATGAGGCAGGATCACTACAACTCCCTGAAGGTAAGAATTACTGCTAGCCAAACAGAGTTACAGAGTTGACACTAAAGGAAATTTCACACCGGTTTTAAAAAGGTTTTTCTGTGTCCAGTGTCCCACGTTGACGTCTTTAAGACAAATGCCGCATCCACATGAGAGAGGTTCACTGACTGTAAATTAAAATAAAAAATCTTAATTTTTTCCTTTGTTTCTAGATGAATGTTCTTATTGTATTTCTTTTCCTTCCTGAGTGATCACAACTTGACCAACCACAATTGGTGATGAAACCAAGATTGCTGTCGGATGGATGGAATTCCAGATCTGCAGAACAAGACACTAGAAAACTAATAATATTTACAGTATATGTATCAAAAACAAAATGATGATAGAAAAACGGCGATAATAGAAAATGGGAAAATGGCAGTGAAAACAAAAAGGACTTTCTCATTGACCAAAAGCTAAATGGGTCTTGACTGAACATATAAGAAAGTAAACTTTAAATAAATTATATTTAATGTGTGCAGCTGCCGGGTTCAAATACATGGGCTGACTGGGTCTTTCTGTGTGGAGTTTGCATGTTCTCAATGTGTCTGCGAGGGTTCTCTCCGGGTACTCCGGCTTCCTCCCGCCATCCAAAGACATGCTTGTTAGGTTAATTGGTGATTCTAAATTGGTCGTAGGTGTGAGTGTGAGTGTGAATGCTTGCCCGTCTCTCTGTGTTAGCCCTGTGATAGACTGGCGACCTGTCCAGGGTGTACCCCGCTTCTTGCCCGATGACAGCTGGAATAGGCTACAGCAGACCCTTAACAGGAACAAGCAGTTACAGAAGATGAATGAATGAATGTATGAATTAATTAATTTTTAATATGTACAAATGCTTCTGATGTTTTACTCATCTTTTGAGGAAAGTGTTCTGGCCTTCTGCTTCATCTCTGTGTGCTGCAGTGCTGCTACTTTTTCTGACTCAACACAGTCCAAAAAACTGTGATATCCAAATTTTATTTGAATTTATTGCATCTGGCCCTCCTTAATTCACTAAGGAGAAATTCTGTCATGTGAAATGCCATGTGATTTACCAGCTAACAAAAAAAGTGTCTGTCTATACTAGGGTTGTACCGATCCGATCACGTGACTCGGAAATCGGGGCCGATCAAGCAACTGAAGACTCGATCGGGACTCGGACGTTACGACCCGATCAGAGATCGGTTTTATGTATATTTATTTAGTCATTATTTGTATTAGATTGTTGATATATGGGCTATTGGTGATTCAAAAAAATAAAAAATAAAATGAGTATTTACTACCACCGTTTACGGCATGCTCATGTGCAGAAGACCAGCATGCTAGTTTGTTTTGAAGCGGAGTGGCGAGTTGTGGCGCACCATGTCTGCTGTGTGGAAGTATTTTAAAGTATGTGAGGAGAACGATGCAGTCGCAAACTGTCAAATTTGCAAAGTTGGAATATCGAGGGGTGGTAAGGACAAAGCGTCGTTTAATACCACAAACTTAATTCGGCACTTAAAAAACAAACACAGAGTATCGGATCGGGACTCGGTATCGGCAGATACTCAAAAGTCAAAGGACTCGGACTCGGATCGGGGGCAAAAAACCCTGATCGGAGCATCCCTAGTCTATACTTTATTACACTATGCTCTAAATTACTGTATGAGTAGAGAACTGAGATGTTCCATATAAACCGTCAGTCAATATTAAGTTGTACAACCAGAGAGGTGTTTTCAACTGACAGAAGTTAAGATGCAATCTCATAAAGGTACATGATATTTAAGATGTAATGTAATATCTCAGGTAATATATCAATAGCTTTATTTTTTTTATACATTGTATATTTCTCTGTGCACTGATAATTGTCCTATCTTTGTTTCACTGAAAAAGTTGGTATTCATGATATTGGTGGCTGGATTGCGTATTTTAATGTACACCATAGTTGGTTGCTAAATTAATCAAATTGCCTCTCCATCTCCTTGTGTTTTGTGCATGGCTTTAGGATCGTCGATATTTGTCTCTTTCCCAGGCCAGAGAGAAGGCTTTATATTCAGACTGGCTCTCTCTGCCCAGACCAGGTGAGGTGGAACAGAAGAATTAGAGTCATTAAAATTAAATTCTTCCCCAGATACTCTGACATTATATCTCATTGTAATCCATGTGGGGTATTTTTATATTAGATTCTAGAAGACTTAACTTTTTAATAAAAGTGTCCAAAATGTTGTGCAAGATGGCAAGAACACAAAGATATGGCACGATCAATTTAAAGGGGAACTACCTTTTTTTTTTTTTACAACCTGGACCTTATTTCTGGCATAAAATACCATTGTTTACTCACCAATATAACTTTGGTGTCATTTGGAGTTATTCGGACGACATTTAGATCAGCTTATATCCATGTAGTGGGAGTGACTGGGGCACCGAAATGCAGCCTCTAAATAACACATTATCTTCTGCGAAACTCATTCATTTCCCCAATATTTTGTTATGATATGCTAGTGCCATTTCCAGTTTAGTCTGGAGTTACCTGTTATCTATTCGCCAACATGCATTGGTTTGTTGTCCTTTGGCCAGTGGTTCCTCTCTCTGCCTCCGCATTCCTCCTTTCAACAAGCTCCACATCTGTATACTCAGGCCCAAAACGGTAAGGACGTCCACCATAAACAAAGTCTTTGTCCACAACCTCAGAATCTGAAAAATATTCAGCCATGTTGCAAAAAACTAGCAGTAGCAATTTGCTACTGCTAGTTTTTTGCTTACCCCAGGTCAATCTACGGACTCCGGATGATGTTAAAGGGTAATTCTGGACTCCACGGGGAATAGCACTATCATATCGTATCATAACAAAATATTGGTGAAATAAACGAGTTTTGCAGCAAATAATGCATAATTTAGAGGCTGTGTTGCGGTGCTCCAGTCACTCCCACTATATGAATATATGCGGATCTAAATATCGCCCGAATGACACCAAAGTTATATGGGTGTGTAAATGAACATATTTTATGCCAGACATAAGGTTGTAAAAAACAGTAGTTCCACTTTAAATGGTGGAAAAACGGGAATGTTTAGGAATATCATATTCCTTCTGTTTGTCTTTATGTTTTAGTGCGTCCTCAGTTCTTGGGCACTCGTGTGTATGAGTGGAACAATTTGAAGAGTGTGATGGCCTTCATTGACTGGAAGCCTTTCTTTGATGTGTGGCAGCTGAGAGGAAAATACCCCAACAGAGGATTCCCCAAGATATTCAACGACAAGACTGTTGGTATGATCATCCTTAAATCTTTTCGTATGTACAAATGCTTCTGTGAATGATTGTGAAAAGTAAGTATCACGGTCGGGAGCACTGTACCAAGGAACAGACAGACAGGAAGTAAAGAAAACAATATGATCCATGCCTTATGGCTGAAGAAGCTAACGCTACTTTATGAACGCCTAGCAGCACAGATGAAAAAGCTGCTATGGGATGGGTCCCACCTACAGTGGCTAACCCAGGGCAGGACAGTCCTTGTCCTGAAGGACTCCCAGAAGGGGCCTATCCCATCCAACTACTAACCAATAACCTGTCTCTCTGCAACATGGAAGGCTCTGTCAGGCATTATTGCGGCTAAGATGAGTAAGCACATAGCTCAATACATGAGCAACGCTCAGAAGTGAATTGGTAGCAACACCAGCGGAGCGGAATGAAAAGGTTCATTCCATATATATTTCATTTCATTCAATATGTTTTTACCCTGGAAAGCACCTTGTGCACCATTGGGTGCTGGAAGGTGCTATACAAATAAATATTGATTGATTGATTGACTGAATGAATATATTCAAAGGTTCCTTCCATATATTCGAGTTTCATTCCATATATTCAAAGTTTCATTCAATATATTCAAGTTTCATTACATATACTGTATTCAGGATTCAGTCCATATATTCAGAGTTTCATTCAATATATTCAAAGATTAATTTCCTGAACGTCATGCCATAATGTGTGTATGTATGTTTAAAAGTCGCATAACCCCTCACTACAAACTTTATACACTTTTCTCAATAACTTGCTAACATACCGCACTTCAACAACAGGCAACACACGGGCTCTCCCTTAGTCAATCAGGATGGAGAAAACAATGCGTTGTAAAAAAAATAAAATAAAAAAAATGCGCTAAAAAAATCTGATCTGCAAAAGGTGAATCGTGTTATAGCGAGGGACTACTGTATATACTCATGCACTGACAGTCACTGCATGAGCCGATTCCACTGATACACCAATTACACAGATGCACACTTCAGAGCTCAGCTAACGGCTACCAAAATGGAGGAATGAGATGAAAGCACGTTGCTAGGACTGATGGAAGATAAATTTAATAATAATAAAAAAAGAAGTTTTCACTGAAGCTCTTCAACCCTACGGTGCCAGCTAAATCCAAAACATATGTACAATATTCATGTCTGTGTCTATTATTTGATTCAGTTGTCCACTTAAATTCATTTAAGTTAAAAATGTTGCTTTTTGGGGAAAATATTGTGTGAATAAGTGATTAAGTGATTAAAATGTGATTAATCGAGATTCATTAATTAGATTACTGCAATGCACTTTATGTTGGGCTTAGCCAGACGTCACTGTCTCGGCTACAGCTCATTCATAAACGCTGCTGCTAGACTTTTAACTGGTACCAAAAAGTATAATCACATTACTCCAATTTTAGCAGAAATTCATTGGCTCCCTGTCCGTTTCCGGATTGATTTTAAAATTCTTTTATTTGTATTCAAATGTATTCACGGACTCGCTCCTCAATATCTGTCCGAACTGCTCCAGCCGTACACTCCCTCACGCTCTCTTAGGTCGGCAGAGCAGTCATTGTTGGTTGTCCCAAAGACAAAAAGGAAGATGAGAGGTGACCTAACCTTTGCAGTTGCTGGCCCCAAACTGTGGAACAATTTGCCATTGGACATTAGACAGGCAGACTGTCTTCCTCATTTTAAATCCTCTCTTAAAACACATTTTTTCTCTTTGGCTTTTAACTCAGCATGAGATGTTTGTTCTAATTGTTAACATGGTTTGATTGGTTTTATGATTTAAATCTTGTTTTTAATTTTTCTTTGTGTTTTTATATTCATATGTCTGTGTACAGCACTTTGGCCAACCTCGCTGTTTTTAAAAGTGCTTTATAAATAAAGATTGATTGATTGATTAATTACAAAGCCTCTAATTAGATAATTTCAGTAATACACAGGATAAGATGTTACAATCCCTTGTGCCAAGATCCCAAGCAAAACACATTTAGAGGCCCTGTCCAACTAAGAGGCCCTACCAAACCTACGGTCATGTGGTATGACAGTTAACCTATAATCTAATAATAATAATAATACATTTTATTTATAAGCGCCTTTCAGGACTCCCAGGGACACTTTACAAAAACATACAGACACAAAACAAGACAGAAGAAGCAAATGTAGCATTGCAGTCACGGTGGATAGGCTTTCTGGAAGAGGTGGGTTTTGAGTCTGGATTTAAAGAGAGAGAGAGTCAATGTTACGGATGTCCGGTGGGAGTGAGTTCCAGAGTTGGGGAGCAGAGCATCTGAAGGCTCTGCTCCCCATGGTACTGAGGCGGGCTGAGGGCACAGAGAGGTGGATAGAGGTGGAGGATCTGAGGGAGCGGGAGGGGGTGACAATGTGAAGGAGATCCGAGAGGTAAGGGGGGGCGAGGTTATGGATGGCCTTGAAGGTGTGGAGAAGAATCTTGAAGTCGATGCGGAATTTGACTGGGAGCCAGTGGAGATGCTGCAATACGGGGGTGATGTGGTGAAATGAGGGGGTTTTGGTGATAATGCGAGCCGCTGAGTTCTGGACCATTTGAAGCTTATGGAGGGATTGTGGGAGAGGCCAAAAAGGAGAGAATTACAGTAGTCAAGGCGGGAGGTGACAAGGCTGTGAACAAGGATGGACGTGGTATGGGGGCTGAGAGAGGGGCAGAGACGGGCTATATTGCGTAGGTGGAAATATGCAGACCGGGTAACGTTCTCATCTCAGGTGGGATCTTCTTGTCATGCCAGTAACGTAAGATGCCATCAGGGCCGTTTCTCATCAGAGAATAAATCTACATAAACTAAGTAAAAGCTGCTGGCTTGTAAGCCCATTGAGCAGCAGAGATATATTGCTAGTCACAGTCCTCTGGCTTCTTCCTCGTATGCCCAGCTCACTCAGCAGAGCAATTACCGACTGCCACAAATCCACGGCAGCCCACTTCTACCGTGCGGGCATAAACCTTCCATCCATTCTGCTCTGGATCTGCTGCTAACTCATACTCATGCTGCATACTTAGCTCTCTTACGCTCGTTAGCCTCCTCAACTCTACCTTCCCACGGGACAGTCAGCTCTATGAAATAGACTACTTTCTCTGGCTCAGACCACAACAGCAGATCAGGCCGTAGTCGGGGTGCTAGCTATCTCAGCTGAGATAACCAGTTGTCCATTTAAATCCGCTCTCATCTCCCAGGCTCCTCCTACTCTTAGCTGTCCCGTGTTATGCCTGATGCCTGCTACTCTAGCTTTTTCTCCCTCCCGTACAAACTTAATGCATTTATTCTCTCTGTTAACGGCCATGGAATTTACATTCACCTGTTTTTCCTCAGTTGCAACTGCTAAACATCTCAGTACCTGATCATTTCCAGTCTAACTTTAGCCAATAAACTCCTCTGTTAGGCTGGTAACTGGAAGCTTCAGAATGCCTTTCCCATACAAGGCTGTGTCACTCAAGCAGCGTGGGACATCATGCTGTTTCCGTTGCTGTCGTCATCTCGTCCATGTAGGCCCTACCACCCATTTGGAAGCCCTAATAATGACCTCCATTGCCATTGTAAAGGCTAGTGGAGGGATTGTACAGCTGCTGCCATGCCATAGTGTACTCTGCTGTGGTAAAGCAGAATTGAATGTCTAAAAAGTAGGCTTTGAAGGAGGATACTTCAAACATTGTAAAGCATAAACTAAACGCTGCTGGCTTGTATTGACGCCTCTGCACAACCTGAAGCTCCATTGTTCCACTGGAGTAAAAAGCCCCCCAGATCATGATGGCGCAACCTCCACTGTGCCATGTAGAAAACATCTCAGGTGGGATCTTCTTGTCATGCCAGTAACGTAAGATGCCATCAGGGCCGTTTCTCATCAGAGAATAAAACTTTCTTCCACCTTTCAATGTCCCATGTTTGGTGCTCTTGTGCAAATTCTAAACAAATTTTGTGCCATTGAAGGAGACGAGGTCTTTGAAGACGTTTTAGTTCTTAAAACCCTTATCTCACAGATGCCGTCTAATGGTTATGGGACTGCAGTTGGCACCAGTGACGAGCTTAATGTGGGCCTAGGATCTACCCGTCCCTTGACGGGCAGCCAATTGCATCCTCCGGCCCAGGGCCGGTGAAATTTTTTTGGGTCACCACTTGACTTTTTCCCCCCATAACCCTCAAGATCTTTTAAGAAGTTTAAAATGACTGTCTGCTGCGTCCAACCTCAGCAGCAATGGCACGCTGCGAGAGGCCTTGCTGATGCAGCTCAACAATTCGAGTCCGCGTCCAAAGAGAGAAAGCTTTTTTGCCTTTGCCATCAGGAGGTGTGGGTACCTGACAGAAAATGACACTGAATCCACATTTTTGCTAAGATTTGGGCTTTTAAGGGCTGTAGTCTTAAACTTTTTATCAGCTGATGAACATCCTATTTCAGTTGAATGGTTGTTTGCAATAAATTGCTTACTACTTTTTTCTTGTCTCACTTCCATTTCTTCTTTTTGCATTTTTAAGCACTTAGAACCTTCTTAAAATCTAAATTCTTGCAACTGGTCTTAAAAGTTTGATGAGAAGTGTATTATGTAGACAGGTGTCTGTATGTGTCCATACTGCATATACTGATCTAATATTAGTATTACACTTTTTACTTTTTACTATTATTGTAAAATATTCATCTAATACAATAGTCTTAGTCTGTTCCCTATTATTGGATTCATTTTGCATCTTTGCACTTCTAGACAGATGATTACTTACTTACTTGCTTGCTTGCTTGTTTACTTACTAACTTACTTACTAACTTATCCATCCGCCCCTCCCTCCCTCCTTCCATCGGGATATACTGCATTTTTTGGGTATGTACTAGGACTATATGCAATGACAATAAAGCCTAATCTCGACTGAGTGGCAAAACTTAAGATATCAGGTCCCTCTCCTGTGAATCTAACTCGCATTTTGTGTTTGGGATGCAGAGGACCTCTACTTTTAAGGATAGGCTTAAAACTTTCCTTGTGTAAGGCTTCTAGTCAGGGCTACTATCGGCCTAGACTACTGGCCTTCCCATGATGTACAGTGTAAGTTAATAAAGTATATGTGCTGACTACTCCACTATAAATGAGTATTTCTGACATCACTGTGCAGGTTCTGAAGCTAGTCGACTCTTTGATGATGCCCAGCAGCTTCTCCATCAGATGATTGACAGCTGTAGTCTGAAGGGACGGGGTCTGGTGGGCTTCTGGCATGCCCAGAGTGATGGGGATGACATCAGAGTTTACCAAGACAATGTCATAGAGTGCAGAGGCATCAAGCCCATTGCCACTTTCCATGGCTTACGGCAGCAGGTGAGGGACTTGGCTTGAAGTTGTGTGTGATTTTTTGATTGTGATTATTTATACCAAATAGCAGCAGGATCGGCTGGACCTATTCAGTTTATTGTAGATTAAAGCAGGCATGTATATTTTGCAGTTACCTTATGTCAACATATACATAATTTATTTTTATTTTTTTGTGTGTGTATGCGCGCTGCAGGTGGAGAAGGACAACAACAATTCAGACCCCTACTTGTGTCTGTCTGACTTTGTAGCCCCGCTAGATGGTTCTGTGACTGACTATATTGGGGTGTTTGCTGTGGGTATATTCGGAGCTGAGGAGCTGAGTCAGAAGTTCCTAGCTCAGGGTGATGACTACAGCAGCATCATGATCAAAGCTCTGGCTGACCGGCTGACTGAGGTACCATTTGCAGGGTCTCCTAGCACCCTGGAAAACCTGTAACTCTTTGACTTTGGACAGTGTTATGTTCTGAAGAACTCGCATCCTAAGTTGCCCAACAGGGATGGGCAACTTAAATGATGGAAGGGGCCACAATTTTTCAGCAACTCTACCAGAGGGCCACATAGGACCGCACACTTAACCAGATATGATAAAACTGCCATTTTAAATATGTTTGTGTATATGTTTACAAAAAATACTTATTGCTATTTCTTTTTTTTCTTTTTTTTTCAATGCAAAGGGCTCTTGAAAATAAAACAAATCACCATCCATCACAGAGATGGCAAAAAGCTGCACAACAGCAGACAAACATTAATTGCAAGAACTCATTTGTTTCACACTAAGAAACAGTTTAACATTTTCCCTGTACCTCGCCACTACCAGCAAGGGGCACTGGTAAAAAGTCAGTTTTTTGCGTACTTTTGATTTGAGGTCCACTACGATAGCCCTTGCAGCTTCAGTATACTTCTCGTTGTGCTGTAGCTACTGCTTAACTTCTTTCACGGAAGATAACGTCTCTAAGCAGACCAGGCACATAGGTTTGCTTTTAAATTCTAAATTAAATTTAAATTCAAGTTTTCTCTTTCCTCCGCTCCTAGCCATGGCTCAATTTCTCTTCTTCACTGGTGGAGAAGACCCGGTGGAAGTGTGTACCAGGCATCGTCTGCATTTGAGGCGCTATCTAGTGGCCAACTTTGTCATTACAACTGATTCAGTGCCACAGGGGACACAATTTTATAATTTTCAAAAATTAACCTTAAGGCCACTTCAAGTGAGGTTGTGGGCCGTGTGAGGCCGCCAGGCTGCCAGTTGCCCATCCCTGTTCTAGAAATTAATTTTGTTGTTCTTTCAACAGCTGGCAACTGAGTTTAGGGCTTTTATATCCAGTAATGAAATTCACAACATAATTACCCAGTTTATTTGATTAAAAAATGTTATCGTTGTAAGTACCATGTTAACAGAGCAAATGCTATGAAAGATTTTTTTGCTTTCATAATTGAAGGTTTCCTTACAGTCGGTTTTAATCTTTAAAAGCCTATGATAATAACAGAGTCAAACGAACTAACAAGTTGTTTTCTTATACTATTGTAAGTATTCATTTCTTAAAACTTAAATGGCAAATTTCTCTTTAACTTTTCAACACTACTCAAAGTTGCTCCAGAAATAGAAACTTCAGTATCATTAGCAATTAAAATGAATAGACACAGTGTATTTTAAACCAATTTTTTGTCTATAATGAAGACAGACATTTTTCAGATATTTGCACTGTTTCATGCAGCCAAGACTCATTCATATTCTGAATTTCAAAGATAAAAATGTTTGTTTTCAAACTACCAGGATCAAAGGACAGATTTCTTACAAGTACTATCCATACAGGTTTTATGAACGCCTTGCAACTATAGTGGATAGTTAAGACTTTTCTCAGGCATTCATGCTGACTATTTCCAAAATATAAAGTTATATCGATATCAAATGTCAATGTCAAAGTGTTGGGCCTGGATATTAAGGCACTCAATATCTGGGTTTGGCTATCAAGAATAATTAATAATTATTAAAAAGAATTATTATTAAATAATCGGATCTGAATTACAAGATCACCTCGGGGCACCACCCTTCTAGGAAGGGAAAAGATAGCCAATCAATCAAATCAGTCTCATAAATTATACTAAATTGTCAATTTGGATTTGTGATTAATAATTAACTTAATAATTAACTTAATAACTATAACCAAAAATGACCACGTTAACAACTAGTTGAAGGTAATTTGGAGTTCTTGGCAGTGTAGAGGTTGGCAGTATTCACTCTTGTACAACATTAAACAGACAATTGGTATGTTTAAAAGACATTTATTACAAGAATAAAAGGTAAACATACAGTCTAAACAGAATACTCTAAACAGGAATGTGTGTGTGTGTGTGTGTGTGTGTCAAGATGGCTGCCAGTTATGGGTGTGCCAAGCTGGCTGCCAGTTGTGGGCGTTCCAAGATGGCTGCCAGTTGTGGGCGTTCCAAGATGGCTGCCAGTTGTGGGCGTGTCAAAATGGCCGCCAGTGTGGGTGTGTCAAGATGGCCGCTGGGCCTTGAGGTCTTGAACCAGTATATACAGTCAATGTCTTGAACACAAAGGAAAAATGGCTGCTCAGACCATGTGCTGGTCAGTGGATGTGTGGAATGTGATATGGGTTTTATGAGGTGCCAGGTTAGAGGAAGAGTGGTTAGTTAGCATGCAGGAGACCCTGAGTCTATGTGTTGCATAATCTAACTAACATCAAACCACTATACTATAAACACTAAATAAACACAAATATCACATCAAATCAACTTTTCTATGCTTAGCTTAGCTTAGACTATGCCCAGGTCATACTACCAGTTGGAAAGTCGTGGAAAGTCCATTTCTGGTGTGTTCCTGATAGAAGGCCAAACTGGGAAAAAGGTAGTCTTTGCTGTGTGTTCCTGGTTTTCAGACGTTGGAGGGAAACCGGCCGCTCCTTGAGTCCTTTGAAGTGGTTTGTTAGCAGCTCTGTGCTAACTAACCGTGTGGCTCCTGTTGTTTGTGAGTTTTACCTGCAAACCCTTTGTTTGTTGGCTAAAAGCTGGTGAAGATCCCTCAGCAGGAACTTGCTTCGCTGCTGTATGGAGAGAACAGGCCTGGAGTAGTTGCTCTTTGTTGGCAGACTACCTGGCACCCAGCTGCAGCCGAGCAGCTGGGGGTCTCCACGTGGTGGTGTGGAGTTGAAGAGGGGTAAGAGCGGAAGAGAGGAAGAGAGTAAGAGAGAGAACAAAGGCCAAGACAGTGCATTTTATATGACCTGATGACCTCAGAGGTCACATGCCACTGTCAGCCAGTGAACTGCTGAGTCAGTTTTCACACCTGGAGGATTGTGGGACTTGTTGTTTCTGGGCTTCTCTTTGTCTCCAAGACAAAGACAAAACATGTGGTCAATTTGGTTATGCGTGGTGAGCTTCCATAGCTCACCACCAGGTTCATGTCCCAACACAAAGTCAATGTCAATTTTATTTATATAGCACATTCCCAAAGCTAGGCTTCCCAAAGTGCTTTCCAGTAAAAACAAACAAAATAAAACAGAGCAATACAATAAAACAAAACAACAATGTCACATATGAACATAAAATATTCAATAAAAGTACTCAGCCAAAGGCCAAGGTGAATAGGTGGGTCTTAAGTAAGGATTTAAAAGCAGAAAGGCTGTTTGCAGACCGCACAGCTGAAGGTAGGGTGTTCCACAAAGAGGGAGCCACAACTGAAAAGGCTCTGTCTCCTTTAGTTTTTAAATGGGATCGAGGGACCTCCAAGATCATCTGATTAGCTGACCTAAGGACTCTGGGGGGCTGATGCAGTTTAATTAGGTCAGACAGGTATTCCGGGGCCATCCCATTCAGGCACTTAAAAACAAATAAAAGAACCTTAAAATCAATCCTGTATTTGACCGGTAGCCAGTGAAGTGAAGAAAGCACCGGAGTTATGTGTTCCCGTTTTTGGTCCCAGTCAGGAGACGAGCAGCTGCATTTTGGACAAGCTGGAGGCGGTGCAGTTCTGACTGCTCCATTCCAGCATACAGGGAGTTACAGTAGTCCAAACGAGATGAAATAAAAGCATGGATAACTTTTTCCAGGTCTCTCTGGCATAAATAAGGTTTGACCTTGGAAATTAGTCTTAGCTGGAAAAAGCTCGACTTAACTACTGAGCTGACCTGTTTGTCTAGTTTAAAAACACCATCAATGATCACACCAAGATTCCTTGCATGGGATCCAACGTGGGGTGCTAAAGGGCCAAGGGAGCTGGCAAAGACCTGAACTAAATCAGGGCGACCGAACAGGACAACCTCAGTTTTATTCTCATTTAATTTCAGGAAGTTTAAATCCATCCATGTTTTGATCTCACTGAGGCAGTTTAGCACAGACTGTAGAGAGTCTCTAGCAGGAGCCTTCAGTGGAAGGTACACCTGCACGTCATCAGCAAAGCAATGGAAAGCAATGCCATGCTTCCTGAATATCGAGCCCAGGGGTAACATATAAAGAGAGGACAGCAATGGACCCAGAACCAACCCTTGGGGGACTCCACAAGTCAAAGGGGCCACTGAGGAGGAGAACTGCCCCATTTGTACAGAAAAGGTTCTGTCTGTCAAATATGATTGAAACCATTTCAGAGCGGTACCTTTAAGGCCGACACAGTGCTCTAAACGCGACAGAAGAATTTTATGGTCCACTGTGTCAAATGCTGCTGTAAGATCAAGTAGTATTAAAATGGCACAATTACCAGAATCCAGGGTTAGCAAGAGATCATTAAAAACTTTTAAAAGAGCAGTTTCAGTGCTGTGGAGAGGCCTAAAACCAGACTGAAACAGTTCACAGACATTAGCTACTTTTAAAAATTCTTGGACTTGGTTTAAGACAACTCTCTCTAAGACCTTGGAGATAAAATACAAAGAAATTGATCCTATATTGTTTCTATGTACAATTTAAGAGTTTTCATCTAATTACATTAAATTTGCGTTTGTTGTTAGGTAATAGCAAATTGCAAGAGTGCCCTCATCCACTAATGATGTGAAATAATGATGCAGCATTTTATTAGGATACAGTTAAAAACACTCAATACAATATTTCATTCCTTTATTTTTGAATTGATTACACACATTAAATGTAATATTCATGCATAGTTATTTGTCTGAGACTGTTTTTAATTTATGGAAAAATAGATGATATATGATATGGAAACAACATGCTGGAGACTTTAACCATTTTCTTCAACATGAAAGCTAGCACTCTGTGCCGCTTCTATCATCAGCTTCTCTTGTCACCTCCTCATTTAGGCTATTGCTGAGGATCTTCATGCTCGTGTGCGTAAAGAACTGTGGGGCTATAGCACTGATGAGGCTCTGCAGGCCTCAGACCTCCACAGAGTTCGATACCAGGGAATCAGACCTGCAGCTGGCTACCCCAGCCAGCCTGACCACACAGAGAAGACTATCATGTGGAGCCTGGCTGGCATCGAAGAGAAAACTGGTAACCAAAATACGGCACCAAACACCAATCTATGCCCTAACAGGCTTCCATATTTAATTGATTTGTAACAAGATCAGGTTAGATTTTGTCATTCCATACTGCATAAATTAGTTTGTTCTTACTTGCTGTAGCTCTCCTCAAGTTGAATTATGAGCTCAACACACTCTTTAATTACTGGCATTTATTTGCACTTCATGCTACACATCACATTATATCAGTGCAACATGATGTGAGAAATCATTGGCCGCACTGTTCATAAACCAAACCCAAAATACTAATATGGACTCCACAGTATCTTCAAACATAATTGACAAAGTCTCTTTTCTCATGGCATGTTTAGAGCACAGGTAATAATCACCTTACACCGTGACCCTACCTTGAATTATTAAGATTTTAAATTAATGCATTGTAACGTAACATCATGTAGCATTCTTCTTCTTCACAGAATTTCTGTCAATTTCTCAAGTGATATTTTTCAAAGGGAAAACAAATTAATATATTTCAAATTCATTACAGTTATCACTATCATATCTTCAAAAGTTAACATCTGTCAGATGTCATATGTTGTGGTACTTATTTTTGATCCCGGTCAATACGTGCTTTGTTGGTATGTAGTTCCCTTGTTAGCAGTTCTTGGACATATTGTGTATTGTGTAGTTGTGCATGTTTTTGTGTTAAGGCAGGGGTATTTGTTTTCCTTTTTGTATGTTTTTGTATGTATATGTAAAAACTGCATGTATGTGTGCTGTGTGTGAAGGTATTGGTCTGACGGAGTCCTTGGCCATGACGCCTCCTGCCTCCGTGTCTGGACTTTACTTCTCCCATCCTCAGGCCTCATACTTCGCCGTGGGAAAGATCACCAGGGAGCAGGTTTAAATAATCATCCACATCTTAAACTACCATAAGTCAATTAGAGAGAGTGTTGGTTTCAGTGTTACTTCTTTGGAGCTGTGACACACCAAGCCACTAAATGTCATCGTCTGGTGTCTGTTTTGAACATCTGAGACCATAGTTTTTGCAGTGTTTAATTTTAGTAAGCAATTCGGGTCATTGTGTTGTATGCAGTTGTGTTCTACATGTCTGCATAAAAATGACTTCAACTGAAGATTTCCATTTCCATTCCTGGCAGTAGACAAACAGATCCCAAATGAAATATAGCTATATAGCTATTATACTTTTGTGTTTATTAAAGCAAATAAATTATTTGTACATTTCTGTGGGTTGCAAAAGAATGAGAACCCTGGTTTTCAGTATTTGGTGCGACCACCTACCCCCTTGTGCAATAATAACGGCAACTAAACATCTACAATAACTTCAGCTGTTTACAGCTTGAATGAATTTTAAACCACTGTTTTGTGGAGTGACTTGTGTGCTTGGGCCTGTTGTCTTACTGCACGAGTTTCTCTTCAGATTTAGCTCATGAACAGATGCTGTTGTAATTCATCATTCATCAATGGTGAAAAGCCATCCTGGCCCAGGTCAAGTACATTACCACCTCCATGTTTCATAGACAGGATGAGGTTCTGAAGCTGGAATGCAGTGTTGTTCATCTCCAAACATGAGCCTCTAATAAGCAAAATAATGCTACTTTGGTCTTGTCTGTCCAAAAGAAAATTTACCAATAGTCTTCTGGCTTTACCCACATATTTTTTAACAAACTGCCGACAGGCAGAAATGTTCATTTTGCAGAGCAGAGCTTTGTCCTCATTCAGTGTTCACTTGATTGTGTTTTCATGACCATCAACATAAGCTAAAGTGAGAGATGCTTTTAGTTACTTATATATTGCCCTGAGTCATTTCTGATCTCTAATTAGACTGATTGTGAACAAGCTTTCACACAAAACATCAATGTAGTTGACTACAGATTCAATGGATAGATGCGTCTTTGAATTTAAAACACTTTGAGTACCAATAAGTAGAAAAGTGCTACATAAAAACAAGGCCATTTACCATCTACTTATCAGGCACAACATAGTCTTAACATCGATCCCCATAAAGTGTCAGCTCTATGCACAGCTTCAGTCTAGAGTTGAGAATCTTCAGATACTTTTGGCCTCATTTTAAAATAGCCTGCACTAAGGACATTTAGGCAAACAGGAATTGGAACAAAAAGTGCAGATGAATATAAACTAATCTCACAAATAAATGATACAGAAAGGAAGAATAATCCAAATGCTACCCTGGACAAAATATCTGGATCAACTTGTATTTGTTCTGTTCTTGTCTACAGGTGAAGGACTACGCAAGGAGAAAAGAGATGAGTGTAGAGGCTGTGGAGAGATGGCTGGCTCCCATCCTGGGTTACGACAATGAGACTAATGTGTGACCAAGACATCAGAGTAGAAAATGTTCAGATTTACAATCCAGGCAGGTTGTTACTGGGACTGCTGACACTTGGACTTGCTGACATTCTGGAGTAATTTACTTCCGTATAAACACACAAGGCTTTAACACCTAATTTTTAATGGTCACTTTCAGAATATGTCAAGTATTGTTTGGTTTTTGACAAAGCTTGTACACACACAATTGCATTTTGTGTAGTAAATAAATAACATAATCAGTTAAATGAAATATTCATTTATTAAAAGGAGAAATCTACCAGATGTACGTTTGTGTTCAAAATAAAAGCAGTCCAACAAACCAGGTCAATCACTGTTTTTGGTCGAAATGATTTTTCTACAGGGCAAATAATTTTCTAGTATGTATAGTAGAGTAATGAAAACATTTGAAGACGTTTTTTTTTTGTTTTTGTTTTTTCTGACAATGAGGATTGGATAGTTTCCCGTTAAATTCTTTGTTCATCTGAGACATTGGTAGCCTAGCAACAAAATATCAAAGAATCAGTTTATCACAAGGCAAAAGATTTGCTACCTATATCAGAGGTTCCAATGCATATTAACCTATAGATTCCTATTTAGCTTGAGTATAAGGTCTATCCTTCTGGAGTAGGGGCTATGATTTGTCATGTACTACCAGATGGCAAAAGACAGGGTTCCCATACATTTGAAATTTCAAAATTCCATACTTTTTCCATAACCTAATTTCCAGACTTCTCTGTAAAAAGACATTCAAATAATTCATGACATTTCAGTAAATAGATGTATATTATTAAAATAAATTATGCAATTAGTCATTTGGTCTCCTTATTCTGAACATGTATGTCATTATGTCACCAAATAATTTCCAGAAGATTGTAGCTTATGTAGTGCATACAAATGAATTACGACCAAACTCAGATCAATTTATTGATTTTTTTTGCACAAATAATGCAAAATGTAATAAAATAACAGCAGATGTGACATCCAACTCACTTTTTAGATCAAAAACCCACTATAAAGGGCTGTGAGAACCATTGAGGGACTGTAAAAAGGAACATTGACAGACACAGAATGTGGTGCAGTGCCAAATGTTGTCAGGTAAGCTGTCAGCTTCACATCCAACAATAATGAACATTTAAACATGATTAAATTGAATTTAAAGATAATATGTGTTATAGGAAGATAGGGGGCATGTCAGTACACTGTAGCCAGCTTACATCATTATGATTTATACAGCTGGTTGGATCACAACGTGGGTTTCCAGTATTCACGTTCCTGGAAACGAATATTTTGTCCTTCATGCAATGGTGACATTGGTTTGGCTGATCTGTTGTATCTCTTCTGATGCTGTTGTTGGTGAACTCTCCTTGTATGAACATCCCTGTGACTGACCACCCTGGGTGGAGCTGCTGGTGGGTGCTGGGTAGAATTGAGCATAAGCGACAGCTCATGAGCAGCTGGGCTGGTGATTAAGTATTACGATACTCATGGAGACTCAAATAAGCATCTCTCTGACCAGCTTTAGCCTTTTCCATCAGTGATTTGGCAATCTGCACAGTCTTCTCAGCGAGACCATTGCTTTGGGGATTGTGCAGACTAGTGGTTACGTGTGTAAACTCCCTAGCAAAGGTTTGGAACTCTTTACAACTGTACTGAAGGCCATTGTCTGATATCACAGTCTCTGGTACGCCATGCCTGGCGAAGGTTGTTTTCGGTTTGTGTATCACAGCGGAAGCTATTGTGCTGTGCAGCTTCTCAAGCTCAAAATATCTGCCATAGTAATCTACTGTGACTATATAGTTTTCATTGTTCCATGTGAACAGGCCAGTAGCGACAGTCTGCCATGGCCTGTCTGGGATCTTGTGGCTCATCATAGGCTCCTTAGTGTTGGAATGTCTGTGTTCAAGACAGGTGGGGCACTTTCCAACCATCTGCTCAATTTGCTCGTTCATCCCAGACCAAAAGAGGATGTCACAGGCTCTTTGTTTGCATTTTTCAATGCCCATGTGAACTGCGCGTATTTAGGAGAGCATCTCTGCACGCAGTGAGGTAGGGATGATTTTCTCTCCCTTGAATATGATGTCATTCATCTGTGAAAGCTCATCTCGATAGTTCCAGTATTCTGCTATACTCTGAGGGCAGATTATCCTCTCCTCATGCCATCCTTCTTTCACTGTCTTTCTCAGTAGCATGAGAGGTCTCTGCTCTGATTTCTTTCAGCTTAGTGTCCCTGACAGGTAAGCGGCTGTATACAGTATGTACCTGCATGTCCATGCCTTCTCTGAGGCTGTCGACCTGGTCAGATAGTGACTTCCTGGAATGAGCATCTGCAACAGGAATGTCCATGGTGTGTGGATGTTGGTTAGGGTTGGGTATCATTTGAATTTGAACGATTCCGATTCCGATTCCTTGTTTCGATTCCGATTCCTAACGATTCTCAATTCCGATTCTTTTAAGAGGCAGGGTCAAAAAAAGTTTAGGATATTTTAAATGAGATAGCTAGCCAGCGGTCTTTCTGAAGGAAATAGTCTGACCTTCTCTATCAATTTTTATTCGATGAACTTTTTCCTTTTTATGAGCCTACTATGAATTTCTCACAGGGCTGTTTTCCTATGGAGTGAAATTAGTCTCAAAATGCTCACAAATGCGTGTTCCATGATCCACAAGTGAAACATGACATTCACAAATGCATACAACGATTTGTGTGTGGTACTACGATTAGTGTGTGAATTCCGGGTGTCACAAATGCGTACTGAGCTATCTGAACGTGTGTGATTGTTTTGCAAATCACAAATCAGATCGTCCAACTTCACAAAGCTCATCCTTTTCCTTTTCAAAAGACTTCCTACGCTTACGAGAGTCTAACTGTGCGCTCACACTGAAAGCGACAAAATCGCCTGTGGTCGCTCAGTTCGCTCAATTCGCGTCGCTTGTGTCAGTTTGTGCAGGCGATTTGGAAGCGACCGCGGGGGCGGGGCTTCAAGCTGGAATCTATAGGTCCTGCTTGACTTTGTTTCCCTCTCTTTCACCATGGATCGCACTTTGGGAAATGTTCTTTGTGTTGCGTCGGCATATTTGCTGAACAAAAGAAGAAACCGGGGCCGTAGGTCCACCTGGGTCCATAAAATCCTCAGAGCCCGGAGTCACCACGGGGAGTTTCACCGGCTGGTACAGGAGCTTCGGTTCGATAATGCCTGGTTTCAGCGTTATTTCAGGCTGGATAAAAGTCAGTTTGATGACCTCCTCAACAAGATCGGTCCACGGATCTACAGGATGGACACAAACTGTCGCCAGGCCATTAGTCCCGGTGAACGCTTGGCTATCTGTCTACGGTGAGCCACACGTGTATAATAAACAAATATATTATTATATTAATACATTAAAGTTATTTAATTAAATTATTTGGGAAAAAAGAATTGCATGCTTAAATTCATTCCTGATAACAATACAGAAAAAGTGGATTAAATATTTAACATTACTATATAGTAAAATTGTTTGGTAAAATAGTTTTTTTTTAGCTTTAGGTTTATGTTTAACCTATCACATCTGTTCACCTTCCTCCTATGGTGTGTGTTTTTTGATTGTGTGCACAGCATTCAATAATGTGCACATGTGTAGGCCTATGTGTGTGTTTGCGGCTCATCTTTTTTAAACAAAATATGTAATATATCGCTATTCTAACACCAGAATTTCTCTTTAAACAGATATCTTGCAACTGGGGATTCCTTTCGCACGATAGCATACAGCTATCGTGTGGGGCATTCCACAGTGTGCGGCATTGTGGCCGAAGTAGCCAGGGCTGTATGGGATTGCCTGGTGGAGGAGTACATGCCGGTCCCAACAGCAGAGGATTGGAGAGCCATTTCTGCTGAGTTCTACCAGCGCTGGAACTTCCCAAACTGTCTGGGATCCATCGACGGAAAGCATGTAGTGATCCAGGCTCCACACAACTCTGGATCTCTCTTTTACAACTACAAGGGGACATTCTCTATTGTCCTCTTGGCAGTTGTGGACGCTAGATACTGCTTCCGTGTGGTGGATATTGGCAGTTATGGGAGGACCAGTGATGGAGGGACCCTGGCAAACTCCACCTTTGGTCAGGCACTGATTGGTGGCACTCTCCAAGTCCCTGAAGATGTCTTGCTTCCAGGAGCAGAGCACTTGGGAGCTCAACCCTATGTGTTTGTGGCAGATGAAGCGTTTCCCCTCCGCAGGGACCTCATGAGGCCTTTTCCAGGACTCAACCTCTCACATATGAACAGGGTCTTCAACTACAGACTGTCCAGAGCACGGATGATAGTTGAAAATACCTTTGGTATTTTGACCAGTCAGTGGCGCATGTACCGTCGGGTCATTGGTGTGAGCCCTGAAAATGTGGATGTGTGTGTGAAGGCAACCTGTATTCTGCACAACTACATCAGGAGAAACACCACCACCATGAGGGAACCTGTACCTGCGTCACAGGGGGAGACCTCAGTGTTGCAAGGTTTGAGAAGAGTGGGGAGCAACAATGCTGCACGTGAGGCCATCCGTGTGAGGGAGACCTATGCTTCCTACTTTTCAGCTGAGGGAGCAGTGCTGTGGCAACCCAGTTCATAGACAGGGTCCTTAAACCTTGACTATAACTAAAACGGTTCTTTTAAGAACCAACCACATTAAACTAAAGAGTTCTATCCTGGTTGTTTTGATCCCCATTATTACATTATTTATTTTGTATTGTAATAAATAATTAACTTTGTTTAATAATTGTTCATTCACTATTCTTCTCTTTGCCACATAAAAAAGAACATTTGTTGGATGTGGAAGTATTTATTAAAAATTTTCACATACTATTCTTCTCCACCTCCACCTAATCTCTGGCAGGTCGCATCAAACATTATTTTATGAATTTGAAACTTCACATCGGCCTTCTTCCTCTCAGATAGGGCCTTGAGGTCTGGGAGAAGGCTCTCCAGGAACAGCCTGTCTGGGTCAGGGGGTGCTGTCTGGGATGCAGCTTTAATGGCACCCATCAGCTGATTCTCAAAGGGAGAGAGGCAGTCATCATGTGGCCTCTTCTGTCCCCTCGGCCTTGCTCTGGAGGTGGATGGTGTGGGTGTAGGTGTGGGTGATGGAGATGCTGGCTGTGGGGGTACGGGTTCCAGGCAGAGGGTGAGCATCTCATCCTCTGCCTGACTGCTGGCCTGGCTGGTGGTGGAATCCTCCCCCCTCTCATCCTCTCCTGCATCTCCCTGAGGTAAGTTGGTGCTGGTGGCCCTGTCTTCCATAAATGGATTCAAAAAAGCCATAACCTGGCTATAACGCCATGGCTTGTGGGTGGATGCCCCTGCCCCACTCCTGCAGCTGTCCTTCTCTCTCTTTCTCTCCCTCCTATATGTGTCCCTCAAATTTTTCCACCTCTTCCTGCAATCATCAACTACAAACAACACACAAAATCACTACCTCTCCTTCTGTAGAGAAAGCTAAAATGGTAGCCTAGCTTGTTTACAGGTACCTATAGTAACCTACAACTTACCAGCTATCCCAACTATTTCTGCAACCTTCTTCCAGGCATCATTCTTTTTAAGCTTATCTCTGTAAATAAGTAGACTAGCGTCGTATAATTCCGGAAAGCTTGAGACCGTGATTATTAGTTTCTCGTCCATCTCGTCTTCTCTTGTCTTTTCTCTGTATTTTTTTTTTTTACCGCCTTGGGAATCCAGCTCGGCTCACGATTGGCTGTCGCCGCGGTCGCGCCGCTTCTCATTTGCATAAAGTTGAGATATTCTCAACTTTTCTCGTCGCTCAGTTCGCTCATTTCGCGTCGCTCGCCGCTCTCGTCGCCCCGAACGCCCCTCGTCGCCTGTGTACATTGAAAATGAATGGTCGCTCGTCGCTCAGATCGCCTCTGTCGCTTTCCGTGTGAGCGCCCCATAACCCCACGCATACGGATCGGCAGATACGGACAGATCAGGCTGCGCACGCACACGGAGTTTTGAGACTATTTTCACGCTGCTCAGATCCGCAGATCCACAAATGCATGGTGCCTTTAAGTGTCATCGGGAAAATGGGAAATCTGGGCTTTCGGCGAAGTGATATATATCTTTCCTTTAGGGAAAATTAATCTTTACTAATATAACCTGCTTCTACTTAAGTTACAACACTAAACTCAACTGGATGAGATGATTTGGTCATATGTACAAGAAGAACTGGATCTTTAAAGTGAGAAAAACAACATGATGAAATCTAGAAATATGTTTTGAAAGGATATGGACTTGTAGACTTTTAGAGAAGACATTTCACCACTCATCCGAGTAACTTCTTCAGTTCTAGGGGACTGGTGGGAAGTCTGAGGTTTAAATGGGAACTCCTCCTGAAAAACTTCCTTGTTTTCCCTCTTCACGTGTATCCCCACCAGAGAAGCCTCAAGAGTAGTAAGGGAAAGACTACTAAAGGATGACTCCTTGGCTGGTAGGACCGCTCTCACCCCAAACCAACTCTGCGGGTTACTCAATCTGTGCCTGACGACCACCTATTTCCAGTTTAATGGCAAAAACACGGCTGTGCTATGGGGTTACCAGTGTCACCTATTGTGGCCATTCTCTACATGGAGGTCAAGACCAGAGCCCTGAACTCGTTTACTGGAAACAACCCCACCCACTGGTTCAGGTATGTGGATGATACTTGGGTTAAAATCAAGACGGATGAAGTGGGATCTTTCACAGAGAACATCAATCCAGTGGACGGCAACATCAAGTTCACTCAGGAGGACATCAGCGGGGGTAGTCTGGCTTTCCTGGACTGCCTGGTGCATGTGGAAGAAGACCGAAGCCTCAACATTGAAGTATATAGGAAACCCACCCACACTGATCAGCACTCATTATTTGACTCCCACCACCCCCTGGAGCACAAACTGGGGGTCATCAGAACGCGCCAGCAAGGACGGTACCCACAAGACCGGATGGCCAGGAGAAGGAGCAGAAACACATAAAACGGGCACTCAAGACATGTGGGTATCCTAATTGGGCCTTTGTGAAAGGCTCAAAAAGATACCCCAAAAGGGACAGAGAGGAGGAGAACGACATGAGGAAAAACATCGTCATCCCCTACGTGGCTGGAGTGTCCGAGAAACTCAGGAGGATTTTCAGAAATCACCGTATTCCAGTTTATTTCAAACCAGGAAACACGCTTAGGCAGAGACTGGTCCACCCTAAGGACAAAACACCCAGAGACAGAGACAGAGACTGGTCCATCCTAAGGACAAAACACCCAGAGACAGAGACAGAGACAGAGACTGGTCCACACTAAGGACAAAACACCCAGACAGAGACAGAGACTGGTCCACACTAAGGACAAAACACCCAGACAGAGACAGAGACTGGTCCACCCTAAGGACAAAACACCCAGAGACAGAGACAGAGACTGGTCCATCCTAAGGACAAAACACCCAGAGACAGAGACAGAGACTGGTCCATCCTAAGGACAAAACACCCAGAGACAGAGACAGAGACTGGTCCATCCTAAGGACAAAACACCCAGAGACAGAGACAGAGACTGGTCCACACTAAGGACAAAACACCCAGAGACAGAGACAGAGACTGGTCCATCCTAAGGACAAAACACCCAGAGACAGAGACAGAGACTGGTCCACCCTAAGGACAAAACACCCAGGCAGAAACAGAGTAATGTAGTGTACACTATTCAGTGCAGTGAGGAGTGTGCAGACTTATACATTAGGGAAACTAAACAACCCATCCATAAACGCATGTACCAGCACAGGAGAGCCAGCTCATCAGGTAATGATTCAGCGGTCCACCTACACCTGAAGGACAAAGGACACTCCTCTGAGGATAACAACGTCCAAATCTTAGCCAGAGAAGACCAATGGTTTGACCAGACCTGGATGACTAAGAACCTTCACAGATAGATTTCATCATGTTGTTTTTCTCACTTTAAAGATCCAGTTCTTCTTGTACATATGACCAAATCATCTCATCCAGTTGAGTTTAGTGTTGTAACTTAAGTAGAAGCAGGTTATATTAGTAAAGATTAATTTTCCCTAAAGGAAAGATATATATCACTTCGCCGAAAGCCCAGATTTCCCATTTTCCCGATGACACTTAAAGGCACCATGCATTTGTGGATCTGCGGATCTGAGCAGCGTGAAAATAGTCTCAAAACTCCGTGTGCGTGCGCAGCCTGATCTGTCCGTATCTGCCGATCCGTATGCGTGGGGTTAGACTCTCGTAAGCGTAGGAAGTCTTTTGAAAAGGAAAAGGATGAGCTTTGTGAAGTTGGACGATCTGATTTGTGATTTGCAAAACAATAACACACGTTCAGATAGCTCAGTACGCATTTGTGACACCCGGAATTCACACACTAATCGTAGTACCACACACAAATCGTTGTATGCATTTGTGAATGTCATGTTTCACTTGTGGATCATGGAACACGCATTTGTGAGCATTTTGAGACTAATTTCACTCCATAGTTTTCAACTACAATATCAAATCTATGAACTGAAATATTATAATTTATGAATATATTTTCACAGACGTACACTTCCCTTGCAAGCTTTGAAAATCTCATGAAAACACATTTGCACATGAGTGTATGATGCTGCAGGTTCTTAAACATGTTACTGTGCATCTTCTTGCCGCTATGGTGAACGGAGTAGACTCACCGCATCGCGGAGTCGTGGAGTCATCAGCCTGGCTAACGTTCGCAATCTCAGGTCGTAAATTGTCTATGAAAAAAAAAAATTGTCGGCTAATTTGTTAGCTGCCTCAATGTTGGCGCAAGACATATTATTTAATGTATATGTATTGTTTCGGACTGCAGTGTAGTCACTGCGGTGCCAGAATGGGGGTCGGAGCCGGAGCGGCAGCGGAGGACGGCCGGCGCAGCGCACCAAAGATGGGGCACACATTTATTTGTACTTCATGAACTCCGTGCACCCTCCTATGCACGAAACAATCTTATTGCAGATGTTGCATTTTGCCGAGACATTTTGTTTAGAAAAGTGAAGCCACACTTTGGACCTCCGACGCACGTTATCCATGTTCAAATAAACGTTCGGTTAAGCCAACACTTCCGGTGGACTCTTCTTCGTTGGTGTTCAGCGGTTTCTTCTTCCGGTCGGCGGACTGGGAATCGAAACTGAATCGAAAACTAGAAAATTCCCGCGGAAATTTTTGAAGTGCCGAGTGGGCTGTTGCCATTAGCTGCTTATGTTAGCAATTAGCATGACGTGCTAGCCACGAATTTTAGCATTGGTTTAGTGTTAGCATGTCTCTTTAGACACTAAAAATTGAATACATGCTAATTGTTAGCATGCTAATGCTAACATGCTAATTGCTTATATGCTATTCGCTAACATGCTAATGCTGCCACTAATGCAACCACCAATTTCTAGCCACTAAAAATTAGCATTAGCCGCTAATGTTAGCAATTAGCATGACGCGCTAGCCACTAATTTTAGCATTAGTTTAGTGTTAGCATGTATTTTAAGCCACTAAAAATTAAGTAGATGCTAATTGCTAACATGCTAATGCTAACATGCTAATTGCTAATATGCTATTCGCTAACATGCTAATGCTGCCACTAATGCTACCACCAATTTCTAGCTACTAAATTAGCATTAGCCGCTAATGTTAGCAATTAGCATGACGCGCTAGCCACTAATTTTAGCATTGGTTTAGTGTTAGCATGTCTCTTTAGACACTAAAAATTAAATACATGCTAATTGTTAGCATGCTAATGCTAACATGCTAATTGCTAATATGCTATTCGCCAACATTGCTAATGCTGCCACTAATGCTACCACCAATTTCTAGCCACTAAAAATTAGCATTAGCCGCTAATGTTAGCAATTAGCATGACGCGCTAGCCACTAATTTTAGCATTGGTTTAGTGTTAGCATGTCTTTTTAGACACTAAAAATTAAATAGATGATAATTGCTAACATGCTAATGCTAACATGCTAATTGCTAATATGCTATTCGCTAACATGCTAATGCTGCCACTAATGCTACCACCAATTTCTAGCTACTAAAAATTAGCATTAGCCGCTAATGTTAGCAATTAGCATGACGGACAATGACAGACAGACACCTGTCATTGTTCAACTTGGGTGCCAAAAGCCAAAATGGCCGCCCCACGGACCAGTTACTTCAGGTAGAAGTTTCCCGAGTGGGCTGTTTCCATTAACATTGCCCCAAAATGGCCGCCCTACAGACCAGTTGCTTATGTTTTCCCGCCTCTTTCTGTGGAGCCCCTGGTTGCCATGGTTACCAGTTTGAATATCAGTTAAAAAAACAACTAGAGTGGGCGAAAATGCTGAAACCACGGCCTCAAACAGGAAGGCCTTGTGGCCAAACCGTGTGTCCAATCGTTGAACCGACTTCACTTTGGGCATCTTGAGGCTTTCCTGAACGTCTAGATATGCAGTTTGTGGGTAAAATGTAGAAATGTGAGCTATTTAAAGCGATTTAAAACAAAGGATTGCTTCTGCTTTCCTCCACAAATTTAACATTGCAGTCTATGGAGCGAGGAAGGGGTTTGCTGGCGCAGCTTTGCGTCTCACGCCAAAACTATAAGACTTACAGCTTTAGCAGACAAATTGTGAGCGAGAAGACAAATTTTCCTACATTTCTATGTATAAATTATGTCTGTGGTGTGAAATCTGTGGCCACGGGAGCAGTTTCTGTTTTATTTTTTGCCTAATTTTCTTCTCTCTTCTCACTCTAGCTGTCCCTCTAGCGCGAACATTCCGCGCAATACACACCCATTATAAACCCCGAAATTTGAGTAAAAACCTACACCGCTTTGAGGCTTCATAGTTTAAAAACAGTAAAAGGTGTCGATAAGTGGAGGGAATCTCTGAAGAGAAGACAAGAGTGCCTTCATTTTAAAGTTTAAATGAAGTCTCTGGGTGAAAGTATGCCAGAGCAGTCGATCGTTGAAAATGCCTGTTGATTTTTCGGGGTCTCCCATTCATTTGAATGGGAAATTTTTCGCGCTTTTTCGCGAATAAATTCGCGAAAAACTCGTCGCTTATCCAAGTAATAGCATAGGATTCGGGATCAAAACACACGTTTCGATATATCATGTGTTGGGGTCCTCTGGCCGGTTCGGGCCGCATTAATTGCCGAAAAAGGGCGGAAAATGAATAATATTAAGTAAAAAAACTGCAAAGAAACACGCAGAAGATCAAGAGTGGCCTCGTGCCTATGGCACGAGGCCTCTTGACATAGGCACTCTGCACTAATTAAACTTTTAAACGATTCCGGGAAAATCGCAAAGCTAGTCCCGGTTCCAATCGATGGACTCAAGTGGCTTGTGTTCACTTTCCACAATGGTGTGTTTCATAGATGTACTGGTGGAAACGTTTGCATCCAAACAAAATAGCATATAGCTCCTTTTCGATTTGGGCATAGTTGATTTCACTGTCATTTAATGATTTTGATGCGTAGCCAATGGGCTTGCCCTCTTGTAGCAGGACCGCACCTAGTCCATGTGTAGATGCGTCAACCTGCAGCCTGAGCTCTTTCAAAATATGCTCAAGACAGGATCCGGCTCTTGAATGATTAGCTCTTTCATTTTCTTGAATGCTTTGTCATGTTGCGCATCCCATATGAATTCGCTGGACTCTTTTAATAAGTGACGCATGGGTGCATTCACATCTGAGAGCATAGGGGCGAACTTGGATAAGTAGTTAACCATGCCAAGTATTGTTTCTAGCTCACCTTTGTCTTTGGGTGACTCCATGTCTCTCACAGCTGGAATTATTTCTATGGGGTACCCAAATTTATGCACATACCTATTTTTGTTTAAATTTTCATAAAAATGTTTCTGTTGGACCAATGAAAATGATTTCACTACCGAGATGTTTCTGTTTCCATAAGGTATAACATTTGTTAAAATAAAGTTGCTGCTTCAAAAGCTCAGGAAGTGACAAACTGATGCAATGATTTTCCTAAGGGGTGCCCAAACTTTTGCATACCACTGTATTTTATATCTATCACTACTGACCATTGACTGTATATACCAGCTACTGACCCGCAGGTGTTTTGCGTGCGTCAGGCAAGTACGTCATTTAGCTCCTCCTCCCAACTTTATTGAGAAACTTGTCAGTCTCATGGTTGCCATGGCAACCGCTCAGCGTATAGGTATAGCAGCACAGCGCTCAGAAGTTCATAAGGTTGATCAATAAAAGCTGAAGACACAAGTATTAGAGCACTAAATACAAAAAATGTTAAGCGAGATTCTGATACAAATATGTAGTAACTCTGTACCAGTTAGCAGCGTTACTACGGCGTTTGTAAAGCGGCTCATGCTGAAAATAACAGCAACATTTTGTCACATTTAGCTTCAAACAATGTTTAAAAAACTTGTGAATTTTTGAGAGTAACTTTTTTGCACATTTACAAATGTGTCGGAAAAATCAACGCGCATCCTGTTGTGGTGTCACCATCATCTTTCCTTTTATTTCACCATAGCAACATAGTATGCCCTTCCGCTCCTTAGCCAAAAAAAAACTCTTCACCTCATCAGGTGACATCTATATGTAGAGTCAACACCCCCTGGCGTCATCATGATGTCATCACATCATCATCATATTACTTCGGCATGATTAACAGTACTTAATTTTGATCAGCATAACTTGATATGGCAGCATGATTATAAATTGTGCACAGGGCTTCAACAATAGTCAACTTTAGGACAAAACCAAGGTTAGGATGTTTCTGAAAGTAGCCAACATCGGTGATGTTTGCTATCAGTAACAGTTAGAAGCATTCATTGTGGCGTTTTATTCCACGGTTTAGAATTATTTATTTGCTATGTGGTAGACGACCGTGCACGACGTGCGCGGGGAAGGGGGAGAGTAGGGCACTATGAAATGCGTGTCTGACACGCCGGTACAAAAAGGAGTAGGACTCAGATGCGGAGCAAAAACCAGAGGAGCTTTATTAAACTCAAACTCAAAGATTCCAATTTCAACAAAAGTAACAAACCAAAAATCACTCCGAGGAGGAAAAACGTAGCAAAAATAAACCATGAAATGAAAAAACTTGTCAATAGCTAGAAAACACGAAGGCTGGTAACACGAACACACTAGGACATGAAACATGACACACTGGCACAGGACAGGGGAAAACGCAGACCATATGTACACACACGAGGGTGGAAACAATCAGGGATCAGGAAGACAATCAGACCGGTGACACAAGAGGAAGGACAAGTGACCTGAAACGAGAGGAGAGTTAGATTTTCAAAATAAAACAGGAAATCACGAGACAACACAAAACCACCAACAGATCACAGTTGCCGACATTGTAATTCCTTTCCGCCTTGGACAGCCGCCGAGACAAAAAGGCACAGGAGTGCATCTTACTGTCCTGCTCTGAACGCCGAGAAAGGACTGCCCCGATCCCCTCGTTGGAAGCATCGACTTCCACCACAAACTGCCGCTGGGGGTCTGGTAAGGTGAGGATGGGAGCTGAAGTGAACCGGCGCTTGAGGGTCTGGAAAGCTGACTCCGCCTCCGGCGACCAGTGGAAACGCACCTGGGGAGAGGTAAGAGCATGGAGGGGAGAAGCTATTGCGCTAAAACCTCTGATAAACCGTCTGTAAAAGTTAGCAAATCCAAGGAACTGCTGAACCTTTCTACAGTTAGCTGGATCCATCTGTACCCTTCCAGGGGCTACGATGAAGCCCAGGAAAGAGACGGTGTCAGCATGAAAAACACTCTTCTCAACTTTGACATATAATTTATTTTTTTAACAGTCTTTCAAGAACTAGGGATACGTGCTTGATGATGAGTATGTCATCTAGATATACGTACACAAATTGGTCTAGGAAGTCTCTAAGAACGTCGTTGATCATGGCTTGGAATACTGCCGGTGTGTTGGTGAGGCCGAATGGCATTACCAGGTACTCGTAATGACCACTAGGTGTGTTGAAGCCTGTCTTCCATTCGTCCCCTTCCCGTATCCTGATCAGGTGGAAGGCGTTGCGGAGGTCGAGTTTGGTGAAAACCTGAGCCTGTTGCAGCTGGTCGAATACAGAGGTCATGAGTGGAAGGGGGCAGCGATTCTTAACAGTAATGTCGTTAAGGGGGCTGTAGTCAATGCATGGTCTGAGTGAATCGTCTTTTTTGTCGACAAAGAAAAATCCCGCACCCGCTGGTGAAGATGAGGGACGGATGAGGCCGGCTTTGAGAGATGTTTCTATATAATCTTTCATGGCTGCTTTCTCGGGACCGGAAACAGTATAGGCGAGACTTGGGAATTGTGGAACCGGAAATGAGGTCTATGGCACAATCATAAGGACGATGTGGGGGTAGTGAAGTGGCCTTGGTCTTGTTGAAAACCTCCCGGAGATGGTGGGAGCAGGTGGGCACGGTGCTCAGGTCCAGGTAGTCCAATTCTGTGGCTGGTACAGCAGAAACATAATGAATCTGGGTTGATGGCATCTCCTGTGGTGGTGTGATGTGACTATGAAGCAGACAGTCTTTTCCCCACTCCAGAATCTCACCCGTTACCCAGTCGACATGGGGGTTGTGTTTCATCAGCCATGGGTAACCCAGAATAAGTGTATGTGACGGTGACCTGAACAGGAAAAAACTAATTTCCTCGTGATGATCGTGAATGTGTAGATTGAGAGGTTCAGTGGTGTGTGTTATGGTGAAAAGTTCGCTGCCATCCAGGGCGCTGGCCTTGATGGGCTTGGACAGCAGTTTCAGTCCCAACAAAGACCCTCCAGCTGCCACCGCCGCCGCTCCTCCAGGGTAAGCCGGGTCCTACCCACCTGCATGGGTTCCTCCTCACCCTCCTTAGAGCGGGTGCGGCTGGGGACGGACCAGTCTGGTGAAGGATCTGCCGGGTGTTTTCTACTGTGAGAGTCGAGGTCGCGGATTCTATTGTCTGTGCGGATAGCAAGAGATATGAGAGAGTCTAAATCGGATGGCAGGTTAGACCAATCTCCAACCTTCCTTTTATTTCCAAAATTCTAGAAAAAGTTGTTGCTAATCAGTTGTGTGACCACTTAAACAGGAATGGTCTGTTTGAAGAGTTTCAGTCAGGTTTTAAAGTTCATCATAGTACAGAAACAGCTCTGGTTAAAGTTACCAATGATCTCCTCATGGCTTCAGATAGTGGACTTGTCTCTATACTGGTTCTGCTAGATCTTAGTGCTGCATTTGACACTATTGATCATAATATTTTACTACAGAGACTTGAAAGTGAGATCCAGATTAAAGGAACTGCATTAGATTGGTTTGAATCCTATCTGTCTGACAGATTCCAGTTTGTTCATGTCAACCATGATTCCTCTACTTATACAAAAGTAAGTTATGGTGTTCCTCAGGGTTCTGTGCTAGGACCAATACTCTTCACTTTATACATGTTGCCATTAGGGAAGATTATTAGAAAACATGGCATAAACTTCCATTGTTACGCAGATGACACCCAGATATTTATCTATGAAACCAGATTAAACTAATCAGCTGGTTAAACTCCAAGCATGCCTTAAACACATAAAGGTTTGGATGACCTGTAATTTCTTACTCTTGAACTCAGACAAAACAGAAGTTATTGTATTTAGTCCTAAGCATCTCAGAGATTCATTATCTAATCACGTGGTTTCTGTGGATGGCATTACCTTGGCCTCCAGTACTACTGTGAACAACCTTGGTGTTATATTTGATGAGGATATGACCTTTAAATGTCACATTAAGCAAGTAACCAGGACTGCCTTCTTTCATCTACGTAATATCATCAAAATTAGGAACATCCTGTCTCAGAATGACGCTAAGAAACTAGTTCATGCATTTGTGTCTTCCAGACTGGATTATTGTAATTCATTACTGTCTGGCTGCCCAAATAACTCTTTAAAAAGCCTCCAACTGATTCAAAATGCTGCAGCAAGAGCATTGACAGGAATTAGCAAGAGAGATCATATTACTCCAGTTTTAGCTTCTCTTCACTGGCTCCCCTTAAAGTCTAGAATAGAATTTAAAATCCTCCTCCTTACATACAAGGCCCTCAAAGGCCTAGCTCCATCATATCTTAAAGACCTCATTGTACCATATCATCCCAACAGATCACTTCGATCTGAAAGTGCAGGCCTACTTGTGGTTCCTAGAATTTCAAAGAGTAGAATGGGAGGTAGAGCTTTCAGCTATCAGGCTCCTCTCCTGTGGAACCAGCTCCCAGTTTGGGTTCGTGAAGCAGACACTCTCTCTATTTTTAAGGTCAGGCTTAAGACTTTCCTTTTTGATCAAGCTTATAGTTAGGGCTGGACTAAACCATCCCTTAGTTATGCTGCTATAGGCCTAGGCTGCTGGGGGACAATGCACCAAACACATGTTCTCCTTCTTTCTTCTCTCTCCTCTCTCGTGTCCTACACTTTCTATTTCTCTGGCACAGAGCTCCTGCCCTCTGAATTCCTATCTGCTACTAGTCATGCAATTCTGTGCTATTACTATGTAGAATGTTTACTGCTGCTCTCTCTTCTTCCGAGTATCTCTGGCCTGGAGTTGAGTGTTTCCTGTGGAGCTCCATACTACATCTGTTGTCGTGGTCTCATCAGCCTGCCCAGTCCCCATGGAATCCTGCTGTTATCCACTCCTACCTGAATGAACAATTCTCCAACCTGCCTATGATTCCTCTTACATTTTCAAACTGTCATGTAACATCATTAGTTTGAATCATAGCATCCAACTTGTATGCTTTAGTCAGATATGTGTATTTATGACAGATGTATGTTTATCTTGCTGTTCTCTTTCTCTGTCTGTACCCGGCTGGCCTTAGGCAGATGGGTCCCTCCATATGAGCTGGGTTCTGCTCAAGGTTTCTTCCTGTTAAAAGGGAGTTTTTCCTTGCCACCGTCGCCTTCAGGCTTGCTCTGGGGGTTTCAGGCCGGGTCTTGTAAAGCGTCTTGAGACGATTTGTATTGTTATTGACGCTATATAAATAAAACTGAATTGAATTGAAAAATTAAGTGGTATTAATGCTCGTTGGATGGGTGCAGCAAGCCCTTGGAGAAAGACATCGTAAAGAGACGTGGAATTCCACCCACTCTCCGCGGCCAAGGTGCGGAAACGGATGGCATAGTCGCACACCGAGTCGTGGCCCTGCTTAATCCTGTTTAGCTCTCTAGCCTTCTCTCGATCGGTGGAGACTGGGTCGAAGACCTGCTGCAGAGTGCCTGTGAATACTGTTAGAGTTCAGGTGAGTTGTGAGACCATTCTGCTGTGGCCCAAGCTTGAGCTCTTCCCGACAGGTGTGAAATTATAAAGGCTATCTTGGACCAATCTGAAGGAAAAGCGTGCGGTGATTGTTCAAAATGAATGCAGCAGTCTATCAGGAATGGTTTGCATTGTCCTACCTCTCCTGAGTAACGTTCCGGAGGAGCTAATTTTATACCTCCGCCAACCATAGGAACAGTCAGGGCAGAAGCAGCGGCGGAGGCCGGAGATTCCGGTGCAGTAGGTGGTCTAGATGTGGTAGGGGTTACGGTCTCTCTGGCAAAATGGTCAAGCAGAGATTGAACATTTGAAGCGAGAAGACCTAGCTGAGGAGCCATGGCTGTCTGGAATTCCTCTTGACGTGAAATGCGGTCTTCCTGAGCACGAAGAGCCGTCACCATGGAGTCTGCCTCTGCTGGGTCCATTCTGGCCAGTGTGTACTGACTAGGGCACTATGAAATGCGTGTCTGACACGCAGGTACAAATAGTAGTGATGTTACGAGACGTGCCGAGGCTTCGAAGCGTGTGTCCAGTAATGAGGCGGGGTTTCCGCGAAGCGTGTTTCGAAGCTTGCTTCATTTAGGGGAGGAGCCAAAAATAATGACGTCCGAAGCCTCGCTGCCCGGCTGTACCATGTGACTGGTTCGAGAAGCGGTTCAGATTTTCCGCGAGGTTTGAAAGCAATATGAACACCTCGGGTTCCGTTCAAAATGTGTTAAGATAGATAACAGGATGGAGCCAGCTAAGTAAGAAAGGTTTATTGTGTTCCAAGGAGTTGGGGTACAGTAACACCTAATCCATGCTAAGGCATTACCGTGCCTTTCATGAGAATAAGGAGGCAACTGGAGCAAAAGAAAACATAGACATTAATGCAAGTTAGCGGCAGTTCATAGAGCGTAGTAGTGACGTAATCAAAATGGTCCAATGAGGACAACGTAACACAAATGTGGTACTCCGTGGAATCGGTTCGATTCCCCTTGGTTCTCATTTTATTTATTTTATTGTTATATGTATATAATTCTCTTATAATCAACTTTAAACCACATATCCATGTAGCGTAGTTGAATAGGAATGCGCATGGCAAATCAAGTCCCATACAAGCATGAAACAGTAAGACACGTTTCCATTGCACTACATTTTATTGTCCATTAGATGCAAAAAAAAAAAACAGAGCACTGTTTCACTGAAGCTTTGAGTAATTAACCTTTTTTTGAATCACGTCGACTGCCCATCACTTACTACAGACACAAAAAATCTATGTATCACACATTATGTGGTTAAGAGCCTTTGTAAGAGCTACAGCTGCCTGTGATTATACACCTGGCCAGTAGGTGGTTTCGCGTGCACATGAAGCTTCGAGAGATGAACCCTTTCTCGAATCAGTTGGCTGAAGTGGTTCGATGCCTCATGAGGCTTCATCTCACCATCACTAACCAAAAGGAGTAGGACTCAGATGCAGACGAGCAAAAACCAGAGGAGCTTTATTAAACTCAAAGATTCCAATTTCAACAAAAGTAACGAACCAAAAATCACTCCGAGGAGGAAAAACATAGCAAAAATAAACCATGAAACGAAAAAACTTGTCAATAGCTAGAAAACACGAAGGCTGGTAACACGAACACACTAGGACATGGCACAGGACAGGGGAAAACACAGACCATATATACACACGAGGGTAATGGGGAACAGGTGGAAACAATCAGGGATCAGGAAGACAATCAGACCGGTGACACAAGAGGAAGGGCAAGTGACCTGAAACGAGAGGAGAGTTAGATTTTCAAAATAAAACAGGAAATCACGAGACAACACAAAACCAAATCACCGCTGTGTGACAGTGTCCATGAGCAGTGATTGACACTCTGTTAGACACACCCCTGGGCTTGATTGGTGCATCTGAGAGTGGAGTGGTGGATGTCTTACAAGTTGCGCTACAGGCTGTAGGAGAGGCCAGAGGAGCGAATTTTTTTTTAAATGACCTGCTTCTTCCAATTATACTTGACCATAGGGTCAGTTTCAGCAAATATGACAGAAAATTAGTTTTGTAAAAGTTGCCTACTGCACCTTGAAGGAAGAAGCTGTAAAAGATCATCAGGAAGTCCAGCTCTGTCCTGGGCTCGTATACAGGGTTAGAATTACGGGGGAGCTAAGGGGAGCTCGGCTCCCCTGAAAAGGACCTGGGCTCCCCTGAAAGCCTACTTTGAGACATTGAGGGGGAGCTCTAAAACACTGTCCATTTTTGTGTTGCATATAGATTTTGATTTTCTGTACATTAAGGTTCATGAAATAAATATTGCCTGTATTCGCTCATTACATAACTATTTCCGAACATCTGTCTCCACTAATAAATGCAATGCTGTGTCTCCTGTTGTGACCATCCATGCGTGGCGGCGCTGCACTCAATATACGTCACCACATGAACTTCTCACTGAGTTGGTATTTGAATGTTAGCCTAACTTCAAGTTCAAAACATAGGTACTTTTTTTTTGGAACACTCTGTGGATACTAATAAGAATGTCAAAAAGGAAGCAACCAAACCTCGGTCAGTTTTGATTTACAAAACAAACGAAGAGAAGTGACGACAGCGCACCAGCTACAGCTAGCTTGCTGGTGTTACCGCCGCCGCTAAGTTGCTGCTAGTGACAGCAACGAGGATAGCGAGACTTGGGCGCCAGATACCACCGCTGTGACCTGCAGTGAACTAGGCGATCATGCAACGCCTTTCAACTGGACAACAAAGCAATGGAGAATCAGGAATACATAGCTCTACTCCAAAAATCAGAAGTTAGGATGTAGAGGAGGCAAAAAGCCTGTTGCTCGCCGAAAGACCAACGGGGGTACATCTGTCAGAGGAATGGATGAATGGAGAGGTTGATTCAGAACCGTGGACAGAGGTGTTTGCCCTAACACTGACAGCATCTGATGCTTGCGTTTTGACGTAAACCTATAGTTTTAAATGGCTGAACACGCACCAAAAGCGTTAAAGTCAGTCAGGGAGGATCGGAAAATAGGGCTCCCCCGAAAGCCACTTTGTGATTTGAACCCTGCTCGTATATAATATTTATATTGGCTAATACTATTGCATATTAAATAAATGATCATTCATTTGACTCAACATCCTAAAAGACACATATCAAACTCAAGGCTTATAACTATGGGGTGCTGTTTGTAAAGCGGCTCATGCTGAAAATAACAGCAACATTTTGTCACATTTAGCTTTAAACAATGTTTAAAAAACACCTAAATGTTAAATGTTAAATCTAAATGCTAAATCTACATGTTGAATCTAAATCTAAATGTTAAATAAGATGGGTTTCATTCGTTATTTGCCACTATAACACACTCTGACCTCCTCAAGCTTTTATTTTGGTAATTCCGGTTATGGGCTTTTGAATTTGCATATTTGTTAAATATTTAGTTTCACCCAAAACATTTAGATTTAACATTTAGATTTAGCATTTAAGTGTAACGTTTAGCATTTGGATTTATAATAATACATTTTATTTTTTATTTTATTTAGAAAGCGCCTTTCATGCCACTCAAGGACACTTTACAGCAGTTAAAATAAAACACACAGCACAGAGTAAACAACATTAAAAGCACAAAATAAACAACAATAAACACAATGAATAATGAAAAGAACAAATAAATAAAACTGTGCAGAATAAAAGGGAAGTGTTAGGGTGAGGGGTGGTGGGGTGGATAGGCAATTTGAAACAGGTGGGTTTTGATTTTTGTTTTGAAGAGAGGGAGAGAGTCAATATTACGGATGTGAGATGGTAAAGAGTTCCAGAGTCGGGGAGCAGAGCGACTGTAAGCTCTGCTCCCCATGGTGCTGAGGAGAGCAGGGGGGACGGTGAGATGGAGAGAGGAGGAAGATCTGAGGGAGCGTGCTGGAGTGGCAATGTGGAGAAGATCAGACAAGTATGGAGGGGCGAGGTTGTGGATAGCTTTGAAAGTATACAGAAGGATTTTGAATTGGATTCGTAGTGTGACCGGGAGCCAGTGAAGTTGCTGTAGGATGGGAGTGATATGGTGGGAAGAAGGGGTTTTGGTGATGACACGTGCAGCAGAGTTTTGAACCAGTTGAAGCTTATGGAGAGACTTGTGAGGGAGACCGAAGAGGAGCGAATTGCAGTAATCAAGACGGGAGGTGACGAGGCTGTGAACAAGGATGGAGGCGGTGTTGGGAGTGAGGGAGGGACGGAGTCGATTGATATTACGTAAATGAAAGTAGGCAGCCCGAGTGGTGTTATTGATGTGAGATTTGAATGATAGAGTGCTGTCAAGGATGACACCCAGACTCTTAACCTGAGGGGAGGGGGAAACTGAGGAACTGTCGATAAGAAGGGGGAAACGGTCAATTTTGGATAGTGTAGATTTCGTGCCAAAATTTAAAATTTAAATATTTCAAATATCTCTAAGTTGACAAATATTGTTATATCAGGCAGGAACGTCTTAAATTGAAGTCGTTCATGGCAGGGAGTCGTTCATGGCAGGGAACGTCTCTAAGCAGACTAAATTCATAGGTTTGCCTTTACATTCTGTGAACAGATGATCTTCTTTCACCTGAGATACACGATTTTCTCGATCAAGTGTTCTCTCTCTCTCCGCTATTAGCCAAAGCTCAGCATCTCTTCTTCACTGGTAGAGAAGACCCAGTGAAAGCGTGTATGAGGTGGCGTCTGCATTGGAGGCGCCATCTAATTACAACTGATTCAGTGCCACAGAGGACACATTTTTCTAATTTTCTAAATTATTCTAAGGGCGACTGGACTGGCGACCTGTCCAGGGTGTACCCCTGCCTCTCGCCCGATCACAGCTGGGATAGGCTCCAGCAGACCCCTGCGACCCTTAACAGGAATAACCAGGTATAGGTTTTGGCCTTACAGCAAGAAGGTCACCGGTTCGACTCCACGGGCGGGCTGGACTTCACCACCACAACCACACAACCATCTGAGTCAGCAGAGGGATACGATCAGGCACTTGAACCCAACCTCGGTTCACTCAATCGTGGGTCAGTCCCGGCCCGGCCGCCAGCAAATATGCAGGAAATCCCCGCCCCCTCCTCACCTTTTGCGGCTGACGAGAGGAGGCAAGCCCTGAAAATTGTCAAAACAAAGATGCAAACATCACTAACTCAGAAAGACAACATAAACACCAAAAGAGGTACTTTTCCAAAACTGTCTTTAAAAAGAAACTGGCAAATGGTGAAACTGTGCCAACACAATGGTTGCTCTACTCCCCTTCAAAAGGCACTGTGTTTTGTTTTGCGTATAAATTATTTGGCGACAGTGATGAGTCTGCGCTGACAGCAGGCATTGTGACTGGAAAAATGCTGGGTCAGAGAGTCACAGACAGGCTATGGTCGTGTATGTTACGCGCTGTGCTGATGCTGTGCGTATAGATTCAGAACTTAAAAAAACTATTTGACAGTGAATGTGAATATTGGACCAACGTATTAAAGAGGATGGTTTCAGTGGTGAACTTTTCAGCGGAGCGAGGACTGCCTTTAAGGGGACACAGTGAAGTTTTTGGGCAACCGGATAATGGGAACTTTATGGGTGTTCTGGAAGTTATTAGCAAGTCTGATCCCGTTTTGAAAGCACATATAGAAAACTATGGGATTGCTTGGAAGGGAACGCCATCATACCTCTCATCAAAAACATGTATGGAGTTTATTGAACTTATGGGAAAACAGGTCGCGGAAATCATCAGTCAGATAAAAAGTATTTTTCAGTCATTGTTGACCAAACTCCTTATGTTACGCACATCGACCAGCTCACATTCATCATGCGAAATGTGTCGCCTGATGGCTGCCAATCCAGAGTCATTCAGGAGAATCACTTTGCCACTCTGTTATTGGTGTTTTACAAGACATATGCACTGATATCAGTAACTGCGGAGGCCAGTGTTATGACAATGCAGCCAACATGAGTTTACACTGGCCTACAAGCTCACATTAAGGAGATAAATCGTTTAACAGAGTGGGAGTAAACAGCGATAACTGCTGGCTTGAGATGGAGGAAATTTTTAACTTTGTGCATACACCTTTTAATTTTTCCTCCAAATCCACCTCCATCTGGCAGACAATTATAGCAGGTTTGGAGCCAAATGACAACCACAGGATCGAGACTTTGAAAAGTCAGACACTAGATGGTCAGCTCCTGCACCTGAATTATGCCAGAATTCAGGAGTCGCAGCACAAGATAAGTAATGAGACAAACCAAAGTCTTGAAACCAGGGCACTGTATTTGAAAATGGACGAACTAGAGAATGACATTCTGTGTAATGTGTGGAACAACATACTGCAGCGATTCCACAAGACCAGCACTGCTTTACAGGCAGTTGAACTGGATTTATGTAATGCTGTTAATATGGTCATTTCATTGAGGGATTATGTCGGTGATCTTTGGGATGATTTTGACAAGTTTGAGAATGATGCAAAAGTTGTCCCAACTTGTCCCAAGTCTACAAAATGGACACACAGAGACAAAGAAAAATGATGAGAAAGAAAAAAATTTAAAGGTAGCAATCTGAATGTGAAAAAAAAAGTCAACTCTGAGTATGTACATACTTTTTTCTGCTGCTGTTTCATTACAGCTGTTATTATATACTGCTATTGCAGTGGCTGCTGCTGTGTTTTATACAGGGTTTGATGTAGCCTATTGCACAGTGGTTGTGTTTTAGTAAGGATGTTGTACACAAAGAGTATCCTAGGGGCCCATGACCATCTTAATCCTCCTCTGCTGTCATTGGCTAATACAAAGCATTTTGTATAGCTCGCTCACGGACAGCGTGGACATCACCTTTCTGTTGAAGCAGAAGTAATACATGATGACAACCTGGGTGGGCCTTAAAGTGGGTTGGAGGAAGATAAGAGAGGAGGGCTGGGTATTCTACTTGTCAATGAATCTCCCCAAAGAGAACGTATGTTTCCTGGGACGTGTACTGTGTGCTCTTACACAAACATCCATCTTTGCTCCTTAGCAAACAGAAGCCTTTTTTTTCTGGTTAGTCTTACTAAGTAATGGTTCTCTTAAGGCTACGCAGCTGTTTACTCCCAGTCCCCTGAGTTGCCTTCACATTGGACATATGGAAATGGTCTTAATTTCACAACTAAAAATAGCCCTGAGTTGTACTGCTGTTTTTCTTTGATTTGATTTCACCACTCTTAACTCAATTTTATTAGTTTCTCCAATCCCCATAGATGTTTTCTCTGCTTGCTGCATGCCAATGATTTGACCCTTCTCAAACAGACATCTTTTCATCTTTTCCATGACCATGAGATGTGTCTTTCAACATTCTTTTTTTTTTTTTTCCCAATCTTTTTATTGAGGTTTTCAAACAAGATGACATTAAGTGATATTGTACAATATGGGCAAAAGACATTCATAACAATATGTCAACAAAACCCCTAAACCCAGTCCCACCCACCCACAGACCCACCCACTTCAGGTCTGGACCTGATGTTCCCATTGTGTAAACAAAGCCTTAGGTGTCCATTGCACAGTGATGCATCGTCCTTGCATCTGCCTGGATCTTCTTGTCCAGGCTCCAACCTGACCATATCTTAGTATAGCTTGTGAGTTCAATGAAGAAACGAAACGAAAGCACACACAAAAACAAACATTAGCCTATAACTGTAAACAAACCAGCAACCTAGTAAAGTTATAAACATGGTGTGTAGCACCTCCATTTTTTTATAAATTAAAATGCTGATGATTCCTGAATCATTATAGCAGTTAGCCTTAGTTAAATACAGTCGCCATAATAGACAATATCACATACGGCCTAAAACGTTAGTCAATATGCATCAGCTTTAAGTTTAAAAGGGAGCAATAACAAGTTAACCTAGCACCAGACATGGCTACTTGCTAAAAACAATCAGGCCAAAATCCAACCCTGAGTATAACATTAGCGCAACATATTAGAGAAAACAGGCCAAACACCGGCGAACGTGGCCGTTATAAAGAAAACACAGTACTAAGCTGTACTGAATTTAAGCAGTCCCTTATCTGTCAGTCAGTGGGTTAGCAATTTCAATTTAGCCGAGTGGCAGCCATGGCTAATTGCTAATAACAGTAAAGCTGGAGCCGAGCCCCAGCATAGACTGTCGGGTTTCCATGGTAGTCCTGTGAGAACGTACCCGATGAAGTCAGCCCTCTGTAGTCCCGAGCTGTGTCGGCGGCGAGACTCGATGAAGTCTTGGGCGTCCCTGAGGGACGCGAGCCGTCTCCTCTTTCCCTCTGTGGTCGTGATGAACAACTTAGCCGGGTAATGGAGGGCAGGCTTGAGGCCGAGGTTGTAGAGCTCCTTCATAACGTCGCGGTACACCGAGCGTTGTTCCAGTATCTCTGGGCAGTAGTCCTCGAATATGTGGATCGGAGAATCTTTATATTTCAGCTTGCCCCGTAGCTTCCGAGCCTCGCGCACCACCAGCTCACGGGTCTGGAATCTGTGGAAGCATATCACGACAGCCCTGGGCTTCTCACCTGGGCTTGGCTTAGCTGCTAGCGTGCGATGGGCCCGATCTAGCTCCGGGGCTGATGTCAGAGTGTGTTCCCCAAATACCTCAAGTAGGAGCTGGGAGAAAAACGCTGTTGGCTGGGGACCCTCGATGCCCTCGGGAAGGCCAACAATCCTAATATTGTTCCGGCGACTTCTGCTCTCCAGATCAGTAAGCTTAGCTTTTAGCATGGCGTTCTCCTCGGCCACTGTGATTAGCTTCATCTCCACGGCTTGCATATCCTGGCTGGTCGTTGTGGCCGAACCTTCCAGCGAAGAGAGGCGCTGTTGGTGATCTAGCAAGGTGGTCTGGATATTGTCCAACTTCGTTTCGAGTTTGGAGAACGCTGTCTTGAATACTGCCTGGAGTGATGTCTTGTGGTCTGTTAGCATAGCCGTTAGCGTGGCAGTCGTAATGGTGCTGGACGTCGAGTCTTCTTTCTTTTGCTCGTCTCTCTTAGATCTATTAGACATGTTTCCAACGTGGGGGAGTGCTGGTGATTGTCTAAATATGTATGGCTGGTTATGTTGCCGTGGTAGAACTCTTAGGCGTGTTTGAAAGTTAGCAGGTCGGGAGCGTGGAAAAGTGCGACTACTCCATCTTGCCGCCTACCGCTTAATCCCGTCTTTCAACATTCTTAAAGAAATTACAAGGTAATCGGTAGGGGTTAAATAACTTGTTGCCAGCTGAAAAATAATTACCGTAATACAGTAATTATCCAATTACCTATTTGCTTAGTTAAATCCAGGTGAGGCCCTCACAACTTTTTTTTGGTACTATACTATTATCAGGCTGTTTGCTTGCTTTGGATAAGGAGAATGATTAATCACCTGTCTATTTGATTTAGTTTGTGGTGGTAGTAGAGTAGTACAATAATGGTTTGCTTACTCCAGGGCGCTTTTGTATTTATACTGAACATCAATAGCTTCCAGTGTGAGCAAGAGATTCCAAACCAGTGTAATTTCAACAAGCCCTCTCATTCAAGAGTCAGGCCACAGTCCTGGAAATGTTCAAGATTGGGGGAGTAACCTGACAATATAGTTTTATTGTCCACATACAACCGACTGTTTAATATAATGCAGACAGCTCCCCCCTTGTCTTTACCAGAGTCTTTCGTCCGGACCTAGCAATGAATTCAGAGGCCTCTGGCTGGTGTAATGGTGGGGTCCTGGGCCGAGGTTTCGAGCCATGTCTCAGTGAATACAAAGGCCTTACAGTTCTTTTTGTCCCGATGGAAGGCCAGTCTAGCTCTTCATTCAGTTTGACTGAACATTTGCTAGCAGAATGCTAGGGAGTGGAGGGCAATGTTGTCTGCTCCTCAGGCTGACAAGTACGGCTCGTTTCCCTCTTTTCTGCCAGCTCACACATGTTTTCTCACAGGTAGTCCAAGCAAGTTAAGTCCAGTTAGAGCAGAGTCCAGTGCAGTGTTATTCAAATTTGGTCTGTCTGTCGTACTTAAAAAACAAACAAAAACAAACTCACATGTTATGAAAAAGGTGGAAATCATCACCAAAAAAACAAGAAAACGCAATGTTGAGACGAGCACCTGGCAGCAGCAGCCATCGTTGCAGGTGCTACTGTGGTCTGTGTAATATGTCTTCTGGCTAAATTAATTAATCTTGCGGAGCTAGTCAGGTGTTGGTCACAGCAGGTTTATTCTGTATTAAACAAGGGATGATAGACAAGAATGTCATCTTGTGTGGACAACCGTCTCAGGTAAATCCTCTGCTGCTTTGAGGATTACCCATACATTTACAGTACATTTCTCAAATGTACTGTAAATTTCTCAAATGTACTGTAAATGTACACATTGGCACAGTGATTATAGTGGATTTGAACTCATGTAATACAATAGATGAAACATAAACTCTTTCATTTTCTATAGATTTTTCTATAAATTTGTTTTAGTATTTCCATTTCACTTACAATTATTCACCTCACATAATAAAGTAAGGAAACCAAATTAACCACAGAAAAATTCATCTGCATGTTTAAAATATCACCAACTCCACAAATTGACATACTGTAACATGCCTGCATTCAACAAGGGACAATAGACAAGAATATCATCCTGTGATGACAACCAGTGCATTCTCCATCAGGAAACATACACTATATTACCAAAAGTATTCGCTCACCCATTCAAATGATCAGAATCAGGTGTTCTAATCACTTGGCCTGGCCCCAGGTGTATAAATTCAAGCACTCAGGCATGCAGACTGTGAAACAAGACATTTGTGAAAGAATGGGCTGCTATCAGGAGCTCAGTGAATTCCAGCGTGGAACTGTCATAGGATGCCACTTGTGCAACAAATCCAGTCGTGAAATTTCCTCGCTCCTAAATATTCCACAGTCAACTGTCAGCTCTATTATAACAAAATGGAAGCGTTTGGGAACAACAGCAACTCAGCCACGAAGTGGTAGGCCACGTAAAGTGACGGAGAGGGGTCAGCGGATGCTGAAGCGCATAGTGCAAAGAGGTCGCCGACTTTCTGCACAGTCAATTGCTACAGAGCTACAAACTTCATGTGACCTTCAGATTAGCCCAAGTACAGTACGCAGAGAGCTTCATGGAATGGGTTTCCATGGCCGAGCAGCTGCAGCCAAGCCACACATCACCAAGTGCAATGCAAGGCGTCGGATGCAATGGTGTAAAGCACGCCGCCACTGGCCTCTAGAGCAGTGGAGACGCGTTCTCTGGAGTGATGAATCACGCTTTTCCATCTGGCAATCTGATGGACGAGTCTGGGTTTGGAGGTTGCCAGGAGAACGGTACATTTCAGATTGCATTGTGCCAACTGTGAAATTTGGTGGAGGAGGAATTATGGTATGGGGTTGTTTTTCAGGAGCTGGGCTTGGCCCCTTAGTTCCAGTGAAAGGAACATTGAATGCTTCAGGATACCAAAACATTTTGGACAATTCCATGCTCCCAACCTTGTGGGAACAGTTTGGAGCGGGCCCCTTCCTCTTCCAACATGACTGTGCACCAGTGCACAAAGCAAGGTCCATAAAGACGTGGATGACAGAGTCTGGTATGGATGAACTTGACTGGCCTGCACAGAGTCCTGACCTGAACCCGATAGAACACCTTTGGGATGAATTAGAGCGGAGACTGAGAGCCAGGCCTTCTCGACCAACATCAGTGTGTGACCTCACCAATGCGCTTTTGGAAGAATGGTCAAAAATTCCTATAAACACTCTCCTCAACCTTTTGGACAGTCTTCCCAGAGGAGTTGAAGCTGTAATAGCTGCAAAAGGTGGACCGACATCATATTGAATTCTATGAGTTAGGAATGGGATGGCACTTCAGTTCATAGAATGAGTAAAGGCAGGTGAGCGAATACTTTTGGTAATATAGTGTACATAATGTTAACGTTAGCTAGCTAAACTAAGGAGATTTTTGTAAAACACAAAAATGTATCGTTAACTTAATAAAAACATGGCAAAATTACTCAAGATAAATAATGTATAAACCAGAAAGTGGAGGGCTGGGTAGAGAAAAATTGGCTTTCGGGGGAGCCCTATTTTCCGATTCCTGACTTTAACGCTTTTGGTGCGTGTTCAGCCATTTAAAACTATAGGTTTACGTCAAAACGCAAGCGTCAGATGCTGTCAGTGTTAGGGCAAACACCTCTGTCCACGGTACTGAATCAACCTCACCTTTCATCCATTCCTCTGACAGATGTACTCCCATTGGTCTTTCGGCAAGCAACAGGCTTTTTGCCTCCATGCGTATTGTACATCCTAACTTCTGATTTTTGGAGTAGAGCTATGTTTTCCTGATTCTCCACTCACTCCATTGCTTTGTTGTCCAGTTGAAAGGCGTTGCATGATCGCCTAGTCCACTGCAGGTTGCAGCGGTGGTATCTGGCGCCCAAGTCTCGCTATCCTCGTTGCTGTCACTAGCAGCAACTTAGCGGCGGCGGTAACACCAGCAAGCTAGCTGTAGCTGGTGCGCTGTCATCACACCTCTTCGTTTGTTTTGTAAATCAAAACTGACCGAGGTTTGGTTGCTTCCTTTTTGACATTCTTATTAGTATCCACAGAGTGTTCCAAAAAAAAAGTACCTATGTTTTGAACTTGAAGTTAGGCTAACATTCAAATACCAACTCAGTGAGAAGTTCATGTGGTGACGTAAACGTAGTGATTTTGAGTGCAGCGCAGCCACGCATGGATGGTCACAACAGGAGACACAGCATTGCATTTATTAGTGGAGACAGATGTTCGGAAATAGTAATGTAATGAGCGTATACAGGCAATATTTATTTCATGAACCTTAATGTACAGAAAATCAAAATCTATATGCGACACATAAATGGACAGTGTTTTAGAGCTCCCCCTCAATGTCTCAAAGTAGGCTTTCAGGGGAGCCCAGGTCCTTTTCAGGGGAGCCGAGCTCCCCTTAGCTCCCCCGTAATTCGAACCCTGGTCATGAGTGATCTGGCCTTCATGGTGGACATCAACAAGCACCTGTCAGAGCTAAACATCAAGCTGCAAGGTCCTAACCAGCTCATCAGTTCTCTGATGAAGTGAAGTTAAGCCTGTGGCAAGGACAACTGGGAAGGGGAAACACTGTGCCCCCTGCAAGAACAAAAGCCTGATGTTACAACTGAATATGCTGTTGAGTGTGCAAAACTAATTCAGGCATTTGATGAGAAGTTTCATGCTGTGAAAAACATAGAAAAGGAACTGGACTTGTTTGATATGAGTTCAGTTTATTGTTTCAGGTGATTGTATTTGTATTCCTCCACGACCTCAATGTCCAAGCCCTGGATGTTCACCGGTGCAGTCAGATGAGGTTTCTTCTGAAGTCAATCACCACCTCCTGGCGTTGATGTGCATAGCAAACTAGTCCAAAAAAGTCTCATGAAGTCTCATGTGAACAGGGTGAAAAGGAAGGGAGAGAGCACAGTACCCTGCGGTGCCCCTGTGCTGTAGACTACCACATCAGACACACAGTCGCAAAGCCTCACATACTGCGGCCTGTTGGAGAGGTAGTCAGTTTTCTATGCAACCAGGCTACTGTTAACTGAACTGTCCAGCTCCCTCCAGCTTCCCCCTGAGCAGTGATGGTTGGATGGTGCTGAAAACACTGGAGAAGTCAAACAACATGAATCTCACAGTACTACCGGTGTTGTCTAGGTGGGAAAGGTTTCTGTGCAGCAGGTAGATGACAGCGTCTTCCACACCTATGTCTTGAGGATAGGCAAACTGTAGCAGGTCCATGTTGTTGTTCACCAGATGACGGAGGATGACGGAGGATTTTGGAGGAAACATCCACGCAGGATGTTTTCCACAAGAGCGGAACTCTCTCCAGACTGATGCTCACGTTAAAGATGTGCAGAAAAATCCCACAGAATTGATCTGCACAGTCCTTGAGGAGTCTGGAGCTGATGCCATCAGGGCCAGTAGCCGTCTTTGGTTTAATCCTCCTTAGCTCCCTCCTCACCTGGGCCCTCATGTACAAAGGCTGCGTGTGTACAAAAACGTTCCGTACATACTCGCTAATGGAAAAGTTCAGATGTATCAAGAGTGAAATATCAGGGAACTTTGTATGTGCTGACGCCAACACCATGGCGTATGCCGGCTTCTACAGATATTGATCCTTTGGCAACACTTAGAGGTGATGCTGGGATACTCATAAATGTGAAAACTATTAGTCCGACCAATAGTGACTGTGCCGGTCAACCGTGAGCAGAGCCTTGCCAGCCATGTTGGACGGACTTATCTGCATGTCAGTCAGGTAAATCAAATTGCTATACAATGCATCTGAACAGGACAACATTAAAACGCAATTTGCAGCCAGAGAACCAGTTTTCTGAATGCAATCGGAGCTATCAACTGCACAAACATTTATATAAAAGCGCCATCACATGATGGATTTGTAAATGTCAACAGGAAACATTTTCATTTGATCAATATACAGGTCTTATGTGATGCGCAAGTGCAATTAACCAACATTGTGGCATGTGGAGGAGGACAGCGTGCCAAAGACGACATTTTTGCACACCTCCACTCAAGTGAGTAGCGTCTCCATTCTCTTTCTGTGAAGTTCTTCTTTTTTCCTGTCTTACTCATTCTTATGTTTTCATTTTCTGATCGGTTGGGGTGAATGGATCTAGCAGAGAGTAGCAGAGAGTAGTGGGAGGAGGTGTGTTGCTGGTGACAGTCCAACCAAAATATTTACAGGACAAGGATAAAACAGTGCAGAACATTGCACAAGATAAACTGTGCTAATTGTGTGTATTGTGTTGTGTGGGTGAGTGAGTGTGTGTGTGGGGGGGAGGGGTAAACTAAGAGGGGAGAGGGTGACAAGAAATTATTGCTACCTGTTACATTATATTTTGCTTAATTACACTAAGATAAATAATATTTTCAATTATAAGAATTATAGACCGCACTGTAGACCCCTAAGCACATGTTTTTGAATTGTGACCAGTATGTATAAAACAAGTCAATCTGATTGTTTTTTAATGCTGTTTGTTTTTCTGTTGAGATGTGGTTGGATAATAGGAGTCACTGAGATATTGTGATTTTTGCTCTGTCCTTCCGGATTAAGAAGGATGGTCGTTTTAGCAACTGTTAGAGCGATCAATATTGGTTGTTCATATTTCAGTGGCGGTTCAACTACAGAAAGGTCTCCTAGCAGACAAATAGTTGGGGAGGCATGAATTCATTATTAATCCACATTATTAATCCACTTTCGCTATAGAGAAAGTGGATTAATAATGTTTTTTTTTTTTTTTTTACCATTCCTATTTTGTACAATATATTTTGGGTGAAGTGTACTCTTGTAGTGGAAAATTTCTGAGTGCTGGCTATCATGACAGAATGTTGATGGAATGAATGACTTTTGTAACAGATAATGTGTTATTTGGAAGCTGTGTCTAGATGCCCCGTTCACTCCCGTAGTGGAGAAATTCTTAAGTACTGATTGTCATATTTTTGCTCACACAAGACAAAACATATCCAGCTCAGCCGTCTCTGTGATGACCTTCTCAAGGTCCCATTGTTGTTGCGAAGGCTAATAGATATGAAACATCGTATGAGAGGAACAAGAACCAATGGATGGAAAGTAACTGTACCATATGCAAATTGACAACGCCTAGTTCAAAGTATAAAATATCTTGTAAGACCCAAACTGCCCGGAGAGAGTCCTCGGAGCATTCACGGCCTGTGTTGTTCTGTGCATGATTCTCTCCCCCTTCATGAACGGTATACCTTTGTTTTTTGCAATAAAACTCACAAAGACAAAACCTTTGTTTTGAAATCTTTTTGATTCGAAGTTGTGAAAAAATCCACAACACTCTGTGCAAACGTTTGTATTGGATAAGTTGTAGTTTGGAGTTTTGTGAGAAGGTGTTCTTGTGAATGCGTGGCTGTGATATCGTTGGTGGTCCCTTTCCCTTTCCCAGTCTTTTATGGTTGACGGGAGGTTATTGTCTATGTGTATTAGGTGTTTGTATATTTTTGAAAATGTTTTTTTCTTTGATTAAGCGATGGGGGTATTTGCCAAACCTATTGAAGAACAGGTCCTGTTCACTGGCCCATTCACAATCTCCCGCTTCTGGGCCCCTTCCACTGTCCTTCCCCAGTCCAGAGATGGTTTTAAGGCCTCTCTAGACCTCTCTGGTGTTGTTACCATGCAGACGCCCCTCCAGCTTCCTCCTGTAGCTGTCCTTGCCCCTCCTTATCTTGCTCTTTAGCTCCTTCTGCACCCTCTTCAGCTCCTCTTTGTTCCCAGTTTTAAAAGCCCTCTTCTTCTCTTTCAGTAGGGCTTTTAATTCTGGGATCACCCAGGGTTTGTTGTTGGAGAAGCACCATACCTTCTTCATAGATACAGTGTTCTCTACACAGATATTTATGTAGTCTGTGATGCTGGTTGTCAGACTGTCAATGTCTTCCCCATGTGGCCTGCAGAGCACATCCCAGTCTGTGGTGTCAAAACAGTCCCTCAGCGCCATACTGCTTAACAATAATCTAAACGACAAGTGATAAAAGCATGCATCAGCACCTCTGTGCTGGCCTGAGAGAGAAATGGGCGGACTCTGGCTATATTCTTAAGATGGTAAAAAACAATCTTTATGTTTTTGATATGTGGGATAAAACTAAGCTCAGAGTCAAAAATCACGCCCAGCTAATGCTGTGCCTCCTAATGACATCCCCAAGGGAAATCATGTAGAGATTAAGAACAATTGGACCCAAAATTGAGCCCTGTGGAAGATATAGCACGTATATGACATTTCCCGTTTTTTCAAAGTAAAATTATACCAGGTATCAGCCTGAATTTCACTTTTAACTTTCAGCCAGGTATATCAGATTCGAATACAATGCAGCTGAAGGGGTCAACATTAAGAGCAATCTGCAGCGAGAGACGGTTTTCTGAATGTAATCAGAGCTATCGACTGCACACACATTGCTATAAAACTTTTCACAGGGACACACGCCAGCACACCCTCTTTCTCTATCTGTGCATAACGGGTTTCTGCTTCTGTGAGACGCCTGGAGCAGTACGCCACAGGCCTCCATGCACCTTCCTGGAGCTGTAGCAGTACACCGCCCAGCCTTTAACTGCTGGCATCTGCTGAGACGGCTGTAGGTCTGGTGACTTCATAGTAGGATAGAACTGGTGCAGTTGTTGTACTGTTTATTATTATTATTATTTGGTGTCTTTTTAAAATAAAAATAACCTCTAAACATGCACGAAAAGTTTCTGCGAAATTTGCAGAAAGATTCTTTTGCCCGAAAACTTGAGCAACGAAGTGCAGGGGCCCAACGGGGCCATGCAACGGAATTGCACTGCAAGTACAGAAACGCGCTGCAAACACAGAAATGCGCTGCAAGTACAGAAAAGTGCTGCAAACTCAAAAACGCACTGCAAGTTCACAAACGCGCTGCAAATATAGGAATGAAGATGAGCAAGTGAAAGTGGGTGCATGTCCTCCATCATGATGACCAGCTTCATTTGGCTGACCTCTCACATGCCACCTCAGAGGATGATGAGGATGTTCAGTGCTGCCCTTCCTCACAGGGAGTAGGAAAAGAAGTGGAGAAAGCTTTTCCATCAAAGTGCACATCAGCCAAACATCAGACACATACATCCAGCTTGCAGAGGTTTCTTCTGAAGTTCTCTGTATTTCTCTAGGCCCCACACTAGACAAACATGTCACCAATGATCCACACAGTAACTATGGAGAAAAATAAAAGTGTAAATACTTAGAGTAATAATACCAGCTGTCTGTTGTTGAAGCTCCTGGGATAGGCTCCAGCAGACCCCCGTGACCCTTAACAGGACTTAATGGGTATAGAAGATGACTGAGTGATCACTGACAGTTACTGAAAGAGAGAATCATCTTGTAATAAACATAAATGCACTCTTCATTCATATCCGAAATAATAAAAGTTGACGTAGCTGACAGCATCTCTCCTGCAGATTTAGAGTCAAAATCATAAATATGTACTCTATTGTCTTTAGTATCTTTAATAGGAGCAGTTATGTACGTGAACCAGTATCAGTAATTAGTTTATAGTATAAGAACTATAAATAGAAACCATTGAATGTAACAAAGCTTAAGAACCACTTAATAAAAGTATAATTAAGTGATCCAAATAAACTACTCTGCTCAACGAAAGTATAGATCGAAATTTAGGTTCACTATTTTAATTAACAGATTTTTTGACATGTAATACATTTTTGGGGATGTGTTCAGTTAGGGACCAGTAACAATACTGTAGAGTTTGATGAACTTTGGACTGAATTAAAGCACGTTTAATGCAACTTCCTGTTTCATGGCGCGTCATGAAACTTTGAGGGGGCAGAACACCCACGCCACTTCAACGAAAAGTCAATAAACATATGTTTTTATCGGTCATCTATCTTTCGACTACCTAAATCCAAATTTTGAGGTCAGTCTGATAAGGTTTAATGCCTGATTTACAAACTCTACCAAAATTTTTCCAATTTTCACTGTTTTATCAAAATAACAGACTTCCTGTTGTGTTTAGAATATGACTCGTACCAGTCCCGGGTCAGGAAGCGGGCCAGGAAAATCTCCACAGACACCTCACACAATGGTCACAAACTGTTTAGACTCCTCCCCTCAGGCCGGCGCTACAGAGCACTGTACGCCAAAACCACCCGCCACAAGGACAGCTTCTTCCCCGGCTGTCGCTCTGATGAACTCTGAGCAGTCACAGTGCGAGTCCATCCACATGAACAATAGACAATTACACTTCACTGTATATATTCACTGTACAATAACCCCGGTGTATGTATTATTCTATATTTTATATTACAGAGTGAGATTTATTTTATTTTATTGTGTTTTATTTTATTTTTATTCTATTCTTATTTCGCTTTTTAAGTTGTACTACAGAGTAAAGTTACCGGAGTCAAATTCCTTGTATGTGCACATACTTGGCGAATAAAGCTGATTCTGATTCTGACTTTTTGTGCGTCGGCCGATATCGGCCGATAACCCCCCCCCCCACAGTGTGTAGTGGTAGTGGTACTTATTGCCTCTGCGAAGGAGGTTATGTTTGTTCACTTTCAACTTGTGAAGGTTTTATTTCACTTACAATGACACGTGTTGTCGTCCAGTCGACTTGTCTTCTCCACAGATCACTTAACTCCTCTCTGCTGCCGCTGCACATGCTGCATTTCTCTCTCTCTCTCTCTCTCAAATTCAAATTCAAATTCAAAGTGGGCTTTATTGGCATGAAAGTTTCTTAACAAAACAATATTGCCAAAGCAAATCAAAATACAATACAATGAATTAGATATATACATTACGAACATTCTATTAATTATATAAAGTGTGTGCGTGTGTGTGTGTGTGTGTGTGTGTGTGTGTGTGTGTGTGTGTGTGCCTTGATCACTCACTGTCCCTCAGGGTGTGGCATGTTAACACATACTGGGCAGCAAGGTGTGCCCAGTCTCCTTCTCCGAGGAGTATTTTTAATTTGGAGAGGTCGTCCAGCTCTTTGAAACCTGGAACCAAAGAGCTGAACTTGTTCCAATAAATTTCTCTTGCGTCATTTAATTTTGTACATTGTACATTGTACAGTAGGAGAAAGTGCATCTCCGTCTCAGCCTCACCTGTTGAACAGTGACCACATGTTCTGTTTTCTTTTGGTTGCCATGATTTTTTGTGTCTTCCTGTTTGGATTGCCAATTTGTGGTCACTGAGCCTGTACTTGGTTAGGATCTGTCTCTGCTTTCTATCTCTGACAGTAGAGAGATATTCTGCTAATTCATAATCTCTTTGAAGGGCAAGATAACATTCCAATCTACTTTGGCTTTTAGTTGTTTCTTCCCAATAGTCCAGATAGCTTTCTTTACATTGTGCTATAATTTGCTTTACCCTGATTTCTGTTTGTAGAGCGGTGTTGTTGTGAGGCTGGTCAGAGTTTGTCTGAGAGGGGGCAGTTAGCCTCAGTACCAACTGACATAGGGGACTCTTTTCTGGGCTCAGCTCTTGGGTTTGGAGGGCTTTGGAGTGGAGGGTGTCTCTGGGACTGGATTTCAGGTGGTTAAAAAAGTTGAGCGTTCTCTTCTGAACAGTGATTATCAACGCTCTCTCTCTCTCTCTCTCTCGCTGTGTGTGAAGAGCATCCCCGCCCTTCAGTAATCAGAGCCACAGAGCGGATTTTTTTTTTTTTTTTTTAGAGATAGACAGAGAGCAGTGCAGGGAAGAAGCAGTTTTGGCACTGTGGAAAAAAATGGCAGCTATCGGCAACTATCGGCGCCAAATTTGGCCGATGCTGATAGTTTTTAAAACGTCCTATCTGCGCCGATTAATCGGCCAAACCGATTAATCGGTCGACCTCTAGTACACTCCCTGCCCACATCTCAACAGTACGAAAACAATAGGGTCCTTGCAACTCCGTTGCATCACCCCATTGGGCCCCTACACTTCGTTTCTTGGGCGCTAATAAACAGTACAAAAACAATAGGGTGCTTGCAACTCCGTTCTGTCAACGATAATACAAGGTATTTTGTATAGCTCGCTGATGGACAGTGTGGACATCACCTGTCTGTCGAAGCAGCAGTAAAACATAGAAGATAAGAACAGAGGGCTGGACATTCTTGTCACTGAATCTGCCCAAAGAGGATGTATGTTTTCTGGGATGCATACTGTGTGCTCTCACACAAACATGCTCACAGTTGCGCTGCTAAGTGCTTTAAAAAACCAGATCGATCAATTATTTTTTTTATTTTTTTTTATTTTTTTAGATATTCTTAATTTTATGTTTTCGAAAATAGAACGGTGGTAACAGTCTTGGAAACATAAATAGTTTTCCATACAATAGTTTCCATTTTCCATATTTGGCTGGTGTACGTAGGATTCTACAGATGTCGATCCTTTGGCGACACTTAGAGGTGATGCTGGGAAACTGTCATTAATGTGAAAACTATTACTTCAACCGATTGAGACTGTGCCAGTCGACCCTCAGCAGAGCCATGCAAGCCGTGTGGGACGGAGTTATCCTCATGTCAGCCAGGTATATCAGATTCCCATACATTCAGCTGAACAGGTCATAAAAGCGCAATTTGCAGTGAGAGACGGTTTGCTATTGACATTTTGCACATCTCCACTCCAGTGAATATTGTCTCCGATTCGCTTTCTGTGAAGTTCTTCTTCTTTCCCGTGTTACTCATTCTTATGTTTTCGTTTTCTGATCACGAAGAGAGGGGAATCTCAGGTGCAAGGTCAATTTAAATATAATTTGCATATTTAAAAGAGGCGTGAACATGGAGTTGCATACTTAAAAGGGGCGTGGACGGGGAGGAGTTGGGTACGCTCGCTTGGGATGTACAAAGGAAATGTGCTTCGAAATGCTGGTAAATCTGAGCTTACGTCACGATTTAGAAGGAAATCTACACAACTGTTAATAAATGAGGCCCCTGGACATTTATAAAATCAAATTCCATACTTTTTCATAGTGTAGGAGCCATGAAGGTGTTTATTATTTTTTGTATCATATATCATTGATTATTATGAGATGTTAAGTAACATGATTTAATGGGTTATGTTTGGAATTACTTGGGTTTATATTTTGTTATTTTTTTGTTTATTTTCACATCCCAGTAATTGGGGGCGGTAACATTTAGTTAATTTAAAGACAGGTGTACGGGCAGAAGTCGCTATAGAGAGAGAGTGAGAGAGGGGGTGAGTTACGGGGAGGCCGTATTTCTTGTTGACCGCTGTTTGTTTTTCGCTGGGTTTGTTTTGAGTGCTCTGCATCTTTTTTGTTGATTTGATTTGCGCACGTTATGATTAAGTTGTATAAGCCACCTTCTTCAATAAACCTGTCAAACGCACTTGGATCTCAGCGGATACTTTGTTTGTACAGCGCGTCATACAATCAGCCATACACACCCATACCTTAGCCTCTCAGCGACTATTTTGTTTTTGGGATACTAGTCGCTACACTTCTGACACCATTTGTTGTAAAGAGAGATGCAGGACCACAAACATATCACGCTGGCCAGGAGGTGTGCAGAAAACAGGATGACTTTTATTCGTGAAGGTTCAAACAAAAGTAGTCTTGTAACCAAGACAAAAAGGGGTGCTGCTCTTCCCATAGCATACAAAAAACACAAAAAAAACCCTAAAACCATTCTCAGCCTATATACACTACCGTTCAAAAGTTTGGGGTCACCCAAACAATTTTGTGTTTTCCATGAAAAGTCACACTTATTCACCACCATACGTTGTGAAATGAATAGAAAATAGAGTCAAGATATTGACAAGGTTAGAAATAATGATGATTTGTATTTGAAATAAGATTTTTTTTTTTTTTCACTTTAATTTTTATTGAGAATTTTTGCTTTACAAAGGTGCAACAACTCAATCAATATAAAAACTAAAACAAGTAAAAAAAAACAGACAAAAAACACACATGGGAGTCACTTTCAAAGCAATCTGTCCATATTCCATTTTTCCCCTCAATCAAGTTTTTTGTTTTGTCGTTGTTCAGTCATAAATATTGTCCATCTCATCCATTTCTCTTTGAACTGAGCTTCCTGTAGCCTTAAGCGGTGTATCATTTTTTCCATTGTGTAGATATCCTCTACCAGGTGAGTCCATTGTTCTTGTGTAGGGATGTCTTCCCTTCCCCATTTCTTCGTGATAGCTTTCTTAGCTGCTGTTAGTAATATTTTTACCAGGTATCTGTCCTTCGTTCTTATATTTTCTTCACATAGGTTACACAAATACAATACTGTACAAGACATTGGAATCGTATATCCAAGTATTTTCAACAATGCATCGTGTAACATTTTCCAAAACCGCCTGATTTTATCACATTTCCAGAAAATGTGCGAGTGATCCACGTTCATTATTCCACAATCTCTCCAACAAGGCATATTTTTATTCAACTGTTTACTCTTGACTTTGGGTGAAATAAAAAAAACGAATCAGATTTTTCCAGGAGAACTCCCTCCAGATCCGCGAACTAGTGGATGTGTGGTGTATTTTCCACATGTTTAGCCACTCTTCATCTGTGATTTTTATCTTAAATTCTGATTCCCATTTTTCTTTTATGTATTTAGTTGAGTGTTTATTTGATATTAATTTTTTATATAACCCAGAAACAATTCTAACTTTGTTTTCTTTGTATGTATTGATTATGAGTTGGATCACACCATTCACTTCTCCGGAGGGGTCCATCTTGATTTCTTTCAAAAAGTAATCTCTAAGTTGTAGGTACCTATAGAATTCCTGTTTATCCAGATCAAATTTTTCTTTTATATTTTGGAAACTCTCCAGCTGCCCATTCTTCACTAGTACACACCACGCTGTGATTCCCTTGGCAGTCCACTGCTTAAACCCATTATCGTATCTAGCTGGTTTGAATTTGCTATCATATGCTACCCATTTTAATGAATTAGCGTCTTTTTGAATCTTATATTTTTTTATTATGCTGAACCATAATTTTAGTGTAAACATCGTTATTGGGTTTATTTGGTTTTTAATCACCTTGTATGTGTCTTCATCTCCTATAATACTCTGTACTGGGTATCCACCAAGCTGTATTTCCAACTCTTTCCATTTTGCAGTGTAATCTGGTTTGCACCATCCAACAACATACCTCAGCTGGGCTGCATGAAAGTATGTTTTCAAATTGGGAAGTCCCATCCCACCTTCTTCTTTTGGCAGCTGGAGAGTCTCCAATCTTATTCTAGGTCTTTTTCCACCCCAAACAAACCTTGAAATTATTCTATTCCAGCTCATAAACTGAGACTGTGGGACCTCTACTGGTAAGGATTGGAACAGGTACAAAAGCCTTGGTAAAACATTCATCCTGATTATCTGAATCCGTGAGCTGAGATCTAGTGTTAGTGTAGACCATCTTTCAATATCTTTTTGTATTTCCTGAGTTATCTTACCATAGTTTGATTCATATAATTTAGATAATCCTTTTGTGATTGTGACCCCCAAATATTCAATTCCCTTAAGTTTCCAATTAAGTTTAAATAATTCTTGGATCTCTTTTGGAGGGCTATAGTTAAGCGCTAATATTTGTGTCTTTGCGACATTTATTTTATATCCTGATAAGTGTCCAAATGTTTCCAAAAGTTTCATCAATGCAGGTAATGATTCACTTGGGCGTTCAAGGTAGGTTATGACGTCATCTGCGAAAAGTCCTATTTTTTGTTCTACATCATTTACCACCACTCCTTTAATCTCTTGTTCCTGTCTTATAGCCTGCGCAAGCGGCTCTATAAAAAGGGCAAACAGAGTGGGTGATAGGCAGCATCCTTGCCTCGTTGATCTCTGTAATCTAATCTTGTCTGTCAGGCTCCCATTGACTTTAATTCTTGCAGTTGGTTGTTGATAGAGTGTCTTTATGCACTGTATTGATTTATTACTAAAACCAAATCTCTCTAACACTTTATATAAAAATTTCCAATTGACACAATCGAAAGCTTTCTCTGCGTCAATACTTACTAATACAGTGCTTTTTTTGTCTTTTCTTGCCTGTTCCACTACGTGTAGTGTTCTTCTAATGTTGTCATGTGTCTGGCGTCCTTTTATAAATCCCGTTTGATCTTCCTCTATTATTTCTGGTATAAAGGAGTTCAGTCGTTTAGAAATTATTGTTGTATATATTTTATAGTCAACATTTAATATTGAGATTGGTCTATAGCTTGCACAGTGTTCTTTGTCCTTTCCTTGTTTCGGAATGACTGTAATTATTGCCTCAGCCCACGATGGGGGTATTTTATTGTTTTGGAGAGTCCAATTGAAAGAGGCAAGGAGCAGTGGTGACAGCTCTTCTCTAAACATCCTATACCACTCTGCTGGGTATCCATCACTTCCCGGTGATTTATTGTTTTTCAATGTATTTATTGCATCTTTTACCTCCTCCAGTGTAATCTCTGCTGTTAATTTATCATTTTGCGTACGTCCAATTGAGGGTAGATCTAGCATCTCCAGGAATGCAATCATTTCATTCTCTTCTGCAGATGTAGGTTGTGTATATAGGTCTTGGTAATATCTTTGGAAGATATTTTCGATACCATCCGGATTAGATACTATCTCACCTGTATGGGGATCTTTAATTTTGTATATATTACTAATTGCTTGTTGTTTTCTTATACGCTTTGCCAGTATTTTAGTGGCCTTTGAACCTACTTCATGGTAGCCCAGTTTAAAATATTTATTCTTTTTTTCAATTTCGTCCAATAGTATGTCATTAATTTTTATTTTTGTTTCTTTAATTTGTCGACTTATCTCGGGGTCATTAGTATTTTGGTATTCCTGTTCCAATTCCCTTAACTTTTCATTATGCATTTTATAGGCCTCCACTTTAGCTCTTTTTGCATGTGCAGTTTCAGCTATCAGTTTTCCTCTGATGACTGCCTTCATGGCATCCCAAAAAATTGTCGGGTCTACAGTGCCATTGTTATTTTCTTCTATGTATCTTTCGATTTCCGTTTTTACCTTCTTCCTTGTTTGATCATTATTCATAATTCCCAGATTAAGTCTCCATACTGTATGACGTCTTCTATTGTTTAAGTTTATTGTTAAATAGAGTGGGTTATGGTCTGACACATCTGCGCCCCCTATCCTGCACTCTCGTATCATATGGTTATCCCCTACATTCATAAAAAAGTAATCTATCCTTGAATGGACTTTATGTGCTGCAGAGTAATGCGTGAAGTCTTTTTCCAGGGGGTGTAGGTTCCTCCAAACATCAATCATCCCCATCTCTTCCAAGGATATGTTTATGAATCTTGTCAAATGCATTTTATTCTTTTTGAGACTAGTTGTATCTATTTTGTGGTCTCTAATTACATTTAGGTCTCCCCCACAGACCAAAATACCTCCTGTTTCTGCTATGATGTCATCAAATAGACATTTAAAAAAGGATTTGTCACTTTCCGGAGGTGCATATATGTTTACTAGTGTTACTAGTTCATTCTCTACTCTTCCTTTTACTATAACGTATCTTCCTTCCTTATCCTTGCATTCCTTCTCAAGGTCAAACTTAGTTGTATTTGAAATCAGTATCACTACTCCTCTTCTACATTCTCCTTTAAATGAACTATGGTATAAGTTCCTGTAGCCATATTTTTTAAGTTTATTATGTTCTGATTGTGACAGGTGGGTCTCCTGTAGGAAAATTATTTGTGCTTTTTCTTTTTTAAGTTTTGTCATGACCTTTTGTCTTTTAATTGGACTATTAAGACCATTTACATTCAACGACATTATTTTGATATGATTAGTCATAATTTTGTTTTGTTATCATTTGTAAGTATACTCCCAAACATTTCTGAACAAAACACTCATGAACAGTAAATATAACAACATGAACCCAAACAATTGTGACTTCAGACAGTGGGGTAAGCTGTGCCCCGAGTCCCCGTTGGTGGGTGAAGGGGAAATCCTCATCTCTCATGGGGGCCCCTTCCTAGACTTGATTAGTTCCTATTGAACTCTATAAGGTCTAGATGTGTCCAACTATAGAAAAGAAAACTAAACATCTCCTGGTCGGATATGAATATTATCAGTGTTGAAGTCTATGTTTTACTGCTACCTTTCTCCAGTGCATGTTCATGTTTTCCTGTGGTATTCCTGTAGCTTCTCTCTGGCACGGTGCGCTGCTTCACGTGTCGTATCCTTTCCTCTGACGCGTTGCCATTCCGGTGTTATTCGTGTCTTCTCCCTCACCGCCGGTGTGCTGTCATCGCCCGGTGGGTCCGTGATGAATCCCCTCTCTCTCATAGCCCGCGCGGCTTCCCCGGCGCTGTCGTATGTTTTCACTCCGTTGCTCCAGTGTATCCGTATTCTAGTCAGCGGCGTCTGGAAACGTATTTGTTTTTCTTTGAGCACCTTTTTAATGCCCATATATGCCCTCCGTTTCTGGACGACTTCAGCAGGATAATCATGATCAAAAAAGATCTGCTTATTTCCTACTTGTATTTTTTTCTTCCATGCCGTCTTCAGGATCATTTCTTTTGTCTCAAACTTGAGAAAGTTGACTATAATGGACCTGGGTGGTGCATTCGGGCTTGGTTTCTGTGCGAGAGCGCGATGTGCTCTCTGGATGTGGAGCTCCGTTCCTTCAGGTAGCTGCAGCTCTGTTTTTAGCAGCTGGTCTATGTACTTGCTAGTGGAGTTCTCCTCCGTCCCCTCAGGTACGCCGAAGATACGGATATTGTTCCTTCTTGACCTCCCCTCGAGGTCGGTTATCTTTTCTTGCATCTGGCGTGTCTGCTCCTGCATTTCCATCATCACTTCTCCCGCATCTATTTTCCACTCTTCCAGCTCTGCTATGCGCTCCTGGGCCTCGGCCATAGTCGCCTTCTGTGTCTGTAGCTCGTTTGTATTATCTGTTAGCTTGCGCTCGATTTCTTGTTGAAGAGTGGTGATTTCTTCTTTCATTTCTTTTTTCAACTCGTCTTTTAGCGTGTTCAGTTCGTGTCGTATCTCTTGTTTAAGGTCTTTTATATCTTTGCTAATTGTAGCCAGCCCGATTCGCAGTGTCTCATTGTGGTCTTGACCGTCCATTTTCTCTGCTGCGTCGTCCTCGTGTTCGCTATCTTCGCTTTCAGCGGTCGTCTCGGGTAGTTTCTCAGTTTCGGGTAATTTCTCAACTTTTTCTTGCTTCTGGTTAGTTTTTCCTGTCCTTCGGTTACCTTTCCCACCCATAATATAACTTTTAGTCGTCGAGTTAAACCTTATGGTGGGTTTTTTATGTCCGACTTGGGAGAGTAGTTAACTACACGTCTGCTCACTCGGCCATCTTCCCGGAAGTGGAAATAAGATTTTACATCAAACTTCGCTTTCGTCAAAGAATCCTCCATTTGCAGCAATTACAGCATTGCAGATCTTTGGCATTCTAGCTGTTAATTTGTTGAGGTAATCTGGAGAAATTGCACCCCACGCTTCCAGAAGCAGCTCCCACAAGTTGGATTGGTTGGATGGGCACTTCTTGCGTACCATACGGTCAAGCTGCTCCCACAACAGCTCAATGGGGTTCAGATCTGGTGACTGCGCTGGCTACTCCATCACCGATAGAATATGAGCTTCCTGCTTCTGCTCTAAATAGTTCTTGCACAATTTGGAGGTGTGTTTAGGGTCATTGTCCTGTTGTAGGATGAAATTGGCTCCAATCAAGCGCTGTCCACTGGGTATGGCATGGCGTTGCAAAATGGAGTGATAGCCTTCCTTATTCAGAATCCCTTTTACCCTGTACAAATCTCCCACCTTACCAGCACCAAAGCAACCCCAGACCATCACATTACCTCCACCATGCTTAACAGATGGCGTCAGGCATTCTTCCAGCATCTTTTCATTTGTTCTGCGTCTCACAAACATTCTTCTTTGTGATCCAAACACCTCAAACTTAGATTCGTCCGTCCACAACACTTTTTTCCAGTCTTCCTCTGTCCAATGTCTGTGTTCTTTTGCCCATCTTAATCTTTTTCTTTTATTGGCCAGTCTCAGATATGGCTTTTTCTTTGCCACTCTGCCCTGAAGCCCAGAATCCCGCAGCCGCCTCTTCACTGTAGATGTTGACACTGGTGTTTTGCGGGTACTATTTAATGAAGATGCCAGTTGGGGACCTGCGAGGCGTCTGTTTCTCAAACTAGAGACTCTAATGAACTTATCTTCTTGCACAGTTGTGCTACGCGGCCTCCCACTTCTTTTTCTACTCTGGTTAGAGCCTGTTTGTGCTGTCCTCTGAAGGGAGTAGTACACACCGTTGTAGGAAATCTTCAATTTCTTAGCAATTTCTCGCATGGAATAGCCTTCATTTCGAAGAACAAGAATAGACTGTCGAGTTTCAGATGAAAGTTCTCTTTTTCTGGCCATTTTGAGCGTTTAATTGACCCCACAAATGTAATGCTCCAGAAACTCAATCTGCTCAAAGGAAGATCAGTTTTGTAGCTTCTGTAAAGAGCTAAACTGTTTTCAGATGTGTGAACATGATTGCACAAGGGTTTTCTAATCATCAATTAGCCTTCTGAGCCAATGAGCAAACACATTTCACCATTAGAACACTGGAGTGATAGTGGCTGGAACTAGGCCTCTATACACCTATGTAGATATTGCACCAAAAACCAGACATTTGCAGCTAGAATAGTCATTTACCACATTAGCAATGTATAGAGTGTATTTCTTTAAAGTTAAGACTAGTTTAAAGTTATCTTCATTGAAAAGTACAGTGCTTTTCCTTCAAAAATAAGGACATTTCAATGTGACCCCAAACTTTTGAACGGTAGTGTATATACTCTGATAGGTCTTCCCTTCAGTTCAAATCAACCTATCAGAGTAGCTTTGCTGAAGGGAGGACAGACATGTTTAACAATAAAACAATAACTTCCTTGACTTGCTCCCAACCAATACATATTAAACTTAAAATACAGTACATTCGGAAGTAATCAACAAAATGTACACTGTGAACAATTTAACTTAATGAACGGAAATATATCCTCCCACTTCACCCTCCAATCAGAACAATACATGCCTCCTTTTCCTCTCCATAAAAGGCGCGCTTCCTCTTTATGCCCATGCCCAGGAGAACAAAGGACGGGAACAGGTGACAATTAATACATTTAACTAAGTTGGCCATTAAATAAATAAAATAAGAAACAGTAAACGGTGAGGGAGTTGGCACTTTCTCACATTTCACACCTCCTCGCCCTCCAGTTTGCACAGGTCAGGCAAACGGGACAGATAATCAGCAATAAGGTTTCTCTTACCCGGACAATGCTGTATGGTAAACTGGTATGGCTGGAGAGCAAGACACCAACGCAGGATTCTTGCATTCTGATGCTGTTTTGAGTGCATCCACTTTAAGGGTCTATGGTCCGTCTGCAACACAAATTCTCTTCCCAAAAGATAGTACTTCAATGAATCAATGGCCCAAAGGAACTGCGGACGTTCAAGGATCAAATGGGAGAAAGGATCTTTGGAGATAAAGGAAGGAAGACTGCACTGACATTCATCAGGCCACAGCCTCGGATGACGCACTCAAAAGCCAGGTAGGCTTGCTGGTGTACGCATATTGGAAGGAATGCGGCATACATATGCTGTTGTTTGTCCATTGGGGACATTATTGGATTGAACACCGTTTGGGTTGGTCATCGATCGCTGGCATTGATTGTGTGGATTCGGTGCTGTAATATCTCCACGCTACGTTGAATCTCCGCTTTGTCTCTTTGAAATTGCCGCTGCTCTGCTAATGTGCGTGACGTTCTTTGTACTTGTTGAAGTGTCTGGATGCACATGTATTGAGAAGTAACTGGGAAAAGAAAGTCAAAGGAGTCAAAAGCGTGTTGTTTCAAATTCTGAAATGGAAAGTGGAAAAAGGCAATCTAAGCCCACAGCAAAGGCTTTGGCAAACAAAATCGAAGAGCTTCAAGATAAAAGAAGAAAGAGTGTGAATAAAATTAAAGGGTTCATACCACAAATCAAATCATTCATGAAAAACAAAGAAAATGTTTCACAAGTACAATCTCTTTTGGAGAGTTTAATTGATCAGTGTGGAAATGCCACCAGGTCACATGACATGCTGATTCCTTTACTCCCTGAGGAACAACAGAAGATCCATAGTGAATGGTTTTCTAGTATTAGGACGTATAGCAACACATTTCAAAGGTGTGTTGAGCAGTGGTTGATTGAGCCAGATGAACTGCTTCAAACTGATTCTGGTGAAATGAATGAACATGTGCTTCCTCTAATATCTGATGAAACTCGGCAACAGTCTGCCTCCATCATTGATGCAGATGATCTGCAAGACAATGTAAAACCAAATGACAGTGTTTCAAATGTGGGAAGCAGGGTGTCCAAATCACAAAACTCTGCCACAGGAAGAGAGTCTGTTGCTTCCAGTATTTCTTCTGCACGTCTCAAAGCAGAGGCTGACTTGGCAGCTTTAAGGACAAGACAAAAAATATTAAAAGATATACATGAATTGGAAGAGGAGGAGGAACAGCTGCGCAAAAGGAAGGAGCAACTTAAATTGGATGAGGAAATTTCAGCAAACATGGCAAAACTGGATGTGCTCAAGTCTCGGAGCATCTTGAGTGAGAGAACTTCTGTGTCAAAGCGCTCAGGTGGAATGAACTCCTATCTGGCAAAAGGACAAAAATTGACCCTCAGTGCTAAAGCGAAGTCTTTTGTACCACAAAGGTCACAACATGGAAACGACCATGCTTACCCAGATGCAGGAACAAGACCTAAGGAAAGAAATTCATCTCAGTTAATTCATTCACATAGATCCAACCTGTATGCAGCAAATCACAGTACTCTAGAAGGGATGCAAATGCAAGATGGAAATGCCTTAAATATTGGTCCAGATGAAGATCAAAGCAATATGTTTGGCATTATGAGCAAACAAAATGAGATAACATCACTGTTGGTGCAACAGCTGTGCCTTTCATCTTTGCCTAAGAGGGAGATCCCAATCTTTGACGGTGATCCATTAAAATATCATGCGTTTGTGAAGGCCTTCGAGAACGGTGTGGAGAGGAATACTGCGAATTACAGTGACAGACTGTATTTTCTGGAACAGCACACAAGGGGTCACCCTAAGGAACTCATCAGAAGTTGCCAGCATATGGAGCCTGAGAGAGGATATGCGAAAGCAAAAGTGTTGTTAAAGGACCAGTTTGGAAATGAGCAGAGGATTTCATACGCATACATGAAAAAAGGTCTTTCATGGCCGTCAATTTAGAATGAAGATGCAAAGGGTCTTCGTGATTATAGCCTTTTTCTTAGAAGTTGCTGTAATGTTATGGAAGAGGTGCAATATATGCATGAACTGGATATACCTGCTAACATGCTAACCATCATTAAAAAGTTGCCCTACAAACTCCGAGACAAATGGCGTTCCGTAGCCTGTGAACTACAGGATAGGCGCAGCCAGAGGGCAACGTTCATTGACCTCACAACTTTCCTAGAGAAACAAGTACGGGTTCTAACTGACCCAGTGTTTGGAAACATACAGGATGCTCCATCACTGATGAATAATAGAGGAGCGAACAAGCCTAATCCACAAACTCGTTCTGGAATTAAGGGAACCAGCTTTGCCACCACTGTAGCTCCTGTGATAGAGGTCGACCGATAGTGGATTTTTGAATGCCAATATTATACCGATAGTTTGGAGCAGGAAAAAAACGATAACCGATTAATCGGCCGATAACCCCAAAAATCAACACCGTTGGAAGTCCTGTTCTTTATTAAAACTAAAGAATTTACAAGAAATTCCCAAATTTTAAGATTCATGGCAAACTAAGATGAAGAGACTACACACAGACAGCTTTCATTTTAGCCTGTTAACAAGCTAACTGTTGTTAGCTTAACAAGCTCATGTAGGCTAGGCTAAATCATGCCGGTGGAGATGTGGCTGTTTATGCTGAAATATGATGCACGTTTATGCTTGTTGAACTAGTGGTACTTACTGCCTCTGCGAAAGAGGTTATGTTTGTTGACTTTCAACTTGTGAAGGTTTTATTTCACTTACAATGACACTTGTTATCGTCCAGTCGACTTCTCCACAGATCACTTAACTCCTCTCTGCTGCCGCTGCACACGCTGCGTTTCTCTCTCTCTCTCCCATGCTCTCTCTCTCTCTCTCTCTCTCTCTCTCTCTCTCTCTCTCTCTCTCTCTCCCATGCTCTCTCTCTCTCTCAATTCAAATTCAAATTCAAATTCAAAGTGGGCTTTATTGGCATGAAAGTTTCTTAACAAAACAATATTGCCAAAGCAAATCGAAATACAAAGCAAATCAAAATACAATACAATGAATTAAATATATACATTCTGAACATTCTATTAATTATATACAGTGTGTGTGTGTGTGGTGGTGGTGGTGGTGGTGGTGGTGGGGGGGGGGGCCTTGATCACTCACTGTCCCTCAGGGCGTGGCATGTTAACACATACTGGGCAGCAAGGTGTGCCCACTCTCCTTCTCCGAGGAGTATTTTTAGTTTGGATAGGTCGTCCAGCTCTTTGAAACCTGGAACCAAAGAGCTGAACTTGTTCCAATAAATTTCTCTTGCGTCATTTAATTTTGTACATTGTAGGAGAAAGTGCATCTCCGTCTCAACCTCACCTGTTGAACAGTGACCACATGTTCTGTTTTCTTTTGGTTGCCATGATTTTTTGTGTCTTCCTGTTTGGATTGCCAATTTGTGGTCACTGAGCCTGTACTTGGTTAGGATCTGTCTCTGCTTTCTATCTCTGACAGTAGAGAGATATTCTGCTAATTCATAATCTCTTTGAAGGCCAAGATAACATTCCAATCTACTTTGGCTTTTAGTTGTTTCTTCCCAATGGTCCAGATAGCTTTCTTTATATTGTGCTATAATTTGCTTTACCCTGATTTCTGTTTGTAGAGCAGTGTTGTTATGAGGCTGGTCAGAGTTTGTCTGAGAGGGGGCAGTTAGCCTCAGTACCAACTGACATAGGGGACTCTTTTCTGGGCTCAGCTCTTGGGTTTGGAGGGCTTTGGAGTGGAGGGTGTCTCTGGGACTGGATTTCAGGTGGTTAAAAAAGTTGAGCGTTCTCTTCTGAACGTTGGTTATCAGTGGGTATCTGCCTAATTCTGCTCTACATGCATTTGTTGGTGTGTTTCTGTGTACGTGTAAAATGTATCTGCAGAATTCTGCATGTAGAGATTCTGTTGGATGTTTGTCCCAACGGGTAAAGCTCTGATGACTGAGTGGACCCCATACTTCACTACCGTACAGCGCAATGGGCTGGATGACACTATCAAATATTTTCAGCCAAATTTTTATTGGAATATGGAAATGATAAAATTTTCTCTTAATTGCGTAAAGAGCTCTTCGAGCTTTTTCTTTTAGTGCATTCACTGCCATGTTGAAACTCCCTGATGCTGTTATGGTTATACCAAGGTAGGTATAACTCATGCTGTGTTCAATGACATGATTATTGATGGTAAACTGGTGTTTGTTCTCATGACACCTGGGGCGTTTTTGAAAAATCATGACATTGGTTTTCTTCATGTTTACTGCCAGGGCCCAGTTCTGACAGTACTTTTCTACTACGTCCAGCTGTAGCTGTAGTCCCTGTTCAGTAGGAGACAGTAGAACAAGGTCATCAGCATAGAACAGAGACTTCACCTCTCTATCCAGGAGGGAGAGGCCCGGAGCAGCACATTTATCCAACTCAACAGCCAGTTCATTTATATACACATTAAATAAAGTTGGACTTAGATTGCAACCCTGCCGAACACCTCTTCTCTGGGGGAAGAAATCAGTTAATTTATCTCCAATTTTAACAGCACACATGTTTTCCGAATACATTGATTTAACCAGATCATACATTTTGCCACCTATGCCACATTTTAAAAGTCTGTAATAGAGCCCTTCATGCCAAATAGAGTCGAAAGCTTTCTTGAAATCGATAAAGCAGGCGAATATTTTTCCATTCTTAGTTTGTTGTACATGTTTGTTGATTAAAGTATGGAGGGTATATATATGATCGGTGGTGCGGTGTTTTGGGAGGAAGCCAATCTGACTTTTACTTAAGATTGACTGTTCCTCAAGGAAACCTAGTATTCTTGTATTAAGAATACTACAGAATAGTTTACCCAGACAGCTGCTGACACAGATGCCACGGTAGTTATTAGGCTCTGATTTGTCCCCACTCTTGTGAATGGGGGAAATGAGCCCTTTGCACCAGATGTTGGGAAAACAACCTGCCTGTAGTATTAGGTTGAACAAGTGTAACACTGCACCCTGCATTTCTGGGCTGCTGCTTTTGAGCATTTCATTTCTAATGTTGTCTGGGCCACAGGCTTTCCTTGGCTTCAGACATTTTATCCGTGTGGTTATTTCTTCCCAACTAATTTCGAAATCAAGGGGGTTTTGATCGTCTTTAATTGTTTCTTCTAATTTTTGGAGTTTTTCTTTCATAATACACTGATCTGAGGTGATTTGATTGATTGGTATGTCTTTGTATAGATTTTCAAAATGTGATCTCCAGATGTCACCGTTCTGGATGGGTAATGTCTGCTGTTGCTTTGTGTTGAACTTGTTCCACATATCCCAGAATTGATTTTGGTTAATGGCATTCTCAATATCTTCAAGTTTCAATTGGGTATAATTTTGTTTTTTGATCCTAATTGTGTGTTTATATGTGTTTAAAATTTCATTGTATCGGATGCGCAGGGTTGGGTTGTTCGGTTGGCGATGTTTCTCATTGGCTGTTTTTCTCAGCTCTTTTCTGATTTCTTTGCATTCTTGATCAAACCATTTGTCACTATTTTGCCTTTTAACAGGTCTCCGTCTTTGCTTTATGAGGTCAGCCCTAATAGCTGCCTTATGAAATATCATATTGATATCATCAGTGGCCTTGTTTACTCCATCTCTGGTAGGGGCATACTGATGCTGAGTATATATTGATATGTAGTTCATCAGATCAGGGGAGTTTAAAGCCTTGGTGAATTTGTCTCCACTGTCTGGGGCCCATCTGTAAGAAGGATTTAATTTGTACAGCTTACTGGGCTTCCTTTTTGTGTCACTAATTTGGCCTGATTATTTAAAGAACACATTGATTTGGTTGTGGTCTGAGAGGGGGGATTGCTGTCTGACAGTGAATGCACTGATAGTTGAGGGGTCCATGTCAGTGATTGCATAGTCTACGACACTAGAACCAAGAGCTGAGGAGAAAGTGAACCTCCCTAAAGAGTCCCCTCTGAACCTACCATTAACTATGTACAGGCCTAAGGCCCGACAGAGATGCACTATCTCCCTGCCACTTTGATTTAATATTGAGTCCAGGTTGTTCCGACGGGTGATGTTTGGTGTGGTAAACAGGGGGGCCTGACCAAATACATGGTTGTTGCCCTGTGTGTCAATGATGTCAGGTTCAGTTCCTGTACGTCCATTCAGATCTCCAGTAAGAAGAATGTTTCCCTGGGCCTGGAAATAGGCGATTTCTGAGTTTAGGGTGTCAAAAATGTCCTCTTCAAAATAGGGAGAATCCATTGGGGGTATGTAAATTGCACAGAGGTATAGATCCCTATCGGTTATGCCTAGGCTTTGATCTAACCTCAACCAAATGTGCGATTTACCCTGTTTTACTGGTGAGATCTGATTGCAAAGATCTCCTTTATACCACACCAAAATCCCCCCCGATGTTCTGCCCTTGCGTATGTTTTTTAGTTTTATGGAGGGAACCATGACTTCATTATATCCTGGGGGACAGTGAGTGAGTAAATCATCTTGGCACCATGTTTCCGTCAATATGATGATATCGACATCTTTGATAGATTTCATGAACTCAGGGTCTCCACTCTTTAGCTCAAAGGTCGAGGAGTGGAGACCCTGAATATTCCAACAACTTATATGAAATGAACGCATCAAAAAAAAAAACAATCAAAATGAACCTGCATAGTGAGACAAAAAAAAAACAACTATCTATATATTAATAATAATAATTTGATATTAATTCTATTTAGATGTACTATTTTCAATATTATTATCATTGTTCTGACTACTACTATTGCTATTACCATTACTAACTAACAAATATATGTCCATGTTGTTTTGTGATTCATATGGGAATATATCTTAGCTGGACAAAAGCCGGCTGCATAGGGTGTGCAGCATCTCCCTGATGTCTCTCAGCTCACAGGTAGCAGGGGGAGGGACTGTGACAGCAGGCCGGGCTACAGCTGCAGCATAGCTCTGCTGCTGTGGGTGGGGAGGGAGACGTGCTGCTCCATGGCTCTGCTGCTGTGGGTGGGGAGGGGGACGTGCTGCTCCATGGCTCTGCTGCTGTGGGTGGGGAGGGGGACGTGCTGCTCCATGGCTCTGCTGCTGTGGGTGGGGAGGGAGACGTGCTGCTCCATGGCTCTGCTGCCTATGCTGTGGTCTCAGCTGGTTCTGTTTCCCAGTGGTGAGGTGGTAAGCACGTGGGTAGTGTGGGGTCCGGGCAGAACTGGTGTGTCTCCTTTCAGCAGAGGGCGTGATCCGGGGCTGGAGATAGGGGGGAGGAGGTCTGTGATGGCTTCTGAAGCTTCTGGTAGAAGAGAGGGTGGAAGGGCTGCGTCCTAGAGCTGCGTCTTTGAGGGTCTTTGCAAAGATATTCACCCTCTCTCTGTGTAGATGGAGTCCATCGTAGAGGTCCCAGGTGCCAATGGTTGGATGGAGGGCCAGGTGGACGTTGGGTAAGGTGGCACAACCTCTTCTGATCTCCATATTGATGTCATGGATGACGTGAGGAGGAGTGTCTGTCCTAGGCAGCAGGGTGGAGATCACGATGCGGGTGTCAGGGAATTCCGTGGTGGCCTGTTCCGCCATCTTCCTTACTGCCTCAGCAGTGTTCCTTCGGAGGTTGTGCAGGTCGTTTGTTCCTGTGTGGATCACCAGGCATTGAGGGTTCCCGAGGGTCTCCTTTCTCAACAGCTTCATTGCTTGGCCTGTGGTGCTACAACGTTTAGACAGCACTTTCTTAGAAGGAAAAAGCTTGTTAGTGTCCAGGAATTTCCTGTTTGAGTCAGCCAGCAGGACCACTTGTGGGGCTTGTTCTTCAGGCTGAGTGGAGGGCAACTGGGATGGACAGGGTTGGCTGCTGGGAGCTGGCTGTGTGGGTGTTGGTAGGGTGCAGGGCAGAGATGGTGGGACAGAGACAAGGGAGGGGTTTGGAGGACTAGCAGGGAGAGTCTGTGTCTCTGTCTCTGTAGTTGTCTTTCTGGGAACTGATGAGAGTTGGTCTGTCAGGTGTCGGACTTGTCTGATGAAGTTCCTTTCTCTGTTCTCAGCATCCTCTTTCACTTTGGCAAACTGAGCCCGGAGTACACTGTTCTCATGTTTTAGTGTCTCTACACTTCCTCTTAGCTCAGATGTCAAGGCCTGGTTTTCATTCTTCAGCTGCTGGAGCTCCTCTTGAAGCTGTTGCACAATGTTGTCTAGGGGGGCAGACAGCCTGGCCTGGGTCAGCTCTTTGAATTCAGCAAAGTCCAGCTCCAGCAGGGCCATACTCTGCTTCAGCTGGTTGGTGGAGCTGGCAGGTGTGGGAGGGGCACAGATGGACAATGTGGTGGGGTTCTCTGTTGGGCTCTCCTCATCTTCACTGTCACAGAGAACATTGCACCTCTTGGTCTCCACCTCAGCCTTGATCAAGGAGAATACTTCTTCAAAGGATTTCAAGTTTGCTTCGTCCCCCTGGACCATCACCTTTCCCTTTGTGTAGTAGGTGATGGTGAGCAGGGGGTCATCCTTGTTCATGTGTTTGTCCTTACAAATCCTCAGTCGGCCTCCTGAGCCGATGCCCTCACTGCAGATGTAAGGATATTTCTTGCATAGACTTTCCTTCCAGGTGTATATGGAGTCTGTGAAGAATATGAGGTTGTTCTTCTTCCTCCCTTCTTTGTGTAGAGCATAGTCAGTGAACAAGACTTCTTTGTTCTCCTAAAGTGTCTTCTCCTTAAACTTCTCCCTGGCTGCTGCACTTACAGAGAGCAGGATATATAACCTGCCTGCTCTCTGTTCTCTGCTTGGCTGTTTCCATAGCAACCACTTTGTTTGTTTATTAGTGGGCTAACTCTTTACTGTTGCTAGCTTTTTTACCCTTTAAATAAACAGTTATTAATGTTATGATTTTTGGTTTGTTCTCCTCTTCTCCTCCTTATCTTCATAGAAGACCTCTTCTGTTATCTTATTTAGTTCGGTTCCTCCTTAAAAATGTTCTCCACTGTGGTAGGTGGTAGCCCACAGCAGTTGATAAACAGTTGCCAGCTAGCTTTTGACAAGTCAGTTGGTTGTTTTCATTTAAAAAATATATCCAGAAATGGTATTTTCTTTCTTCTTCTTTGCTGATAAAGTGTTTACCTTTTCTTTAGAGTCCTTTTTGAAGAAAAAGATGGTCTTGTTTTGTAAAATGTCCCACTGCTCAGGTCCATACTTGAGATGAATTCAGGAGCACATTTTCATGCAGCCATTCATGCGGAATCTCTCTCTCTCTCTCTCTCTCTGAGTGGAGTGCATGCTGGGAGTGAGTGTGGTGAGGAGCGACTCTGAGCGAGTGTTCTTTGTTTTTCTGTCCTTTTTTTGATTAATGTTTTCTTTGTGAATGGTAGTTTAAGTTTATAGTGATACGTTAGTAATTTGCTTGTTGGTGTGTTTTGTTTGGTTTTTGGTGAGGTGGCGTCTTAGACGCTATGGTGAATGGAGTTTTCTCCCGGCTGACGAGGAAGCATGGCATCAAAGTTGGTGCCAGCTTTCCGTGTAGCGTGGAGGAGGTTGGGTTAGCGGTAGGAGAGGTGGTCGGGCACAGTTCTGTGAAGTCGGCCGCTAGGATGAACGGAGCTGTGGTTTTATTCCTGGATCAGGTGGAGAAAGTGAACCGTGTTGTAGAGACTGGTATCACTGTTAATGATATGTTTGTGTCGTGCAACCGCTGACGCTGCCCGCAACAAAGGTTATTCTGTCGAATGTCCCCCCCTTTATCACTGACGAGTTCTTATGCAGAGAATTATCTAGACATGGAAAAGTTGTTTCTCCTCTGAAAAAGATCCTCTCTGGCTGCAAATCTCCATTATTGAAGCATGTTGTGTCTCACAGGAGACAACTTTACATGATTCTAAATAACCGTGATGAGGAGCTTAACCTCAGATTTCATGTAAAAGTTGATGATTTTGATTATGTTTTGTTTGCCAGTTCTTCGGTGATGAAATGTTTTGGTTGTGGTGAAGAAGGACATACTGTCAGAGTTTGTCCTGGCAGAGGAGGGCCGGCTTTGCCTGGCCTTCCGGCAAAAAACGCAGAGCACCCCGCAGCCGCGGAGCATCGCGCCGATGCCGGGCGGCCCGGTGCCGCGGAGCATGACGCCGATGCCGAGCGGCCCGGTGCCGCGGAGCATCGCGCCGATGCCGAGCGGCCCAGTGTTGTGAGGTTGGGGCACGATGGATTTGGTCAGCAGGATGGCCTGGAAGGCACTGCTGAAGACATTGTACAGGTTGAAGGAGAGGAAGAATTCACAGGAGGAAAAGATGTTGTTGTAGTTGGTGAGGATAATCTTGAGGGAACTAAGATCAGTGGTGTAAACATTGTGAATGGTAGAACTGATTTATGTGTGGCACAGATGGGAGAGACAGGTGAGCTATGTAAAACACAAGTAGGTGAAGGGGAAGTAAGCAGACCATGGGGTGAGCAGGTTGAAGAGGCTGAGATGGTGGAAGCAGAATCTAAATCTACTCCACGTAAACGAAGGACCAAAACTAAAAATACGTGTGCGGAGGCAAAGACAAGTCGAGTGAGTGTAGACAAACACACAGATAAAAAGCAGGAGCAGACAGACAGCAGTGCTGCTGAGGATGACTGTGTGTCTGACAGCAGTGATGTATCTCTCTCTAAAGTGTGGGGCAGTCAGGAAAGAAAGGCCTACACAGCCACAATGGTCAAGTCTTTCCTCCAGGAAACAAAAAATATGAAAGGAGTTAAAGTGGAGGATTATTTTCCTGATTTAGTAGGTTTTTATACCTCAGCCAGGTTCCACATGAGGAACCGAGACGAATCAGTTTTAAATGATCAGGAAATCTTCAGGCTGAGGAAACTTGTCCTTAAAGTTAAGAAACAACACTTTAGTAGGGATGATGGAAAAGGCTCTTTGTTTTTTAGCTAACTTATTGTTTGTTTTTAGCCTGTTTTTTTATTTCTCAGTCTGTATGGCTTCATTTAGGGTGGGAAGTCTAAACGTAAATGCCAGTCTGTCGTAGTACACATTTCCATAACAACATTTGGTGATTTTCAGAGCGCCACCTACTGGCGATAGAAACATTTCATTTTTACAAGATGACGTCCAGCTCGGACAATATCGACCATACGGGGCTGAAACTCAGTGAAACTATCGGAAACAACTTTGGGAAGAAACCCTCCAAAAATGAAAACTTTTCCAGAAACTATGTGGACACGGTGGCCCATCAAAGTCAAGCATCCCGATTTTTTTCCAAAAATCCAAGACTCCATTGAACTTTTAGGATCATTTTCAGGCAAAAGTGTGCAGCTTTAATATACTTTTTCAGAGCCGTCTAAAACTTCTTGAGGTTATTAGGAGCAATATCCTCTAAAATTCGGTTGTATAATTAATTAGGAGGCGGGGCATAATCACTCTATAGCGCCCCCTAGAGATTTTCTTTTAGGCACCCCCCCCCCCCACAGTTTTCGACACAGAGTTATAGAACCTCAGCCGAATTGTAGACCGTGGTAAGACCTACAAAATGTCTCTTGGAGCAATGGGCTACAATTAACAGGAAGCGAGATATTTACGCTTGAAAATCACCATTTTTGGTGATTCGGCCTGGTTGACAAGGGGTCATATTTGAACGAACTCCTCCTAGGCATTTTATCCGATTGACTTCAAACTCGGTAGGTGTGTTCATTAGGTCATCCTGATTAAACCGTATCAGAAGGATTTGCCCTTGAGGAAACTGTGTGGGCGTGGCGCTCCATCAAATTTGAGCCTCTGATCCAAAATTGTAACTCCATTGACTTTTTGGCTCGTTTTTAAGGGAAAACTGTGCAGCACTCATATACTTTCTCAGAGCTGTCTGAAACTTCTTGAGGTTGTTAAGAGCAATATGTCCTAACATTCGGCTGCATAATTAATTGGGAGGCGGGGCATAATCGCTCTAAAGCGCCCCCTGCAAATTTTCTTTGAGGCAGCCCTGCCACAGTTTTCAACACAGTTATAAAACTTTTTTAGATTATAGATTTTATTCAATTGACTTGGTAGGTGTGTTCATATAAACTTCCTGAGTAAGCGTGAAACTGTAGGAGCAGGCAAAGTTCGATGTTCCGTCATGAAAGGGAAGCACCTGCTGATGGGCTTGTCGTGTTTAGAAATTCTCAAAAATTGCCCTAATTCACCAGAAGGTCAAATCTCCCACCCAACGTGCCGCACCCCCCGACGCGCACAGACGTGCGAGGGCCCGTCCAATGCTGCTCGCAGCTTTAATTTCTGTTTACTTTTTATTATTTACTAAACTTTGCCCAAATTCTGTACTGGAGTTTAGCTGATTAATAATCCAAAAGGGAAATCGCAAAAACACTCAAAGATCATGAAATTCCATTCAGATTTACATTGATACAGATAGATGATACAGATTTATAAACGCAATCCTTCACAGGACTAGCGGTTACAGAAGATGAATGAATGAATGATATCGGTAGCGGAGCTATGGCCCTGTATTCACTTGGTATCTAGTGGTATTGCCGCTCAGCAGCTAACCAGACAAAGAAATATCGCAATCAGCCAACATGAAGACATCAGATACCTGGCCTAGTCAACAGCAGTATGCAGCATGTCATTGTGGTTTTTAGGTCGGCATCTCTCTTCACCAATGTTTCGTTAAGTTAGGCCCACGGCACCTCAAGAAGGCTTAGCAATGAATTCCAGCGCCCTGGTGTCACCCCCTTCCATGCTGCTCTGCAAGCAAATAGTAATAGTAGAGGACAAATAGTAAAATTTATTTTATGAATAGTATAAATTATTTTTCACAATCACGGTGAGACCTCCCCTGGCTGCACATCCCAAATTGAAATGGTTTCATAATGGTACGAACAATTCCCGGTGGTATTCAGCCTCAAAAGAGAAAATATTCTGAAGTTCTGAGTTTTTTGTTTGAGTGTTTGATGATTTGAAATGTTTGGTGGATGTTGGATGGTTATAGGTCCTTTAACTTCAGAAGAATTAAATGAAATTAAATGAGAAGGAAATAATAATTTAAGATAATACAAAATATGCTTTCTTTCGTAACACTATGGCGGAGTAAAAACTGTCCTCATAGTTTTTGCCAACTGGCATAAAGCGGATTCAATGCGGCATAGCCGACGCTGTAGTTTACGTTTTATTTGTGCGAGATGTTTGACTATTTTTGGCCTCCTTGGTTTGCCATATACAACACCCCGGCGAGCGCACTACATCCAATGAGTGCCACTGCGCGTTGGCTGTCGCCCTCACCTTCGCACACACAGGCGCGCGCTGCTTGCCTCGACTCCACACACAGAGACAGCACGAGCTTCGCCGTGCGGAGGCTAACCATGGCTGACGGAGGTGATGGCGAGGATGAAATTCAGTTCCTGCGGACTGTAAGTGTTTTTCTTGTCTTTGTGGAAACGAATATTCCTCTAGTTGCTAACGTGTGTGTATGTGTGTGCGCGCGCGCGTGAGATGTGGGCAGGGAGTGTACCGCATTACGAATGACAGACGCTCTACAGCCTAGCCAGTGGTCAGGGAGTCCGCATTCTGCACACACAAGACGTGGAGGAAAAAAAAGGATCGGAAACAACTAATGATGTAATATATAGAAAGCTAGGTCGAGGACAGTAACAGTGAGCTGAGTTGAAGGAAGGAGTAGAGCAGTAGCCTTCGACTCGCTGATGTTGTGTGTTGCCTGGATGCGCAGTGCGGTACAGCAAGAAGCCTGCACAGAGATAGTTCAGTGAGACTTAGCACCGAGGCAGTGCAACGGTTCGCCGTGTTTGTGCTTGTGGTCATTTTACATAGGCAAATGAACTCAATCTGTCATTTATTACTGAACATGACAGAAGCTGTCGCTTCACAAAAGACCACACGTGAATAATCACGTGAACGCAGTCGACCTTAATGTTTTTTAAAGGGAGAACGTGTGCACTTATATCCAAATGTGTGTGTGTGTGTGTGTGTGTGTGTGTGTGTGTGTGTGTGTAGCATTTTTTCTTAATTTTGGAAGGTCACTGCCAGTTTTTTGTACAGTCGACTGCAGTGGCATTAAGATGGTTTGACATGAAACTCCCTGGATCAAAGACTATAACTGACAACAAATTTTACATGCTGTGTGCAGGGTTTTGGGTTTTAGCATTATTTTGTAGTATTTGTCTTTTTTATATGAATTGCTTTGTGTTTTATTAAGTGTATCTCTTTTAGTGGCAATCCCACAGAGGATCAATCACACAACTGTCTGGGTCTGCTGGTGTACAAGTATTTTATCCTCTTTCAGCTTATGGTTGTAGTTTTACAGCATGCATACAGCAATTCTCTTTGAAACGTTCTCAAAATGTGAAGTGAACACTACAAGTGCAAGTGTAGCATTAAGCAGTTTAACAGATGAATATTTCCCTCAGAAGAACAGAACCATAGCACTGAATGCAGGATTGACATGCATCATGTGGACATGACCACAAGTTGAAAATTAAAGCTGCAGGCGGTGGTGAACGGGCCCTTGCACTTGTGCAACTGCCCGACTGTGTTTCTGTTCGACCATAGTGCATGTTGGGCTGTGCCTCACTCTCAACCTGAAGAGAGGTCAGGGATTCCAATGTATTGGATGCTACTTACACAATAAAGCTTCTAGGAGGACTATATCGCACACTGGAATTACTCGTCAATTGCTGTGTCTATAGTGTGGTTCTGGAGAACATCTACTAATTTATGCCATCTTGCTATTTATCTTGCATCTAGAACATATGTGAGTTTGATGTTTGTTGGGTGATGATTGTTACAACAGGCTGACTTCCTGTTGCAAGCAAATAGTTAGTCATATTGACCTGTAGGTCACTATATTCTGGGACTGATTCTAGGAAACAAGTTTGGTGAAGACCGAACAATTAATATGTGGTTTAAAGCAATTTCCAATGGTCATGATGTTCAACTAAAGCTCAAACCTTCGATAACTTTGGATCTGTAAGGTATCAACAGTGAACTGTTATCAGTTTAAGGTATGGGTCCAGCACACTTTTTGTACGTTTTGGTGGGTTTCATATGGCTACCAAGTTTTGTGCATAAGGTCAAATATAGGTTAATCTGTCAAGATTTTGGTTGGGGGATGCTATTCACCATGTCCCTGTAAATTAATTGAAATGTTTTACAACTTGTGACCTGTGTGTTGTTTCTAGGGCTGCCATATTTTGATAATTGATTAATCACCGATTATTGAATATAAAATGTTTTAATTAAATGTTAAACATACTGCTTATCGCACCAGCATGAAGCTGCTTTTATAAAACCATCATTAGTTTTCACCTTGAAGGTATATGCTAACTAAACATAAAGACAATTAAAAAGATAGTTCATTAAACCCTTAACGTTTACAGCTATATGAGTAAATAGTGAGTTAGTTCTCTGTTTACACTAATATTAGCAGCAAACTAGCCAGTTAGCTTACAGAGATGACGGCCCCTCTAAATGGTTGTCACAAGTAGAGTTGTCACAATACCAAAATGAGTAACCATGATTATGTATTATCGTGATACTGCTGCCTTTTTTTTATTATTATTTTAATTAACTGCAGTTTATTTGTACAAGTTATAAATATTTATTAATTACTTGGCATTGTTCAGCAGATGCACTGCGGATGGAAAAAAACAGTTCGCCATGTGATTGGTCCTCCCCAGAGGGGAGTCTGTTAAATTGTCCGTGTCCAGGGTGAGATGGAGCGGCCACAATCTTGGCTGCACGCTTTAGAGTCCTGGAAGTGTACAGCTCGTCGAGAGACCTCAGACTGCATCCAATCACCTTCTCTGCAGAGCGAATGACACGCTGCAGTCTGCCCTTGTCCTTAGCAGAGGCTGCAGCATACCAGGTGGTGATGGAGTTGGTGATAATGGACTCAATGATGGCATTGTAGAAGTGAACCATCTTTGTCTTTGGCAGGTTGAACTTCTTCAGCTGCCGCCCCTGCTGTGCTTTTTTAATTAGGGCACTGATGTTCAGCCCAGATCTGAGGTCCTGGGAGATGATGGTGCCCAGGAAATGGAAGGTGTCCACAGTGTTGACTGTAGAGTCACACATGATGATGGGGACGAATGGGGCTGTGTTCTTCCTGTAGTCCACGATCATCTCCACTGTCTTGGAGGCGTTCAGCTCCAGGTTGTTGCAGCTGCACCAAGTCACCAAGCGGTCAATCTCCAATCTGTATGCGCTCTCATCTCCACCTGAGATGAGCCCGATGAGGGTGGTGTCATCTGCACATTTCAGGAGCTTGACAGACTCGTGACTGGAGGTGCAGCTCAGGGAGAAGAGCAGAGGAGAGAGGACACAGCCTTGAAGGAAACCCATGCTGATGGTACGGGAGGCTGAGATGTGTTTTCCCAGCCTCACATGCTGCAGCTATGTAGTTTGGTTGCAGTAGTTGCCATGTGAGTTTGTTTACAAGGGAGTAGCATGCATTGAGAAACCAGAAGGATTGTAGAGCCGGCCGCTGTGTAGCGGAAACTGGCACGGTGTCATGTACAATTTCTAGTATAGTAGGAAGCATTTGGCACTGTGGGTACCGTGGGTATCGTGCAACTCTAGTTATAGTATCAGGTGCTTGTGTATCGTAATTGTGTTGCTGTGGAAGGCAAGTTCTGTCTTGCAGATATTGCATTGCACACTTTTCTCTTTTGTTTTCTTAAAATGCTCCCACACTTTTGAGCTCTGTTGCCACCGGGTAGCCATGATACCAGCCATGATATAACTTCCGGTGACATCATGGCTGACCCCGATTACCACTACTGCGCATGTGTGTCAAGGACAGAAAGGCAGACGCGGCAGAGGAAGGTGCCCCAGCAGTTTAGAGAGAAAAACAAAGATAAAGAGAGAAAATAATAAAGAAATTCAGTCAATGTCCAACATTTTATGGACGAAACGGTATTTCAAAACCTCAGCCCTTGAAGATTAAGTTCATTTTATTTAATTTTATTTTCTATATAGCGCCAGATCCCAACAGAAGTCATTTAAGGTTACTTTTCCTATAGAACAGGCCTATTCTTTGTTCTTTTATTAAACAAACTAAATAACCATGTTATCTATCTTATTTACACAGAGGCTTGTCATTTACTTGTCTACATGCTTGTTCGTTTACAGTTCTTCTCTGCTTTCTGTATCGTGCAAGTGGAGTTTTGCCCTGATGCGCATACACATGTGCACGCACACACCATAAATTGTTCAGGTTATGCCACTGGTGAATAATTCAGAGGGATTGTTCAGGCTGATTGGTGGATTCATTATTGGTGTTATAAAAACTTACCAGTCAATAGACTTCATTTAAATACGGTCTGTGATTGATTGTGCATTTTGGATTGTACTCAAAAGCTTGTTTGTTGAGTTGGTACATAGAAACAAACAAACTTATACCTAGGTATATAAAAAATAATGACCGTTATTTCCAGACTATAAGCCGCTATTTTTGTCACTTGCTTTGGACCCTGTGGCTTATACAATGGTGTGGTCACCAGGGGCGCACAATCATGGAAGCCGAAGAGCGAGACAGACAGTTAGCCGCAGGTAACGAGAGCAAAACAAACCAAGTGATTCCAAATTCAGTACGAGAGCTGCTTTTAAGTTAAAGGTGATCGATCTGGCTGACTTTTCTGGTATAGTAGGCTGGTTATTTTGAAACAGTAAATGGCCGTGTTACTGCACCTTTACTGCTGTGTTGACTGTCTTCGAAAAAGATGCTGGTAATTTTGTTGAGCAGTCAGGTTACTGCACTCCATGTTACAGGCATGTACTTTTAAAAACAAATTTTTATTTTTATTTTATTTAACCTTTATTTAACCAGGAAAAGTCCCATTGAGTTACAGTAACTTCTCCCAGGGAGTCCTGGCCAAGACTGGCGGCAAAAAGTTACAAAAAACAAACAAAAACAACAAGAATATGTACAAAGACAGGACGAAGGTTCCATGTTACACCACAAATCTCTGTACATACATTAAACATACTAAAACACAAACAAGACATTGCACTTGACTTAAGCTAATACAGACGTATACAGACATCGTTTAAGGGCACTTAGTTAAAAACAGTTACACTGTTCTGTAAGAGTTGACTTTAACAGGTTTTTAAAAATATTGAAAAGTGGAAGTGATTCTAAATTTAGGGTGTTTTGAAGTTAATTCCAGACTTTTGGTGCATAACATGAGAAAGCTGTTTTTCCAAGTTCTGTTCTTGTTGATGGAGTAACCAGTAATATCTTTTCTGATGACCTTGTCCTATAAACACTGTTATGGTATGAAAATAAATCTAAAATGTAGGCGGGTAGTTTACCCATTAGAGCTTTGGCAGTGAAAATCAATAGATGAAATTTTCTTCTAAGGGAGAGGGAAGACGATTGTACAGTTTCGTACAGAATGCAGTGGTGAGTCCTGGCTGCTGCACCTGTAATGAAACGCAAGGCTGAGTGGTACAATACATCTTGTTTTTTTAATAAAGATGAAGAGGAGTGCATATAAATTAGGTCACCGTAATCCAACACTGATAAGAATGTGCTCTGCACCAACCTTTTCCTTGCTGAATAAGGAAAACACTTCTTTAATCTAAAATAAAAACCTAACTTGGGTCTGAGTTTTTTTAAAAGGCTCTCAATATGTACCCTAAAAGACAATTTCTCATCAAGCCAAATACCTATTTGTAGGAAGTTACTCTCTCTATTGGAGTACCATTTTGTGTTAAAATAGTAAAATCTATAGGAAAATGTGAACGTGTAAAAAACATTGATTTTGTTTTTTGAGCATTTAATATCAATTTTAACCCTAAAAGAGATTTTTGTACCTGACCAAAGGCAGACTGTAAATTATGAATTGCTTCTTTCAGTGACTTAGCACAAGTGTACAAGATAGTGTCATCTGCATAAAGATGAGCTTTAGCTTGGTTCAAATTCATACCTAAGTTATTTATATAAATAGAAAATAAAATAGGACCCAACCCTGATCCTTGAGGGACACCCATTTTTACTTCTAGCAAGGATGAGGTACAGTCATCTAGTGCCACACATTGGGATCTTTCACTCAGGTAATTAGAAAACCAATTTAACACAGTGCTGCCTATACCTATGCTTTGCAATCTTTGCAGAAGGAGATGATGGTCAACGGTGTCAAATGCTTTAGATAAGTCAATGAATAGAGCAGCACAAGAATTAAAGTTAGCCATTTAATGTTATTGCCTTGTCAAGTGTTGTAAGCATTGTTTTTTGTTATACTGCACTACTACAGTACTATGACTGTAGGAAGTGTGCTAGGAGCGCACCGTTGTATTATTTGTGGACTGCATGAATGTTGTTTGTAATGTCAAGGATGTGGAAGTTTGATGAATTGATTGTTTGAGTGATTGACAGATTTATTGTGTTTCTCAAATGTAAATAAATGGGACGCTTTATTTCTTTTTGCTTTTTGCATTTCTGTCCCAACAATGACCTCCGTGGTAGAAGAAACCCTTACGGTAATTAAACATTAAAACACCAGCGGTTTATAGTCGGGTACGGCTTATATATGGAACAATCTCTATTTTTCCCAAAATTATCTGGTGCGGCTTATATTCAGGTGTGCCTTTATATTTTGGAAATTACGGTAGTCAATACACATGTTTACATTTCATAGCTGAGTTCAGCAGTTCACAAACTGTATTACATGAATTCATTTATTTGAAAACATGGAACATGTTGGACATCAATCCAAAAACAGCACATATCTAGGCTCAACAACACTGAAGCTGTGCACCAAACTAAACATGATTCACATGGATTCAGTGATAATCACAGATACAGATGTGAAGATGACCGCTAAGTAGTCATCAGGTGGGTACAGTTTTAAGTTTACCTAAATGCTTCAACACCGGATTACTGACAGAAAAGAATGTGTGCCTAGACCCCCTGAAAGTATATTTTATTATCTCTAATTGTATGAATTGTGTCAGGTCACTAAATCACAAGGACACTTTGTGTGGACTGTGGGATTTCCAATGCAATAATATTCTTCTGTGTGCAACTAACATTGTAAAAGCAATTATATTTTCATAACTTTTCTTCAGTGTTTTATGTCTGTCATTTACTCTTAGAAGAGCAGTCTTCCAAGTGTCCTGTTTCAAGTTATCTCTCAGCTCACTCACCCAGTCTGCTCTGATCTTTGCCAGTGTCATGTTTTTAAAAGAGGTTATACAGTCACCAATTCATGAAATAAGTCTTTGAATAAGTACTTTCCATTTCTTCAGGGGGGCGGCACAGAACTAAACGGGTATAGAAAATGACTGACTGACTGACATTTTTTCAGGTCTAATTTGGCTTTCTCCAATAGCGGACAAAAGTTTTCTTGGTAAAGATGTTGCATGCCTCTTGTAATATTAATGAGCTTTAAAGCCATTTTTAGACATTTTGAACAGTAGAGCACCATCCTGTATTTGAAGAGCCAAATCATTAATGGGATAATACTCACTTTTACTGAAGTTAAATTTGTACCCAGAGAAATCACCAAATCTCCTCAGGGTGTGGATAATATGGGGAGCACATGAAACAGCAGCAAATACATTCATTAATAAATCATCTGCGTAAAGAGATACTCTGTGCTCTCTTCCCCCTCTATGAATCCCAGTAATTGATGGTGATGCTTTAAGTGTAATCGACAAGAGCTCTATGGCCAAGGCAAATACCAATGGACTGATAGGGCAGCACTGACGGGACAGCTGGAAATATTGTGAACATTTACCAGTCGTGGTTACATAGGCTTTGGGTGAGGTATACAAAAGTTTAATCCATGAAATAAAATTAGGGCCATATCCAAATTTCTTTAAACAAGCAAATAAGTATCCCCATTAGAAATTTCTGTAAGACCTTATCAACATCTGGAATCCTTCTCCCCAGTAGATCTTCTCGAGCTCTCTTCAACAATTACAGCATCTAAACCATCAACCTGTTTTCTAGATCCAATCCCAGCTAAATTGCTTAAAGAAGTTTTCCATTAATTAACACATTTCTTTTATTTCCAAAATTCTAGAAAAAGTTGTTGCTAATCAGTTGTGTGACCACTTAAGCAGGAATGGTCTGTTTGAAGAGTTTCAGTCAGGTTTCAGAGTTCATCATAGTACAGTAACGGCTCTGGTTCAAATTTCCAATGATCTCCTCATGGCTTCAGACAGTGGACTTGCCTCTATACTTGTTGTGCTAGATCTTAGTGCTGCATTTGACACTATTTTTTTTTGGAACTTTTTATTTAGACATTTTGAACATTTTGAACAAAACATTTCCTGACATATTATTTGAGACTCTACAATAAAATGAGATAAATTAAGAGTACAACGTATACATTCATGTTCACAAACATCTATAAGTAGTTTAAAGTAAAGGGGTACAGGTAGCAGAGCACTTATCCAAAGATGGTAGCTGAGCAGGATTTTTAACAAAGAGTCGCCATCATATCATCCCATCTATTGTACACCCAGATATCTTGAAATACAAGTCCATCTTTGCATGAAGGTGTCCATTGTGAGCTGCCGACTAGCCGTCATTTGTTCCATCATATATACACTTTTCAGTCTCTGGGTCCATTGATCTATGGTTGGTGGTTTTACTTCTCTCCAGTTCATAGTAATCATTTTCTTTGCTACTAGTAATAGAATCTTCAGTATATATCGTTGGTCTGTATTATATATACCTCTGGGTATGGCTCCCAACAAGAACAACTTTGGTTCTAGAGTAACATCTATCCCCAAAATAGTATTGATTTCTTTTTTAATGTCATCCCAGAATTTTTGAAGTACTGGACAGTCCCAAAAGATGTGCGAAGTGTCACCAATATTTCCACACTTCCGCCAGCAAAGTGCCACATTAGGGTTGTTCTTATATGAGGAGATAGTAAGGGGAGTATTAAAAAATCTGATCTTTACCTTCCAGTCAAATTCTTTCCATAATTGACTACTTAGTCCCTTATGGCAGTCCATCCATATATCCTCCCATGTTGAGTCTTCAATTATAACGTTCATTTCTAATTCCCATTTTTCTTTGATATATTCTGTGTTTTGTGAGGTGTCCATTACTAGCCTTTTATATATATTAGATAAGTGCTTTTTTGTTGGGAAGTGCTTCTCCAGAACACTAATACAGTATTCTTCGATTTCATTTGGGTTTTTACTGACCATTTCTTTTTCTTTATGATTTGTAACATAGTGTCTTATCTGGAGGTATCTGTACAGATCCTTTGATGGGAGGTTAAATTGTTCTTGAAGTTGAGAAAATGATTTAAAGTCTGTTCCATTGAAAAGTTGATTGATTGTACAGAGGCCTTTGTTGGCCCATTTTCTAAACCCACTGTCCCCTAGGGAGGGGGGGAACTCTATATTTCCTACTATCAACATGGCTCTTGAGATCGACTCTGGTCCCTGGAGTATTTTTTTTATTGTTGACCAGATTTTTAAGGTGTGTTTTATCCATTCGTTCTTTATTTTAATCTTGTTGACTGACTTTATATCCATAAATGGTAGCACTGATAAGGAGACGCCTTTAGTGGAGTCCTGCTCTATCTTAGTCCATATTACCTCCGGATCATTTTCAAGCCATGCCACTATTGCTTTTATTTGTGCAGCCCAGTAATAGATTTTGAGATTTGGCAGACCTAAACCTCCCTTGTCTTTGGGTAATTGTAGGGTTTTTAATCTTACCCTTGGTCTCTTCTTTTGCCATATAAATGTTGAGATTAGTCTATCTAACATTTTAAGAATGGAAGCGGGTACTCTGATAGGGAGAGATTGAAACAAAAAGAGAAGTCTAGGTAGTAGGTTCATTTTTACCGTCTCTATTCTACCAAGTAATGACGGGTAGGACCTCCCAACGTGTCATATCATTTTTCATTTGTTTAAGTAATTTGTTATAGTTTGCCTCAAACAGTTTGGTGGGGGTAGGTGTAATAATTATTCCTAGATATCTAAATCCTTGTTTGGACCAGCGAAAAGAGACACGGTTATTTAGTTGTGTAGGCCAGGTACCTGAAATCATCATGGCTTCTGATTTACTTTCATTAATTTTATATCCAGACACTGATCCATATTCCTGTAGGCGAGTTATAAGTGTAGGGATAGAGGAAAGTGGATTTTTTACAAAGAGCAAAATATCGTCTGCGAACAGAGCTATCTTATGAATTGAACCTCCTTCATCTGTTATCCCTTGAATTTCTGCATTTTGCCGTATTGCTTCTGCCAGGGGTTCAATACTAAGAGCAAATAATATAGGTGACAATGAGTCTCCCTGTCTCACCCCTCGTTCTATATTAAAGAAATCAGAACAATGACCATTGACTCTGACCTTGGACTTGGGTTCTTTATATAATAGGTTTATCCATGCCACAAATTCCTTCCCAAAGCCCATTTCCATCCATTTGACACTATTGATCATAATATTTTACTACAGAGACTTGAAAGTGAGATCCAGATTAAAGGAACTGCATTAGACTGGTTTGAATCGTATCTGTCTGACAGATTCCAGTTTGTTCATGTCAACAGTGATTCCTCTACCTGTACAAAAGCAAGTTACAGGGTAACTGTGCTAGGACCAATACTCTTCACATTGTACATGTTGCCATTAGGCAAGATTATTAGAAAACATGCCATAAACTGCCATTGTTATGCAGATGACAACCAGCTATATTTATCCATGAAACCAGATTGTGACGAAGAGCGCTTCGTCCCTTGACTTTGTACATATCAGAATCAGAATCAGAATCAGAATCAGAATCACCTTTATTCGCCAAGTATGTGCACATACAAGGAATTTGACTCCGGTAACTTTACTCTCTAGTACAGTAATAAGAATAAAAACACAATAAAATAAAATAAATCTAAATCTCAATCTGTACATATTAACTATAGGATAATATATACACCGGGGGTTATTGTACAGTGAATATTTACAAGGCAGAGTCATTGTTCATGTTCATCTATTGTTCATGTGGGTGGGCTTGCACTCTGTGACTGCTCAGAGTTCATCAGAGCCACAGCCCGGGGAAAGAAACTGTCCTTGTGCCGGGTGGTTTTGGCGTATAGTGCTCTGTAGCGCCGGCCTGAGGGGAGGAGTCTAAACAGTTTGTGACCAGGGTGTGAGGGGTCTGTGGAGATTTTCCTGGCCCGCTTCCTGACCCGGGACTGGTACAGGTCCTGGATGGAGGGAAGATTGGTACCAATGATCCTCTCTGCAGACCTGACTGTTCTCTGCAGTCTGTCCCTGTCCTGCCTGGTGGAGGATCCAAACCAGACAGTGATGGACGTGGTCAGGACAGACTGGATTATTGCGGTGTAGAAGATGATCAGCAGCTCCTGAGGCAGGTTGAACTTTCTGAGCTGGCGCAGAAAGTACAGCCTCTGCTGGGCCTTCTTCCTCACAGAGTCAATGTGGGCGGTCCACTTCAGGTCCCGTGAAATTGTGGACCCTAGGAACCTGAAAGACTCCACTGTTGGGACTGTCCTGTTGAGGATTGTGAGAGGAGAGGGTGATGGGGGTCTCTTCCTGAAGTCCACTGTCATCTCCACAGTTTTGAGCGGGTTTAGCTCCAGGTGGTTCTGACTACACCAGAGGACTAGCTGTTCCACTTCCCTTCTGTAAGCAGACTCGTCTCCATCCCGGACGAGTCCAATGACGGTGGTGTCGTCTGCAAACTTCAGGAGTTTCACAGAAGGGTCCCTTGAGGTGCAGTCAGTGGTGTAAAGGGAGAAGAGCAGTGGGGAGAGAACACATCCTTGGGGGGCGCCAGTGCTGAGGGACCGGGTACTGGAAGTGAAGTTTCCCAGTTTCACCTGCTGCCTCCTGTCAGTCAGGAAACTGGTAATCCACTGACAGGTGGAGGGGGGCACGGTGAGCTGGGACAGTTTATGGTGAAGGAGCTCCGGGACGATGGTGTTGAACGCCGAGCTGAAGTCCACAAATAGGACCCGTGCGTAGGTCCCTGCAGAATCTAGGTGGTCCAGGATGTAGTGGAGAGCCATGTTGATTGCATCATCCACTGACCGGTTTGCTCTGTAGGCAAACTGCAGGGGGTCTAGCAGGGGATCCGTGATGTCCTTCAGATGGGCCAGCACCAGTCGTTCAAAGGATTTCATGACTACAGATGTCAGGGCGACTGGTCTGTAGTCGTTTAATCCTGTGACAGGGGACACATGGGAACACATGCACTTTAATAATTGCACAAGCACTTTAATAGGAGCAACAGCACTTTATTGGAAATTTGCACAGGCATTTTATCACATTGCGTTTTTGCACATTGTTACGGCTGTAGTGAGCACAATGGAGTGTATTGGTCTCCATGTTGTCCCTTTTGTGGCCTTGGATTGGCTGGCGGGTGCTGTGTGGGCCACGCAGCTCCACCTGGAAAAGAGGGACATGGAGAGTAAGATACGCAGCCATGTTTTAATTGAGAAAACAATGAGCAAGAGCTAAGCTAAAAATTTGATGATAAATGTAAAGTATATGTGTGCTCTTTAGGTGTTTAGATGCAATGTGGAATAAGGTGTATTTTGGTACTCACCAGTCTCTTTGTCTTCAGGGTGTTCGGGCAAAAGGCTTCCCCAGTCAACGGACCCTGTGTTTTAAAGTTCCGGGGGTAACCAAGTACAAATTGATGTGTTAATACTGTATGTGAGCAGGCAGTGGATCCCTGTCAGTGAAATCTCCCGAAGTCGTTAGCTGGAACACAGTATAAATAGGCGCCATTTTAACAGCTTGAGTGTTGCTGGTCTGATGCTGGGGAGGTCTCATGTGCTCTGATTATGGATGAATAAAAATCGTCATCGGTTTCACACGCCAAGCCTGCCTTTTGGTCGTATTTTTTTTGCTGTATCATCCAGCCGCAATTGTGGTCCATCTTACACAGATGAAATAAATAATCAGCTGGTTAAACTTAAAGTATGCCTTAAAGACACAAAGGCTTGGATGACCTGTAATTTCCTACTCTTAACCTCAGGACCGAATACAATAACTTCTGTTTTGTCTAAGCATCTCAGAGATTTATTATCTAATCACATGGTTTCTTTGGATGGCATTACCTTGGCCTCCAGTACTACTGTGAAAAACATTGGTGGTATATTTGACAAGGATATGTCCTTTACAAGTCACATAAAGCAAGTAACCAGGACTGCCTTCTTTCGTCGTAATATCGTCATTCAGTAATACACATGGCAAGATGTTACAATCCCTTGTGCCAAAATCCCAGTCAAAACACGTTTAGAGGCCCTGTTCGACTAAGAGGCCCTACCAAACCTACAGTCATGTGATATGGCAATTAACCTATATTCAACATAAACTAAGTGAAAGCTGCTGGCTTGTAATCCGACTGAGCAGCAGAGGATACTTCAAACAGAATTAGGAACATTGTGTCTCAGAGTGATGCTGAAAAACTAGTTCATACATTTTTGTTGTCCAGACTGGATTACTGTAATTCATTACTGCCTGGCTGTCCAAATAGCTCTTTAAAAAGCCTCCAATTGATTCAAAATGCCGCAGCCAGAGCATTGACTTGAATTGGCAAGAGAAATCATATTACTCCAGTTTTAGCTTCTCTTCATTGGCTCCCCTTAAAGTCTAGTCTAGTCTTGTGGTTCCTAGAATGGGAGGTAGAGCTTTCAGCTATCAAGCTTCTCTCCTGTGGAACCAGCTCCCGGTTTGGGTTCGGGAGGCACACATTGTCTCTATTCTTAAGGTCAGGCTTAAGACTTTGCTTTTTGATCAAGTTTATAGTTAGGGCTGGACTAAACCATCCCTTAGTTATGCTGCTATAGGCCTAGGCTGCTGGGGGACGATGCACCAAACCCATGCCCTCCTTTTTTTTTTCTCTCTCTCCTCTCTCGCATCCTCCACTTTCTTTTCTCTGGCACAGAGCTCTTGCCCTCGAATTTCTTATCTACTCCTAGTAATATAATTCTGTGCTATTACTACGTATATAGAATGTATAGTCTTCATGGAATCCTGCAGTTATCCACTCCTACCTGAATGAACAATTACCCAACCTGCCTATGATTCCTCTTATATTTTCAAACTGTCATGTAACATCATCAGTTTGTATCATAAGAGTCCACATGTACGCTTTAGTTAGATATGTATATCTATGACAGATGTATGCTTCTCTTGCTGTCTTGCTCTTCTCTCTTTCTTCTGTCTGTACCCGGCTGGCCTTAGGCGGGTCCCTCCATATGTGCTGGGTTCTGCTCAAGGTTTCTTCCTGTTAAAAGGGAGTTTAAAAGGGTTTTTTTGTAAAGCGTCTTGAGGCGATTTGTATTGTTATTGATGCTATATAAATAAAATTGAAGTGAATTCTTCCCTATCAAATGCTTTTTCTGCGTCCACCGTGACAACCACCTCAGGTACCGTGCTAGGCACAGAAAAGTGGATAAGATGTAGGAGCCGACATATATTTGTAAATAAATAACGGCCTAAAATAAAACCAGTTTGGTCAGCAGAAATTACCTTGTGCATCGTGGTTTCTAGACATAGGGCAAAGGCTGTGGCCAAGATCTTCACATCAAAGGAGGGACATGGGATGACATGAGTCACACTCTGTGCTATCTTTGTCTGGCTTCAGCAGTAGAGTAACTGATGCTTCAGTTAATGTCTGCGGGAGTGACCCATGGGACAAAGTCATTAAACATATCAAGCAAAATTGTTAATAGTTTATCAGAGAACTTTTTAAAGAATTCTATGGAATACACATCAGGGCCTGTCATTTTGGGTGTCCTTCCACAAGCTTCTTGCAATACTCTTCTGAAATTCTGGTCCATTCCTCCTGACAGAACTTGTGTAACTGAGTCAGGGTTGTAGGCCACCTCGCTCGCACACGGGAGTAGGGCCTCGTGTCATAGGCACTCGGCACTAATAAAACTGCAAAGAAACACGCAGAAGATCAAGAGTGGCCTCGTGCCATAGGCAAACTTCGTTTGCATGGATCCCTAATTAATATTAACACATTGCTGAATGTGATCCTCTCATTGAAATTGCTGACTGTAAGAACCCACTTTACGCTTTAGAGCTTCTGTGTGTGCAATCAGTCCAGCAAACTGGAACTCCAGTGTTAACACATTGCTGAATGTGATCCTCTCATTGAAATTGCTGACTGTAAGAACCCACTTTACGCTTTAGAGCTTCTGTGTGTGCAATCAGTCCAGCAAACTGGAACTCCAGTGGAAGGAGTGCTGAGGTAAGCAACAGTTCTTTAAGGTGACTATGGTAAGGACAAAAAAAAAGCTTTTAATAAGAATAATACTATGGACTCATGATCCTGTCATAATCTTCACCCTTTCAAAATGTTTTCATGGGTTGAAACTCAATGTTCAGCCCCTTGAAATCTAATAAAGTTTTGCAAATCTGAAAAAAAATCTCTGTAAATATTATTTCATATTACAAATTTCCTTCTTCATAATAATAAAGAGCTTTCCTTCTTTTTACAGATGTTCTCTTGGTGGGGTTTCAAAAATGATGCACAAATGTGTGTAGAAGATGTGAAAGCTTGAAACTTCAGTTTTAAAAAGGATTGAATTTTATTCAGAAACAGTGTATTTGCACTTGTATTGCTTTGTTGTTTTACTTTACAACTCCCCAACATTCATTTGATCACAGCCTTTCAAGCTTTAATAATAATAATAATAATAATACATTTTATTTGGAGGCGCCTTTCAGGACACCCAAGGTCACCTTACAAAAAAAGGGCATAAAAGATCATTAATAAAGTAAAAGCACACAACAAACATCAAGATAAAAGCGATAGAAACGGGTACAGGGTGTATGATTATAGTGAGTATGCCAGTTTGAACAGGTGAGTTTTAAGTTGGGTTTTGAAGGTTGTGATGGAGTCAGATTGTCTTATGTGTGGGGGGAGAGAATTCCAGAGTTTGGGTGCGGAGCAACTGAAGGCTCGGGCACCCATAGTGCTGAGGCGTGGTGTGGGGGTGACTAACAGTCCTGCAGAAGTTGAACGGAGGGAACGGGAGGGGGTGTATTCCTGGAGAAGGTCGCGGAGGTAAGTGGGGGCTTGATTGTGGAGAGCTTTGTAGGTGAGGAGAAGATTTTTGTAGTCTATGCGGTATTGAACCGGGAGCCAGTGAAGTTACTACCCTCAGGGAGGAGATACCAGTGCACCAAGGCCAGCACCAACAGACTGAAAAACAGTTTTCTCCCCCAGGCTATAAGACTGCTCAACAAGTCCACACAATAAAAGAACTCTCGCTGTGACATTACAGCTTGTATACCGTCCTGAGTTTTTAACTTTTTTAACTAGTTTCTAATCTAGTTGCTTTTATCTCAGATAAGTTCAGCTTTTAATATGTATTGTGTTTTATCATTATTTATTTTATTTATCATGGAGCATCACCCCAACTAAAGTTTTTCACGGTGTATGTACTTGTACATTATCTTGTGACAATAAAGCATCTTGATCTTGATCTTGATCTTGAAGTTGGATGAGAACAGGGGTGATGTGGTCGGATGATTTGGTGCGGGTGATGATCCGGGCAGCTGAGTTTTGTATGATCTGGAGTCTGTTGATGAGTTTGTTGGGGAGTCCGGTGAGAAGGCCGTTGCAGTAGTCCATGCGTGATGTGACAAAAGAGTGGACCAGGATTTCAGTGCTGGATTGGGTCAGTGATGGGCGGAGCCTGGAGATGTTGCGGAGGTGGAAGAATGCAGTCCGGGTGATGTTTTGAATATGGGGTGCAAATGAGAGGGTGTTGTCCAGTATGACGCCGAGGCTCTTGACTTGGGGGGAGAAGGGTACAGGGAATCCGTCAATGATGATGGATGTTGCTGGGGTGTGATGTGATTTGGCTAGGGTGGATTTGGAGCCGATGAGCAGGGCTTCGGTCTTGTCGCCGTTAAGTTTTAAAAAGTTTCTGCTCATCCAGCTCCGGATGTCTTCCAGGCAGGTGATGAGGGAGGTGGGAGGGATAGCAGCGGTGGGTTTGGAGGAGATGTAGACCTGTGTGTCATCAGCGTAACAGTGAAAATGGACCCCATAGTGACGGAGGAGTGTGCCCAGGGGGAGGAGGTAGATGGTGAACAGGAGTGGACCTAAGACTGACCCCTGGGGGACACCCAGTGTAACACCCGAACACCCAGACTTGTGGTTGCTTAGCTGGACGAATTGTTGACGGTCGGTGAGGTAGGAGGTGAACCAGGACAGTGCAGCACCGGTGATCCCAATGCCAGCCAGGCGGTCCAGGAGCAGATGGTGAGAGATGGTGTCGAATGCTGCGCTGAGATCAAGGAGAATGAGAATGGTGAGTAGTCCGGAGTCAGCTGCACGGAGGAGGTCGTTGGTGATTTTGACGAGGGCTGTTTCGGTGCTATGTTTTGGACGGAAGCCGGATTGGAAGGGTTCGTGGAGATTGTTTATGTCAAGGTGGGACTGTAGTTGTGCGGCGACCACCCTTTCAAGTGTTTTAGAAATGAAGGGGAGGTTGGAGATGGGCCGGTAATGGTTTAGGACAGCTGGGTCAGCACCGGGTTTTTTCAGGATTGGTGTGATGGCAGCCAGTTTGAGAATGGGGGGTACCGTACCGGTAGTGAGGGAGGAGTTAATTATGTTGGTGATCATGGGGGAGATGGATGGCAGACATGCTTTGACAAGGGAAGTGGGAAGAGGGTCGAGCTGACAGGTGGTGGATTTGGCTTTATGGATGAGTTCCATAATGGTGTGTTCTGATACTGGGGTGAAGTCAGAGAGGGAGCTGATGAGAGGCTGGCCAGTGGTGATCATCCAGGGTGGGTCGTCAGAGGGAGTGCAAGATGAGGTCAGTTGTTGGTGAATGGTGTTGATCTTGGAGTTGAAGAAGTCCAGAAAGGCAGTGCACTGATTGGTGGAAATGTCTGGAGAAAGGGTTTTAGGAGGCTGAAGTAGTTTGCTGACTGTTGAGAAAAGGACTCTATTGTTACCTGTACCGGTGTTGATGAGGTTGGAGTAGTATGAGGATTTGGCAGTGGTGAGGGAGTTCTTGTAGTGATGGAGGTGATCTGAGTACATCTGGCGGTGTACAGTGAGTCCAGTTTTTTTGAAGAGTCGCTCCAGTCGACGACCAGTGGCTTTGAGCTGGCGGAGCTCAGGGGTGAACCAGGGGGCGGTGTGCGTGAATGAGACTGAGCGGGTTTTCAGGGGGGCCAGGGTGGTGAGGGAGGAGGAGAGGCAATTATTGTAATGAGTCACCAGGTCAGTCAGGGAGGATGCTGGGGGGGGGGGCTGGGGTAGGAGCTGATCAAGGTGGAGAGGTCTGTGGTGTTAATATGTTTGATATTTCTGAAGGAGATGGTCCGTAGTTCCTTTGCTTTGTGTAGTTGGGTGTGAATGTCAAAAAGTACAGCTTTGTGGTCAGAGATGGGGAAATCAGTGACCTCAAGGTTACTGGGGGTGGTGTCAGTGCAGCAGATTAAGTCCAGTATGTGACCTTTGTTGTGGGTTGGGAGGTTGACATGTTGTGTGATACCAAGACAGTCCAGGAGTGATGTGAAGTCATGAGCGAATGTACAAGATGGATTGTCAATGTGGTCAGGCGATTGAGAATTTGACCCCAAAGCGATTTAGACATATAAAACACATAACAATGTGCCTGCTAAACCTAATGGTCTTTTTTATGTTAGCAACAAATAAACCTGAAGTACCTGACACAAAAAGTTGGGAAATATTTTGAATTACAGTCCTTTTCCTTGAGATATAAATGGCTGGGGTCAAATCGACCCCAAGGATAATAGATGTCTGAAAATTTGAGGGTAACAGGAGGGTTAAGGAAGATCAATGCACAGGGATCTGTGTTGAAGTGTTCTGGTCTGTTTGTCTTGGTAGCCTTTATATCTTGCATGCATGTTTAGAAAATAGGCTACTGTGCACTTTGCAGGAGAGTTAATTTTTGGCCACAAATGCCCTGTAATGGACCATGACTGCCCAGTCAAGGACGAGGAAACACATTTATTTAAAATAACGTCGCAGTATATAGCGAGTGACATGAGCACAACATTAACACAAAGAATTGCTGGAGGAAAGTCTGTGAAAGACTGCCTTGCAATCGCAGGGTATTCGAACTCTCACCGAAAATGACCACTACCATAACAGGCAGTTATCTTCACCACAGGGCTACCGACTTCACTAACACTGAGCAAACACAGTGTAATCTAAACCAAAGCTTGTCAGGTAGAAAGGATGAATACATAATAATTAATAATAATAATAATAAGTGAATAATTAGCTTCTTACTGGTCGGGGGTTCGAACCGGCAACCCTTCAGCCACAAGCCCAAAGCGCTAATCAGTACGCCACGGCTACGGCAAATGTTTCATGCGGTTTCGTTTTATTTTAAAATAACAACAAAGCCAGCATCTGGACTGAAGAAGCTTTATTCTTAGTTATGTTGACAGATAACTATGATGAGCAGTAGGCCTACGGTGAGTTTGAGAAAACTGATTGCATTAGGAAAGATCGGTGCACAGGGAGGTCTGTGTCGGACTGCTCTGGTCTGTTTGTTTCGGTTAGCGATTGGGTGAAGGCACTTTAAATTCATTGACTGTGAAAACCAGTGGGAGGAGCTCATTATCATAGGGAAAACGCCGTCTTTAACGCCGTCTTTGTTGACACAAAACGGCGTTCTTAACGGCGTTCATGGCCGTCGTTGAACGTCGTTAAAAACGTCGTTATGTAAATAGACCAAAACGGCGTTGAAAACGCCGTTTTTTTCGGCAAAATACGGCGTATTTAACGTCGTAGTCCACAAAAACGGCGTTAAAGACGGCGTTTTGTGCAGAAAATACGGCGTTTTTAACGCCGTTTTACAATATAACACGTTAAAAAGACGCGTAATTGTGGGTACTTTGGCTTGCCATACCAACCGGTACTGTAGTCCGCGAACCGCGGCAGCGAAAAAAAAGTTTACATTGAGGTAGTTAATCCCTCGTTGTTGTTGTTTTTTTTTTTCACATCACAATCTATTGTTATAAACTGGATTGGAACCGATTTTTTTATGACGGATTTGTGGATTATTATTATTATTTTTTTCTCGCTATCGTTTTACTGCGGTAAAGCCAGCCTCCAAGCCAGCCCCCACGTTGTTTTGCGCAGAGGTGTCAAAAGTATTCACATTCTGTACTTAAGTAAAAGTATAGATACTTGTGTAAAAAAGTACTCTCGTAAAAGTAGAAGTACTGATTCAACTCCTTTACTCAAGTAAAAGTAAGAAAGTACAGGCTCTGAAATGTACTTAAGTAAAAAGTAAAACTTTTGCCAGATTTTTCCATTAACAATTCATCCGTTGATAATTTTGCAAAATGAAAAAGTTCTAGCAGAATAATCCAGACTTAACGTGACCAGATGTCCTGCATGAGCATCTGGATCATTTTTAATAATAAACTGAGGGTTATTGGGTTGTTGTTTTTAAACCGCTAGCCAGTGTTAGCTATACTATCAAAACGGTGTGTTCCCATAGCATTGCTAACGTTGTAAACTAGCTTCCAAAAAATCCTCAAAAAGCTAATGATAGCAACAGAAACCACACCATACCTGAGTTTGTTTGTTTTTTCACATTAGACCAGTAGCTAGTTCTCAAATAGTGGGGTCAGGTGGACTTTCAGTTAGTGTCTTTATTAATGCTCGAACGATAAACAAGCTTCCAGTCACTAGGTGGCAGCAGAGCTCAAACTGATCAACAGGCTGCCTGTTCAAAACAGTAGAAGAAGAAAACAGGACGCACATCGACTTTCCGTCTCGACTCCGATACATTCAATGACTCCGATGCTCTAATCATGTCCGATCATGTCACCTCTTTTACTTCTTGTCATCCGTGGAGGTTAAAAAAGTAACGGGCCTGTTTTTCAAATGTAAGGAGTAGAAAGTACAGATATTTGTGTACAAATGTAGGGAGTAAAAGTAAAAAGTCTTCAGAAAAAGAAATACTCAAGTAAAGTACAGATACCTGAAAAATCTACTTAAGTACAGTAACGAAGTATTTGTACTTCGTTACTTGACACCTCTGGTTTTGCGCTTTGTCCTTATTAGAAGCGGTACGGTAAACGCGTGCAAAACCAGCCCTTCAAAATAAAAGGATTATTTATGCAAGCTGTCAATCAGTAAACGGTGAACTAATTTAAATCTAATGAAAAATATAAATAAATAGCAACTGTGTAATAATGAATTACAATAAAAAGGCAGCTAACAATATAAATATGGATATGTGTCAAATTAATTTAGAACATTTAAATGAAATATAAATGTTAAAGAAAACTCCCTGTTTCCACGGACTAATTCCACTTTATCCTAATAGTACACACCCTCAGGATGTCACCCAGGAAATATCACGCCATTCTGGTTTGGAATTTCAAAATAAAAGCCCCTTAAATACTACATGATTTTGAAATAGAAATTAAAACAAAACTGCCTGTTTCCACAGACTCTTTCCACTTCCCCCTGATAGTAGACACCCTCAGGATGTCACCCAGGAAATATCAAGCCATTCTGATTTGGAATTTCAAAGTAAAGCACCCTTAAATTCTGTAATATTTTGCTACTGTCTACATGATTTTGGAATACCAATAAAAACAAAACTGTTTCCACAGACCAATCCCACTTTCCCATAACAGTAGACACCCCCAGAATGTCACCCAGGAAATATCAGGCCATTCTGATTTGGAATTTCAAAATAAAGGCCTCTTAAATTGTTGTATATTTTACATATTTGCCAGACCATTTCAGATTGCAATAAAAAGGAAACTGCCTGTTTCCACAGACACGTTCCACTTCCCCCTGATAGTAGACACCCTCAGGATGTCACCTAGGAAATATCAAGCCATTCTGATTTGGAATTTCAAAATAAAGCACCCTTAAATTCTGTAATATTTTGCTACTGTCTACATGAACTTGAAATACCAATAAAAAGAAATCTCCCTGTTTCCACAGACTCTTTCCACTTTCCCCTAATAGTAGACACCCCCAGAATGTCATCCAGGAAATATCCGGCCATTCTGATTTAGAATTTCAAAATAAAGGCCTCTTAAATTGTTGTATATTTTACATATTTGCCAGACCATTTCAGACTGCAATAAAAAGGAAACTGCCTGTTTCCACAGACTCTTTCCACTTTCCCCTGATAGTAGACACCCTCAGAATGTCACCCAGGAAATATCAGGCCATTCTGATTTGGAATTTCAAAATAAAAGCCCCTTAAATACTACATGATTTTGAAATAGAAATTAAAACAAAACTGCCTGTTTCCACAGACTCTTTCCAATTACCCCTGATAGTAGACACTCTCGGGATGGCACTCAGGAAATATCAAGCCATTCTGATTTGTAACTTCAAAATAAAGCACCCTTAAATTCTGTAATATTTTGCTACTGTCTACATGATTTTAAAATACCAATAAAAACAATACTGCCTGTTTCCACAGACTCTTTCCAATTCCCCCTGATAGTAGGCACTCTCAGGATGTCACCCAGGACATATCAGGCCATTGTGATTTGGAATTTCAAAATAAAGTCCTCCTAAATTGTTTTATATTTTACATATATCAGGAATTCCATAATAAAGGCCCCTTAAGGTCTTTAATATTTTGCTACTTTCTACATGAGCTTGAAATACCAATAAAAAGGAATCTGTTTGTTTCCACAGACTAATTCCACTGTTTACTGATAGTACACAACCCCAGGACATAGCAGGTTAGTCTCATGTTGAAGTCAGAGGCCTCAGCCACGCCTCTGCTTCCTGAGGACCCTAAGAACAGCAAGTGTTATAATATTGCACAAGCCACTTTTAATTTTTAACTGCACAACAATTTGTTTTGCTTCAGTCTATACATATATATTAATGATAGTATTATTTTAAAAAGAAAGAAAGATAAAGTATTCCTGAAATTAAAAAACATCAAAACAGAAGGCCAGGATCACAAGTTCGCAACAATACTGATGAAAAAGTATGCAGTTAAATACATACAGAAATCAATGCATACTGTAAAAACTTGCAAGTGTGTTAGCTCTACAGGTGAATGTGGAAGGCTGGATGGAAGAAAAAAAACATCAAGGCCAGACAAAAATAAAAAATGGCACAGTCAGGCAGGACAGGACATTTCAGCATGCTAAGGCATGGAGGATCTGCAAGGGCATAAACATAGCAGGATATTAACAGAATTTATGGATTTAGATAATTATATTTATAGATTTTGGTTTGTTAGTACACGTTAACATAAATCGTCTGGGTCTTTATTTTTTAATAATAGTACGTTATTTAAAAAAGCAATGCAAAGGATGTGCTGGGTTTGCCAAACTATTTGGTTTTGTGTTTGTGTATTTTAGTGTTTGATTTGACCAGTAATTGTGCCATGTGCTCAATGACAAAGCCTCCTGGATCTGGGCCTCCTTTGACTAACTGGATAAGTTAATCTATTTTTTTTACTTCTTAAACTCTGTCACAATGGGGATAAAGGACTGATGTCAGATTGTAAATTTTTTTTTAGCTTCTGTGGATGTTGGGATGTCAGAGTTTTGTGGCGAAAAATGTTTCCTTTAGTCTGAACAGTCATTAAACGTGAGAACAATTTGCGTAGTTATGCATCCCCTTTTATACAATAGATACCACTACTAACATAACGTTCATGATAATCTATGATTTCCCCTTGGTATTTTCTAGATCCAGTGCGACATGTGTGAGAGATGGTTCCACGAACAGTGCCGTCACAATATGCACAGCATAAAACGCAGTGGTCTGCTAAATTGAGATAATCACTGAAACCTTCAAGGAAAGGAGGAAAAACTGGTAAAAATGGCTAGCTCTATCTGGACCTAAACTGTCTACACAGAGCGTATGCTGTAGGGGGTCAAAAGCATTCATACCTGTGCGCTGGTTTGTCAGCATGGTTATGTACGTCACTAAAACACTAGGCTACACTAGATTCTGTGAATGGCAAGTGGAACTGAGTGGCCATAACTATATCGTACCGAAGCTGTCAAACTACCCACAGGCTACCCACAGTCCAAGAAGGAGCTTTGTCCTCAATAAGGTGGACATCAACATTTCTTAGCACTGCTGCTACATGTTCTCCTTCTTTCTTCTCTCTCCACTCTCGTGTCCTCCACTTTCTTTTTCTCTGGCACAGAGCTCCTGCCCTCTGAATTCCTATCTGCTACTAGTCATGCAATTCTGTGCTATTACTATGTAGAATGTTTACTGCTGCTCTCCCTTCTTCCGAGTATCTCTGGCCTGGAGTTGAGTGTTTCCTGTGGAGCGCCATACTACATCTGTTGTTGTGGTCTCATCAGCCTGCCCAGTCTCCATGACTGGGCAGGCCTGCTGTTATCCACTCCTACCTGAATGACCAATTCTCCAACCTGCCAATGATTCCCCTTATATTTTCAAACTGTCATGCAACATCATTAGTTTGTATCATAGCATCCCACTTGTATGCTTTAGTCAGATATGTGTATTTATGACAGATGTATGTTTATCTTGCTGTTCTCTTTCTCTGTCTGTACCTGGCTGGCCTTAGGCAGATGGGTCCCTCCATATGAACTGGGTTCTGCTCAAGGTTTCTTCCTGTTAAAAGGGAGTTTTTCCTTGCCACCGTCGCCTTCAGGCTTGCTCTGGGGGTTTCAGGCCGGGTCTTGTAAAACGTCTTGAGACGATTTGTATTGTTATTGACGCTATATAAATAAAACTGAATTGAATTGAATTGAATTAAAGCTACCTTAGAAGACTGAGGCACACAGACAAATAAAGATGAAATGGAATGGTTCAATATGGTTGGGATGAGATCTGAAAGACATGTTGCTTTAGATGCTGTGAATATTGAAGTTATCTCAGAACGATCTATTGGAGAGGAAGAATCCAAATATAGATTAGGTTGTACAAATGTGATGCCACTGCACCAATATCTACAACAGTTGAGACAAAGATGCTTTGATTTTCTTCTCTCTAATGCCTACAATTTTGTGGGTAAGTTGAAGAAATCATTATTATTACTGAGAACTAAAGACATAGACTGCGTTTACATGGTCTTTAGTATCACGATTTTGAGGCTTACCCTGGCTTTGAGCATATCCGGGATATGGTGTTTACATGGCACACAGAGAAACCCAGTTATTCATATCCCTGTATACATGATAAATACCAGTATCCCATTTTCCGATCACTGTATCCTATCTGCACATGCGTGTTTTACGTCTTTTTCAATGTATTCCAACGCAACCTAACTTGTTCAGCGGAGCGAGGTGGAAAACCAGCGTCACATAGCTTTTCTGCAACCGATTTGAATTTGAATGAATCAGCATTTCGGTGTTTTCTGCCATCTAAACACGTCGTTATGTTTAGTTCTTTCATTACTTTAAGAAAAAATTCAGTCTCTTCGGCAGCTCTGTGAGAGTTATTTGTACATTTTATGAGCAAATGTGGAGGAAAAGGGGTTAAGTAAGATGTGTATATTAAATTTTGAATTGGCCACTATACACAGAACGTTTTCATGACATAAGAGCCGCTAATACAATCTGTAAACAACACCCCTCAGGCTAGTAACGGGAAGTGATGCAATACACTTATCTGTAATTTAAATTATTGAGAAAAAGGTACAAATCAATGCAAAAAAATTATTATTGACTTCCAGTTAGGACATGGCGTAGGCAAGTCGCAGGAAAACCCGGCTCCTCCAGACCCGCGACAAAAATAACAGCTAACAGCTAAACAAGACGAAATGAAGACCGGCCAGAAGCAGCTAACGTTAACGTAACCCAGGGCTAATGACAGTGAACCAAGCGTTGTGTCGGAGATATTAGCAGAGTTAAGGAAGCTCCAACAGGAGAATGAACTTTTATTTTGTAATGAAAAGATTGTTTATTTTTTTTCTATTTTTGAGGCAATCTACCGGGCAATTGGAAGTTCAGTGTTGTCCATTGCACGCAGGGGCAGACTTAGCATTAGGCAAACACATTTCTGCCTGGGGGCCCGAGATTTTCAGGGGCCCCCAAACATCTCATAAAAACAAAATAAATAAATAAATAAATAATAAAGGTTTCTTCGATTTAAAGCAATTATTGTTTTAGTCTTAATTCGCACACTTAAAAATACATAAAAACTCTCAATCTATCATTATCGTTTTGACTGCTCCCTTCTCATGCAATGGACTATTCATATTAAATGTTTTTCAGCAGGCATGTGGATACTAAGAGTTTTCATTTATACATGGCAAAACGGTAAGGCAAGGTACAAACTAAAACATGAAGGATATACAAGCTTGATTCCTAATTAAACAATGTCACAGTATGAACACATTAAACTGTGTCAGTTATAACATAAATGGAATTAATCACCCCATAAAGAGGACAGAAATTATTAATCAGTTGAGAAGGTTGAATTGTTCTGTAGCGTTTTCTACAGGAGAGTCATTTGAATGTTTTAGTGCATTGTACAAAAGTGGCAAGAAAAGGGGTAGCAATTTTGTGCCACATGTCCTTAGGTTTGGTTCCAGAAACAGTGCATGAGGATAAAAAGGGACGCCATATCATGGTTGTAGGTACAATTAGGAATTTCAGTATAACCATTTTGAACCTTTATGCGGCGAATGAAGATGATCCGGGGTTCTATAAAGAAATTGCTGCACTTTAGTTGAACATGCAAAGGGAATCATTATAGTAGGAGGAGATTTCAATTGTGAGGTGAATCAGAAAATAAATAAACGCCCATATGAACAAAGCCATAGAACCCAAAAAGCTAAAGCATTTGTTGAGCCTGGGTACTAAGACACTCAATATTGGGGTTTTGGCTATCATGAATAATCAATAATTATCAAAAAGAATTATTTATTATTAAATAATTGGATCTGAATTACTAGATCACCTTGGGGCACCACCCTTCTGGGAAGGGAAAAGATAGCCAATCAATCAACTTAATAACTAACTATAACCAAAACTACTATGTTAACAGCTAATTACAGTTGAAGGAATTTGGAGTTCTTGACAGTGTAGAGGTTGGCAATATTTATTCTTGTGCAACTTTAAAAAGACAGATATGTTTAATAGACATTTATTAACAATAAAAGTAAACATACAATCTAACTACAGTGTACTCAATACTGCATGGGTGGTGCATGGTTGGAATGAAAACCTGCAGCCACAGCCTCCCTTTCATGGATCAGTTTGACACCCCTGGTCTACTTAATGGGACGCAGCAAAAGCGGTGCTTAGAGGGAAGATAATTGCACTCTCTTCAAGGCTGAAAAGACAGCGAAAAATCAGTTATGAAAGGCACAAACTAGCCAAGCGGTTTCGAAAATTGTTAATCCCTCCACCAAAAAAAATTGTCTCCCACCCTAAAGATGTAGAAGAAGCTTTTTCTACATATTATAAGGCACTTTATGAGTCGCCGGTGATAGAAGAGAAAGCAGGAAAAACTAGATCATTACTTGAAAAAATTAATTTATCAGAATTGATGAGGAAGAGTCAAAACTAATGGCTGAATTGATTAAAAGAGAGGAAATTGAGGAAGTTATAAAAAAAAAAAATTGAAAAACAACAAGACACCGGGGATGGATGGGTATCCGGGGGAATTCTATAAATGTTTTAGTAAAGAGATCACACCCCTTCTCCAAAGAGTGTTCAATTATGCCCTCAAAGAGAGAGACCCTCCTAAAACATGATCAGGGGCAGTCATTTCTGTCCCGAAGGAAAGGAAGGAAAGGAAGGACCCTACAAGTTGCACTTCATACAGACACGTAAGTTTGCTTTGTAGTGATGTTAAGATATTGAGCACAATAATGGCTAAAAGAGTTCAGGCGTGTATTAATAAAATGATCAAATCGGATCAGACAGGATTTGTACCTGGTAGACAAGGAATAAAGAGAGTTAATAGATGCATATATGGATGTGATTAGTATAGAGCCGTTAGCAGAAATGATAAGGGTAGACCCATGGAATATCTGATAGAGGGGGATTACATAAAATCTCGCTGTACGCTGATGACGTCATTTTGTACATAAGTGACCCCCTAACTTCTATCCCAACACTTCTGAAATGTTGGGGGGATTTTGGGATGGTGTCTGGGTACAGTATAAAGTTAATGAAACTACGTCTGAAGCTGTGATGTTGGTGGGAAAATGGCCACCTCTGTTGGACAAAGAGGTTTAATTGGTCAACGCAGGGACTTAGACCATTACTCCAGAAACATCACAGCTATACAAAGCAAATTATGGTAGATTAATAGCTCACATAAAATCGGATTTGACACGATGGGAGATTTTGCCGCTTTCATTTTTTGGACAAATTGAAACCGTCAGAATGAACTTGCTCCCAATGCTATTATATCTTTATCAATCATTACCTGTTTGAATACCAGCATCAATCTTTAAGTTACCAGAAGAGTTGATTTCCGCATTTCTCTGGAAGAAGTCCTTTGTCAGATGGGTATTGTGACCTGCAGCGTTGTCCTGTTGAAAAACCCAGTCATTACAGGGTGGGGGCGACTGTGGCTCAGTAGGTAGAGCGGGTTGTCCATGAACCAGAGGGTTAGCGGTTCGATCCCCGGAATGTGCCACACGTCGAAGTGTCCTTGAGCAAGACACTGAACCCCCAGTTGCTCCCAGTGCGTGGCACTGGTGTGTGAATGTGTGCGTGCTTGTGTGAGTGAGTGGGTAGATGTGTCTCTGACTGTAAAAGCGCTTTGAGTACCAATAGGTAGAAAAGCGCTATATAAAAGCAAGGCCATTTTTTACCATTACCAAACAGACGAGGGAGACAACCTTCAGTCATGGGGGATGCCCCTTGCAACATCTCCACATAGCCAGCTGCTGTTTGATGCCTCTGCACAACCTGAAGCTCCATTGTTCCATTGAAGGCAAAAGACCCCAGATCATGATGGCGCCCCCTCCATTGCGCTGTGTAGAAAACATCTTAGGTGGGATCTCCTTGTCATGCCAGTAACGTTGGAAAAAAGTTGGCACCAGTGACAAGCTTAATCTGGGATTGTCCCGTGTCTTGATGAACAGCCAATTGGATCCTACAGCTCAGGGCCAGAGAAATTTTTTTGGGTCTACCACTTGACTTTTTTTCCCCCCCATAACCCTCAGGATCTTTTAAGAAGTTTAAAATGACTGTCTTACTGCATGCAACCTCAGCAGCAATGGCACGCTGCGAGAGGCCTTGCTGATGCAGCTCAAAAATCCGGCCGCGTTCAAAGAGAGAAAGCTTTTTTTGCCCATGCCATCAGGAGGTCATGACAGTGTAGGTACCTGACAGAAAATGACACAGAATCCACATTTTTGCGAAGATTTGGGCTTTTAAAGGCTGTGGTCATAAACTTACTCAGCTGATGAACAGCCTATTTCAGTTTAATGGTTGTTTGCAATAAATTGCTTACTCATTTTTTTTTTTCTTGTCTCACTCCCATTTCTTCTTTTTGCATTTTGAAGCACTACTTAGAACCTTCTTAAGATCCAACAGTGCAAAATGTAAATTCTTGCAATTTTCAACTGGTCAAGAGTGTATTTTATGCTTACTGGGTGATACCCCTCTACCAGATGCCATGGATTATTATAAAAAAAAATGTTGTTATGAGTCAGTTGTGTACTATTTGAACATGCATAAGTATAAATAAAAACACTTGACCTCTAGCACTGTCTAAAAAAGTTATTATTATTATGATACATTAGCCTTTATTTAAGTTATGTCACATTTAATTTTTGTATAAGCCTCTGTATTATTGTTGTGTGCAGTCCTCCCTTAGTAAGATGGCAACTTTATGTCATGATGCTGTTCAGTCTGCCATTATATATCGGCAGGTGAAAGACAGCAGTGCTGCCTGAGGTAGAGAAAATGTTTTTGTGTGTGATGTGGGGCTTGGTGACCTTTATCATGTTCAAAGGATGAAGAGAGACGAGGCAGGAATCAGAATTTCAGCAGGGGATGTAACTGTTTACAGTAGTGGCACAACTGTAGAAGCTCCATAAAATCTTTCTCCTGTTTGCTGGTTGATATATGTTTTGTGGATATTAGCATATTACGTATTGATATTTTTCCATGGTAAATTCTGCAGATATTGATCGCTGCGGTAGAAACCAGAAGTGGACACAACAGTTATGCACAGAGTTGTTAAATTGGCAACAAATCATAACTCATTAAGTAACTTTTAACTAAAGAGACAAAACATAAAACATAAATAAAACAGAGATAACACTTTAGCACTTTGCTGTTGTTGAGGGCAAATACTACTGTATGTGAAAATGATTACTGTGAGAGAACAAGCCAGGTGACATGATTTGAAAAGCAACCTGCCACACAGGAATGTTGGAGTGGAGACTAAGAACATTCTTGCTCTTTTTAGTAAAGTGTAAAGTCTATAAAGCTTATATATATATATTAGAGCTTTTTCTGTGCTGTGGAGCAGAATGGATCTTGCTTTTCTCTCTCTTAGCCTCAAAATGCACCGCAAACTGGATTACCCACTGTTGGATTACATTACTGCAGTGTGTGCAGGGAGGATTAAATAGAATGTAAGTGAGTAAAATAAAATAATACACATAGAAGTGTAAAATACAGAGACGCAAGATAGCATAGCAAATCATTTATCTGTGCTACTCTCATCCTTTCTACTTTTCACTGCAGTGCTCTTATGTAATCTAAATGATCATAGCAAAATGTTGTGCAACATGGATGGTTAAGGGGAGGAGGAGAGGCAAGGAAAATTAAATGAGATGAAAGCTTAGGCAACAGGAAAGTAGGCTCTGCAACTGGGGAAACATGACATCGTCAACTGTGAAGTCACTGCACTCTACGAGACTCAACCTTCTATGGGCCTGCTCAGAATTTTCATTAAGATCTGATCTGGGGAGTCTGATCACATAAAAGACAGGTGTGAATGGGGCTGCATAAAGATCAGGTTTGAGAGGTCCAATCTCCACATTTGGAGGTGGTCTGGGTCACATATATTGCATGTGTTGCCAGGCCGCTTATACTCTAGTTACTGCTTCTACCTTACTACCTTCAGTTGCTTGTTCGTTTGTCTTTAATTATGTAGTCAGCAAGTGAAATGCATACTTGATCTAGCGGAGATCAGTTTTGCCCATATTTGTTACATTTGCCTGTATCTGAATTGACAGTATCCAGAATTCATGTATAGCCATGCCATTCAATTCAATTCAGTTTTATTTATATAGCGTCAATAACAATTGGAATAATCAAAGGAACTAATGCAGTTCCTTTAATCTTGATCTCACTTTCAAGTCTCTGTAGTAAAATATTATGATCAATAGTGTCAAATGCAGCACTAATATCTAGCAGAACAAGTATAGAGGCAAGTCCACTATCCAAAGCCATGAGGAGGTCATTGGTAACTTTAACCAGAGCTGTTTCTGTACTGTGATGAACTCTAAAACTGACTGAAACTCTTCAAACAGACCATTCCTGTTTAAGTGGTCACACAACTGATTAGCTACAACTTTTTCTAGAATTTTGGAAATAAACGGAAGGTTGGAGATTGGTCTATAGTTGGCTAAAACATTTGGATCTAGAGTGGCCTTCTTAAGTAAGGGCTTAATTACAGCAATCGGTAATTATGCATATCCTGTTAATAAAGATAAATTTATCTGGTTCAATATGGAGGTGTTAATTAATGGAAGAACTTCTTTGAGCAATTTAGTTGGGATTTAATCTAGAAGACAGGCTGAAGGTTTAGATGCTGTTGTTGTTGAAGAGAGCTCGAGAAGATCTACTGGGGAGAAGGATTCCAGATGTTGATAAGGTCTTACAGAAATTTCTAATGTCACTGTACTTACATCTTTGACAGCTGTCAGAGGGATGCCTTGAATGTTTTCTCTAATGCCAACAATTTTATTAGTAAAGAAGCTGATGAAGTCATTACAACTGAATGCTTAGGGTCCACACTTTTTTGTCTTGTTATTTTAGTAAAAGATTATCTGAGTATGATCTGTCTAGGAAATGCTGTTTCAGAACTGTTCTTGCTTTTTAGATATTATTTGGTTCCCTTTCCATTTGCACTTGTCTTTATAGTACACTTGAATTGTCATGTGTTACCAATACATCATTTTTTTTCTCGTAATTTAGCAAACTGTTGATTTGACTACTACTAAGGTTCCTGCTATTTTTTTTTTTTTTTGATAGATTTGTTTTGTTTTTGCAACAAAGGGATGGCCTGTTTCCTGTATCAAATATATGGAAGCCATATATGGAAACGACCTCCAACCCTTTGTGATGAACAGCTAAAATGACAAAAGCATTACTGGTGTTCAAGTGGACCTAATGATGTATTGTTACAGCAATCAAGGCCAAGCAAGTTTAAATGGTAGTATCTGCATCGGAACCTGTTCTATATACCTGAATGTGTATACTGCTGGTTGTCCTGCTTCTTAAAAATAGCAAACGTAGGATAGGAGGTTTTTCTTTTTTCTGTGCTGTGACCCCTAGAAGTTGCCGCAGCAACCTACATACTGTGAATTGAGCAGGTGACCATACATGCATATGTGAGTGTTTGTCAAAGAGGAAAAGTAGGGCATTGGTGAAAACAATTTGCTTTTTCTGGAATCTCATGCATGATGTGTACTGAGGATGGATAAGTATCTCAAGGACACGCAGTGTTGTATTTTGCTGCGTTCTCAAATTTCAGTCATGGCCTCACTAGAAAACTTCATGTAGGTGTGCTGTTTAGAACACTTACAGAATTAGCAGCTCTGCAAAGCTAACTAGTGCTGAGTTGACATCACAGAACTCATAGAGGAATCAAATTAAGTGTTTATAGTTTTTTCTTTTCTTTTAATAATTAAGGTACTTTTACATTGGGAAAAAAACAAAACAAAACAAAACAAAAATTTCTTTTGTTACACGTATAGGATGTTTTTACTGCAAAGTTGTTCTGTGCTCATTTTAGCTCAGTCATATGACCCATCTCCCACATAAAGATATGGCTTACATAACTGCTCGCTGCGCTTCTCTGCTGTAACTTCTCATGTGAATGTGTATCAGGTAATCTGTGTCTCTTGCCTGCATCTCTGTTTTTACTTCACTGTCAGCATCCTTCCATCCTATTCTACTAGTCTTGCTTAGTGTGAGGCAGGCAGTTACAATTAATAGGCTTCTGTCAAAACGTGATGATTCTGTGAAAAATATTTTTAACTTGAGCTAGAATAGCTGGAGTCAAAAAAAGTAAATAAATTAACATGTCTTAAAAATAAGTACCACTGCTAACACAAGTTGAAATTAGCAGAATAATGCTGAATTCTAAACAGCAACACAAGTTCAGTCATACCACACCACAATATGTTGATCATATGAGAGAAAGTGAGGCCATAAGTATCAGTATTTGTTTGTGTTGTCTGTATTTGCAGGATGATTTAGTACTTGGCTGGGTTTTTAATAGTTCAATTCAATTCAGTTTTATTTATATAGCGTCAATAACAATACAAATCGTCTCACGACGCTTTACAAGACCCGGCCTGAAACCCCCAGAGCAAGCCTGAAGGCGACGGTGGCAAGGAAAAACTCCCTTTTAACAGGAAGAAACCTTGAGCAGAACCCAGCTCATATGGAGGGACCAATCTGCCTAAGGCCAGCCGGGTAGAGACAGAGAAAGAGAACAGCAAGATAAACATACATCTGTCATAAATACACATATCTGACTAAAGCATACAAGTTGGATGCTATGATTCAAACTAATGATGTTACATGACAGTTTGAAAATGTAAGAGGAATCATAGGCAGGTTGGAGAATTGTTCATTCAGGTAGGAGTGGATAACAGCAGGATTCCATGGAGACTGGGCAGGCTGATGAGACCACAACAACAGATGTAGTATGGCGCTCCACAGGAAACACTCAACTCCAGGCCAGAGATACTCGGAAGAAGGGAGAGCAGCAGTAAACATTCTACATAGTAATAGCACAGAATTGCATGACTAGTAGCAGATAGGAATTTAGAGGGCAGGAGCTCTGTGCCAGAGAAAAAGAAAGTGTAGGACACGAGAGTGGAGAGAGAAGAAAGAAGGAGAACATGTGTTTGGTGCATTGTCCCCCAGCAGCCTAGGCCTATAGCAGCATAACTAAGGGATGGTTTAGTCCAGCCCTAACTATAAGCTTGATCAAAAAGGAAAGTCTTAAGCCTGACCTTAAAAATAGAGAGTGTCTGCTTCACGAACCCAAACTGGGAGCTGGTTCCACAGGAGAGGAGCCTGATAGCTGAAAGCTCTACCTCCCATTCTACTTTTTGAAATTCTAGGAACCACAAGTAGGCCTGCACTTTCAGACCGAAGTGATCTGTTGGGATGATATGGTACAATGAGGTCTTTAAGATATGATTGAGCTAGGCCTTTGAGGGCCTTGTATGTAAGGAGGAGGATTTTAAATTCTATTCTAGACTTTAAGGGGAGCCAGTGAAGAGAAGCTAAAACTGGAGTAATATGATCTCTCTTGCTAATTCCTGTCAATGCTCTTGCTGCAGCATTTTGAATCAGTTGGAGGCTTTTTAAAGAGTTATTTGGGAAGCCAGACAGTAATGAATTACAATAATCCAGTCTGGAAGACACAAATGTATGAACTAGTTTCTCAGCGTCATTCTGAGACAGGATGTTCCTAATTTTGATGATATTACGTAGATGAAAGAAGGCAGTCCTGGTTACTTGCTTAATGTGACATTTAAAGGACATACCCTCATCAAATATAACACCAAGGTTTTTCACAGTAGTACTGGAGGCCAAGGTAATGCCATCCAAAGAAACCACGTGATTAGATAATGAATCTCTGAGATGCTTAGGACCAAATACAATAACTTCTGTTTTGTCTGAGTTCAAGAGTAAGAAATTACAGGTCATCCAAGCCTTTATGTCTTTAAGGCATCCTTGGAGTTTAACCAGCTGATTAGTTTCATCTGGTTTCATAGATAAATATAGCTGGGTGTCATCTGTGTAACAATGGAAGTTTATGCCATGTTTTCTAATAATCTTCCCTAATGGCAACATGTATAAAGTGAAGAGTATTGGTCCTAGCACAGAACCCTGAGAAGACAGGTTGATGGTTTACAGTAGATGCTTTAATTATTGAAGATAGCTCGAGAAGATCTACTGGGGAGAAGGATTCCAGATGTTGATAAGGTCTAACAGAAATTTCTAAAGTCACTGTACTTCCATCTTTGACAGTCGTCGGGAGGATGCCTTGAATGTTTTCTCTAATGCCCACAATTTTATTGGTAAAGAAGCTGATGAAGTCATTACTACTGAGGGCCGAAGGAATAGATGGATCAACAGAGCTGTGGCTCTTTGTCAGCCTGGCTACAGTGCTGAAAAGAAATCTGGGGTTGTTCTTGCTTTCTTCTATTAATGATGAATAGTATGCTGTTCTAATACTACGGAGAGCTTTTTTATAAGTCGTTAAACTATCTTTCCAGGCTATGTGAGCTTCTTCAGAATTAGTGGAATGCCAAATTCTTTCTAGCTTTCGGGCTGCCTGTTTTAAACAGCGCAACTGTGAATTATACCAGGGAGCTATCCTCCTCCGATTCATGACCTTCTTTTTCAGAGGAGCAACTAAGTTTAGAGCTGAACTAAGCGATGCTGCAGTGCCATCAACAAAATCATCTAATAGTGCAGGAGTTAAATTGTGGTTGCTGTCATCCACATTATTGACACATGGCACTGGGATATATAAAGAAGGAATTAATTCTTTATATCTAGTTACAGCATCATCAGATAGACATCTGCTGTAATGATATGTCTTTTCAGTTCTTGCGTAATCCATTATAGGTAATGAGAAAATGGTCAGACAAAAGAGGGTTTTGGCTAAATATTGTTAAGCCTTCAGTTTCTATGCCGTATGTTAGGACCAGATCTAAGGTGTGATTAAAACTGTGAGTTGATCCATTTATATTCTGAGAAAAGCCAATTGAATCTAATAATGATGTAAATGAGGAGCTGTCACTGACAACATCAACATGGATGTTTAAGTCACCTACTATAATGACTTTATCTGTTCTAAGAACTAAATCACATAGAAACTCAGAGAATTCAGCTAAAAACTCAGAATAAGGAGCAGGTGGGCAATACACCACAACAAAAAGAATTGGTGTTTGTGTCTTCCGGTCTGGATGAGCAAGACTAAGGGTAAGACTTTCAAATGAATTAAAGCTCTCCTTAGGTCTAGGATTAATAGATAAGTCAGAGTGGAAGATTGCTGCCACTCCTCCTCCTCTACCTGTGTTTCTAGGAATGTGATAATTACTATGACTGGGTGGCGTAGACTCATTTAAACTAACATATTCATCATCCTGCAGCCACGTTTCAGTCAAACTAAATAGATCAATCTGATGATCAGTTATCAGATCATTCACTCAAAGAGATTTGGATGAGAGAGATCTGATGTTTAAAAGACCACATTTAATTTTCCTATTCTTCTGTTCTGCCAATGAAGTTTTTCTGATTTGTACCAGGTTCAAATGAGTGACTCCTCTGTTGTTGTTTTTTGGTTCAAATAATCTGGGAGCAGACAGAACATCTATAGAGTTTATAGAATTATGGTTGTGAGACAGTGCTAGAGAAGCTGCAGAGAAGTGTGTAAGACTACAACTCTGCCTCCTGGTCTGAACTCTGGATTGTCATGGTTTCGGGGAGTTAATGAAATTAGCCATATTCCTAGAGATGAGTGCAGCACCCGCTAAAGTGGGGTGGATGCCATCTCGCCTAATCAGACCAAGTTTTCCCCAGAAAGTGTGCCAATTATCTATGAAGGCCACGTTGTTTTCTGGACACCACCTAGATAACCAGCGATGGAATGATGACGTGCGACTAAACATGTCATCATTGGTCAGATTGGGCAGGGGACCAGAGAAAACTACGGAGTCCGACATGGTTTTAGCAAACTTACACACCGATTCAACATTAAGTTTTGTGACCTCCGATTGGCGTAACCGGCAAGGCTGGATTAAGAATTCAGAGGCCCCTGGGCCAGACTCTTATAGCCCCTCAAATGCACGCCCGCACGCACACCCACGCACACACACACACACACACATTCTTTAACTCCATTTCCATGTTGCTCCTTTTAAATTGTACAATCTACAACTGTGTAGACTCAAATTTTGCGGTCATCTGTTTTTTTTTTCTCAACTGTCATCTTTGTGTACGTGTTTACCTGTGTACATCATCGCCTGGACAAAGACAGCAAATGCTCACTAATATTTTTATTTGCAAATAATATGGGTAGGCCACACAATGAGATCAACTCCAGTGTTGTTTTTGGCGCATTTTAGATATAGGCCCAGTCCACACGTACGAAAACGATCTTTTTCCTATCAGTTTTCGCTCTACGGTTTCAAAAAAATCCGCGTCCACACCTGATCCGTCTTTACACGACTGAAAACGCTACTTCATATCCCAGGTCCATAGGCGGCGCTGTTTCAGTTTCAGAAATTCACCAAAAACGGAGAGGAAGAGGTGGCGCATGCGCATGAAGCTTGAGCGCTGTTTACAAATCGGCTTTCGAAGAAACCAAAAATTAGATTTTGCCCTAGTAACCATAACAGGCTCAATATGTTCTCCAGTAGTAACGCAAGCATGTAGTCCGCCATTGTTGTTGATGTTGTTATGAGACGTTTCGCGAGATATACAAGGTGGAAGACTGCTCGAGGGGTGTCGCCATGGTGGCTATGGCGGCGATGACGTCATCGTTTTCAGAAATGTCCGGATTCAACCGTCCACACCGATTCGCGAGAAGTGCGTTTTCGAATTTATCCACCCTGGGACCCGGTTTCAAAAAAGTGCGTTTTCGGGCTATGCGTTTACGGGCTTCGTGTGGACGATAGGCCAAAACGAATAAAAACATGTGCGTTTACGAAAAAATGCGTTTTCGTGTGGATAGGGCCATAGTCTTACTCTTTTGGACGAAAGAGTTTCACTAGTTTTAGTGACATTTTTGTCACTTCTATATGGTTTTAGTCTAGTTTTAGTCAATTTTAGTTAAAAGAAAAAAAGAAAGTATTTTCACCAATAATTACAACTAGAAAATTCCCGCGGAAATTTTTGAAGTGCCGAGTGGGCTGTTGCCATTAGCTGCTAATGTTAGCAATTAGCATGACGTGCTAGCCACTAATTTTAGCATTGGTTTAGTGTTAGCATGTCTCTTTAGACACTAAAAATTGAATACATGCTAATTGTTAGCATGCTAATGCTAACATGCGAATTGCTTATATGCTATTCGCTAACATGCTAATGCTGCCACTAATGCAACCACCAATTTCTAGCCACTAAAAATTAGCCGCTAATGTTAGCAATTAGCATGACGCGCTAGCCACTAATTTTAGCATTAGTTTAGTGTTAGCATGTATTTTAAGCCACTAAAAATTAAGTAGATGCTAATTGCTAACATGCTAATGCTAACATGCTAATTGCTAATATGCTAGTCGCTAACATGCTAATGCTGCCACTAATGCTACCACCAATTTCTAGCTACTAAATTAGCATTAGCCGCTGATGTTAGCAATTAGCATGACGCGCTAGCCACTAATTTTAGCATTGGTTTAGTGTTAGCATGTCTCTTTAGACACTAAAAATTAAATACATGCTAATTGTTAGCATGCTAATGCTAACATGCTAATTGCTAATATGCTATTCGCCAACATTGCTAATGCTGCCACTAATGCTACCACCAATTTCTAGCCACTAAAAATTAGCATTAGCCGCTAATGTTAGCAATTAGCATGACGCGCTAGCCACTAATTTTAGCATTGGTTTAGTGTTAGCATGTCTTTTTAGACACTAAAAATTAAATAGATGATAATTGCTAACATGCTAATGCTAACATGCTAATTGCTAATATGCTATTCGCCAACATGCTAATGCTGCCACTAATGCTACCACCAATTTCTAGCTACTAAAAATTAGCATTAGCCGCTAATGTTAGCAATTAGCATGACGCGCTAGCCAATGACAGACAGACACCTGTCATTGTTCAACTTGGGTGCCAAAAGCCAAAACGGCCGCCCCACGGACCAGTTACTTCAGGTAGAAGTTTCCCGAGTGGGCTGTTTCCATTAACATTGCCCCAAAATGGCCGCCCTACAGACCAGTTGCTTATGTTTTCCTGCCTCTTTCTGTGGAGCCCCTGGTTGCCATGGTTACCAGTTTGAATATCAGTTAAAAAAACGACTAGAGTGGGCGAAAATGCTGAAACCACGGCCTCGAACAGGAAGGCCTTGTGGCCAAACCGTGTGTCCAATCGTTGAACCGACTTCACTTTGGGCATCTTGAGGCTTTCCTGAACGTCTAGATATGCAGTTTGTGGGTAAAATGTAGAAATGTGAGCTATTTAAAGTGATTTAAAACAAAGGATTGCTTCTGCTTTCCTCCACAAATTTAACATTGCAGTCTATGGAGCGAGGAAGGGGTTTGCTGGCGCAGCTTTGCGTCTCACGCCAAAACTATAAGACTTACAGCTTTAGCAGACAAATTGTGAGCGAGAAGACAAATTTTCCTACGTTTCTATGTATAAATTATGTCTGTGGTGTGAAATCTGTGGCCACGGGAGCAGTTTCTGTTTTATTTTTTGCCTAATTTTCTTCTCTCTTCTCACTCTAGCTGTCCCTCTAGCGCGAACATTCCGCGCAATACACACCCATTATAAACCCCGAAAGGCTTCATAGTTTAAAAACGGTAAAAGGTGTCGATAAGTGGAGGGAATCTCTGAAGAGAAGACAAGAGTGCCTACATTTTAAAGTTTAAATGAAGTCTCTGGATGAAAGTATGCCAGAGCAGTTGATTGTTGAAAATGCCTGTTGATTTTTCGGGGTCTCCCATTCATTTGAATGGGAAATTTTTCGCGCTTCGCTTATCCAAGTAATAGCATAGGATTCGGGATCAAAACACACGTTTCGATATATCATGTGTTGGGGTCCTCTCACCGGTTCGGGCCGCATTAATTGCCGAAAAAGGGCGGAAAATGAATAATAAGTAATAAAACTGCAAAGAAACACGCAGAAGATCAAGAGTTGCCTCCTCCCATAGGCACTCGGCACTAATAACAAAGGAATGGTTTTAAACAAGTTTTCCACCCAACAGCAAGTACTTCCTGGTCTGCTATAAGCATTATGCATTACACACTGATAAAACGGTAACAGTGTATATATAGTTATAGTAACTGGTCCTACAGTGTTTAAAGCTCTGTCCAGCTTTGTTTTTATCGAGAAAAATTGGTGCACTGCACCTTTAGAAAAATAGCGCTGTCTCTTTAAGAAAGACGGTAGTCTTGAGTTGTTGTTGAATTTGTGCGTGGATGTGGATGTGTGCTGCTGAACTCAGGACATGTTGCAAATATAAAGTAAAAATAAATAGGCTAAAGTTGAAGGTTTGTCTTGCTGTTTGTTTTGGAGTTGCAACAGATAAATGTTTTAGACCAACATCTAAAAAAAGTTTTAGCACCGTGGCACACGATCTACTAGCACTACCTTCGCGATGTACCGGTCGATCGCGATCGGCGTAACGAGCACCCCTGCCCCTGCCATTGTTCATCTGACCACCAAGACCCTTGCCGCTGCCACTAAGGTCCATCATTTAGTGTGATTGTGACGGCAGGCGTGTTGTGCAGAATGTGCACAGATGCTGGCGTGATGCCATGTAGTGGGCGTGACCAAACTAGGACGCAGCAACATTGCTGCTACTTTTTAGCTTTTGAGAAATGTCATGCACTTTGAACGTCTGACAGATCACCCAGTACGTATTGTCACGAAAAAAAGGGGCGTCATCGTCGTCGTTGACAAAAACAATACTGATCTGAAAAAACTGAAAAAAAAAAATAAAATAAAAAAAATAAATACTACGTGGCGGAGGCCTCTCGAAGCTCGAGGCCCCCGGGCCGCGGCCCGGACGGCCCGGTTCAGGATCCGGGCTTGGTAACCGGGTGTCGTTACTGCCGACGTGAATAACAATTTTACCATATTTAACCTTAGCCTTACCCAGCAGTTTCAGATACAATTTAGTGTCACCCGCTCTGGCCCCTGGAATGCATTTAACTATGGTCGCTGGATTCTCTATCTTCACGTTCCGCAAAATAGAGTCGCCAATCACTAGAGTTGGTTTCTCAGCGGGTGTGTCGCTGAGTGGGGAAAATCAGTTGGAGACGCGAAGGGTTTGGTGGTGATCCACGGGCCGAGTAGGACTGTGCTTCCTTCGTACCGTCACCCAGGCGCCCTGGTTTCCCGGCTGCTCGGGAGCTGTCGGGGGACAGCTAACTGGAGCTACGCTAACAGGAGCTACTCTTGGTCGGTCCGCACCGGCTACAGGGCCCTGGCTAGCTGCTGGTTTGTTTTCAACTGTGCGGAGCCGTGCTTCCAATTCAGAAAGCCTCGCCTCCAATGCTACGAATAAACTACATTTATTACACATACCATTACCACTAAAGGAGGCAGAGGATCAACTAAACATGTGGCATGAGACACAGGACAGAGAAGAGGAAGCAGAGGGAGAAGCCATGGTTAAGTCGCTAAATTTAGCAGATAAAGTTTGGAAAGAAGAGGGATGATGTGTGGTTCAAAAAGTAGCAGTGGTGGTTGAAGATACCCAAAAAGTTCTCACTATAAACCGAACGTTTTTTTGAAATTAAAGCGAAGCTAACAGTCCGCAAACAGCAATACCACACACGGTGCAGAAACAGGAAATGACGCAATACGCTTACTCACGTGACGCAGCTCGTAGCCCACCTGACGGGTTTCCCAGCTGAACACTCAGCTGAGTTGCGCTTTCATGTAAGTTGTGTTTTGTTAAGTGCTGCAGCAGCTCGCCAACATCATCGATGACTACATAAATATGTCCATTTGCGTAGAATACGTTGCTGCATCCTGGTGTTTACTAAAAGATTACTCAAATTTTAAAAGTGAGGAAACAAGAAGAACAAGACCTCGTGCCAGATAAAAGAAAGTGGAGGATAGGGGCTCGGTGTGAGAAAGAAGAGAGTAGAGGACATGTGCTCAATGCATTGTCCCCCAGCAGCCTAGGCCTATTGCAGCATAACTAAGGGATGGTTCTGTCCAGCCCTAATTATAAGCTTGATCAAAAAGTAAAATCTTAAGCCTGACCTTAAATGTAGAGATGGTGTCTGCCTCCCAAACTCAAACTGGGAGCTGGTTCCACAGGAGAGGAGCCTGATAGCGGAAGGCTCTTCCACCCATTCTACTTTCTAGAAACCACTTTGAGGCCGAAGTGATCTGTTAGGATGATATGGTACAATGAGGTCTTTCAGATACGATGGAGATAGGCCTTTACGGGCCTTGCATGTAAGAAGAATTTTAAATTCTTTACTAGATTTTAAAGAGAGCCAATGATAGCTAGAACTGGAGTAATATGATGTTTCTTACTAATTCCTGTCAGTGCTCTTTCTGCAGCATTTTAAATGAACTGAGGCTTTTGAAAGAGGTATATGGACAGCCAGACAGTGATGAATTGCATTAATCCAGTCTGGAAAACACAAATGCATGAACCAATTTTCACTCTGAGACATCATCCCTGTGTATGTTGGGAATTGGTCTACAGTTGGCTAAAACATCTGGGTCTGGAGTGGATTTCTCAATTAAGGGTTTAATTACATCTTAAAATAATGAGGCACACATCCTGTTAATAAAGATGAAAAAAAACTCAGTGTAGTTGGGATGGGATCTAGAAGACCAGCTGATGGTGTAGATGCTGTAATTATTGAGGAGAGCTTGGAAATATCTATTGGGGAGAGGGATTCCAGATATTGATTAGGTCTTACGGTTTCTAATGCCACGAGGGCTAGAGCTGTCAACAAACGTTATTAGTCTACAGAGGAAAAACAGATGGAGAAGAAAAGTAATGGAGAGTCTGGAGTATAGATGTACTAAGAGAAGTGTGGAGCTGGAAGAGCTGCTGGCTTCATTTATATCAACAGTGTGGGAGCACTTGGGTTTTCTGGTACCACATAATGACGATGGCACACAAGTGGTGGACCGGACAAAGACTATCTGCCGATGATGTTTTGCGGAGGTGCGGTTCCAACGCTGGAAACACATCAAACTTATTAATGCACATAAGACAGCATCACTCCGACATGTCTATTTTTAGGGGTCCATGCAACGAAGTTGCAGGATCCCTATTGATTTTGTTGCGATTAATAGGAGTCCATGCAACAAGCACTGATGCAGCATTCTGCCCAGCATCAGGCAGAATGCTGCTGATGCAAAGCTGAGATTCTAATCCATAGTCCCGAGATTCTAGTGCACAGTCCTTATCCATAGTACAGTATAGTTTGTTAACTAGATAGATAGATAGATAGATAGATAGATAGATAGATAGACAACTTTACTGATCCCTTTGGGAGGTTCCCGCAGGGAAATTGACATCTCCATCGCATACAGCACTGTCAGACATAAGAAAAACAGTACCATAAGCCCACATACCAAAAAAACACCCAGTAAAGACTAACAGATAGTAATAAGAAATAACTACTGTGACTATACATTACTGATGTAGGTTAAATTAAAAAAAAAAAGTAATTCAGGCCCTTTTCTTTCTGTCCTCCTCCCCCCAAGTGAGTGGTGGTTAAACAGTTTGATGGCACAGGGGACAAAGGAGTTCCTCAGTCTATTAGTCCTGCACCTTGGGAGGAGCAGCCTCTTGCTGAAGGTGCTTCTCTGGCTACTGATGGTCGTGAGGGTGGCTGGCATTGTCCAGGATACAAGTTAGTTTTTTAAGTGTCCTGCTCTCTGCTACAGTAGCCAGAGGGTCCAGCCTCGTGCCAACCACAGAGCCAGCCCGCCTGATCAGCTTCTCCACCTTGTCTTTGAGGTGCTCCCACCCCAGCACACCACAGTGTAGGTCAGAACGCTGGCGACCACAGACTGGTAGAAGATCCCCAGGAGCTTCTTGCAGATGTTGAAGGGTCTTAACCTCCTCAAGATGTACATCCTGCTCTGGGCCTTCTTGTACAGCTGCCCCATGTTGCTCGTCCAGTCCAGCTTGTTGTCTAGCCACAGCCCAAGATATTTATAGGTCTGCACGACCTCCACCTCCTCCGCTCCTATCAGAACTGGTCTGGGGTTGGGTCTGTCCCTCCCAAAGTCAATGACCAAGTCTTAGAAGTGTTGAGCTGTAGATTGTTTTTGCTACTATATTAACTACACAAATGTTTGTTGAGCATTTTTCAGTTAAAGGAGGATTAACTGCTCTGATTTTTAATTTACCAAAACACTATCATTCAGAACATATTTGCTGTGCCGTTCATGTCAGATTTACTGATAAGAAGCTTATCATAGTCACATGGTGGTTTAGGACAGGCAGTGCTTCTGAGCACACTGGGCTTGGTTTTTTATCAGTTTTTGTGATTTATGTATTTTGCATTTCATTAAAATATGGGCAGCATATACTGTAACAGTAATCCATATTCTTTCATAGATCAATGCAGACTGATTTACTGACCTTTGTAGTAGTGTTTAATTGAAATGCATTTTTGTGTTATAAACAGTACACTGTAAACCTTTGATGTAAATTTACAGTGAAATCTGAACAGTGTTTTACTGTATTCCTGTTATACAGTATCATACTGTAAACCGCAATGCAATCTGGGAGAAAAAAAAATGTGATTACAGCTAATTACAGCACAAAGTCATATAAAATATCTGCGTGTCACGTGTTGAGTCTACACAGTATTTTACAGATTGTGTATGCCAAATTTCATGAAGTTGGCTATTGCACTTTTTTAAATATTGAAATGTTGCCTTTATAGTGCCCCTCGCGAGAAAAAATGCTGACATGTTCTAATTTTAGCTAGCTCGCTAAAACGAAACTTTTCAACAGCTTCGTTATAAAACTGTTCCAAATGGCAGAAAATTCAACTGGAGAAATCCTTAAATCATCCTCATAAGTCATTAAAAAATAGTCAATTAATGTTAACTTACTTAGTGGAGAACGTCAAACAGCTCCGAACATCAGTGAAAAAAAGGCTGAGGTGGGTGTCTGCCTTCGTGGTGATAGAGACTGGCTGGTAGCCAAAGTTAAAATCAACAAAAATAAAATTCAAGCTGCAAAAACAACCTTTTGCCAGATAATAAAAAGGTCTTCCTATGTCGGTTCAAATTTTAGTTCCTGCACTTTCCTTTCACCTTCCCATGATGCTCAGCCGTTTACAGTAACGTTTACAGTATAATCCTGTAAAAAATGGCATTCTCTTAAAGTGCTGTAATTTGCTGTAATCACATTTTTTTCTCCCAGATTGCATTGCAGTTTACAGTATGATACTATATAACAGGAATACAGTAAAATACTGTTCAGATTTCACTGTAAATTTACATCAAAGGTTTACAGTGTACCTCATTGTTGCTGCACCTCTGCAAGTATTTATACAGATGCCTACTAGCCTACACAAAGGGATTTTATGTGAAATGGTAATTCACATAGCCTACAAATAAGTTATTTTCTATGTGTCTGGTACAATGCAGCAAACAAAAAGTACATGCAAATATTTTTCTCATACAAATAGATCGGGTGCAGTCCACCAAGCAGTCTGCTGGCAAATTATCTCTGACCCTTTTCATTCTGACTGAGGACACAAATCTGTTGGATCAGTTCACACCTGATATAAACAGGTGTTTCCAGATGTGTCTTAAAATGCTTTTTGTGATTAGATCTCTCTTTCTCACTCTTTATGTAAATTCTTTGGGATCCACCTGTACTAGTTCAATAAGGCAGTTATGCTGGACTGTGAAACAGGAGAATTCTTGAATGTATCTATGTTACATGACAGTTTAGAATAGTTTCTAATTAAGTAATTATTTAATTACCTCTGTTTTTAGGTCACAGTTGTGCATATAAGCACAACTAATTTACTGGGTCTGTAGGCATCTTGTCTACATTGGAGGAATGCTTTCTTTGCTTCATTAAGAACCAGAGACTTGAGGAATCTATGAAAAGAAAAACACACACAAGGTCTACACAAAACACAAGGGCAAGTAAAAAAAGAAAAGAAATGTTTATATACATACTGTATACAACACATAAAAACTGAGTTAAAAGGAACAGACAGCCCAACAATGAACAAAAAAACAAAACTATGATAGTAAACACAAAAACAAGCAAAAACTGAGCCCCTGAGCGGAACGCAGAGGCATAAGCAGGTTGGACGCAGTCTGAAAGGAGGCAACGTATCTGTGGAGGAATCCTTTAAGCTGACTGGTGGTTTGTGATATATAAACATGTAGTAGTTGTTGTGCCCCCTACAGGCCGAATTTCACTAAACTTGGCATGTATTATTTATGTGCAAAGATAATGAAAATTCTTCAAAAGAACTTTAGCAGGGTTATTGATTACAAAGTTAATTCCTTTTTATGGTGTGCAACAGTATAACGCAAAAACTAATATTTTGTGAATCATATAACCAAACTTAATCAAAATCATATCATTGATAAAAATATGATTTCATACAAGCACCCCAACTTTTGTGACCCTTGGTCTCTAAGGGGCACTATAAAGGCAACATTTCAATATCTCAAAAAGTGCAATAGCCAACTTCATGAAATTTGGCATACACAATCTGTAAAATACTGTGTAGACTCAACACGTGACACGCAGATATTTTATATGACTTTAAGGCCTATAACTTTTGAAGAATTCACACAATCCTTATGAGACTTAGCAACTTTAATTATAATATGATTTCATACAATCATGGCAAGTTTTGGGAAATTTGCGCAGTAGGGGGCACTACAAGCACTACATGTTCATATCTCATAAACCACAACAGTAAACTGCTTGAAACTTAATAATTAATAATAATAATTATTATTATTATTAATTAATAATCTGTGGATGACTCCTTACAACCCCAACAAGTTTTGTGCACTATGGTCTATAGGGGGCGCTATTGGTGACTTACGCCTCTGAGTCCCTCTCTGGGTTGACTTGGTCACAGGATGGTCCCCTTTATTTGATCTCTAGTCTTGAGATTATTATTGTCAAGTTTCAAGCAGTTTACTATGGTGGTTTGTGAGATATAAATATGTAGTGGTTACAGGCCAAATTTCTCGAAACTCAGCATGATTGTATACAAGCATGTCATAATGACAGTTGCTAAGTTTCATAAGCAAATCATCAATAAAAGCCGTGCTAATCAATAACCCTGCTAAAGTTCTTTCTTTCAAACATTACCTTTGTCCATAAATGATACATGCCAAGTTTGGTGAGAACTGAATGAATGGGCTTGGAGGAGATGATGCTTTGAGGTACAATTTTCTCAAAATGGCATAAAGAAATGGCAGGCGTTAATGGGCGTGGTGTAGTCCATTAGAACTATGTAAGGAATCAGGGCAAAAGAGTTTTATTTCTAGGGCACACGGTTAAGATATGAGCCAAGACATAAATTGGCTTATTATAGCGCTGCCTAGCTGTAGGCATGTGTATTGACACCTTGGCAAAGTGAAATGCTAGGACTTCCAACAAGTTATGAGGTCTGACGCCCTTGCAGTTTGTCGTTTTAGCTAAGCAACAGGAACAGAAGGTGAAGAAGAATGGATCCCTAACTAAATATTTCAAAAACTGCAATAGCTAAGTTCAGGAAATATGGCATGCACAATCTGTATTGTGCAAAAAGTATTGTTTACACACCTATCAAGTTGCGTGACATTACGTCTACAGGGTGTGCTGTAGGTTGACACGGAAACATTTTATATGACTTTAAGGCCTATAACTTTTGAAGTATTCACCCAATCCGTAGGAAACTTTGCCAGAGCCATCAAGTCTTGTCTGTGAAGACTGTCAGTCATCCTGATCATAGTATACCTTTAATACAAACTGTGGAGCTTTGCGTGAATGTGTTTGCTGATTTATACTTACATGATATTTTGTGTGTCAAGGATAAAGTAGACTTACAGTGTTGATGAAATGTTATTTTTTATATTTGTATATCCCGACCCCTTATGCTATTGATGCATGAAGCATAACTGCATAACTGAGTGTGAATGCGTTTTTTGATTTCTAACTACATGATTTTTGTGTGTTTAGGATGATGAGGTGGTCCTGCAGTGCTCAACTACAATCCACAAGGAACAACAGAAACTCTGTTTGGCTGCAGAAGGCTTTGGAAATAGACTTTGTTTTCTTGAATCCATCTCCAACTCTAAGGTACAGATACAGTACAAACTATCATATACTCTTGTTCTACATCAATATTGACCTAATGGATAGTAAAAAGTAAGGGTAATTGTTTGCTTCAGGGTTACTTTTGACACCTCATGTTATTGGACAGTTCCTGACACTGTCTCTCCTGTCCACGCCCATCATTAACTAAATGTCCCAACTGTCACTCTGCACTCTGCCCAGCTGCTTTTAGTTGACCAATGGTACAAAAGAGTGGAACCACTGAGTTTCAGGTTGGTGCAGCTTTATCTTAAAAAAAATAATACTGTTTATAATAAACCTACAATATGTCACCGTACAATACTGCATTTACCTAACCAGTGTAACTGTCAAATATCTTTTAATAGTTACATATACAGTAGTCTTGCATCCATGCATTCCCTGCAAACATATTGACGTCTAATAAACGAAACAACATCTAAACATACACGTTACCAGGAGGTCTAAAAGTAATACTGAAATGCAAATTGAAGCGTCACGTTGCAACCTCGACGTAAACGTCTCCACAATGTCACGTTGTAACTTGCGACGGTTCTCAGTCATCCAGGTCATGGTAATCCAAAAAGTTTCAAAAAAGGCAACTGGACTTGTAGATTTTTAGAGAAGACGAGAAGTCTTCTCTAAAAATCTACAAGTCTAGACGAGAAGTCTTCTCTAAAAAAAAAAAGTCCAGTTGCCTTTTTTGAAACTTTTTGGGTCACATTGTAACACAGATGTCTTCTAAACGCGCATTATTCACCTTCTAAAAGTGATCCAGTCTAAATATTCTGATATATTTTTTACAGCTGTATGTGTTGAGTTTTAGATGTCGTTTCTGCGGTGAAGTGCCGTTAAAAAGAGGTTGACAAATGCAGATGGAGAAGGTGTTGACGTTGCGATGTCACGTCTTTTCAACCTGCATTTCAGCATTACTTTTAAAACCCCTGGCTGCCTCTTGGTCTCGACATCTGTTCCACATCGAAATGTTATCTGTTCAAATTGACTGATTAACTGTAAACACAATTACAGTGTTTACATATAGATAAAACATACATATAATGAATAATACATTATATTAAAAATATTTCATATTTTTAATTTATATTTATAAATACAATGTATTAACAGAACCTACCGTTGGGGGGAAATTATAAGTTTGACAACACAAAAGTGCAATTTCTTTAAAGTTTTATTACGCAAACATAATCAGAACACTTTTGAAGAACTAAAAAATAATGAGATATAAATAAAAATGAAACCAAAACTGTTAACACTTTGTAAACACCAACACAGCTGAAAAACCCTTTGTAGTTGATTACGATCTTCTCTGGACCCCTCTCCCTCCTTCACCTGCTCGACCTGGGGCATGTTTGAAATGGTCTGCCATGGCGTGGTCTATGTCAAATGTTGTGGAGAAAATACAAGGATGAAATAAAATATAGACAAATAGTACAAATAGTAATAGAAGTGCATAATAATTCAGTTAAATTGTCAGTATTATGCATTTCTCTGAGCCCCCCCCCCAAAATATCAATACATTGTAAAAAACAAATACAGAGTATATTAGGTCTTGAGCTCTCCCCTTTTTCTTTCTTTATTCTTTTTTTTTTTTTTTTTTAACAGCTTTGTCTTGGGGGTGTGAACTGTTGCGTGAGTGACACTGCGCCCTGGAGATTGAAACAAGGAATAATATTTCTATTCTCAGAACAAATTAAAAGTGCACATTTTTCTGCCAGGTTAAAAACAAAACAAAGCAAAACTAAACTAACAAACACAAAAAAAAACAGTTAAAAAAACAGAAATGGAAAAAAAAAAACTTCTCATGTCTATCACTCACCTTTGATTGGGGAGATTTCTTGCGAGAATTCTGTTATTTAAACCAGAGAAAATACCAATACAGTAAAGGTTAATTTACCTCTATCAATGGCTCCTTCACCTGGAGTGGAGATCCTCACTCTGTCATGTGAAGCTGGAAAAACATTTGAAGTACGTATATTATTTAACAATTCTAAAACGCATCTTGGGAAATTGTACACTGTTTTACCATCTAATTCACCTACGTACATACTACATACATCACATGAATGTTAGTCATGAAACAGACATATATTGCTTTTTGATTATATTTACATAGGCCAAAAAGTCCCAGATAATGATAAAATAAAAAGATGACCTGAATATAAATATTAAAAGCATCGTTGATTAACAAAGCAGACAATTTGGCATTGCATTGGGAGTCCAATTTTTATATTCATAATCAACTGAATGTTAACATTTTAATAGCTGATCAATAAATTAGGCTACCATTGTTTTTTTTTGTGAAGATAAATTAACATTTTCAAATGATCTTGAGGAACAAAAAATGCATTTTCTGGATACCTCCATGTCAGCTCGTCTGTATAAGTGCTTCACTGATTTATGTCTGGATTTCTAAACTCCAATAGTCCAAAAATATCAGAATATTAGACAGAAACCACTCTACAGAGGACTGTTTCATGTTAGCCGAGTGAGCAGCTAGCATGAAATCCACTCAACAGTTAAACACTTACAGTTAAATATCGCACGGTCGGTCAATGCCAATTTTTAAAACACAGAAAGTTACATATGAACCTACAGTCTATAATATGACATATGTACACATATATGTATACACATATAAACCGTCTCTAATGTTTTATGTCAATGAACTTACCGAAAAAACTGTTGCTCCGCGCTGTGCTTGCTTTTCTGCAGTCATGTTCTGCTGCCAGGATGATAGTAGAAGGTCCCGCATTTTTTGACTTTGATTGCCTAGAAGGGCTCTCACCCGATTGGTTGTATACATTTACTTTTTTCATCTAGTTGGTTTGTGGTCGAGGTGCAACCTAGACTTATTTTAAACTCGTTTCACGCTAGAGGTCGCCCCTTAGACCTACCGTCAACCCCCAGGTTGATGAAATGTTTGCAGGGTTACTCAGTATGTCTCTGAAGAGACAGATCATGAACAAACTGACAGTAACAACAACGTATTCCCTTCACACAAATTTAATAACAGAGGATTGGAGCATTGTCAATATCCAAGGCTGTTTAGTTTAGTCTTCTGCGCATTTGGTGCTCAGCAAAAAGGTGATAATGCTTGACATCTCTGACATGAAGTATGAAGAACTATTAGTTCCTTAAGAATTAATCATTGGAATAACTGATTCATATACTTTGCATATACAGTAGGTACAATATAGTTATACTGTAAATCAATTGTTTAGTGTCCTATTTATCAATTACATATTTATGAAATAAACAAACTCATGATAACACAAGTTCTCGAAAATGTTGACATATTTAAAGAACTAAAGAAATACTGTATGAGATTGTTATAGGGTTTACACAGAAAAGGTGAGGAAAGAAAGCTAGGTGATGGTTAATACCTTAATTGGTAATGAAGCCTGCTTGATGATAGGTTGGTTTGTGTGGTGTCAAGCAGGAGATTCAGCTCAGGATCTGATTTGGACCATCTGACCAAATATAAATTAATCGTGTCTTTCAGAATGTGCCTCCAGATCTGTCCATCTGTACTTTTGTGTTGGAGCAGTCACTGTCAGTACGAGCACTTCAGGAGATGCTCGCCAGCACAGAGGAGAAGACTGAGGGGGTGAGTGAAGTGACACTTGCACACATGGCAAAGCACTCTCACACCAGTGAAGGGGAGGGGAACAAATATGCAGCAGGTCTTTTTTCACATTGATGCTGAGATACCGGCATGATGAAAAACAGTAAAGAAAGTGACAGGCAGAAACAGGGAGAAGAAGTCTGCTTACTAATCACTTAATTCTTAGCCACTCTTTTTTCAGTTTGGTTATTTTCTCACTGGCACTAATGCCCAAAGCAATGGAGCAAGCAACATATATTTAATAACATATATCCAAAAAAAACATCAATGTGGGGAAGCCTGGCCAGATCGGCAGGAATTAGTAGGAGACAGACTCAAAGACTCAAAACATTGCTCCAGTTCAAAAAAAAAAGTCTCAAACGTCGGCTGTCAGAGGTTTCCAACAATAGGAGAACTTGCTGGCCCTCCTGGAAAACTCTCCTCCTAGATGCCTTGTCATAACCCTGCTTCTGCGTTTGCTGTGCTTGAGCCAGATGATTACTGGCGAGTTCTTGAAACTGGTCTAGTTTGTCTCTCATTTTCAGTACAAATGCAAACTCACTGCACTGTTGTTGTGGAATGGGACCCTCCCAGGCCTCCTTCAAGAAATCCATGGGACCCCTCACTGGATATCCACACAGCAGCTGGAAAGGTGAAAACCCAGTAGATGTTTGTGGGACCTCTATAGGCAAATAACAGAAAAGGAAGCCACTGATCCCAGTCCGACCCCGAATCACCCACAAACTTCTTCAGCATGGATTTGAGGGTCTTATTAAAGCGTTCAACAAGGCCATCAGTTTGTGGGTGGTAGGGACTTGTCTTCACACCATTAATTCCCAGTAGGGTATACATCTCTTTCAGCAAGGTTGATGAAAATTTGCTACCTTGGACTGTGATGATTTCCTTTGGGATTCCGACTCTGGAGAATAGCTGGATGAAACAGTTCACAATTTGGTGGCCCTTGATCTTTTTTTCAAGGGAAACGCTTCAGGATATCTGGTGGCATAGTCACAGACCACCAGTATATATTTGTGACCATCGCTACTCCTTACTAGTGGCCCTACAATGTCCATGGCAATACGGGAAAAGGGGGTATCAATAATTGGCATATTAATGAGAGGTGCCCTATCTCCCTTCCTGCCAGGAGCTGTAAGCCGACACTGTGGACACGACTGACAATATTTTACTGTATCAGAATACTGCTGGGGCCAATAGCAATGGCGACTCATTCTTAGGAATGTTTTTGTCTGACCCAGATGTCCTACCCAAGGGATAGAATGGCTAAGGTTAAGGATAGTGGATCTCAAACTCTGAAGAATGACAAGCTGGTCACTAAGCTTACTTCAGCGATAAAGCCTGTCTTCCTTGACCACAAATATTTCCTTTCCTCTTTCTGTGACTTGGGTTGACTCATGTACACATTTAGCAAACACAGAATCAAGTGTGGTGTCTTCCCTCTGTAGCAGCCTTGCAAAAGACTGCAAGACTTTCTTGTTCCAAAAGTTGACCACCTGCTGCCCCCAGCTGGTCAGGAACATCTTGGGATGTGTCTGGTGGACACTCAGTTACTTGAACTTTCTTTTGTCTGGACATTTCTTCACTGTCTCCAACTGGCTTTGGACCCACAAACTGCTACCAAATGTGGGGAAGCCTGGCCAGAGCGGCAGGAATTAGGAGACAGACTCAAAACAGGGTTCCAGTCCAAAAAAGTGTTTATTTCTCAGAGCACAGGTATCACCAAGACATACACATAATGGAAAAAAGGAATTTCTACAAAATTTACAAAAACAGTAAAAGCTTAACTGAATAAAACTAAACGTATAGCAACTTAGATTAACTTAACGTAATGTAACATGCAGCCACCTACACAGACATTGTTGTTCTCCCCTTGAGGATTGACAAGCAACTGCTTTTATAGTGCTGTTCATTAGCAGTTGACTGACATCCTGTTGGTACATACCATTAAGCAGGTATGTTCTCCTTTTCCGGGATGGAAAAGCTTAGTGACAAACTGTAAATGTACCTTTTTGCACAAACAGAAACTTCCATTGCTCTTTACCATCTCTACCTAATCTTAAACGAACAAATAAACTATGGCCTCATTGCAAAACACACCCTTGATGGTTCTGTCTGTGAGCCTCTGATAAGGTCACAGAGACCTTATGTCAGAACGGGTAAGCAGGGGATGGAATTTTGGACCCAGATGCAGGACTTCAGAGAGGCAGAGGCAGGAGTAGGCGAAAAGATTCAAACAAAAGAGACACACTTACAAAAAACCAAGGGCGCTGCTGACTGAGCAGGAAATAAAAAAAAAAAAAAAAAAACAACAACTCTCAAACTATGACTTGGCATGACAAAAACTCTATGGCATGGTAACAATTCAATTCAGTTTTATTTATATAGCGTCAATAACAATCCAATCGTCTCACGACGCTTTACAAGACCCGGCCTGAAACCCCCAAAGCAAGCCTGAAGGCGACGGTGGCAAGGAAAAACTCCCTTTTAACAGGAAGAAACCTTGAGCAGAACCCAGCTCATATGGAGGGACCCATCTGCCTAAGGCCAGCCGGGTACAGACAGAGAAAGAGAACAGCAAGATAAACATACATCTGTCATAGATACACATATCTGACTAAAGCATACAAGTTGGATGCTATGATTCAAACTAATGATGTTACATGACAGTTTGAAAATGTAAGAGGAATCATAGGCAGGTTGGAGAATTGTTCATTCAGGTAGGAGTGGATAACAGCAGGATTCCATGGAGACTGGGCAGGCTGATGAGACCACAACAACAGATGTAGTATGGCGCTCCACAGGAAACACTCAACTCCAGGCCAGAGATACTCGGAAGAAGGGAGAGCAGCAGTAAACATTCTACATAGTAATAGAACAGAATTGCATGACTAGTAGCAGATAGGAATTTAGAGGGCAGGAGCTCTGTGCCAGAGAAAAAGAAAGTGTGGCAAGGACAGGAAAAAAAAAAAACAAGACATACAGACACCATGACATGAAGTGACTAGAACATGAAGTATGACGCGACAAGGAACAAAGGGGAAGGCAGGGCTATAAATACACATGAGGAACAGAGGGATGACGAGACACAGGTGAAGCAAAACAAACGAGACTAGGTGACACCAATTAACTAATCAAAAGGAACACACAGACATGACAAACAGGAAATCGAGGACTTAAAATAAAACAGGAAACTGAAAAACTAAACCATGACTAAGAAAAAAAACAAGAACTAAAGATACAACATAAACACAAGACTGTGAAAAAAAGACGAGACAAAAAAGACAGAAGACAGAGCCTCCCAGACGTCCCTACAAAACAAAACTATCTGACAAAAATCTGAACTCTGGGTGGGTGGAGGGGGCAAGGCAGGAGGTATCCAGGGCAACTGGGAGGCCGGGCGGACATGGCAGAGCGTTCAGGGGGTCGACCGGGAGGCCGGGCGGACGTGGCAGAGCGTTCAGGGGGCCGAGCGGGAGGCCGGGCGGACGCGGCAGAGAGTTCAGGGGGCCGAGCGGGAGGCCGGGCGGACGCGGCAGAGAGTTCAGGGGGCGGAGCGGGAGGCCGGGCCGACGCGGCAGAGAGTTCAGGGGGCCGAGCGGGAGGCCGGGCCGACGCGGCAGAGAGTTCAGGGGGCCGAGCGGGAGGCCGGGCCGACGCGGCAGAGAGTTCAGGGGGCCGAGCGGGAGGCCGGGCCGACGCGGCAGAGAGTTCAGGGGGCCGACCGGGAGGCCGGGCCGACGTGGCAGAGAGTTCAGGGGGCCGACCGGGAGGCCGGGCCGACGTGGCAGAGAGTTCAGGGGGCCGACCGGGAGGCCGGGCCGACGTGGCAGAGAGTGGATCCAGCACAGGAACAGAAGCAGGAACAGGATCCGGGACAGGAGAGAGAGCGGGAGCGGGATCAGGATCAGGATCAAGCACAGGAACAGGATCAGGACCAGGAGCCGGGGTCCGAGCCACCTCGGGAACAGGACCAGGAGCCGGGGTCCGAGCCACCTCGGGAACAGGACCAGGAGCCGGGGTCCGAGCCACCTCGGGAACAGGACCAGGAGCCGGGGTCCGAGCCACCTCGGGAACAAGAAAAGAGGCGGCCCTCGGAGCCGGGACGGGAACCGGGGACGAGGCGACCCTCGGAGCCGGAGAAGGGGCCACATGAGAGTCTGACCTGGCAGCCGGAACAGGAGTGACCCTCGGTGCCGGGAGAGGAGCCGGAGCTGGGCATGAGGCAACCTCTGGGGCCGGTAAGTGAACAGGAGCATGGCTGGGGCCGACCCTCGGGGCCGGTACAGGGACAGGAACATGAGCGGGGCATGAGCCGACCCTCGAGGCCGGTGCAGGAGCAGGAACAGGAGAGGGGCATGAGCCGACCCTCGAGGCCGGTGCAGGAGCAGGAACAGGAGTGGGGCATGAGCCGACCCTCGAGGCCGGTGCAGGAACAGGAGCGGGGCATGAGCCGACCCTCGAGCCTGGTGCAGGAACAGGAGCGGGGCATGAGCCGACCCTCGAGGCCAGTGCAGGAACAGGAGCGGGGCATGAGCCAACCCTCGAGGCCGGTGCAGGAGCAGGAACAGAGGCTGGAGTGGCCCACTGGGAGCTAACTGGCTTGTGGCTAGCAGGCCGGGGAGCAACTACCATGCGGCCGGCAGTGCGGAACTCCATAGGCTGCTGGCCAGCAGACTTCCCTCCATGGCGTCCACGTGGACCATGCTTCCCTTTCGGAGCCACCATGGCCAAACGAGAGTCCCCATAAGGAAACAACATCTCTGGCATGAGCCATGGCTTAAACTCCAGCATTTGATCCCGATAATAGTCAATAACTCGGGCAAGGACAGGCAAAAAAACAAGACATACAGACACCGTGACATGAAGTGACTAGAACATGAAGTATGACGCGACAAGGAAAAAAGGGGAAGGCAGGGCTATAAATACACATGAGGAACAGAGGGATGACGAGACACAGGTGAAGCAAACCAACAAACGAGACCAGGTGACACCAATTAACTAATCAAAAGGAACACACAGACATAACAAACAGGAAATCAAGGACTTAACAAAATAAAACAGGAAACTGAAAAACTAAACCATGACTAAGAAAAAAAACAAGAACTAAAGATAACATAAACACAAGACTGTGAAAAAAGACAAGACAAAAAAGACGAAAGACAAGACAGAAGACAAGACAGAGAACATGACACCTTAAAAGCAGGAAGAAATCCAAATGTCCCTCCTTTTGTCTCTGGAACTCATGGTGGGTATGGTAAGTAAATCAACAGTTAACTTAAATGATGCACATTTGAAATAAACTAGTTTTAACTTAATACTTGTCCGAGTCTGATTTTATATGGAAATGTTGGAGTATGAGTTGTAACCAAATATAATGCAAACACAAACAAACAGTAATTGTGGGCACATTACAGAAAAAGGTAGAATTTGGCAAACAAATATTAATTAATCTAAATTGTACAAATACAGTTTCCCTCTTCTTGTTGTCATCTGACCACATTTATCCAATCCAAATTACATTCCAATGCCATTGCTGTAGCTCCTGGTGATGATTGATCATCGATCATTGAGTCAGTGTTTCTGTTACTCCTGGCTTACAGCTTGATGTCATCCATATTGAGGAGATGGCACCATTCTTTAGTCCATACCCTCTCTTGGTAATGATCTGGCTGATGGGTTTGGGCCTATGCAGTACAGCTGCAGTGACAGAGAATCTACTTGGTATATGCTGCACTTGATGGTGACTTGTGCTACTGGTTTGAAGTTGGCCTCCTGAGTTGTTTTTCATAGCCCCATTGTGTTCTTGATGAAGGCTATTAAAAGCCTTCTTTTAGTCAGTCCAGGTGGCGCACTGGTTGGTCTGTCTGGTCTTGCACCCCTTCTCTGGTGTTCTTACCAATTTCTTTCTGAGCTCTGCTCTTATATTGAGCTATGTGGTTACTCAGCCTATCAGCTGTGATGCCTGACAAGAGACTTTAGATTAGGAAAGCACCTGGCCCAGATAGTGTGCCTGCATGCTTTCTGAAAGTCTTGCTTATGAGTCACTCCATCTTGTCTGAAGTCAGATTCCATCAACTTCCCCATCTCAAAAAAGCAGACTCAATGACTACATTCCATTAGTAGTCATGACATGTTTTGAGAGTGTTATTGCTGCCCATATCTAAATGAGTCTACTTCCCACCTTCAATCATCATCACTTTTCTTGTAGAGCAAACAGATCTATAGAAGAGGTATTTGCTCCTGCCCTCCACTTTATTTCCATGTGCTGGGTAAAATACTTTTTCTCTAACCACCCTCCACCCCAGTATGACGTACTCTTGCAAACTGTAATCTGGCTTTTTTATGTTCCTTTTGGAGTAATGGGTTCTTGCCCACTGAGTGGCCTTTCAGTCCATGTTGGTACAGGACTCGTTTCACTGTGGAGAATGACACTCTCTTACCAGCTTCAGCTATCATCTTGACAAGGTCTTTAGCTTTTGTTTTGGGGTTGATTCACATGTTTGGGAACAAAACACGTTCATCTCTGGGACATAGAACCCGTCTCCTTCCCGAGCGGTATGATGACTGGACATTCCCATGGTATCTATACTTGCGTATAATTGTTAGAACAGATGAACCTGGAAATTGTACCCAAGGATGAACCAGACTTGTGGAGCTCCACAATTATCTTCCTGATATCTTGACTGATTTCTTTCGATTTTGTGCATGATGGAGTTGTTTGGACGATATTTAGATCCAGCGGAGCACTGCGTATATCCATATAGTGGGAGTGATTGGGGCACCGAAACGCAGCCTTTAAATAATGCATTATCTGCCGTGAAACTTTGTTTCACCAATATTTCTTTATGATACTCTGGTGCTATTCCCCGTTGAGTCAGTTGAGTTCAAAATCGTAACAAACATTTTGTGGCTGCCCCAATGACTCCAAATGACACCAAAGTTATATGGGTGAGTAAACGATTGTATTTTGTGCCAGAAATAAGGTCCAGGTTGTTAAAAAAAAAAAAGACAATTCCCCTTTAATGGAATTCAGTATATTCAGGTAGTCACCTGACCTCATTCTTTGGGCACATAATGTTGCTGAACCTAGACGTAGACCAACTGCAGATAACAGATAATTGCTCAACCCCTACAGACTGCACACTAGGCACGAGGCATGATGGGTGCATCACTTCATCTGCCTCTATTCTTACCTTGATGCGCCCTTCACTCCGGCACAGGGTAAATCTGGACTCATTAGACCACATGACCTTCTTCTATTGCTCCAGAGTAGACAGAATTTAGAGTTTTATGCTCCTAGCAAACTGAAGCCTTTTTTCCCTGTTTAGCCTCACTGAGTGCCAGTCCCCTGATTTCCCTTTACAATGTGTGGAAATGCTTTTACTTTCACTATTAAACATAGCCCTGAGTTCTACTGTTGTTTTTCTTGTATTTGATTTCACCAAACTTGATTGTGAAACTTGAAGTGATACCAGGATTTTTTATCAAGCACATTTCTTCCTCATAGATGATGGTTCCCCACTATTCTTCCAGTTAATAATACCCTGGACAGTTCTTGTTTTTTCTGCTTGATGCATGCCAATGATGACCCTTCAAACAGACTAACATCTTTTCCATAACCATAACGTGTGTCTTTCAAAATGGTGGTTTAAGAAATGAGAAACTACTCATTGCATCAGTTGGGGTTAAACAACTTGTTGCCAGCTGAAAGAAAACTGGCCATCCAGTATTTATCCAATAGGAGGCTTATATTTGCGTACCCTTTTTTTTTTTTTTTTAGTCGATTGTGATGATGTTTAATCCAGGGAACAGGGGTGGACCAGAAGACTGGGTGAAGGGAGGTAACACACCAATTATCCAAAAAAGCATTTAAAAGGGGCAACTAGAGTTGTAGATTTTACAGTTACAAGTCCAGTTGTAGTCCCTTTTTAAATGCTTTCTTGGATATACCATGACCTGGATGACTGAGAACATTCACAGACATAAGATAAGATATGTTTATTAATCCCACGTATGGGAAATTCCCTTGTCACAGTCAAAATATACAAGAAAATACAATACTGAAAAAAATATATAGAGAAAGAACTAGAAATAAAAGACATTCTGTATATATAGTGTGGTGGTGGAGTAACTTTACAAATAAAGTAAAGTTACTCCTGCGGTAGTGTTCCTTCTTGCAGCGTGGATGCAGCAGTCTGCCGCTGAAGGAGCTGCTTAGGTCTCCTATAGTCTGATGCAGTGGGTGAGAGGGGTTGTCCATGATTGATGTCAGCTTGGCTAACATCCTCCTATCACCCACCTCCTCAATGGAGCCCAGAGAGCAGTCCAGGTCAGAGCCGGCCTGTCTGACCAGCTTGTTTAGTCTCTTTTTCTGTCCCTCGCTGAACTTCCACTGCTCCAGCAGACCACTGCATGCAAGATGGCAGAAGCCACCACAGAGTCATAAAAAGTCCTGAGCAGTGCCCTGCACACTCCAAAGGACCTCAGTCGTCTAAGCAGATGGAGACAACTTTGGCCCTTCTTGTACTTGTACTTTGTGTTGTGTGTCCAGTCCAGTTTATTGTTGGGGTGAACACCCAGGCAGTCCTCAACCTCGATGTCCAAGCCTTGGATGTTCACTGGTGCAGTCAGATGTGGTTTCTTACTGAAGTCGATCACCACCTCCTTTGTCTTGCTGGCGTTAATGTGTAGGTGATTCAGAGAACACCAGTCCACAAAGTTGGTGATGACCTCCAGGTTCTCCAGATTGTTTCCCTGAGATACACGAACAACAATGGTTGTATCATCAGAAAACTTCTGGAGGTGGCAGCTGTCCGTGTTGTGTCTGAAGTCCGATGTGTACAGGGTGAAGAGGAAAGGAGGAAGCACAGTACAGTACCCTGCGGCGCCCCCGTGCTGCAGAGTACCACATCAGACACACACTCATGAAGCCTCACATACTGCAGCCTATTGGAGAGGTAGTCGATGGTCCATGCAGCCAGGCTATCGTTGACTCCAGCTCCCTCCAGCTCCCTCCAGCTTCCCCCTGAGCAGTGATGGTTGGATGGTGTTGAAAGCACTGGAGAAGTGGAGGAACATGACTCTCACAGTGCTACTGGTGTTCTCTAGGTGGGAAAAACATCTGTGCAGCAGGTAGATGACAGCGTCTTCCACACCTATGCGTGGACAATAGGCAAACTGCAGCGGGTCCATGTTGTTGTTCACTAGATGACGGAGGTGGCTCAGGATGATTCTCTCCATGGTCTTCATCAGATGAGAAGTCAAGACTACTGGCCTGAAGTGGTTCGGCTCACTGGGACGCGCAGTCTTGGGAACTGGAACCACGCAGAATGTTTTCCACAGGAGCGGAACTCTCTCCAGACTGATGCTCATGTTGAAGATGTGCAGAAAAATCCCACAGAGTTGATCTGCACAGTCCTTGAGGAGTCTGGAGCTGATGCCATCAGGGCCAGTAGCCTTCCTTGGTTTGATTCTCCTCAGCTCCCTCCTCACCTGGTCTGTTGTTATGAAGAAGTTGGAGGGGTGGTGTGAAGAGAAATCTGTTGAGTTGGATGGGGGTTGAGGTGAATGGTTCACCCCAGCAGAGTGTAGTGGGAGGAGGTGTGTTGCTAGTGACAGTAAACATTCTATATAGTAATAGCATAATAGCACAGAATTGCATGACTAGTAGTAGATAGGAATTTAGAGGGCAAGAGCTCTGTGCCAGAGAAAAGAAAGTGAAGGACACGAGAGTGGAGAGAGAAGAAAGAAGGAGGGCATGTGTTTGGTGCATTGTCTTAAGCCTGACCTTAAAAATAGAGAAAGTGTCTGCTTCCCGAACCCAAACTGGGAGCCTGTTCCATAGGAATGGAGCCTGATAGCTGAAGGCTCTACCTCCCATTATACTTTTTGAAATTCTAGGAACCACAAGTAGGCCTGCACTTTCAGACCAATGTGATCTGTTGGGATGATATGGTACAATGAGGTCTTTAAGATATGATGGAGCTAGGCCTTTGAGGGCCTTGTATGTAAGGAGGAGGATTTTAAATTCTATTCTAGACTTCAAGGGAGCCAGTGAAGAGAAGCTAAAACTGGAGTAATATGATCTCTCTTGCTAATTCCTGTCAATGCTTTTGCTGCGGCATTTTGAATAAGTTGGAGGCTTTTTAAAGAGTTATTTGGACAGCCAGACAGTAATCCAGTCTGGAAGACACAAATGCATGAACTAGTTTCTCAGCATCATTCTGAGACAGAATTTTCCTAATTTTGATGATATTACGCAGATGAAAGAAGGCAGTCCTGATTACTTGCTTGATGTGACATTTAAAGCAGGGGTTCTTAACCTTTTTGACTGCCATTGACCAATTTTCCCAGTTGAAAGTGGTCCGGGGCCCATTCAAATATTAACACTTAATTCTTAATTGATCCTCGTCTTGGTTTGATTTGTAACCAATAACTAAATCAAGATAGTGATAGTTAAACCTTGTGAAATAAATGATATGATACACTGTGACCATCTCGAAGACATTAAATTATAACCTGCACATACAACAACACTGAACAGTATTGCAATTATAACATATCAAGTTGCTACAAGCACATATATAAAGGCTCAAGGCTCAATATTTAGATTTAGACTATGAGAAATTCTGATAAATAAAATTCTGTGGTAATAAATACATTCAAAATAAAAGTTTCAAATTAAATAAACTGTAAATAAAATATAAATGAAGTGGAAATTAAAATATTGCCTTTTAACCTACTGATGAATTTGACAATTTAGCAGTCTTAATTTTTGCATGCCAGAACTAGTAGTTACTCTTCAAATCTGTGACAAATGAACACGGGCTGAAACGGGACGCACTTTGTGCTGTATTACCGTGAAAATCAAAATAGTGTGTAAAATGGCAATGGAATGAATGAACAACAGGACGCTTTATAATAACATTTACTGTAAACTTATCCCAGGCCGTCTCCTGCTCTGTGACCAATGAGCTGCGGCAGGAATCCTGCTCATCTCATTGGTCGAGGTACTGTCGCTTACTAATAATTTACTGAAAAAGATCATCTGTTTTCCGTGTGTTCGCTCAAAAATGTGCATCTAATTAAATTCAGGTTCGAGTCAAATAGTTAAAAAAAAATTCACACACTAAAAAAAAGAAAAAAAATGACTACACCTGGAAGGGTGAAGGGTCTGCCATCCCTCCTTATGAGGTGTCTCTTATTTATTATTCAGGGAGTTACCCTGGTCACAATCCTTGCTATGGTGAACACTTTGTTACCCTGCACCACACATCTGGCTACGAGCACATTTTTCTATGCCATTCAGTGACACGATAGACTCTCAGCTCTGCCTTGCTACCTCCATTCACAAAGCCAAACTTTGGGGTTGGCATCACTTAAAAACTTCTCCATCACGTAAGGGAAAAGATCGCAGCTGGCTTCTTCTGCTGCTGCTCATTGGAGCGAGCTAAACAACTGGCTGACCCATCACTGCCACCAACAGGTGGGAAGCTGCATTGCGGTCCCGCAGCCCTCACGGCCCACAAGTGCAGAAGTGAATTTTTTTTTGTGGCCCAGTAGTTGGCGCTCGCGGCCCAATGGTTAAGAATCACTGATTTAAAGGACATATCCTCGTCAAATATAACACCAAGGTATTTCACAGTAGTACGCCAGTATGGCTGCCAAGCCAAGGTAATGCCATCCAAAAAAACCATATTAGATAAGGAATCTCTTAGATGCTTAGGACCAAATACAATAACTTCTGTTTTGTCTGAGTTTAAGAGTAAGAAATTACACGTCATCCAAGCCTTTATGTCTTTAAGGCATGCTTGGAGTTTAACCAGCTGATTAGTTTCATCTGGTTTCATAGATAAATATAGCTGGGTGTCATCTGCGTAACAATGGAAGTTTATGCCATGTTTTCTAATAATCTTGCCTAATGGCAACATGTATAACGTGAAGAGTATTGGTCCTAGCCAGTGTTGTGCCTGAATGCGTTCAATGAATGAAAGTTCATGAACTCGTTCATATTTTGGTGAACAAAGAACTGAACCGTTCGTATTTCCGATTGAGGAACTTTATTGTCTGTTCTGATGTCTGTGAACGGCGTTCATACACGTTCTATTTTCGTTCAAAACTATGCCAGGTCCCCCCCAAATAAAACACACCGTGAACTGTGCTTAACGGCGCTGCGGAAAGCCATCCGATGTGGCAACAGATTTGCACTACGACACCGCTCGTCGCCCTGTCGCACGAACAAAACGTCATCACAACAAAGCATGGGCTATGGAGGAGGAAGGCAACAGTCCGGAGCTCTCAGACTGCACAGCATATGAACATTTAAAAGAGTTTTTCGGCAAAGACCGTACTGACGCAGATGGTAGAAACGTGACTTTTGTCTGTAAACTACAAATACCAGTATCCTGAGGGCTGTCCGCTTGATGCTAACTTAAATTCTCATTCAAAAGGTGTAGAATTGCTGTCTGTGGTGCTACAGTGGGCAGTGACAGTTAGTAATTTTGACAAATAGCTCGCAGCAATGTATTGAAGGTAAAAAATTTTTTAAAAAGAACTAAAAATGAACTATTTAGTTCATATTTGAAATCATGAACGAACAAGTTAATTTTAAAGATTGTGAACTATGAACTGAACTAGTTCATTTTAAAGCTTATGAACTATGAACTGAACTAGTTCGTGTAGAAAAAGAACTTTCCCAACACTGGTCCTAGCACAGAACCCTGAGGAACTCCATTACTTTTGTATAAGAGGAATCATGATTGACATGAACAAACTGGAATCTGTCAGACAGATAGGATTCAAACCAATCTAATGCAGTTCCTTTAATCTTGATCTCACTTTCAATTCAATTCAATTTTATTTATATAGCGTCAATAACAATACAAATCGTCTCAAGACGCTTTACAAGACCCCGCCTGAAACCCCCAGAGCAAGCCTGAAGGCAACGGTGGCAAGGAAAAACTCCCTTTTAACAGGAAGAAACCTTGAGCAGAACCCAGCTCATATGGAGGGACCCATCTGCCTAAGGCCAGCCGGGTACTGACAGAGAAAGAGAACAGCAAGATAAACATACAGTGGTATGCAAAAGTTTGGGCACCCATCTAAGATTTCAAAATATGTGGCGTTATGTGTGTATCTCCTGTCTCTGTGTTTTTATGGGGGTGGGAGGGTTGGATTTTATGTTGTTCTGTTTTTGCTGTTTTTAGCCTCTGTGAGGCACTTTGTCTTGCTTTTAAAAGGCATGAAAAGTGCCATATAAATAAATTTGATTTGATTTGATTTGATTTGATAATTCATTATCATGAATTAGGAGAAGGGTACAAGAAATTATCAAGAAGGTTTGGAATGTCGATTTCCACAGTCAGAAATGTGGTGCAGAAATGGAAGACCAGAAGAACAGTCATTGTGAAGGAAAGATGTGGTAGGCCAAAAAAAATACTGGAAAGACACAGGTTAAGGATGGCTAGAATGGTCACAGACAAGCCACAGACCACCTCCAGAGAACTACAAGAACATCTGGCTACTGATGGTGTAGTTGTTCATCGTTCCACAATCCAGCGCACTTTGCACCAGGAAAAGCTCTTTGGAAGGCTGATGCGCAAAAAGCCTTTCTTGAGTGTTCGCCACAAGAAGAGTCGCATGAGGTATGCAAAAGCACATCTGGACAAGCCAGAAGCATTTTGGAAAAAAAAATACTGTGGTCAGATGAGACTAAGATGGAGTTATTTGGTCAGAACAAGAGGAGGTATGCACGGCGAAAAAAACACACTGAATTCCATGAGGAGAACTTATTGCCTACTGTGAAATATGGTGGAGGGTCCATCATGTTATGGGGCTGCGTGGCTAGCACAGGGACAGGAAACCTTGTTAAAGTTGAGGGCCACATGAATTCCTCTCAGTATCAGCAGATTCTTGACAAGAATGTTCAAGAATCTGTCACAAAGTTGAAGCTACGCCGGGGTTGGATTTTTCAGCAGGACAATGATCCCAAGCACTGTTCCAAGCAAATCCACCAAGGAATTCATGCAGAAGCACAAGTACAATCTTCTGGAATGGCCATCCCAGTCCCCAGACCTTAACATCATTGAAAATGTATGGATTGATTTGAAGCCAAGAAACCTGACTGAACTAGAGGCATTTTGTATGGAGGAATGGGCCAAACTACCACGTGCCAGACTTCAGGGACTTGTCAGTGGCTATAAGAGGCGTCTACAGGCTGTTCTTGCAGCAAAAGTAGGGTCTATTAAATATTAATGGAATTATTTCTTTGGGGTACCCAAATTTATGCACATGCCTATTTCTGTTTAAATATTCATAAAAATGTTTCTGTTGGACCAATGAAAATTATTTCACTACTGAGATGTTTCTGTTTCCATAAGGTATAACATTTGTTAAAATAAAGTTGCCGCTTCAAAAGCTCAGCAAGAGATAAACTGATGCAATGATTTTCCTAAGGGGTGCCCAAACTTTTGCATACCACTGTACATCTGTCATAAATACACATATCTGACTAAAGCATGGGGGGTGCTACATGATACAAACTAATGATGTTACATGACAGTTTGAAAATGTAAGGGGAATCATAGGCAGGTTGGAGAATTGTTCATTCAGGTAGGAGTGGATAACAGCAGGATTCCATGGAGACTGGGCAGGCTGTAAGACCACGACAACAGATGTAGTATGGCGCTCCACAGGAAACGCTCAACTCCAGGCCAGGCCTTTCAAGTCTCTGTAGTAAAATATTATGATCAATAATGTCAAATGCAGCACTACAATCTAGCAGAACAAGTATAGAGACAAGTCCACTATCTGAAGCCATGAGGAGATCATACCTGACTGAAACTCTTCAAACAGACATTCCTGTTTAAGTGGTCACACAACTGATTAGCAACAACTTTTTCTAGAATTTTGGAAATAAAAGGAAGGTTGGAGATTGGTCTGTAGTTGGCTAAAACATTTGGATCTAGAGTGGCTTTCTTAAGTAGGGGCTTAATTACAGCAATCTCAAAATACTGAAGCACATATCCTATTAATAAAGATAAATTTATCTGGTTCAATATGGAGGTGTTAATTAATGGAAAAACGTCTTCGAGCAATTTAGTTGGGATTGGATCTAGAAGATAGGTTGATGGTTTAGATGCTGTAATTGTTGAAGAGAGCTCGAGAAGATGTTGATAAGGTCTAACAGAAATTTCTAAAGTCACTATACTTACATCTTTGACAGCCATCGGAAGGATGCCTTGAATGTTTTCTCTAATGCCAACAATTTTATTAGTAAAGAAGCTGATGATAGTAATGACTTCATTACTACTGAGGGCTAAATGAATAGATGGCTCAACAGAGCTGTGGCTCTTTGTCAGCCTGGCTACAGTGCTGAAAAAACATCTGGGGTTGTTCTTGTTTTCTTCTATTAATGATGAATAGTATGCAGTTCTAATACTACGGAGAGCTTTTTTATAAGTTGTTAAACTATCTTTCCAGGCTATGCGAGCATCTTCAGAATTACTGGAATGCCAAATTCTTTCTAGCTTTTGGGTTGCCAGTTTTAAACAGCGCAACTGTGAATTGTACCAGGGAGATAGCCTCCTCTGATTCATGAGGTCTTTTGGAGTGAAAGGAGCACTCCTGAAGACCTTCTATGACTCTGTAGTGGCATCAGCCATCCTGTACGGAGTGGTCTGCTGGAACAGTGGCATCACAGAGAGGGACAGGAAGAAGCTGGATAAGATCATCAGGAAGTCCAGCTCTGTCCTGGGCTGCCCCTTGGACTCAGTGGGGGAGGTGGGTGACAGGAGAGTTCTGGCTAAACTGTCATCCATGCTGAAAAATGAGTCCCACCCCCTGCATGGTGATCTGACAGGACTGAGGAGCAGCTTTAGTTACAGACTTCTTCATCCTCGATGTGTGAAGGAAAGATACATAAGGTCTTTCCTTCCTGCTGCTGTTAGGCTTCACAATGAACACTCTTGATAATATGTGCAATATTACTACATTACATGTGCAATAGTACTACACCATAAGTGTAAAAACATTTTTTACAATCCAACCCGTGCAATATTACAACTCAATCTGTGCAATATTTCTACCATTTATACACTATTTATCCTTTATAGTTATCCTCTTTGCTCTGGCTTTTTTGCTATTTTGCTATTTTGCTATTTTGCTATTTTGCTCTGTAAGCTGTTGTGAACTGCAATTTCCCCATTGCGGGACAAATAAAGGTTTTTCTTATTCTTATTCTTATGACCTTCTTTTTCAGAGGAGCAACTCAGTTTAGAGCTGAACTAAGCGATGCTGCAGTGCCATCAACAAAATCATCTATTAGTGCAGGAGTTAAATTGTGGTTGCTGCCGTCCACATCATTGACACATGGCACTGGGGTGAATAAAGAAGGAATTAATTCTTTATATCTAGTTACAGCATCATCAGATAAACATCTACTGTAATGATATGTCTTTTCAGTTCCTGTGTAATCCCTTATTGTAAATTCAAAAGTTATGAGGAAATGATCGGACAAAAGAGGGTTATGGTTAATATAGTTAAACCTTCAGTTTCTATGCCGTATGTTAGGACAAGATCTAAGGTATGATTAACACAGTGAGTTGATCCATTTACATTCTGAGAAATGTAATGATGTAAATGAAGAGGTAAGGCTGTCACTGACAACATCAACATGGATGTTAAAGTCACCTACTATAATGACTTTATCTGTTCTAAGTACTAAATCACATAAAAACTCAGAGAATTCAGCTAAATACTCAGTATAAGGAGCAGATGGGCGATACACCACAACAAAAAGAATTGTTTTTTGTGTCTTCCAGTCTGGATGAGCGAGACTAAGGGTAAGACTTTCAAATGAATTAAAGCTCTCCTTAGGTCTAGGATTAAGATTGCTGCCATTCCTCCTCCTCTACCTTGTGCTTCTAGGAATGTGATAATTACTATGACTAGGTGGCGTTGACTCATTTAAACTAACATATTCATTATCCTGCAGCCACGTTTCAGTCAAACTAAATAGATCCATCTGATGATCAGTTATCAGATCATTCACTAAAAGTGATTTGGATGAGAGAGATCTGATATTTAAAAGACTACATTTAATTTTCCTATTCTTCTGTTCTGCCTATGAAGTTGTTCTGATTTGTACCAGGTTCAAATAAGTAACTCCTCTTTTGTTGTTTTTTGGTTTAAATAATCTGGGAGCAGACAGAACATCTATAGAGTTCATAGAGTTTTGGATGTGAGACAGTGCTAGAGAAGCGGCAGAGATGTGTGTAAGAATACAACTCTGCCTCCTGGTCTGAACTCTGGGTTGTCATGGTTTCGTGGGGTTAATAAAATTGGCCATATTTCTAGAGATAAGCGCAGCACTCGCTAATGGGGTGGATGCCATCTCGCCTAATCAGACCAGGCTTTCTCCAGAAAGTGTGCCAGTTATCAATGAAGGCCACGTTGTTTTCTGGACACCACCTAGATAACCAGCGATGGTATGATCATTGAGTCTAACTACGGAGTCCGACATAGTTTTTGCAAACTTACACACCGATTCCACATGAAGTTTTGTGACCTCCGATTGACGTAACCGGGTGTTGTTACTGCCGACGTGAATAACAATTTTACCATATTTAACCTTGACCATAGCCAGCAGTTTCAGATACGATGTAGAGTCGCCCGCTCTGGCCCCTGGAATGCATTTAACCATGGTTGCTGGATTCTCTATCTTCACAGTTCATTGGCCCATTCACGGTCTCCAGCTTCTGGGCCCCTTCCACTGTCCTTCCCGTGTCTGGAGATGGTTTTCAGGCCTCTCCAGACCTCTCTGGTGTTGTTCCCCTGGAGGCGCTCCTCCAGCTTCCTCCTGTAGCTGTCCTTGCCCCTCCTTATCTCTCTCTTTAGCTCCTTCTGCATAATCTTCAGCTCCTCTTCGTTCCCAGTCTTAAAAACCCTCTTTTTCTCCTTCAGCAGGGTTATTTCCGGGGTCACCCAGGTTGTGTTGTTGGAGAAGCACCGTACCTTCTTCATAGGTACCGTGTTCTCCACGCAGAAATTCATGTAGTCTTTGATGCAGGTTGTCAGGCTGTCGATGTCCTCCCTATGTGGCCTGCAGAGCACATCCCAGTCTGTGGTGTCAAAACAGTCCCTCAGCGCCATACTGGCCTCCTCAGTCCATCTCCTCACATACCTCTTGGTGGGTGGCTGTCTGTTTACCATAGGTATGTAGGCAGGGAGCAGATGAACCAGGTTGTGGTCAGAACGACCCAGTGGGGGGAGGGGGAGAATGGACAGGGAGGCGTGGTTAAAGTCCCCGGAGATCAGTAGCAGGGCCTGGGTGTGTGACATCTGGAACTGTGATACAACAGTGTGTAGGAGCTCGCAAGCTGCAGCAGTGTCGGCAGAGGGGGGATGTACGTTGTTATCGCGATAACTTGCGAGAACTTCCTCAGAAGGTAATACGGCCGCATGCTAACTGCTAGCAGCTCAATGTCCCTTACAGAGTAACACACTGAGAGACTTTGCTGCAGGCAGGGTTAGAATTACGGGGGAGCTAAGGGGAGCTCGGCTCCCCTGAAAAGGACCTGGGCTCCCCTGAAAGCCTGCTTTGAGACATTTAGGGGGAGCTCTAAAATATGTCCATTTTTGTCTCGCATACAGATTTTGATTTTCTGTACATTAAGGTTCATGAAATAAATATTGCCTGTATTCGCTCATTACATTACTATTTCCGAACACCTGTCTCCACTAATAAATGCAATGCTGTGTCTCCTGTTGTGACCATCCATGCATGGCGGCGCTGCACTCAAAATCACTACGTTTACGTCACCACATGAACTTCTCACTGAGTTGGTATTTGAATGTTAGCCTAACTTCAAGTTCAAAACATAGGTACTTTTTTTTTGGAACACTCTGTGGATACTAATAAGAATGTCAAAAAGGAAGCAACCAAACCTCGGTCAGTTTCGATTTACAAAACAAACGAAGAGGAGTGACGACAGCGCACCAGCTACAGCTAGCTTGCGGGTGTTACCGCTGCTGCTAAGTTGCTGCTAGTGACAGCAACGAGGATAGCGAGACTTGGGCGCCAGATACCACCGCTGCGACCTGCAGTGAACTAGGCGATCATGCAACACCTTTCAACTGGACAACAAAGCAATGGAGAATCAGGAATACATAGCTCTACTTCAAAAATCAGAAGTTAGGATGTAGAGGAGGCAAAAAGCCTGTCGCTCGCCGAAAGACCAACGGGAGTACATCTGTAAGAGGAATGGATGAATGGAGAAGTTGATTCAGAACCGTGGACAGAGCTGTTTGCCCTAACACTGACAGCATCTGACGCTTGCTAAATGGCTGAACACGCACCAAAAGCGTTAAAGTCAGTCAGGAAGGATCGGAAAATAGGGCCCCCCCGAAAGCCACTTTCTAATTCGAACCCTGGCTGCAGGTACACATTGCGCATGCAGTGATATTCTCGTTGGCTGCAATGGTCATGGACAATGCCATTAGAAGCATTGTCACAGGTACTAGGTGATCCATCTTGGCCTCCTGGACCACCTTTTTGATCTCTGGAGGATTTGTCTGGTCTCTTTAGACAAATCTTTCACAGGAGAGGCAAACTGGCATGCCAGGGAATCAGTTTTAATATTCCTACGACCTGGCCATTATGGTATAATCAAACCAACCCAGAGTCCATGCTTGCTTGTTGGAGGAGTGTGCCTTGACTTTAGCAGGGTCTGTCATTGTCTGCCCTTTCTCCATGCCCAAGAAACTGATAGAAACATGAATCATGTTTGTGACTCTGGTTCAGTAAGTAAAGCTTATTGTCCGCGAGCTGGAAGGTTAGAAGTTTAAATATGCCACATGCCAGTGTCTTTGAGCGAGGCACTGGTGTGTGATTGTGTGTATACTTGTGCGAGCAAATGGGTGCAAGTATTATTACAAATGTAAATCACTTTTACAGTAGCAATAAGTAGCAGAGTGCTACATAAATACAAGATCAGTGACCATTTACTAAACTCACCCTTTAGTCTTCATATAAAGCCTGTTTCTAGGAATCAAGAAGTTGCAGGACATGATCTACAACAGGGCAAGAAAAAAATGAAAATGGCAGCTAAACATAAAAACCTGTTTAATCTATATTGCAAAACATCATTGACAAGGGTTTCGAACACAGCAGGCACATTTGGTAACCCAAAAGGTTTTACCACATCCTCAGAACAACCTTAGGTACTGTTAAAGGCCATCTTCCACTATTCACTAGGTGGTAGGCATTATGAAAGCCCAATTTACTAAAGATGGTAGCTTGATGGAGGGGGCCAGTGGGTGGAAGACAGTTGAAGAACAATATTTGTTCTTTATACTTATATCATTTAGGCCTTTGTAGTCATCACAATGATTGTTTCTTTTATTCACAAAATGTACTCCTGCCACTACCGAAGAAGGAGTCAACAATGCAAGTCTCCATTGTCTCCATAATGCACTGTGTGAGAAGACAGAAAAATATAAAGAAAGAATACCAGAATCCTCACCCTTGTATTAGTTATATGGCCCGACATAGCTACACAACATTTGGATTTCAATATAGGGCATGTTTTGATCAATAGGTAGAATAAAATACCTATACTATCACTTGTTAAACTGTAGGAAGAAATGGGGAAAGTCAGGAGTTGCTCTGTGGGAAAGGATCATGACGAGTAAAAGCAATCTGTTTTTATTCTTTTTTGGCGCATCAGATCAATGTATGCCATTGGATTAAGATTGACAGTTCTCCTTGTATAGATATTGAAAATACATTAACTCAAGGGTTGAGATTGCAGAACCTTTCATTTATGGATAAAACCATTAAAAAATCTATAGGTTATGGTAGTTGCACAATCAACACATCATTACGAGCATGGTGGAAGACAAATGAAATCCTCAAGTCTAATTTTTCAGTCTCTACACACACTCCACTGTGGAACAACCACATGTTTCTTGTGAATAATAAACCCCTTCTAATGCCAATATGGAAGAGAGAAGGGGTAACAGAATTGGGGCACCTAGAGAAATTTAATATCCCGAACCAGTGCTTCTTTGGATATATACAGTTACGGGAAGTGTTTAAGAAATATTTAAACATTAAGAGTTTTAACAATCTCAATTCCCCTTTATATGACAAATTGTGCAACCTAAAGCCAAAGAAAAAACGTTCGCAAATTTACAAATTGTTAACATCTAACGAAGAAGTCCTGTCAATCCCCATACACAAATGGTCCAAGGACATAAAGAACCTGCCTAGAGACTTGAACTGGCAAAAAATATGTAACAACACATTCTCTATGTCGGGTAATTCTTAAGTCCAGCTGATTCAATATAAAGTCTTACATAGAGCCCATATAACTACAAAGCAACTCTATCAGATGGGCTTTAGTCAAAATAGTAAATGTCCACACTGTCCAGATTCTATCGATAATTACTTCCATGCTCTCTGGGATTGTATATGTATCAACTCCTTTTGGACAGAAGTGATAAAAATTTTATCTGAAATACTGAACTTTGACATCCCCATATGCCCCATTATTGTACTCCTTGGGGACTTGTCTAATTTAGATGTCAATAAGACAGTTAAACCTTTTATCCTGATTGCTTTTACCATTGCAAAAAACAATTTCATTAAACTGGAAAAACAGCTAAAATCTCTATAAATCAATGGCTCAATCTCTTAACCAATTACTCAAATCTAGAAAAGCTTACTGCATCTTTGAAAAACAACATGGCAGCTTATGAAGACTCATAGTCCCCTTTTTTGCAATATTTGCAACGCTGATTCCTCAGGCAATGATTGTTGAAACTACTGTTTGCTTGTAATAAATGTGTACGTGTTGCTGCTCAATACAGCTTGTTAAGCATAAGTAGTTCTGTGAACAGGTGAACTTTGTCTTGTTAATGTGTATGTTAATTGTTGTCACTGTATACCTGTGTGTCATTTAATTAATAAAAAAAAATCTGTTTGTATGTATCATTTCAGTACCATTTAATTGAATTTGTTTGCCATAAAACGGACCAGATTGTTCTGAGTATGTTTGCTTTGCCACTTATCACTTTATTTCCATAACTTCTGTTTCTTTTTTCTCACTCACCTTTTGTCAATGTCTTACTCTCAGACGGCCCAGGGTGGTGGTCATCGCACGTTACTCTATGGACACGCCGTCCTACTACGACACTCTTACAGTGGAATGGTCAGTGCCAGACTTTCCTCTGATGTCTCTTTCAGCTTCATTGAGAGTCTGATATATTGGTAGATAATCTGCTTGATCAAATAGATTGTTTTAATCCTACTTTTCTGTTTAGTACCTGTGCTGCCTTTCCACCTCTCGCTCATCCATGGACAAACTGGCCTTTGATGTGGGACTGCAGGAAGATACCACAGGTACGTTTTAAATTTTGATTTAGCTCCTCTGGAGAAACCCCTAGGTGTTCCCAGGCCAAACGAGAAATATAATCCCTCCATCGTGTCCTGGGTCAGCCGTGGGGCCTCCTTCTGTGTCCAGGAGGCATCCTTACCAGATACCCTAGCCAGCTCAACTGACTCCTCTCGACGTGGAGGAGCAGCCGTTCTACTCTGAGGCCCGGTCCACACGAAACCGCATTTTGGCGTAAATGCAGATGTTTTTAATCGTTTTGGCCTATCGTCCAGACGAATCCCGTGAATGCATAGCCCTAAAACACACTTTTTTGAAACCGGGTCCCAGGGTGGAAAAATTCGAAAACGCACTTCTTGTGGATCCGTGTGGACAGGGGAAACCGGAGATTTTGGAAAACGATGATGTCATCGGCACCATCGCCGCACCCCTCGAGCAGCCTTCCACCTCTTATATCCCGCGAAACGTCTCATAACAACATCAACAACAATGGCGCACTACATGCTTGCGTTACTACTGGAGAAGATATTTAGCCTATTATGGTTACTAGGGCAAAATCTAATTTGCGCCACCTCCCTCAATCATTATGTATATCTTGCTCATTAACCTGTATATATGGTCTCACCTGTACATAGCTTCTGATCTGTAAATATTGTCCATATTCACACTGTAAAAACAACATGTAACATACTTTTTATATACCACAATATTTATGCCACATGCACTTTACTGCCTATTGCACTTCTGGTTGGATGCTAAACTGCATTTCGTTGCCCTGTACATGTACATGTGTAATGACAATAAAGTTGAATCTAATCTAATCTCTTCCTCTACGCTTTTGGTGAATTTCTGAAACTGGAACAGCGGCGCCTATAGACCTTGGATATGAAGTATCGTTTTGAGTCGTGTGAAGATGGATCCGTCTGGACGCGGATTTTTTGAAACCGTGCCAGTAAAAATGGATAGGAAAAAAGATCGTTTTCGTACATGTGGACGAGGCCTGAGTTCCTCCTGTATGTCTGAGCTCCTTATCCTATCTCTAAGGCTCAGCCCAGCCACTCGGCGAAGGAAACTCATTTTGCCTGCCTGTATTCGCATTCTTTTAGTTATTACCCAACGTTCATGACCATATGTGAGGTTTGGAACGTAGATCGACCAGTAAACTGAGAGCTTTGCCTTTCAGTTTAGCTCTCTCTTTACCATGACAGACTGCTTAAGTGTCTGCATTCACAGGAGTTCCCCTTCACCGCGGGAGTTCGCCTTTCACAGCAGGAGTTCGCCTCATTTGTGCTGGTGTGTACATTCCACTGCAGGCGTGCGTAACGGAAGCGTTACATCACCTCGCCAACCATATTACAGATGTGGAGAAAAAACACCCAGATTCTCTGCTAATCATTCTCTTGGATTTTAATATTCTTAAATATAGACAGCACGTGACGTGTCCCACCAGGGTCATTCTGCACGTTCAACAACAACAAACCATGGTTCACTGCAGAACTCAGACAGCTACGCCAGGACAAGGAGGAGGCCTACAGGAGTGGGGATCGGGACCTGTGCAAGCAGGCCAGGAACAAGCTGACAAAGGAGATCAAGGCAGCATAGAGGAACTACACTTAAAAGCTGAAGGACCATTTTTCTGTCAACGACTCTTACCAGAATGGCCTGCAGACCATTACCAACTACAGGAGACCATCCCCCCACCCTGTGGGGAGCCCCCGCCTGGCTGAGGACCTCAGTGACTTCTACTCCAGGTTTGAAAGGACTTTCACACCTTTCATTTCCCCCACCATCTCCATCACAAAAGGCCTAGCTGCACCTCAAACTACCCCCGTACCAGAACCCCTGCCTCCACTGAGGATCTGTGCGTCAATTCTTTCATGATTAGGAGGGCCCCAGGACCCGATTGAGTGTCTCCATCCTGCCTGAAAGTCTGTGCTCACCAGCTGGCTTCCATCTTCGCGCATGAACTGTGGCATCAGTATCATCAGAGGGTCTGTCTTGATTAAAGTATAAAAGTAATATCTATAGCTGTATTAACATAACAACAGAATTGCATAAAATTGGTTGAGATGCCGCTGGTTCAAAAGGTGGCACCCTGATTCCACGGCTCTGGAATGCCTTGTTCTACACCGCCTCAGAGCTGACGCTGTTGGGGTTGTCTTTTTACACATGTGCAGTCCTAAGATATTCTTTCCCTGATGTGCATGTTGGTAATTAATGTAGTCATTTTGTTCAAAATGCGAGGTTAGATTGACAAGAAGCTGTATGTATGAAGACTGTATGACAAGAAATAAATACATATACAAGTCAAACAATGTGGATCCCACAAGATAATTTTGTTCAGAAAAGAAAAACTTCATTAAAAATTAAAACTAATCTGCCTCACAGCAAGAAGGTTCCAGGTTCAAATCCAGGCCGACTTGGGCCTTTCTGTATGCAGTTTGCCCATTCTCCCCATGTTGGCGTATTTTCTCCTCGGATATTCTGGCTCCCTTGAAACTAATGAACATGTCTTTGGACATTAGTTTCACTGGTGATTCGAAATTGGCCGTAGGTGTGCATGTGAGTGTGTATGTCTGTCTCTCTGTGTTGGTCCTTCGATAGACTAGCGACCTGTCCAGGGTGTGCACCGTCTCTCACCTGATGACAGCTGGGATACGCTCCAGTCCCCCCAATGACTCTTCACAGGACAAGCGGTTACAGATGAATAAAAACTAGTTTTCACATAGCGGAGGAGAAATATTCTTTGCTGAGCTAGTTTGTTTTGAATTGTCATACTTTTAGATGATGCTATTTGCTATGTGCTATGTCAGGATATCCTGTTTTTCCCCCATTGCGACAGTTACAGTTGTTTTATGTGGTTTTTGCTATTATTATTATTATTATTATTATTATTATTATTATTATTATTATTATTATTATTATTATTATTATTATTACAAAGTTCAGAATCCCTGTTTTCATGATGTAAATGTTCTGGACCAGTGACAAACAATAGCCCTTCATCAAGTGTCACACAGCAGGAAATTAATACCCTGAGGCAAAGATAACTATGACAGCTTTTCTAGAAAGGCCTGACATCCCTCTGTGTACCACTGACAGCATCAATAATAACAAATGCTGATTGTTACACAGCGTACCCATCAGCAAAATGTCCCAAAAGACAACTGTTCCACAGAGACAGCTATCAGCAGCATCTCTACAGCCTCATTCATCTCTAGAAGAGTCAAGTGGCTGCAAACACAGAAGACATCAAGACACAGAGTGATAGAAAGTTATACATTTTTGAAATATGATGTGAAATATCCAAAAAAGGTTTAAAAAAAGGCAACTAGACTTATAGATTTTGGAGAAGACGTTTCACCACTCATCCGAGTAGCTTCTTCAGTTCTGAGGGACTGGTGGGAAGTCTGAGGTTTAAATAGGAACTCCTCCTGAGAAACCTTGCTTGTTATGCTAATAACCTGAAACTGGTGCAGCTATTCCCACTAACGACTGGGTACTTACCTGTTGTGAGGGGGGGGGGGCTGTTTTGGTCCCTGTCCTCTTCCCTATGAATGGTTCTCTAACGACTCTTGTCTGTCTGGGGCTCCCGTGTCAAGATGTGAAAGAGACTGAAACTTCTTGGGGACAGAAGTTAACACTGTATTGTAAATAGATGGCAAATTGAATCTCAGTCCACCTCCTCTGTTTAGTGAAGGTTTTTCCAGTCTGACATAGATGGCTTCCTTAACTCCTCTTTCAAACCATCAGTCTTCTCTGGCTAAGATTTGAACAGCGTACACCACATTACTCTGTTTCTGCCTGGGTGTTTTGTCCTTTGGGTGGACCAGTTTCTGCCTAAGTGTGTTTCCTGGTTTAAAGTAAACTGGAATACGGTGATTCCTGAAAATTCTCCTGAGTTTCTCGGACACTCCAGCCACATAGGGGATGACGATGTTTTTCCTCCTGTCGTTCTCCTCCTCTCTGTCCCTTTTGGGGTATGAAGTGGAATCTTTTACAGAGCACATCAATGCAGTGGACAACAACATCAAGTTCACTCGGGAGGACATCAGCGGGGGTAGTCTAGCTTTCCTGGACTGCCTGGTGCATGTGGAAGAAGACCGAAGCCTCAACATCGAAGTATATAGGAAACCCACCCACACCGATCAGCACTTATTATTTGACTCCCACCACCCCCTGGAGCACAAACTAGGGGTCATCAGAACGCTCCAGCACAGAGCACAGACGGTACCCACAAGACCGGATGGCCAGGAGAAGGAGCGGAAACACATAAAATGGGCACTCAAGACATGTGGGTATCCTAATTGGGCCTTTGTGAAAGGCTCAAAAAGATACCCCAAAAGGGACAGAGAGGAGGAGAACGACAGGAGGAAAAACATCGTCATCCCCTATGTGGCTGGAGTGCCCGAGAAACTCAGGAGGATTTTCAGGAATCACCGTATTCCAGTTTACTTCAAACCAGGAAACACACTTAGGCAGAGACTGGTCCACCCAAAGGACAAAACACCCAGGCAGAAACAGAGTAATGTGGTGTACGCTGTTCAGTGCAGTGAGGAGTGTACAGACCTATACATTGGGGAAACTAAACAACCTATCCACAAACGCATGTACCAGCACAGGAGAGCCAGCTCATCAGGCAACGATTCAGCGGTCCACCTACATTTGAAGGACAAAGGACACTCTTTTGAGGATAACAACGTCCAAATCTTAGCCAGAGAAGACCGATGGTTTGAAAGAGGAGTTAAGGAAGCCATCTATGTCAGACTGGAAAAACCTTCACTAAACAGAGGAGGTGGACTGAGATTCAATTTGCCATCTATTTACAATGTAGTGTTAACTTCGGTCCCCAAGAATTTTCAGTCTTCACACCTTGACACGGGAGCCCCAGACAGACAAGAGTCGTTAGAGAACCATTCATAGGGAAGAGGACAGGGACCAAAACAGTCCCCCCCTCACAACAGGTAAGTACCCAGTCGTTAGTGGGAATAGCTGCACCAGTTTCAGGTTATTAGCATAACAAGCAAGGTTTCTCAGGAGGAGTTCCTATTTAAACCTCAGACTTCCCACCAGTCCCTCAGAACTGAAGAAGCTACTCGGATGAGTGGTGAAACGTCTTCTCCAAAATCTACAAGTCCAGTTGCCTTTTTTTAAACCTTTTTTGGATTACCATGACCTGGATGACTGAGAACCTACACAGACATGATGTGAAATACCTCAATAACACAACAACACATTATTAGACAGTAATGTGGAAACAGTATGCTTTCCTTTGATTTTTGTAATAATAATAATAATAATACCTTTATTTATGTAACACCTTTAAAAACAGCATTTACAAAGTGCTTTGACAATCAAGCATGAACAAAATACTAAGAAAATAAATAAATAAATAAGAAAAAACAAAGTCAAGGGGCCGTAATGGCAAATGCCTGGTCACCTTTAGTTTTGAGCCTCGACCTTGGAACAGGCAGAAGGGAACCACCTGAGGACCTAAGGCTGCGGGCTGGCTCGTAAGATGTCAATATCCCTGATAAGTTGTAAGTTGTAAGTAAGTTGGACCCAGCCCCTGACGTGCCTTAAAAGTGATCAGTGATATTTTAAAATCAATTCTAAAATGAACAGGGAGCCAGTGAAGAGAAGCTAAAATCGGTGTAAATGCTGTCGTCTGTTAAAATCAGTAAGAAGAAGAAATTTTGTATTGTTTATTAAACTTTGTTTGTTATTTATAGTTTAGTACTGCCCTTTCCACAGTTTTTGTTCTCTCTTTGCGTCTATTTGTTCTTTTTAATTAGCATCTGAAGTATAAAACGTGATATTTAAAAAGTTAATCATATAATCATAGTAGTGTTGCTGTTATAATTATCATTATACCACAATAAGACAAAGAATAAACGGACTTTCATTCAACAATAAGTGAGAGAAGTGACGGTAACTGGCTGAGGCAGTCCTTCCGAAGTGCCTGGCATCAATACGGGTAGCATGTATAGTGTTAAAGTGTTGCTTTAAGTTATCTGCTTTGTAGACTGCTCCAGTCTGTATGCACATGAACCAAGTTGGCTTATCTACCGACAGTTTTCATGGTCTACTTTGTGTTTTTTTTTTGTGGTGACTTCTGCATTAGTTGAAAGTCAACTAAACCATTGACTTCTGCATTAGTTGAAAGTCAACTAAACTATTGACTTCTGCATTAGTTGAAAGTCAACTAAACCATTGACTCTACAAGCTAGTGAAGGAGCATCTACAGCTGCAGTATGTCATGTGTCATGTGTCAGCGTGTAGGTTGCCAAACCACACAAAAGAATGTTTATTTTATTATACATGTTGTGCATTTATGCATATTTCACATATTATGACAATACATAGGCTAGACAGTTGGTTTCTGCAGCCGGGATGTTGCCTGCGGGTGGCTGATTGGTGTTCTGTATGTGCAATGCTATGGCTAGGGCATTTCTGTGTTTCTGTGAATCTCTTTGATACAATATGTAAATATTTTTTGTACATAACATATCTGTGTGCCTTATTCTATTTTTATTCTATTCTATTTTTTTGTGTCTTCTGCATCTTGCACTGTTACTTGAATTTCCCCCGGGATTAATAAAGTATCCATCTATCGATCGATCCATCTATCGATCGATCCATCTATCGATCGATCGATCTATCGATCGTTTCCTGCCGCTGTAACGCCCTGATTTCCCCACAGGGATGAATAAAGTCTTGTCTTGTCTTGTGTTATCTTAACACTGGTTATATACTTACAGTCATGATTTTGCATAGGCATACTAATCTAAAAATATACACATATACTTACACTGGTTTTTGACCAGAATAGGTCCTCTAATACACATATAAGAAGTGACTGCCTTTTGTCTGATTGTTAACATTAGGAAATCTCTCAAAGTAATCCATAAAAACAAGTTCATGTCCAAATAATTTCTTGCATGGACTACTGTAATTCCGTACATTCAGGATGTCCAAATGAGTTTCTAAAAAGTCCTTAGCTAATACAGAATGTTGCAATAAGAGAACTGATTGGAATTAACACTTTTCACTTCTGTACTGTGAGTCCCGGTAAAATCCAATATAAACCCTAATTTAATATTTTGCTTAAACAAAGTCAGAATAATGTGTTACTTTAAAGTACATTTTTTGACCTGTCCTTTTGAAATTATGCAAATTTCAGTAAGGTTACCATAGGTGAAACTGCAGGACAGTCGTCCAGAAATGGAACACACACTGAGGTGATAGAACAGTTACACAAAATTGGAATTCATGCACACATGTTTGTTTTATCTTCCACACTGCCACTGAATGTGTGCTTTTTCTACATGTGTAGGTGAGGCATGTTGGTGGACTATCCATCCGGCTTCAAAGCAGCGTTCAGAAGGAGAGAAGGTCAGAGTCGGAGATGATCTCATCCTGGTCAGCGTCTCCTCTGAAAGATATCTGGTCAGTAGTAAACGTTTTGTTTTTTTTCTTTCCTTCTGTACCTCTCATTATGTTCCTTTACCTATTCATTCCTTCATACTGAGAGTATCATATATACACTACCAGTCAAAAGTCATGACTATTTACATTGTAGATTCTCACTGAAGTCATAAAAGCTATGAATAAACACATATGGAATTATGCAGTAGACAAGTGTGAAACAATTCCAAATACGTACCTACATATTTTAGAGTCCCAAAAGTAACCACCCGCTGCAAATCTTGGACTTCTCTCAGTGAACTTCATGATGTAGTCATGGTGGTTCATTTGTGGAATTTCTTGCCTTCTTAATGGGGTTGGGACCATCAGTTGTGTTGTGCAGAAGTCAGCTTGGTGCACAGCCCTATTTGACAACTGTTAGAACTCATGTTATGTTATGAGCTTTCATATTTGTATATATATAAAATTCTACTGGTCACTTTCTACTTTTACATAGTGTATAGCTGTATAAAGCATTTTATTCTAGTCTTTCTATTTTTTATAGGTTTTGTATTGTATGTTCAATGTCACTGCTGCTGGATGCTTTGAATTTCCCCTGGGATTAATAAAGTATCTATCTATCTATCTATCTATCTATGGCAAGAACCAATCAGCAAAGTAAAGAGAAATGACAGTCAATCATTACTTTAAGAACCGAGGGTCAGTCAGACTGGAACTTTGCAAAAATATTTCATATGTCCCCAAGCACGGTTGAAAAAAATCAAGCGCTACGAAGAAACTGAAATGAGGATTGCCCCAGGAATGGAAGACCAAGAGCCTCCTCTGCTGCTGAGGATGAGCTCATCCGAGTCACCAGCATCAGAAATTACAAGTTAAGAGCACCTCCGATTATAGCCCAGATCAGGGATGGGCAACTGGCGACCTCACTCGAAGTGACCCTTAGATTAATTCAGAAAATTAGAATCAGTTGTAATGGCACATGTGGCCACTAGATGGCGCCGTGGCTAAGAGACAGAGAAAACTTGATCGAGAAATCGTGTCTCTCAGGTGAAAGATTATCTGTTCAAAGAATGTAAAGACAAACCATATGAACTTAGTCTGTTTAGAGACGTTCTCTGCCATGAACAATTTGAATTTAAGTCACCGCTACAACACATTGCACAAATCTAACTACGAAGCGGCAAGTACTGCTATCGTAGCGGCCCTCAAATCAAAAGTACGCAAACAGCGACTTTTTACCAGTGCCCACTACTGATAGTGGAAAGGTAGAATGGATATACACGGAAAACCCTTAGTGTAAAAATTGTATTTTTAATTAAAAAAAAACAAAAATCATAGTAAGTGGTTATTTTTGTTTGCTTCAATAAACATATATATGTCTGCATGTGTGTACAAACACACACACACACACACACACACACACACATTCAAAATGGCATATTTAAAATGGCTGTTTTGTGTGCGTGTAAAACATATTTAAAATTGCCAGTTTTTCATATCTGGTGTGTGGCCCACAGGTAGTGTCGATGAAAAATTGTGGCCCCCTCCATCGTTTAGGTTGCCCATTCCTGGCCCAGATCAATGGCACACAGAGTTCTAGTAGGAGACACATCTCTACATCAACTATTCAGAGGACACTGTGCTGATCAGGCCTCTATGGTCCGACAGCTGCTAGAAAACCACTACTAAGGAAAGGCAACAAGCAGAAGAAATTTATTTAGGACAAGAAACACAAGGAATGGACATTAGACCAGTGGAAGTCTGTGCTTTGGTCCAAATTTGAGATCTTTGGTTCCAACTGTCATGTCTGTCATGATACAGAAAATGTGTTTGAAGGTGAATTAAAAACTGAAGGCACACTGAGCCAGCATGGCTAGCACAGCATCCTGCAGTGACATGCTATCCCATCTGGTCTGCATTTAGTTGGACCATCTCACTTTTTCAACAGGACAATGACCCCAAACACACCTCCAAAAGAGAGTGATGGAGTGCTGCACCAGATGACCTGGCCACAGTCACCTTACCTAAACCCAGTCGAGATGGTTTGGGATGAGATGCGCTGCAAAGTGATGACAAAAGGGCCAACAAATGCTCAGGAACTCCTTCAAGGAAGAAGGAAGAAAGAATGCCTAGAGTGTGCAGATTCTAAAATATAAATCATATTTAGAGTTATTTCTAGGGGTGTAATGGTATACACAAGTCACGGTTTGGAAAAGAGCATATAAATGTATTCCAAAAAAGTTTCAAAAAGGGCAACTGGAGTTGTAGATTTTCACTCTGTCCTCTTCCCATGGGGAATTTTAGTCCCCCTCCCTCAACAACAGGTAAGCAGTCGTTAATGGAAATTAGCTGCACCAGTTTCTGGTTATTAGCAAGTTTTTCAGGAGGAGTTCCTATCTAAACCTCAGACTTCCCACCAGTCCCCTAGAACTGAAGATGCTACTCGGAGGAGTGGTGAAACATCTTCTCTAAAATTCTACAAGTCCAGTTGCCTTTTTTGAAACTTTTTTGGATTACCATGAGCCGGGTGACTGAGAACCTTCACAGACATGTATAAATGTATAAAACTAGCCTTTTCATTTATTTGGACAGACACCAATTGACTGAAACAAACTAAAAACCACCTCCTGTTATATAAGTAAAAATTAAATGTAAAAAATAAACATGTCGGTCTTATACATTATTTTGATGTGTTTCCAGCAACGTACCGCACCTCCACGAAACATTTTGGGCAGACAGGCCGGTGGATCACCACTTGCGTTATGGTCCACCGGGAAACCAAAGTATTCCCACACTGGTGATTTAAATGAAGCCGGTGGCTCTTCCAACTCCACAGTTCACATCCATGCGCCACATTACTTTTTTTATTATTATTTTTCTTCTGTAGGCTAATAATGTTGGCAGCTTTTAGGCTCATTACTGTCACCTGGACTGAAGTGAGGACTCAGCTTTTTCTTGAGAATCTACAGTGTAGATAGATAGATACAGTGGTATGCAAAAGTTTGGGCACCCCTCTAAGATTTGCTCTAACTTTATAAAAGACGATCACAGCAACAAGATTTTATTTCCTACAGAGATGTAGACATTTGAGTGTTTTCCAGACCAAAATTCTTAGAGTATCATTACAAAGTTTTATTATAATAAATTAAAATGTAAAAAATGGTATGTGCAAAAGTTTGGGCACCCTTTTAATCACATTGATTTCAAGACCTGTAGGGATTTGTAGCTGATATGTTGCAGCTCAAAACTGCTTTGATTAGCTTGTGAGACCTTCAGTTACAAAGACAGGTAAAACCAATCATGAAAAAGGCTATTTAACAGAGGCAATTGCTGGCTGTGCTTGTCCTAGGCTCCTGGCAACATGGGGGCATTGAAACAACTCTCCACTGACCAAAAAACTAAGATAATTCATTATCATGAATTAGGAGAAGGGTACAAGAAAATATCAAGAAGGTTTGGGATGTCTATTTCCACAGTCAGAAATGTGGTGCAGAAATGGAAGGCCAGAAGAACAGTCCTTGTGAAGGAAAGATGTGGGAGGCCAAACAAAAATACTAGAAAGACACAGGCGAAGGATGGCTAGAATGGTCACAGACAAGCCACAGACCACCTCCAGAGAACTACAAGAACATCTGGCTACTGATGGTGTAGTTGTTCATCGTTCCACGATCCAGCGCACTTTGCACCAGGAAAAGCTCTTTGGAAGGCTGATGCGCAAAAGCCTTTCCTGAGTGTTCGTCAAAGAAGAGTCGCATGAGGTATGCAAAAGCACATCTGGACAAGCCAGAAGCATTTTGGAAAAAAAATGAATTCCATGAGAAGAACTTATTGCCTACTGTGAAATATGGTGGAGGGTCCATCATGTTATGGGACTGTGTGGCTAGCACAGGGACAGGAAACCTTGTTAAAGTTGAGGGCCACATGAATTCCTCTCAGTATCAGCAGATTCTTGACAAGAATGTTCAAGAATCTGTCACAAAGTTGAAGCTACGCCGGGGTTGGATTTTTCAGCAGGACAATGACACAGTCAAGCACTGTTCAAAATCCACCAAGGAATTCATGCAGAAGCACAAATACAATCTTCTGGAATGGCCATCCCAGTCCCCAGACCTTAACATAATTGAAAATGTATGGATTGATTTACGCATGAAAGCCAAGAAACCTGACTGAACTGGAGGCGTTTTGTATGGAGGAATGGGCCAAACTACCACGTGCCAGACTTCAGGGACTTGTCAGTGGCTATAGGAGGCATCTACAGGCTTTTCTTGCAGCAAGAAGAGGGTCTATTAAATATTAATGGAATTATTTCTTTGGGGTACCCAAATTTATGCACATGCCTGTTTTTGTTTAAATATTCATAAAATGCTCTTATTTTCACTATTTCTGTTTCTGTTGGACAAATGAAAATGATTTCACTACTGAGATGTTTCTGTTTCCATAAGGTATAACATTTTTTAAAATAAAGTTGCCGCTTCAAAAGCTCAGCAAGTGACAAACTGATGCAATGATTTTCCAAACTTTTGCATACCACTGTAGATATTTGTATACGTTTGCGCTTTTAGTGTGGCACTTCATAAATACCTAAAACATTTGGTTCTCATGTTTTCCTGTTTTCTTACAGCATCTGTCCTATGGTAATGGCAGTCTCCATGTTGATGCGGCCTTCCAGCAGACACTGTGGAGTGTGGCTCCCATATGTTCTGGTAGTGAAGTAGCACAAGGTACATGCATTCTGGTGTCTCTGTCATCTCTTTAAAGAAGACAAAATTGAATGGATAATCGCAAATAATAAGCAAGTGAACTTAAGTGATTTTTGCAAGGTAAAATAAAACCACTACTAAGTTTGGCAAGAGTTAAAAGGGACTGCAGTTACTCCAGTGTTATAGACACTAATAAACCAATTCTGTGTCTTTATTGTGAAATCCTAACAGTGAAAATTAATATTAAAATCCTTATGACCGACGGAATAAGAGGTGCAAAAACGGTTTATCTTTTGCACTTTTGCGTACATTTTGTCCAACTTTGGGACAATACAACAGTACTGTCATGCTGGTGAATAAAACCTGTCCCTCTTGGGCGATTTCAATATAGCTGCATATTACCTATATCCTAGTAATTCACAGTAGCTGCAATAGATGAATTGTTATAGCAATGATGGAATGATAATTGATTTGACATAATCAGTGTGTCAGTCCTCACTCCTCTTTAATCTGGATTTGTTGCATGTGAGATATTTTTTTATTAATACATTATTTTCATTAGTATTTACCTTTACAAGGAGCTGAACTGCTAAATATCAACCCAGCCCAACACATCATTTTATTCTTACTTGGTGCAACAAATCACCTCCTACCCACACAAATAATACAGCAAGGAATTATGGTCTCACAGTTCTCTTTTTTTACTTTTACTTTTTTCCTCTTTTTTTTGTGTACAGGTTTTCTTATAGGAGGGGATGTCCTGCGCCTACTTCATGGTCACATGGATGAGTGCCTAACTGTTCCATCTGGGGAGCATGGGGATGATCAGAGGAGGTACATTATACTGATAATTACAGGTTCAGTAATATAGGAGTCATTGTTTTGTGGGGTAAACTAAAAACCTGCCTTTTGCCATCGTAATTTATCCTGCACAGACGCTCTTAGGGAAACAGAAAAAAATGAAGAAAAAGAAGAACTAGATGCAATCATAAAGGGGTCCCTGCCATGGCGAGGTCGTCTCCTAGTGGGACGCAGAGGCATAAGTCACTAGTATCGACCCCTATAGACCATATTACAACAAAAGTGGTGGGCTTGTAAAGAGTCATCTACAGATTATTATTGTCAAATTTCAAGCAGTTTACTGTGGTGGTTAGTAAGATATGAACATGTAGTTCTTGTAGCGCCCCCTACAGCCGGCTGCTAAGTTTCATAAGGATTGGGCGAATACTTAGACTTAGATAAGCTTTATTCATCCACAAGGGAATGGATACTTCAGAAGTTATAGTCATATTGTCAGGGTCTGACTGTGTCAATTCTTCTGTTAGGTTTAGGTTTCGAGTTCTTGTCAGGTGTCTTCCTGTTTTATTTTGAAGGATTGTGTGCTCCTGTGTCTCAGGTAGCTTAACTTCCCCTTGTTGATTGCACTGCCTGCCCTAATGTGTTTCACCTGTGTCTAATCATCCCCCTCTCACTCAGTATATAAACTCCATTCCCCTTTCCTCCTGTGCCAGATTGTCTTGTCCCCTGTGTGAGAGTTCAAGCCTGAATTTGTTTGTTTGATTCCCAGATTTTGGACCCACTATTGTTCCTCCGACCTCAGAGCTTTGCCTATTGTTTTTGTACCTCTGCCCTTTTCTTGTGTGACCTCTGGTTTTGACCTTGGACTGTAATAAACAATGCTGATTCTGCCTGAACCTTGGATTCCTCATTTGTGTCCCCCTGGCCTAACCTGGACACAGTGAAATGTTTCCATGTCAACTGTAGGGCCCCATGTAGACGTAATGTCACGCAACTTGATGGTCATACACAATATGTTACAGATTGTGTATGCCAAATTTCATGAAGTTAGCTATTGCAGTTTTTGAGATATTGAAATATTGCGGGGCGGCACTGTGGTGAGGTGGTTAGCACTGATTCCTCACAGCAAGAAGGTCACCGGTTCGAATTCATGGGCAGGCTGGCCTTTCTGTGTGGAGTTTGCATGTTCTCCCTGTGTCTGCGTGGGTTCTCTCTGGGTACTGCGGCTTCCTCCCACCATCCAAAGACATGCTCATTAGGTTAATTGGTGATTCTAAATTGGCCATAGGTGTGCGTGTGAGTGTAAATGGTTGTCTGTCTCTGTCCCTGTGATGGACTGGCGACCAGTCCAGGGTGTACCTCTGCCTCTCACCCGATGACAGCTGGGATAGGCTCCAGCAGACCCCCGTGACCCTTAACAAGAATATTATTATTAACATGTGGAAATGACAGCTCTGTCTATTGACAGTAGCTATATACCTTTTGCATTGTAATTGAACACACAGACTATACTATAATTATTAAAGATTCATTAGAAATATTTTTTCAAAAGGAAATGGCTAATTTCATAATTTTGTGGTGGATGTGATTCTCAGTGAGTCTCTGGAATGGCTGAGATTGTTGTTATGTCTAATCTTGGAAGCACCATATACTGTTATGCCACTGCTATGGTTCTACAGCAAGACCTTGCACTATTTGTCAAAGTCGTTTGTAGCACCCTAGTCCACTGTGAGTGCAAAATTAAATGATTTGTTGTCTGGCTGTGGTATGGAGCTCAAAGATACAATTTTATAAGCCGAGTAGTGTCATTGAACTCTTGTTTTCACATCATCAGTGGCTAGGAGATGCAGTGATGCGTATTTTATTGCTGTGCTAGCACCTGTCAACATGTCTTCTCAGGTGGCAGATATTGTAGTCTGCCTCCATTTTACGAAGCTCATTCTCAACTTTCGTACAGATGTGGAATGGAACATGTTATTGTGGCTTGCATGTGGATTAGATGTCAGGATTTTTGTGAAGCTTCACCTGAAAATATTTTAGCTTCCTAGTCTTATTAATTGCAACCAGCCAGGGCAATCCGATTGTATATGGCCAGCATTAAGTAACTATGATGACACTTAAACATTAAAATGTGTCTCCACTGTTATTAACCATTGTCTTTAAACCCAATGAGCTAGTCTCTGAATCATGACCTGCCTTTTATGTTCAGGTATGGTATTGATCTTGCGGACCTCTTAAAGTGGAATATGTAAAGTCTGAGCACACAGAATACACTCCTTTAAAAATTGATTTGTTAGTTGATGTGCTTTGGCCCTTATAAACCGTGTGAAAACTTTATTATTTACCCCGTCCTATATACAGTGATATAAAAATTCTACACACCCCTGTGGCTCAGTAGGTAAAGCTTTTGAACACAGCCAGCAAGATCATCAGTGCCGTTCTACCCTCCCTCACAGACATTTTACACAGCCACCTCACTCGCAGAGCCATCAGCATTGCCAGTGACCCTTCCTACCCCTTACATCCCCTTTTCAGTCTCCTGCCACCGGAGCCTTTGGGCCCACTCCACCACACTGCTGAACAGCTTCGTCCACCAGACTGTCAGGGTGCTGAACTCTGCCCAGTCTAGCTTTTTCATTGATTCTGAACAGACGTCATTTGACTGAAACACACTAAAAACCACCTCCTCCTTATTTTGCTTATTTTTATTTCGTTAATCTGTTTTTTATGTGCGGCTAAGCTACTGTGACCAAGCAACTTCCTTTGTGGACAAATAATCTTAACCCCAACTGATGCAATGAGACTCCAGCTTCCTCTCATGTTAGGCTAAATGGTGACCTAAAATGGCCTAAATTGGCCGTATGCATGCATGTGAGGGTGAATGGCTGTCTGTCTCTCTGCGATAGGCTGGTGACCTATCCAGCATGTACCCCGCCCTAGTGGGGAACCATCGTCTTTGAGGAAGAAATGTGGTCCTGACTGATTGTTATCAGCAATCACTTAAACGTTCTGTGACATCAAATGACATCAAAATCCAATCCTATATAGGCCTATGACCAAGATGGCGGCGCGAGAACATCGCGCGGCTCAGCGTCTCCCCAGTTTTTGCAATTTTGCAGTTTTATTCCTGCTCATCTCGGGTCTGTTTGGTCAAAACAACTGTGCCTTTACATCATACACCCGGTATGAGCTTTTGGAGATCGGATTACGTTTCTCGGACACTTTTATCACCGATCTCCCTTCCATCCCGGAGATCGCCAGAACACCGGTGGCTTCGCACTCTACCCGGCCGGGCGGAAGTGCTCGCAGGCGGCGCAGAGATCGTAAACAACGGCGAGGGAAACGCGGAGGGCTAAAAGCAAGGCTAAGACTTACACCACACCGGCTTCCCTTGCCCAGCATCTTCCTCGCTAATGTTCGGTCTTTGGCTAACAAGATGGACGAGATACGACTGCGCCTCACTCCCAGTAAGAGACTTTTGGACTGCAATGTCATGATTCTCACCGAAACATGGCTACACGGCGGTGTACCGGACAGTGCTATCGAGCTTGACGGACGCCACACACACCGGGCGGATAGATCAGCTGATGACTCCGGCAAGACCAGAGGCGGAGGTTTGTGCATTTATGTCAACAAAGCTTGGTGCATTTATGTCAACAAAGCTTGGTGTACAGACTCTGTTACTCTTGGAAGCCACTGCTCAGCTAACCTGGAGTTTCTCATGGTTAAATGTAGACCTTTCTATCTGCCACGGGAATTTACATCCACCATCATCACTGCTGCTTATATTCCACCGGATGCTAATGCTAAGCTCGCAATGAACGAACTTTATGCGGCCATTAGTAAACAACAGACTGACCACCCGGAGGCGGCTTTTATTGTTGCGGGTGATTTTAATCACTCAAACTTAAAGACTGTACTCCCCAAATTCCACCAGCATGTTTCCTGCCACACCAGAGGAAACAAGACTTTGGACCATGTTTACACTAACATGGCTGCCGCTTACACCGCGACCCCCCTCCCCCACATCGGACAGTCAGATCACCTTTCTTTGTTCCTCACCCCCAAATATTCACCCCTCATCAACCGTGTCAGGCCATCAGTGAGGACCATCAAGGTGTGGCCAGCAGAGACAGACTCTGTACTCCAGGACAGGTTTCAACACACAGACTGGAGTACATTTGCTTCTCAAGCCACCTGTGGCTCACACTTGGACATTGACAATTATGCCTCCTCTGTTATGGACTACATCACCACCATCATTGATGACGTCACGACAGAGAAACAGATCACCACCTACCCCAACCAGAAGCCATGGATGAACAAGGAGGTGCGGCTCCTGCTGAAGGCCCGTAATGCTGCCTTCAGATCAGGGGATGCACAGGCCTACAGCACATCCAGGGCAAACCTGAGGAGGGGCATCAAGAAGGCCAAGCACTGCTACAAGCTGAGGATAGAGGGTCACTTTTCCAACTATGACCCCCGACGCATGTGGCAAGGCATCCAGGCCATCACAGACTACAGGCCCAGCAACCCCACCCCCACAGCCACGGATGTCTCCTTCCTGAACGAGCTAAACCACTTCTATGCTCGCTTTGAGAGAGACAACAGAGACACCGCCACCAAGACAACGCTCCCTGCAGACCACCAGCCCCTCTCACTCTCCCCCACTGATGTCCACACGGCACTGAGCAGAATCAAGGCACACAAGGCTGCTGGACCAGACGGCATCCCAGGACGTGTGCTCAGAGCATGTGCGGAGCAGCTCACTGGGATCTTTACGGACATTTTCAACCTGTCCCTCGCCCAAGCAGCTGTGCCAACATGCTTTAAAGCGACATCCATCGTGCCAGTGCCAAAACACTCCAAGCCGACATGCCTCAACGACTACCGCCCTGTAGCACTCACACCTATCATCATGAAGTGCTTCGAGCGACTGGTCCTGGCGCACCTGAAGGACTCCCTCCCTCCCACACTGGATCCACATCAGTTTGCTTACCGTAGCAACAGGAGCATAGACGATGCAGTCTCCACAGCACTGCACTCTGTGCTCTCACATCTGGACAATAACCACACCTATGCACGTTTGCTGTTCATTGACTTCAGCTCAGCATTCAACATGGTCATCCCCTCCAAGTTAATCACCAAACTTGGAGCCCTGGGCACCAACACCGCCCTCTGCAACTGGATCATGGACTTTCTGACCAACAGACCACAACACGTGAGGTCAGGCCACATCTGCTCCACCACTGTCACACTCAACACCGGTGTGCCACAAGGCTGTGTGCTGAGCCCCTTCCTGTACTCCCTCTTCACCCACGACTGCAGACCTGTGCATGGATCCAACTCCATCATCAAGTTTGCAGACGACACCACCGTGATTGGTCTCATCACTAACAACGACGAGACAGCCTACAGAGAGGAGGTACAGCACCTGACCACATGGTGCGCCGACAATAACCTGCTCCTTAACACCAGCAAGACCAAGGAGCTCATTGTGGACTTCAGGAAGGAGAGAAGAAGCACGCATGACTCCATTCACATGAACGGAATGGCCGTCGAACGCGTCTCCAGCTTCAAGTTCCTGGGGACCCACATCTCAGAGGACCTGTCCTGGACCACCAACACCTCCAGCCTGGTCAAGAAAGCTCACCAGCGCCTCTTCTTCCTGAGGACTCTGAAGAAGAACCATCTGTCTTCAGCCATCCTGGTGAACTTCTACCACTGCGTGATCGAGAGCATCCTAACAAACTGTGTCACAGTCTGGTACGGAAGCTGCTCTGCTGCGGAGCGCAAACACCTGCAGCGCGTAGTGAAAACTGCCCAGCGCATCACAGGAACTCCACTCCCTGCCATTGAGGACGTCCAGAAGAAGCGCTGTCTGCGTCGTGCCCGCAGCATTCTGAAGGACCCCTCCCACCCAGCACATGGACTATTTTCCCTCCTGCCCTCTGGCAGGCGTTTCAGAAGCCTCCGGACAAGGACCAGCAGACTGAGGAACAGCTTTTTCCCCAGAGCTGTGACCTTACTGAACTCTGACCCCCGCTGACACACCAATTCACTGTCACTCAGTCACTGACCAAAGACTTTTACACCATCACACTGCACTATTGGACTACTCTGCACATGCTCACTTTCACTAATACAATCTGTTTGCACAGTACTATGTACCGAACATTGCACTAGTCTAGTAACTTAGCCACTGCTATTATTTATTTTTGCACTATAAGTTGCTCATGTCATCTGTCTTTGTATATCGCCTAATTTATCATCTGCCATCTCCTCTATTGTAAATTATGTTATGCTAGTTCCTGTTTATAGTCTTCTCCCACTTAACGAACAATCCATCTGTATAATATGTTCATAGTATTCTGTCCACTGCATGTGCGTAACTGCACAGAGTAACAGATAGCTAAACACTTGGTGTGGCGTTGAAAAGATGAAGATGACTCAGACGTAGAAGTAAAATGACGCTTTACTGTTTGTCTTGTCAGTTGTTTTACAAGCCCACTCTTTCTTGTGAAACTGAAATATGGATACAAAAAAAAGAGTAAATTACACTGTTAGCTCAAAACGGCTACATGCTACGTGCTACATGCTACGTGCTACGTACAATGAAATTAGTATTAGTTGAATTATACGAAATAAACAATCAGTATGCACAAACTATGAATTATACAAACATGGTATGTAACAACTTACAAACAAAGCTTCTCCAAGGCTCAACGACGGTGAATAACCTGATTATGACCTGATGCTGCTCTGGAGCACATTTTGTAGTCACAACATTATTCCAAAATGGCCGCTCTGACCTGTGCTTACCCATGTGACTATAGCAACCAATAGCAAGGCAAATAATTTACAAAATAAAAGAACACTTTTCAAAATAAACTAGGCGGTAATGATGAGCGACATCACACTCCCCGTCTGGTATTACAGTACCACTATTGATTACCAAACAATGTCAAACAGACATAAGAAACAACTTAAGGAGCTGTCCATGGTAGAAGCTTAGGAAGACATAAGTACAACTACTTCAGTTACTGGCCTAAAGAAGGTCTTAACAGTCCCGCCTTTGGTGACCTTCAGCTCAAGTTTTCTGACCTTTCCATCACTGCCAGTGTGAGCTCTGGTGACAAGAGCCATCGGCCAGAGGTTCCTTTTTACTTGAGTATCTCTGAGTAGTACCAGATCCCCCTCTTTGACATTAGGATGTGCCTCCTGCCACTTGCTCCGGGTTTGAAGAGTGGAGAGATATTCTCGCCTCCATCTTTCCCAGAAGGCATTTGCCAAGTGCTGAACACGTTTCCATTGCTGACGATAAAGGTCCGCGTTTTCGAAGGATCCCGGAGGAGGAAGAGGGGTGCAGACTTTCTGCGTCATGATGATCGTTGGAGTCAGAAGACAAGGTGAGTCTGCGTCCGTCGTGATGGGCGTGAGAGGTCTTGCATTTATTATTGTGGACACCTCAGCCATGAAGGTTGAAAGCACTTCGTGAGTGAGATGTGACGGACTGACCTGGGACAGCATAGAGTCGAGGATCCGTCTTGAAACTCCGATCATTCTCTCCCATACTCCTCCCATATGGGAAGAGTGGGGAGGGTTAAACAACCACGTGCATCCTTCCTCGCCAAGATACTTTGATATGTCACTCTCATCTTGCAGGAGGATTTGCAGCTCTTTGCAGGCTCCTTTAAAGTTCGTGCCACAGTCAGATCGAATTACCTTTACAGGACCACGCACAGCAAAGAAGCGCCGCAGAGCATTAATAAAGCTTGATGTGTCCATTGACTCTATGAGCTCAATATGCACAGCACGTATGCTAAGGCATGTAAAGAGTACCGCCCACCTTTTACTATTCGCTGCCCCTCCTCGTGTACGACGAGTGGAGATGGTCCAGGGGCCGAACACGTCTAGGCCTACGTTTGTAAAAGGTGGCTCCATGCTCAGACGGTCTGATGGTAGATCCGCCATCTGCTGTTCTGATAGCTTGCCACGAAGTTTGTTGCATGTGACACATTTCCGCAGAATCCTAGCGATGCATTTTCTTGCTCCAACGATCCAGATGCCGGCTGTACGGATTGCTCCCTCTGTGAAGACTCTACCTTGATGTTTGACTCTTTCATGGTAGTAGTTTATGAGTAAAGTAGCAACATGGCTGCGGCCAGGAATGACAAGCGGATGTTTCTCATCCATGTCGAGTGGAGCGTGTTGGAGCCGACCTCCTATCCGCAGGAGTCGTTGGTCCTCAAGGATAGGGTTGAGCTTTCTCAGGGGGCTGTTTTTAGGAACAACTTCCCCTTTCTCCAAACAAGTCACTTCAGCTTTGTATGCTTCTTTTTGCACACATTCAATGATGACAGCCTTTGCTTGTGTCAAAGCATCAGCCGTGTGGGACTTGGTACAGTGATGCCAACCACTGCATTCTTGTTTGCCGCTGTCTTTCTTTGACCCGAAGGACTGAACAACATGGATGAGAGAGGTAATACCTCTAAGAAGAGATCGCCATGTGGAAAATCGTTCAAAACGATGCGAACTGAGTCCTCTGAGAGATTCTGTTGCTGTGGTGGAGTGGCATCGAACCTCCACGTCTGTGTCCGGTTCTATGAGGTCATAGGCATCCTCAGTGATGTCTGTCTCTACAGATTGTGTCAGAAGCGCTGGACCTGTGAGCCAGATGGTGTCAGCGAGTCGAGCTGCAGGCACTGACCTGGTGGCAACATCTGCAGGGTTCTGGGTGGTCGGAACATAATGCCACTGTTCTGGACGTGTGGATTTTCTTATTCGTTCCACCCGGTTGCTGACGTACACATAGAACCTTCTGGTTTCATTATAGATGTATCCCAACACGACCTTGCTGTCGGTATGGAATTGAAAATTGTTGGGATCGATGTCTAGTTCGTTCACGACCAGCTCAGCAATCTCCACTGCCAGGACGGCAGCACCTAACTCAAGCCTGGGAATAGTATGGGCCGATGTTGGGGCCAACTTGGCTTTCCCTATGATGAAACCTACGTGGCACCTTCCTTCACCATCAGTCACCTTGAGATATGCCACTGCTGCAATGGCCTTAACAGAAGCATCTGAAAAGACGTGGACTTCTGTATGTTGTGCAGTAGAGAGGCAGGCAACAGTGTAGGCTCGAGGGATTTCAAGCTGTTCTAGACGTTGGAGTGAGTCTCTCCAGGCAATCCAATCCATCTCCTTGTCCGCTGAGAGGGGAGCGTCCCAGTCGCTGACATCCCTTGTGAGCTGTCGTAGTAAGTGCTTTCCTTGGATGATGACAGGAGCAACCAGACCAAGGGGATCGAAAAGGCTGTTAACGATTGCAAGCACTCCTCTGCGTGTAAATGGTTTTTCACTGTTCCCAACACGGAACGTGAAAGCATCCTTCACTAGGTCCCAACTTAAACCAAGACTGCGTTGCACAGGAGGTACGTCGGTGTCCAAATCGAGGTCTCTCAAATCCTTTGCATGGTCCATTGATGGAAAAGCTTGCATGACAGTTGGGCAGTTTGATGCTATTTTATGGAGTCTCAGGTTGGATACAGCAAGCATATCTTGGGCTGCTCTCAGCAGATCAATGGTTGCACTTGCAGACGGCAGTGACTTGAGTCCGTCGTCAACGTAAAAGTCTCTGTATATGAACTGCTTCGCCTCTTCGCCAAACTCATCTTCCCCGTGTAGTGCAGCTCGACGTAGCCCATAAATTGCAACCGCCGGAGAAGGCCGATTGCCAAACACATGGACTTTCATCCTATACTCCACAACTTCTTTGGTGGTATCGTTGTCTTTGAACCACAGGAATCTGAGGAAGTTACGATGATCCTCCCTAACAACGAAGCTATGGAACATTTGTTCAACATCTGCCATGATGGCGACCTGCTCGCGCCTGAACCGCATCAGTACTCCCAGCAAGCTATTATTTAAATCTGGACCCGTCAGCAGTACATCGTTAAGTGAGATGCCTTGATGTGAAGCGCTGGAGTCGAACACGACCCGGATTTGGTCGGGCTTGCGTGGGTGATACATGCCAAAACTGGGAAGGTACCAGCATTCTTCTCCATCCTGAAGAGGTGGCGCTAGTTCAGCGTGATCCTGTTCCATGATTTTTTGGATGAAAGCCAAAAAATGACTCTTCATGTCAGGCTTCCTCTCAAGAGTCCGGCAAAGGCTGGTGAAGCGGGTGAGAGCTTGTTGTCTGTTGTTGGGGAGCCGTGGCCTTGGTGTGCGAAAAGGAAGTGGGGCCACCCAACTATTAGCATCATTCATAAACATCTCTCTGTTCATCAGCTGGATAAACTGTCTGTCCTCAATGGACGGAGCAACTTTGTTGTCATCTTCTGTTCTCTCGAAGATCTTGCTTCCCAGTGAATGATCTCCACTGTCCTGAACTGGGCTGTCCTTGGGATGAAAGCGACCCAGGTTCTTACAGCTATGAGGTCTGTTGCTTAGACCAACTGAGAACGTTTCTTTCAAAACCAGGTGGTTGGGACACGGATGAAAGTACGAGTGGCGTCCATTCTCCAAAACATGAGTCCGGTATGTGCTGGCTCCCTTAGGCCTGTGTGCTGCACCTAAACAGACTTCTCCGACTACAACCCAGCCGAGGTCAAGTTTTTGGGCATAAGGGGCGTTGTTTGGCCCATTGCACTGGTCTCTAACCTTATGCACTTGTAAGATATCCCGACCAAGGAGTAGGAGGATCTGTGCATCGGGGTCGAGCTCAGGAATCAGGTGAGCGATAGACTTAAGGTGAGAGTGATGTTCCGCAGCCGCCGGAGTAGGTATTTCCGACCTATCATCGGGCATATGGTTGCACTCTATTAGAGTGGGAAGAGGCACACTGAGACTTCCATCCAAAGGCTGTGCGATGAATCCAGTTCCTCTTCTTCCTGTCATCTCTGTGACTCCAGCACATGTGCGAAGAGTGTAAGGAGAATCTGAACCTGTAAGGTTGAAGAAGTCAAAGAACTCGGACCGAGCGAGAGACCTGTTACTCTGGTCATCGAGTACAGCATAGACTTTGATGGATCTGTTTGGCTGTTCCTTTGAATGCACCTTTATAAGACAGATTTTTGAGCAAGAGCGAGATGTGTTGGCTTCACCACACACTTCGGTGCACTTGGAGATTATGTCAGGAGATCCCTCTCGCTTTAGCTCCCCGCCATGCTCTGAGTCTGGCTCTTTAGCTGTCCAAGGAGCTGGTCCTGGATGAAGTGCAGCCACATGTTTATTGCTGTCACACTCTTTGCATTCAATGATTGTTTTGCATTCCTTAGCCATATGATCAGTTGACGCACAGCATCTAAAACAAACTCCACACTCCTTGAGAAATGCTTTGCGTTCTTCCATTGGCTTAGCTCGAAAGCTTCTGCATCGTTTGAGCGGATGAGGCTTCTTGTGAATCGGGCACTGTCTGTTGACATCCAGGTTGCTGCTGAGTGTCTCTACAGCTTTAGTGTTATGTATTGGTGTAATCTCTGTTTTGTGTGATGAAACCTGGCTTCTAGTTGTAACATACCTCTTCACAGAAGTGTCGGCCTTCACTGGTGCAGTACTGGGCGAGCTGAGTGTGAAACTTGGATCATTGCGAACCTGAGCCTCTCTGGAGACAAAGTTCACAAAAAATGAGAACGGTGGAAACTGAACTTGATACTGCATCTTGTATGAGCTTCCATGTGATATCCACTTCTCCTGGAGTGCATATGGCAATTTCTCCACTATTGGGTTAACACCCCGAGACGTATCCAAATAAGAGAGTCCGGGTAAGTAACCCTCTAGTTTCGCTGACTCCAACTCCCGGAGCAGATCACCTAGTTCTCTCAATTTCAGCGGATCTTTGTTTCCAATCCTGGGGAACCTTTCAAGCCTGTCCAAAAGAGCCTTCTCAATCGTTTCAGCAGAACCATAGCATTCCTCCAGACGCGCCCAGGCCATCCTGAGTCCGGCTCCAGGGTCACTGACATTGACTGCTCTAATTCTCCTGACCTGCTCTGATGACTGAGGACCGAGCCACTTCGCTAGAAGGTCAAGCTCTTCAGTGTAGGTAAGTCTCAGTCCATGTATGGCGTTTGTGAAGGTGGATTTCCATCCCCAGTAGTTGTCTGGTTTGTCGTCAAACTTGATCAAGCCAGAAGTCACGAGTTCACGGCGAGCCATGTAAATAGCAAAGTCATTCATACCTGTATGGTCAGTCACATATGGCTGTGGCGTCTGTGTTTTGTGCGGGGGTGCATGTGTTTGAGGTTCCTTCATGGGGGACAACCTGTATGACTGGGTCTCGATTGGATGTGGGACAGCAGGCTGCGTATTGCTACGTACTTCTGAGTAGCTAGGGTGGTGCTTAACAGAAGGAGTGACGTTCTGACCATCCTCAGTCATGTGAGTAGGATAACGCATGCTGTCTTGGTGTGGAAGAGCTGAAGAAGCTCCATAACTCAGGTGATCAGGTGCCGTATTACCTTCAGGTTGAAGCACCGACTGGTGACTAGAATGCACTTTAGAGTGACACTCAACATAGTCACTTGTTCTTTTCTCTTTGGTTTCACGTGGAATACCAGCAATGACCAGGGAACCTGCTTTAGAGTCCATTTCTGCTACTGCAGCTTCCAAAATCTTTGCTTCAGCTTCTGCAGCTGCAACTTCTCCTTCTTGCCTCAATGTAGTTAAAGCTGCCTCCATACGCACCTCCTCCACTTTCAGCTGAGCCTTTTCGACCATAAGCTCAGTTTCTCTTTTAACAAAGGTGGAGCGGGCACGCGCTGCTTCAGCCCGGGCGCGTGCTTTAGCTGCTACTAAACTAGCGGACTTGCTGGAACTAGTAGACGAAGAAGCGCTCAAGCTAGTCGCATGTGACTTAACAGATGCTGGCTGAGGTGGAGCTTTGTTCTTATCCTCTGTATTTTCTTCCTTTTCCATCTTATATATGCTGTAGTACACCACTCACTTGGTATGAAGAGCACAAATCCGATGAAGCAAGGTAGTAGCTGGAGAGCCGGAGTCCTTTCCGCTGTAACAGCTGTGTTGAGCCCGCTGTGATGTTGTTTTTTCACTATTCTGTCCACTGCATGTGCGTAACTGCACAGAGTAACAGATAGCTAAACACTTGGTGTGGCGTTGAAAAGATGAAGATGACTCAGACGTAGAAGTAAAATGACGCTTTACTGTTTGTCTTGTCAGTTGTTTTACAAGCCCACTCTTTCTTGTGAAACTGAAATATGGATACAAAAAAAAGAGTAAATTACACTGTTAGCTCAAAACGGCTACATGCTACGTGCTACATGCTACGTGCTACGTACAATGAAATTAGTATTAGTTGAATTATACGAAATAAACAATCAGTATGCACAAACTATGAATTATACAAACATGGTATGTAACAACTTACAAACAAAGCTTCTCCAAGGCTCAACGACGGTGAATAACCTGATTATGACCTGATGCTGCTCTGGAGCACATTTTGTAGTCACAACATTATTCCAAAATGGCCGCTCTGACCTGTGCTTACCCATGTGACTATAGCAACCAATAGCAAGGCAAATAATTTACAAAATAAAAGAACACTTTTCAAAATAAACTAGGCGGTAATGATGAGCGACATCACACATAGTACCTCCCTCAATCATTATGTATATCTTGCTCACTTTAACCTGTATATATGGTCTCACCTGTACATAGCTTCTGATCTGTAAATATTGTCCATACACTGTAAAAACAACATGTAACATACTTTTTATATACCACAATATTTATGCCACATGCACTTTACTGCCTATTGCACTTCTGGTTGGATGCTAAACTGCATTTCGTTGCCCTGTACATGTACATGTGTAATGACAATAAAGTTGAATCTAATCTAATCTAAAAAAAAATAGAAGAAAAACAACAGCAGAACTCACGGCTATGATTAATAGTGAAAATAAGAGCATTTATACACGTCCAAAGCCACGGGAACTCAAGGGATTGGGACTGCTGTGTAAGAAAACCACTAATCACTGAGGCTTTACTGGAAAAAAAAGGCTTCAGTTTGCTAGGGCGCATAAAGATTGGACTCTGGAGCAATAGAAAAAGGTTGTGTGATCTGATGAGTCCAGATTTACCCTGTTCCAGAGTGATGGGTGCATCAGGGTAAGAAGAGAGGCAGATGAAGTGATGCACCACCATGCCTAGTGTCTAATGGTTGCTGCAGTTGGTCAGGTCTATGTTAGGCAACATTATGTGCCCCTGATAGCACAGGCATATCAAAATACCAGGATTCATCGGGTTGAATTTGTGAAAGAGTGTATGAAACATTTTTATTTATTGGGTAACTTTATACAAGACATGAGAGTGTCTGTTTTCCGTTTTGAACTCTTAACTGACTGCTAGTATCAATGTAATGTGAGATGTCCAGCACTTCTAGGCTTCTAACATCCAAGACAACTAAATTTACTGTGCAAAACAAAGTAACTTAAGCACAATGTTATGCGTGGAAAATAGTTTGTGATGTGATGTGCCATTATTGTACAATCTTTATCCACAGGACAGTGCACTATGAGGGGGGAGCAGTGTCCAGTCATGCCAGGTCCCTGTGGAGGCTGGAGACACTGCGGGTTGTGTAAGTATAACAAACATGTTATACACATATACAGTAAATAAATACATAGCAAAACGTACACTTCTGTCACATACAGATCACCATACATGCAAATAGATTAGACAGCTTGTTCAGAAATGTTATTGTGAATACAGTACTTCCACAGTCACAGCTGGAGATTCCTTGCATTTTATTAATTTGTTTCTCCCATTGCATTGCTTGCTGCCAAGTAGCGGAATAAAAGCTAAAAAATTTACGAATTTTTACTCCCAAGTGTGTGCATCTCGAGAGCTTAAAAGAAAAAGTAGGTACGTAGGTACGCCTATAGCACGGTCTGTTTAAAAACCCACTGAGGCTCAGCTTCAATGGACCTTCATTGGGGCTTCAGAATGGGTCGATCTCAGGGCAAAAAAGCTAGACGCTCCAAAATCGTCACTTCCAGGGAAGCCGGGCGTCTCAGGGAGTGAATGGGCAGTGGGATGTACATGGACGCCGAGCTTCTGTGTGATGACTGGATGAACTGTTAACGTGGCTGGAACTCCTCGTGATTGACAGCGCTTTAAGGGGCCATCACAGATGTTTTTAATCGTTTTGGTCTATCGTCCAGACGAATCCCGTAAACGCTTAGCCCTAATACGCACTTTTTTGAAACCGGGTCCCAGGGTGGATAAATTCGAAAACGCACTTCTTGTGAATCCGTCTAGACCAGGCGTTTTCAAAGTGTGGGATGGTGGGCCTCCCCTAAGAGAACTCGAAAGCAATTATTAGCCTACTTTTATTACTTACTGTTATTGATGTGTTTGCTTCAATAACAGTAATAAAGGCAAAGGTGGACAGAGTACACACCTTCACTACTTGAGTAAAAGTACAGATAGTCCTTGTCAAATATTACTCCAATACAAATAAAAGTGCACGCATGCACACCCACCCAGTCTCTCTCGCTTTCTCCATACCGCAGCATGCTTTTTCAGGTTGGAAGACGAGGCCGTGATATAATTTGTTTGCGGTAAGCACAAAAAACATTTAAACTGAAACGAATCAGTTTTTGTGGCAAAAATCTCAAACATGGGTTTGAGATAAGGCCACAGGTGCTCAGTGGGAGTTTCTCCAGGTGTTTCTCCAGTTTCTTCCTCCATTGTATGGATTGTATGGCATGACGTATACGACTAAGACAAACCATATGTGAATCAGCAGAAACAGTTTATATTCTTAATGAAAAAAAATCAGCTGTATAAGCTAAAAAGGAGTGGAAATGTAGTGGAGTAAAAAGCACAATATTTGTCCTTCAAATGTGGGGGAGTGAAAGTAAAATAATACTCAAGTACAGATACTGAAAAACTGTACTTAAGTACAGTACACAGGTAAATTTACTTCGTTACTGTCCACCACTGAATAAAAGTTATAATTGCACCGTTGGTGTTGTTTCATGTGGTGAAACATGTGTCTTGCTTCGTCGCAATTTTCGCCAAGCGACCTGCGCAACACCTCCCTGTGGTTTACATCATCATTTTTAAATCCAAAATACCTCCAAATCAGATTTTGCACTAGTGACACGGGAATCAATTGTCGCTCCCATCCCAAGCCCACAAAAATACTCCCGTCATATTACGTGAGCAATTAGCATGACGCACTAGCCACTAATTTTAGCATTGGTTTAGTGTTAGCATGTCTTTTTAGACACTAAAAATTAAATAGATGCTAATTGCTAACAAGCTAATGCTAATATGCTATTTGCTAACATGTTAATTCCACCACTAATGCTACCACCAATTTCTAGCCACTAAAAATTAGCATTAGCCGCTAATGTTAGCAATTAACATGACGTGCTAGCCAATGACAGACAGACACCTGTCATTGTTCAACTAGGTGCCAAAAGCCAAAATGGCTGCCCTACAGACCAGTTGCTTATGTCAGTTTGAAGTTTCCCGCCTCTTCCTGTAAAGCCCCTCCTCTTCTGCTGCGTGTGTGAGCGTGTGTAAGGTTGGGGCCTGGTTGTCACGGTTACCAGTTTGAATTTCAGTTAAGAGACGGGGAGAGAGAGAAAAAATGCTGAAACCACGGCCTCGAACAGGAAGGACTTGTGGCCAAGCCGTGTTTCCAATCATTGAACCGACTTCACTTTGGGCATCTTGAGGCTTTCCCGGACGTCTAGATGTGCAGTTTGTGGGTAAAATGAAGAAATGTGACCTATTTAAAGCGATTCAAAGAAAGGATCGCTTCTGCTTTGCTCCAGAAATTTAACATGGCAGTCTATGAGATAGATAGATAGATAGATAGATAGATAGATAGATAGATAGATAGATAGATAGATAGATAGATAGATAGATGGAGCTGTGGATGGGTGTTGTTGGCGCGTCTCACGCCAAAACTAAAAGACTTACAGCTTTAGCAGACGAAATTTGAGCGAGAAAACAAATTTTCCTACGTTTCTATGAATAAATTATGTCTGTGGTGTGAAATTTGTGGCCACCAGAGCAGTTTCTGTTTTATTTTTTGCCTAATTTTCTTCTTTTCTCTTCACTCTAGCTGATGATGTCATTCACTCTAGCACCAACATTCCGCGCAATACACACCCATTATAAACCCCGAAATTTGAGTAAAAACCTTCGCAACTTTGAGGATTCAAAGTTAACAAATGGTAAAAGGTGTCGATAAGTGAAGGGAATCTCTGAAGAGAAGACAAGAGTGCCTACGTTTTAAAGTTTAAATGGGTGAAAGTATGCCAGAGCAGTTGATTGTTGAAAATGCCTGTTGATTTTTCGGGGTCTCCCATTCATTCATTATAACGCGAAAAACTCGCCGATCACTTATAAAAGTAATAGCACGAGATTCGGGATCAAAACACACGTTTTGATATATCATGTGTTGGGGTCCTCTCGCCGGTTCGGGTGGGCTCATGTCATAGGCACTTCACTCCCCTGAAGTCCTCTGGCGCCCCCCAGGGGAGACGCGCCTCACACTTTGAAAACCGCTGGTCTAGACAGTTGAAACCGGAGATTTTGGAAAACGCCTCTCAAGCAGTCTTCCACCTCTTATATCTCGCGAAACGTCTCATAACAACATCAACAACTAGAAAATTCCCGCAGAAATTTTTGAAGTGCTGAGTGGGCTGTTGCCATTAGCTGCTAATGTTAGCAATTAGCATGACGCGCTATCCACTAACTTTAGCATTAGTTTAGTGTTAGCATGTCTCTTTAGACACTAAAATGAAATACATGCTAATTGTTAGCATGCTAATGCTAACATGCTAATTGCTAATATGCTATTCGCCAACATGCTAATGCTGCCACTAATGCAACCACCAATTTCTAGCCACTAAAAATTAGCATTAGCCGCTAATGTTAGCAATTAGCATGACGCGCTAGCCACTAATTTTAGCATTGGTTTAGTGTTAGCATGATTTTTAAGCCACTAAAAATTAAGTAGATGCTAATTGCTAACATGCTAATGCTAACATGCTAATTGCTAATATGCTATTCGCTAACATGCTAATGCTGCCACTAATGCTACCACCAATTTCTAGCTACTAAAAATTAGCATTAGCCGCTAATGTTAGCAATTAGCATGACGCGCTAGCCAATGACAGACAGACACCTGTCATTGCTCAACTTGGGTGCCAAAAGCCAAAATGGCCGCCCCACAGACCAGTTACTTCAGTTAGAAGTTTCCCGAGTGGGCTGTTTCCATTAACATTGCCCCAAAATGGCCGCCCTACAGGCCAGTTACTTATGTTTTCCCGCCTCTTTCTGTGGAGCCCCTGGTTGCCACGGTTACCAGTTTGAATTTCAGTTAGAAAACGGCTAGAGTGAGCGAAAATGCTGAAACCACGGCCTCGAACAGGAAGGCCTTGTGGCCAAACCGTGTGTCCAATCGTTGAACCGACTTCACTTTGGGCATCTTGAGGCTTTCCTGAACGTCTAGATATGCAGTTTGTGGGTAAAATTAAGAAATGTGAGCTATTTAAAGCGATTTAAAAGAAAGGATTGCTTCTGCTTTGCTCCAGAAATTTAACATTGCAGTCTATGGAGCGAGGAAGGGGTTTGCTGGCGCATCTTTGCGCCTCACGCCAAAACTATAAGACTTACAGCTTTAGCAGACGAATTGTGAGCGAGAAGACAAATTTTCCTACGTTTCTATGTATAAATTATATCTGTGGTGTGAAATCTGTGGCCACGGGAGCCGTTTCTATTTTATTTTTTGCCTAATGTTCTTCTCTTCTCCACACTCTAGCTGATGATGTCATCCACTCTAGGGCGAACATTCCGCGCAATACACACCCATTATAAATCCCGAAATTTGAGTAAAAACCTTCGCAACTTTGAGGATTCAAAGTTAACAAATGATAAAAGGTGTCGATAAGTGAAGGGAATCTCTGAAGAGAAGACAAGAGTGTCTACGTTTTAAAGTTTAAATGGGTGAAAGTATGCCTCTCCGTTTTTGGTGAATTTCTGAAACTGAAACAGTGCCGCCTATAGACCTGGGATATGAAGTAGCGTTTTGAGACGTGTTAAGACGGATCAGTCTGGACGCAGATATTTTTTTTATTTTTTTGTTCAAGGTTTTTTTTTTGTTATTATTATATGAAGGACAACTGGTTTTAACATTGTACAATAGTAATATAACATGAATGTGAAATGTATATAATAGGGTAAAATACAGAATCCTTTTTCCAAGCCCAAACCATCCCCAATCCCATACCACCCACCCCCCAAAATAGGTCAAAATAGCACATACAGAAACGCACAAGCAAACATTGACTGAGAAACCAAATTAAGTGAATCATTTAAAAAGTATATATAATAGAAATAAAACAAAACAAAAATAAAAAACAAAATAGATAATAATAATAATACAATAAAACAACAAAGAGGGGGAAAAAACAGTGGGGTAAAAAGTGGTTGTGGGTGAATGCACAAACTAATCAAGGAAGTGTTTGTAGCTCATTGAAGTAAGTTATAAAGGAGTTCCAGCATTGAAAAAGTTATCAGTGTTCCCTCTGAGAGTGAATTTCACCTTTTCTAGTTTTAGAAAGTAAATACGATCCTTCAGTCACAGGGACACAGAAGGGGACTGTGAGGACCTCCTGGAGAACAGAATCCTATGTCTTGCCAGCAGAGTGGCAAAGGCAACAACATCTGCCTGTCTTTTATTAAGAAACTGTGGGACTCGTGTAACACCAAAAATAGCTAGCAGAGGACAAGGCTCTAATTGGACTTGAAGAATGTCTGAAAGGATATTGAAGATAGAATTCCAAAAGTTTTCAAGTTTGGGACAAAGGGTAAACATATGACTAAGATGGCTGGGAGTTGCTCCACATTTGACACAGGTGTCATCAACCTCTGGATAAATTTCTGATAATCTTGATTGTGAAAAATGCAATCTTTGTACCACTTTAAACTGGATAAGGCCCAGGCGAGCGCATGACGAAGAGGTGCGTATTCTTTTGATGGCTCTCTCCCAAAAACCCTCTTCAAATTCTACTCCCAGTTCAGTCTCCCATGCAGCAGCGGCTTTAGAGCCAGTCTGCTTATCAAATGACAAAATACTTTGATAAAGTTTTGAAATTAGAGACTTTTGATGAGTTTTAAGTTGAAATAATTCTTCCCATGGTTGTCTTGGGGGTGGGGAGGGAAAGTCAGAAAAGGTGGTGGAGACACAGTGCCTAGCCTGAAAATACCTGAATAAGTGAGTGTGGGGTAAGTTGTGAGAGGTGGATAGGTCTGAAAAGTTGGCAAAAACATTGTCTATGAATAGGTCACTTCACTATGCCATTTCTTTCCCAGAGGCGAAAGACAGGGTCCAACTGAGAGGCAGGAAAAAGATGATTGCTGCAGATGGGCATTAGAGTAGAGGCAGAACATGACTGAAAGTGACGCCTGAATTGATACCATATTTTAAGAGAAGTACAGACAATTGGGTTGTCTGTATAGCGAGAAGGAGATAAGGGGATGGAAGAAAACAAGAGAGCAGAGAGAGAAGATGACACACATGACCCAGCCTCAAGTTGGCACCACAGTGTCTGTGGAGCATCCAACCAAAACAAAAACTTCTGGATGTTGGCTGCCCAGTAATAATACATGAAATTAGGCAAAGAGAGCCCTCCGCTAAGCGTGCATTGCTGCAGCAGGGATTTCCTAACTCTGGGAGTCCTCCCTCCCCATATAAAAGAGATGAGTGCCTGATCAATAGTTTAAAATACGATTTGGGTAAAAATAGAGGGATAGATTGAAATAAAATGAAATTTTGCCAGTATATTCATTTTAACAGCATTAATTCTCCCAAGCATAGACATGGGTAAGTTACGCCATTTCTGAACAACATTCTTCATATGAGAAAGGAGAGGATTGAAGTTTGCATCAGATAAAGAAGATAGTGAGCGAGTAACATTAACTCCTAAATATTTGAAACCAAGACGATTCAATTGGAATGGCAAAGCAGACTGTTGAAGCTGAAGCGCTTTTGCATTTATAGGCATACATACACTTTGCAGGTTGAGTTTGTACCCAGAAAAAGAGCCAAAAGTTTCCAATAGAGACAAAATCTTAGGTATGTGGGAGACAGGGTCAGTTACATACAAAAGCAAGTAATCGGCATACAAGGCAAGCCTGCGTTCTGATCCCTTGCGGGTTATCCCTACAAACAAGGATGAGAACCTGAGTGCAATTGAGAGAGGCTCAATAGCTATGGCAAAAAGCAAAGGGGAAAGTGGACAACCCTGGCGAGTTCCACGGGACAGAGTAATATAGTCAGATTTGAAGTGATTAGTGTTGATAGAGGCTAGAGGTGATGTATACAATAGGCGTATCCAAGATATGAGTGCATCTCCAAAGCCAAACCTAGTCAACGTGGCAAAAAGATACTCCCATTCAACTCTATCAAAGGCCTTCTCTGCGTCCAGTGAGATTACTACTTCAGGGTGTCTATTTATATCCTTGGAATAAATTATATTGAACAGGGTTCGAATGTTGAAAAATGAGTGCCGACCTTTAATGAAGCCAGTCTGTTCCTCCGATACTATGCTGGGCAGAACATCCTCTATACGAGACGACAGTAACTTTGCCAAAACCTTAACATCAGCATTGAGAAGGCTAATGGGCCTGTGTGAACCACACGCAGTGGGATCCTTCCCCTCTTTTAGGAGAAGGGATATTGAGGCTTGTCTCAATGTGGGAGGAAGTGTGCCCAGCTTCAACGACTCCTCAAACACAGACGACAGTAGTGGAGCCAGTTTGTCATGAAATTTCTTGTAAAATTCAGGGGGAAAGCCATCAGGGCCAGGGGCTTTCCCTGACTGTTAAGACTTGATAGAGCATGGGTCATCAAACTACGGCCCGCGGGCCGACTCCGGCCCGCCACCCCCCTTTGACCGACCCCCCAGCCCGCACCCCCCTTTGACCGACCCCCCAGCCCCTCTGCCCCCCACCACTTGAACTATGAGGCAATCCCCAAAAGTCGTCATGGCCTATTTTTTTTAAATTGCTTTTTGGAAAATAATAGCATGTCTGCATCTGGTATTTTGTTGATTTGTTCAGTTAAAAATTGATATTTAGTTATAAAATTAACTATATTTGCTGAATTTTCATCACATGCTCGCGATCATAGCCGCGGAAACATACCCACACAGCAAAAGGACTGCGCGGCGGATCTGCCGCGGATGTATGGCGGCTTCCGGAACAGACCCGCGAAAAGGACCCGTATCGGGGTCCAGATGCACTCAGGAACGGATCCGCTACGAAGGCGGATCGCGGATCCGCCGTGGCTCCGCGCTGCATCCGCTCCGCATCCGCGATTAAAGCCTCACCTCCGCAGCGACCCGCAAATTGATACATAAACCAGCACGGCTTGACTCCTACACCACGGCAATATTGTTACATGCAGCGGTGACACATAGTCAACTGCGTTATTTATTCACGAAGCCATCCAGTGAAGCATGTGTAGCCTACGTGTAGTATACACACTGATATGAATCGCATTATTAGAAATAAAGAGAAAATCATGAAACGCAAGACAAGAGATCAGTTCTCAATCGAAAACCCAAAGGAACTTTTAATTCGCAGATAATTCAGAGCTGATTGGTCGTAGGTTTGTAATAACAATGAACCCGGAGACTCGGCCACATTAATTAAGCATGCAAAAATCTTAACTTGCACAAAACAATATTACACATACATAGTGGAACCAGAACAAACAATGTGTCACAGTCCGTGTAACTGTTCATGGTGCTGATCACTTTGGCAACAGTAAACAATTTGTCACAGCTGTCCTTGTAACTGTGGAGCTGAACACCGTGCGTAAAGACGTGCTGTGCGGTTGCAGCATTCGAAAAAGAAACGTGATTTGACGCCTGCATCACACAACTCCAAATGTGGCCTTCCTCTCAGACAGTTTTAACTTTTAGCATTTTCTTTTTATCCCCACTTTTTTCCACTTTATTTCGTGTATTTATTTTTGGGTAAATACAGCACCCCTACTTCCCACGGTACTGTTCGAAATCAAGCAGCAGACAACGTATGCGAGGAGAACTGCCAGTGTTCAGGACAGCAAAATGGCTAGCAATAAAGTTTGTTGCTCAAGTGTTGATATAGTTGTGTGGATATAGAAGTGGGGACGGCTGTGCCAGGCTAGCAATCTCTACAACAGAGATTGCTAGCCTGGTGGTCATTTTGGTCTGAGTCATGTTGTATAGCTGACCAGGCCCCGGCCCCCCATCACAGTCAGGAACGATAATGTGGCCCCCATTGAAAAACGTTTGGTGACCCCTGCTCTATAAAGCCTCATCCACACGTACGAAAACGATCTTTTTCCTATCCGTTTTCGCTGGCACGGTTTCAAAAATATCCGCGTCCAAGCAGCAGAGGGTTGATGTGGCTTTCCTTCAAGAGACCCATCTGCGCATTAAGGATCAACTTAGACTTAAACCCCGATGGGCTGGTCAGTATTTCCATTCAAATTTTGATTCCAGAGCTAGAGGGGTAGCTATTTTAATACATCAAAACATACACTTTTCCTTGGATAGGGTTCTTTCTGATAGGGGTGGAAGATATTTGATTGTTGTGGGCTTGCTTGACTACACACCTGTTATTTTGGTGAATGTTTATGCTCCTAATTTTGATAATGTAGAATTTGCTAATAATCTATTGATTCAGATCCCAGCCTTAAATACGCATTTATTGATATTTGGGGGGGATTTAAATTGTGTAATTGACCCTGTGCTGGACCAATGCAGTTCATGTCCTAGTGTTCCCTCTGCCATGTCAAAATATTTTTCTGATTTTATGGCCCAACATGGATGTGTTGATCCCTGGAGATTTCATAATCCTCAGTCCAGAGAATATTCATATTTTTCCCATGTCCACCATACATATTCTCGTATAGATTATTTTTTTGTAGATGGGTCTCTACTCCCAAGGGTAACAAACTCTAAATATTTACCCATAGTAATTTCTGATCATGCTCCCTTGGTCCTTGACATAATCATTTCCTCCCATTGTAAAAGCCGCCCCCCTTGGAGACTCAATTCTCTACTTCTTTCTGACCCAGCTTTTTGCGACTTCATCTCTACATCTATTGACAATTTCCTTATTATAAACAAAACAGACGGTATATCTAACTCTTTATTATGGGAGACGCTAAAAGCTTATCTAAGAGGGCAGATTATTTCTTACTCATTGCATCAATCTAAAATTAGGAGAACTAGACAGGAGGAACTCTCCAATGCTATTCTCAGCTTTGACCGCCAGTATGCTCTGACTCCTTCTCCTGAACTCTATAAACAACGCCTGAACTTGCAGGCTGAGTTTGATCTTTTATCCATAGGCACAGCTGAGCGGTTGTTACTACATTCGCGGGGCACATACTATGAGTACGGTGACAAGGCCAGTCGCCTTTTGGCTCATCAGCTGAAACGTCAGGCAGCTGAGCGCTCTATACCTCAAATTTAGTCCCCATCTGGAACTCTTACCATTGACCCTATGGAGATCAACTCTGTTTTTAAAACATATTACTCCTAACTTTACACATCACAGTCTCCAGATAATTCTGATGTGATGATAGAATTTCTGGATAGCTTGGAGATACCCAAAATTGAACCCACACTGGCTGAGCAAATTGATGCTCCTGTAACCTTAGAGGAGATCATATGCTCTAGAGCAGGGGTGGGCAATTATTTTTTCCATGGGGCCACATGAGAAACAGAAAATATTGTAGAGGGCCGGCCAAAAGGCTGAACTCAATTCTGCATAATATTAATTGTATTTCTTTATAAAAAAGCAGTAAATAGCATTGTTTTGATAAGCTGGTATGAGCAGGCTATATGTTATAACTAGAAAATTCCCGCGGAAATTTTTAAAGTGCCGAGTGGGCTGTTGCCATTAGCTGCTAATGTTAGCAATTAGCGTGATGCGCTAGCCACTAACTTTAGCATTAGTTTAGTGTTAGCATGTCTCTTTAGACACTAAAAATTAAATACATTCTAATTGTTAGCATGCTAATGCTAACATGCTAATTGGTAATATGCTATTCGCCAACATGCTAATGCTGCCACTAATGCAACCACCAATTCGTAGCCACTAAAAATTAGCATTAGCCGCTAATGTTAGCAATTAGCATGAGGCGCTAGCCACTAATTTTAGCATTAGTTTAGTGTTAGCATGTCTTTTTAGACACTAAAAATTAAATACATGCTAATTGTTAGCATGCTAATGCTAACATGCTAATTGCTAATATGCTATTCGCTAACATGCTAATGCTGCTACTAATGCTACCACCAATTTCTAGCTACTAAAAATTAGCATTAGCCGCTAATGTTAGCAATTAGCATGACGCGCTAGCCAATGACAGACCGACACCTGTCATTGTTCAACTTGGGTGCCAAAAGCCAAAATGGCCGCCCCACAGACCAGTTACTTCAGTTAGAAGTTTCCAGAGTGTGCTGTTTCCATTAACATTGCCCCAAAATGGCCGCCCTACAGACCAGTTACTTATGTTTTCCCGCCTCTTTCTGTGGAGCCCCTGGTTGCCAGGTTACCAGTTTGAATATCAGTTAAAAAAACGACTAGAGTGGGCGAAAATGCTGAAACCACGGCCTCGAACAGGAAGGCCTTGTGGCCAAACCGTGTGTCCAATCGTTGAACCGACTTCACTTTGGGCATCTTGAGGCTTTCCTGAACGTCTAGATATGCAGTTTGTGGGTAAAATTTAGAAATGTGAGCTATTTAAAGCGATTTAAAACAAAGGATTGCTTCTGCTTTCCTCCACAAATTTAACATTGCAGTCTATGGAGCGAGGAAGGGGTTTGCTGGCGCAGCTTTGCGTCTCACGCCAAAACTATAAGACTTACAGCTTTAGCAGACAAATTGTGAGCGAGAAGACAAATTTTCCTACGTTTCTATGTATAAATTATGTCTGTGGTGTGAAATCTGTGGCCACGGGAGCAGTTTCTGTTTTATTTTTTGCCTAATTTTCTTCTCTCTTCTCACTCTAGCTGTCCCTCTAGCGCGAACATTCCGCGCAATACACACCCATTATAAACCCCGAAATTTGAGTAAAAACCTACACCGCTTTGAGGCTTCATAGTTTAAAAACAGTAAAAGGTGTCGATAAGTGAGGGGAATCTCTGAAGAGAAGACAAGAGTGCCTTCATTTTAAAGTTTAAATGAAGTCTCTGGGTGAAAGTATGCCAGAGCAGTTGATCGTTGAAAATGCCTGTTGATTTTTCGGGGTCTCCCATTCATTTGAATGGGAAATTTTTCGCGCTTTTTCGCGAATAAATTCGCGAAAAACTCGTCAATCGCTTATCCAAGTAATAGCATAGGATTCGGGATCAAAACACACGTTTCGATATATCATGTGTTGGGGTCCTCTGGCCGGTTCGGGCCGCATTAATTGCCGAAAAAGGGCGGAAAATGAATAATATTAAGTAAAAAAACTGCAAAGAAACACGCAGAAGATCAAGAGTTGCCTCGTGCCTCTTGACATAGGCACTCGGCACTAATTAAGCAATGAAAAAGTGAGGTTACCTTACAAAAAATCCTTTATTCAATCAAATTTTCCAAACAAACAAAATATGAACTTTTTTTTTTTTTTTTTTACTATTTATGACTTATATTAGTGAACATTTTCAGTCACATTCACTCCAAAATACATTCTGAGTTTCAAATACTGTTGGCAAGAGGTTTTTAGCATTCTTCTCAATCACAATATTATCTGTGTGCTCCAAACATTAAGCAGGACACATCATATTATAACTCATTGAACTGTCATTGAACATCACTGAACTGTGATTTTAAGAAAAAGGTTTCCAAAGAAAGTGTTCCAGTTCACTGCTAGTTGGTACCTTTACATGCCTACATTTGTAGGTTAACCACACAATTTGGTGTTTTTAAGTTCTTTTTTCTTGTTCAGTGAGTGAAATCTAGTCTCTGCTGGGCTTTAACGAGTGCATCAAAATCAGGTTCAATGTTTGAGGTGGAGAAACGAAGCACAGCTTGCAGATGATCATCCGTGAGAGAGCTTCTATACGTGGATTTTGTAAACTTCATCATTGAGAATGTTTGTTCACATGTGTAGGTAGAGCCAAAGAGAACCAGCATCTTCTGCCCATGTCTCCTCATGTTTGGAAAGTTCTCCTCCTTAACAGAAGAGTAGAAATCCAGCAGAGATCCTGACTTAAAGTGCTCTGCCAGTACTGCATCAGACTTCAGGTCAATGAGCTCCAGCTGAACATCACTGGGTGCATTATCCACACTGCAGGCAAACGGAGAGGATATCATGTGCATTTCATCCTCGATTGCTCTGAGATCTTCAAATCGCCTTGAAAACTCACCATGCAATGCTCCTAACATGGATGAGTACCTGCAGAGGTGATTAGCTGATGGTGTGACTTCTTTCATGGTTTGCATGTGAGTGAGAGTGTTGCTCTCCAGTTGGTTTGAAAGAAACTGCAGCTTTCTCATGAAGGCCTTCACCAGGCTGTGCATTTGATAAACAAAAAGGCCCTTGCCTTGCAGTTTGGTGTTCAGTTCATTCATCAGTGTAGTCACATCGACAGCAAATGCAAAATCTGCCATCCAGTCCTCATCTGAAAGCTCTGGGATGTCTTTGCCCTTTTTCTCACAGAACTCTCGAATCTCTGCTTTCAGGTCCCAAACTCTTTTTAGCACTTTGCCCAGGCTGAGCCATCTGACAGCTGTGTGGTAGCCGATGTCACTGTGCTCAGACTCATGCTCCTCTAAAAGTGCGACAAACTGTCTGTGATTCAATGCCCGTGCCCTGATGAGGTTAACTATTTTACTAACAACATCAACAACATGGGTAATTTTTAGCACTGACTTGCACAACACATGTTGGTGTATAATACAATGCAAAAATACCAACTTCTGATCTGCGTCAATTTCAGTCACTTTATCTTGCATACGTTTCAAAAGTCCGACATTTTTACCTGTAAGATTTGGACAACCGTCTGTTGTGACACCTGCTAGTTTGTCCCACTTCAGTCCCAGGTTGTCTATACAGCCGTTTACCTCCGCAAACAAATCGCTCCCTGTTGTCGTCCCTTTCATCGGCCGCATTGCTGCAAGCTCCTCCGTAATCTTGAAGTCCGTTATCCCACGGACAAATATGAGTAGCTGGGCTGTGTCGCGGACTTTACAGCTCTCATCCAAAGCCAAGGAGAAGAAGTCAAAATGGCTTACTGTTTAATTAGCGATTTTGTGGGATATTAAAAAACTGGTCTTGGTTGCAGCATCCCTGGATGCGTGGAGCTTGGTAAAAAAGCCTTGCTGCTTTTGCAGCTTAGCTCGCAACGCTTCCGATGTCCGCCCTCTTTCAGCATCACTCAAGTTTTTGTATTTCTCCAAGTGTTTCGTCTGGTAATGCCGGCTCAAGTTGTAGTGCTTAAACACAGCGATCTGCTCCCCGCAAAGAAAACACACGGCTTTACCTCCGACTTCAGCAAAAAAATACTTGGCAGTCCAATTTTTGTTGAAATGGCTGCATTCAGCATCTACCTTTCTTTTTTTTTTAGCAGAACTGGACATTTTTGAGGGCTAAAGTCGTCTTGTCACTTGCTTGTAACAAGGAGCTAATCAGGTCTGCTCTAGAGAGAGTGAGGAGTTGTCGTCATGCTACAGAGCCCCTCCCCTCGATATCGTGGGATCCTCCCCCTCTCCGCCATGTTGGCAAGATTCTAGCGGCAAAACATGTTTACGTGTGTTGTTAACTCGGTAGTAGGTTCTCGCAATTCCGCAGTGTAATACCATGCCGGGAACTGACTGCTGCGTTAAAAACTGCTCCAGTACCTCACACGATACATGGAAAACATAGGAACAATGGAATACAGTTTTTTAGGTTATCGAAATGCCAGCCACAGCAGAAAGCCTCATAACTTTCCAAATACTTGTGGCTTTTAAATTCCTGCATCGTGTAGTAACTCACACCAAAAACAAGGTAATTTACAATATCCATATACGTGCACGGAGGTAAATGGTCCGGGTTTCCGTGACTGCAGGGAGCGCCTATATGGGTCTACACTCACCGGCCACTTTATTAGGTACACCTGTCCAACTGCTCGTTAACACTTAATTTCTAATCAGCCAATCACATGGCGGCAACTCAGTGCATTTAGGCATGTAGACATGATCAAGACAATCTCCTGCAGTTCAAACCGAGCATCAGTATGGGGAAGAAAGGTGATTTGAGTGACTTTGAACGTGGCATGGTTGTTGGTGCCAGAAGGGCTGGTCTGAGTATTTCAGAAACTGCTGATCTACTGGGATTTTCACGCACAACCATCTCTGGTTTACAGAGAATGGTCCGAAAAAGAAAAAATATCCAGTGAGCGGCAGTTTTGTGGGCGGAAATGCCTTGTTGATGCCAGAGGTCAGAGGAGAATGGCCAGACTGGTTCGAGCTGATAGAAAGGCAACAGTGACTCAAATAACCACCTGTTACAACCAAGGTAGGCAGAAGAGCCTCTCTGAACGCACAGTACGTCGAACTTTGAGGCAGATGGGCTACAGCAGCCGCGTGCCACTCCTTTCAGCTAAGAACAGGAAACTGAGGCTACAATTTGCACAAGCTCATCGAAATTGGACAATAGAAGATTGGAAAAACGTTGCCTGGTCTGATGAGTCTCGATTTCTGCTGCGACATTCGGATGGTAGGGTCAGAATTTGGCGTCAACAACATGAAAGCATGGATCCATCCTGCCTTGTATCAACGGTTCAGGCTGGTGGTGGTGGTGTAATGGTGTGGGGAATATTTTCTTGGCACTCTTTGGGCCCCTTGGTACCAATTGAGCATCGTTGCAACGCCACAGCCTACCTGAGTATTGTTGCTGACCATGTCCATCCCTTTATGACCACAATGTACCCAACTTCTGATGGCTACTTTCAGCAGGATAATGCGCCATGTCATAAAGCTGGAATCATCTCAGACTGGTTTCTTGAACATGACAATGAGTTCACTGTACTCAAATGGCCTCCACAGTCACCAGATCTCAATCCAATAGAGCATCTTTGGGATGTGGTGGAACGGGAGATTCGCATCATGGATGTGCAGCCGACAAATCTGCGCCAACTGTGTGATGCCATCATGTCAATATGGACCAAACTCTCTGAGGAATGCTTCCAGCACCTTGTTGAATCTATGCCACGAAGAATTGAGGCAGTTCTGAAGGCAAAAGGGGGTCCAACCCGTTACTAGCATGGTGTACCTAATAAAGTGGCCGGTGAGTGTATGTGTTTAATGTCTGAGAGCTTCTCCAAATAGCCTACCACTGTTTTGTGTAAGCTTGTCCAGGTCCATTTTCTTTCGCCTTAACTTTCTCCATTGCTTTACTTTCTTACTTTTCTTGTATCTGTCCCGCCGAATTAATAAACGCGCAAAAATTAAAGAGCTCTGGAATGTTTCGTCGCGCCTGTTAATTTCTGAAGGCGTTGCCCTTGGCAACCGATAGCGTCTCCTACCATCATGGCCGACCGGCTCAGACCTCGCCCAAATCAACCCAAATCGGCATGTGACAAGCTACTCGGATGAGTGTTAAAACGTCTTCTCCAAAAATCTTCAAGTCCAGTTGCCTTTTTTGAAACTTTTTGGATTACCGTGACCTGGATGACTGAGAACCTTCACAGACATATACAATATAAGGAGAATTAATTAATAACCCTGTTAAATTTAATGATCAATCAATCAATCAATTGTACAAAACTGGGCTTCCCCTATTTCAAAGACCAGCAGCCGCCACTGAGCCCTGGCTATCGCTATGTGAGAGTTTCTTATATCATTAGTGTTATAAAACATAGAAAGAAACGATAAATGATAGACTTTGGTTTCAGTATTTTTGTAATGCTACTTTTACATATCACACCCTGATCATACCTCCCCAGCCTTGACTACAATAAAGTTAGCAAAATTACTTCAGTGAATACATTTGTTGTGAACAATGCTTTAATTATTATTTTTTTATTATAAGTTTTTAAGTAAGTTAAGTTAATATTCAAATAATTTTTGGCAGGGATTTGTTTCACCCTAGGCAATTCAACTTATTAATGTGTCTATATCAAATATTGGTAGCAAAATAGTTTCATAAGCATAAATTGTATAATATTTTAGTATATTGTGCCATTATGAAGCACTGTGTCTCACAATTAATGCTGGGCTGCAGTGTTATTTTTCAGATCAGTCTCATAAAATGAACTATCAATTAGGAAATTCAATCAGTAAGATATAATAGATATAGATATAATCAAAATAACCACAACAAATTTAAGGATTTGGGAGTTTACATTTACAGTACATAGTAGATGTTGCCAACAGTCACTCTTGTACAATATATGTATCTTGTAAAATATATGCAGTCTAATGCAGGGGTGCTCAACGATCGTGATTGCCCGGTAGATCGCGAAGTGGGTCCCTTGCATGCCAGTGCCAATGCCAATTTTTTTAGATGTTACTCTAAAACAGTGTTTTTCAACCACTGTGCCATGGCACACTAGTGTGCCATGAGAGATCGTCAGGTGTGCTGTGGTAAATTATCCAATATGCAAATATGCCATTGTCAAGTGATATATCTGTCTGTGTATTAGTGTATTAGAGGTTGCGCTAGACTTATTTTGACAGTCATTTTTACTGACAGGGACATAGAAATCCTGTCATAAGGAGAGGAGGACAAGTTGTTATAAATGGTGTCGATTTTTGTTTGGAAAAATGAGTGAAAGGAGTTGCATTTGTCAGTGGTGAATGAGTTGGAGGTATTGTCGGTGGGCTTGAAGAGTTTATTTACTGTAGAAAACAGAGCCTTGGGGTTGGTGGATCCAGAGTGAATGAGGTGAGAGTAGTAGGTGGACCAGGCAGTACTGAGAGCATCCTTGTACTGCTGAAGGTAATCTGTATAGGCTTGTAGATAGACAGTTAAACCGGTTTTCTTGTGAAGTCTTTCAAGCTGTCGTTTTCGTGATTTAATTTTGTGTAGTTCAGGAGTGTACCAGGGGGCAGAGTGGCTGAAGGAGACAGTTTTAGTTTTGATGGGGGCTAGCTGATTGAGACAGGTGGAGAGTGTTTCGTTGTAGAATTTTGAATTTTGAGGTCAGAGGGATTTTCAGTTAACGGAGGGCGGGAAGCAGATATTTTACTGGCAAGAGAGGCAGAAAGGGCTGAAGGCGACATGGATTTGAGGTTTCTTAAAGATATTATCTGTTTATCCTTGGTGGTGGGAATGGGGATGTCGATGTCCATAATGATTGCCAAGTGGTTGGAGATGTTGAGGTTGAAGCTGGAGAGGTGATGTAGGGTGAGACCAGTGGAGCAGACCAGGTCCAGGATGTGACCACGGCTGTGGGTGTTAAAGTTCATGTGTTGAGTGAAGTTGAAGCAGTGTAGCAGTTCCAGGAATTCAGTGGCAGATTTGCAGTCAGTGTCAATGTGGATGTTGAAGTCCCCCAGAAGAAGAACGGAAGGCGAGATGGCAGATAACTGGGTGAGGAAGTCAGAAAAGTCAGAGAGGGAGGAGGGGTTTGGTTTGGGAGGGCGGTAGATGATAGCAGTGACCAGAGGAGTGGGACCAGAGAGTTTGAAAATGAGGTGTTCAAAGGAGCGAGCAGCAGGGATGGAGATGGTGGATGTTTTAATGCCCTTTCTGTAAAATGCTGCTACACCACCCCACCGCCCCTCAGATCGGGGTTTGTCCACATAGGTGTATCCGGTCTGTGTTGAGAGAAAAGTAGTCCAGAGGTTTGTGCCAGGTTTCAGTGATGCAGAGGAAATCCAGGTTATTGTCAGTTATGAATTCAGAATGAGACTTTTATTGTTAAGTGAGCGGGTGTTGAACAGAGCCAGTTTCAGGTGACGCTGCTTCATGATAGGTTGTGAGGACTGAGGAAGGGGGCGGAGATTTGATAGGTGCACATGTCGTTTGTTGTGATGACATAATGAGGAAGTTGCAGTTCGTGAGCAGGACCAGATGGATGGGATAGAGTCAGGAGTTGAAAAGTTGTAATTGAACATACAACCAGAGTCTTGGGGTGGAGGACGGCGAAGTAGACTATGGTTAAAGGTCTTCTAAATGCAGTCTAAAAGGCAGAACATGCCTGCTGGAGGATACGATGGTACAGATAGGGAGTATACTGCATCAGGATGGCCTACGGGGGGAGCTGGTGAGATCAGTGGCAACTGCTGACTCACACAAAGAGGAGGGTGAGGAAGAGTGGCCAGGAAAGAATGGAGAATGAGAAGTGAATGAATGAATTTGCAACATGCACATCCACAGTGTGAGTGTGAGGATGTGGGTGTAAATGTCAGATGTGTGCTAGAGAATTTTTTTTTTCTTATTTTCATTTGCCCCCTGAATGCAGGACATAGACACATGTTAGGCTAGAATTAAATAGTTTGTGAGCCTCCCCTGCACATGTGTGGCTGTGTTAAAAGCACATTCAGAGCTTGTGGTTCTGAGGTCATTCCAAGAGAGGGTTGTCAATTTATATGCAATACCCATAATTCAGTTATCAACATAGTGGAGTGGTGAAGACACGTACCCAATAATGTAACTATAAAAACCCACAACAATACAACTAAATGACTAAACGAGACAAATCCCATATATATAGAATCAGTAATTAAGCAGAGCTATAGTAAAACATGTTTACACAATTGCCAAAGTTTTTGCATTTTCATGCATTTATTTGAAATTCTTTAAATCTTTCTGTACTTATGTCTTTGACCTCTTTTTCTATCTAGTTGGAGTGGCAGTCATATTCGCTGGGGTCAACCTTTCAGACTGAGACATGTGACCACCGGGAAGTATCTGAGTCTCATAGACGACAAGTCTCTCATGCTGATGGACAAGGAGAAAGCTGATGTCAAGTCTACAGCATTCTGCTTCCGGTCCTCCAAGGTAAAAATCCAATAACATTTGCAGTACTTTGAGTTCTGGAATGTCAGATGCGTTTCTTAGCTTCATAATGGATGGGAAATCTCTGTTTTATATACATATGTATGAGAGCTATTTCAAAAAATAAAGCACAACGTGTTATAACTTTAGAGAAAACATACTTTATTTACAGTGAAACATAACTAGAAAATTCCAGCGGAAATTTTTGAAGTGCCGAGTGGGCTGTTGCCATTAGCTGCTAATGTTAGCAATTAGCATGACGTGCTAGCCACTAATTTTAGCATTGTTTTAGTGTTAGCATGTCTCTTTAGACACTAAAAATTAAATACATGCTAATTGTTAGCATGCTAATGCTAACATGCTAATTGCTAATATGCTATTCGCTAACATGCTAATGCTGCCACTAATGCAACCACCCATTTCTAGCCACTAAAAATTTGCATTAGCCGCTAATGTTAGCAATTAGCATGACGCGCTAGCAATTATTTTAACATTGGTTTAGTGTTAGCATGACTTTTAAGCCACTAAAAATTAAGTAGATGCTAATTGCTAACATGCTAATGCTAACATGCTAATTGCTAATATGCTATTCGCTAACATGCTAATGCTGCCACTAATGCTACCACCAATTTCTAGCTACTAAAAATTAGCATTAGCCGCTAATGTTAGCAATTAGCATGACACGCTAGCCAATGACAGACAGACACCTGTCATTGTTCAACTTGGGTGCCAAAAGCCAAAATGGCCGCCCCACAGACCAGTTACTTCAGTTAGAAGTTTCCCGAGTCGGCTGTTTCCATTAACATTGCCCCAAAATGGCCGCCCCACAGACCAGTTGCTTATGTCAGTTGGAAATTTCCCGCCTCTTTCTGTAGAGCCCCTCCTCTTCTGCTGCGTGTGAGCCCGTTGTCATGGTTACCAGTTTGAATTTCAGTTACAAAGCCAGGGAGAGAGAGAAAAAATGCTGAAACCACGGCCTCGAACAGGAAGGCCTTGTGGCCAAACCGTGTGTCCAATCGTTGAACCGACTTCACTTTGGGCATCTTGAAGCTTTCCTGAACGTCTAGATATGCAGTTTGTGGGTAAAATTAAGAAATGTGAGCTATTTAAAGCGATTTAAAAGAAAGGATTGCTTCTGCTTTGCTCCAGAAATTTAACATTGCAGTCTATGGAGCAAGGAAGGGATTGCATATTAGCAATTAGCATGTTAGCATTAGCATGTTAGCAATTAGCATCTACTTAATTTTTAGCGGCTTAAAAGACATGCTAACACTAAACCAATGTGAAAATAAGTGGCTAGCGCATCATGCTAATTGCTAACATTAGCAGCTAATGGCAACAGCCCACTCGGCACTTTCAAATTTTCCGCGGGAATTTTCTAGTTAATTTATCAAATAGGACAATATATAATATATATAAATAGACTACCAGTCAAAAGTTTGGGCACACCCTCCCATTTAATATTTTTTTCTTTATTGTCATGATTATTTACACTGTAGATTCTCACCGAAGACATCAAAACTATGAATCAACACATATGGAATTATGTAGTAAACAAAAAAAGTGTGAAATAATGTGTCCGCTACTAGAACTCTGTGTGCCATTGATCTGGGCTCTAACCTGAGGTGCTGTTAACTTGGCAATTTCTGAGGCTGGTGACTTGGGTGAACTTATCCTCAGCAGCAGAGGTGACTCTTGGTCTTCCTTTCCTGGGATAGTCCTCATGTGAGCCAGTTTCTTCATAGCGCTTGATGGTTTTTGCAACTGCACATTCAAAGTTTTTGCAATTCAGTTTATGATAGACTTTTCATAAATGATAGACTGTAGTTTATTTTTATTGGTTTTTATCATAATGTGAATTCTAACAGTTGTTCCTTTGCACTTTTATCGGGTTTCTGTTGCCTGAGACATTCACTCAGCAGTTCATCCTTTGTGGCAATTTTTTTTTTTTTTTTGTCCTTTTGAGGCTAAAGCTCATTAAAACACAAACAATCTATTTAATCAATATCTGATTTTAGCCACAGCATTATTATTAGTACAGTGACACACTGACACTGACACCAATATGTAGACAAGCTCAAAAACTGCAATAAATTGAGGACTAAAGTTTAGGCGCCATCACCACTGCTGTTCTGCATCTGAACTGAACCCCCTCAGTCAGATTATCATGACATCAAGCTGTATGCCAGGAATGAGCAAGAAATCAACTCACTGATCCACACCACCAGGATTTACAGCAATGACATAGGAATGTCATTCGGATTGGACAAGTATGGCCGGATGGTCTCAAAGAGAGGCAAGATGATCAGAACGGAAGGGGTCGACCTACCAGAGGGCAACATAGGTGATATCCAAGACAGTAACAAGTACCTTGGTATCCCACAGGCTAATGGAAACCATGAGGAAACTGCTAGTAAGTCAACCACAACTTAAGTAATTTAAGTGGATTTAAGTAAGGCAAGTCCTGAAAAGTCAGCTGAATGTCAAGAACAAGAACCAAGCCATTAACATGTTTGCACTGTCATCAGATACCCTGCTGGGGTCATACAACACGCTGAGACTTTACACTAAGCAGAAAGAGGGAGGCCGAGGACTAGTGAGCATCAAGATCACTATCCAGGATGAAACGTCAGGGCGAGTGTGGTCCCCATGGTAGTAGGAGCACTCTGGGGCAGTGACCCCCAAACTCGGGGAGTGGCTCCAACACGCACCCGCACCCGCACCCGCACACACACACAAAGGAGGTAGATTCAGCTTATCTTACTTTAAGGAATGCAACTCAGAGCAAGAACCTCTCTCTGGGGGGTATTATAGTAGTAGTGCAGTAGTATTATAAGGTTGAATCTACAAAATAGCAAATCTGTATTGTACTTTTTTTTTGACTAATATATTTTTATTATTTCTAATCTTTCCTCCCTTGAATACGCATACCTGTTTCTAAGTTTCCATCCTTTTACTTTAAAGAGTGTCTGTTTTTATTGATATCTCATTAAGGAGTGAGAGAACAAACTTTCAAGTAGTATTTACCTGTATTTGCTCTTTTTTAGGAAAAGTTGGACCCTGGCATAAGGAAGGAGGTGGACGGGATGGGTACTCCTGACATTAAGTATGGCGACTCTGTGTGTTACATCCAACATGTTGACACCTGTCTGTGGCTTACATACCAGACTGTTGATGCAAAGTGTGCTCGCATGGGTGGAGTACAGAGAAAGGTAACTTAACACACTGAGCCATAAAGGCTCTTATAGGGTACTGCAGGACACATTTGCCATAACTCATGCACATAGGCAGCACCAGTGCAAGCCATCTATTCTTGTGTCAGTTTTGCTTGCTCTGTAGAAACACACTGAAACACAAGTGGTATGTCTTTTTATCCCTGTCAGGTTAATTGTTGATTCTACTCCCGCCTTCATTTTCCACTTCTTGCCTCACTTTCAACAGTGGTGATTGAAACTTTCACCAAAATATATGATATATAAATGTTTGTATCTCTGATTATGCTTCATTAACCTTTCATCAATGTATTCCATCTTTATTGATCCAAAACAATATTGCAGTCTACTTTGCTGCAGCGCATAGTTTCTGGGGAGGTGCCCACCAGTTACAGCACTAATATCTGCGTACGGCCTGCACTGATGCCATAGCTCCTGTGTCAGCTAAACACAAGTCTGAACTATGATTAGTCTAGCCTCAAAATTTTTATCATCCATCCCACTTGTCTTTCTTGTATAACGAATGTATGATGAAACATTTTCCTAATATTACGGTAAAGTTTCAGAAAATCCATACATGCTTGTCCCTGTTTAGTAGAGCTAATCTCAGGAGAGGGCTCATCTGCTTTTAAATGATCTGTCATTTAAATGCCATACCGGAGCGTGGAAATTCAAATTGATCTTATGCACCTTAAGGGGCAGCCGTGGCCTACTGGTTAGCGCTTTGGGCTTGTGGCTGAAGGGTTGCCGGTTCGAACCCCCGACCAGTAGAAAGCGGCTGAAGTGCCCTTGAGCAAGGCACCTAACCCCTCACTGCTCCCCGAGCGCCACTGTAGCATGGCACCTCACTGCTCCGGGTTAGTGTGTTCTTCACTTCACTGTGTGCTTGAGTGTTCACTAATTCATGGATGGGATAAATGCAGAGAATAAATTCCTTGTATACACAAGTATACTTGGCCGAGATCACTTAATCTTAATCTTAATGGCAGTTGTTGTCTGTTGTACTCCTCAATTAACAATGTATAGTCCTTTGAAAATGCTTGTATTAAATTTTATTATAAGACTTCAGTCAGAATTTATCCCCATTTTAAAGAGAAGCATTTTTTAATTTCAGGCCATCATGCATCACGAGGGTCACATGGATGATGGGCTGACTCTGTCTCGATCACAGCATGAGGAGAGCCACACTGCCAGAGTAATCCGGAGTACTGTCTTTCTTTTCAACCTCTTCATCAGGTAAATTACCACAGAAATCTCGTACATACATCACATATTACCACACTATATAGTTGTTGTTTATTGTTAAAAGAATCCGCAGTAACTGTCACCAAAGTAGGACAAGTTAGTGTTCCTGGGGTCCAAAAAAAAATAAAAAATATACTGATTGACTGATTTCTCTTTGTCTACTGTTAAGACATGTATGCACACTGTATGAGACGAAAGCATATAGCAGTTTGTAACAACAGAATATAGCAATTTGTAACAGCAGAGCAAATATAGTTTATAGTTTGATTCCCATCCTCTTCTGTGTATTCCAAAGGGGTCTGGATACAATAAGAAAAAAGGGAAAGAGCTCTACTTTAGATCTGCCAATAGACTCAGTCAGCCTGAGTCTGCAGGACCTGATTGGATACTTCCAACCACCTGATGAACACTTGGAACATGAAGACAAGCAGAACCGACTCAGGGCACTGAAGAAACGGCAGAACCTCTTCCAGGAGGAGGTAATGTGTGTGTGTTTGGATGTGAATTGTATTTCCTATTCATGAGTTTCTAATGTTATTTATTTCTCTGTTCAAAGTGAAGACAAATATGTTTCCCCCTTTAGAATTTTCAACATTTCTGCCTAAAAATGTCTCAAAACCTTCCAAGGAAATTAAATCCAAGAAAATTAATCATTTGTACGCTCTGTCATGTACACTATGGCTGTTCAATGTTCTCCTAATGGTAGACTCATTGTCATTTACATTAGCCAATGTGAGATAGGCCTTTAGTTGCCTAAAAAGTACTTCACACTATTATGAATCTTACTTTTGGAGTTATCTTTGTTGGTCGACCACTCCTGTGGTGAAGGGTAACAGTTGTCTGAAATCTCTGGCTGTAGATTTATAGACTTGTAATCTTTTCTAGTCTAATGAACAACAATTCTGTTTCTGAGCTCATTAGAAAGCTACTTTTCCCCTGAAAATGGGCATTGAATAACTCCTGAGTCTCATTACATTTAATGGAAACATTTATGAACAATGGCTCTAATTTTACCTGGAGGTGCACTTACTTTTGCCCCTCACGGAAATGTAATATTGTCTAATGTCCTTGAACTGCCACTTTATTGTGGTGGAGGAGTTTGAATGTCCTAATGACCCTAGGAACTATGCTGTCCAGGGCAATTTGCCCCTGGTAGGCAGACTGGTCTTTGACGAAGGGCCAGACAAAGAACGGTTCAGAAGACTGACCCTGTGTACCCAGCCTGGAGGGTTCCCGCGGCCCAACCCTGGAGCCAGGCCTGGGGCTCTGGGTGAGCGCCTGTTGGCCGGGCCTTCGCCCATGGGGTCCGGCTGGGCCCAGCCCGAACTGGAGACATGCGCTCACCTCCCTGTAGGCCCACCACCCGCAGGAGGATTACGAAGGGTCCGGTGCTTTGTGGATCGGGCAGCAGACCCTTGGCGGTCTGATGGAAGAGGTTGACCTGGAGTGTGACCTGCAGGGGCGTGACTGGGAGGAACGGCCTGCCTGATCTGAACATGAGCAGTGTTCAGTCATTGGACTTCTGTGTGAGTCACAGTTTGTCCATAACTAACACCATGTACGAACAGGTTGTTCATCGGTGCTCTTGGCACCATGACAGCCTAGGTCATAGGTTGATGATTGACTTTGTAGCCGTATCATCTAACCAGCAGAGCTATCAACTGATCACCACCTGGTGGTGAGTAGGATCAGATGGAAGAGGAAGACGCCACGCAGACCTGGTAGGCCCAAACGAGTTGTGAGGGTCTGCTGGGAACGCCTGGGGGAAGAACCTTAAGATGGTCTTAGACTCCCACCTCCCAGTTCGGTTCGATCGGCTCCGAAGAGGTTCTGTCATACCGTCCGGCACCTCAGGGGTGGTAGGCAGCAACACGCTCACACTGTTCTCAGTGGGGGTGGTGAGCTGCTGACATCAACTGGGGATATCATCGGGGTGTGGAAAGAATACTTTGAGGAGCTCCTCAATCCCACCAACATGTATTCCATAGAGGAAACAGAGCCAGAGGGATCATCCAATCTCTGGGGCAGAAATCGCCGAGGTAGTGAAACAACTCAGCAGCGGCGGAGCTCTGGGAGCAGATGAGATCTGGCCTGGGTATCTCAAGGCTCTGGATGTTGTAGGGCTGTCCTGGCTGACACGTCTCTGCAACACTGCGTGGACATTGGGGGCAGTACCTCTGGAGTGGCAGACCGGGGTGGTGTTCCCCATCTTTAAAAACGGGGACCAGAGGGTGTGTTCCACTATTGTTGAACGATTGTTGAACCTCAGATCGAGGAGGAACAATGCGGTTTTCGTCACGGTTGTGGAACCATGGACCAGCTCTTTACCCTCACTAGGGTGCTGGAGGGGAAATGGGAGTTTGCCCAGCCAGCCCACATGTGTTTTGTGGATCTGGAGAAGGCTTGTGACCATGTCCCCAGAATCATCCTGTGGGGGGTGCTCCGGGAGTATGGGATGGATGGCCCCTTAATAAGGGCCATTCAGTCCCTGTACCAGAGGAGTGCGAGTTTGGTCCATGTAGCCGGTAGTAAGTTTGACCTCTTCCCAGTGAGAGTTGGACTCCACCAGAGCTGCCTTTTGTCACCGGTTCTGTTCATAATTTTTATGGACAGAATTTCTAGGTCTCGTTCATGAGTGAGGGTAGGAGGGAGCAGGAGATCGGCATCTGGATCAGAGCGGCATCTGCAGTGATACGGATGCTTAACCGGTCAGACATGGTGAAGAGAGCGCTAAACCGAAAGGCGAAGGTGAATATCAATATACTGGTTGATAGAGGAGTCAGTTAAGGTGGCTAGGGCATCTGGTAAGGAAGCCTCCCAGATGCCTCCCGGGAGAGGTGTTTCAGGCATGTCCTACCGGTAGGAGACCTCAGGGCTGACGCAGGCCTGGAAACGCCTGGGGGTTCCTCCAGAGGAGCTGGCTGAAGTGGCTGGGGAGAGGGCTGTCTGTGCTTCCTTGCTGAAGCTGATCTGTAGATAAGCAGAAGAAGACGAGATGAGTTTCTAAATTAACAAACACAAAAGCACAATATTTCAGTTTCATCTTTTTTTATTTGGTTCTCTTTGCTGCCAGTGAGTATGTGAAGATCCACTGATGTTCTGAATCATTTTTATTCAGAAGTGTCAGAAGTCACAGTTAAGCACTCAGCATCAGAGGCATTGTTTACTGTAGCCCATTCCAGAATCACACATAAAACACAAAGTGTGTTGTTTATGGTCTTTTTAATTAATTTGTTTTTGTATAAATAGTTTTCTACTTATTAATCAGTAGAAATGTGTAAAGGAGAACATGTGCTTAACATGGCAAAATCTCATTTGCGTTTTCGTTCCCTTGTAAAGCCACTTCCTTCAGTGTTCGCAGCAGGCGATTTCTGACTCGTGTCCAATCCAAAGAGGAAATAATACACTGGAACATGATTGTAGTGAGTTCTTAAATTTAATTAAAAAAAAAAAGGTCCGTAGTACAAGTTACTTTCATACAAAACAAAGCTTGGACACGGTAAAAAGCTGTTTTAGTCCAAACTGCTCACACTGTCTCAACCATAGCACGCACCTGAACAAATTAAAGAGCGCACACCTATCTAATTATGAAGCGCGTACGTCACCAGGCAACGGACTTCTACAAAAAAAATCATATTAAATGATAAACCTAATAATCAAATTAGAACTTACTTCAAATGTTAACTGATATTATGAAAACAACAGGTAACACTTTACTTGACAGTGTCTACATAAGAGTGACATGATACAGTCATAACTATGACATGACACTGTCATAAAAGTGTCATAAACTTTATAAACATGTCATAAACTTCTATGACCTCTGTCATTAAGTGTCATTCGTTTTTTGTTATGACAAGTTGACATTGCTTGGGCTGTCTCGATTATGACAATTTGACATTAATCAAAGTGACATTCCCAGAAGTTGTCTTGGTCATGACAAGTTGACATTAAATATGTTTGGGACGTCCTTGTAATGACAACTTGACATGAAGCAGGATGACATTACCAGAGGATGTCTTTGTCATGACAACCTGACATTAAATTTGTTTGGAGTGTCCTTATTAAGATAACTTGGCATTAACAGGGTGACATTACCAGAGGATGTCTTTGTCATCACAGCTTGACATAAACAGAAAACCCACCTCTTTTTGTATTCATGACATGTTGACATAATGATTATTCTAAAAAAAAAAAAAAAAATGATTCAGGAGGTTAGTTAGAATGACTTAAAAACATGAGCTTTTTCAGCATAAAAATACACAATTTGTTACATGTCCATTGTTTTATTAAGTTGATAACTTATTTCAATTTCTTTATTTTTATTTTTAAAAAATTCTGAACACGTTTCTGAACAGCACTTTATTTATTTTAGGAAAACAACCTGAGACGGTACAACATGTTTTGATTTATTGTAGAAATTACGTCCTCCAAAGACAAGATCTTATCAGAAAATTGCATGAAGTTGGTTTGAAAGAAGTAACATTGAAAAATATATTAGAAGTAGGGTCAAGCGGGAGGGAAAAATGTTGTTTTTTCACATTTTTAATAGATACTGGATTACTGTATATAGCCAAATACAGTGCACTAAGGTGCTAGTCCCGTAGATGGCAGCAATGCAACTTTTTGGATGCCGGCTGCCGTAAAACACCGAAGAAGAAGAAGAAGAAGAAGAGGTCGTCTTATGCTGTCCGACTGCACCAGCAACAGCCAGGGAAAGACCAAGGAGTGAAGGTCAAGGTTGGATTAACATTACTTGGTGAGTAAATATATATATATTTTATTTTATTAATATTATGTGCAACAGCAAGTAACTATAAGCGCTCAGTCGAGTTACACAACTCTACAATTGAAATGTCCGCAGCATGCTTTGAATGTATTAGCTAGCTAGCTAAAAGCTTCACAGTAACTTAACTTTTAATGTTTAATGTAGTGCGTTGAGTCGGCTATAAGGTGCCTAAACTTGCGGTCCCAGAACTGCTGCGGGAATTAATCTTCAGCCCCCTGTTTGCAGATACAGGTTTGAGCTGAGGAATATGTTGTGGAAAGGCGTTAGCCGTTAGCCGCTAACGCTAATAATGATAAATTAACAGAGACGCGCTAACCATTAGCCGTTAATGGGCCTTAGTGCCTTAATCGAAATGATTGAAGAAATATTACTATTTCTGTGTGTGCATGAGCAAAGTAGTTTTGTATTGCTATGTGTGGTATTTATTACATTTTGGGGAGGAGTAGTTTTTCATTTTTGTCATCTTATTCACAGGATGATGCTGTGGAAATGAGCAGAGGCTGCAACCTGTGGATTGGTGGTGTACCTCGGAGAAGAGGAGGATAATCTCTTTAAGAAGCATTTGGTAGGTAATTCCAACACAGAAAAACTATACTTTGTGTTAGTCTTGTTTTTAATTGTTATGTGTTTAATTCTGACATTGATTATGACCTATTTATGCTAGGTTGATGGAGATCTCACCACTGAAGTGTTGAAGATCATTGTAACCAGAGGTGCCACATCGGTCAGATCCAGCCAGCGCACGGACTGTGGTTGAGGGAACAGAAGCCCTGGAAGACGTAGATCAACCCAGAGCCTGTGCCTTGCTAATGGGGCTGATCTACTCACAATATCGGGTATTTTTCACAAGGTGAACTGAGTGAATGTTGATCAGATGGTTTCTGATCTTCAAGTGTATATATTTGGCAGGGCTTTAGTGTTTACCGCATCCTTCACCTGATATTGCTGTGATAAAAATTGTTATTGATATTGATGTTGGTTACAATAAATACATTTTGACAGTAAAACTGGAATTGCCATGTCTAATTTATTCTGACTTAAATGAAATAAGTTACTTATACGCAAATTTGAGGTAACATTTTGCATTGACTTTTCTGGAAGGAAAGTAAAAGAAAGGAGTTATATCAACTTAAATGGAGTAATTTGACAACTTATTAACACTAAAACTTTGATATAAAAATTGAGTTGGTCAAAGAACGTATTCGTTACACTGTCATAATGGTGTCATGACAGCCATTATCCTTCATGATATATTAATTACAAATCAAAATGGTACCACTTTACTTTAGGTCACAGAATGTATTCGTTACACTGTCATAATGGTGTCATGACAGCCATTATCCTTCATGATATATTAATTACAAATCAAAATGGTACCACTTTACTTTAGGTCACAGAATGTATTCGTTACACTGTCATAATGGTGTCATGACAGCAATTATCCTTCATGATATATTAATTATAAATCAAAATGGTACCACTTTACTTTAGGTCACAGAATGTATTCATTACACTGTCAATAGGGTGTCATGACAGTCAGTTTTGTGAAATATCATGTCACATACACACGCTAGAATTGTTCTCTGATCTTGCACATCTGATTATAATAATCATTATGTCAACATGTCGTGAATACAAAAAGCGGATTTTCTGTTTATGTCAAGCTGTCATGACAAAGACATCCTCTGGTAATGTCATCCTGCTTAATATCAAGTTGTCATTACAAGACAACTTCTGGTAATGTCACTTTGATTAATGTCAAATTGTCATAATCGAGACAGCCCAAGCAATGTCAACTTGTCATAACAAAAAACGAATGACACTTAATGACAGAGGTCATAGAAGTTTATGACATGTTTATAAAGATTATGACACTTTTATGACAGTGTCATGTCACAGTTATGACAGTATCATGTCACTCTTATGTAGACACTGTCAAGTAAAGTGTTACCAAACAAGGTCATTTTTACTTGATTTGGCTCTTACATTTCCGGCCCCTAATTGGAAGGCAAGCAGACTGACAATTACATAAACAACAAATAGAGCCAAATACATGTTTCACTATTAACTAAAATACTCAATTTCATGTAAACAAGTATCGTTAGTAAATGCAAACAGAAACTATCATTGTCTTTACCATGAATATAAATGGTTAGGTGTCTGTCTCACAAATAAGACACAGCTTGTCAACAGGTCTTTCGAGAATGTTAGTTTTTGTCTTGATCAACACACGACGTACAAGTCCTTTTGAATCAGGAATGACCTGGACAACTCTACCCAACACCCACGAGCCCCTTGGTGCTGAATAGTCTATCAACATGACAACATCTCCAGTAGTCAGGTTCTTCTTGATCTGAGTCCATTTTTGACGTTGTTGAAGCAGAGGCAAATATTCACGCACCCATCGCTTCCAGAAGAAGTCAGCAAGGTATTGTACCTGCTTCCATCTTCTGCGTGGATATGAGTACTCCTTGTTAAATAATCCCGGTGGCAGGATGGGTTTCTTCTTCATCAAAAGCAAGTGATTAGGAGTCAATGCTTCAAGGTCTGAGAGATCATCTGTTGATGTGGTCAGTGGTCTGTCATTTAAAATCGACTCCACTTCACAAAGAACTGTCTGTAAACATTCATCATTGATTGCTTGCTCCTTCAGCACAGACTTTAGGATCTTACGAACAGATCTTATCTGTCGTTCCCATACTCCTCCAAAGTGAGATCCTGCAGGTGGATTAAAGATCCACTGTATTCCCTTTTGCATGAGAACATCTTCAATTCTTAATTGGTTCCACTGATCAATGGCTTCACGCAATTCACGCTCAGCACCAACAACGTTTTTTCCGTTGTCTGAACGTATGATGGACACTTGTCCTCTTCTGCATATGAATCAGAATCAGAATCAGAAAGCGACGTATTGCATTCAGGCAGGAGTCAGTGTCCAAAGTATGTGAAACTTCTATGTGCACTGCTCTAGTAGTAAGGCAGGTAAACAGTACACCATATCTTTTCACTGTGCAACGGCCTTGCTTAACATCAACCGGCCCAAAGTAGTCAATGCCAACATTTGTAAAGGGTGGTTTGTCAGGTAGGAGTCTGTCTTCAGGCAGGTCTGCCATTTTCTGCTCTTGTGCTTTGCCGCTGACTTTTCTGCAGGTTACACATCTTGACAGAAACTTTCTCACCATTGAATTCGCAGAGGGAATCCAATATCTCTGACGCAGTTGTGAAAGCATATAGTTCCTCCCACAGTGTCCAATCTTTTCATGAATATCTTGCAAAATCAACGTTGTGACATGTGAGTTCTTTGGGAGTATGGCTGGGTGCTTTGCATACTCTGGCATTGCTGATGCACAGATACGGCCTCCTACTCTTATTACTCCATCTTCAATCTTTGGATCAAGTTTTGACAAATGACTACTCCTCTTCACATTGCTGCCTTTCTGTAACATGAATATTTCTTCTTGAAACTGTTGGCCTTGGATGAATTTGATAATTTCCATCTCCGCTTTAATCAAGTCTTCCACAGTCACACCTTTCACTGCTGACTTGTCATATTGTTTCCTCTGATGCGCCATCTTCCTTTCACCACTGAAATCTGCTTGTGATTGTGTTTTCTGCTTCTTACTACGTTGAAGAAGCAAGTCCTTAAGCCAGAGAAACCAAGCCACAGCTCTTTTCAACTGGTACCAGCTGGAGTAGTGGTTGATCACCTTGTTAACAGGATTTGTAATTTCTGCTGCCTGAGTGAGATGCACTTTCACTGAATGTCTCACCTCGCTGTCCTCTCCCAAAATTTTCACAACATCAGGTCTATCTGGCCACTGACATTCTGGACCTTTAAGGAATGCTGGACCATGAAACCAGCTTTGATTTCTCATGAACTTGGTAGGCATAAGCCCCCTGGATGCAGAGTCAGCTGGATTAACTGAGGTGGTGACATATCTCCATTGCTGAGGCGTTGTTGTCTCTCTGATGATGGCAATACGGTTTGCAACAAACGTCTTGAAACGAAGTGTCTCATTTTCAATGTACTTCAACACAGTTGTGCTGTCAGTCCAAAACATTGAATCAAGCAAGTTCATCTGAAGTTCTCTTTTTAACAGTTTGTCCATATCCACAGCTAATACTGCTGCAGTCAACTCCATGCGTGGAATAGTGGTCTGTTTCAGTGGGGCAACACGTGATTTTCCCATCATGAAAGCACAATGAACACATTCATCCTTATTTGTTAGCCTCAAGTAAGAAACCGCTCCGTAACCATTTTCACTTGCATCAGCAAAGTGATGAAGATGTGCTGTAACAACAAGTCCAAAGTCCTCTGGTCTTACACATCTGTCAACACTCAGCTCTGACAGCTGATGTAGCTCTTGTAGCCACATTTTCCATCTTCGGCCAAGCTGTGGTGGAATTTTGTCATCCCACGCAAGCCCTTCTTTACACAGTTGTTGCATGAGCATCTTTGCCGGCATGATTGTTGGAGCTAAGAAGCCCAGTGGATCATAAACTGAGCTTGTCACAGACAAAATTCCTCGTCTTGTAGCTGGTTTATCTTTCAGACTGATTCTAAACTTGAATAAGTCAGACTCAACACACCACAGCACTCCTAAAGCTCGTTCCACAGGAAGTGAGTCATGAATAAGATCCAGATCTCTCACCTCTTTGGCTCTCTCACAATCTGGGACAGAAGCAAGCAACGCCCGGCTGTTGCTAGTCCACTTCGTCAGGTGAAATCCCCCACTAGCACATAGTTTTGTGAGACTTTCACGCAGCTCACTGGCCTGAGCATCAGTGGTGACTGATTTTAGGCAGTCATCAACGTAGAAATTCTTTAAAATTGTGTCCACTGCCTCAGGAGGTGCGTTACAGCGATTTTCCTCTGCTGTTCGTCGAAGAGCGAAATTGGCGCAGCTGGGGGAGGAAGTAGCTCCAAAAAGGTGAACAACCATCTTGAATTAAGCAATGCTGTGACTTAAGTCCCCCTTAGGCCACCAAAGGAAACGCAGCAGGTCAGTATCTTCATCAGGTACTCTCACTTGATAATACATTGCCTCAATATCAGCCATCATAGCAACTGGTTCTTGTCTGAATCGAGTCAGTACTCCTAACAGAGAGCTAGTCAAATTCGGCCCTTGCAGAAGCTCACTATTTAAAGAGACTCCTTGAAAACTGGCAGCGCAGTCAAACAGCACATGCAGCTTCTTCTTTTGTGGGTGGTATACCCCGTGATGAGGAATATACCAAACTTTACCATCTTGGCGGTTCAGGTGTGTTGATGGCACTGCCACTGCATATCCTTTATTCAGCATGTCATTCATGAAACTTGTGTATTCTTCATGAAATGCAGGATTCTTCTTCAGCTTGCTCTTGAGGTTTAACACTCGCTGCATTGCTGCACTTAGGTTGTTTGGCATTTGGACATTTGTTTTCTTCAAGGGAAGATCTATGTAGTAATGTCCATCCATCATGCATACAGAGCGTGACACAGAATCCATAAAATGACGATCCTCTTGTGACATCTCTGATCTATCATCACAGTTGCGTTCAGGGAAGTCATGATTATATTGTTGTATGAGCAGTTGCTCCACACTCTCAATGGCAATTCTGTTGACTACAACACACAGCTGTGTGTTGTCATCCACTGTGGTGTCACTAGGCTCCTTGAGTGGTCCATTCAAAATCCATCCAACAGCAGTTTTGACTGCATATGGTCCATTGTTCTGACTGTGGATCACTTTCCATGGCTCTAGAACTTTATGCTCTTTGGTTCCTATCAGCAGTTCCACTTCTTTGTCAATGAAAGGCAACTTGACTTCACTGAGATATGGCCATCTTTCAACATCTTTTTGCAATGGAATATTGTCTTTTGAAACAGGGATGCGTTTTTGAGTGAAGACTTTAGATAATTCAATGAAATTGTTGTTCTCAAGACTGCTGACTTCCAAACCTGTGAGAATGTAACTTTTCATTCTCCTTCTGGAATTAATGGTGCTCACCATAAGGTTGGCTTTTTGACCTTCAACATTCAGCTGCTTTGCTAATGCTTCAGTACAAAACGATGCAGAGCTGCCAGGGTCCATAAATGCATAAGCCTCCACAGTTTTGTTGCTCTTCTTGGATTTCACTTTGATAGGCACAATAGCAAGCACACAGTTACCTCCGGCCCCAGAGCAGGCACTTGTCTCTTGATGGAAAGTTGCAGACACACAGGCAGTGTTTGTTTCATTAGTGGCTCCCTCCACTTCATTCTCAGACTTTCTTTCTTTAGCAACTTTGTCCTGCTTCGAGAAGTGCAGCATGCTGAGATGATGCTGAGAACAGATCTCACATGTTATCCTCTTCTTACAGTCCCTACTTAGATGACCTTTAATAAGGCAGCCAAAGCAGAATCCGTTTTTCTTCAGAAACTCCACTCTTTCTTTGTGTGGTTGTTCTCTGATCCTTTCACAGTCTTCCAGGGTGTGATTCTTTCCACAAAACGCACACGGCTTGATGAATGCACAATTGAATGATGTAACATCCGTCTTTGGTCTTGATAACCCATTTTGTTTCTCTCCAATGAGCTCAATGTTAGTAGCAAAGCTACTTCCTTTCTTTGCCTTAATTCCCTGTTGGAACTTCTTTGAATCTTTCCTTTCAGGTATTGTTGTGTTGAGATCTCCGAATAGAGGATGAGAAATTATTTTTGCTTGACGATCAACAAAGTTCACCAAATCTGCAAATCTAACCTTTCTTTTGTGCAGTTCCTGAAGGTCAAAGGCATGAACTCTCCACCGCTCTCTTATCTTAAATGGAAGTTTAGAAATTATGATCCTCATGTTTATGGGATTGTTCATCTCTTCCATATAATCTATGTCCTCCATAGCACTGCGACAATTCACCAGAAATAATGAGAAAGCATTTAATGCCTTTACATCTTCAGCCTTAATCTGTGGCCACTTGAATGCCTTTTCCATCAAAGCTGCTGCAATCTTCAGTTCATTTCCATACTTATCTTGAAGCAGCCTCACAGCCTCAGTGTATCCATGATCGGCAGGCATATGCTGGCAGCTCTTCACAAGGTCCTGTGGCTCACCTCTGGTAAACTGCTCAAGGAAGTACAACTTGTCAGCGCTACTGTCAGCTCTCTCCTCAATAGCGTGGATGAAAGCTCTCATAAAGGATCTGTACTCTAGAGGGTGTCCATGAAACACTGGAACATCTCTTTGGGGTAAGCGAAACAGTTGTTGATTTTTTGCAAGTAACTCTGTGATATCAGTCTGTCGTTGCATCAGCTGGTACATCCCACCAGCACCATCCACATGAGGTGATAAGTCTCTGGGTTGTCGTGACCTGAGTGGTGGTATATTTTTTATCTTTGGTTTAGCGTCACAAGGCACAGTATTTCCAATCTTGGCCGCCATAGGTTTGCCCATGTTCAATAACTTCTGGTGTTCTTCACATTCCTCATACACTTTAATTTTAGCATTAGCTGCTGCTAAAGCTGTCAAAATGTCCAGCCTTTCCTTTTCGGCTTTAATTTGTGCTTCTTTTATTTCTAATAACTGTCTTTCTTCCAGGGCAGCAGCTTGAGCAATCAGGGCGGCTCTGTTGGCTTCTTCTTTCATGCGTGCAGAGGACGCTGATGACACTTTCGACACATTTGACACACTGTCCCTTGGGGTCACCTCCATGTCACATTGTGCAGATTGTATCCATGCTTTAACTTTACTCATAAACTGTTGACATTGATCCACTTTAGGCTGAAACCAGAAATCTTGATCAGCCTCCTTCTCTTCTTCTTTCAAGTATAACATCACAGATGAATTGAGCTCAACAAACTCTTCGTAAAGTCTCTTATAAACTTTCATTTCCTTTTGCACAACGTCATTAATATCAGATGGACTGTCATTGTCCATAAGACGCTCAACTTCATTTGACTTAGCGGTCATTTGACCCAATTTACCTCTTCTTTGTCCTATGAGTTGATGTAATTTTGCCTCCAATCCCTTCGCCGTGAGCACTCTCCGACGGCTGCTGGTCTGGGATACGGCATCCTCAGCGTCCTCCTCACAGTCCGCCATAATGCGTCCAAATGTTTTAGATGGATAAATCTGCTCACAATGGTAGCGTTAAACAACATACAGTTCCTTCCAAATAACTTCCAACTTCGTGCGCTTCTGTGGCATGACGCGTAAAAATCCTATTAATCCAATCTCTGCTGCGCACTCTATTCCGGCACGTAGATCCCGATGTCCTCAGGTGCGGTGCAACGCTGGTTCTTCGCCACACAATTTATTGGGATCTTTGTACTTCTTGGCTTATCTGATAAACAGTCTTAGTTTGGCAGCTTTTTACTTAATGTAGTGGCAAAATCTCATTTGCATTTTCGTTCCCTTGTAAAGCCACTTCCTTCAGTGTTCGCAGCAGGCGATTTCTGACTCGTGTCCAATCCAAAGAGGAAATAATACACTGGAACATGATTGTAGTGAGTTCTTAAATTTAATCCAAAAAAAAAAGGTCCGTAGTACAAGTTACTTTCATACAAAACAAAGCTTGGACACGGTAAAAAGCTGTTTTAGTCCAAACTGCTCACACTGTCTCAACCATAGCACGCACCTGAACAAATTAAAGAGCGCACACCTGTCTAATTATGAAGCGCGTACGTCACCAGGCAACGGACTTCTACAAAAAAATCATATTAAATGATAAACTATAATAATCAAATTAGAACTTACTTCAAATGTTAACTGATATTATGAAAACAACATTTTTACTTGATTTGGCTCTTACACAGGGCATAATGTTTTGGAGGCACAAGGGAGATGTACACACTATTTGGAAGGTGGTCATAACGTTATGCCTGATCACTGTATAATATACAAATTTTGCTTTACTTTTGTAAATCAAAACTAAGCAAGGCATAGTCAAGCCCTATAGAATGTAAACACTTTTGCTTGGCCTAGGTTAATTCAATTCAATTCAGTTTTATTTTTATAGCGTCAATAACAATACAAATCGTATCAAGACGCTTTACAAGACCCGGCCTGAAACCCCCAGAGCAAGCCTGAAGGCGACGGTGGCAAGGAAAAACTCCCTTTTAACAGGAAGAAACCTTGAGCAGAACCCAGCTCATATGGAGGGACCCATCTGCCTAAGGCCAGCCGGGTACAGACAGAGAAAGAGAACAGCAAGATAAACATACATCTGTCATAAATACACATATCTGACTAAAGGATACAAGTTGGATGCTATGATTCAAACTAATGATGTTACATGACAGTTTGAAAATGTAACAGGAATCATAGGCAGATTGGAGAATTGTTCATTCGGGTAGGAGTGGATAACAGCAGGATTCCATGGAGACTGGGCAGGCTGATGAGACCACGACAACAGATGTAGTATGGCGCTCCACAGGAAACACTCAACTCCAGGCCAGAGATACTTGGAAGAAGGGAGAGCAGCAGTAAACATTCTACATAGTAATAGCATAGAATTGCATGACTAGTAGCAGATAGGAATTTAGAGGGCAGGAGCTCTGTGCCAGAGAAAAAGAAAGTGTAGGACACGAGAGTGGAGAGAGAAGAAAGAAGGAGAACATGTGTTTGGTGCATTGTCCCCCAGCAGCCTAGGCCTATAGCAGCATAACTAAGGGATGGTTTAGTCCAGCCCTAACTATAAGCTTGATCAAAAAGGAAAGTCTTAAGCCTGACCTTAAAAATAGAGAGTGTCTGCTTCACGAACCCAAACTGGGAGCTGGTTCCACAGGAGAGGAGCCTGATAGCTGAAAGCTCTACCTCCCATTCTACTTTTTGAAATTCTAGGAACCACAAGTAGGCCTGCACTTTCAGACCGAAGTGATCTGTTGGGATGATATGGTACAATGAGGTCTTTAAGATATGATGGAGCTAGGCCTTTGAGGGCCTTGTATGTAAGGAGGAGGATTTTAAATTCTATTCTAGACTTTAAGGGGAGCCAGTGAAGAGAAGCTAAAACTGGAGTAATATGATCTCTCTTGCTAATTCCTGTCAATGCTCTTGCTGCAGCATTTTGAATCAGTTGGAGGCTTTTTAAAGAGTTATTTGGGAAGCCAGACAGTAATGAATTACAATAATCCAGTCTGGAAGACACAAATGCATGAACTAGTTTCTCAGCGTCATTCTGAGACAGGATGTTCCTAATTTTGATGATATTACGTAGATGAAAGAAGGCAGTCCTGGTTACTTGCTTAATGTGACATTTAAAGGACATATCCTCATCAAATATAACACCAAGGTCTTTCACAGTAGTACTGGAGGCCAAGGTAATGCCATCCAAAGAAACCACGTGATTAGATAATGAATCTCTGAAATGCTCTGACCAAATACAATAACTTCTGTTTTGTCTGAGTTCAAGAGTAAGAAATTACACGTCATCCAAGCCTTTATGTCTTTAAGGCAGGAGTTTAACCAGCTGATTAGTTTCATCTGGTCTCATAGATAAATATAGCTGGGTGTCATCTGCGTAACAATGGAAGTTTATGCCATGTTTTCTAATAATCTTCCCTAATGGCAACATGTATAAAGTGAAGAGTATTGGTACTAGCACAGAACCCTGAGGAACGCCATAACTTACTTTTGTATAAGTAGAGGAATCATGGTTGACATGAACAAACTGGAATCTGTCAGACAGATAGGATTCAAACCAATCTAATGCAGTTCCTTTAATCTGGATCTCACTTTCAAGTCTCTGTAGTAAAATATTATGATCAATAGTGTCAAATGCAGCACTAAGATCTAGCAGAACCAGTATAGAGACAAGTCCACTATCTGAAGCCATGAGGAGATCATTGGTAAATTTAACCAGAGCTGTTTCTGTACTATGATGAACTCTAAAACCTGACTGAAACTCTTCAAACACACCATTCCTGTTTAAGTGGTCACACAACTGATTAGCAACAACTTTTTCTAGAATTTTGGAAATAAAAGGAAGGTTGGAGATTGGTCTATAGTTGGCTAAAACATTTGGATCTAGAGTGGCTTTCTTAAGTAGGGGCTTAATTACAGCAATCTTAAAAGACTGAGGCACATATCCTGTTAATAAAGATAAATTTATCTGGTTCAATATGGAGGTGTTAATTAATGGAAGAACATCTTTGAGCAATTTAATTGGGATTGGATCTAGAAGAAGGTTGATGGTTTAGATGCTTTAATTATTGAAGATAGCTCGAGAAGATCTACTGGGGAGAAGGATTCCAGATGTTGATAAGGTCTTACAGAAATTTCTAAAGTCACTGTACTTCCATCTTTGACAGTCGTCGGAAGGATGCCTTGAATGTTTTCTCTAATGCCAACAATTTTATTGGTAAAGAAGCTGATGAAGTCATTACTACTGAGGGCCGAAGGAATAGATGGATCAACAGAGCTGGGGCTCTTTGTCAGCCTGGCTACAGTGCTGAAAAGAAATCTGGGGTTGTTCTTGTTTTCTTCTATTAATGATGAATAGTATGCTGTTCTAATACTACGGAGAGCTTTTTTATAAGTCGTTAAACTATCTTTCCAGGCTATGTGAGCTTCTTCAGAATTAGTGGAATGCCAAATTCTTTCTAGCTTTCGGGCTGCCTGTTTTAAACAGCGCAATTGTGAATTATACCAGGGAGCTAGCCTCCTCCGATTCATGACCTTCTTTTTCAGAGGAGCAACTAAGTTTAGAGCTGAACTAAGCGATGCTGCAGTGCCATCAACAAAATCATCTAATAGTGCAGGAGTTAAATTGTGGTTGCTGTCGTCCACATTATTGACACATGGCACTGGGATATATAAAGAAGGAATTAATTCTTTATATCTAGTTACAGCATCATCAGATAGACATCTGCTGTAATGATATGTCTTTTCAGTTCTTGCGTAATCCATTATAGTGAATTCAAAGGTAATGAGTAAATGGTCAGACAAAAGAGGGTTTTGGCTAAATATTGTTAAGCCTTCAGTTTCTATGCCGTATGTTAGGACCAGATCTAAGGTGTGATTAAAACTGTGAGTTGATCCATTTATATTCTGAGAAAAGCCAATTGAATCTAATAATGATGTAAATGAGGTGCTAAGGCTGTCACTGACAACATCAACATGGATGTTAAAGTCACCTACTATAATGACTTTCTCTGTTCTAAGAACTAAATCACATAGAAACTCAGAGAATTCAGCTAAAAACTCAGAATAAGGAGCAGGTGGGCGATATACCACAACAAAAAGAATTGGTTTTTGTGTCTTCCGGTCTGGATGAGCAAGACTAAGGGTAAGACTTTCAAATGAATTAAAGCTCTCCTTAGGTCTAGGATTAATAGATAAATCAGAGTGGAAGATTGCTGCCACTCCTCCTCTACCTGTGCTTCTAGGAATGTGATAATTACTATAGGTTAATGTGGTTAGTGTGTAGCTGTATATAATATCTCTCAATCTCACAGAGGTCACATTTTGGAATGGCTAGAATGGTCAAGCTAGCCAAGTTTTAAATATTTTGAATAAATTGTAAATTAGTAAATAGTATAAAACTCAAGGTCATTTTAAAATACCGGTAGGTTAAAGTTTGAAACATTACTTTCTGTTTGGGTTGTACTTTAAAATTTCTCTACTCCCAAATGTTTATGACAATAATTTTTTGTCATTAACAGAGAACTAAGGAAGTACATTTAGTTTACCCAGTTCATCTGAATTGCTCCCCATTTTAGATCAGTACACACACAGCAGTAAAACCAACAGCATCTGTATCTGCAGGGGGTGATCAGCCTCGGATTGGAGTGTATTGATCGTCTTCACGTCTACAATAGTGCAGCTCACTTTGCTGAGGCAGTAGGAAGGGAGGCTGCAGAGGCCTGGAGCTCTATCCTCAACTCCCTCTATCAACTGTTGGGTAAATATACACACACATATTCATGCATCGAAAATTTGTAATGTGTATTTAGAGTTTGTTATTCCAAATATCAATAATACAAAAAGACATCTGGGAATGAAAGGGACAGATTTTTCTCGGTTACCATTAACATGCATCAAAAGTAATGTCTTATTTCGTGTCCACTTTTTCTTTGGTCCTCCTCCCAGCTGCTCTCATCAGAGGAAACAGGAAGAACTGCGCTCAGTTTTCTGGTTCACTGGACTGGCTGATTAGCAGGCTGGAGCGACTGGAGGCCTCTTCTGGTAGGCCTGCTTATTTTGGACAACTATACAAGGGTTGTGTAAGTTCACACTAAACAAGAAGTAGTTCAAAGTTTAGGTCACACAGATAAAAGTGAACTAGTTCAAGTTCATAGCTCATATTCTTTAATTTTGAACGAAGTTCACAGACTCTGAAATATACAGTTTGCGTTTTTTTTTTTTTTTTTTTTAATAAGTATGGAATGAATTTACTATCATAATGCAAGAGCATTTTAAATTGATTTGAGGGCAGGATTTATCGATTTCATTCCCAGATTTTGTAATATTCTCTCTCAAAACTCTACTCTCGTTCTCAAATTTGCTGCAGATTTCCTGCGCTCAATATCCAGGTCTCCCTCTTGCGCTCACGGAACATGTGTGCTTTGGCGGATTGTCTTATCTGAGTGTACTGACCTCATTTTGCACATTAAACATGACCAAAAACAAGAATGCTTATATTTAACATTTTCAGCATCACTTCCTGATGAGGATATAGCATCCAGCTTATAGCAAGCAGCTTCTATTCTTGTCCAATAGAATCTCTGACTGACCTGCCCATCCATCCCCAGCCCGCGCTAATTTTTCTGCCAGGTTCTATACTGCTTTTTCTAAGCAAAATACTACCGAGGAGTTGGTTAAGGTGTATTTGCAAAGTTAGACAGTGGGTCTGAGTCCAATCAGAATTTAGGCTACCTCAGCTAATAGTGGCAGGTGTGACTATTAGTGAGATGAAAACTATGGAGTTTGCTGCCGTTGCTAACAAATCAACAAGTTTGCCTACTTAACTGCAAAGAAAGTAAAGTACGTAGTACCTACTGGCAGTACAGGAATGGACTGTGTTATTATTTCCGTGATGAAGGAACTCTGAATTTGTGTTGCCTTAAGTTTTTATGAACTAGTGGCTCAGGGCTGTAACGCTCAATGAGGCACAGAGGTATTCAGAAGCGTTCTCACTGTCTGCTAAATTATGGTCGTCTATGGTCGATTATGGTCCATCTTGGGGAAGTTTGTGGATATGGCGGCTATGCTCAGTGTCCCTGTGTGGCCCTTTATCACCTCCCTTTGGTCTGTTGTGAGAGTGATGTTTTAAAGTGGTAGACCGGGATGATGCCTAGTGGTTGAGCTGGAGGGCTCAACTGTGATCCCTATTGTTTTGGAAGTGACACCAGTTTCCCAAGCCACCTGTGTCATCTTCCTGTTGTCCTGCATGGAGGCGTCACCTTGGCGAGTCATGAGTAGACTTGATGGTGGAGTTTTCTTCTAAGCCTGGTGCATTCTTGCCCTGGAAGTACACATGTCTCAAACGTTTGTTTACGTCTCTTCACAGTCTATGTCAGAGATTGCAAATGCAGATTCCTCAAGCAGGATCTCGCTTTGCTGCTGTAAGGAGAACACGCCTGGAGTAGCTGCTCTTTGTTAGCCGGCTACCTGGTTGCAGCCAGGGGGCTCCACGTGGAGGTGTGGAGTTATGGTGGTGGAGAGAGTAAGAGAGAGAACATTTTATATGACCTGATGACCTCAGAGGTCACATACCACTGTCAGTCAGTGAACTGCTGGGTTAGTTTTCACACCTGGAAGATTGTGGGACTTGAGGTCTCCAGTGCTTCGTTTGTTTCCAAGACAAAGACGAACATGTGGTTAAATGTTTATGTGTTTAAACAGTCCATGCATATTTTTGGTATTTTGAATTTGCTTTTAAAACCAGAAACACTGGAAAAACTGAACTTATTCATTCATTCATTCATCTTCTGTAACCACTTGTCCTGTGAAGGGTCGCGGGGGGTGCTGGAGCCTATCCGAGGTGACATTGGGCAAGAGGCAGAGTACAGGTCGCCAGTCTATCACAAGGCTGAAAACTGAAGTTATTTGATTTTTATTTTTACATTCAAAAACAAATCTACGGAAAATCACTTCACAAAATATTAGCTTCGGAGTTATACTGCGCCACACTGTAAAAATTAATTAGCCATTTACTTTGTAATCAATAACCCTGCTAAAGTTCCTTTGAAGAATTTTCATTATCTTTGTCCATAAATGATACATGCCAAGTTTGGTGAGAATTGGATGAAGGGGCTAGGAGGATTTTGCTTTGAAGTGCAATTTTTTCAAAATGGGAAAAAAAAATGGCAGGCCAAAATAGTCCATTAGAATCAGGGCTATATGAGGAAAGGGGGGGAGCACGTAAATTGGCTTATTATAGCGCCATGTAGCTGTAGGCATGTGTATTGACACCTTTTGCCCTTGCAGTATGTCCTAGGCAGACACTTTTAGCTAAGCAGAAAATTAAATTAACAAAATCAATAGGGATTCTGCAACGTCGTTGCATGGACGACTAAGAAGAAACTTTTCTTTTTTCCTTTAGTCCAGTGGTTCCCAAATTTTTTCTGCTGGGACCTTGCAGCGTCATTTTTTTTATTTAATTTTCCCATTGATTATTTGCTCTATCTTGTCCCTATCACATTACCAACAGTGAAATTGACTCCCGTACCACAGGACTCCCACAGGAATGCCCCTGCAGGAATACCCCTGCAATGGCTCTGCGCCCCCCCTAGTTCCCCACTTTGGGAACCATTGCTTTAGTCTAACATCATTGAAAAAATAAAAGTGCAACAGGTGCAAAAATAAAAAAATGAAACAACAGAAAGCAGCCTACATGTGGAATCAACACGTGTACACCGCTCTCACAGACATGGATCCAGGACATGCCCATGGAAAGTTCTTCTCCATATTCAATTCAATTCAATTCAATTCAGTTTTATTTATATAGCGTCAATAACAATACAAATCGTCTCAAGACGCTTTACAAGACCCGGCCTGAAACCCCCAGAGCAAGCCTGAAGGCGACGGTGGCAAGGAAAAACTCCCTTTTAACAGGAAGAAACCTTGAGCAGAACCCAGCTCATATGGAGGGACCCATCTGCCTAATGACAGCCGGGTACACACAGAGAAAGAGAACAGCAAGATAAACATACATCTGTCATAAATACACATATCTGACTAAAGCGTACAAGTGGGATGCTATGATTCAAACTAATGATGTTACATGACAGTTTGAAAATGTAAGAGGAATCATAAGCAGGTTGGAGAATTTGTTCAGAAGACAAACGCTCAGAGATATATTCAGATTTTTGTGAAGTGTTTTGAGATTATTAGTGCCGAGTGCCTATGACACGAGGCCCATCCTCCCATAGCAAGCTATGGGAGGATGGGCCTCGTGCCGAGTGCCTCTTCTGCGTGTTTCTTTGCAGTTTTATATATTATTCAATTTCCGCCCTTTTCCGCCGATTAATGCGGCCCGAACCGGCCAGAGGACCCCAACACATGATATATTGAAACGTGTGTTTTGATCCCGAATCCTATGCTATTACTTGGATAAGCGATCGGTGAGTTTTTCGCGAATTTATTCGCGAAAAAAGCCGAAAAATTTCCCATTGAAATGAATGGGAGATCCTGAAAAATCAACAGGCATTTTCTACAATTAACTGCTCTGGCATACTTTCACCCAGACACTTCATTTAAACTTTAAAACGTAGACACTCTTGTCTTCTCTTCAGAGATTCCCTTCACTTATCGACACCTTATACCGTTTTTTAAACCATTAAGCCTCAAAGTTGTGAAGGTTTTTACTCAAATTTCGGGGTTTATAATGGGTGTGTATTGCGCGGAATGTTCGCGCTAGAGGGGGTGACACCAACAGCTAGAGTGAAGAGGAGAGAAGAACATTAGGCAAAAAATAAAATAGAAACTGCTCCCATGGCCACAACTTTCACACCACAGACATAATTTATACATAGAAACGTAGGAAAATTTGTCTTCTCGCTCACAATTCGTCTGCTAAAGCTGTAAGTCTTATAGTTTTGGCGTGAGACGCAAAGCTGCGCCAGCAAACCCCTTCCTCGCTCCATAGACTGCAATGTTAAATTTGTGGAGGAAAGCAGAAGCAATCCTTTGTTTTAAATCGCTTTAAATAGCTCACATTTCTTCGTTTTACCCACAAACTGCATATCTAGACGTTCAGGAAAGCCTCAAGATGCCCAAAGTGAAGTCGGATCAACGATTGGACACACGGTTTGGCCACAAGGCCTTCCTGTTCGAGGCCGTGGTTTCAGCATTTTCGCTCCCTCTAGCCTTTTCTAACTGAATTTCAAACTGGTAACCGTGACAACCAAGGGCTCCACAGAAAGAGGCGGGAAAACTTAAGTAACTGGTCTGTAGGGCGGCCATTTTGGGGCAATGTTAATGGAAACAGCCCACTCGGGAAACTTTGAACTGAAGTAACTGGTCTGTGGGGCGGCCATTTTGGCTTTTGGCACCCAAGTTGAACAATGACAGGTGTCTGTCTGTCATTGGCTAGCGCGTCATGCTAATTGCTAACATTAGCGGCTAATGCTAATTTTTAGTAGCTAGAAATCTGAATATTTTCCAAAGTGATGTCCATGGTCCATTTTGTCCAACAGCAATGTTTTTCATAGAGAGCTACAATATCATCAACTGCTTTAAACAACTTCTTCATCAACTTTAAGTTTTATATGAATCAAATAACCACTGTTTTCTTATTCTGTTCTCTTTCTGTTTTCTTTTTATATGTATGAAAGGGTAAAATGACCTTTTGAGCATTGTTTGCTTTTGCTTTTCAAGTTTTTTTTCAAGTACTATTTATGTATATTAACTATTTATTTATTTTTTGTTTTAGGGTCTAATTTTTGTTATACCAAGAAAGTACATGCACCCCAGACACATCTGCTGTTTGAAAGTTTGTAGGCACTGCACTACAGAGCCATTCTTCTGGGATTTCTGAGCCGGAGTGCTGTTCAGCCATATAAGTCACTGAGGCTGTTCAGCAGAGTGAACAAGTCTGTGGTAGAGGATTATAATCTGTGAGGGTTTGAATGCCGTGCCAGAGAGACTGAGCATGTCTTGTGTCTAGCCTACAATGAATTGATTTTAATGTTGCACATAACACAGTTGTACAGTGCACATGTGAACTCTGAGAATGCAAGTAAGGAGGGAGGGAAATCAAGGGAATCAACACAAAAACATTTACCATTTAATAGAATTATCCCTGTATCAGAGAATAAGTGAGGGAAGCTGAGCTGGTGAGCAAGTTGACTGACCCCTTGTGTCTAGGCAATGATGCAAATATTTTGTCATGTGACCCACAATTCTGTAATCTGCAATTCTGCAAAAGAGAAGCTCACGGAAGTGTGTAAAGTATGTTATTTTTTTTTGCAAAAGCATGACTTTTGCTTGTCAGACTAAATATGACCTATAGTAGCTGTTTAGCCATAGTGATCTAAGCCTAAGAACATATTTCAAACAAGTTGACAAGGGCGGACTGGCTACGGGGACACCGGGGATTTCCCCGGTGGGGGAAAATAACATTTTCATTGAAATGGGCTTATTGTTGTAATTGTAGTGCCGTATACGGCCCTTTGGCTGACTCTGACCGGCCCATGTCATTTGTTCTCCACAGATCATCCGGACAGAACTTTTTTTTTTCGTGGTCACATGCTAATGCTAATGCCGTGTTAAACATGCTGCTGTTATTTGGCTAACGGTCACTTTCAGTGTGTGCGTATGTTAGCGTATGCTAACAGACTGATGTTTAGCTGCAGTGCTGTCATTTATAAGTTTTCTGTTAGCCGTGTGTGCTGTTTCAATAAAGTTGGGAGGAGGAGCTAATTGACGTACATGCCTGTCGCACGTAAAACACCTGCGGGTCAGTTCTGATAGATATGAAATATAATCTTACCTGATACAGTTAAGGGCCTTGAGTTTGACATGTGTGGTTTATGAATGATTTATTTAATATACAGTAGTATTAGCCAATATATATGGTCATTAAAAAACATACTAATAGATTAACAGTTAATAAATACATTTTGTTCATATTTTAAAAGTCCATTGGTACAGATTTGATTTAAGATTTAATTAACTGCATTTTATAAGAGAATGTGTTCATTCTTATTAAAGCATTTCAAGTTTTAAGTATGACTAATTGCTTTCTTGATCATCCCTTTACTAAACACATTAGTGCAAAATAAAACATACCAATGCTGAGGGCACAGAATTGAGTTCAGCCTATTGGCACGGCCCTCCAAGATATTTACTGTTTCTCATGTGGCCCCTTGAGACAAATAATTGCCCATGGTATATACAGTCAGTGTCATTCAGTTCAAACAGCCTGGCAAATTGGTTGGGTAAATTTGATTGTATGACCTGTTCCCATTAAAATCACATGTGCCACATGTCGACGTGTCCTTGAGCAATACACTGAACCCCCAGTTGCTCCCAGTCACACTGGTGTGTGAATGTGTGCGTGCTTGTGTGAGAGAATGGATGGATGTATCTCTGACTGTAACGAACTTTGAGTACCAATAGGTAGAAAAGGTAATTTACTATATTTAAAATTTGTATTCCCTTTATTCTTAACATTACAGAAAAGCTGTCATGTGGAGAAAGTACAGCAGAAAGACAGGCTGGGGCTCAACACCCCTTGATGAGATGGGGCAAGGAAGGACGGAAATCAAGGATTGAAAATCCATAATAGCTGTGACAAAACAGAGAAAGATTGATAGGTCAACCAACAAGTCAACCCTGTACAGATTCATGAAAAACAAAGAGGAAAATAAAATAAAACAGTAGGGTACAGTGGGACAGCACAGGCAAAAAGAATCTTCACCAAAAGCTAAACAAAAACTAAACTGACAATTAGATGCAGCTACATCAGTGTTTTTCATACGACTTTACTGTTTACTTCATTAGTTTGGTATTTGTGGGTTAAACTTTTAATGGTGGTGAAATAACAGAAATATGTTGACATGAAACATATTATTATCACTGAAAGTCTAATATTATTGCATTCTTTACATGGAGGCACACACCTCAATGACCATTTTCTTCTGAGTTTCTTCTAACTCATTTGGTTAGAACCTGATTGTGGGTTTGAATGCTTGTTGTGCATGAGATCATTTTCACTATACAGTTTTATTTCTAGGTATATTGGAGGTTCTTCACTGCGTGCTGGTGGAGAGTCCTGAGGCGCTAAATATAATAAAAGAGGGACACATCAAATCCATTATATCACTTCTGGACAAGCATGGACGCAACCACAAGGTATGTGCACTTTCTTTTATTCTGTACAGACTACAGCATTCAGCAAAATACAACTTGAATTCCAGAAAAGTTCCAGAAAATTTGATCAAAATGAAGACTTTCAAATTACATGACCCAATATTTTATTCACATCAGAACATAAATAACATAAAAAATGTTTGAACTGAGAAATATTACAATTTCATGCACAAAATGATGCTTGCTACAGGTCTCAAAATTGTTGGGTCAAGTTATGACTGAGTTTTGGTGTTGGAATTCGGCCCCATTCTTGCCTGATATATGTTTCCAGCTGCTGAAGAGTTTGTGGTCGTCTTTGACATATTTTTTCTTTTAATGAAGAGCCACATATTCTCTATAGGCAAATGCTTTGGACTGCAGGCAGGCCAGTTCATCACACCGACTCTTCTCTGACGAAGCCAGGCTGTTGTAATAGCTGCAGTATGTGGTTTTGCATTGTTCTTCTGAGACACGCAAGGTCTTCCCTGAAATAGATGTTGTCTGGAGGGAAGCGTTTCTCTGAAACATTTTTATACCTTTCAGCGTTCATAGTTCGTTCCAAAACATGCAAGCTGCCTGTGCAGTATGTACCTCTATACCATCAGAGATGCTAACTTTAGAACTGAAAGCCGACAACACGCTGGATGGGCTCCCTCTTCTTTAGCCCAGACGGCGCAACGTCCATGATTACCACCAAGAATGTCAAATTTGGACTCGTCTGACCATAGAACACTTTCCCACTTTGAAACAGTCCATATGAAATGAGTCTTGGTCCACAGGACACAGCGTCGGTTCTGGAACATGTTCAAATATGGCTTCCTTTTTGCATGATAGAGCTTTAGTTAGGATCTGCAGATAGCACAGCAGATTATTCCTGGGCCCATTTAGTAATGTCAGTGACACAGTCATGCCGATGACTGATGCCAGTGTCGTCTGAGAGCCTGAAGACCATGGGCATCCAATAAAGGTTTTCAGCCTTGTCCCTTACGCACAGAGACATCTCCAGTTTCTCTGAATCTTTTGATGATGTTATGCACTGTAGATTATGAGAGCTGCAAAGCCTTTGCTGTTTGACGTTGAGGAACATTGTTTTTGAAGTATTCCACAATCTTTTCTGCACTTTTTCACAGATTGGAAAGCCTCTGCTCATCTTTACTTCTGAGAGATACTGCCTCTCTAAGAGATCCCTTTTATAGCTAATCATGTTACAGACCTGATATCAATTAACTTAGTTACTTGCTAGATGGTCTCCCAGCTGAACCTTTTTTAACCTTCTTGCTTTTTCAGCCATTTGCCCCTGTGCCAAGTTTTTTGGGACCTGTAGCAGGCATCACATATGAAATGAGCTTGTTTAGTGGATGGAGGTGTACTGTTTTCCTATTAATCCGTTTACATGGCTAATGAAAGTGAAAGTTCCACTCTTCCTGTCCACATACAGCAGGATTTTTTTTCACCAGTAACAGGCATGTTCATGATCATAAGTAGGTTACCTCCCTTTTCTTTTGTCAACCACTAATGTGGGCCAGACCATTATGTTGGAGGACTCTTTGAACTCATGGATAAATGTGTTCTCATTTTTCTGTTTTCTGCATTTGCTGCACATCATCCTCTCTCTCTCATCAAATTTCCTTTAAAAAGTGAGATGAATTGCTGTCAACACCACCTCTGTAATAAGGGCCCCACTGTGAGGGAAGTCTGGTGACCACATTAACATGGCTTGAAATATTTATTAGATTGGATTTGATTTAACATTGTTGTCATTACACACATTAAAGTACAAGACAACAAAGCACTGTGACCCAATTGACATTTATCCTAAAAAGGCAATCTGAATGAACAGAAGATAAAGATAGGTGGTGGCAAGTGGGCTGAGGGTACATCATACATTTATTTTATTTATTTATTTATTTTTATTTTATTTTTTATTTTTTGCAGCATAGAGGCCATGTTTATTTTGCATGCATTTTTGTGTGCAAATCTGAAAATGATGTCGCCTTTGATCTTTGTCAAATAAGCCATGCATCTCCAGCAGCACTTTAGTGAAACCACATACCCACATACCCTTAGGCTTCTGTGTTCGAGATCCAATTCTGCACATTACATATTATGAGATATTAGAGATAGTATTTTGATACTAACATGAGATCAGATGATTGTTCCAATAGTACTGAGCAGTCCACAGTGACATAAAAATCCTTATTTCTAACCTGGGTCTGCTTAGTATATGTTCACACTTTCTTCACTAGCACTGGTTAGTCTATATATAAAACCATAACAAATAAGCCAATGCAGAGTTAGTTGGGCTCTGCTTCTTACTGTTTTATGCACCACGAACAATTGTGATTGATGATGTGTATGTGTTTGTCATTTAGAAAACCTTCTCGTGTTTTATTAGTATTTTGTTATATTTTTAATATTTCACGAAACAAAATTCAAGTTGCCTTTTGTGTCTACTGACTTATGTGTGGGCTATATCTTGCCTACAAGTAAGTACTTACTGCAAGTATTGATGAATATTCACAAAGGTTTTTACTTTCTTTGGACAAATAATCAAAAATCTAATCTGTGCTTGCAAAAATCAAAACACTGAACTCTACATGTAAAACCACAACTTGAGTCATTTGAGACTATACTTCAGGAAAACCCCAGGACCAACTCAACCCGTCTTGTTTTACATAGCTCAGGTAGAGTACACTGTACTCAATTTATGCAGTATTTTGAGTATGCGTCATAACTAGTAATCCAAGAATCATTTCTCAATTCAAAGGGAAGCCCTTGTCACCCAGAAACTGTTAACATATGCGTGTTCATACTGTAATAACAATGACATCTCCTTTGTCTTTACTGTTTAGGTTCTGGACGTATTGTGTTCATTATGTGTATGTCATGGTGTAGCAGTGCGTGCCAACCAGCACTTGATCTGTGACAACCTGCTGCCAGGCAGAGATTTGTTATTGCAGAGTCGCCTGATAAATCACACAACCAGGTATATACATATGCACGCATGTGCGCACACACCCACACGTGCATACACACATCCCTGTTTTATTCTTTGTGAGGACACTACAGTGGTATGAAAAAGTTTGGGCACCCCTTAGGAAAATCATTGCATCAGTTTGTCACTTGCTGAGCTTTTGAAGCAGCAACTTTATTTTAACAAATGTTATACCTTATGGAAACAGAAACATCTCAGTAGTGAAATCATTTTAATTGGTCCAACAGAAACATTTTCATGAATATTTAAACAAAAATAGGCATGTGCATAAATTTGGGTACCCCAAAGAAATAATTCCATTAATATTTAATAGACCATCCTTTTGCTGCAAGAACAGCCTGTAGACGCCTCCTATAGCCACTGACAAGTCCCTGAAGTCTGGCAGGTGGTACTTTGGTCCATTCCTCCATACAAAACGCCTCCAGTTCAGTCAGGTTTCTTGGCTTCCGTGCGTAAACAGCCTGCTTCAAATCAAGCCATAAATTTTCAATGATGTTAAGGTCTGGGGACTGGGATGGCCATTCCAGAAGATTGTACTTCTGTATGGATTCCTTGGTGGATTTTGAACAGTGCTTGGGATCATTGTCCTGCTGAAAAATTCAACCCCGGCGTAGCTTCAACTTTGTGACAGATTCTTGAACATTCTTGTCAAGAATCTGCTGATAGTAAGAGGAAATTCATGTGGCCCTCAACTTTAACAAGGTTTCCAGTCCCTGTGCTAGCCACACAGCCCCATAACATGATGGACCCTCCACCATATTTCACAGTAGGCAATAAGTTCTTCTCATGGAATCCATGCATACCTCCTCTTGTTCTCAACTCAACTTTATTTATAAAGCCCTTTAAAACAGCTGTGGCTGACACAAAGTGCTATACATAAAATACAACCTAAAAATATAAGACATCAAACACAAGAGACAATATAAAACAATAAAAACAATGTAAAAAAAATAATAAATGATAAACACTATTAAAATAATAATAAAATAGAACAGAAAACAGGGTCTCATGCTGCGTTAAAAGCCAGAGAGTAAAAATGGGTTTTAAGATGTGTTTTAAAAATGGACAGCGAAGGGGCTTGTCTGACATGTAGGGGGAGATCGTTCCATAATTTAGGACCGGCAACACAAAAGGCTCTATCCCCTCTGAGTCTCCGTTTGGCCCTTGGTACCTCCAGGAGCAGCTGATCAGCTGACCTGAGGCACCGGGCAGGAGCGTACGGATGGAGCAACTCAGAGAGGTAAGGCGGGGCGAGACCATTTAAAGATTTAAAAACAAATAAAAGAATCTTAAAATGGACTCTAAAATGCACAGGCAGCCAATGGAGAGAGGCTAAAATGGGAGTAATGTGCTCCCTCTTACGTGCTCCAGTTAAAAGGCGAGCGGCAGCATTTTGAACCAACTGGAGACGTGCGAGGGAGGATTGGCTGACTCCAAGATAAAGTGCGTTACAGTAATCAAGCCGCGAAGTAATGAAGGCGTGGATTACTGTTTCAAAGTGCTTGTGTGCAAGGAAAGGCTTCACCTTTGCCAGCTGCCTAAGGTGAAAAAAGCTGGACTTTACTATTGCACCAATTTGCCGGTCAAGTTTAAAATCACTGTCCATCCTAAAACCCAAGTTTGTAACCATTTCCTTCCTGTAACCCACCAAGGGGCCCAAATCAACAGGAGGTGGTTTGCTGGGGCCACTGGGACTGAACACCATCACTTCAGTTTTATTTTCATTAAATTTTAAAAAGTTCAAGGACATCCAAGCTTTAATGTCCTCAAGACATAAAAGAAGTGACTTCAGGGAAAACGCATCCTTCTTACTTAGTGGCACATAGATCTGGCTGTCATCAGCGTAACAATGAAAAGAGATCCCATGCTTTCTCAGGATGGAACCCAGGGGCAGCAGATATAATGAGAAAAGCAGGGGCCCTAAAATTGAACCCTGTGGAACCCCATATGACAGCGGAGCAGAGCGGGACTCAGAACCACCCAGGCGTATGCACATAGTCCTGTTTGTCAGGTAGGACTTAAACCAGTCCAGGGCGGTGCCAGAAATACCTACTAGGTGCTGCAGTCGATGCACCAAAATGCTGTGGTCCACGGTATCAAAAGCCGAAGTCAAGTCCAGAAGCACAAGAGTCACGTAGTCTCCAGAGTCATTTGCCAGGAGGATGTCATTAAAAACATTTAATAGAGCTGACTCTGTGCTATGCATTGTTTTAAAACCTGACTGGAAGACCTCCAGGACCTCATGCTCATCCAGAAATGATTTCAATTGAGTAAAAACAACCTTTTCCAGGATTTTTGAAATGAAAGGCAATTTAGAGATGGGTCTAAAATTGGCTAGCACACCAGGATCAAGACTGGGTTTCTTGAGGAGGGGTTGCACCACAGCGTGTTTAAAACTTTGGGGGACAACACCAGAAGACAGACTGCTGTTGATAATGGCCAGAACTGACTGCCCTATGCTGGGGAAAACCTCCTTAACAAAAGTGAGGCGGGACAGTGTCACAAGGAGAACCTGATGGCTTAATCTGGCTAACCACATCTTCTAAGGCCTTAAGAGACACAGGCTCAAACAAATCAAACACAGCCACACAAGGAACAGGGTCAGAGGGGTCAGATGCAGGAGTAGAGATGACAGCTCTTGCAATAGCAACCTTGTCAATGAAAAAGTGCAAGAAGCTATTGCACATTTCGGGGGGTGCCTCTATGCACCCAGGCTGGGGGGATTTAGGACACTCTCGATGGTTTTAAATAACACACGCGGGTTGTGACGATTAGAGTCTATAAGGTTGGACAGGTATGCTCTTTTGGCCTCTTTAACAGTGCTCTGATAGCAGCGCCAACAGTTTTTTAGAATTTGGTATGAGACCTGCAGCTTGTCCTTTTTCCACCTGCGTTCAGCTTTGCGGCACTCCTGTCTAGCTGTGCGAGTTCTCGCATTAAGCCAGGGCTCGGGTTTTACTTAGGGCTGCACCATTTTTAGTGGAGCCACAGAGTCCAGTATGGTTCGGCAGGAGGAGTGAAACCAGGAACTGAGCTCCTCCGTGTGAGCAGATGTTAAACCAGAGGAAACACACAGCTGGTTAAAAGCAGGCGAGAACTGAGCGGCAGTGACGGGGTTAAAAATCCGACGGCTCTGGGCAGGAGCGCCAGAAGGCAGCTTCAAACACCACAGGCAAATGATCAGAAAACACACTGTCACAGATTTCCAGGTTGGACACAGACAAACCATGGGAGAGGACAAGGTCTAATGTGTGTCCATGTTCGTGTGTGGGACCAGACACACACTGCACCAAATTAAAAGAGTCAATGAGGCTTAAAAAGTCCATCACCAACGGCTTGTCAGGACAACACACATGAATGTTAAAATCCCCAACAAGGAGGACACGATCATACTTAGGCATAATTTCAGCCAGCAGATCAGAGAAGTCATTTAAATTATTTCCTTGTTGTATTTGGGGGGTCGGTATAGATGACCGCACACAGCACCGGATCGGGGCGACCCACCTCAAATAAGTTTGCCTCAAAACTGGAAACGGAGGATGAGACGGCACGCTGCTTACACTTAAAGTCGTTTTTAAAAACAGTCGCCGTTCCTCCTCCACGGCCCGACGTCCGCGGGGAGTTAAAATAGGAACAGCCAGCCGGTAACAGTTCAATCAGAGGGCTGCACTCACCGGGACCGATCCAAGTCTCCGTCACGCAGAGGAAATCCAAGCCGCGAGAGTTGAAGAAATCCCTTAGGATAAACGTTTTGTTCGCCAGAGATCTGGCGTTCACCAGGCCGATCCTGGCGGGCGCCGGGGGCTGCGGTTCGGTGGGTCTGCGAGACCGTGACAGCGTCTTCAGGAGCCGGAGGTTCACCCCGCGCTGAGAGAGCCGAGGAGGGCAGGGGCGGCGAGGCTGGAGCCCCGCAAACGATCCGGTGACAGGTACAAGGCAGGCATCGATGGGATCCAGAAAACGCCGGTGCACAACGAAGTTGTGGATTAATCCAAGTCCTGTCCGGGAAATGGACAAAGATCCTGCCAGCCAGGCTTTAAGCTTCACCAGCCGACCGCCGCGTTTGCCGCGGCGACGGAGACGCTTCCGCCGAGGGTGTAGAGCTAAGGCCCGGTACAGGTGAGCCGGGATCCCCGCCAGAAGCGGGGGCACAGTTTTCTGCCCACCATGCTCAAACGCACCCATCGTCCAGACATTATGTCGAATATCTAAGAGAAACCGGCGATCGTACACCAGCAGAGACCTGATCTGTGTGGTGCAAAAGGTTAAAAACACTAAAATCACAAGCCATTGCAGGAGCAGCAGGCGGCCAGGTACACACACCGGCGCCATTACGCGCAATCTGTCTCTTCCCTTGTTGCACCTTGTTCTGACCAAATAACTCCATCTTAGTCTCATCTGACCACAGTATTTTTTTCCTAAATGCTTCTGGCTTGTCCAGATGTGCTTTTGCATACCTCATGCGACTCTTCTTGTGATGAACACTCAGGAAAGGCTTTTTGTGCATCAGCTTTCCAAAGAGCTTTTCCTGGTGCAAAGTGCGCTGGGTTGTGGAACGATGAACAACTACACCATCAGTAGCCAGATGTTCTTGTAGTTCTCTGGAGGTGGTCTGTGGCTTGTCTGTGACCATTCTAACCATCCTTCGTCTGTGTCTTTCCAGTATTTTTTTTGGCCTACCACATCTTTCCTTCACAATGACTGTTCTTCTGGCCTTCCATTTCTGCACCACATTTCTGACTGTGGAAATAGACATCCCAAACCTTCTTGATAATTTCTTGTACCCTTCTCCTAATTCATGATAATGAATTATCTTAGTTTTTTGGTCAGTGGAGAGTTGTTTCGATGCCCCCATGTTGCCAGGAGCATAGGACAAGCACAGCCAGCAGTTGCCTTGTTAAATAGCCTTTTCATGATTGGTTTTACCTGTCTTTGTAATTGAAGGTCTTACAAGCTAATCAAAGCAGTTTTGGGCTGCAACATGTCAGCTACAAATCCCTACAGGTCTTGAAATCAATGTGATTAAAAGGGTGCCCAAACTTTTGCACATACCATTTTTTACATTTTAATTTATTATAATAAAACTTTGTAATGATACTCTAAGAATTTTGGTCTGGAAAACACTCAAATGTCTACATCTCTGTAGGAAATAAAATCTTGTTGCTGTGATCGTCTTTTATAAAGTTAGAGCAAATTATTATGAAATCTTAGAGGGGTGCCCAAACTTTTTCATACCACTGTATTTACATGCACGGTACATTTACCATCCCCACTAACCCTAACTGTGAGAACTTAATGCCTAACCTATGGCGTAGTCACGACTCTAATTTAAAAGGTTAACTTTATAGGTTAAACACATGTACTATATTTAATAAGACATGTTCACATAGACTAAACAGACACAACATTACAGCCACCTAATATTGTATAAGTCTCCCTTGTGCCTCCAATACAGTTGTGACTCATCAGAGAATGGACATGGGCCTTCTGAGGGTGTCCTGTGATGTCTGGCAACAAAATGTTGTTAGTGGGTTGAGGGGATAGGCCTCTGTGGATCATCCCACAGATACTTGATCAGTTTGGGATCTAAGGAATTTGGAGGCCAGGTCCTTGTGACATTCTTCATGGTTTTTGAGTTGTTCCTAAACCATTTCTGTGTGTCTGCCTGTGTCAATTTGCCTCCTGCTGCCAACAAGGGGTGTCATTGCTATGGGGTGTGGGTGCATGGTGTGGTCTAGGTGTGTAGTGCTTATAAAAGTAACATCCACACGAATCAAACGTTTCCCAACAGAAAATTGCACTGTCACAAGATGGTCAGTGTTATATACTTCTACTCCTTCTACTCATGTCAGTGGTTTCAATATCGTGGCTTATGAGTGTATTACACATGCACACATGTGTGTCTGGATGTCTGAGCTGTACTGCCATGCACATGTAAGTGCATATTTTTTAGTATATAATTCTACTTATGTACTCACATACATAGTTAAATACATCTGATGCTCTGTGATCTTTCACACCTATATACACACAACCCATTCACAATTTAACCTCAATTGTGGTGGCCATAATACATATCTCTATCAGCAACATTATGGTACCATCATGTAGCTGAAACGTGTGTGTTTTCATAGTCAGGTACAGTATCCCATCTGCTTCATTCTTCCCCACAGCATCCACCCCAATATCTTTTTGGGTGTCAGTGATGGCTCTGCCCAGTACAGGAAATGGTACTACGAGCTGATTGTGGATCAGGCATTGCCATTTGTCACAGCAGAAGCCACTCACCTTAGGGTAGGCTGGGCCAACACCAATGGCTATGCGCCCTACCCTAGCGGGGGAGAGGGCTGGGGAGGCAATGGTGTGGGGGATGACCTCTACTCATATGGCTTTGATGGACTCCATCTTTGGTCAGGTGAGCTGTCTGTGTCCATTATATGTGAATCGGGAATGAGAAAATGATGGTAGTACATTAACTACATAGATGCGGTTGGTACTTATGTATAATGATACAGTTTTGCAGGTTCCCAAAATTATGTATTCTTTGGAATATACAGTATACAGTGCTGCTCTAATGCATTTGCAACCCTCAGAATGTGCTAGAATGTGCTGCTAAAGCAGATTAACAATTTGTATGTTAACATCCTCCAGACTAAAACTAAACCAAACTTGTCTTGCAGGATGTGTTGCACGGACTGTTAGTTCACCCAATTATCATCTTTTGGGATCAGAGGATGTGGTAAGCTGTTGCTTGGATCTCAGCGTGCCCAGTATCTCCTTCAGGATCAATGGCCAGCCGGTTCAGGGCATGTTTGAGAACTTCAACTCTGATGGCCTCTTCTTCCCTGTGGCCAGCTTTTCTGCTGGTGTCAAGTCAGTGCTTATTACAAATTATTTACACAGCATATTCAATTGTCCTTGTGTACTGAAATCAGCAGTTACAACATTACATTTTGTGTGACCATAATACAAATTACTATAAAAGAAGAATTACTTAACCACAATTGTAACTGCCAGCAATGATAATGGCATCACAACACCCAACGTGAATTGAACCTAAACTAAGGTCCATGACTGTAATATTAGAATGCATTTGATTCACCTTAATTGACTTGTGTACCTAATCTTTTTTCCAAAGAATGCATTTTGCTTGTCTTTGTTGCATCCATATTCCTATTTTTGGCATCAATATCTATCAATATTTGTCATGACGATTACTGTTCTATAGACCTGAATCTCCATGCAGTACTTAAAGCAAGTCAAAAGGAGAACATACTGTATATCCTAACAGTCAATCTTTTTTATCCCAAAGCACTAGTGGGTACAGTTTTTGGAATAGATCCAGTTATGAGTCAAAGATTTCGTACTGTCAGTGAATGTTTAGTAAATGTGGTTGTTGATACAACCTGATACAGACAATTTTGTTAAGGCCCTTTTTAAGCACAAACTATCAAAGCTAATAGATAAGGATTCAAGAGTACAATGCAGACAACAGGTAATGTGAAAACTTTACTCAGAAGGTGCACTGGTATTATTCCAAAACTCAGCAAACAAGTCAGGTAGGGAGTAGGTAAATTCACGTTGGCCATTGCCAGAGGTTTCTGCTTTGTCTCCCAGTATAGTCTAAAGAACATGGAGGAGATTCCATGAGACAGGCACTTACCCTAGAAGAGTTGGACAGGGGTGTAGAAGGTCCTAAACCTGGTATCATTATGACCGGAATCGGTTCCTTTGTGCAAGGAGAAACAGGATGTGCACTGCCAGACAAAATGATCTTCAACAAGCTAATACCGTGAATGTCCCTAATCAAACAATCAATCATCAGGGTGTCCTAAGGATTTGACTTCCTGGGGGCAAAAAAGAAGATGAAGGAGAGGAGTGCTGCTAAAGGAAGCAGATTAATTGTGCAACAGGATAAAGCAGAGATAAAAACAAGACGATATTAAATGGGCAAAAAATGGATAGAGCCAGCATTCAAATTATTCTTTATTTTAAGTGGGCTACTAATGTAAAATAAGAAACCAAAAACATTCCCCAGTGGCATTTTGATTTATAATGATGGTGAAGAATCTTTTCATTCTCTTCAAGTACTTTTTAACTTGACACGACACACTGTTTTATCATTGTTACAGTGTTTCCCATGACAGCCACAGAGTTTTGAATTTGTTAGGGAAAACCACCTCTTCACCTCTGACTTCACCTCTGACTCAGAGTACCACCAAGTAGACAAATAAGGCTGTAACAGGTCAAAATATACTGGGGTGCTTGTCCATGTACTGCTCTTAAAGTTAATATAAAAAAATTGAAACTAATTTTAAAATTGATTGGCAACTGACATAGAAAAATGAAATAGAAGTGGAGTAATATGTGTTCTTTTGGTTCGACAACAATTGTCTGAAGACTGTCAATGTATGTTTTGTTAATACTGATTGCTCCTCTTGTCTAATGCCACTTCACAGGGTACGTTTTCTACTTGGGGGTCGTCATGGGGAGTTCAAGTTTCTTCCTCCACCAGGTTATGCTCCTTGCTATGAGGCCGTGTTGCCCAGGGAGAAGCTAAATCTTGAGGCCAGTCAGAACCAGACTGCAGCCAGAGACCTTCTGGGACCAAACGTCACCTTGAGCCAGGCAGCATTTACCCCCACACCTGTGGACACCAGTCAGGTACAGACATTGTCAGCTTTCTTCTTCTTCTGCTTCTTTTTCATCAACAGATTTATACCCAGACTGAAACAGCTGAAGTGATGTCTGACGTGATGTATATAAATGTTTTGTTTGTCTCTGTGTATCCTTAGATTGTTCTACCGCCTCATTTGGAGAGGATCAGGGAGAAACTTGCAGAAAACATCCATGAACTGTGGGTAATGAACAAGATAGAACTGGGCTGGATCTATGGTGCAGTAAGTATTAGAAAAACAGCTGTACATAATAAGAATTAATAAGATAGTATTTTTGAGTTTCACACATAGTAGTAGTAAATAAAACAGACAACTTGTAAAATCATCACATTTTAAAAGAGATACATCAATCTAGAAAAGAGGACTTTGAAAAGACATCACAAATTCATCGAGCCTGAACCAATAATTCCAGAGACATGGTGTAGTTAATAAGAGGTCCTGAATAAAGCAAAGTAAGTGGCTGCATCACTAACTGAATACAATATAGATGGCTAGCAATAAAATACTAACTAAAGAACATGCTACACATGTCAAACATCACCAATCAATAACTATTTCTTGATATGATGACTAACTGAGACTGACAAATTGAATGCTTTCATTGCACCACTCACTACTGAACAAGCTTCACCAACTGAGGAAAATCAAAAGTTTCAAAGGCTTCTCCATTTTCCTTAAAATCAGTATTTTGTCCATTGAACATATTAATATCCTCGCTCCATTTACATGCTACTCTGTCCAAGTGGCCTTGCATATGTGGGACAAACCAAATGCTTCCAGAAACAACAAATATCAGAACACTAAACTGTGATCTGTACAGATAAGTTGTACAGTACAGATGTTTTTTGCAAGTGCACAGCATCATGCTGAAGCAAACTCTTCACTAAGATTATACGGGACTGAGTAGTTCATGATGCCTAATAGAGGAGATCATCTCAAGAAAATGTCCCAGTGAGAAATACATTGAATACACACACTCTGGACTCTGTAACCCTTTGAAAAGTACAAACTGTGACTACCATTCCTGTGGACAAGGAGTCACTTCTAAACAGAGTCATGGGATAGGAAAAGTGATTAGTCCCCTAATAACTTTGATAGCCTTCAGTTCTGTATTAAACGTGTCCTTGTATCCTGTATAGCTGGTTCTCCCTGTCTTTAGGGAGCACTCTCCCTTATTACCCTAACCTTGTGCATGTGCATTTCAGGTACGTGATGACAACAAACGGCAACACCCATGTCTGGTGGAGTTTTCCAAGCTTCCAGAACAGGAACGAAGCTACAACTTACAGATGTCTCTTGAGACTCTGAAGTAATTCATCAGTACACTGAGTCATATAAGATGTGGCATTAGATCAAATATTTATCTGTGGCGCCATAAAATCTCTGTGTCAGATGGTGTGTATGGTAGCAAACTCTTTATTTTATGTGTAGTTCGAAGCAGAATTGGTGATAGTTGTAAAAGTCTAGCAGGTAACTTGGTTTATTTATGATGCGTTTGTTTGAATTACAGAACTCTTCTGGCTTTGGGTTGCCATGTTGGTCTTGCAGATGAACATGCTGTAGAAAAAATCAAGAGCATGAAATTGTCATCCACGTAAGTCAGCTTCAGCCAAAACAAACAATAGGTACAACTCAACATAGACCTGGTGTCAAATCCAAACTATTACTTAAAGAAGGATGTTGAGATCTTGATGAATACTGTGTAATACAGCCTTCAAGTCACACCTGACCAGTACTGCAGCATATTCAGTTTATGTCTAAAAAGACTACACAAGACTATGTGAAGTTTCATTTTTGTAATGATGAGTTGGCGATCTGAACATCTGTAAGCGCCACAAATGGTCACTAGAACATATTTTCTGTCTTGCCTCCTGGTATACAATGATAAAGTATAGTCATTCAGGTACCAGTGTTTAGATGTTGGATGCACCCATGATGTTTTTAATAAGAAGGCAGCCATAGCACATATCCTGAGCAGCAGATGACATTGCTGTTGTGCACTTGCCAATGCCATGTCTATTGGTGACTCATTCTCAGCTTATCTGGTTCATAGCTGTTGTAGTCTAGACCAGCCTTTCTCAAACTTTTTTCAGCCAGGGCACCTTTCAAAAGTGCATAAAATCTCAAGGCACCCCAGTGTAAAATATGATTAAAAACGACACTGCATAGCCTAAACGTAAATGCAAACGTCCTGTTTATTTAGACAGGACAGTAATGAACAGAGCATAATACAACTGTAAATATTAATAATAACAACTTCATAGCAACTTTATTGCACCTTTAAAAACACAGGTTTACAAAGTGCTTCACAAAACAATAAAGCAGAGACACAAATGCCATAAAACCATAAGAGGTGGACCGCCCAAGCTATACAGCAACACAGGCAATACAAGAACCCAACAAATTGAGAGCAGGAGAACTCAAATGAAGTGCAGAGATAGCAGGAATGTTTTTCCATCATAGTGCTTGTTTCCATCCGTGCTATACGCGCACGCACACACACCCACACACACACACACACACACACACACACACACACACACACACACACACACACACACACACACACACACACACACACACGCAAACAATAATCCGCAATGAGAGAGGGAGAGAGAGGTCCACATTCGCGCAGCAGCGCGCATACGCACACAAATAAGCCGCAATTGAGAGAGAGAGGGGAGAGGGGGGGGTGTGTGACTCACAATCAATGAGAGACGTGAGCCTGGTGCGACGCACACAACCGGCCTATCCTGGCAGGGATGGATGAGAGGCAGACACGGAGCTCCTGGTCCACAGTCCTCAGTCGCTCCCTGTACTTGTTCTTGATGTATGTCAGGCTTGAAAAGCTCAGTTCGCACAGATAAGTTGTGGAGAAGGGAAGCAAAATAGCAACAGCGCTACTGGAAGCCACTGGATACTCTTTTTCCACTGATATCCAAAACCTGTCCAATTCCATGTCACCAAATCTCATTTTCAATGTGCGGTCTTCCCTGATCTCCATCAGTTGCTCCTGTGTTGGCAGTGGCCAGTCCGTTGCGCTCTCCAGTGCGCGTGAACTCCATGGATCACGGACCCAGTCAAACTGTGCATAACACTCCGATGGAAAATAATGATTAAATCGCTCGTCAAGAGATTTCAGATGCTGGGCTATGAGGTCAGAAAGCGTGCTGCTGTTTACATGCACATTGCACAGGGGAAACATATCCAGCCTGCCTTGTTCCACAAAGGAACGCCAGAGTGTGAGCTTAGATCTGAAGCCACGCAGTTTGTCAGACGAGGAGAGGAGGTTTTCTTCTTTGCCTTGCATTTTAATGTTCAGCTCATTGAGGTGCTTGAAGATGTCAGCCAAATACGCGAGTTTTACGCACCATTGCTCATCTGCGAGCAGCTCTGCATATGCAGATTTCTCTTCTGTCAAGAAGACTCTGAGTTCTTCTCTTAACTCGTACAATCGGCCCAAAACCTTCCCCCGTGACAGCCAGCGGACTGCCGTGTGTAGCAACAAGCTCTGATGCTCTGCCCCCATTTCCTCGCACAGAATCGAAAACAGGCGGCTCTTTAACGGGCGCGCTTTTATGAAATTAACAATGTCCACTGCTCTGTCAAGTACGTCCAAAAGTTCTTTTGGGAGCGTCTTTGCAGCAAGTGCCTCTCTGTGAAGGAAGCAGTGGGTTGTGCGGATGGCAGGGTTTTGCTGTTTGGCCCTGCTAATGAAACCTTTGGCACAGCCCGTCATAGCAGCCGCACCATCCGTACAGATACTAATACAGTTATTCCAACTCAATCCTCCCTTTTCAAGATACTCAGTTGTCACACGATAAATTTCTTCTCCTGTCGTTTTGTTTGGCAGCGGTTTGCAGAATAAAAAATTCTCTCTAATACGGTCCCCATCCACAAACCGAACATTTGCCAAGAGCTGAGCGTGCCCACTCACGTCTGTTGACTCATCAAGTTGTAAAGAAAAATGTCCACTTGTCTTGATTTTCCCCAAAACGGCAGCTTCAATATCCACAGACATGTCATTGATTCGCCTCCCTATTGTACAATCCGACAGCGGGACCTTTGAAATTTCTTTTGCAGCTTGAGGCCCTAGCATTTTGTTTACTATTGCTGTACATGCTGGCATAATTACAGTCTCTGCAATAGTGTGGGGCGTCTTTGTTTTAGCTACTATTTCAGCTACGAGGTAGCTAGCTTCCAGTGCCTTCTCCGAGACTTTTGCAGATTTAATCATCATTTGTTCTTGACGGCTGTGTTGACTTTTCATTCGAACAAAATATTCAGCATCCTTGTCAGCAAGTGATGGATGATTAGTGGTCAGGTGTCTTTTAAGTTTGCTCGGAACCATCCCTTGGTTTGACAGTTTCATCCCACATATTAGACACAAAGGGAGAGGGCATGCTTCATCCCCAGTACTGATGAAGCCAAGTTTGAGGTAATTGTCGTTGTATGTTCTCTTTTTAGCCTTATCTACCTTTGCGACCTTTGGTGCAGACTCAGAGCTGGTGGACGAAGGCTCGCATGAAGTAGTAGGCTGAGGCTCCATTTCACAGTCAATCATGTCTGGTTCTTGTGGGGCTTTTCTTTTTAAAAAACGATCCATGGTGCTTGTTCCTTGCTCTTTGTGAAATGTATTTTCGCGGTTAAATTATAAAACAATGTGCTGTGTGCTGCGCTATCACGCTGACACCGGTGGGGACGTCACGTTACGTGAGACAGATTTTTATGGTTCATTTTATATATTGTTTATCTAAAATGACTTTACAATTTTATTAATCCATTCATATGTAAGAAAGAATGTATTTATGTATTCAAATATATTCATATATGTCATATGAAATTTGTTTTTTTTTGTTTTTTTTTTAAGAATTTTTTTTTTTTTTTAAATACAGAATACGTAATTTTTTGGCGGCACCCCTGACACAGTCACGGGGCACCCCAGGGTGCCGCGGCACCCACTTTGAGAAAGGCTGGTCTAGACTTGCATAAATTAGTTAATAAGTGCATGAAAGTCGAGGTAACTGGATGCATCCGGATGCAGGAATTGCCAGAGGCTTGCTGCAACTGAGCAAAAAAAAACACTGAGAGGATTCCACCCCTCACACCTCCCCAAATCCCAAATCCTGAAGTAGGAGTCTGGTTTATTAGTGGGATTCCTTTTTAGTTGCTGGCAACCAGACTCATAAGCGTGTTACATTATTACAATGAAAATCACACAGGCTCTCTGAAATAATCACATCATGTTTGTTGAGCATCTTTAACTAACAATACAATGCCTAAACTATTTTTGTGCAGCTATGAGCTTTCCAGTGGTTATAAACCTGCTCCTCTGGATTTGAGTCATATCAAACTGACAACCGCCCAGGAAACCATGGTGGACAAACTGGCTGAGAACGCACACAACGTCTGGGCAAGAGACCGCATCCGACAGGGCTGGACATATGGCATCCAGCAGGTGAGAGTCCCTGACACACATACAGTGTTGCAGTGTTTCCCACAAAATTTCATGAGACCCTGGCATTTTTTATTTTATTTATTTATTTTTTGGCACATCAAATAAAAGCTTGCGTTTGTATCAGTCCATCCTTAAATTACCATAATAATGCTGATATTGTATTTAGTGACAAATAGCAGCAGCCTATGCGGTTAATATACAGGAATACTAGCTGCTTCAACAAGTTGTTGAAATGTGGTATTCTATGGACAAATGTAATTAAAGATTATGCTAAAATATCGATTAAATAAAGTACCAGGGAATAAAACTATAAACTACTTAAGCAGTTTACTGGTTAAGTAGAAAACTACTAAGAAAATTGCTGAATTTCAATCTAACATTGCAAGCTAGCATTTATAAAATTAAGCTAGTTTGCGTTACACCTGGTGAGCACAAACATTGTATTTTAAAAAGTGGCGGTAATGAAAGTTTTCATTAGTGAACAACACAAATAGCTTCACATGCAATATGAGTGGTCTGAGGCATTTTCTCTGTCAGGTTAAATTTAATAAAGGGCAGGTGAATGACCTGTGTGCGTGAATTTGAAGAAATTCATTCAAGGTATCAGATATCATGCCCAAAAGAATGGTTGGAAAGACATAAGGACTACACCTATTGCCAGTGCAGACACATAAAACCCTTCACAGGACTAGTGGTTACAGAAGATGACTGAAAGAATGAAAATACACACAACAGCAGCTTACATCTAGTTTGTCGGCTCAAGGATCTTCTTGCAGTGACTGACTGACCTTTACTGTGGTGTGTGTGTAGCTGGCAACGCTTGGAACGGACCATGTCAACGTTTGGACTTCCAGTGTCTCGTCCTAAAGTCTTTTATGACTACCCATTCCCCTCCTGATTTCATGTAGCAGTGTTTCTGCTGCTGCGGGAAGCACTGCCTTTACCTGTTAAGATATCTGAGAAAGAACAGCAGACAACTCCTTACAACTTAACATATCAACAACATGTAACATATCTTTTTCACAGAAATTTATTGGGAAGTGGTCTTGGCATTGGTCCCACTCCCAGAGTTGGCAGGCAACCAATCAAAGGCTCAAAAGTGGGAATGCACCGAAATGAAAATTCCATGCCAAAACCGGAAACCGAAAGAAATTATTATGACAGTTATTAGTACCATTGCATTTATAACTAAAATCAAGGAATTGCAATGGCATAAATTCATGTGAATGTTTCAAAGAATAAATCAATTACAAAATTATGAAAATATTTATTTAGCACATTCCAACAATGCACAATGTAAAATGAAATTTTTAACTTGACCCCACTCATGTGTACATTAAATAATAATGGAGCAGCTGGAAATCAGCATCGATCCACTGTGCAATTAGACGGAGCATATACAGTTGTGTTCCAAATAATAGTGGTTTTTAAAACGTGAGTAAAGCGCAAAATGCTTATCTTATTTTTGATTTCCATTCATTGGGAACACTGCCCATTATATTTTACATCAAAACATAGTATCAATATCTTAATTACTTTACAGAAAATGGAGGAAAAAAATATTGGGCTGTGTCTGCAGTGTATGCATTTTTTCATTACAAACTCCAATATTTACTCAATAAACTTTAAAAAAAGAAAAAGGAAAAAGGTTAAGATTTAGCATTCCTGTGAATCACTTCACTAATATTTAGTTGCACAACCACTGTTTTTGAGAACTGCTTCACAACTGTGCTGCATGGAGTCGACCAACTTCTGGCATTCCAGCCCAGGATGATTTGAAAACCTTCCACAATTCCTCTGCAATTCTTGGTTTTGCCTCAGAAGCAGCATTTTTGATGTCACCCCACAAATTTTCTATTGGATTAAGGTCCAGGGATTAGGCTGGCCCCTCCATAAGCTTAATTTTGTTGGTCTGCCGTTTCTAGCTTTGTGGAGGCCCTAGGCAAGATGGTGTTTGGGGTCCCCTAGTTTGTCAAACTATGATAAAGAGATTATTAACCCTTTGATGATCCACTAAGACAAAACAATCTATAACACTAAAAATTAAACATCTTAAGTTGAGCCACTCAGGCAAGTTAAACTGATAAAAAAAAAAACTACCATACGAGGAAAACAACAATCCTCTATATTTCAATAAAAAAATGTTTATAAAAATGTTTAATTTAAATAACAAAAATACAACAAACCCACATCTATTTTAAAGTGCAACAAAGAAAAACAAAAGCAACACTAAAAATAATGCTTATTTAACATCAGTCTCATAAAACCTAATAGACTTAATCAAAGTAAGAATAGTTAATTCTCACATTGTTAATTTACACATTTGTCTAGTTAAAGAAATGAAACTAAGGTAATGATCCACTGCCGTAATAGTCTAAAATAATAAACACAATGCCTCATATAAATCACTTAAAAAACGATCCTTTAAAATATTGATTTAAATTATAAAACAGTAGCACACTTCTAATTAGAGGCATATAAAACACACACTAAACTTTGTAAATTAATCCTGAATAATACTAAAATAATGTTAAGTGTCAAATATCTGAGACACAACTTTCACTGAACACTTAAAAATAATAATATATGAATAAACGGATCTGGAGTCAGTCAGTCATTCCACAGCTGGACTAACTGTCCATTCAGACATGTTCATTTTATAATATATTTATTATTATTATTTATTTATATATACTTTCATGAAGAAAACGCTAAAGCTGAGTTCATGACGAACAAATCCGAGCCAGCTAGCTAACATTTATCCAGGGCTAGCTATCTGGCTAGTAGGACAAATAAAGAAACTAGCTAAAAAACGGCGTTTCACCTCCACCCATCCAGCCTGACATCAACAAATGTCTTACCTTTATCTTTCGATAGTCGATCCGCGCCACTGGCATAACTTCGTTTCGATGCCATCACTCTATTTCAGTGATCCTCACTATTTTCTTCACAAGAGCCACATTGGCAGTGCAAAATGAAAAGGCGAGCCACTTTTTCCGACACAACCCCCCCCCCCCCCCCCCCCCCCCCCCCCCCCCGGAGCTTTATTAAATATTTATTTAGAAAATCTTGAAGCCTCTATTTTCTTCTTCTCTTTTATTTCCTTTTCTGAGCACCACTTGTGCTAACCAATGGTGCTAACAGGAACATCACATTTTGATCAGTGGCCAAACCATGTTTGTGTTGGGGATGGGGGAGTTCTTAACCACTATTTCAAGGACAATTAGGAAGAAAACAAATAAAAAGCTTTTATGTAACTCAGATATTACATATTTTTTTCCCCCACAAATGTTCCTATTTTATTATCATTTTTTTAAAATTATTCCATAATTTAATGAGGGCCCAGTTCTGGGGCCCCCCTCTATCCTGGGCCCGGGACAGCAGACCCGTTTGTCCCCCCCTATCGACGGGCGTGAAGTCACCTTTGTGCATTTCTACATATAAATTGGACATCCCACAAAAAATAAATAACAGGGCCAATACATTTTCATTTAGGACCAGATTTACTATAATGAGCCTGTTTCTGTCTCTTTTTTTTTTTTTTTTATTAAAAACCGGTCCATTTTGTGTTTTACGCTAGCTAGCGGAGCTTAGGTCGCCTGCCTGCAAACGTGCGTTGCGGTCAAGTTTTGTAAACAATGCCACATGGCCACCTTCATTCGCGCTGTCCGTGATTCAGCTGCGTGAAATGTATACAACTTATCGCCACGAGATGGCAGTTTAAGTAGCATTGCCGGTAAACTGTGGATTGCAATTTGCAATTAAAGGCAAGTAGCACTGTGATACTGTAAGCTACCATGCAAGCCGCCAGTTATAGCTTGACGAGCCGCATGCGGCTCGCGAGCCGCGCAATGAGTAACTCTATTTGTTTTACTTAATATTTTCACTAACAGTAATGATGGCTAACTGTCAATCATTGATTGCGGTCCAACGAATATGATGCAATAATGCCAAAAAAACACCAGCCACAGCTTATCATTGCAGTGTATTTTATTTATATCCTACGTTTATTTTTAAGCATACAATGGACGTAACAAACAGAGATAGCTACAGATGAAGACAGGACATTTTAATTCTCCTCAGAATTAAAGGGTTCCCGAGGCTGGGCATCCTGGGTCCCCCTGGTGGCTTGGGGGCCCTATGCCGTCGCCTAGTTCGCCTATAGCAGGCATGGGCAATCTGTTCCACAAAGGGCCGGTGTGGCTGCAGGTTTTTGTTCAAACCAACCACGAGCACACAGTTTGACCAATCAGCTCTCTAAAGACTGAGATCAGTTGATTAAATGAGTCAAGTCTGGTGTGCTGCTGCTTGGTTGGAAAGGAAACCTGCAGCCACACCGGCCCTTTGTGGAACAGATTGCCCATGCCTGGCCTATAGCAAGAAACGGCTCTGCCACCATGCTTCACAGTCTTCAGAGTGTACTGTGGCTTGAATTAGTGTTTGGGGGTCGTCTGACAAACTGTCTGCTGCAATGACTGTCGCAAGTCATCTGATGACTGAATGTCAATGAGTTCCAGTTGTAAACAGCCCTCATCCAATGATGATCATAAGGTTGTAAAAAAACAGTAACTCCCCTTTAACATGCTTTACGTGGGGGCACGTATTCTGATAGTGTAGTTAAGTTGTTTCCTCTGTGTCCTTCTTGTCTCTTCTGTCTCTCTTTAGGATTTGAAAAACCGTCGAAACCCTCGGTTGGTCCCATACACTCTCTTGGATGAGAGAACCAAGAAGTCCAACAAAGACAGTCTGAGAGAGGCTGTCAGGACTCTGCTGGGATATGGATACAACCTGGAAACATCTGACCAGGACAATGGTACAAAACTGCACACTCTCCACTGGAAAATTTCATTCAGTGTCATTTTTTTGGGAAATATTTTGTGTTTTCTGGAGGAAAATCTTTGTGTAAAAGAGTGTCACTTGTCCTTGATGTGTAGAAGGACTGTTGATCCATGTGTTTACAAAGGGGTTGTTTTGTTGGTATGTTCACTACACTGAACCACATATATTACATTGCTACTCTTTTGCCTATATGTTTTGTCTTTGGGTAAACAAGTTTCTCCCCTAGGCTTGACGTGCACAGGGCTTTGGTATTTTTTTACAAATCTTAGTTATACAACAAACAAACTTCTAAGTATTCAGTAAATTATTACACCCTATCACATTTTCAGAAGTTGGGCAAACAGGAAGATTATAGGTGTATAGAATGCAGAATATATAAGGGAACATTTATTCATGTGTTACACACCAATAAAATCCAAGAGCTATGGTCTGAAATAGCAAATCACTTCATGACACATAGTGTTCACTAAAAGATCTGGATAACTTCAACAGTGTAGCCTCAAAACAATGAAACAATCTTTCTGTCATTATGTATGGTCAGAATAATTAACATTGCTATACTGGATTTCCTTAAAATCAAATGCTGGAACATAGAAAAGGTTTTGTAACTACCAAATGATGAAACACAATACATGCTCGGTGGAAACTGCTCAGTGGAAAAATAGCTATAGTCATTATATTATTATATGTTGTGTATGTATGTATGTATAAAGTGATTTAACATGTCTGAGGATTACACCAGATTGTTGCAATTAAAATACACTGTTCAAAAAAGGTTAAAGGGACCCTTTTTAATCAGAATACTGTCTAGCATCAAGTCAGTTAAACTCATGGGATATTGATCAAGTCAGTCAAGTAGCAGGGAGGTTCATTAAACAGTTTCAGCTGCTTTATGAAATTAACAGGTGCACTAGAGAGGCGACAATGAGACAACCACCAAAACAGGAATGGTTTTACAGGTAGAGGCATCTGACATCTTTGGCGTCATGTTTGACTGTTAGTTTTGCATTTGTCTAGGGTCAGTTTTACTACTGGTAGTATGAGGTGATACCTGGACCCTACAGAAATTGCACAGGCAGTCCAATTCCTCCAGGATGGCAGGATGTAGAGGGGATTCCAGGAGATGGAGACAGACAGTTACTCTAGGAGAGCTGGACTAAGATCTAGAAGCCTTGCACTGCCAGAACCCTAGAACATGACCTCCAGCAGGCCACTGGTGTAAAGGTCACTGACCAAACAAACAGGAACAGTCTTCATGGTCTTAAAGCCTGATGCCCCTTTGTGGGCCCTATGCTCAGCGCCCAACACTGTGGAGCTCAGTTGGCATTTGCATTTCATTCACCCTGAGCACCTGACAGACGTGAAAGGGTCTGGAGACGCCATGGAGACAGTTATGCTGTAAGCAACTGTACGGAAATGGAAAAAGATAAAAAAAACAAGATGTAGATGAGCTTTCATCAAATCATATAACAAAACACATATCCTTTATATGGCTGTGGTATCTGAAAAACTTGAGGATTTCCAATGAACACTGCATCCCTGTGGTCTTCAACGAAACACTAAAGCAGAAGTTTGTTTAGTCGAGAAACACTCAAGCAGAAGAGGAATAACTTTATACAATCTGTTCTTCAGCAGTTGACCTATGTCTGAAGGACAGATGGCTTGAAAGGTGAGGAAGCCATCGAAAACTGTAAAACCCCTCTCTGAAGAGAGAAGGTAGATTGAGACACCACTTATGAGACAATGTCCAAAAGTTTTTGGCCATTATAGTGGTCACCACCAAGAGTTGTGAGTGGTGAATCTTTTTCAAGAAAGCTCAAATAAGTCCAGTTGCATTTGTTTTAGCATTGTGTTTAGACATGCCATACTGCACAGCTTGGATAACTGGTAAACTTGACAAACAGACATTTTGGAGGCAAAATGCCCAAGTACAGTGTGTACGATGATATATCTTGAAATTGTATTCATTATATTTCTTCTATTCCCTCTTTCCCTTCCTTCATACCTCTCTCATCCAACAGATCAGTCTGACTTCAGCAATAAGTCTGCTGAGAAGTTCCGCATTTTCAGAGCAGAGAAAACCTATTGTGTTAATACTGGGAAGTGGTACTTTGAGCTTGAGGTAAGAAGCAGTGAGTTAGTAATTATTATATAGTAACCAACATGCTAATCATGATTTATTATTGTATTTATTTGTAAAGTATCAGTTGTTTGAAGATCCCTTGAGGGAATCGTGGTGAGAATTTATTTGAAGGCAATTTTTACATTACCTTGCAATAAGTCTTGACTTACCTTGCTAAAAGATCTGCATTTCCTCTGACAAATGGGGTATTATTTTAGTACACTGCCACTGGTTGTGAAAGTCAGTGTAAGTCTTCATTGCATTATTGCAACTGGGGAAATAAGGCAAAAAAGAGGAGCTGGTTCACCAGCTTCAAGACAGTATTAGTGAATATCAGTGACTGTTTACCAGACATGCTACATGTTTTTCAATAAGCTGGGCAATAATGTCAAAAAATAAAATGACTTTTTCAGCGTTATGAGAGATATACAAATATTTATAAATTTTTCTGCAATCCAGAAAGAAAGAAATTGTTATATTATGTCTCCAAGAACTAATATTGACTTGGCATTGACTGGAGAGACATTCACCATTAAAAACAGTAGCACTGGTTTGATGTTTCATTTTGAATATTTCTCTATTCTTTCTTCATAACATGAGTTCATACAAATGTACAACACCTCTTGAAGTGGATATTCCTCTGCTATAATGAAGTTTTGCGGCTGATCAGAGTAACAGAAGTACAAAGAAAAACAAGAATAACAACTTTGAAGATCACTTACATTCATTCGTCTTCTATACCCGCTTTTTCCTGTTAAGGGTCGCGGGGGTCTGCTGGAGCCTATTCCAGCTGCCATTGGGCGAGAGGCAGGGGTACACCCCAGACAGGTCGCCAGTCCATCGCAGGGCTAACACAGAGACACAGACAACCATTCACACTCACACTCACGCCTACGACCAATTTAGAATCACCAATTAACCTAATGAGCTTTGGATGGCGGAGATCACTTAAAGTCCTTTTCAATTCTTGATAGTTCGTGCTTGTTGACCTAGTAAAGGGTCACCATAAATACGAGTGCTTCTATAATTATTATTGAAAAAACTTTAAAATTCCTTTTAACATTGCATTCCTTTTAGCAACATTTTTTTTTTTCTTAAGATTGTCACATGGAAATCACATTCTGTGATTTGACCTTCAACCTGAGACATACTTTTGGAGCAATCATAAAGTTTAAAAATTTGGAAAATACATTATTACAAATTCCTCTGAACTACACGTTTTTGAACTTGTGAATAATATATGCATGTTCTATTATTATGATCATGGCCAGACCATAGTTTGGGTGCAGCTTTAATGTTGTAGAACGCAAAGGAGTCTAAATTGGGATGGTAGTTCTCTGGGACAATCTGCATTAACTGAATAAATAAACTCAGAATCCGAATCAGCTTTATTGCCAAGTATGTGTGCACATACAGGGAATTTGACTCCGGTAACTTTTGCTTTCTTGAACAGAAACACACAGAAGTTAAATAAGTGTAAATAATAAATATCAAACTGTACACATAAAATAACTAATTTCCCCACGGGGATGAATAAAGTCCTATCTTATCTTATCTTATCTTAAAAATAGAATAAAAAAATAACAATTGAGAGAAAAAGGATAAGGACAGATATATACAGTGATGCCGGAGTTTGTACAGTGAGTATATACAATAATGCAGAGTTATTGTTATCGTTCATGTGTTGACGTGGATGGTCTCACACTCTGTGACTGCTCAGAGTTCAACAGAGCAACATCCCAGGGGAAGAAACTGTATTTGTGGCGGGTGGTTTTTGCTTACAGTGCTCTGTAACCCCAGCCTGAGGGGTGTAGTCTAAACAGGTTGTGACCGGGGTGCGAGGGGTCCGTGGAGATTTTCCTGGCCCGCTTCCTGACCCTGGACCGGTACAGGTCCTGGATGGAGGGAAGGTCAGTGCCAATGATCCTCTCTGCAGCCCTGACTGTTCTCTGCAGTCTGTCCCTGTCTTGTGTGGTGGTGGATTCAAACCAGACTGTGATGGATGTTGTTAGGACAGATTGGATTATTGCAGTATAGAAGATTATAAACAGCTCTTGAGGCAGGGTTAGGGTTAGGGTTAGGCTCTGCTGGGCCTTCTTCCATAAAGTGACTGTGGGAAGGCCACTTCAGGTCCCGTGAGATTGTGGATAGGGATGCTCAATATTGACTTTTCTGCCGATATCCGATATTCCGATATTGTCTAACTCTTAATTTCCGATACCGATATCACCCGATACCGATATATGCAGTCTTTTTACACCAAAATTATGAGGTAACAACATAACATATGCCTATTATGAAATTAACACATTATGCCTAATTTTATTGCTATGTCCCACTGGATGCAAACATAAATGCAACATGGCTTTTCAAATGCAAACACTGTCTGTGCAAAATAAGTTACGAAAAAAGTGCCAAAAAAGTGCCATTTATTTATTTTTTGTGTGACAAGTAGCGCAAATGTAGCGTATAACTCGATGTATTAAAGTTAGACGCCTTGTTTCCTCCTCTCACAACCACCTTTGCTTTGCAGTCATTACAAATCGCAAATTTACGAGGTAGTGACACTTAGTTAGTAGGTGACACTTGGAAATACTTCCAAACAACGGACATCTCATACACCGGGTGAGCTAGCTTGTTAGCCACGGTTAGCAACCTACGAGACTAGCGTGTTGTTGTTATACGTCAACAAGCACGCGCCTGTTAACGTCCCATGCTGCGTTCATGCACACTCGGAAATGCTGATGCGTACCGAACAAATATCGGTTATAAAAACCCGATACTGATATTTCCCGATATTACATTTTTAACTCAATATCGGCCGATAATATCGGCCCTCCGATAATATCGGACATCCCTAATTGTGGACCCTGAAGTCCACTGTCATCTCCACAGTTTTGACTGGGTTTAGCTCCAGGTGGTTCTGACCGCACCAGAGGACCAGCTGTTCCACTTCCTTTCTGTATGCAGACTTGTCGCCGTAAAGAGAGAAGAGTGGTGGGGAGAGAACAAGTCCTTGGGGGTAGGGTTGGGTATCGTTTGAATTTGAACGATTCCGATTCCGATTCCGATTCCATGTTTTGATTCCGATTCCTAACGATTCTCGATTCCGATTCTTTTAAGAGGCAGGGTCAAAAAAAGTTTAGGATATTTTAAATGAGATAGCTAGCCAGCGGTCTTTCTGAAGGAAATAGTCTGACCTTCTCTATCAATTTTTATTCAATGAACTTTTTCCTTTTTATGAGCCTACTATGAATTTCTCACAGGGCTGTTTTCAACTACAATATAAATATCAAATCTATGAACTGAAATATTATAATTTATGAATATATTTTCACAGACGTACACTTCCCTTGCAAGCTTTTGAAAATCTCATGAAAACACATTTGCACATGAGTGTATGATGCTGCAGGTACTTAAACATGTTACTGTGCATCTTCTTGCCGCTATGGTGAACTGAGTAGACTCACCACATCGCGGAGTCGTGGAGTCATCAGCCTGGCTAACGTTCGCAATCTCAGGTCGTAAATTGTCTATGAAAAAAAAATATGTGGGCTAATTTGTTAGCTGCCTCAATGTTGGCGCAAGACATATTATTTAATGTATATGTATTGTTTCGGACTGCAGTGTAGTCACTGCGGTGCCAGAATGGGGGTCGGAGCCGGAGCGGCAGCGGAGGACGGCCGGCGCAGCGCACCAAAGACGGGGCACACATTTATTTGTACTTCATGAACTCCGTGCACCCTCCTATGCACGAAACAATCTTATTGCAGATGTTGCATTTTGCCGAGACATTTTGTTTAGAAAAGTGAAGCCACACTTTGGACCTCCGACGCACGTTATCCATGTTCAAATAAACGTTCGGTTAAGCCAACACTTCCGGTGGACTCTTCTTCGTTGGTGTTCAGCGGTTTCTTCTTCCGGTCGGCAGACTGGGAATGGAAACTGAATCGAAAATTAAACTTTTAAACGATTCCGGGAAAATCGCAAAGCTAGTCCCGGTTCCAATCGATTCTCGATTCTCGATACCCAACCCTACTTGGGGGTGGATTACCAGTTTCACCTGCTGCCTCCTGTCAGTCGGGAAACTGGTAACCCACTGACAGGTACAGTGGCACGGTGAGCTGGGACAGTTTGTGATAGAGGAGCTCCGGAACGATAGTGTTGAACGCCGAGCTGAAGTCCACAAACAGGACCTGTGCGTAGGTCCCTGCCGAGTCTAGGTGGTGCAGGACATAGTGAAGCGCCATGTCGACTGCATCATTTACTGACCTGTTTGTCCGATAGACACACTGCAGGGGGTCTAGAATAGAATCTATGATGTCCACCAGTCGTTTAAAGGATTTCATGACCACAGTTGTCAGGGCGATTGGACTGTAGTCGTTTAATCCTGGCCTGCTTGTCCAGGTCCCAATCCCCACTGCTGGAGGCCTCCTCCTTGTCCTGGCATAGCCATCACATTTCTGCAGTGAACCATGATTTGTTGTTGCTGAACATGCAGAAGGTTTTGGTCTGCACGCACATGTCAAAGCCAGTGTAAGATGTCACTGTGTCAGTCAGTTCATCCAGGTCTAGGGCGACAGCTTCAAAGACGCTCCAATCAGTGCAGTCAAAACAGGCCTGTAACTGTATCTTTAACTCATTGAGCTCTGTCCATCTCTTCACAGTCCTCACTGCAGTCTTAGCACATTTCAACTTTCGCCTGTAGGTTGGGATGAGGTGTACCAAAGCAGCGCGGGGAGCAGAGCGATATGCGTCCTTTATTGTAGGTGGTCCAAAGCGTTCATTCCCTGGTGGGACACGTCACGTGCTGTCTATATTTAGGCATTTTCGAGTTTGAGGTTTGCTCTGTTAAAATCCCTGAAAAAGATTAGCAGAGAGTCCGGGTGTGTTTTCTCTGCGTCTGTAATAAAAACTTGAAAAATATCCCCTCCTGATACATTTAATTTGCATGAATTGCACATCAGCTATGGAAATCATGCTATTAATCGCCATTAAATATTTTATTAGTGACAGCCCTTATATACAACATATATGTATTTTGCTTTGCATGTGTTTCTTGAGCCACCATTATCTGTGGACCCCCGGCAGTACATGGTGGTTTAACTGTCAGCAAAATTGAGACAGTGTTTACCTCTTGTGTTGTGAATGCAAGTCATCACAAGCTTCATTACATTTCTAATACTGTTTCTAAGCTTGATGATTAACCTGTTCCTGCTTGTCCTTCAGGTATTAACAGCTGGAGAAATGAGGGTGGGCTGGGCCAGGCCAGGATGCCTGCCAGACAAGGATCTTGGATCTGACGACCAGGCCTTTGTCTTTGATGGCTTCAAGGTGCCTTATGTTTTCTTTATGCAGTCGAACTACAGACTATCAATTTGTTATTATGCAAATTACTCTTTTGTAATTTTTTACCCATATTTTTTTAGTTTATATATTTCATGATAATTACCATATTCTGTTTACAATAGAAAGAAAAGTAAGAATCTTAATATTTTACAGATTCAGATTCAGAATGCATTATGTGGAATGGCAGGGTGTTTGTGTATCGCTTGCCAGGAGAACACATTGTAACACATGGTAAATGGTCTGCACTAATGTGGAGCACTCATCCACACTGAATGCATTAGAGCTGCCATGCAATGTGCTCGCCAGGTTGCAAAGTTTGGTCCAGTGCATGTCCAAGGGCACTTACATTATGCCCTTAGGCAAACCATCTGAGTCACAGCTGCCTACAGTTGGACATTAGGGGTGTGCTAATCCTGCAACCATGTGGTGGTATCTTTCAAAGAAATCCACATAAATTCCAGGACCCAGTTTTCCCAAAAGAAAAGCAGTTGCAAATGTGTTGCTTTCCTTATAATGGTATTCAGCAATTCAAGCCTAATGGTCTAATTACAAAGTTGAAGCTTTGTTGTCAGTTTCTGCAAAAGTAATAATAATACACATGTACAGCCCTTTTTAAAAGTAGGACAGAACTAGAAGTTGAATTATAACAGGTGTATGCATATTATGTTACTGGTGGCAGGAGCTATACTGATTATCACAACAGTACTCGCCATTACCACTAACTTTTGTGATTAGAAGACATCACCTCTGTGCCACTGACTATCCCTACTAGTGTGTCATTTCCTATATGCTTTTGTGTTAAAGGTCCAGCGCTGGCACCAGGGCAATGAGCACTTTGGGCGTGCCTGGCAGATAGGGGATGTGGTGGGATGCATGGTGGATCTGAAGGAACACACCATGATGTTCACACTCAATGGAGAAGTCATGCTGGATGATTCTGGATCTGAGCTGGCCTTCAAGGACTTTGACCCTGGTGAAGGTCAGTGTTCTGTATTTGATGACATGCACTCATTTAAAAATAAAGACATACAGTAACCCACTACTGTAGATCAAGTAAACAATAGGAAGCATCAGGGGTGTAATGGTATTTGTATTCGTCACATGACGTCATGATTTGGTGCACGCAGTCATATGGCGCTAAGTAAGTAGCCTTTTAAAAAAAGAAAAACTTGAGCTCTCACTTCAGTCCAGGTGGCGGAAATGTGCCTAAAAGCTGCCAGCAAATGACATTAGCCTACAGAAGATGTTTTTTTTTACTTTTTAACAGGATGTACTTTTTAGTTTTTTCACTCTGTTCAAAATAAATTGTGTGAGTTGTCATTGCCTTTTTCCCGCTGTACCGTACCCAAACCGAACAGAATCGTGACTTATGTGTACTGTTACACCCCTAGAAAGCATACTAATCACACTAAGCCTGGATTAACAACAAGCAAAGCTGGCCAATTTATCAGGGCTGTAGTTGAAATGGATAAAGGCTGACCCTAAGGGGAGGGAAATTAACATGGTTGAAGAAACTGTCTTCTGTCTGCTCTCATAAAATTTGTTTTAAGAGAGCATTTTGAATATATATGTTATGGAGTATATATATATATAAATATAGAATTCTTCAACTATTGAGCAGCATTTCATTTGCCCTATGTGAGGCATTGCACTGTTCTTTGGTTAAAACCTAACATTTTCAGGCCAATTTATATATTCTACACCAGTGTATTTTGTAAATATCACCAATATCATCAATAGTTTATTATTATCACTGCTGTCAGTCAAGTCAACCTGTTCTCTTAGAACTGTGAAAATTTCTGTTCAGCACTTGAATACACTCAAAAACATTAGTTGTCACTATTGTTGGCTATAAAAAATTTAATTAGTCAGTTGTCTTTGAAAGTAAAAATATGCAATGTCAGGTTTAGCTAGCTGTGTTAGTTTCGCCAACTTAATCTTGTTCACAATTGCGTGAAATGCGCTTTTATCCTTTTCATTGCACAAGGAGAAATCTGCAGCCATCCTTGAATTAGGGTAAGTAAACATCTTTTTACTATCACTACTTCATTAAGCAGTTAGGTAGATTCAACCTGGGGCTATAGGTTCCTAACACGTTAGGTCTAAAGTTTTCTTAACTTGATAATAAACACAACCTTGAAGGAAAATATGTAGATTGTTATCTATACATTTCTTACAGGGAGGTTCTGCAGTGAGGAGGTTCTTTTAACAGATGCGATTCGCACTAGCTGGTTTTGGTAAATGCTATGTTGCAGTATTCTATTAACTTATTATTTTGCTTACATTTAATCATAGTCATATACTTACTCACTATACTATTCTATCTAATGTTTGGGATTTTTGAAGTTTGGGATTTTGGGGACTTCTGTGCTCTTGTAGGGCTTTAGAGGTGATTGAAGGTGTAATTAAACAAATCAATGAATAAATTAATTGCAAATAATATTTTTAGTTATGGGTTGCAAAAGTAGGGGAGGCCTGGCAAGGCAGTTGAGGGATCTCTTGCATAGGACCATCTTTAATGTTTTGACTCTAATTTCACTTTATTTTTTCAACAGATATGAATGTGGTCTTGTACCGACTGTGAGACAACTGTATCAACAAGAGCCCATCTTCTAAGGGGCCGTCCACACGGAAACGCATTTTGGCGTAAACGCAGATGTTTTGCATCGTTTTGGCCTATCGGCCAGACGAATCCTGTAAACGCATAGCCCTAAGACGCACTTTTTTGAAACCGGGTCCCAGGGTGGAAAAATTTGAAAACGCACCTCTTGTGGATCCGTGTGGACAGGGGAAACCGGAGATTTTGGCAAACTATGATGTCATCGCCACCATCGCCACACCCCTCGAGCAGCCTTCCACCTCTTATATCCCGCGAAACGTCTCATTGGTTTCTTCTAAAGCCGATTTGTAAACAGCGCTCAAGCTTTATGCGCATGCTCCGCCTCTTCCTCTCCGTTTTTGGTGAATTTCTGAATCTGAATATGAAGTAGCATTTTGAGTCGTGTTGAGACGGATCCGTGTGGACGCAGATATTCTTGAAATGATGCCAGGGAAAACGGATAGGGAAAAGATCGTTTTCATACGTGTGGGCGAGGCCTAAAACACTATTGGTTAGCTCGTGGCAATTTTGGCCATGGCTGATATTTGTGTCAGGGAGCACTTTCTGGAATCTTCCATTCTAAATGTCAATGAGATGTTTATTATATTTCCTATGTGTTTTTGTAGAACAGCTCCATCAAAACAAGGACTGCTTGCAGCCTCCAAGCACTAACTTTGTATCTAAATGAAGACCCTGAGGAGGTAGTGAAGGAATAAGGAGTTAAGTGTCATAGGTGTGTCTAGCCCAGGTATAGACAACTGGCGGCCTGCGGGCCCTCACTCTAAGTGGCCCTTAGGTTAATTTTTGATAAGTATAAAAATATATCCTCTGCATCACCGTATCAGTTGTAATGACAAAGTTGACGGCTCTAATGCAGGCGCCGCCTCGTGTACGCTTCCACCTGGTCTTCTCTACCAGTGAAGAAGAGAAGTTGAGCCATGGGTAAGAGCGGAGGAAAGAGAAAACTTGAACGTGAAAATTGTGTCTTTCAGGTGAAAGAAGGTTATGTGTTCACAGAATGTAAATGCAAACATATGTGCTTTGTCTGCTTAGAGACATTATCTATCTATGAAAGATTTCAATTGAAGTCGCCACTACAACACATTGCACAAAGCTAAATACGAGAAGTATACTGAAGTTGCAAGCATCGCTATCGTAGCCAACCTCAAATCAATAGTACACAAGCAGCGACTTCTTACCAGTGCCCACTAGGTGCCCTCACGTACTGTCGATGAAAAATTGTCCCCCCCCACATCATTAGATTGCCCATCCCTGGTCTAGCCCATTTTTTGCACCCCTAAACTTTGCCCAGCACGTCTAAAAATAAGAGTTTAAAAAGTGTATTTTAAAAAGATTTGTCTGTGATAAGATGACAAAAATAGCACAATCATAAAAAGTATGTGGTTTTAACGTAATATAAAGAGGAAATGCAGTATCGACCCGATACCAAGTAGATAAGATAGAACTAGAAAATTCCTGCGGAAATTTTGAAGTGCCGAGTGGGCTGTTGCCATTAACATTGCCCCAACTGCCAAAATGGCCGCCACAGACCAGTTACTTATGTCAGTTGGAAGTTTCCCGCCTCTTTCTGTGGAGCCACTCCTCTTCTGCTGCGTGTGTGAGCGTGTGTAAGCCCGTTGGGGCCTGGTTGCCATGGTCACCAGTTTGAATGTCAGTTGGGGAGACGGGGAGAGGGAGAGAAAATGCTTAAACCACACCTCGAATAGGAAGGACTTGTGGCCAAACCGTATTTCCGATCGTTGAACCGACTTCACTTTGGGCATCTCGAGGCTTTCCTGAACGTCTACATATGCAGTTTGTGGGTAAAATGAAGAAATGTGACCTATTTAAAGCGATTCAAAGAAAGCTTACTTCTGCTTTCCTCCAGAATTTTTAACATGGCAGTCTATGGAGCTGTGGATGGGTGTTGCTGGCGCATCTTTGTGTCTGACGCCAAAACTACAAGACTTACAGCTTTAGCAGACGAATTTGAGCGAGAAGACAAATTTTCCTACGGTTCTATGTATAAATTATGTCTGTGGTGTGAAATTTGTGGCCACGGTAGCAGTTTCTGTTTTATTTTTTGCCTAATTTTCTTCTCTCCTCTTCACTCTAGCTGATGATGCCATCCACTCTAGCATGAACATTCTACGCAATACACACCCATTATAAACTCCGAAATTTGAGTAAAAACCTGCACCGCTTTGAGGCTTCGTAGTTTAAAAATGGTAAAAGGTGTCGATAAGTGAAGTGAATCTTAAAAGTTGAAGTTTAAATGAAGTCTCTGGGTGAAAGTATGCCAGAGCTGTTGATTGTTGAAAATGCCTGTTGATTTTTTTTTTTTTTCGGGGTTTCCCATTCATTCCTAATAAATTCACGAAAAACTCGCCGATTCCTTATAAAAGTAATAGCACGGGATTCGGGATCAAAACACACATTTTGATATATCATGTGTTGGCGGAAAATGAATATAATACTGCAAAGAAACACGCAGAAGTTTAATAGTGGGCTCGTGTCATAGGCACTCGGCACTAATAAGATAAGTGGATGACGCTTTACAAGCTCACCAAGTTTTGTGCAATACGGTCTGTAGGGGGCGCTACTGGTGACTTATGCCTCTGCGTCCCGCTTGGGGATGACTTTGCCATGCCATGGAACCCTTCATGATCGCTTTCAATCATCTTGACCTTAAGTTTGCTTTGCACTTCCTAGCTTATCTTCTCATTTAAATGCGATTTCTTTTCTTTATTTTTTTTAAACCAAATGATAGCTTTGTGACACAGTAGTTTAACATTAGAAGAAATATGTTCTCACATTTATTGTCGTCTTTCTAGTCTAGTCACATTTGACAAACCTGCCTAATACCAGTTGTTTGTTAGAGCAGAGGTTCCCAACCTTCCCAAACACTCTCGCATTTGAATTAAACTGAAACACTGTAACATTCTTAATATAATGAAACAAAGTTACGCACAAACTTCCACTTTTAAGAACAGGGGATGGATGACAGGCTCAGGCTCATCGCATTAAACAAAACTTGCAGCAACTTTAAATGACTGTGGAGGTAACACAACCCTGTCAACATAACACAGCGGTTATGGAAATATAATTAGAATGCCAGTAATTTGAATTAAATTGTAATAAAGTTACACACGACCCACAACATAAATAACTAAAAGCATCCGACTTTCAAGCATCCGATTTTCAAGTGCAGGGCAGCTGGCTCAGTTATTGAATTTTTCATCTCGTGCACCCCCTAGAGGCAGTTCACACCCCCCCCCCCCATCGTGTACCACACTTTGGGAATCCCTGTGTCAGAGGATTTTTTTGTCCCTTAAGAGGGTCTTTACATTTTCTGGCAAAAGGTAGTAACTGACTTCACTTACAAGTGGAGTCAGTTATCAAGGTGAATATTAAAATGGTGCAAGTTTTATGTGAATTGTGTACTTTCAGTGGGAGATTTTTTATTAATTTATCTTCTTCCTTTTTTTCTGTTTTTAGAGTGAGAACCCTGATGAAACCGAAAGAGATTTGGATCAGACGGTCATTGGCATCTATGTGATTAAACATCTAGCTGTAGTTTTGACTGTCCGTTAACATTTTTTGCAGGGACACTCGTCCGGTGTATGAGATGTCTGTGGCTTGGAAGTATTTCCAAGTGTTACCTACTAACAGTAAATTTGCGATTTGCAAAGACTGCAAAGCAAACGTGGTTATGAGAGAAGGAAACAATTGCGTCTTCCTTTATACACCAAATTGGATCACCCACCTCAAGAAGAATCATGTGGAGTTATACGCTACATTTGTGCGCTACATTTGTGCGCTACATTTGTCTTCCTTGTTTTGATATTGTCTGTAGTGTTGTTTGAGGCAAAATGTTCTCTCTAAAAACACAAAAAAATAAATGAATGGCACTTTTTTGGCACTTTTTTTCAGTAACTTATTTTGCACAGACAGTGTTTACATTTGAAAAACACATTATGCCTAATTTTATGTCCCACTGGAGGCAAACATAAATGCAATTATGTTTGCCTCCAGTGGGACATAAAATTAGGCATAATGTGTTAATTCCATAATAGGTGATATGTTATGTTGTTACCTAACAATTTTGGTGTAAAAAGACTGCATATATCGGTATCGGGTGATATCGGTATCGGAAATTAAGAGTTGGAGAATATCGGAATATCGGATATCGGCAGAAAATCCCAAATTTTTTGTAATTTCTTACTGTTACTGTTATGCCTGAAAGGTAGCAGTTTCAAATGGAACTCTAAAGCATTGGTGTCACTAACCTGGGATCAAATGCTGCTTGTTGATGCTTTTGTAAAGTCCTTTAGATTTTGTAAATTTGGCCCACAGACATAAGATTGTTTGAGTTTTCTTCTTGTAATGATTTTTCTCATTATGTGTCAAATTTCGTGTTCATCAATTTCAGTTGTTATAAGCTGCTTCTCATCGTAGTCACTGGGTAAAGGATTCTGGCAATCTCATTGTGCTAAATGGCTGGAGCTCAAAAAATGTTTGAATTTATTGGCAATATGTTTTTTGAAAATAAATAAATTCTTGTGGCACTTAACTTTATAATGTTGTACAAGCATTTAGACTTTTTTCTTTAATTTGAACAAACGAAGAAAGCAATTTCATGGGACGCTTACGACAATGCATAAATGAATTGGTAAACATACATGTGAAATTGGTAATGTACATGACATGTGAAACATTTTTATGCTTTCCGGTGTTTTTGCATAACAGGCTGCTTTGAATGGTTAGTGCTGAAAAATACATGTCTTTGTTTGTACTTTGACATTTTCAGAACATTTCTTTTTAAATTTACCATTATCCAATCCAATCCAATCCACTTTATTTATATAGCACAATTTAAATAAACACAAGGTTTCCAAAGTGCATTAATCAGCTCCTTGTTTACAGGGATTACAGGAAGCAATTTTAGTAGCTAATTCTTTCTGTCCTTCCCAGGATTTATCCCAGTGTGTAGCCTGGGTGTGAGCCAGGTAGGAAGAATGAACTTCGGTAGGGACGTCAGCAGTCTAAAGTACTTCACCATCTGTGGCCTGCAGGAAGGCTACGAGCCCTTTGCTGTCAACATGAACCGGAACATCACCATGTGGTTCAGCAAGAGGTTGCCTCAGTTTGTGCCTGTGGCCCCCAACCACCAACACATTGAGGTGAGGGTACTCTACGCTTGTATTAGCTGGACTCTGCTCTTGTCATTGATTTTTGAGTTTTAGCACTTGTTAGGCCTTCAACTTGATGTATGCACTTTTGCTTTACTTTTCATGTACTTTCATTTCTTATTACTTTTCCTTATTTATTTCCCACAAAAAAGGTGACGAGGATAGATGGGACAGCAGAGTCGTGTCCCTGCCTAAAGGTTACCCAGAAGTCATTCAGCTCACAGAACAGTTACAGTGACATTACCTTCTACAGACTGAGCATGCCCATAGAGTGTGCTGAATCTAGATCCCTGTTTAAAGGCAGCCTCTTCTCACCAAACAAGGTAACAGATACTGTGTGTGCATATGTACATGCACTCAGCAGCAATAAATTAATTGTGTAGCAATACCCCGCACTGTCCAAGTTCTATTTCAGTTTTATGTATTTTATACTTTGTTTTCACTTCTATATGCCTCTGCATCAGCAATGACTGTCTGTATTTAAAGGATTGCTTCAAATTTGGCACTAAAGTTCACTTGACTAGTTCACTGATTTTGTTTGGTGGTCAAAGGTCAAAGTCACTTTGACCTCATATCTGTTTGAGTCTTCTGAATGGAAGACATCTCGAATACCTGATAATGACAAAGGATGTAGGAGGTTTTGTCCATGGAACCACAGTCTCTTCTCAAAGTTTAATGATACACTATATTACCAAAAGTATTCGCTCACCTGCCTTTACTCATTCTATGAACTGAAGTGCCATCCCATTCCTAACTCATAGAATTCAATATGATGTCGGTCCACCTTTTGCAGCTATTACAGCTTCAACTCTTCTGGGAAGACTGTCCACAAGGTTGAGGAGAGTGTTTAAAGGAATTTTTGACCATTCTTCCAAAAGCGCATTGGTGAGGTCACACACTGATGTTGGTCGAGAAGGCCTGGCTCTCAGTCTCCGCTCTAATTCATCCCAAAGGTGTTCTATCGGGTTCAGGTCAGGACTCTGTGCAGGCCAGTCAAGTTCATCCACACCAGACTCTGTCATCCACGTCTTTATGGACCTTGCTTTGTGCACTGGTGCACAGTCATGTTGGAAGAGGAAGGGGCCCGCTCCAAACTGTTCCCACAAGGTTGGGAGCATGGAATTGTCCAAAATGTTTTGGTATCCTGAAGCATTCAATGTTCCTTTCACTGGAACTAAGGGGCCAAGCCCAGCTCCTGAAAAACAACCCCATACCATAATTCCTCCTCCACCAAATTTCACAGTTGGCACAATGCAATCTGAAATGTACCGTTCTCCTGGCAACCTCCAAACCCAGACTCGTCCATCAGATTGCCAGATGGAAAAGCGTGATTCATCACTCCAGAGAACGCGTCTCCACTGCTCTAGAGGCCAGTGGTGGCGTGCTTTACACCATTGCATCCGACGCCTTGCATTGCACTTGGTGATGTGTGGCTTGGCTGCAGCTGCTCGGCCATGGAAACCCATTCCATGAAGCTCTCTGCGTACTGTACTTGGGCTAATCTGAAGGTCACATGAAGTTTGTAGCTCTGTAGCAATTGACTGTGCAGAAAGTCGGCGACCTCTTTGCACTATGCGCTTCAGCATCCGCTGACCCCTCTCCGTCACTTTACGTGGCCTACCACTTCGTGGCTGAGTTGCTGTTGTTCCCAAACGCTTCCATATATGCATACTTTGTGCTACTTGTTAAAAGTAGTTCTGTTCTATTTGACATTGTACACACTGTGGTGACTTTGAATTCAAGAAAGGCAAACATTAAACAATTTTGTCTTTCACCAGATGATGAGGAATTGGCTGAGCTAGGTAATCTAGCAGATACCAAGGCTATCAAAAACATTTTCCCTACTCTTGTGAACGATGGATTGGCCCAGCTCACAAGTAGCCCTAACATAAAGGCTCTGACGCATGTTAATACTGCTCCACTATGTGGCGAGATGGTTGCCATACAGGGGCCATTTGAAGTGTTTGTATTATGCAGAGAAATGCGAGAATTGTCAGGTGGAGGTGTATCGGTTGTCAACCACTGTTTGTATCCTTACCCTATTTCATCCTGGCTCATCCTGGAAGACAAGATAAAAATAATGTGAATAATAATATCCCTCAATGGGGAATTGCAGTTTGCAACACCATGCAGAAATGACAGAGATAGAATAGATGACAGACATATTGCAGAGACTGGTGTTATTAGTGTAATAATATTGCACATATTAGGAGTGCTTGTTGTGGTGCCTAACAGCAGCAGGAAGGAAAGACCTTCTGTATCTTTCCTTCACACATCGAGGGTGAAGGTGAAGCAGCCTGTCACTGAAGTTGCTCCTCAGCTCCGACAGCCCACCGTCCAGGGGGCGGGACTCACTGTCCAGCATGGAGGACAGTTCAGCCAGAACTCTCCCATCATGACCTAACCCACTGAGGCCAAGGGGCATCCCAGAACAGAAATGGTGACAACAGCATCGAGAAAAGAAGTGACGCATCTCTTCTTTTCTCTGTGTTGTTTTCCTGCTCTGCATCCACGGCGGGTCTTATCTCTGTGGGGATCTCATGTCTGTCCCCAGGGAACACCACAGCACCATGTAGGGTGATCAACTGTTGCTGGCCGCCTCTTGCACTGTTACATAGTCTGTTGTGTTTGAAATATATCTAGCCCAATATGTGCACATTTTAGGGTAACCAGTCACCAGAGCCACATTATGTAAAGGTCTTTGGAGGGAACCTCCAGAAGCAAATTCTTCTGGTCTGCAGGTAAATAGTCTAGAAAATGTGTCCAGACCTTTAAAAACAGATCATCTTTCCCCTTTAAGACTGCCTGTAATCTTTTGTGTGGTAGGGTGTTAAACTCCTCTCTGTACCAAAGGGTGATATTTGGTGGAAAATCTTTAATCAAATTGTGCAAAATGCACTCCTGAGCAATTACAAGGAGCTCCTCAAGAAGTTTGTAATGTGTAGCAGAGAGGTGTAGTTCCCCAGAGGTAAGGCCAAGAGGAAAAATGCAGAGGTCTTTATTAATTTATAATTTAAATATCCCGCTAATCACCTTGGAAATAAATGTCCAGAATCTGGAGATCATCTTACTCTCCCAAAAGCAATAAAATGGTGTTGCCCTATCAGAGCTGCACTTAATGCATATCTGAGATAAGGGGTGATTCATTTTGTGCAAGATAACAGGGGTAATATGAAGTCTGTGCTGTCGGGAAAATTTTTAATTCTGACATATCCTTCAGATCGTTGGACACTTTTATTCCGAGATATGTGAAACCACTGACAGTCCACTTAAAAGGAAAGTTGTCCGCAACATCAGTTAAGCCTAGAGTGTCCAGTAGCCTAGCTTCAGATTTAGTAAAATTAATCTTTTCTGCCCTGTCTTTTCTACTGTTTGCTGCTGCAACACTGCAGATTTCCTCACTTAACTTTGCCTAAATGTATGTAACTATAAGGCAGTTTCATGTTAAACTTCTAAAACAATTTTTTAACAATACTAAATACGAAAATATCTGAATTTGGGACCTCTGTTTTGCAGTACATGATATAAAGTTTAGACCTGCCCACACAAACCTATGTCCTTGCAAATATTTTCACAAATTTATTCATCTAGCTGTGTGAAGTGGCTATTTTATTAAAGTAACATAATGTCTGCTGTCTTTTAGGAACTTGAGGACTTTGAAACTGGATCAGAATTTGAGGTTCTGATGAAGTCATCACACAGCCACAATGGTCCCAATAGACCTGACAGAGATGAATTCAACAACCACAAAGACTATACGCAGGAGAAAACGTCCAAGCTCAAACAACGGTAACCATCCTATCCACACATTTCACTTATTAAAAACATCACAGGTTATATCTTTTCCAGTTTTGCACACCACTAACTTTTACCCTTGTGTTGTTGAATGTGACCACTTGTATTTTTAAATCAAAACCAACTATGTGACCATGTGATCTGTCAGGTTTACACTGAAGAGAAACAAGCAAGACAACATCTGTCCCTCATCTGCTTGTCTGTCAGAGGAGGTGATGGCTAAAGACAGAGATGAATATGAATTCCTTATGCAAGTTCCCACTGTAAGACAATACAAATTGAAATTCATAAAATCCTCCATGTTAGTGATGTTGAGTAGTTCTCCACTCAAGTAACCAAATATGGCTGTCTTGATTTGTCTGTGCAGCATAACTACTACTCAGTGCGGATCTTCCCTGGTCAGGACCCCACCAGTGTGTGGGTAGGCTGGGTAACCTCTGACTTCCACCAATATGACCCAGGATTCGATCTGCACAAGGTCCAAACTGTCACTGTTACACTGGGAGATGAGAAGGGCAAAGTTCATGAAAGGTTTGTTAAGTTGAGGCCATATATTGTGTTACATCCTTATATACTGACAAGGGCGCACGTTATATGAAGAGTTTCTGTTCCATCTTGAGGCTGTCAGGAATATCATGCACAGTATTTTTATCAGGAATATTATTATTCCTGTTCTCTGGGCACAAAACCTCTCTCATTTTATCAAGACCCCACAGATCAGTTTGATTATGAAGCAGAGGTTTCTCAGCTTATTTGTATATGATAATTAGCAAAAAGGCTCATCTTGCAAATTGGTGTCACAGTAGAGGATGAAACACAAATGCATGTGTGTTTGTGTACAAACTGGAGAAGTAAAGCTGAGATTTCTTAAAATAGAATATCATATCACAATGTGATAACCTCACATTCAGTGAGTGTGTATATTTAAGACTCTTTAAGCCTCATGTTGTAGAATGGACACCTTTTTTCTCTTACACTATTTAATGACTTCATGGAATTAAAGAAAAAAGTGTGCCATCGAGGGGAGCAGTGAAACATTGGGAACAGCCCCCCAAACAGCATTAGCTTCTGGCTGGGGACCCCATTTGCAAACCTACAGACAATGCTACAAAATATGTAAAGAAACATCATCTTTTATAATGTTTTCTTACTTTTATTCATTATTCAATAACTATTAAATTTGTTTAGCATAAGAGCTGCCTCATATTTTCTTGTTTTAGTTGGCTAAACGCTACCTTGAGGAGCAAAGTAGCTTGATAAATGGTGCAAACCACCAGGTCTACACATATTATGAGATCATGAACAATGTTTTGACTGGCAGGGAATCAGAAAGATGAGCATGGCAAATAACATTTCAATATGATATATTGTTAATAATTATAGTAGAGTAGAATAGACTCTAGTAGAGTCTATCTAGAGTCTATGTTCATGTGGGCTCCCATGTACTTATATTGGTTCACTACTTGCACCCCCAGGCCCTGGATGGTGATGGGGTCTGCGGTGTGCTCTTCCTCCTGAAGTCAATGACCAGCTCCTTAGTCTTGTCCACATTCAGGGATAGGCGGTTTGCCCGGGACCACTCCACAAAGTCTCTAATCAGTGTACTCCACCTCCTGTCCATCTCTAATACACACAACCACTGCAATGTCATTAGAGAACTTCTGTAGATGGCAGGACTTATAATCGACAGATGAGGGGAGTTACCTCTCCTATATCATGTGGACAGAATCTAGAAATCTTATATTCTATAAATGCTATATTCTATAACATTTTAAATCTGTGATTTATTAATTTTGATAATCTGGTAAGTTATATATTGTTTGTCAGGAGGGGCAAAAGATCAGACGATCTTGATCCTTGTACAATAAAATTTAGACGATCTAGCAAAATTCATATATTTGTTCCACAGTAAAGATCTATCAACAGTGGACTCAGGTGGCTATCCTTAAAAACAATTTTCTTTCTTTTAAACCTTATTTCTTTTAAATTGTTAAAATTAAAGTGTGTTGAACCTTATGTACTGTATGTTCTTAATAGTAGCTATAACTATTGAAATTGTTGTCATAGGAACCATAACCTTTGCTTTATTAGCACAATATCTCCTATAAGGAAGAAACTGATGTGATTAATTTACTGATGCTTAGTTATTTTGATTTGGTCATTCAGATATGTCATCTTGTAATGTTATATTGTTGATTGTTGCTGCATAGGCAAAAACATTGCGAATGAACTATGGTGGATGGTGGAATGATTTAATTAGTTAAAATAAAGTAGGTTACGAATATCAGGTTAGCAGGATATCTTTAGACAAAGAGCTATAGCCGTCTCTTTCCATGAGAAGATTTTGGGAAACCCGATCCAAAATTCACCCCGGGCAATAACATAAATCTTTCTGCTGCTGTTACCCACTTGAAAGTTGGTGTCATTAACTTTGAATCTACTCATTCATATCTTTTAGAGAAGTTCAGATTAGTTATCATAGTAAATCCACTGCCGTTAGTTAAACCATAATACATCTTCATCCTCCACTATTGCTCCAGATACACTCCTAATGTAAATGGTAAATGGTAAATGGCCTTGCTTTTATATAGCGCTTTTCTACCTATTGGTACTCAAAGCGCTTTTACAGTCAGAGACGCATCTACCCATTCACTCACACAAGCACGCACACATTCACACACCAACTGGGAGCAACTGGGGGTTCAGTGACATTCCGGGGATCGAACCGCTAACCCTCTTGTTCGTGGACAACCCGCTCTACCTACTGAGCCACAGTCGCCCCATGTGTTATTTTAGGTCTCATCATATCCATGATACGATCCATGATATGATGAGGCCTGTTTGATTTACACATTTACACATATGTGCATATTTTAGTACCTCATTTATTCATAGTTGTCACTTTTGTCATATTTATTCACACTTAATAAGTTGCTTGTGATGTTAATTTACAACAGAGAATTAATGGTATAAACTTTTTAGAATTCATTCCTTCAGTTTTGAAATATATGTAAAGACTTAAATAGTGTTCTTCCTATGATAAAAGGAGGTGGTGCTCTAACAAAACATTTAAAAGGTATAACAGACCCTACAGTTAGAATCATTTTCTGCAAGAAAGCCTTCTTGCAGAAAGGTCATTGTCAGCTACTGATTCCTGGGTGCAAAAAAACATCTGCCTATCAACTGCTTGTTGGACACTGTTGGATGAATTAAAGGATCAGCTTATTTTATTAAATGATTATCTTAATGTGGAACCATCTGTGTAATGCGTTTACATTTTTACCTCATTATGATGCGGATACAACCATTTTGGCACTTTGTCTTGCAGTATAAAACGCAGCAACTGTTACATGGTGTGGGCTGGGGAAAGCAGCAGTCCTGGTCAAGGAAGGAACAACAATGGCTTAGAGATTGGGTGTTTGGTTGACACAACAAATGGTTTGTTGACCTTCACAGCCAATGGCAAAGAACTCAACACGTACTACCAGGTAAATAATTGATTTTTGAATGTTCTTCAGTTTTTGGTCCTGCTTCGTTCCTGAAACTTTTGTCATGCTATTTGGTATGTAAGCCCCCTTTCATTTTACAGTCTTTTTTTTTTTTTTTTTTTGTACCAGCTCTGTTTCCACAATATGTCACTTTTCAAAATGATCAGTCAATGGCTTTGGCTCTAGTTTTTGTGGTGTGCTCTGTGCCATTGGTGGTCGAAGTAGTAGTGGTGTAGAATTATTTCTTACAGGTGCGGATCATTTGCTAGTTGGCCATTAGCTGTTAGCTGTTCTTCATTGTACTGAAGTGCAACTTTTGTGTGGCAATATGAAGTGACGCCAGAGTCTACATTTGTCACTTTTAATTCTTTTATGTTAGGCTGTTATATCTGTGCCCTAATTACAGTTAGCAGAGCAAGTTTAGTACACCTCTTGCCTGTCGTACTCTCAAATGCACAGGTGGAGCCCAGTACCAAGCTGTTTCCAGCAGTCTTTGCCAAGGCCACCAGTCCCAGTATATTCCAGTTTGAACTGGGGTGTATTAAGGTAATAAGGACACATACGCACACAGACACACAAACACTGATATTTTTTCACAATAAAAGCCTTTTGCCATGTGAATTTACAATCAACAGGATTGATAAGAGAAAAGAACGGCACAGAAAATGTATTTTTAAATTCTTGATCTATCCAGAGCAAATGCCCCAAATCAAAATAGAGGGTTTGGGATGATGTAATGTCTTACAATTGTACTAATGAATAATAGTGTTTATTCCATAAAGCAATACTTGCTTTTCATATACAGAGTTCTCTTTTATGCTGTAAGCCTGTTTATCATGTCTTTGTGTCTCAGAATGTGATGCCTCTATCAGCTGGTTTGTTTAAGAGTGAGAGGAACAATCCAGTTCCCCAGTGTCCTCCTCGGCTTCACGTCCAGTTTCTCACTCCTGTGCTGTGGAGTCGGGTTCCCAACCACTTTCTCAAGGTAGTAATTTAAATTTATTATATAGCTGCACAGTACTGGCTTTTTTGGCTGAAAGGATGTGGGATATAACAGACCAATATGTAGACACAACACGTACAGAATAGATTGATGACAAAATGTTTTGGTCTTAATGCTTTACAGTGTGTTGTACTGTATGTTGTTATACAAATAAAATTAAAGTATTTAAATAAATGAAAGACAGGTCAAGTCTAACAGTTAAGAGTTGTCCAGGTATCAATATCCAGAGTGAATGACCGACATGGCTGGCTGGTCCAGTGTAACGAACCTCTGCAGTTCATGTCTCTACACATACCAGAGGAGAACAGGTGTGGTATTCACAGCTACACATATGCATATAATTCCATCCTTCCACTCTCATATCACATGCAGTTTATCTCTGTATGTTGTCCAGGTCATTGGATATCCTGGAGCTGTCAGAGCAGAAGGACTTATTAAAGTTTCACTACCATACCCTCAGACTGTACTCTGCAATCTGTGCTCTGGGTAACAACCGAGTAGCTCACGCACTCTGCTCCCACATTGACGAGGCACAGCTGCTGCAGGCTATAGAGAATAAGTATATGCCAGGTAACATGCTATTGTTATTTCACTTTGTTCTGCCCTTGGATGTAAAGACATAAATATGTTTATAACGAGACACTGAACCTTTTCAGCATGTGTGTAACTGATGGCAGTGTGGCAGTGATGGCAATGTGTGATGCAACTGATGGACATAGTTATGATGCATAGTGTCTCCATGCAGCCTTTTTCCAAACCCTTTGGGCTGTTGTGAGGTTATCTGTTTCTAGTCTCTCAAGTCACGTTGCTTATCTCTTGAGTTCAGAAGTCACATTGACTTATCATTTGGATAATGTGAGTGCATACACATAAATGAATATTCTCCTAAGGCTATTGCCTTCTTTCCTCTGAAGTATGTAGCCATAACATGTTTGTAGTGATCTTTGGGATGCTAAGGATGGGAATGTTGAGTTGCTGCAAACACTGATGTGGCCTCATCAGTGGAAGACAAGATGCAGTTATACTACTACTAATAGTATTATTATTTGTGAATTAACTTAAGAAGAACATACAGTGCATCCGAAAAGTATTCACAGCTCTAGACTTTTTCCACATTTTGTTATGTTACAGTCTTTTTTATAACTTTATTTTTCAAACAAACAAAAAGGGGGGCATATAGCTCTTTTTTGATTCGTAGACTAGGTCTGCAGTGGCTAGCATTCAGTTACACATAGTTTGCCAAAAGGCACCTATCAACCTCTCAGACCATGAGAAACAAAATTTTCTGGTCTGATGAGACAAAGATTGAACTCTTTGGTGCGAATACAGGCTGTCATGTTTGGAGGAAACCAAGCACAAGGATATTTACAACTCTAGCCCAGCCAGAGCCTAGACTTGAATCTGACTGAACATCTCTGGAGAGATCTGAAAATGGCTGTGCACTGACACTTCCCATTCAACCTGAAAGAGCTTGAGAGGTTGATAGGTGTGCCAAGCTTGTGGCATCATATTCAAAAAGACAAAAAGACAAAAAGCTGTAATTGCTGTCAAAGGTGCATCAACAAAGTACTGAGCAAATGCTGTGAATACACATGTACATGAAATTTCTGAGTTTTTTTTTTGTTAATAATTTGCAAAAATCTCAAAACCTTTTACACATTGTCATTATGGGGTGTTATCAGAATCAGAATCAGCTTTATTGGCCAAGTATGTGCACATACAAGGAATTTGACTCCGGTAAACTTTACTCTTCTAGTACAATTTAAATAAAAGAATAGAATAAAAATAAAATAAAACACAATAAAATAAAATAAATCTCACTCTGTAATATAAAATATAGGATAATATATACACCGGGGTTATTGTACAGTGAATATATACAGTGAAGGGTGATTGACTATTGTTCATGTGGGAATTATGTGGGTTATGTGTAGATTATGTATAGATTTATGAGGAAAAATGAATTTAATCCATTTTAGGATAAGGCTGTAACATAACAAAATGTGGAAAAAGTGAAGCGTTGTGAATACTTTCCGGATGAACTTGAAATGGTAGAGGACATGGTCTCTGGTGTTGCTGTTATTTTTCAGTCTTTGTCTGTAACTTGCAGGTCTGCTTCGAGTGGGCTACTATGATCTCCTTATCGACATCCACTTAAGCAGCTATGCTACAGCACGCCTTATGATGAACAATGAGTACATTGTTCCAATGACAGATGAAACAAAGAGTATCACCCTGTTTCCAGATGAGAAGAAAAAACATGGCTTGCCAGGAATTGGACTCAGCACCTCCCTCAGACCTAGAATGCAATTCTCATGCCCAAGTTTTGTGTGCGGGACAGGACAGTCTTGTCGTAACAGTGGCAACAATGGATCAGGATCTGGAGAACGTTTCCAGTACAGTCCTGAATTCCCCTTAGATATACTGAAAATTAAAACCATCGAGATGCTGACAGAAGCAGTGCGGGAAGGGAGCATGCACGTACGGGATCCGATAGGAGGCAGCACAGAGAGTCTTTTTGTCCCCCTCATCAAACTTGTTTACACCATGCTTATCATGGGGATTTTCCAGAATGGAGATCTAAAGAACATCCTCCAACTGATAGAACCATCTGTTTTCTTGGAACTGCGAAACGTGCAAGAGGAAATTCACAAAGAGCTGCAGGTGACAGAGGAGATGGAGACTGAGGGTGGAGAAAAGGATGGTGGGAGAAGCATACTTAAAGAGGGACTGTTACAGATGAAATTACCAGAGCCTGTAAAACTGCAGGTAACTATTACTTTAGACAACATTTACTGTGGTTCAACAGTTTTTGTTTTTCATATTTAAAATGCAAATGAGTAAAATGATCTGTAAAAGCAAAACACAATATATTACACTTGACATCAGATATTATCAAGCTTATAGCTCAATAATATGCATAAGACACATTCCACAAATATTTTATAAGCCAAAGTAAGGCCTACATTTTTTAAAATGAGTTCTATCAGGTTGCAAGGTGATTGGCTCATCAAAACGGTTTTCCAGGACTGGGAAAAAAAACCATGTTGTATGAGTCTCTCCCATTAGATTTCATTACCAGTACAGTACTTAAATTATTAAATATGCACGGAGGCTGCAGAGATGAAGATGTGCCCCAGATCATATATCCCATTATCGTGCAGATCTTATGTAGCTAACCTTCCCCTGTCTTTCTCTCTCTCTGTGTTTGTGTATGGGTAGATGTGCCATGTCCTGCAGTACTTGTGTGACTGCCAGGTGCGCCATCGAATTGAGGCAGTGGTGGCCTTCTCTGATGACTTTGTGGCTTGTCTTCAAGAAAACCAGCGGTTCCGCTACAATGAGGTGATGCTGGCACTCAACATGTCAGCAGCCCTAACTGCCAAGAAGACCAAAGAATTCAGATCTCCGCCACAGGAACAGGTAGGCCCACCTCTGAAGAAGAGTGAGACTGAGATTTAGAATGCATAACAATAGGTTAAAAATGGGAGGGACAGGAAAATAATTTTGAGTCACTAGTGTTTGGTTTTCTAATTCTTATAGGTCACATAGACCTTTATTTTGTATCTGTGCTGCTTTGGTTATTTTTGTCTGTGGAGATACTTGTTATTGTAAATCAAACAGTCAAATAATCTAATACGTCCCAAAATTCCTCGTTGAATGGGATGTTGGGATCACTGTGTGTATACTGTATGTATATTGATTCAAGAACCAGTTATAACACAGAAATCCAAAATGCATAGGCCTACTTACTGTGTTGAGTCAATGTCTGTATTAATCAGAACTTGTATCGAGGTGACACATACATGTGTTTCTCCAGATCAACATGTTGCTGAACTTTAAGGATGAGAAGCAGGAATGTCCCTGTCCAGAGTACGTCCGAGAGCAGCTGACAGATTTCCATGAAGATCTTATGAGACACTGTGGTCAGTTTCACAGCCAACCAAACAGTCATATTAACTATAATGGGCCACACCTCCCACTTGCACTTGGCTCACATGCCTGAAAGAATTACAGCCCTTATGTGGCCCACATCCAGCAACCAACATGTGTACCACATAAATGTTTATATATAAACATAAGATAGATCAGTAACACTGTGTACTGTATATTATGATTATTTTTAATTGTCGTTTTAACTTACGGTCACACACTCTTAATATTTTGTTGCGCCACCTTTAGCTTTGAACACTGCACGTGGCATTGTAGTGGCATTGTTTCGATAAGCTTCTGCAATGTCACAACATTTGGTTTCATCCAGTTTTGCATTATGTGTTTTCACCAATATCTTGTATTGATGATGGGACAGTATGACCACCACACAAAGCCTTCTCTAACATCCAGAAGCTGGAAAAGATCATCAGGAAGTCCAGCTCTGACCTGGACTGCTCCTTGGACTCGATGGGGGAGGTGGCTGGACGATGAGTCCGACCCCCCTCATGGTGACCTGAAGGGACTGAGGAGCAGATTCAGTGGCGGAGTGCTTCACCCTCAATGTGTGGAGGAAAGAGACAGAACGTCTTTCCTTCCTGTTAGGCTCCATGGCGAACACTCCTAATATTTGCAATATGTTATTATCTGTTCTGGCTCTGTCATGTCTGCATGTATGTCTCTGCTTGATGCATGCCAATGATTTGTCCCTTCTCAAACATCTTTTCCACAACTACGGGGTGTGTCTTTCCGCATGATTGTTTAATAAATAAGAAGCTACTCATTGCATCAGTTGGAGTTAAATAACGTGTTGCCAGCTGAAAGATAATCACCCATGCAGTAATTATCCAATAGGATACCTATTTGCTTAGTAAAATCCAGGTGGCGACTGTTTTTTTTATGGCCAGGCTGTGTATATTATAATGCAAACCCTCTTTCTCACTTAATGCTTTCCCTCACCAAGGCAAGTCAGACCATTTCTCACTGTCCCTCACTAAAAAAGTTCCAAACCAGCAATAAAATAGATAAAAACCTGGCCTAAGTGCACTTCCACAGCTTCAGGACTGTTTGGAACACAAATCTTGGGACATATTTGAACAGCAGAGCGTGGCAGCACACACAGACTGCCCTTTCATTCATTAAGAACTTTAGACATACTGACACTTTTAACAAACATATCCAGGTTTATATCTCACTCAAAAGCCCTGGATGACAAGTGGAGTACAGCAAGTAAGGCAGATACTGTGGATACAAGAGTGTGGATGCAAAGAAAGCCACCGGATCTGGTGGAGTACTGAAAAGTCCTTAAAGCCATTCCAGATCAGCTTTCAGGTGTGAGGGTAGCCTTGATGACATCAGACCAATAGCATTAGCATCAGCAGTCATGAAGAGTTTTCAAAGACTCACTGTGGACCACATCACAACTATCAGACCTTCTATCCTGTGCTTATAGAGCAAATTGACCTACAGAAAACACCACCACCACTGCTCTCCACTGAGCCAACTTGAACTACCAGGCAACTATGTGATGATGCTATTTGTCCATCTGTCTTGTGTATGTAATGAAGGTCAACTTTGAGCTAGCTTGTCCCTGGTCACATATGGGTTTCCTCCTGTCCTGTTTTACATAACCTCTTTATTTTTATAACCATAGATACACAGTGCTGCTTAGTATAACAGCATTTGGACCCCTCAAAAAGCAATATTTCTGACTAAAATGTCTCAAAACATCAGTGGATTTTCTTCTGATAGTAGATGAAGAAAACAGAAATATTATGCTTTTAGCTTGGAAAATTCCAAGCAAGAAGATGGATATACATTGTGCCTTAATCGCTGTAGTCTACTCACACTTAAAAGTGGGTCTGGATTGCATTTGTCATTCCGGGACACTGTTCCTGGTTTGGGTCTGTGATAAGTACCCACTGATTTAACAGCAGACACATCATTTATGTCAAGAGAATGGGTGTTCACCAGCACAGAAGCCTACAAGTCTCAATTACATCAGTTGAATTTAAGTGAAACTATCTAATTGCAACAAGTGCTGGAAAAATGACGTGGGTGAAGCAAGTAGATCTTAACAACTTCCCAAAACTAGTTTGTCAACATAAAATCTGTGGCTAAAAATTTGTTTTAATTAATTCAATTTAAGTACATTTAAACTTCTGGCCTTGTTTGCATGTATGATGGGATATCACTTTGAGGCATTTTCTACACCCTTAAGACACAGATGGGTCCCTCACATCCTGTTTTAAAGAACTTCACTTCACTTACAAATTTAATTTAAAAAACTGTTTGGAACATATCAAAACAGGTCTCAGTACTGAATATACTCTGTCACACCCACATCATGATCTCTCTATTCTAACAGGTATAGAGTTGGATGAGGAGAGAGGCATTGACGGAGACGGTGACTTCACCATACGAGGTCGACTCATGTCACTAGTGGAGAAAGTGGCTTATTTGAAGACGAAGATGGCCAGCCTGCCAAAAGACAAAAAAGACAGGAAGCCATGTGAGTCCTTTGCACTAAACCATAAGCAGACAAATATATACACTACAAAACACCACACTTTTTCCATTTTTTTTTACTGAAAATTATTCAGTTTTAGTGTCTCATTGCACTCTGAAACATCTTGGAATCAATTTATAGACCAAATGTATTCTAAACTTTTGACTCATCAAAGCAGCCATCTTTGGCAGATATAACAGCTGTAGGGGAGTCTACACTACTAAATTGTCTCGTTAGGGCACCACCTCCTTTTATCGTAGGAAGAACACGGTTTAAATCAGTTTATCAGTCTCGGTTAAATAATTTGCATATCTGAAGTATGAATCCTTTACTACAAATTTTACCAGTCATTCTCTGCCGTAAACAACACCACAAACAACTTCTTAAGTGTGAATGAATATTTATTTAATAAAGTGACAACTATGAATAAATGAGGGACTAATAGAATATATGCATGGATAATCAAATAAAACAAATATGTTAAGGTATGGAATTATTAATTTCTGGAGCGATGGTGAGAGATGGAGATGTTTTAAGGTTTAATCTAAAAGGAAGGATACCTAATCTAATCAATCTTCTCTAAAAGATATTAGTAGGGAGTTTCAAAGTGGTGACACCAACTCTTTGTCTTAAGCGGTAGGAACGATTCAGCCTACTTTTCCGTAGAGTCTTCTCGGCGTCGGTGTGACGGAGCGTCGGTGTGACGAGTTGGTGACGGTGACGGCACAGCTGATGCGGGCCCCTTGGACCGGTAGATAGGACTCGATGCTTGGTCTGTTTCTCCAACACCCAGCTTTGCTTGAGAGCGTTGTAGGTGTTCAGTCAAAGGCAGTAGATGACCCTTGGCAATGTCTTTGTGTTTGAAAAAGAATCCGGCTCGTCACGTCTTCTTGATATCGTTGCTATGGCAACAGCTTCTTGGTTTCTTGATCCATCGAAGAGATTGGGTCTTTCTCTGATATCCCAGCTGTCTACACTGGCTAACTTATGAACGATGATGGTTAGTACTTCGGTTGGTAGAGTATAAAAATTAATAAAGCTAGAAAAATATTTAAGTCACTATAAAAATCGTACGTCAGGGAAAAACATCTGACGAGAAACAAACAGAGCTTGAAATATTCAAGTTGTTCTTAAAACAAAGTTACCAAGTTTAAACATAAATACGTAAACGGAAAATGGAAATGAAAACTAGAATGTACTAGAAAGTTAAAGTACAAAAAGTGCCGAAGAAAAGTAAAGTAAAGTAAAAGTGCAAAAGTCCTAAAGTCCTAAAAGTCCGGAGAAGAGAGAGCGTCTCTCTGGTTTTATCAGTTAATTATTCAGGGCGTGTTTAGGTCGGGTTTCCAAATTCTTCGCGCGGAAAGTGAAGAGAACGCCCACTCCTTTGTCTTGAGATCTCTTATTGCCTGATCTTCTTAACCTATTTTATATTATTAAATGTAACCATTCCATCACTCATCATGGCTCGTTGGCAATGTTTTCGTATGTGACAACACTCAACATTACAACATAACAAGTTGACGTGTATGAACGGCAAAATCAAAATAATTCAAAAGCATCAATTAATTAATAAACTCATGTTCTCTTTACAGTGACAATTTGCTAATACTAAAAGATTGTGTTTCTAAAATAACAATTCCTGTAGTGATGATTTCACAATAGCTACTAGTATAAGAACATATCTAAAGTTCTACATTCTTTAACTTCAGTGATGATTACAAGAGGGAAAATACTTTTAAAGATAGCCACTTGATGGCAATGTTGATACTTCTTTTCTATGACAAATTCTATGAATTTGGGCTAACTTTATCGTACAAGGATCAAAATAGTCTCATTGTGATCGTTAGCACTTCCTGAACAACAATATATAACTTACCAGGTTATTGCAATTTCGATAGTCATATTATTAAACATAGGCTCTTTTTAGAGAGGAGAAAAACAGACGAGAGTCTGGTTCTGGGAGGACGGTTATTTACGACCCCTTATCAGTTCCACTTCCTTGGTCACTCTTGGAGAGGGGAGCAAGAAGGTGTTTGGTATATTTGCATGTGTGTGTCTCTGAAAAGGAAGGATTAGTACATCACAAGCTTAAAACATGATAATAAACATAATAAAATAACATTAAGTCTTCTAGACTTTGTCCACATGAACTGAAAGTCATTCAAATCAGTCTTCGTAGTTTCGATATCGCATTAATGTTCTTTCGATTCAGAACTAATTAGTCCAGACACCAGAGTGGGGAAATTCCACAGAAGTGTAAATCTGTCTATTTTGGCTTAGGTGACGTCCTCAGGTTTAGGGAGTTCCATTAGCGTGGGTCTGTCCAACATCTGGACATGGCACATTTATAGCTATGGGTGTAAAAGGTTGATCTGTTAGGAAAGTTCTTCTGCAAAACAACTCCGTAAATTTACATTCCAGAGGGGGGGAGAATTGAGAGGACCTGAGGTTCCTACACAGCTGAACACATTTGTGGCATTCTTACTATAATAGAAATCAAATATTCGTCAGAAAGTTCTTCCCAAGTCTGTTGCAGAAATTCCCATAAATGTGTAGCACTTGTAGGTTACTTGGCTTTCACTCTTCTGCCCAGTACATCCCAAACCAGCTCGATGGCCTGCTCGACAGCATACAAAGATCCTGTGTGATGAACCGCAGATTTGGAATTTTAATTCATCAGTCCAAAATACCTTCTTCCAGTCTTCAGTAGTACAATGGCAATTAATTCCCCTTTTCTTGCCATTTTTGTAGCAACACACTACTAATTGTTAACCCACTTCATGTTCCCTGAAAGAGGACTTGAATTGCAATAGGTAACTGGACCGGTAGTGTCTATATATAAAACAATTAGATATACACTGCTCAAATAAAACTGACACATCCGATCTAATGAGAAAAAAATTATGCTGGATACCTATACTGATATGGACTGGGTAATGACTGAGTAAAAGCTCAGGCGAGCATGGGAGCCAGGCAGTGGTATCAATTCCTTCCTCTAACACAGGGGTTCTTAACCTTTTTGACTGCGGGGCCCATTTTCCCAGTACAAAGTGGTCCGGGGCCCATTCAAATATTAACACTTAATTCTTAATTGATCCTCGTCTTGGTTTGATTTGTAACCAATAACTAAATCAAGATAGTGATAGTTTAACAAGCTAAAACCTTGTGAAATAAATGATATGATACACTGTGACCATCTCGAAGACATTAAATTATAACCTGCACATACATCAATACTGAACAGTATAGCAATTATAACATATCAAGTTGCTACAAGAACACATATAAAGGCTCAAGGCTCAATATTTAGATTTAGACTATGAGAAATTCTGATAAATAAAATTCTGTGGTAATAAATACCATAAATAAAAGTTTCAAATTAAATAAACTGTAAATAAAATATAAATGAAGTGGAAATTAAAATATTGCCTTTTAACCTACTGATGAATTTGACAATTTAGCAGTCTTCATTTTTGCATGCCAGAACTACGGTAGTAGTTACTCTTCAAATCTGTGACAAATGAACACGGGCTGAAACGGGACGCACTTTGTGCTGTATTACCGTGAAAATCAAAATAGTGTGTAAAATGGCAATGGAATGAATGAACAACAGGATGCTTTAATATAACATTTACGGTAAACTTATCCCAGGCCGTCTCCTGCTCTGTGACCAATGAGCTGACAGCAGGAATCCTGCTCATCTCATTGGTCGAGGTACTGTCGCTTACTAATAATTTACTGAAAAAGATCATTTGTTTTCTGTGTGTTCGCTCAAAAATATGCATCTAATTCAATTCAGGTTCGAATCAAATAGTTAAAAAAAAAAAATCGTTTCACACACTAAAAAAAAATAAAAAATGACTAGCTGGAAGGGTGAAGGGTCTGCCGTCCCTCCTTATGAGGTGTCCCTTATTTATTATTCAGGGAGTTGGTAACCCTAGTCACAATCCTTCGCTATGGTGAACGCTTTCTTACCCTGCGCCACACATCTGGAGGAGGGGTTGGCATCACTTTCATCTTCATTTTTTCGTTTAAAAACTTCTCCATCAGCATGGTTGGACTGTTGGAAACAATCTTATGACGATGGATGTTTGGTGCAGCAAGAGATGCTTGGAGAAGACAAAAAGCCTAAGCATCAGTGGGCAGAGATATCAGCCAATCATCTACATGAAAGTGTCTTTCACAAATTGTCTTATGCCATGTTCATATTCTTCCTCTTTGGCAGCATGTCTGAGCCCATAGATGTAAATGAAAGGCAAAGGTCTATCTCCAAAAACATCAACCTTCATCTAATATATTGAAGGAGTCTACACCCTCTGAGCACTGGATTCAAATACCACCCTGATGTTGGCTGGTTATGTTAGAATGATAGACCCCAAAAGCGGATAAGTACCAAGCTTCCTCATGTTCTCTCAGCGGATGGGCTGGCTCAGCATGACCATCCTCAAAAACTTTTCCCATGAAGTCTAATTGTTGTTTTATGATCTATACATCTGAGTCCATAATCTTTGTAAATCATGTCTTAAATGGACAGAGCAGGCCTATTGTTTTCAGTTGTATAGAAAATACTCTCAATCAGGTTACCTGGGTCACACCAACGTATCTGTTTCACGGCAGATAAATGCAGAGGGAAAAAAAGGTGGAAAACGGTAATTATGTTCATCTTTGAACCTGTCACCTATTGTTATTCATTTCCACTATAGTGCATGTGGAAATTTCTCTATAATGGGTCCGATTATAGCAGAGCAGTATCTAGATAAGTCAGAGAAGGTAGGTTACCATCCTCCTTTGATAAATGAATCTCTAGAAGGTCTCCAAGCTCCCAAAGCTTGACAAAATCCGTAGCAGAAAGGTTAGGGAACATGTCCAGTTTTGATTGCCTCAGGTGAAGCATCTTACTACTTTAGTCTATTTCATGCCTTCCTCAACATTGTAATGTTGGCGTGATTCTTTTCCTTGCCACTTGCTCAAGGCGTATAATTCTTCACTTCAAAGGTTGAGACCTTTTATGGAATTTAGGAAAAAAGTCTATAATGCCCTAAAACTTTCAGGTTGGTTTGTCAAACTGATTGAGCCATGTGGTTACTAGCTCCCATTCTGCTATATACTTAAACAGGGAATTCAGTGAATTTAACCTGACTGACTGGTGGTGATAGGGAGCAAAAGGCTGAGTTGAAGGGTAGCCGCTTTTCTCTGAAGTACCACTGCCCCTATCTCAAGATCCCGCCTTGCTTTATCAAGGAGTTTCTTTCTCAGTTTTTTGTTTCTTTTTCAGCCTGTTCTAGTTTTAACTTGTCCTCCCTCTCTGGAAAAGATGCATGTACACAAACTGCTTTTGTCTTTACTCTCGCTCTTGCTCCTGCATTGGCCAATGATGCAGATGTCCGGTCGCTCCTTGTGCTGAACATTGAGGGTGGCTCGTTGACTTCAGTTTGATACATGATGCAGAGTGACTGGAGAATTATATCTATTGCAGTGGTTGAAGTTACTTCAGTTGTTCATATGCTGTTTTACTATGCTGTCCCGCTATTGGTGCAGCCAAACTCCCACAATGAAAAACACAAGTGTGTGTAGTATTCAAGCTTATTGTTTAATGAAGGCTCTTGCAGTGTGCCAATCCAGATGAGGAGTAAAACCAATCAAGGAAAACATATCTCGAGATTTGAATACAAAAAATGCACTCTATACACATCCCGAACTACACAAACTGCACACTATACAATGTAATGTAGAATATATAATTTATTTACCAATGGTAACTATGTACCATTAAGGTATGATAAACTGAGCATTTTATCAGCTTTAAACCCTGTAGGATATTGTCATTAACAAAAAATTAGTGATTAATAGTCATCATGAGTGCCCAAGTGCAATAAAGAATGCTTTTGGTGGGGCAAATCACAAGATTCCAACAGATGCAGATCACCATGCTGCTCTGCTGGCATCTCTCTTACCTCCTACAACATGCGGCCCATTTTCTGGTTCAAACTTGCCATTCCTCAGTTAACCCAAAAAGGGTACTAATGCAATTAACATTAAATCTATACACAGAGGGCAGAAAAAAAAAAAAATTATTGACACTAACTCAGCTCAACAATGCTTTTAATGGTACAGTGCCACTTTACCAACTGTACATGAGCTGTGGGAAGTCTTGGTAAAATGAAAAATTCAAAAGAGAACACAAAAAAATAGATTTGTTTGTTTGTTTTTGGCTGTCCTAACAATTCACAACTAATTTTCTCACTCTCTCTTCACCTTGTTGTTTATTTCTCTGCAGGTACATTACAGCAGTTGATTTCGGATACTATGGTCCGCTGGGCTCAGGAGTCAGTTATTGAGGCTCCAGAGCTAGTCAGAGCTATGTTTGTCTTGCTACACCGCCAGTATGATGGCATTGGAGGACAGGTTTGTTTGAGTGTGTTCATAGAAAAGACATACCACTGTGAACCCTCTGTAGTAAAATATGGTTGATGATATCATTTTTTTTTTCATTATGGAATTAATATATAGAAGACTGAAGCAGTCAGATGAAGTCTGAAGTGTATAGGGGTTATACAGTTTTTTGGGAAGTCTGCAGTCTCAAAGTATCACAAAGTAGAAAACCTGTGGGCGTCAGAAAGAACTAAAACAATCATGTTTTTCTCCGACCAGGTACGAGCACTTCCTAAGACGTACACTATAAACTCAGTGTCTATCGAGGACACTATCAACCTATTGGCTGCTCTGGGTCAAATTAGATCTCTGCTAAGTGTGCGAATGGGTAGAGAGGAGGAGAAACTGATGATCAGAGGACTGGGGTGAGAAAACACTCTTTCAACACATGACAATATGGAGACTTCTCTTTTCCCCTTCATTTCTGTCTTTGAGTTGTCTATTATAAATATTATTTTTTTTGCATACAAGTGTCTATCTGAAACCCCTGATGGCTTCAGCAGTATTCCACAAAACGTTCAACTTGTAATGTTTCTTCTTTAGTGACATTATGAACAACAAGGTGTTCTACCAGCATCCTAACCTGATGAGAGCTTTGGGGATGCATGAGACTGTCATGGAGGTCATGGTCAATGTTCTCAGTGGAGGAGGATCCAAGGTAAGTCCATGTTGCAGAAGCAAAAAAAAAAAGAAGAAGAAAGTTTAAGTAAGGAAGCTGAACAACTCAAATGAATCATAGTACACTAGCTGAATATAGAGTTTATAGATGGTGAACCAGAAGGGCAGATGAAAGGTTTTCATTTAGAGTTGAAAACCTTCAGAATAGAAGGTTTCATTTCATTTATCCTGCTATACTATAAAATAATGGGATGTCATGTCGTCAATTATATAAATAAGATAATATAACTTTATGGACAATATTGAATTTAAAATGAGTGGCACATCATTTCTGTTCTAACCAGACTATATATGATGCTTGTTTGTTTGCAGGAAATCACTTTTCCGAAAATGGTGGCCAACTGTTGTCGTTTTCTGTGCTACTTCTGTCGAATCAGCCGTCAGAACCAGAAAGCTATGTTTGACCATCTGAGCTACCTGCTGGAGAACAGCAGTGTCGGCCTTGGTGAGTGCATGTGTACATATGTGACTCACTATCTACTACAGGGATGGGCAACTGGCAAACCTCACTCGAAGTGGCCCTTAGATTAATTTAAAAAATTAGAAAAATGCGTCCTTTGTGGCACTATGTGTGGCACTGAATCAGTTGTAATGACACCGTTAGCCACTAGATGTTCTCCAATGCAGACGCCGACTTGTACACGCTTCCTCCGGGTCTTCTGTACAAGTGAAGAAGAGACGTTGAGCCGTGACTAAGAGCGGGAGAGAGAGACAGAGAGAGAGAAAACTTGATCTAGAAAATCGTGTCTCTCAGTTGAAAGATTATCTGTTCACAGAATGTAAAGGCAAACCAAAGAACTTCTGCTTAAGTCTGCCTAAAGACGTTCTCTGCCATGAATGAGTTCTATTGAAGTCGCCGCTACAACACGTTGCACTAAGCTACTACAGCAACTACAAACAGCGACTTTTTACCAGTGCCCACCACTGATAGTGGCGAGGTAGAGTGGGTATACAGGGAAAACTCTTAGTGTAAAAATGCACAAATTAATAAAAAAAATCAAAAATCACAGTAAGTGGTTATTTTGTGTTTGCTTCAATAAACGTGTGTGTGTGTGTGCATATTTAAAATTGCCGGTTTTTCATATCTGGTTCAGTGTGTGGCCCTCAGGTAGCGTTGATGAAAAATTGTGGCCCCCTCCATCGTTTGGATTGCCCATCCCTGCTCTACTAATTCTGCATGGGTAGATAAGCGAAGCTTAAAGTTATATTACGTTACCCAGATCCATTGAGCGATGAAACGTGACACAAATTGATTTAACATAAATAAGTACTTGGCAGTTCCACCATAATTCTGTTACTACTGTTAATAATCTTTACTTTTATGCTCCTCTCTTTCCTCCTTTCCTCTCGTCTTAGCATCTCCCTCTATGCGAGGATCCACCCCCCTGGATGTGGCTGCAGCTTCTGTCATGGATAATAATGAGCTGGCCCTGGCTTTAAGAGAGCCAGATTTAGAGAAGGTGAGGTTGACACACACAAATACACATACCGAACAAAATGCATCATTACGTGTCAGAAATTGAGGTAGCTTCATTGTTGCCAGATTATATTGCCATTTTTCCTGCGGGAAATAAATAATAATAAAGTTATCTATCTATAACTGTATCCCGGTTTATAACTGTATGTCCAATTCAAATGACAGTTAACTGTCTTGATTCAACTGTATGTATTATTGTTTTGTTGTTCATTCATTCTTCTTCTGCACTTGCTTATTATGAGGGTCGCAGGGGTCTACTAGAGCCATGTGAATAGGCGAGAGGTGGGGGTACACCCCAGACAGGTCGGCAGGTCTATCGCAGGGCCAACTCAGATAGACAGACAACCATTCACACTTCCACCCACACTTAAGGCCAATTTTGAGCATGTCTTTGGAGGGTGGGAGGAAGCCGGAGTACCCGGACAGAACCCACGCAGACACAGGGAGAACATGGAAACTCCACATAGAAAGGCCCAGTCGACCCATGGATTCGAACCCGGGACCTTCTTGATGTGAGGCATCAGTTCTAACCACCTCTCCATTGTGCCTGAAACGAACAAGATGTGCTTTAACTGCAGACTTTCAGCTTTAGGGTATTTACATCTACAGTAAAACAGATAAACGGTGTAGAAATTACAACTATAATGTATATATACATTATATATAACTTTCACTTTTTAATACTTGATTGCAAATCCTTTGCAGTCAATTATAGCATGAGGTCTGGAACGCATAGACATCAGCAGACGCTGGGTTTCATCCCTGGTAATGCTCTGCCAGGCCTCTACTGCAACTGTCTTCAGTTCCTGTTTGTTCTTGGGGCATTTTCCCTTCAGTTTTGTCTTCAGCAAGTGAAATGCATACTCAGTCGGATTCAGGTCAGGTGATTGACTTGACCATTGCATAACATTCCACTTCTTTGCCTTACAAAACTCTTTGGTTGCTTTCTCAGTATGCTTCGGGTCATTGTCCATCTGCACTGTGAAGTGCCGTCCAATGAGTTCTGAAGAATTTGGCTGAATATGAGCAGATAATATTGAAACACTTAAGAATTCATCCTGCTGCTTTTGCCAGCAGTCACATTATCAATAGATACAAGGGAACCAGTTCCATTGGCAGCCATACATGGCCTCACCATGACACCACCACCACCATGCTTGACTGATGAGGTGGTATGCTTTGGATCATGAGCAGTTCCTTTCCTTCACTCTGGTACAATTTGATTTTTGTCTCATCTGTCCATAGGATTGCTCCAGAACTGTGAAGGCTTTTTAAGATGTTAAGATGAAAAAATCTGACCTTCCCGTTTTTGAGTCTCATCAATGGTTTACATCTTGTGGTGAACCCTCTGTATTCACTCTGGTGAATTGTTCTCTTGATTGTTAACTTTGATACACATACAACTACTTCCTGGAGAGTGTTCTTTATCTGGTCCTGTTGTGAATGGTGTTTTCTTCACCAGGGAAAGAATTCTTCGGTCATCCACCACAGTTGTTTTCCATGGTCTTCTGGGTCTTTTGGTGTTGCTGAGCTCACCGGGGGCTCTTTCTTTTTAACAATGTTCCAAAAAGTTGATTTGGCCATACCTAATGTTTTTGCTATCTCTCTGATGGGTTTGTTTTGATTTTTCAGGCTAATGACGGCTTGCTTCACTGATAGTGACAGCTCTTTGGATCTCGTATTGAGAGTTGACAGCAACAGATTCCAAATGCAAAAAACACACTTGAAATGAACTCTAGACCTTTTATCTGCTCCTTGTAAATGGGATAATGAGGGAATAACACACACCTGGCCATGTAACAGCTGAGCAACCAGTTGTCCCATTACTTTTGGTCCCTTAAAAAGTGGGAGGCACCTATACAAACTGTTGTAATTCCTATACCGTTCACCTGATGTGGATGTAAATACCTTCAAATTAAAGCTGAACGTCTGCAGTTAAAGCACATCTTGTTTGTTTCATTTCAAATCCATTGTGGTGATGTATACAGCCAAACAGAATAGAATTGTGTCAATGTCCCAATATTTATGGACCTGACTGTAGCTAGTACCAGTAATGTACAGATTGTCAAACAGTCAAATTAAGTGTTTCAACTAGATGAGGGGGTCCATGCTGTGGCAAAGCATAAGCAGGTTAGACACAGCGTGAAAGGAGACAAAGAATCTGCGGAGGAATTCTTTGGCTGACAACTGAATGAGAGTTAGGCAGGTCGGAAACAACGCTTGTACGCAGTCTTCCAGAGATGTCATTGCCCCAGTCGGCCACTAGAGGGAGTCATACTTAAGCAGGTGGAAAAAAGACCTGACAGGAGGTGTCACCAGTGGCCCCCCCTATAGACCATATTGCATGAAACTTGGTGGGCTTGTAAGGAGTCATTAACAGATTATTATTGTCAAATTTCAAGCAGTTTACTGTGGTGGTTTGTGAGATATAAGCACGTAGTGGTAGTGCCCCATACAACCCGAATTTCACAAAACTTGGCGTGATTGTACGCAAGCATATTATAATGACGGCTGCTAGTTATAGGCCTTAAAGTCATATTAAATGTGTCCATGTCACCTATAGAGCCCCCTGTAGACGTAATGTCACGCAACTTGATGGGTGTCTACACGGTATTTTACAGACTGTGTATGCCAAATTTCATGCAGTTAGCTATTGCAGTTTTTGATATACTGAAATGTTGCTTTGTAGCGCCCCCTAGAGATGTCACAAAAGTTGGGGTGCTTGTAGAGAATCATATTATTATCAATGATATGAAGTTTGATTAAGTTTGGGTATATACTAGGCTATAATAACAAAATATTAGCTTTTGAGTTATAAAGGTAAAGCAAATTCTGTGGCATGGAAACACTTCGGTTTTGAGGAGTCTGACTCGGAACAAACGAAGATATTGTGCAAGATGCTAGGGTTACCAACTGTCCCTTGAAAAATGGAATCGTCCTGTATTTACATCTCATATTGAGCTGTCACAGGACAGTGTATACACACACACACACACATGCTTTTTGAAGCAAACAAAAAACCACCACTCACCGTAATTAATTTGTACATTTTTACACTGTGAAACAATTAAACATTTTCCCTGTATACCCACTCTACCTCACCACTATCAGTGGGCACTGGTAAAAAGTCGCTGCTTGTGTACTGATTTGAGGTCGGCTATGATAGCGGCACTTGCATTTCCAGTAGGCTACTTTGCGCAACATGTTGTAGCGGCGACTTAAATAGAAATTAAATCTTTCATGGCAGATAACGTCTCTAAGCAGACAAAGCACATGGGTTTGCCTTTACATTCTGTGAATAGATAAAAAATTTTCACCTGAAAGACACGATTTTCCCGAGTTTTCTTTTTCCTCCGCTTTTATGGCACAACGTCTCTTTTTCACTGGTGGAGAAGACCCGGTGGAAGAGCGCGCTTGGCATCGTCTGCATTAGAGGCGCCATCTGGTGACCAGGTCATTACACCTGATTCACGCATTTTTATAATTATAAAAAATGAATCTAAGGGCCACTTAGAGTGAGGTCCGCCAGTTGCCCATCACTGACGTAAATGAAAAATCAAAAGACTGTTGTCAACAATTCTGATAACTTTCTGTCATTTAAGCTGTCAAGTCATCAGTCTTAGGGAAACTAAGTCCCCCGGCTAACTGGAAAAAATGGAAAAATGGCTAAAACGGATAGATTGCCCTTCCAGAGAGACCTCAACTGCTACCACCAGTCAGGCTCACAGACATTTCTTTTTGTAGCTGCTACAACTGCGTGAGAGTAGGGGGTACATGGCTGGAGGTCAAATGTCTGAAGGGGTACGGTCTGTGAAAAGTTTGGGAGCCGCTGTCTTAATTGTTATAATGGATAAGAACATAATAAATTCACTTTAACATTGGGTGAACCGATTTATTTTTGCTTACTGTCGCTATTTTGGGGTTATTTTTCAAATGTGCAATATCCACCAAGTGTGACGATGAGTTATGAGTTATGGCCAATAAAAAGAATATGGTAACAATTAAAAAAGAATATGGTAGTGGTTAAACTTTGTTATGATTTATACCCTAATAGCTATGCAATGACATACACATTTTTCCATCTGGATAGCCTTGTCCAGTTATGTCCAGAGCCATGCCACTTTATAGAAAATTCCAATAATGATTCACTAAATTGGATTGAATGTCTGCTTGCTGCAGTGATTCTATTTAATTGTTTATTTAATTTGCTTGTTTTCACATCAAAAACCAACAAAACATGCAATTTACCTCTATATAGGTGGTGCAGTACCTTGCCGGCTGTGGGTTGCAGAGCTGCGCAATGCTGGTGCGTAAACAATACCCTGACATCGGCTGGAACCCTGTGGAGGGGGAGCGATATCTAGACTTCCTGCGATTTGCTGTTTTCTGCAATGGTGAAAATTAAAAAAAAAAAATTCAAATCACAATTGACTGTTATCATTTCAGATTTATTTATTTATATATTTCTAAATCTGTCAATGTCAGTGTGGCATAAAGTTTGACTACATCCTGACTTGTGGACAGGTGAAAGTGTGGAAGAAAATGCCAATGTTGTGGTGAGGCTTCTTATTCGGCGACCAGAATGTTTTGGTCCTGCCCTTCGAGGTGAAGGTGGTGATGGGCTGCTGGCAGCAATGGAGGAAGCCATTAAGATCTCTCTAGATCCCTCTAGAGATGGTCCATCCCCTACATCTGAAAGCAGCAAGACACTGTAATTATGCTTGGACACGTTATACTCCACAAGTAGTCGAGTTAGTAGTCAAATTGTCCATTACATTTAGGATGGATTAAATTTACATGCTTACTGTGCTGGTAAATCTAAATTCCATCTGATTGCTCATATGCTGTCCGAATGCATTTATCTTCTTCCAAAAAGAAAAAAAAAAAAAAACAGCTAAATTACTTTGTCAGATTTAGTGCTTGCTCTGAACAGGATGACCATTACTATTATTTGTCAGTGAGATAAAGACACACATATTACTAACATGGACAGACATCTCTGCACAAGTTCATACAGTACATTTTTGATTGTGTGGGGTGCATTAGTTTTAGCATTTTGCTTGCATGTTTGTTTGAAAAAAATACAACCTAAACCTGTTTTCAAGTATTTACTGGCAGTTAATCTGTGTGTGTGTAGCAGTGACATGGACGAGGAAGATGATACCATCCACATGGGAAATGCTATCATGACTTTCTATGCTGCTCTTATCGATCTCCTTGGTCGCTGTGCTCCAGAGATGCATGTAAGTGACAACAGACTGTACACACAGATGAACCAATGAGCACTAACACAGACTCTATATCTCTCGCTCTCTCTCTCTGTGAATTCTTTTGACCAATTTAGTTGATCCATGCTGGTAAAGGTGAAGCAATCCGTATCAGAGCCATTTTGAGATCCCTCATTCCTATTGAAGACCTGGTAGGAGTCATCAGCATTTCATTCTCCATGCCTAACCTAGCTAAAGGTAAGCAAAACCTCCAGGACCCACACTTGACATAAAATCCTCTAATAATAATAACTAGATGATCGCTAGTGCTCATAAAGGGGTCCATGCCGTCGGCCCTGAGCTGGACGCAGAGGCATAAGTCACCAGTAGTGCCCCCTATAGTTTACTGTGGTGGTTTGTGAGATATAAACATGTGGTTGTAGAACCCCCTACAGCCTGAATTTAACAAAACTTGGCTATTCAATTCAATTCAAAAGTTTATTGGTCACATGAAATTGCACTGTCCCTTCCTTAAATAAACAGTAATAACATGTTTTGTAAAAAATAGCATTCTTTACATACAGTGAAATTAAAAAGGGGTAAAGCCTGTCACTGTGCAAAATACTTTCATAAATAGGAATGCATTTTTAAAAGGTTATGCTATAAAACAGTTGACTTAAAAAATGCAGGTGTTTTATTTTTAAAAGTGCAAAAGCCCATAAAGTGCAAAAGTGCCACTTAAAGTCCATCATGGTTGAGAAGTCTGACTGCCTGTGGGAAAAAGCTCTTCTTCAGTCTCTCAGTCCTGGCCTTTATGCAGCGTAGATGCCTGCCCGACTGCAGCAGGGTAAAGAGGCCAACATTAGGGTGAGAGGCATCCAGCCTGATTTTCTTGGCTTTCGCCCTCACCCTCTTGCTGTACGTTTCCTCCAGCGTGGTGAGGGATGCCTCTGCAATGCAGCTCGTTCCCATGATTGTATGCAAGCATATTATTATGATGGTTGCTAGTTATAGGCCTTAAAGTCATCGTTTTCGTGTCATCTGTAGCACCCCCTGTAGATTTAATGCCATGCAACTTGAAGGGGCATCTACACAGTATTTTACAGATTGTGTATGCCAAATTTCATGAAGTTAGCTGTTGCAGTTTTTGATATATTGAAATATTGAAATGTTGCTTTTGTAGTGTCCCCTGGAGACCAAGGGGCACTAAAGATAAGGTGCTTTTACAGAATCATATTATTATCAATGATATGAAGTTTTATTAAGTGTGGGTATATACTTCGCAAAATATTATCTTAGGAGTTATACTGTGCCACGCTGTAAAAAAGAATTAGTCATTAACTTCAATCATTAACTGCAATTAATAAGCTTGCTAAAGTTCTTTTGATGGATTTTCATTATCACTGACTGCGTTTACATGGTCTTTAGTATCCCGATTTTGAGGCTTATCCCGGCCTTGAGCATATCCGGGATATGATGTTTACATGGAACACAGAGAAAGAGAACACAGATTTGAATTTGAATTTGAATGAATCAGCATTTCGGTGTTTTCTGCCATCTAAACACGTCGTTATGTTTAGTTCTTTCATTACTTTAAGGGAAAGTTCTGTCTCGGATAGTGAGAAGTTCTCATTGCCGCCATGTTGTTTGTTTATTTCTAGTGCGTCACTTGGCATCACTCGCGCATGCGCAGACAGTGGGCAGCCGTCAGAAATTGGGATAAGGTGTATACATGCTCCAGTATCCCGGCTTCTATTGCAGTACTCCAGGTAGCAAAGCCGGGTTTCTTGAAATCGGGAAATGGGCATATCCCGATTTCTGAATTCCGGATATGGTGTTTACGTGGACAAACACAAAATCGGGATACTTCAATATCCCAATCAAAACCGGGATACTAAAGACCATGTAAACATGGTCACTGTCTTCGTCTTCTTCTGCTTATCCGGGTCCGGGTCGCGGGGACAGCAGCTTCAGCACCTTCAGCAGGGAAGCACAGACAGCCCTCTATCCAGTCACTTCAGACAGCTCCTCTGGAGGAAAACCCAGGCGTTCCCAGGCCAGACGGGAGATATAATCCCTCCATCGTGTCCTGGCTTGGCCCCCAAGGTGTCTTTACAGTGGGACATGCCCAAAACACCTCTCCCGGGAGGCATCTGGGAGTTATCCTTACCAGATGCCCTAGCCACCTCAACTGACTCCTCTTGATTTGGAGGAGCAGCGGCCACCCTGCAAAGGAAACTTATTTTGGCTACTTATATTCGCAATCTTGTTCTTTTGGGTTATATAGTTTATGACCATAGGTGACGGTTGGAATGTAGATTGACCAATAAATCGCCTTTCGGCTTAACTCTTTCTTCACCATGACTGACCGTTTAAGCATCCGCATCACTTCAGATGCCGCTCCGATCTGCCTGTCGGTCTCTCACTCCCTCCTCCCCTCGCTTGTGAACAAGACCCCAAAATACTTAAACTCCTCCACTAAGAGGACCACGTCATCTGCAAAAAGCATGGACAAGATTCTCTGATCACCAAACCCAGCACCTTCCCCCACCCGGCTGTATCTGTCCATCAGAATTATGAACAGAACCAGTGACAAAGGGCAGCCCTGACGGAGTCCAACCCTCACTGGGAACAGGTCCGACTTACTACTGGCTACACAGACCAAACTTGCGCTCCTTTGGTACAGGGACTTAATGGCCCTTAGCAAGGGGCCACTCATCCCATAGTCCCAGAGCACCTGCCACAGGATTACTCTGGGGACACGGTCATAAGCCTTCTCCAGATCCACAAAACATGTGGTTTGGCAAATTCCAGTTTCCTATCCAGCACCCTAGTGAGAGTAAAAAGCTGGTCCATGGTTCCACGCCAGCAAAAACCGCATTGCTCCTCCTCAGTCTGAGGTTCAACCATTGACCAGACCCTCCTTTCCAGCACCCTGGAATAGACCTTGCCTGGGAGGCTGAGGACTGTGATAGTTGTAACACATCCTCTGGTCCCCTTTTTTTAAAGATGGGGACCACCACCCCGGTCTGTCACTCCAGTGGTACTGACCCTGATGTCCACGTAATTGCAGAGGCGTTGCAGCCAGGACAGCCCTATAACATCCAGAGCCTTGAGATACCCAGGCCGGATCTCATCTGCTCTTGGAGCTCCACTGCCACAGATTTGCCCCAGAAATTCTGCTCCAGAAATTGAATGATGCAACTCCAGGCCCTCCAGCTCTGTTTCCTCTATGGAATACGTGTTGGTGGGATTGAGGAGCTCCTCAAAGTGTTCTTTCCACCGCCCGATGATATCCCCATATCCCCACGTTAGCAGCTCCCCACAGTGTGAAAACAGTGTGAGTGTCAAGTGGTCCTCACTCTAGTGAAGTTCAACCCCGCAGTTTCCCCCACTTGAAAGGGCAGCTTGTAACTGAAGATTTGGACTGGAATTCACTCAATTATTCTTTCTTTTATTTTGAAAGATGTCGTGGCCAAATGCAGGTGTCTTCTCAAAAAAACTCTACAAGTACAGTTGCCCTTTTTACCGTTTTTTTTTGGGAAATATCATGCCCTGGATGACTGAGAACCTTTACAGACATATTTATATCATTAAATTAGATCTTTAAAAGATGAAGATTCATCACTGGGAATTTGACAACATTTAAAACTCCTCTTAAAAACACTCATTAGGCCACCCCCACGCCCAGTCACTAATAACTGTAGTTTCTGTTTTAAACCAGTCCAAAGGACATTCAAAGGAGAAAACGTGCAGACACAAATATGTTTTCTAAAGTTCTAAAATTGAAAGATGTTAAAAAATATTTAGCCCTTTTAATCATTAATACATTTACCTTGTTTTGTGTGTGTGTGTGTCTGGGTGTGTTTGTGTGTGGATGCATAGATGGCTTGGTTGTGGAGCCGGACATGTCAGCAGGATTCTGTCCTGACCATAAAGCTGCCATGGTCCTGTTCCTTGACCGAGTCTATGGTATAGAAGACCAGAATTTTCTCCTCCACCTCCTGGAGGTCGGATTCTTGCCAGATCTCAGAGCTGCTGCCTCTCTGGACACTGTATGTCATATCTTATTTTTTCCTGCTATTTTCATCTATTTTCATCTTATCTAATTAGATATATTTGGCTTTTAGTTTTGTTTCAGGGGAAGATGTCTTGACATTGTTGTTATTCATGAAGTACTTGTGCTTAAGTTTTTCTATGTAGCTTTATACTTATATTTTCCATGTTTCACACTGGAAATAGCTTTTTGCCACCAATTATTTATTTTACAGATTGGGTTACTATTGGCATTGTATATTAAAGGCTCTACACATTTGTTTTTAGTCACTCTGATGTAATTCCCTTGCACCACACTACACAACCAAACTCTTACTATTAAAACATAATATTTTTTAAAAATTTTATTTAATCCAATAGCGCAATAATCAGGGCTGAGAGAGTAATACAGCATGTTTCTATCTATCTATCTATCTATCTATCTATCTATCTATCTATCTATCTATCTATCTATCTATCTATCTATTAAAATAATAATAATAATAATTCAAAAACATCTTTGTGTGTTGAATCTTGGTATGCACAAGGTTTACAAATGTGATAACTGGATAAAATGTAATCTAGTACTATTAAGTAAACTTTCAGCTCTTCATTGAGAATTTACTCTGCTAATGCCTCAGTTGTAAAACATGTAGAACAGAGACAGGATTGACAGACACAGAGCTTTAGATGATTGCTGGGCTCCAGCCACTTCTTTGTCATATATTGCCAGTTTAGGAGGGAGGGTGAAACCAGTGGCGGCTGGTGAATTTTATGTTAGAGGGGGCGCAAAGTTTGTAAATGAAATCCATGTAGGGGGGTCTGCGGGCATCCTCCCCCAGTAAATTTGTTTTTGTGATTTTCACATACAAACTAAGCATTCTGGTGCATTCTGACAAAATAATAAAGACAAAATAGAACATTTCCTTACAAAGACAAATGGATGGCCATGAAACTAAGTTTTAACTTTATTTATCTGCCTTGTAAAATCCAGCAAGTTTAAAAGTGCTAATACATCAATAAAAATAGGAATTATACACAAGTTAATATTCTCTCTCTGTTTGTCAGTTTGAGAGAGAGTGAGAGAGTGAGAGTGTGCACATACTGCACATCCAGCTAGCCAATTCCGTTTAGCATACATATTTGAGGTGAAGCTCCTTGTGTATGTCCTCTCACGATCAGTAGCCTGCTGCAAAATGTTTAAGTCGGGTCCCAACTCCTTCAACCTTTTCTTCTCCACAGCCGACCGACGGAAAAATCGAATGAAATAATTGAATTTTCCTTAAGCATCACTGAGTCTCCGCTATTAACGTCGGCCATCTTGTCTCGTCTGTCCGTCCTGGGAGAGGGATCCCTTCTCTGTGGCTCTCCCTGAGGTTTCTTCCACATTTTTTCCCTGTTAATAGGGTTTTTTTGGGGCAAGTTTTCCTCACTCGAACCGAGGGTCTAAGGACAGAGGGTGTCACTCCCTGTACAGATTGTAAAGCCCTCTGAGGCAAAACATGTTTTGTGAATTTGGGCTATACAAATAAAATTTGATTTGATTTGATTTGATTTGATCTTGTCTCTTAGAACGAGTTACAGCTGTGGCGCGAATGCTTCCTGATTGACGTGATTGATTGATGAATTATCCAATCATGCTAAGAATAAAAAAATAGAAAACAATGCCATTGGTCTGGGCGCAGAGAGCTGCGACCTAGAATCAAATTTTCACGCGCCAATGAAAAGCTGTTTCTGCTCGTAAACAGTAAAAAAGTTTGCTAGCTCTCATAGACTCCAGCATTACCGGCGCCCTTGACCTGGAGGAGGGCTTTATTGAATGGCAAATCGCAAGCTTAGCCTAAAGTCAGACGCATTTGATGGTTGCAGTTAGGTTTGATTGATTCATGGTTGATCTTGGTAGATAAAACAGTCAATATTTCACAGGAGGGGCGGCGCCCTAGCACCCTCTATTGACCAGCCGCCACTGGGTGAAACACTACTATGGGATTACAATTTAATAACTAAAGTGAAGGTTTATACCTTGAGATCAGTGATCATGTCTTACTGGAGACAGCCTGACCTCAAGATAAATCATCAAAATATATAAAAAGAAAACAGAGAATTCATATGTTTCACCTCTAAATTGTCTTTGTGTTTGTGTCAGGTGACTCTCAGTGCCACAGATATGGCACTTGCCCTCAACAGGTATTTATGTACAGCAGTGTTGCCTCTCCTGACTAAATGTGCTCCACTGTTTGCGGGGACTGAGCCATTTGCATCACTGATCGACTCCTTCCTTCACACGGTGTACCGCCTGTCCAAAGGCTGCTGCCTCACCAAGGCCCAAAGGGATGCCATAGAGGAATGTCTGCTAGCTGTATGTGGGTAAGACTGGATATATTCTATTAGGACGTTATATGTCAGCAGTGTACATATACCCACAGTGTACGTGAATGTTCCATCATATATGTAGTGGTTGTCAAATAAGTATTGTGATATTCTGACAGGAGGTATTGGGGATCTATCTGACATGAGCTTACAAAATAGAAAAGGTTCTTAATGGATTTTTATCAAAATTATTGTTGTTAGGCCGGCTGGCCTTTCTGTTTGGAGTTTGCATGTTCTCCCTGTGTCTGCATGGGTTCTCTCCGGGTACTCCTGCTTCCTCCCACCATCTAAAGCCATTATTAGGTTAACTGGTGATTCTACATTGGCCGTAGGTGTGCGTGTGAATGGTTGTCTGTCTCTGTGTTATCCCTGCGATGGACTAGCGACCTGTCCAGGGTGTACCCCTGCCTCTCACCTGATGACAGCTGGGATAGGCTCCAGGACTAAACGGGTGTAGAAGATGAATGGATGAATTTCCTTCACATTCTGTCTTGTGTCCTTTGTAGATGTTTGCCAGTTTTCTATTTTTAAAACTTCTGCAAAGCCCAATTAAGGTTCCATTCATATTCTTTTAACAAAGTTACACCCATTGTTTCATGTATTGTGGTTCTATATTGTTCATACTGTATTCTGTGTCAGCGCTAATAGTTCATTGTTGTTCATTGTCATATTAATAATGCGCAGCAAGCTGAGGCCTTCAATGATGCAACATCTGCTGAGGAGGCTGGTGTTTGATGTTCCACTGCTTAATGAACACACCAAGATGCCTCTGAAGGTGAGAAACACAATAATCATATCGAATTGAAGTCACCTTTTACAGTAGGACATATTCTAAAAAGTAAAGAAGTCAGGACATACTTCCTTTTATATTGATCTTTTGTGCACATGCTACATTTATAAAGCCCACTTTCTCTTCCCTGTCCCCAGCTACTGACAAATCACTATGAGCGTTGCTGGAAATATTATTGCCTGGCTGGAGGTTGGGGTAATTTTGGTGCAGCATCAGATGAAGAGCTTCACCTCTCTAGGAAACTTTTCTGGGGAATATTCAGTGCTCTGTCTTGCAAGGTGGGGCTCTATATTTGTATTATTGAATGGTTTCTATTGAATTATGAAAATTAAAAAAATTAAGGAAGAAATGTAAGAAAATGTGTAGCGTATGTTCACAGTTTTGAGTTTTGATGGATGGGGAGGGCACGGGGGAATCAACTAGAATTGGGATGCATAAAAGTTCAGACTTGCAAATATAAAAGTGTCAAGAGCTTGTCTTTTTGGTACCTGTGCTGTGAAATCTCCTTGTGTATATTTGTTCCCGTTCAGTTCCTGTTTAAGGCTTTGTGTTGTTGGATTGTTTTGTTGAAAATGGTAAAATGGCCTTGTTTTTATACAGCACTTTTTCTACCTATTGTTACACAAAGCACTTTACAGTCACAGATCGGTCTACCCATTAGCTCACACAAGCACACACACACATTTACACACCAGTGCCATGCACTGGAAGTATATTGCAAACATCTGCAGAACAACGCCTTTGCAGTCAGAATCCAGCAAGCCTTCTCAAAAATCTTTCTCAATCCCCGGTTGGTACAGCGGAAAGTGCATTGACAGTTCAGTGCATGTCATTGACATTTAACTGTGGTAATCCTTGAAGGCAAAACTGCTACCAAATGATGTATAATGTAGCATACTTAAATGCTGTGTTTGTGTGTTTTCATATGTAGCAGTATGATGAGGAGCTTTATAAGCTTGCGCTACCATGTCTCAGTGCTGTCGCTGGAGCTCTTCCTCCAGACTATTTGGAGTCCAACTACATGGCCATGATGGAGAAGCAGTCGTCTATGGACTTGGAGGGAAATTTCATTCCCCAGCCTGCAGACACCTCTAAGTATGCACCACATTTATTATTATTCAGTGTCTGCTTGATCTTTTATGTATTTATGATTAGCTTGACACAAGGAGATGCCACGTATTTGAAGCTGTTATTTCTTCTTGTCCCTCTTCGACAGTGTGACTGTCTCAGAGAAACTGGACTATTTCATTGCCCGATATGCAGAGCACAACCATGAGAAATGGTGCATAGAAAAGGTAAGGAAGAAGTTGCTTAACATTTTAATATTAAAAGTGGCATGCTATATGCTGGCATAATATGCAATCTCAGAACATTCTTAAATGGTGATAAAATGTATTTGTGTTCTAGTTTTCTGATGGTTGGTCTTATGGGGAACAGATCTGTGAAATTGGAAAGACCCACCCTCTACTGAAACCTTACAAAGGCCTCTCTGAGAAGGTAGTCTGCATGTAGCTGTATGAGTCTGTTTGTCAAAAGCATTCCAACTGTCTACACCAAGTGTAGAATATCAGAAAATGGATTCAGGCTGCGTGTGGATTCTTGAAGTAGGTGTTTTTACCTTTTGTTGTCTATTTATAATAAACACATTTGTTCCTGTTTTAGGATAAAGAGGTGTACTGTGGGCCTATCAAAGAGTCTCTTAAAACCATGCTGTCATGGGGTTGGAGCATTGATAGGATAAGGGAGGGAGACCCTTCCAATCGCCATGACAGATCCAGAAGGATATCACAGGCCAGCCAGGTGCACATGAACATGCAAGCATATATAAACTTATTATATATCTTTATATTTTGTTAAACAGGGTACATATCTGGATCTTTGACGGCAGGTGTGAAAGCCAGTATCCTCTTTATATTTCTTATGGAGACCTACTTCTATCAAATGAGTTATTCTTACTGGATTGTTATGAGATTTTTGTGACAGTTTAAATAATTTAGTGGTGAATTTTTTGTTCTAAAATTATTGTAAAGCACTTTGTTAATTTATGTTGAAAGGGGCTGTTTAAAATTAATATTAAAAAGAAAAGTGACATCAGACCTTCCTTCCACAGCTGTCTTTTGAAGGCTCTCCAGCTTTCAGCCCAAGACCCATTGATATGAGCAATGTTACACTGTCCAGAGATATGCAGGTTAGTGTGTACAAAAGATGATGAAACAATATACATTATTTGATGAAATGCAAATGCAAAAACTTGTTGGATGCCATAAGCTAGATGTATCACTAAGGAGGACTATTTATGATAATTCATTCATTCATTCATTCATTCATTCATTCATTCATTCAGTCAGTCAGTCATCTTCTATAACCGCTTGTCCTGTGAAGGGTCATGAGGGCTATCATCGGACAAGAGACTATTTATAATAATTATATATAAAATACTTTGAGAATGGATAAATGAATAGAACTTTGATTTTTTTCAGTCTCTGGCAGAGTTGCTTGCAGAGAATTATCATAATATCTGGGCTATGAAAAAGAAAATGGAGCTGGAAGTGAAAGGTAAATCTCACATACATCCACATACAGGGTTCCACACATGCTTTTTTATGAAAAGCATTCTTCTCTTTGGATGTTTCCCATTTTGTAGTTGGAGTTAAGGTCAAAGCAAGTCTTTATTTTTATTTTGTTTATGGAAAAAAAGTTATCAAACTAATTAAAATAATGAATTATGCATTGTCGTATAAGTGACCTAATTCAAGAGAGGTTCAGTTGGTGCTAGTTATTTCACAATAAGTGAAATGGATATCAGTGAAGTGCAGTTAATGTGCCTGAATTGGCTCTAGTGTAAAGACAATTTACCTGGAAGGCTCAGTCACTGGTTAATCAGTGTTCCTGTCTTCAAATATACCATGCAGACAACATGTGTGGTGGACACTAACACCTGAACATCACCACAAAAACATCATGTTGGTGAGAATGGAAAAACTTGCAGAAAGTTGCAAGCAAACCTTGACTTAAGAAAATATTTACTTTCAAGTGTACATACAGTGTGCCAAATAATGCAGCAACATCTACAAATATAATGGTTGGTTTAAAGACAATAAGGTGAATCTTTGCAGTGGCTGAGTCAAAGCCTACTCCTCAATCGAACAGAAAATATGTGGCTAGAAAAGTGCTGTTTTCACCCAATCTCCATGTGACCAGACAATTTTGTTAAGAGGAATGGAGTAAAATTGTATGTATGGAAGCCTGACGTTAAGCTGGAGATATAATTAGTGTAACGTTAAACCTCAATTGGAATATTGACAAAATGTTAAAGGAAAATAGTAAGGTTTCTTTTATTGCTTTACAGTGGATTGTTTATTTTTTTCTCTTTTTTACTCCAACCTGCTGTGCTGTTCTTGTGTCTAGGTGGAGGAAACCATCCACTATTGGTTCCTTATGATACACTAACTGCCAAAGAAAAATCCAAAGACAGAGAAAAAGCACAAGACATCCTCAAGTTCCTTCAGATCAATGGTTACTCTGTGTCCAGGTAGGACATACACTCTCCTGAAGCACTACTGTATGAAATTTGTTTGATTTTGATTGGCTGATTCAAATATTTGTGTGACGTGTACTATATTCCATAAAGGCACAGTGTAACAGTTTGATTTGTTGTGCTAATATAAATAAACTACTATAATTAGTCTGAAGTTTTGCAAAACTATGACCCTATTCATAGAAGATCATGACATACAGTAACTACGATTTCTGAGATCCTGTATGCAGTCAGGTCATTTGGCTAACCATGGCATTTGTTTTCATATTGTATCAGAACATATTAAATAACAACTGACAGATACAACAGCCTCATCTTTTAACTTAAAGTAAGACAGGATAGATGTCCTCTCAAGAGAATATGGATTTAATGAAAATGTCAAACAATTCTTTTGTGTATGTTATTTCCAGAAGTGTGAAGTTGCAGGAACTAGACACTCCAGCAATAGAGAAACGATTTGCCTACACTTTCCTCCAGCAGCTCATCACATATGTAGACCAAGCCCACCACCATATGATGGAGTTAGGTGAGACTCATCTGATGTCTAATGAATAATAAAGCATGTCAAATACTGTAACTCTTGCATAGATTCCCACAGGCTGATGTAGATCCAGGCTTGTGCCATTAATACACTGTATGAATTTATGAATGGTCCTCTTTGTTTGGCTGCAAAAAACAGAAGTCATAGAAGGATGTCTTGTTTCAAATGCTTTGGAAATTCCTTTAAATTGATGTGGTGAGTTCACAGCAACAGGTTTGAAAACTGATCCACATTCCTGTTCATGAAACCATGAAACAGTTGTTCAGTCACTTATTAGCGTCTTAAAAAAAGTGGACTGTGTATATTTTTTTTTATTCATACATCTTTCCTCCAAATCCTCCAAGCAGGCAGATGTGATGGTTATCCACTTAGTATATCTTAAGGGACAGAAAAGCTAAATGGATTGTATGAACATAACATTTTTGATAGAAAGGAATGACATGACGGGGTGATCATGTCATATAATAATAATAATAATAATAACTTGGACTTTTATAGCGCCTTTCAAGAAACCCAAGGTCGCTTTACAAGAGGTGGAGACTAAGGGGGGGGGACCTTGGCTTTTAGTAGCGGTGGAGGAGATCTGCGAGGTACTGGGGTGCAAGTCCGTGGAGTGATTTGTAGGTTAGGAGCAGGATCTTGTATGAAATGCGGGATTTGACGGGGAGCCAGTGAAGCTTCTTGAGTGTGGGAGTGATGTGCTGCCATGGCTTGGAGCGTGTCAGAACCCTGGCAGCTGAGTTTTGGACATACTGCAGTCTATCCAGGGTCTTACTGGGCAGACCATACAGTACTCCATTGCAGTAGTCCAAGCGGGATGTAATGAAGGCATGAATGAGTGTTTCGGTCACAGAGTCAGAGAGTGATGGCCGGAGTCTGGAGATGTTTTTGAGGTGAAAGAACGCAGATTTGGTGGTGGTTTTGATATGAGCCTGGAGTGAGAGTATGGGGTCCAGGATGACACCAAGGTTGCGTACTTCTGGGGATGGCCTGAAGGTATAGCCATCCACAACCAGGGAAAGATCACCAAGCTTCTTAGCCAGTGATGGGGAAGCCACCACCAAGAGCTCTGTTTTCTTATTGTTAAGTTTGAGTAGGTTGGCAGTCATCCAAGTTTTTATTTCATGCAGGCAGTTGACAAGGGATATGGGAGGAAGCTGAGCCGAGGGTTTGGTGCTTATGTAGAGCTGTGTGTCGTCAGCATAGCAGTGGAAACTGAGTCCATGGTGACGAATGATTTGACCAAGGGGGAGCATGTAGATGGTGAACAGAAGGGGGCCAAGTACTGATCCCTGAGGCACACCATGGTTGACTGGAGCTAGGGTTGAGTTTGAGTCTTTGATGGTGATGTATTGTTTCCTACCAGAGAGGTAAGACTGAAACCAGGAGAGAGCAGAGTCAGTGAGTCCTAAGTATTCATGAAGGCGGTTGAGGAGGGTGGCGTGGGAGACAGTGTCAAAAGCCGCAGAAAGGTCCAGGAGGATAAGGAGACTGATGAGGCCATTGTCGGAAGGTGTGAGGAGGTCATTCATGATTTTGATGAGGGCGATCTCGGTGCTTTGGTGGGGTCTGAAGCCAGATTGCAAGGGTTCACAGAGCTCATGGTGGGACATGTGTTGCTGGAGCTGAGCAGCCACAGCTCTTTCCAGAATTTTCACTGAGGAAGGGAAGGTCGATATAGGGCGGTAGTTGCTGGGATCATCCGGGTCCAGACCAGGCTTTTTCAGTGTGGGGATCACCACAGCAGTTTTGAAGCTGGTGGGGACCACCCCTAGTGCCAGTGAGGTGTTAATGATACTAGCCATGGCAGGGCACAGGGTAGGCAAACATGCCTTTACCAAGGTAGTAGGCATGGGGTCCAGCTTGCAGGAGGTGGACTTAGCTTTAGACACCAGGTCCATGACCTGGTTGTTTTCCAGAGCGGCAAAAGAGGAGAGAGAGCACTGTGTTGGGTTGGGGGAGGCGGTTGAGTTGCAGTCCAGCAGTTGATGGGCAGGAGTGGACGGAATTCCTGTCTGGTGAAGCTGCTGATGAATGGTGTCCACCTTTTCCTGAAAAAACCTGCTAAATTCTGAGCAGAGTTCAGCAGCATCAGAGGGTTGGGGGGCATCAGGGGGGCGGAGCAGACGGTTGATCGTTGAGAAGAGACGCTTGGGGAGGTTCTGTTGATTATTGATGAGAGTGGAGTAGTATGATGTTTTGGCCTGAGAGAGAGCCTTTTTGTAGTCCCTGACATGGTCTTTGAAGACCTCGTGGTGGACGACAAGGCCGGATTTTTTGTGCAATCTTTCAAGCCGTCGCCCAGCCGCCTTCATGAGGCGGAGCTCAGGGGTGAACCAAGGAGCTGGCTGGGTGAAGGAGATGGACCGGGTCTTCAAAGGGGCTACTGCATCAAGGCTCAGAGAGAAGGCGGTGTTATAGTGCTCCACAAGGCCATCTGCAGTGTGACAGGTAGGATGTGAGGCAAGGTGTGTTGCAAGCGTGCTGGACAGCGTGGGTGCTGACACGCACCTGATGTTCCTGAACATGATTGTTCGTTTAGCACGGTGCTTAGGTTGTGGCATGGGTACAGAGAACAGGACGGCATGGTGGTCCGACACAGCGAGGTCAAGGCACTCGAGGTGGACAGGGGTTAAGCCAAAGGTACACACCAGGTCCAAGGTATGCCCTTTGACATGTGTGGGACCCTTCACATGCCTTCACATGCTTCATATAGCTGGGCAGACATAGCTGTGTTCAAAAACAATGAAACTGGATATTGTATGATATGTCATATTACAAGCCACATCACACGATGTGTCCAGAGTAGTTACTTGCATAACAAATTAAGTGTTTAAATATTTTAGTAAATTAAGTTGAAATCTTGTCCCTAGCTCAACCATAATGGAGGATGTCCTGACATCCCCAAATATATTCATCCAGACTTTGCTGTTATTCTGTTGTTTGTCATTTAGATCTGGAAACAAGGCCGAAGGGAGAGAAGACTCCTCATGAACAGCAGATTAAGTTTTTTGGAAAGGTCATAATTTTTTCAGTACAACAGTTTTTTGGTAATTGTGTATGTTTGCATTTGACCTTGGATATGATTTATGTGAAGGAAATTTCATACTAAAACCACAGAGGTAAAAGTGTTTTACATCAATGATTATCTACATCATGATTTCTAGTCCTCTTACCTCTTAACTGTATGGGTGCTGCATGTGGGTGTTTGAGTTTAGTGTAAACAACTCTGAATAAATGAAATCTAAATTCCTTTATCTTTAATGCATTTTTGCTCAGCTTATTTGTATCTTGTAATTAATTTTGCCCACTGTAATAAAACTGTATCAGAACATGAAGATTTTGCTTAAATCCAGACTTTGTCCACAATTGTTTTGTATCTGACACATACTGTATAATTACACTGTCTGTGACATTTCACTTACAGGTTGTGTTGCCATTGGTGGATCTGTACTTTAAAAACCACAGGCTGTACTTCCTGTCCACAGCCATACATCCAGTGAGCAGTGGTGGCCACGCCTCTAACAAAGAAAAGGAGATGGTAACCAGGTCAGTATGGCAAGAACTCAAAAGTCAAAAAACAAGAACAAATCATGGCTTGATAACAAACTTTCAAAGTTCTCATTGCTTCAGTGTGATACCTGGTCTAAATGTTGATCTGTAGTTCTTTCTATTTTCACTGAATTGTTCAAAATCTCAGCCTTGACATCACTTTCCTCTTCACCTCTTCTGCTTTCAATTAGTCTTTTCTGCAAACTTGGAGTTCTTGTCAGACATAGGATATCACTTTTTGGTAAGGACAGTGTAACCAACATGTTTAATCCTTTCTTTATACATGTAACAATTACAACTCTGGTTCATAAAGTTTGAAATGTGATCCCATGTTTACTTGCTAGTAGTTTTATTTTGCTCTCCTTTTACTTGGACTTCTTTTTCTTAAAACCATTTGCATGGATACATAGAAACCACATTGCACCGAGACAGCTCAACACATGGCAACCCACAACAACACATACAAAAAGACAAATCACAGCCATGTCAAGAAAGTGTCTTTTCCAATTTGACAACACATGCACGTACCACCAGCAAAGACTTACAGCACTACCAAATAATCAGAACAGCATGAATTCCAAAAGTCATAAAACCATTGAATAACAAGCATGCCCCAGTCTTGTTTATCACATTTTGGAGTCCCATGGAAATATTTCTGTTGTGTTATGTGCTACTTGCACCACATTTTTGCATTTGTGGGTGGTGTGAATATTTGCTGGTGGTGCGAGTATTTGCAGTGCATTTCTGTATTTTCTGCTACTGTGAGGATTTGCACAGCACATGTTGTCAAATTGATGAAGATATTGTCTTACATTGCTTGTGTTATGTAAATTTGGATGTGTTTTTTATGTATGCTGTAAGATGAGCTCTCTTGGTCACTGCATCATAGCTCCTCTAATGGTCGAAAACTCCACTGGTTACTTGTAAAGGTTGAAATCCGACCTCTCGAAATGTAAAACACAGAAGCTCGCTGATCAGCAGACTCAAATGCAGAATATCTCTGGTGCCATTTTTTTTTTTTTTTTCCCAAATCAGAATGGATCTTTTGCCTCACCTGCACCATCCATTCATTATCCATGTAATTATATATTGTACTTTTCCATGTTTGTGGTACTTTAGCAAATTAAAAATTGATGTTGTTATAAGTGTTTGATTTTGCATCAACTTGTTATTGAAGTGTCGTTTCCTTAGTTGTGTTGGCATGCTGCTGCTTTGTTGTTTTAGAGTGAGACCCTAAATAACTCCAGTATTCTAAGGTTGACAGATACACATGAGGACAATATTATTGGTACAATTCATTTCATTGGTACAAGAAAGAAAAACCCACAATGTTACCCCTGACTTAATATTTGGTTGCACAACATTCGAGGCAGTGTCTGAAGTGATTTTTTTTTTTAAACTCTCAATGAGACTTTTGAACACATTGACAGGTATTTTGGTCCACTCTTTGTGAGCGAACTGCTCTGTTCAGGGTACAATGAAATCTCAAGACTATCAAGGCACTCTTTGTGAGCAGTTCGCTCAACCACGTTAGATATGGAGGTTGGCTACAGTCTTGTGGACCTTAAACTTCTGAATAACGTGCAGCTGTAGCCACAAGAATATCAAGCTGCTTGGAGATGGTCATGTAGCCTTTACCTTTAACATGCTTGTCTTTGGTTTTCTTTCCAATCTCCTGAGACAACTCTCTCCTTGGCTTTTCATGGTCCATAGTCAGTATGGAACACATCATGATACCAAACAGCACAGTGACTTTTCTTCCCTTAAATAGGCAGATTGACTGATTACAAGTTTAAAGACACATGTGATGTTAACTATGAGGCACACAGTTCAAGTTATTTTGGTGACCACTGTGAGGTTTTCTTTATTTAACAGAAGGGTACCAATAATTTTGTCCACATGTGCACATCCAGAAAATCAACTGCCCAGACAGTAGGTTTCCCCTCTGCTTGTCAGTAGAGCACTCTTTCAGAAATTAATGAAACAATATATACATTTATTGAAAATGTTAGATGGCTGCTGGGTGATGAAATTGGTTTTCTTATTATTCATATCCCTGATAATGGGAAAAGCAGAATTGAGGGCCTTATAACATTTGTATCTGTACATTTTGATTGCAAACCCCCCCCCCCAAAAAAAAAAACAACAACAAAGAAAAACAACAACAGCACACACTGGTCGTTCTTTCCATAAATCCTCCAAACCCAAGTGGACATGTCAGACAAACAAAAACCATTGGACTAATGGACCACTGGTTTTAGTTGGAGTTCACATTTCCACATGTCCACATTTGTCTGGACACTTTGTAGCCACCATAACGCCAGATTAAAAATTAATAAATTAATAAATAAAAAAGACAAACTCTGTTCAGTAGATACAGTGAATTTTATGTTTATCATGTGACCCTCTCTGCTCCCCAGGTAACAATGCAACATCAATAGTCAACTGTTTGCAGATACTAGGACAAAGTTTGGATGCCAGGTAAGAAAAACATATAGAACTGTGTGCTGTTATTATTCAGAGGTTTTCTGATGAATGTAAACTCAAATACACACGTACAGTATCCAAGTAAAAGAGTTAGTGACTCCAAATAAGTCAGAACATGATGTTGATATTGTACTGTTTTAGAAAAGCTATTAAATTGACCTTCTTTTTGTTTTTATTGTCTTTAGGATTGTAGACATAAGAGCACAGTTTGAATGGTGTGCAGGATGTGAACAAAGTTATTCACTCAATACTGTATTTTCCAGTGAAACTGTACACATTTCAGGCCATAAAAGCATGCCATTTGTTGTTATTATTATGAGCCAAGCAGACCAGGCAGTGAGCTGTGAGGAGTAACACGGCCTGTAAATGTGTCTTATGCTTCCCCTGCTTTCTGTTCTGTTAGTGTACGTCCATCTGTATGTGTGCGTGTGAATGTTCGTAGTTTGTGTCTCACTCTGCTCTATCGTTGCCTCCCCCCAATGCTCACCAGCTATTACCTCCATCATTGTGATGATGACCTGTGCGCATTCTTACTGCCAGATTAGGCGCACACTTATTCAGTTATTTTGGAATAATGAAGTGTACTAAAGGGCTGCATGTTATTCATCTGAACATTAGGAGCTTGCCACCTAAAATTGATTTATTGAGAGCCTGGCTTACCTACAATAAACCCCATGTAATCACTCTGTCTGAAACTTGGCTAAACAGCAATATTCCTGATGATGAAGTTAAACTTGACAATTATGTTCTGTTTAGGAACGACAGAGGCTCAAGAGGTGGGGGCCTCTTAACATATGTACTCTCAACTTTGACCGCTGAACCTATTCTCCCAAACGAGAATCCCCTGCATTTTGAAGCCCTTTTCGTGAAAATAATTTTTCATGAAAATAAACAACTAATTATTGGAAATATTTATAAACCCCCATCGGCTCCAGCAGAAACTACTGATCGTATTTTGTCTACTATTAATTCTTTAGACTGCACCAGCGAAAAGATCATGTTAGGTGACTTCAATTCTAATTGGCTGGATCGCTCCTCTCAAAAAGATCGTAATCTCTTTAACAGTATAAATCTTGCCTTGGCATTTCTTGTGTTAGTTTTACATTTATTCCTTAACTCCTTCCAAAAAAGGTTTAAAAAAGGCAACTGGACTTGCAGATTTCGGAGAAGACGTTTCACCACTCATCCGAGTAGCTTCTTCAGTTCTGAGGGACTGGTGGGAAGTCTGAGGTTTAAATAGGAACGCCTCCTGAGAAACCTTGCTTGTTATGCTAATAACCTGAAACTGGTGCAGCTATTCCCACTAACGACTGGGTACTTACCTGTTGTGCGGGGGGGACTGTTTTTGGTCCCTGTCCTCTTCCCTATGCTGTTCCCAACCACCTATTTCCAGTTTAATGGGGGTTTCTACAGACAAAAACACGGCTGCGCTATGGGGTCACCAGTGTCACCTATTGTGGCTAATCTCTACATGGAGGAGGTCGAGACCAGAGCCCTGAACTCGTTTACTGGAAACAACCCCACCAACTGGTTCAGGTATGTGGATGACACTTGGGTTAAAATCAAGACGGATGAAGTGGAATCTTTCACAGAGCACATCAATGCAGTGGACAACAACATCAAGTTCACTCGGGAGGACATCAGCGGGGGTAGTCTAGCTTTCCTGGACTGCCTGGTGCATGTGGAAGAAGACCGAAGCCTCAACGTCGAAGTATATAGGAAACCCACCCACACCGATCAGCACTTATTATTTGACTCCCACCACCCCCTGGAGCACAAACTAGGGGTCATCAGAACGCTCCAGCACAGAGCACAGATGGTACCCACAAAAACACATAAAACGGGCACTCAAGACATGTGGGTATCCTAATTGGGCCTTTGTGAAAGTCTCAAAAAGATACCCCAAAAGGGACAGAGAGGAGGAGAACGACAAAAGGAAAAACATCGTCATCCCCTATGTGGCTGGAGTGTCAGAGAAACTCAGGAGGATTTTCAGGAATCACCGTATTCCAGTTTACTTCAAACCAGGAAACACACTTAGGCAGAGACTGGTCCACCCTAAGGACAAAACACCCAGGCAGAAACAGAGTAATGTGGTGTACGCTGTTCAGTGCAGTGAGGAGTGTACAGACCTATACATTGGGGAAACTAAACAACCTATCCACAAACGCATGTACCAGCACAGGAGAGCCAGCTCATCAGGTAACGATTCAGCGGTCCACCTACATTTGAAGGACAAAGGACACTCTTTTGAGGATAACAACGTCCAAATCTTAGCCAGAGAAGACCGATGGTTTGAAAGAGGAGTTAAGGAAGCCATCTATGTCAGACTGGAAAAACCTTCACTAAACAGAGGAGGTGGACTGAGATTTAATTTGCCATCTATTTACAATACAGTGTTAACTTCTGTCCCCAAGAAGTTTCAATCTCTTTCACACCTTGACACTGGAGCCCCAGACGGACAAGAGTCGTTAGAGAACCATTCATAGGGAAGAGGACAGGGACCAAAAACAGTCCCCCCCTCACAACAGGTAAGTACTCAGTCGTTAGTGGGAATAGCTGCACCAGTTTCAGGTTATTAGCATAACAAGCAAGGTTTCTCAGGAGGAGTTCCTATTTAAACCTCAGACTTCCCACCAGTCCCTCAGAACTGAAGAAGCTACTCGGATGAGTGGTGAAACGTCTTCTCCGAAATCTACAAGTCCAGTTGCCTTTTTTAAACCTTTTTTGGAAGAAGTTAAGGAATAAATGTAAAACTAACACAAGAAATGCTAAGGCAAATTATTATAAGGACTGCTTATCAACTGATTTTAAGAACCCAAAGAAATTTTGGAAGAGAATTAATAGTATAACCAATAAATCCACAAAAAGCCCTACAATGCATATTAGATTAAACAATCAAACTGTGTGTAAACCTTAATTAATTGCAGAGGCATTCAGTCAGCACTTTTCCACTGTTGGCGGCTCTCTGTCTGATTACACTTACTCTGGTCTCATATCGACTCAGAATAGATGTGGCAGCTCCTTTTGGTTTAAAACTATCTCTCCAACTGATGTTCAGCAGGTTATTGATAATTTAAACTCTGGATGCAGTGCTGGTCCAGATGGTTTGGAAATTAAGTTCTTTAAGCTTGCATCTCATGTTTTGTCATTTCCACTGGCGGACTTATTTAATTTATCCTTCGCAACCTGTGAAACACCCTCCTTATGGAAAAGTGCTAGATTAACCCCTCTTCATAAGGGAGGTGACATCTCAGACATCAATAATTATAGACCAATTTCGAATATAACAAAAATATTTGAAAAATTAATATTTAATCAATTATCTACATATCTTACAGACTACACACCAGTCAGGTTTTCGACCTAGCCATTCAACCACCACTGCTCTTTTAAAATTTACAAATGACATACTGTCAGCAGCTGACAGCAATAAGCCTACAGGTGCTATATTTATTGACCTTTCAAAAGCATTTGATTTGGTTGATCATTATCTTCTTTTAGACAAATTGTATGCTATTGGTCTTTCTACCAACTCTTTATTATTTTTTAACTCATTTCTTCATCATAGAAGTCAGTGTGTTTCCGTTTTGGGAAGTCAGTCTGACTTTAAGATAATTGATAAAGGTGTTCCACAGGGTTCCTCACTAGGTCCTTTGTTGTTCTCAATCTTTATTAATGATCTCCCTCAAATCTGTTCCGACTGCCAACTTCATTTATATGCAGATTACACTGTATTATACTCTTCCAGCTCTGAGATCTCACAAATTCAACATTCTCTACAATCTGATTTCAATCTGGTTCAAAGATGGTTTTGTTCAAATAAGCTTCTCCTGAACAAAAGGAAATCATATAATATGTTGTTTTGCACTCGATCTGATCCTTCGCTGTTAAATAACTGGTCCATTAGTCTTCTTGATGGAACACCAATTGAAAAAGTTGAGGAACTTAAATATCTAGGCCTCTGGTTTGATTCCCAGCTATCTTTTAAATTTCATATTAATTCAATCACCAAGAAAATATTTGGTTGTCTGAAATCACTTTATCGTTCTGTTGACTGTTTCTCACAAGAAGTCCGGAAAAGAATTATAACACAATTAATTTTCCCAGTACTGGACTATGCCGATGTGATCTATGGTAACACCTCTGAATCAAATCTCCGTCCTCTTAATGTACCATATAATAGTCTCTGTAGGTTTGTACTCAGGTGTCCTTATAGAACTCATCACTGTCAAATGTACAAGTCCTTGAACTGGCCCGCTACCAAGCCCAGAAGGCAATTTCACTGGTTAACACTTATTTTCAAATGTATTCATTTTAATTCCCATCATATTTGAAAGAACTTTTAATTCCTTTTAGTTCTCAATATAGCCTATGACATACCGGCCATTTGTTTCTAGTCACAACTAGAATCAGCAAAGAAATTGGTCGTCGGGCATTCAAATTTAAAGCTCCATCAGATTGGAACAACCTTCCTTCCTCACTTGGGTCACTGACTTCTTTTCATATCATCTTTAACTGCGCATTTTCAAAAATCCTGCTCTTGTTTCTGATCTGTCTTACTTTCTCTCTCTCTAACTCTATTCATACTTGTTTTCTGTTTGTCTACTTTGCTGTAAATATGTGTGCATTTGTGTACAAATATGTACCATATACCTTATGTGTGCATGACAAAAGTACTGTTTGTGTGTATAGTATGTATAGTATGATATTTTTCTGATCATACCCTGCCTGTGTAATGTGAGCTGGTGGGGGTGGAGATGGGGATAGCTTTGGGGGAGCATTGTTGGAGTATGTGTGGGTGTGTGAGTGTCTTTGTGTTTATGTGTTTTGGAATCATGTTTAGTATTATTTATCCCATTATTTTGTACTGTACATTGTTGTTAGGACCCCCTCGAAAATGAGATGGCACATCTCAAGGGGCTATCCTTGAAATAAAGTATAAAGAATAAAGAATGTCCCATTTTGTCCCGTAACTACCCAGATCAGGGTTTTGGGTTTAAATCCCATCTGTCAGTTATGCTTGGTCATCTTAGTCTGTTTTCTAGAACTGCTACAAGTAGACACGGTAAGTAAGAAACTAACACTTATACAAACAGACGCAAGTTTATGTTATTGTTTCAGAACGTACAGTACCAGTCAAAACTTTGGACACACCTTTTCATTGAGTGTTTTTTTGTTTTTTTATTTTCATGACTATTTACATTGTAGATGTTCACTGAAGGTATAAACACTATGAATGAAGACATGGAATTACGTAGTGAATAAAAAAGTGTGAAATAACTCCAAATATAAATCATATTTCTTCAAAAATGGTTTTCCAACAGTCTGGAAGGAGTTCCTAGAGATGCTGAGCACTTGCTGGCCCTTTTGCCTTCACTCTGCGGTCCATCTCATCCCAAACCATCTGGATTGGGTTTAGGTCAGGTGACTGTGGAGGCCAGGGGAATTTCCCCTCAAAGTTAATAGTAGATCCTAGTAAAGATAAAAGGTGATGAGATCTGTTAAGAGCAGGGAGGAGGACTTTTAGGAGGCATAGGAGTTTCTTAGCAGAGGAGAAAATGGCTGAAAGAAGAGGCAGGAGAGATATTCTGCACTGAATGACAGTCAAGCTTGTTAAAAAATAAAATGACACTGAGGTATTTAGCATCAGGAAAAATGCAACAATGCAGCAGTGATGACTTGGGGCCAAATCTACGTCTCTAAACACTTTTATTCTCATTGACAAGTTGAGCCAGAAGCAAACGCTGTTTGGAACCGGTTGGAACCATGCATGTAGAGACCATTCACCTTTTCTGCGTCACACAAATACACAACAGTTGGAACCAAAGATCTCAAATTTGGATTCATCAGACCAAAGCACAGATTTCCACTGGTATAATGTCCATTCCTTGTGTTTCTTGACCTGGTGTCCAATCAAGTTGCTTGTGAAGTGTGACTATTTATGGTCAGTGGGTCTTTTGTTAATTACTTAACAACATTCATTCATTTTCCATAACCGCTGTCCCAGCTCCCTTCCCGGGCAAGAAGTGGGGTACATTTTGAACAGGTCACCAGTCTGTTACAGAAAAACATGAATTCATTATCTTCTTCCTAAAAAATTAATTCATTTTCTGTTTATGAAAAAAAAAGAAAGAATTTGTTATCTACTTCACAAGACAATTAATTAGCCAAACAAAACATCATTCAGTCATCAGTTTGCCAAATTGTAGTTCCTATAAGAGCAGGATTATTTGTAACAATTTGTTTTCTACATTTCTGTATGTCCCGTTAACAAAGAGAACCCATTCAAACAAATGAAAATAAAATGTTATGCTTTGGTAATTGTTCATTTGAGAAAATTAATCATTTACAGATATTATTTTTTATAGCAGGTGTCTAATCATTCTTTGGCAGAATGAAATGTGTGCTAACTTTCTCTTCAGATTCATCTCATGAACAGATGATATTTTGTTTTACAAGTCTCTGGTATAATTTAGGGCTAGGACAGATTTTCATCATTGGTCCACTGATGATGACAAAGCTCAGATGCAACAAAACAGTCCCAAATAAGGACATTTCCACCCCCATGTTTTGCGGACAGGATGATGTTCTGATGCTGGACAGCAGTGTTGTTTAGTCTCCAGACAGACTATCATTTGAACTAAAGAATTCTACATTGGTCTCATCTCTCCACGGGCAGAAATGTTCTTTTTGGAGAGCATTTATTCACAGTCTGACCAAATTCTTTAGAGATGGTATCGTAGCCAGTCTGATGATGAACAGACACTTTTTTTCTGGAGGACATTAGAAAGCTCCTTTGTCTGTCCCATCATACACTTCCACAAACAGGTGTTGTGAAGGTCAGACTCTCACAAATCCCTGATTCTAATCCTCTGTATTAATGAATGTTATATCTAGCGTAGCCTAGTGACTGTTGCGAATAATGCAGCTGACAACTAGGGAAAGACCTAGTGACAGCATGAAAAGACAGCTGACAGGAGGAAACAGTCCCTGCTGGGGCAACAATGGGCTAGCAGCTCATTGTGGCAGTAGCACAGGCTTTAATAGGCCATGGGCTACACCCTACCTTGCTACAAGTATGACTATTGATAAAATACCCCTAGAGTCAGCGAGAGCTGAAGCCACTTGTTCAGATGGGGATGGGAAGAAGCAGCAGGTTTGTGTGTGTGCCTGGCAAAAGATAACAACAATGGAGGGCCTCAGAATCCATCAAGAGAGGGAAAAAGTGCTTAGTGCTGTTTTAAGAACATCTCTTGAGATGCTGTCATGTCAAGACATGCTTGGCGAGCATATACCAGTAGTACAAACACATCTTGTCAGCAAACACTGAACAATGCAACAGCAAATACTAATCCGAGAAGACACCTTGCCATCCACACTGGCATGTATTGTGAGATATGTAGAAATAAGATTCTGAAGGGTGCACCGAAAAAGTGTGTTTAATATTAACTACCTTTTGTCTCATAAGGTGACACACATGTGACATAACGCCTTACACCAGATAAGCAGTTACAGAAAATTAATGAATAATATTAACTGGTTGTCAGTAAACAATTTATTTGCAGGATTTCAATAGGAATGTGTAAAAAGAGACTGTTGGAAAATGAGACACACTTTGTGTGTAATGTGTCAGGGAGGATCACTTGTCTGAGATGGAGATGAAGATGGATTGTATTCAATTATTTCATGCTCGTTGCTCACTCAAATGTCCAAAAGTGTTGGCCAATGAGAAGGCATTCACCCCACAGACATGTAGATTTCTAGTACCATGTTGTGTACACTGACAGAACTGAATTTCCTCAAAATATAGTCAGCTCCAGCCGGGATACGCTCCAGGTGGAAGATGAATGAATGAATGAATATAGTCAGCTCATCTCTCAGTGGTTGTCAAAATGCTTGACAATACAGACCTCCTTACCCTAAGATGTCAAGAAATGTTCAAGTGAACAGAAATGGAGACAAGTCAGTCAATCACCATATGAGACAAGGATCTCTTTGAATTGTGCTAAAAAGCGCAAGTAGCTTACAAATCCATCCTGATGAATGGGCGGAGTGCTAATTTATTCTGATATGCAAACTAATTGTGGATGTAAATTTCTATGTAAAACTTGAAACTTTTCTTTTTATACTGAGGGTTGCAGCTGAAAGTGTGTTTACAATTCTGTATGAATCGTTAACATTTTCAATACATGTCTTGAAGGCATGACTGTAGTGATAAACCAGAAGTACAGGGACGACGCACAGACATGCTACCAAGGTTATACACTGCCTGACCAAATGAATAAATAAATAAATAAATAAATAAGAGTCCCACTGTAGGTGTGAAAATGCTCTTACTTTCACTATTAAACATAGCCCTGAGTTCTACTGTTGTTTTTTCTCGATTTGATTTCACTAAACATTGAAGTGATCACGATCAATCAATGCGTTGGACTGTTCTTAACCCAGTTTTAGTAGTTTCTGCAATTTTCTGCTTTCTCAGCTTGATGCATGCCAATGATTTTGACCGTTCTCAAACGAACTAACATCTTTTCCATGACCAGGATGTACAGAATACAGAATTATTAATTAATCCCCAAAGGGCATTTCAGTTTCTACAGTCCACCATCTAAACATAAAACCATTCACACAACAATAGTGCATAGCAGGAGTAGCATGATAATGCCTGGGTCCAAGTACAATTAGTAAGTAATTAGTAGTAAGTAAAAAACATCAGAAACAGAATAAATAATAATAATAATAATAATACAAATAACTGATGTGTATTTCAACATGGTTGTTTAAGAAATGAGAAGCTACTCATTGCGTCAGTTGGGGTTAAATAACTTGTTGCCAGCTGAAAGATAATCGCCAGTGTAGTAATTATCCAATGGGAGGCTCATACATATTTGTTTAGTATTTGCTTTTTTTTGGCCAGGCAGTGTACTTTGATATTGCTGAGAGACAAAGGACCTGACAAAGTTTTTCAGTGCAATTTAAACAACACAAAATTAAATTATGTTATTCAAATGTTTTCATGTTGCTGATATAGTACGGAGCTGGGGCTTTGTTGTATATTGAGTTAAACTAACATAATTAATGTCATAGGCATCAGATACACTAATACACAAATATACACTAATGTAGGATGTATAATTAAACATATTATATTAATGTTATATTAAGGTAATAATAAAATCTAACTATCTCAGGACAGTGATGAAGACTGGTCTGGAGTCAGTGAAGGCAGCTTTACGGTCATACTTCGATAATGCTGCTGAAGATTTGGAGAAGACTCAAGAGAACCTGAAACTTGGTCAGTTCACTCACAGCAGAGAGCAGCCACGAGGTGTCACTCAGATCATCAATTACACCACATTTGCCCTGCTGCCTGTCCTGTCATCCCTGTTTGAACATATCGGACAGAGCATGTCTGGGGAAGACCTCATATGTGAGCACTAACAATTCAGTTCATTTAATAATGTATGTGCGATGAAAAAGATAATGTCACAATTTCAATGTTGGTCTCTCTTGCTGCAGTGGCTGATGTTCAGATATCCTGCTACAGAATCCTCAACAGCCTCTACTTTCTGGGAACCAACAAAAGCATCTATGTAGAGAGGTACAGTATATCCCATAATATACATACTTAAAAACACTTTTAGGAGTTTTGATTGAGTTTGCATTTAGTGTTACCCATTGTGTTTATTCTTGTGCTCCAACAAACATGAGTCAGATAGTATGATGTAAGAGTCTCAGACCACATTGACAACAGACAACTGAATGTCCAGTCTGAAACAAATATTTTCATATTCTTCTGCATTGGTTCTAGGTCAGAAGTCAAACTGAAGCAGATTACCATTTATTATGTTGAGGTCAGATTTCCTTGAATTGTATGTCCATTGAAGTAGTGCCCAGATGGCACTCTGTTGCCTTTGATCTACTTATTAGGTGCTTGTTCAACTTGAAGCCATTGCTATTCTCTTATAAACCTGTCTGTGCCTGAAGTCAGCAAAATTAAGTAGCATTGTGATAGTGGGAAACAGGTATCAACTTAGTGAAAGTGTAATAAGTAGAATTGTTATTCCTAAACAAAGAAGCGTCTTCAAGCATCAAGTCTTAGCTAGCCATGGTACTTGGCACTCCATTTGTGCAAACTACATCAGTTGTACCTCATGAAGGATCAATAGAAACTTTGATCACTGAGAGACACAAAGGCAATTTAAAGGTGCAGTAGGTAAGATTGTGAAGATCCAGGACTTAGCCAAAAAATTTGAACATCGACAATTTCTCAGTCCCTTCCCCCTTTGGACTAAAGCCCAAAACGGTCTCCCAAGCCCCGCCCCCCACAAGGGAGAGCTGTGCACGATAGAGCGCGTGCATATTGGCCCTGGAATACTGTGCACGAACAAAGAACCGAGAGAGCGCTAGTAAACAAACTAGCATGGAACACATCGACGTAAGAACAACAAAATAGTTTTTATAATACCCTTCGTTATTGCTAAATAATTTGACAAGCCCCTCGGCTGGCCTCTGCTACGTTAGACATTTTTTGTTTTCTTTGTTAAGATTGCCTTATATACGGGACAAACGGGTCTGCTGTCCCGGACCCAGGGTAGAGGTGGGGCCCAGAACTCTCATTAAATTATGGAATAATTTATATATATAGAGCAGCCTTCCCCTTGAGCCGCATATGAACAAGTTTAACAACTTTTCCATCTACAACAGCAAAGGAAGTATAGACAGAGCAGGTAATCAGTTTACATATACAAGGGGGTGCAATTACAGTGAAATATATACTTTGTTGAAATAAATATTACTGCAATAAACTAGTTACTACTAAAATGCACCTGCTTTTACAAAAACTGTGGCTCAGTAGGTAGAGCAGGTTGTCCGTCACCAGAGGGTTAGCAGTTATGGTAAATGGCCTTGCTTTTATATAGCGCTTTTCTACCTATTGGTACTCAAAGTGCTTTACAGTCACAGACACATATACCCATTCGCTCAACATATTTCTAACATGCAATCAAATTCCACCATCATCTGTCCAGGTGGTTGAATAATTGTGATCGTAACTGTATACAGTAGTGTTGTAGTACTCGAGACCGGTATTGGTCTCGAGACCGCATTTTCAAGGTCTTGGTCTTGTCTCGAAATCAACCGCATTTTTACTCTTTCTTGTCTCGGTCGAGCTGGACTCTTGATTTTTTGTCAAGACCAGTCGAGACCAAGTGATTTTTGTAATGACACGAAGAATTTCTCTACGTCGGGTTTACTTTATCTCCTGAAATCCAAACATCCAGATCGCTATGCTGAATATGAGGGATGCATCAGCGGCACAGAAAAGGAAAATCCCTCCGAGCATGCCCGCTCCGCAATTATAACGCCAGTTATTTAAATGTAATTGCATTAAAGTTACACACAACCCACATAAATAACAACGAGCATAAGCTCAGAAACAGAATCCATCTGAGGACAAAAGCAATCCAGATGGCTCAGCTAAGTGGGCCTATACAGTACGTAGAAGTACTAGATAATGTCTTCTCCACCATTACATTTTTCATCTCGCTCACCCCCTAGAGGTAGCTTTCCCCCACCACACTTTGGGAATCCGTGCCTTAGATCAGTGGTCCCCAACCTTTTTCTAACTGCGGACCGGTTAACGCTTGACAATTTTACCGCGGACCGGGAAATATGGAAATTTAAAAGCACATTGCTCCAACAATATAACGCTATTATAACATCAAACTCTCTGGTCACCCGTGAATGAATCTCCTGTATGTTTGCGTGCCCGACACTCACAAACTCTCCATTCCCCTCTCCATCACCTCTGTGTTACCGACCACGGCCCTAACGCGCTGATACTGGTCGCTATGGTGACGTTTACATGCCTTCAAAATAAGATACAGATACACCATAAGAACGAATATAGAGTGCATGAAATTTTTAACTCACCATAACACTAAGTCAATGGGAGCCCTGAGCTTGTTTCTTTGCAATGAGATAGTCCCATCTGGGGGTAATGGCAGACGTATATACACTATATTACCAAAAGTATTCGCTCACCCATTCAAATGATCAGAATCAGGTGTTCTAATCACTTGGCCTGGCCCCAGGTGTATAAATTCAAGCACTCAGGCATGCAGACTGTGAAACAAGACATTTGTGAAAGAATGGGCCGCTCTCAGGAGCTCAGTGAATTCCAGCGTGGAACTGTCATAGGATGCCACTTGTGCAACAAATCCAGTCGTGAAATTTCCTCGCTCCTAAATATTCCACAGTCAACTGTCAGCTCTATTATAACAAAATGGAAGCGTTTGGGAACAACAGCAACTCAGCCACGAAGTGGTAGGCCACGTAAAGTGACGGAGAGGGGTCAGCGGATGCTGAAGCGCATAGTGCAAAGAGGTCGCCGACTTTCTGCACAGTCAATTGCTACAGAGCTACAAACTTCATGTGACCTTCAGATTAGCCCAAGTACAGTACGCAGAGAGCTTCATGGAATGGGTTTCCATGGCCGAGCAGCTGCAGCCAAGCCACACATCACCAAGTGCAATGCAAGGCGTCGGATGCAATGGTGTAAAGCACGCCGCCACTGGCCTCTAGAGCAGTGGAGACACGTTCTCTGGAGTGATGAATCACGCTTTTCCATCTGGCAATCTGATGGACGAGTCTGGGTTTGGAGGTTGCCAGGAGAACGGTACATTTCAGATTGCATTGTGCCAACTGTGAAATTTGGTGGAGGAGGAATTATGGTATGGGGTTGTTTTTCAGGAGCTGGGCTTGGCCCCTTAGTTCCAGTGAAAGGAACATTGAATGCTTCAGGATACCAAAACATTTTGGACAATTCCATGCTCCCAACCTTGTGGGAACAGTTTGGAGCGGGCCCCTTCCTCTTCCAACATGACTGTGCACCAGTGCACAAAGCAAGGTCCATAAAGACGTGGATGACAGAGTCTGGTGTGGATGAACTTGACTGGCCTGCACAGAGTCCTGACCTGAACCCGATAGAACACCTTTGGGATGAATTAGAGCGGAGACTGAGAGCCAGGCCTTCTCGACCAACATCAGTGTGTGACCTCACCAATGCGCTTTTGGAAGAATGGTCAAAAGTTCCTATAAACACTCTCCTCAACCTTGTGGACAGTCTTCCCAGAAGAGTTGAAGCTGTAATAGCTGCAAAAGGTGGACCGACATCATATTGAATTCTATGAGTTAGGAATGGGATGGCACTTCAGTTCATAGAATGAGTAAAGGCAGGTGAGCGAATATTTTTGGTAATATAGTGTATATATATATATATATATACATACATATATATATATATATATATACATACATATATATATATATATATATATATAAATATATATATATATATATATTAAAACAGGCCTATTTGTGGGAAAAAATGTAATATCTGAGTTACATAAAAGCCTTTTATTTGTTTTCTTCCTAATTGTCCTTGAAATAGTGGTCAAGAACCCCCCATTCCTAATACAAAAATGGTTTGGCCACTGATCAAAATTTGATGTTGCCGTTTCAATTCCGTACGCTCAACATGTCCGGTCAGCAAGAGTCTGATTCTCAGAAAAGGAAAGAAAAGAGAAGAAGAAACTAGAGGCCTTAAAGATTCTCTTAACAAATATTTAAATAAAGGTGATGACGGTGAAGCTGGGACTAGTAAAGTGAACGTAGAGCAATGTAAGAAACAGCGCAGCCAACGTTTACCAGCCTCGTAACGTATTGTAGCGCTAATGTTAACGTCCATTAGCTTGTAGAAAAGCTTGACACAACACGTAAAAGATTATCTCGTCCTGGGCCCAGGCAAGACTGTCAACTGGTCTGGCCTTATGACTGACTGCTATCTGTTGCGAAATTTCCCCCACGTTACTCTGGTCTCTGTCACTGTCCACGAGATAGTTGTATCTCGTCCATCTTGTTAGCCAAAGACCGAACATTAACGAGGAAGATGCTGGGCAACCGGAGCCGGTGTGGTGTTAGTCTTAGCTTAGCTTTTAGCCCTCCGCATTTCCCTCGCCATTGTTTACGGTCTCTGCGCCGCCTGCGAGCACTTCCGCCCGGCAGGGTAGAGTGCGAAGCCACCGGTGTTCTGGCAATCTCCGGGATAGATGGGAGATCGGTGATAAAAGTGTCCGAGAAACGTAATCCGATCTCCAAAAGCTTATGTCGGGTGTAAGATGTAAAGGCACAGCTGTTTTTTCCAAACAGACCTGAGATGAGCAGGAATAAAACTGCAAAATGGCAAAAACTGGGGAGACGCTGAACCGTGCGATGTTCTCGCGCCGCCATCTTCGTCGAAAAGATGGCGGCAATAGTCAACTTTAGGACAAAACCAAGGCTAGGATGTTTCTGAAAGTAACCTGATGTTGTGCTATCAATAACAGAAGCATTCGTTGTGGCGTTTTATTCCACAGTTTAGATTTATCAATTTGCTATGTGGTAGATATATGACCGTGCACAACGTGCGTGGGAAAGGGGGAGCAGAGGGCGCTATGAAATGCGTGTCCATGAGCAGTGATTGGCACTCTGTTGGATACACCTTTGGGCTTGATTGGTGCATCTGAGTGTGGAGCGGTGGATGTCTTGCAAATCGAGGAGGGGCCAGAGGAGCCAATTTAGATTTTTTTTAAATGACCTGCTTCATGCAATTATACTTGAACATAGGGTCAGTTTCAGCAAATATGACAGAAAGTTAGTTTTATAAAAGTTGCCTACTGCACCTTTAATTCTGAATGTGTTAAATAAAGTACGCAAGACTCCGAGAATCACTGCTCAAAGAAGACTGTTTAGCAGTCGTCTTAGAGGAACAGTAGCATTTATACACTACTTCTCAAGTGGGAGAATGAGGCTAACAGGATGCTTGGTTCAATACATGCTGACATTGCACTGGAGGAAAAACACACGAAGAAGACTTATGGCAGTAACACAAATTTGAATTTAAAGAGATATACAGAAACCAAGACCATTGTATGTGCACTTGCACAAGATAAACAGTACTCTAGGAAAAACAACCAATTGCCAATATAGCATGCATTGGGGTAGACGGCAGAAACAACAGGGCTACATGCCTTCAGTCGCTATGACAATACATAAATGTGACAAACAGTACGTATATAACAGAGGAATTCCTGTCTGAACTATATGATAATATTGCTTTGGAATGTTCAAATATGAAGTGCTGCTAACTACTAGACAGAATTAATGGTTTAATAAAAGAAAAATAACTGTCTGTTGTTTACATTGACTTATCTCCTCTCTTCTTCTCTCCAGACATCGCCCAGGAATAGGAAAGTGTTTAGCTGCCTTCTCAGCAGCCTTCCCCGTTGCCTTTCTTGAGCCGCATATGAACAAGTTTAACAACTTTTCCATCTACAACAGCAAAGGAAGTATAGACAGAGCAGGTAATCAGTTTACATATACAAGGGGGTGCAATTACAGTGAAATATATACTTTGTTGAAATAAATATTACTGCAGTAAACTAGTTACTACTAAAATGCACCTGCTTTTACAAAAACTGTGGCTCAGTAGGTAGAGCAGGTTGTCCTTCACCAGAGGGTTAGCAGTTATGGTAAATGGCCTTGCTTTTATATAGCGCTTTTCTACCTATTGGTACTCAAAGTGCTTTACAGTCACAGACACATATACCCATTCGCTCAACATATTTCTAACATGCAATCAAATTCCACCATCATCTGTCCAGGTGGTTGAATAATTGTGATCGTAACTGTATACAGTAGTGTTGTAGTACTCGAGACCGGTATTGGTCTCGAGACCGCATTTTCAAGGTCTTGGTCTTGTCTCGAAATCAACCGCATTTTTACTCTTTCTTGTCTCGGTCGAGCTGGACTCTTGATTTTTTGTCAAGACCAGTCGAGACCAAGTGATTTTTGTAATGACACGAAGAATTTCTCTACGTCGGGTTTACCTTATCTCCTGAAATCCAAACATCCAGATCGCTATGCTGAATATGAGGATGCATCAGCGGCACAGAAAAGGAAAATCCCTCCGAGCATGCCCGCTCCGCAATTATAACGCCAGTTATTTAAATGTAATTGCATTAAAGTTACACACAACCCACATAAATAACAACGAGCATAAGCTCAGAAACAGAATCCATCTGAGGACAAAAGCAATCCAGATGGCTCAGCTAAGTGTGCCTATACAGTACGTAGAAGTAGCCTACTAGATAATGTCTTCTCCACCATTACATTTTTCATCTCGCTCACCCCCTAGAGGTTGCTTTCCCCCCACCACACTTTGGGAATCCGTGCCTTAGATCAGTGGTCCCCAACCTTTTTCTAACTGCGGACCGGTTAACGCTTGACAATTTTACCGCGGACCGGGAAATATGGAAATTTAAAAGCACATTGCTCCAACAATATAACGCTATTATAACATCAAACTCTCTGGTCACCCGTGAATGAATCTCCTGTATGTTTGCGTGCCCGACACTCACAAACTCTCCATTCCCCTCTCCATCACCTCTGTGTTACCGACCACGGCCCTAACGCGCTGATACTGGTCGCTATGGTGATGTTTACATGCCTTCAAAATAAGATACAGATACACCATAAGAACGAATATAGAGTGCATGAAATTTTTAACTCACCATAACGCTAAGTCAATGGGAGCCCTGAGCTTGTTTCTTTGCAATGAGATAGTCCCATCTGGGGGTAATGGCAGACAAAGACACCCGAAGTGTGTTGCTTATGTCCAGTCTACTCCTTTGCTTTGTTTTGGTGGCTGTCACTGCAGAAAACCCCGCTTCACATAGGTAGTGTTGGGCCTGGATATTAAGGCACTCAATATTGGTGTTTGGCTATCATGAATAATTAATCATTATCAAAAATAATTATTTATTATTAAATAGTTGGATCTGAATTACAAGATCACCTCGGGGCACCACCCTTCTAGGAAGGGAAAAGATAGCCAATCAATTAAATCAGTCTCATAAATCATACTAAATTGTCAATTTCAATTTCTGATTAATAATTATCTTAATAACTATAATCAAAATTACCATTAACAACTAGTTGAAGGAATTTGGGAGTTCTTGGCAGTGTAGAGGTTGGCAGCATTCACTCTTGTACAACATTAAACAGACAACTGGTATGTTTAAAGGACATTTATTACAAGAATAAATCAAACATACAATCTAACTAAACAGTACTCTAAACAGGTGTGTATGTGTGTGTGTGTGTGTGTGTGTGTGTGTGAGTGTTTGTCAAAATGGCCGCCGCTGTGGGCGTTCCAAAATGGCCGCCGCTGTGGGCGTTCCAAAATGGCCGACAATGTGGGTGTGTCAAGATGGCCGACAATGTGGGTGTGTCAAGATGGCCGCCGAGGGAACAATGGGGCCGCTCAGACCATGTGCTGGCCAGCAGATGTGTGAAATGTGATAAGGGTTTATATGAGGTGCCAGGTTAGAAAAGAGTGGTTAGTTAGCATGCAAGAGACCCTGAGTCTGTGTGTTGCAAAATCTAAACTAACATCAATTCACTATACTAAACAACTCAATAAAAACAAATATCACATCAAATCAAATGTTTTATGCTTAGCTTAGCTTAACTATGACTATGCCCAGGTCATACTACCAGTTGGTGGAAAGTCCATTTCTGGTGTGTTGCTCCTTTAGTGGGTAATTCCTGGTGGAAGGCCAGACTGGGAAAAATTGTAGTCCTTGCTGTGTGTTCCTGGTTTACTGACGTTGGAGGGAAACTGGCCGCTCCTCGAGTCCTTTGATGTTGCTTGTTAGCAGGTCGGTGCTAACTAGCCGCGTGGCTCCTTTTGTTTAGAAGTTTAGCCTGCAAACCTTTGTTTGTTGGCTGGAGAGCTGGTGAAGATTTTTCAGCAGGACTTCGCTTCGCTGCTGTAGGGAGAACAGGCCTGAAGTAGTGCTCTTTGTTGGCAGACTACCTGGCACCCAGCTGCAGCCGAGCAGCTGGGGGGTCTCCACATGGAGGTGTGGAGTTGAGGAAGGGTAAGAGAGCAAGAGCGGAAGAGACAGAACAAAGGCCAAGACAGCGCATTTTATATGACCTGATGACCTCAGAGGTCACATGCCACTGTCAGCCAGTGAACTGCTGAGTCAGTTTTCACACCTGGAGGATTGTGGGACATGGGGTTTCCACGGCTTCTCTTTGTCTCCCAGACAAAGACAGAACATGCGGTTAACTTGGTTAGGCATGGTGAGCTTCCGTAGCTCACCGCAAGGGTCATATCCCAACATCCCCCCTTTGGTCTCACGATCTCACTCGATGTGTGGTCGTGAGAGCACAAGTGTCCGTGTATAATCCAAGTTGGAAAAGTTCATTGATAGTAATGACGTCTGGGCAGTCTGTTAACCAACTGGGCTGTGGTAAACGCTAACTATCTTAGCTAAGCAAAACCAAATCATCAGGTGAAAACTGAAATATACATAAGCACATTGACATTTACTAACAGTGTTAGTGAGAAAGAGAAGAATGTAAGTGATGTAAATTGTTAAGGTAAGATGCAGAAAGGGAGTGGCACCTACAATGATAAAACCATTTCCAAATGTCCAAGAGTTTTGTGGTTTACTCATTGGATGCCATTAGAATAATTATTATTCAATGCAGTGCTCGGTCTGATCGTAACAGAAATAACAATTTTGTCCTTCATACAGATGTTGCTGTGGAAGGATGTCATCACATTTTAATATCTTCTTTGTCAATGGCTGTATCATTGTTCGAATGTGTCCTAAAAATTTGTTGAATAAGGACATGTATAAATTGCAAAATAATACCAAGGAGTTGGTTCAGGTGTAATTGCAAAGCTAGACAGTGGGTCTTGGTCCAATCAAAATTTAGGCTTTTCTCAGCTAATAGTGGCAGGTGTGACTATTAGTGAGTTGAAAACTATGGAGTTTTGCTGCGATTGCTAACAAATCAACAAGTTTGCCTACTTAACTGCAAAGAAAGTAAAGTACTTAGTACCTACTGGCAGTACAGGGATGGACTGTGTTATTATTTCCGTGAGGAAGGAACACTGAATCTGACGTGCCTTAAGCTTTTCCGAACTTGTGGCTCAGGGCTGTAACGCTCCGTGTAGCCAGAGGAACAGAGGTATTCAGAGGCGTTGTCACTGTCTGCTAAGTTATGACCATCTAAGCTGCATTCAGAGATGCTGCGATCATCATCTGAGCGGTCTATTGGCTGATCATACTGCTGGGCCAGAATTTCAGAATAAGGCTTTCTACAGCTCCGACTATGTGAATGCCTATCTCTGGGAAGTTGGCGGACATGGCGGCTACGCTCAGTGTCCCTGTGTGGCCCTTTATCACCCCCCTTTGGTCTGTTGTGAGGGTGATGTTTTAAGGTGACAGATCGGGGTGATGCCTTGGTGGTTGAGCTGGAGGGCTCAACTGTCTTCCCTCTTGCTTTGGAAGTGACAACAGTTTCCCAAGCCACCTGTGTCATCTTCCTAATGTCCTGCATCGAGGGATCACCTTGGCGTGTCATGAGTACAACGTGAGTGCGTACACAGGGGTGCAGGTTCTGCAAGAATAAAGACTTGAAGGTGGAGCTTTCTTCTAAGCCTGGTGCATTCTTGCCCTGAAAGTACACATGTCTCAAACGTTTGTAATAATCTCTAGGATGCTCATGACGGGTGTGTTTAATTTGGAGAGCTGCAACCATTGAGCCGATCTCATCAGCAGTAGAAGAGAATTCTTCTAGGAGTGCTTGACGGAGCTCTGAGTAGTCATCTCTGACTGTGGGAGGTTGTGACTGGATAAACTTATGGACAGCTTTAGAGCTTGTTTTCCATACAAGTTTAACCTTCTCCCTTTGGGTTGCATGGGGCAAATCAATTAGGGCGTGGTCTACATCCCTGACATAATTGTCAACATTATGATCACAGCTGTCTGGGTCAAAATGTTCAATGTCCTGAGCAAGGAACTCAAGCACTTCAAACCGGGGACACTGTGGTGTCCGGGCAGGTGCATCACGTGCAACAGTTATCTCTGGTGGAAAGGCGGGGACTGGACAAACCTGTGGTGTTGTAGTCCCCCCTTCGGAGAGATGGGCACGGATGGGAGTGTCATACCTCATAGGCTGAAAAGAAGATTGGGCAGAATATCTTCTGGAGGATAAACTACAAATGTCTTTACGGTCTATATCAGAGAGATGGGACGTCAGGTAACTGTTACCTCTGTCTCTTAGAGGAGGTTGAGGAGCTGACTCCATTCCCAGGAACTTAGGGTCGACTGGAAATTGTTCCCATCTTCTAACTGGAGAGGGTGTCACCCTTTCACTAGAGGAGGAGTGTGAATCGGAATAACCAGAATCACATTGGCTTAACGACTGTGGTGAGGAAAGACAACCTGATTTAAGCCTTAACAATTCCTCTTTGTGTGCACAAAGATCAGACTCTGCCGAGTGCAGGTCTGATAAGTAGCGCATAGCTTTGTTACTGGCCATTTGTACCTCATGGAGGAGACAAGCCGTTTGCGCTTTAAGGGACTCTACCTCCTTTTCTAAGGCTGCTTTGCTCTGAAAGGCAAGGCTGGATTGCCTGTGAAAGTTCAGAAGCAAACATCTTAACAATGGACCCTTGGATGCAGTCTGTGCATCACACCTGTCCTTCAGTAGGGAATCTATCTCATCCTGACACTCACTAAAATTCAACTTGTTAATGAATTCAGGGTAGCCTGGGTTTAGGCTCTGTGCAAGGGAAGAAATGAATTGCTCTACACAGGGGTTCTCCATTGTTATGTGGGATAGAGGTAAGGTGTCAAAAACAACAACAACAAAGCAATGGGGTTAGCAATGCTATGCTAAGTAGCTACGTAGCTTCTAAGAGAGAGGCTAGAAAGGTAGCTATGGCACCATCTAGTGGCTCTAGTGGGCACAACAAATTTGGTATCACAGTAAATGCAAATTTACTCACCAAAACTCAACATGCAATAACTGAGATGCAGGGCAGTAACAGTTAGAGTTGTGATCCTTAAAGTTAACTTAAGCTGGAACACGTGTTAGTAGCAGCTAAGTATGTAACTTATATTTCACAGGGCTGGTAGCACACTGTGGCTCTATCTCAGACTCCTTATCTTACTTAGGCTGAAATGCATGGCAGTAACAGCCGGCACAAGTTCTTTCACACAGGGCCGATGGCACGCTGTGGTTTAATTCACCAGGGGAGCACTTAAATTAACAGGAAACAGCTTGACTGGGTCGCACTGAATACGTGGTATTCAAATGCTAAAATTCTTACAACTACGAGAAGTAGGTTCAACTTCAATTAGCTAGCAGCAAAAGCAACTCTTAATGTAGCACAATGGGACTTAAGACGGTAGTTATTAATAACGAATTATTAATAAATTATCAATTTATGAATTTCATAAATTATCACCACACTGCACCTGTATGTAAGTACAACTGGACATCTACTCCTGTGGTAGACTAGTGGGATTGAACGTTACGACTTTTGACTAGTCTAAAAATGTTCAAAAATATTTTTGGCTTTGGCCAAAATTATGCTGAAATTAATATTGCACAATTATGAATAATTGCCAACAGTACTCTGCCTCACACGGGGCACCAAATGTTGGGCCTGGATATTAAGGCACTCAATATTGGTGTTTGGCTATCATGAATAATTAATCATTATCAAAAATAATTATTTATTATTAAATAGTTGGATCTGAATTACAAGATCACCTCGGGGCACCACCCTTCTAGGAAGGGAAAAGATAGCCAATCAATTAAATCAGTCTCATAAATCATACTAAATTGTCAATTTCAATTTCTGATTAATAATTATCTTAATAACTATAATCAAAATTACCATTAACAACTAGTTGAAGGAATTTGGGAGTTCTTGGCAGTGTAGAGGTTGGCAGCATTCACTCTTGTACAACATTAAACAGACAACTGGTATGTTTAAAGGACATTTATTACAAGAATAAATCAAACATACAATCTAACTAAACAGTACTCTAAACAGGTGTGTATGTGTGTGTGTGTGTGTGTGTGTGTGTGTGAGTGTTTGTCAAAATGGCCGCCGCTGTGGGCGTTCCAAAATGGCCGCCGCTGTGGGCGTTCCAAAATGGCCGACAATGTGGGTGTGTCAAGATGGCCGACAATGTGGGTGTGTCAAGATGGCCGCCGAGGGAACAATGGGGCCGCTCAGACCATGTGCTGGCCAGCAGATGTGTGAAATGTGATAAGGGTTTATATGAGGTGCCAGGTTAGAAAAGAGTGGTTAGTTAGCATGCAAGAGACCCTGAGTCTGTGTGTTGCAAAATCTAAACTAACATCAATTCACTATACTAAACAACTCAATAAAAACAAATATCACATCAAATCAAATGTTTTATGCTTAGCTTAGCTTAACTATGACTATGCCCAGGTCATACTACCAGTTGGTGGAAAGTCCATTTCTGGTGTGTTGCTCCTTTAGTGGGTAATTCCTGGTGGAAGGCCAGACTGGGAAAAATTGTAGTCCTTGCTGTGTGTTCCTGGTTTACTGACGTTGGAGGGAAACTGGCCGCTCCTCGAGTCCTTTGATGTTGCTTGTTAGCAGGTCGGTGCTAACTAGCCGCGTGGCTCCTTTTGTTTAGAAGTTTAGCCTGCAAACCTTTGTTTGTTGGCTGGAGAGCTGGTGAAGATTTTTCAGCAGGACTTCGCTTCGCTGCTGTAGGGAGAACAGGCCTGAAGTAGTGCTCTTTGTTGGCAGACTACCTGGCACCCAGCTGCAGCCGAGCAGCTGGGGGGTCTCCACATGGAGGTGTGGAGTTGAGGAAGGGTAAGAGAGCAAGAGCGGAAGAGACAGAACAAAGGCCAAGACAGCGCATTTTATATGACCTGATGACCTCAGAGGTCACATGCCACTGTCAGCCAGTGAACTGCTGAGTCAGTTTTCACACCTGGAGGATTGTGGGACATGGGGTTTCCACGGCTTCTCTTTGTCTCCCAGACAAAGACAGAACATGCGGTTAACTTGGTTAGGCATGGTGAGCTTCCGTAGCTCACCGCAAGGGTCATATCCCAACAGTAGGATGTTGGAAATGGCAACAGGGTTTTCAGTGCTGTGTTGGCGATCTCTGGGTATTCTGCCATGACTTTAGTCCAGAACTCCGGCAGCGTTGTTGTCTCAAACACTCCTTTAAGGCCGCCGTCATTTGCGATCTCCAGCAGTTGGTCTTCTTCTTGTACGGACATGCTGGATTCAGCTGGTTTGTTGACAAATGGGTCGCGGATCCATTCCTTGGCTGTTCGTGGGTCCTTTGAGGTTGGGAAGTAGCGCTCAAACTCCTTTAACAGCGAAGACAGGTGATCGTGCACCAGTTTGGTGCGAGTTAAGCGCGTGTGCTTTGATGTGGTTAATAATTTTAACGACATCATTCATTACGCTGTTTAATTCCGGTGGCATTTTTCGGCTTGCAAGCATTTCCCTGTGAATGATACAATGCGTGGATTCATATCAGGTGCAACCTCCTTAATCCGAGCAGTTAATCCAGACAGCCGTCCGGTCATGGCAGCAGCGCCGTCGGTAGGCTACATATGCCGACACAACAGGACCATTTCAGTTTTCCCGTTATGTAACCATCCAGCGATTTGAACAGTTCTGCGGCTGTGGTGTTGGTTTGCAATGATAGTGCACATAACAAATTCTCATGCACATCCTCCTGATAAATATATCGCACATAAACAAGCAGTAAGGCCTTGTTGTCAACATCTGTAGATTCCTCAACCTGGAGTGCGTACCACGATGATTTATCAATCCTCTCCAACAACTGTGTCTCAATTTCTTGCGCTATTTCCTCAATGCGCCGAGTCATGTGTTCGCCGACAGAGGCACCTGTGATATCTTTTTAACAGCATCCTCTCCTAGAAGTTCATGGCAAATGTCTTTAGTGGAGGGCAAGATCAATTCTTCACCAATAGTGAATGGCTTTTTAGCCTTAGCAATGCGATTCGCCACTATGATGCTCTCAGTGCATTTTCATTTACTGATGTGGTGGCCCTCAGTAATTTCTTCTGTCCTTCATGTTCATGTTTTTTTTCTTTCAAAATACTCCGGGGGCTTGTCTTTTATTCCTGGGTGCTTGGTCTCTAAGTGGCGAAGCAGTTTTGAAGGCTTCATTGCCTCATTTGAGAGCCGGTCACCGCATATTACGTAGAGCGGGCTTGGTGTGTGGGAATCACCTGTCACGATAAATCCATACTTCAAGTAGGACTCCTGGTACTGTCTGCTAAAACCTTTCTTCATCTTGGAAGTCATAGGCTGCTCTTCTCTCTCTTCATTGTGCCTTTTCCCTTTCACAAAGAAACTTTCCAAAGACACCTGTTTACTCATTTTGCTAGCTGGGTTAAATTTTGGCGCTCAAATGAGGAGATGTAACAGAGAGGAGAATACGGTCATTTCAAAATAAAAGACGTTTCAAAATAAAAGACCGCTCGAATAAAACAGAAATAAATAATTAATTCTTGTGGGCCCGGTATTTATTGATCCACGGACCGGTACCGGTCCGCGGCCCGGGGTTTGGGGACCACTGCCTTAGATGATCTGCGTTATCTGATGTAGAAGATGTGGGGTTTTGTTGGCCTAATTCCTTCCAGTGATTTATTTTTTTCGGTTTTCGGCCTTGGTTTTCCTCATTTTCATTTTTGGCCAAGAATTCTCATTACGGTACATGCCTAATATAAAGCAACAACATAAAAAGAATTAAAATTGTTCCACCAATGTATAGGCCTATAAAGTGGTCACTCGTTTATTGCGGGAGTTACGTTCTAAAAATAACCCGCAATAGGCGAAATCCGTGAAGTAGGCTAGTCAGCTTTATTTTTCACAATGATTATAAATGTTTTAAGGTTGCAAAAACCCTCACTACACACTTTATACACTTTTCTCAATAACTTGCGAACATACCACACTTCAGTCACACTGCCAGCGATCAAAGATACAGTATAAATTTGGCAAGCTGAACGCATTCTGTACTGCACAAGATACACCGTACGAGGAGATTGATTGACAATGGTCTACAGTCCCTGAGCCAATCAGGACGCTGAAGACGACACGCGGGCTCTCCCTTAGCCAATCAGGACGCAGAAAACAGTGCACTGTAGTGTGTTTGAAGATTGGCCAGTTGGCCCTATCAATATACCATATATCCTCTCATTTAATGGGTTTTCTTTATTTTCATGATTATTTACATTGTAGATTCTCACTGAAGGCATCAAAACTATGAATTAACACATATGGGATTATGTAGCTAACAAAAAAGTGTGAAATAACTTTTTTAAACTGTCATTTAATTCACTTTTTGTTTCCCTCGTTGGGGAAATTATTTTTGTATACTTTTTTCAGACTGCAAACATAGTTTTATGTTTTCATTGGGTGTCTCGCCATAGCCAAATATTTTAACAACATCTAGACCGTTACTATGCAGGAAGCCGGTGGCGTTACTAGAAGCGGCCAGCGTGCACATTGGTTACAGGAGGGAGCGGCTTATCGCCCTGCATGGCGCTGTGGTTTTCCCTTGGGACGGACATCCCTCTGGAGATGCTTCGTGGCATGGGACCCGCCATGGATCCCGAGCAGGAAAACTTAATTGAGAAGACAAGAGATGCTTGGGATCGCTGCCATATAAAACGTTCGAACTGGCCGCACTCTGCAGGCTCAGTGGTGTCATTGGCCATCCTGTGTGGAGTGGTCTGGAGCAGTGGCATCGCAGAGAGGAAAAGCAAGAAGCTGGAAAAGATCATCAGGAAGTCCAGCTCTGTCCTGGTCTACCCCTTGGACTCAGTGGGGGAGGTGGGTGACAGGGGAGTTCTGGCTGAACTGTCCTCCATGCTGGACGATGAGTCCAGCCCCCTTCAATGGTGACCTGAAGGGACTGAGGAGCAGCTTCAGTGACAGACTGCTTCACCCTCAGTGTGTGGAGGAAAGAGACAGAAGGTCATTCCTTCCTGCTGCTGTTAGGCTCCATGGCGAGCACTCCTAATATTTGCAATATGTCTATTATCTGTTCTAGCTCTGTCATTTCTGCACGCTGTTACAAACTGCAGTTTCCCCATTGTGGGACAATTAAAGGTTTTCTTATTCTTACTCTTATTTGTTGACAGCACTGCAAACCCTTGGACTTCTATCAGTGAGCTTCATGATGTAGTCACCTGAAATGGTTTTCACTTCACAGGTGTGCCTTTTCAACGTTCATTTGTGGAATTTCTTGCCTTCTTAATGGGGTTGGGACCATCAGTTGTGTTGTACAGAAGTCAGGTTTGTACAGCTGACAGCCCTATTTGACAACTACTAGAATGCATATTATGGCAAGAACCAATCAGCTAAGTAAAAAGAATTGACAGTCCATCATTACTTTGAGAACTGAAGGTCGGTCAGTCCTGAAAATTGAAAAAACTTTGAACGTGCAGTTGCAAAAACCATCAAGCGCTACAACGAAACTGTCTCACATGAGGACTGCCCCAGGAAAGGAAGACCATGAGTCACCTCTGCTGCTGAGGATAAGTTCAACCGAATCATCGCAAGTTAACAGCACCTCAGATTATAGCTGCTAGAAAACCACTACTAAGGAAAAGCAACAAGCAGAAGAAATGTGTTTGGGCCAAGAAACAAGAGAAATGGGCATTAGACCAGTGGAAATCTGTGCTTTGGTCCGAGTACAAATTTGATATCTTTTTGGTTCCAACTGCTGTGTCTCTGTGCGACAAAGATGAATGGATGGTCTCTACATGCATGGTCCCAACCGTGTAGCATGGAGGAATTGGTGTGATGGTGTGGGGTTGTTTTACTGGTGACACTGGTGGGGATTTATTCAAAACTGAAGGTACAGCATAACTACCACAGCATCTTGCAGCAACATGCTATCCCACCCGGCTTGCGTTTAGTTGGACCATCATTTACTTTTCAACAGGACAATGACCCCAAACACACCTCCAGGCTGTGTTAGGGCTATTTGACCAAGCAAGAGAGTGATGGAGTGCTGCATCAGATGACCTGGCCTCCACAGTCACCTGACCTAAACCCAATCCAGATGGTTTGGGATGAGATGGACCACAGAGTGAAGCCAAAAGGGCCAACAAGTGCTCAGCATCTCTGGAAACTCCTTCAAGACTATTGGAAGACCATTTGTGGTGACTACCTCATGAAGCTCATCGAGAGAATGATTGTGCAAAACAGTAATCAAAGCCATGGGTGGCTATTTTGAAGAATCTAAAATATGTATCAGTTATTTCACATTTGTTTCCTACATAATTCTATATGTGTTCATTCATAGTTTTGAGTGGTAGTGTATTTAAGTCTGGCAAACCCATGGAGTGGAAAAAGTTAGGAAGATACCCTGGCCACACCTATTTTTCATGTGTTTTCAAGTCAGGAGAAAAATAACTTCAGGTCAGACTTACAAACTTACAAGTTATTTTTTTCTCCCTTGCCTCTGAGGGCTTCAATAACTATACTTTTCTGTGAGTTTTGAGCCTTCGTACACTGCATACAAGCAAAATGTAAAAAAAATGTAAATGTAAATATACATCTCTGTCCAACTCTCAACTCCTCAACTCTAGGACTTCCAGGGCAGGTTGGAGAGGTTTGTCCAATGATCCCAAGCTTAGAGAGGTCTCTGGAGGATATTATGGAGCTGGCAGAGTCTGGCATAAGATACACTCAAATGCCACACATCATGGAGGTAACTAACTAACAAACTTATCAATCTAACTTCTGTTTTGTATCTATATCCCTTAGCTATCAGTTGGGGTGAAATTCATAGAATTACTAAGAATAATTTGTTTAACTGGCCCTTTAAATAGCGTTGCTGATCCTGCTTAGGGAAAAAGCTGATTTCCCATAACTGATTTCGTTATGGGTGGATGATAAAACTCACTGTAAATGTCCCTCATTACACAGTAAAACTCAATGTATTTATTCTTGTAACTTCTGACTTTGTGCATTTTGTACCTGTGGATATGGCTTACCTTAAAACAAGACAAAACATTTATACACATAATTTCAAGTGCTGAGACAATGCTTCTTTCGGTTTGGATTGAATGTGTAATGTAAGCTTCATGTTTGTTTTCTTTCTTTTTCTCTAGGTTGTGTTGCCAATGTTGTGCAACTACATGTCTCACTGGTGGGAACATGGACCAGAAAGCAACCCGGAAACAGGTGACAGCTGCAGCACATCTGTGACCTCTGAACACATGAACAGCCTGCTGGGAAATATACTTAAGATCATCTACAACAACCTTGGAATAGATGAGGGAGCCTGGATGAAGAGACTGGCAGGTAAACATGGTTAAGCATGGTCATGTAGTGTGCTCTGTGGTTCATGTCTTGGTCAACACTTTCACTGTAGTTGTATTAATGTTTGTTTTGATTTTAATTAAAGACAAATCCACTAGTGTATTAATCTAAAATATACAGCTTCTATGAAAATTCAAGTGTGATTTCTGAAATATGCCGCAGCTTTTACATTAAGATGGTGTAAAGCAGGGGTTTGGGATCAGACTGCTAACCTCATGCTCTTCCACCAAGGCTATTGCTTTTGTACAGTTTTTATCAAGTTACAGTGTGCCTCAGCACTTTATACCTTGGCAATCTGATCCATTTTAGTATTCAGTGACCATAAATTATCAAATGAATAATATAAGTTAATAAGTCATAGCACAAGTCAATTTAAAAAATACCATACGACTAATCTTAACAAGCACTATTCATGCAGTTTGCATACAGTGTTTTTTTGGAGGATGTGTTCACATTGTTTATTTAAAAGTGTCTGTACAAGAATGTAATAATAGAAACAGGGTGAAATCCGCTCCTTTTGAATCTGGAATCTGGCCATAACAGCTGAGCTGTAAGATGTGTAGAAGAACACAGAACATTATTTATGATCTGACTAATCCTGCGTTAATGAATTTAATGCCGCTGCTAAATCCCCATGTAGCCCAGCACTCTGTTTTCTTACTAAAAAGTGGTAGGTAACCTACCTCATAACAATTATGAGAATTGTTTCTACAGATGTAGCATTTAGCAACACACATATAATTTATTAGTAACTAGATTGTCCTTACCTTTGAATTCAATAACAAAAGAAAAAAAAAATACTCGGGACTCTCAGTTAACCAATGTATGGTACCAAACTGTTGGCATAAAGTTTCTGGCATACAGAATGCTGTTAGCTGTAGTCCGACAACGCTCCTTCAGCAGTGTCAGCATGTTGGAAAAACATGTCTTGTTCATGTGCATATGCATCAGGTAAATTCGCATAGCAGCAGCATGTCCTGAATACTCCCCTGCAGCAGGGTGTCAAGTTTGGGTAGCGGGGAATGGGAGTTTAGGACCCAAACGCAGAACTTCTGGCAGGAGTAGGTAAAAGAAGTTTTTTTAATCAACAAAAAAACTTACAAAAAACTGAGGTCACTATTGACGTGGCAGGAAATCCAGGAACAAACAAAAATCAAAAACACTATGAAACTACAACGTAGCTTGAAAAACTACAACATGAACAAAAACTATGGCATGATACATGGACAATGTGAAACACTTCGACATACACTATATTACCAAAAGTATTCGCTCACCTGCCTTTACTCATTCTATGAACTGAAGTGCCATCCCATTCCTAACTCATAGAATTCAATATGATGTCGGTCCACTTTTTGCAGCTATTACAGCTTCAACTCTTCTGGGAAGACTGTCCACAAGGTTGAGGAGAGTGTTTATAGGAACTTTTGACCATTCTTCCAAAAGCGCATTGGTGAGGTCACACACTGATGTTGGTCGAGAAGGCCTGGCTCTCAGTCTCCGCTCTAATTCATCCCAAAGGTGTTCTATCGGGTTCAGGTCAGGACTCTGTGCAGGCCAGTCAAGTTCATCCACACCAGACTCTGTCATCCACGTCTTTATGGACCTTGCTTTGTTCACTGGTGCACAGTCATGTTGGAAGAGGAAGGGGCCCGCTCCAAACTGTTCCCACAAGGTTGGGAGCATGGAATTGTCCAAAATGTTTTGGTATCCTGAAGCATTCAATGTTCCTTTCACTGGAACTAAGGGGCCAAGCCCAGCTCCTGAAAAACAACCCCATACCATAATTCCTCCTCCACCAAATTTCACAGTTGGCACAATGCAATCTGAAATGTACCGTTCTCCTGGCAACCTCCAAACCCAGACTCGTCCATCAGATTGCCAGATGGAAAAGCGTGATTCATCACTCCAGAGAACGCGTCTCCACTGCTCTAGAGGCCAGTGGCGGCGTGCTTTACACCATTGCATCCGACGCCTTGCATTGCACTTGGTGATGTGTGGCTTGGCTGCAGCTGCTCGGCCATGGAAACCCATTCCATGAAGCTCTCTGCGTACTGTACTTGGGCTAATCTGAAGGTCACATGAAGTTTGTAGCTCTGTAGCAATTGACTGTGCAGAAAGTCGGCGACCTCTTTGCACTATGCGCTTCAGCATCCGCTGACCCCTCTCCGTCACTTTACGTGGCCTACCACTTCGTGGCTGAGTTGCTGTTGTTCCCAAACGCTTCCATTTTGTTATAATAGAGCTGACAGTTGACTGTGGAATATTTAGGAGCGAGGAAATTTCACGACTGGATTTGTTGCACAAGTGGCATCCTATGACAGTTCCACGCTGGAATTCACTGAGCTCCTGAGAGCGGCCCATTCTTTCACAAATGTCTTGTTTCACAGTCTGCATGCCTGAGTGCTTGAATTTATACACCTGGGGCCAGGCCAAGTGATTAGAACACCTGATTCTGATCATTTGAATGGGTGAGCGAATACTTTTGGTAATATAGTGTAGAACCAAGCAATATGACGCAAAAGGGACAAAGGGGAAGGCAGGGCTATATATACACACAGGTCACAGGTGAAGCAAATCAAGAAACGAGACAAGGTGAAACCAATAACCTGATCAAAAGGAAAAAAGACATGGAGTAACAAAACAGGAAGTTCAGAACTTAACAAAATAACCTAAACACTAAACCATGACTATGAAAAAGCAGAAAACCTAAACACTAAACCATGACTATGAAAAAGCAGAAAACCTAAACACTAAGCAATAAACAAAAAGCAAAATACAATAAACAGAAACCCAAGAAACTTAAACCTTGACTATGAAAAGACCTGACAAAAGACATGAGGAAAGAAAACATGTCAAACCATGACAGAACCCCCTCCTTAAGGGACGGATCCCAGACATCCCTACAAAACAAAAATCCAAACTCGCCAGGGTGGGTGGAGGGGCATGGCAGGAGGGATCCTGGGCGACCGGGTAGACAGGGCTGAGAGTCCTGGGGGTCGGCCGGGAGGCCGAGCAGACAAGGCAGAGAGCTGAGGGGGCCGGCCAGGAGGATCCAGCACAGGAACAGGAACGGGATCAGGAACAGGAACAAGATCCAGCACAGGAACGGGATCAGGAACAGGATCAGCAGCCAGCACAGGAATGGGTACGAGCCACCTCGGGAACAGGATCCAAGCCACCTCAAGAACAGGAGCAGGAGCTAAGGTCCGAGCCACCTCGAGAACAGGAGGAGAAACTGTGGTCTGTTCCACCTCAAGAACAGGTACCAGAGAAGAGGCAGCCCTTGGAGCGGGAACAGGAGCCTGAGAAGAGGCGACCCCCGGAGCCGGAAAAGGAGGCAGAGAAGAGGCAACCCTCGGAAATACAATAAACAGAAACCCAAGAAACCATGACTATGAAAAGATCTGACAAAAGACAGGACAAAAGAAAACACGACAAAACCATGATACAGAGTGTGTGTAACAGCATTGGAAGCACAGCAATTGAACATTCACTAACAATAATAAAAAATTTCTACAGTACAAAATGTCATCAGCAATTTATTCCTGTGGATGAGGGCTGCAGAAAAACATATTTTAGCTGCTTTATACTGCTTTAAACAAGATGCCCGCCCAAAACAGTCTAGCTTTTCACATGAGGAACTTAAGCTGTTAAAAAATCATAGATAGTTGATAGCATAGGTATCATCAGCAGCACAGCTTATTAATACTGATGATGGTTTCAAAAAACTAAACAATCCATTTAGTGTAATGCCATCTGTCTCTCTTAAGTCTTCTCACAGCCAATTATCGGAAAAGCCAAAGCCCAGCTTTTAAAGACACACTTCCTGCCTCTGATGGAGAAACTCAAAAAGGTAAGTTCTTTTTTTTTTTTCCTGTGTTCTGATGATTTTGGTTGAAACACAAAGAAGATAGTCCACCAAGTGGCTTGCACATGGTGTTTTGACAGTAAGAATTGTTTGTGTGTTTTGTAAACTGCTGTATAGGACAAAAGTCAACAAATAACAATTTTTTTGATATGTTCTGTAAACTCTTTGCATTCTAACATCTTGTAAACTTTCACAATGGAATACAATGTACTATACCTACAGGTCATGCCACACGAAATAATTATTTCACTACTGCTACTAGGAATAAACACACAGGAGGCTGCATGAGATAGCACAATCTGTCACTGTGTTGTGTAGAAAGCAGGAGTTGTGCTGATGGATGAAGAAAACAGCAAGGTGGAGGGCAGGGGAGAGATGTCAGAGACAGAGCTTCTCATCATGGACCAGTTCACCATACTGGTCAGAGACCTATATGCCTTCTACCCTATCCTCATACGATTTGTCGACTATAACAGGTATAATATTCTAATCTGTACTCAAGTACAGTTGCTAATACTGAAGCAGCTGGAGAAGGGAAAACTGGAGCATGTCACAAACTATGATGTATTTACAGGGCCAGCTGGCTGAAAGAGTCCAGTCCAGAGGCAGAGGAACTGTTCCGAATGGTGGCAGAAGTTTTCATCTTCTGGGCCAAGTCTCATGTAAAAAAAATTGCTGTCTCATGCAAAACAACACAAAAACACACTGAATAAAATAACCCTCGTGCTACCTTTGGGGTCTCTGGGACCCCAAGTGAATGGACAGACACAGAGAGAGCATGCAGGAGGGTAGCACGAGGGGTATGAGAGTGGCTGCTGCATGATTCATCATGTCATTGTTGATTTATTAACGTACTGGCAACATTTACAAATACTCTTTTATACTGTACATTTTCAAAAATATCCAGGCAGGAGGACATGGCAATAAATATAAAACATTCAGCTTTAAAAATTCAGTTTAATAAAGTTTCACAGCAGCTAATGACATGTTAAACACATGCCCACGTTTTTTGATTTTTATTTGGGAATAATTATCAACAAATATATATATTGATATTTTTAACATATTTGATTGTTTTCCTTTTACAAAAATCATGTTTTCATCCTTCCTACAGAACTTCAAGAGAGAAGAGCAGAACTTTGTGGTCCAGAATGAAATCAACAACATGTCCTTCCTTATCACTGACACCAAGTGTAAGATGTCAAAGGTATTGACTCATGCATAGTCAGGTTTGAAGAGAAAGAAGGACACACAAATATAACATTTTTAAATTACTTTTATAGAAATTCCTAAACAGACAAAATCTTAACTTCAGTGCACATAATAATTACATATTTTTTGTCTAACTAAGCCAGACAGCCAGACAGAATTTGGTCAGAATTTGGTCTGTACTAATTTTGCTACAGTTCATTAGACATCTGAGTCTGGCACTGGTCCCAATGCGGCAAATTGATTTTTTGGTTTAGTTTATTTAGGTGTGTAATTTATTAGTAGATTGTGTGAAGGAGTCTACAATAAAAAATATTCAAAATGTAGAATGAGATAGGACAAGACGTGTGTTGAAACCAAAACGTTTATATGCATTTGTTATATAATTAGGCAGGCCTAATTATAAGGCTGCCCAACGAGGTGACCGTGAAACATTAGGTACGCTGCTATAGGTGTACGACTTTTGATGATGCAATGATGCATTGATCACCTATTTTCTACTTTCCTCTCTCACAGTCTATTCATTAATGTGCCAGTGGTACATATAGCCTGTCCTCTGGGTCTCTCTCTGGGTCTCTCTCTCTTTTATTTCTTCAGTGTTCATCTGCTCATGTTGGCTGCTCCTTCTTTCTCTTCTGTCCCGCCTCTCTCTTTCTTTTGGTCTCTCCACTCAGCCTATATTTTTCCTTGCTTTGGCCACCTTGATACTCATCTGCTGTTGGAGAAATGAAAACTATGTGGTTGTAAACACACTAGCCATGTAAGTTTCAAGCGTGGCCCACCGACAGATGTTCCATTTTAAAACCTAATCTCTCTACCAGTTATTTAGAACTGAAAAAGCCAGTTGGATTAGTGGGGAAAGACTTCATGAACATGAAACATCAAGTTGCCTTTGTTTTAGCCTTTCTTTTTTGGACCTGGCTGACTGAGAATCTTCCATTTGGATTGTTACTGAAGCTATATAAATAAATAGAAAGTCAGTGAAAAGGCTATTACCTACTGTCAACTTTAATATTTGATCTGCAATTCTCTTTTCAACATTGCCTCAGGGAATAGTTTCAGACCAGGAAAGGAAAAAGATGAAGAGGAAAGGAGATCGATATTCCATGCAGACAAGTCTGATTGTTGCCACTCTGAAGCGTCTGTTGCCTGTAGGACTCAACATGTGTGCTCCGGGTGAGCAGGAGCTCATAGCACTGGCTAAGAACCGCTTCATTCAGGTAACAAAGCAACAGTGCTATATGAACAAATGTGTGCTAATTATTGCCAAATTATTGCCACTGTGGCAATAATACATTTCTAACGTTTGTAAAAATCGTTAAACATGTACACTTATTAAAGCCAAACTGCTGCATAAATATTTTTGATGGCACTGGTAGTATTGTAAATGTCATTAAGAACCTGTTATTTAATAGATGGGCAATTACTCTGTTCATAGAAAGATACAGAGGAAGAAGTAAGAGAGATCATCAGGAACAATCTGCATTTACAAGGGAAGGTGAGAATAATTTGAGTTTTGGATTATAACATGCGTAATTAATGACATCTATCTATCTATCTAGACCAGTTGAAAGAAATGTGCATTGAAGCATCATTATCATGTTCACACAGGCCCCTTTTGTTGTTTTGACATGGAATAGAACAGAACATTTATATTATTTAAAAAAAATTGTTTTTGTCTGTCTATCCGTTTAAAAATGTTTTAATGTATGATAATAGCATAACTTGTTTTTTTTCTTCTTTTGAGGAGGTTATTCCATTATTATCTCACTAGCATGTGGCAATACAAAGGTGGGAAGGTCCCTAAACTTTACTTAACTTTACTAAACTTACTGCTTCTAAACTTAGGGGAAAAATACAACCCAAATGCACAAATCATCTGTTGCTCTGGATGGCAATACCTACCTCCAGTTCTACAGTGAGGAACCTTACAATTATTTTTGGCTAGGATATATCTTGTAATTCTGACACCCTTTGTTGCATGTCGTCCTTTCTCCTCACCTCATGATGTCTCCTGACTATCAAATGCTAGCAAAAAAATAATAATGAAAAATATTTAGGTCTGTGCATTACTTTCTAAGTAATGCTGGAAACTAGTTCATCCATTTGTTGCTTTTAGCTTGTGCTACAGCAATTATCTATCATTACTATGTCCAAATAACTGTCTAGAAAACTCTCCAACTGATCCAGTACAAATTAGCAGGATGTCTGACTGTGAGTAGAACTCATATTTCTTCAGCTTCTCTCCAGAATACTTCTCCTTACGTACAAAGTCCTTCTTTTTCTTGCCTCTGTCGCCGTACTGTTTGCTCATGGGGTTTTAGCCTGTGAGTTATGTAAAGCATCTATATATAGTGAATTGAAGGTTCACAGTTTGCTTTAAAGTCCACATACCTCTGTGCAATACTGACTGCACATATCTGTCTTGTGCAGGTGGAGGACCCAGCTATTCGTTGGCAGATGGCTCTGTACAGAGAATTCCCAAGCCACCATGAGGATACCTCTGACCCAGAGAAGACTGTAGCAAGAGTATTGGACATTGCCCATGTCCTCTTCTACCTGGATCAGGTCTGTGTAATGATGTACAACTGATCAGTTGTGCTGTACATGTCCATTTTATATATATATACAGTTTTTTGAAGCCAAGATTGCCTTCGCTGTTCTCTCAAAAGAATTACTTCACCATAGCTGCCCAAACTCGTTGCACTAGAGGTGTGGAAATTAGACACTCAGCGACTTCAGGTTTTCTTTGAGTAGTTCAATTTGTATCTTTAGGTGGAACATCCCCAGCGCAGTAAAAAGGCTGTGTGGCATAAACTGCTGTCGAAACAGAGGAAGAGAGCTGTGGTCGCATGCTTCAGGATGGCACCACTCTATAACCTGCCCAGGTAGTTTCTGAAAACACATACACACATACAGTATAAGTACATACACTGCAATGGATTTTTTTTTTTTTTTTTTTATATTGTACCCAAATTGTCAGAAGGTTTGTGGAAGTTCTGACACATAGTTAAACAAATACTTTGAAGGAAATGTGTGTAGCATTGATATTGTTCAGATGACACTTGGGTGGATTTGATCTATTCATCATAGGACTGGTCAAGTTAATCACCTTGCAGACATTGTTCACCTGTTCAGACTATATGTGTGCCTCACATTTCATTCCTTACCAATGATAAGGACCTCAAAAACACCTTTGGTCCCTGATGTTCACTGTTCATGTGCTATAGCTTGGAAAATCATCTTAAAATTTCTTGTTCAGTTTTTATTCATATCTTTGTCTCCTCCAAACTAGGCACCGGGCTGTGAACTTGTTCCTGCAGGGGTATGAGAAGTCCTGGATTGAAGCAGAGGAACACTATTTTGAAGATAAACTCATAGAGGACCTTGCTGTAAGTTTATTTCAGTATGAAAGTTAGACAAATGGATTTATTTTTTTTATTTTTTTTAACAATGAATATGGGGACAATGTTTCCTGAACCTATGAATGTCTGCATTTCAGAAGCCAGGTGAAAAGGAGTTGTTTGAGGAAGAGGAGGGGGTAAAACACATCGATCCACTGCATCAGCTCATTCAGCTCTTCAGTAGAACAGCTCTCACAGAGAAATAGTAGGTTTTCATAACCCAGAAATGTTTTCAGGCTTCACTGTGTGGTATGATTTTGTGTTTGTGTTTTCAGTTCACCTATGTTCTTTACTGACTCCATGTGATCTTTGCCATGACCTTACCTTGGTGTGGTAGTTACATCAGAATCAGAATCAGAATACTTTATTAATCCTTCAAGGAAATTGTTTTGTTGCTGTTGCTCCCATAAAGTGACAGATGCTAGTTGACAGAGCAAATGCAATAGAATAAAGTAGTACAAAAATATATATAAAAATAAAGTAAGATGCATTTAGTAAAACAACAGTATTGAACAAGTATTCACAATATACAGAGGTAAGAGGTTGCAAATAAATTAACGGCATCTGAAGTGTTAAAGGTAAACACTCAGTGGGAGGAGTTATAAAGTTTGATGGCCACAGGCAGAAATGACCTCCTGTGACATTCTGTGGTACATTTGGGTAGAGTGAGTCTATTACTAAAGGTACTAGACTGTCCATTGTGTTGTGGTGTTGGTGAGAACATCAGAGAACAGCCTGATGTGACCCTCACAGTGCTTGCCGGTTTATGCAGGTGCGCATATGCACGGTTAAGCAGGAAGATGATGGCATCCTATACTCCAAGTCGCAGCTGGTAGGCGAACTGGAGAGGGTCCAGTTGAGTGTCGACCATCTCTCGCAGCTGTCCCAGAACCAGTCGCTCGAAAGTCTTCATTATGTGGGAGCCTGGTGAGAGAGAAGAGGGTGAACATTTCAAGCGGCAGCCATTTATAGCTGCTCTATAAACAATCACACATCACGACCAAAAACCCCCCAAGAACAAACATTTCCTCATGAAATGTTTGACAAACTAAGACCTAGACAGTGCATCGGTCATCACATTGTCTAAGCCTTTTAATAGCGAATGTTAACATTAAAATCCTGAAGCAGAAGGACCAGCACATTGCTATACTGCATCCGAGTTAGGAACACGAGCGGATTGTGATCAGAGAAAATGATGGTAGGCTCAGGGTTAGATCCAAGATATGTCTCAAAGTGTTGCAATGCCAGTAACAAGGCTAAAACCTCTTTTTCAATAGTGCTGTAATGTAGCTGCTGCTTTTTGAGCTTTTTGGAAAAGTAGCAGATTGGATGGTCAATGCCACGTTCATCTTCCTGTAGAACCACCACACCCACACCAAGCACACTGGCATCCACCTCCATCTTAAAGGGATGCACAAAATCAGGGGCAGCAAGTACAGGTGCACTACATAGAAGAGCTTTAACGGCCTCAAAAGCAAACTGATACTTCTTTGACCACTGGAAAGGAATTTTGGGGCTTGCTAAGCTTGTCAATGGACATTTGAAAAGTTCTTGCAAAAACCACAATAATACCCAGCCATCCCCAGAAAACGGCGGAACTCACGAATCTCAGAGAGGTTTCTGCCCAGTTGGAGGAATGAGCCACAATATCATCCAAATAAACCTCACAGTTACTCAGTGGCTGGGGGAACCTGCCAATATCCCTTTTGGAGATGTAGCTTTGTGACATATTTGGCTGAACCCACCCGATTGACACAGTCGTCCATTCGAGAAAGTGGAAAAGAGTCTGGTTTAGTATTGGCATTTACCTTGCGATAATCATTACAGAAATGTGGAGTCTGGTCAGATTTTGGAACCAGGAGTGAAGGAGAGCTCCATGGGCTAGTACTCGGCACAGGAAAACCATTTTCAACAAGATATATTGCTTCCTGTAACATTATGGCACGTCTTGTCAGATGAACTCTGTAGGTGTGCTGTTTTATTTTTTCCAGACAAGTGCACCAAATGGGCATCTAGACAGAATTTCAGAATTTCTGAGTTGCACACATGAGAAGGAACTGCGTCTGTCATTCAGCCCATCATCACTGGGATCATATGGGGACTGAGCAACAGACATTGTGGCAACAGTTGCAACTATGGGAGGTGGAGCACTGTTCTCACAGTCAACATATTTCTTCAGCATGTTAATGTGACATGATGTTTTTTTCCTGCGATCGGGAGTGTGGATTACATAGTCAGTCTTGCTGGTCTTACGGTCAACCACATATAGACCGCAAAACTTTGCCTGAAGACCGGATACAACAAGAGGTTGTCACGCAAACTACATTTGTTTGAGAGAAACTTCTCTCACAACAGGCGTAGAGTGTGGCCAAACACTAAATCTGCCAAACTGAAACCTAATGCCTCCTGTAACGTTTCCCTCACGGTGAACAACAGCAGAGGCTATCCCTCATCCCACGAAGCATACTTTTTGTTTGATGAAATCTCTCTAAAAACTTGACAAGTGCTTTTACGTTGGCACAAGCTTTTAATGAATGCAACGGGACAGCCTCAGGGTAATGAGTCGCAGCACACATCACAGTTAGAATGTGCTGATTTCCAGACTTGGTTTTTGGCAAAGGGCCCACACAGTCTATGTTCAAATGGCTTTCCAACGGCAGGGATTGGCTTTAATGGAGCTACAAAGATCACTTGATTTGGTTTACCTGAGATCTGTCAGGTGTGGCATGAACGGCAAAGTCCAGCCCAAAAGAAATGACGGCGGATACGGCTGTAGGTTTTTCTAATATCTAGATGACTAGACATGCTATGGTCATGAGCCAAACCTAGCACCTGGAAACGAAACTGCTATGGCCCTACAAAAAAAAAAAAAAAAAGCCAAACAGACAAGCAGAAACAACAGAAACAATCTGACCCAAAAATAACTTACCTAGCCAAAAACAAAGAAAACTAATTTCAGGTTTCTAACCTGACTTCCTATAAAATAAACAGGAGAAAAAGGGATCAACAAAACGAGCTACTCACCCCTACTACCTGCTAAAGTAAAGTCTCATCAAATATTCCACATACAAATGCAAAATGACACAACACAAGTACAAGCGAGCCTGGTGCGGTTGGGAGTAGGGTGAAGAAAGGAGGGTGAACGTCTCAAGCAGCAGCCATTTATAGCTGCTCCATCCGTCCATTCACCAGTCGACAGCCAGCACCTGGAGAGACACCAATGGTGGTAGCACCACCGCAGGCAGGGAATAACAATAGCACAGAACAATCAGGTCATCATTAGTGTTCTTGGTGGGGGGTTGTATTCACTGAGGAATAAGCATGTGCATGTGTAGCTGTATTGCATAACACAGTTAAACGTTTTTTCTTGCAACTGTCACCTTAGTGCTCCCTCTTGGGGTTGAGACTCAGGTTCTGTGAAGTGTCTTAATACGATTTGAATTGTTATTGACACTATATAAATAAAACTCAATTGAACACAACCTCACAAGTCTACATAATTTACTCACTACACACAAGGCCACCACCCCAAATGCTTTATGGGATATAAATCTGTCATTATAAATACAACTTTACCCATGAGGCCACAGAGATTACACAAAACAGTGCTAGCGTGATTTGGGGGAAGTTTTTTCATTGAGCAATGCATGGATAGTTTACCTCTCTATATTCTCTCAGAAACACACGCATTATATACACTTATGTTCCAAAGGGGCTCCCAGAAAAAATTTGGGGAATCTCTGAAACAGCATATGGAAGTCATTGTACTTTGACCCTGCCAAGTTTAAGTCAAAGCAATTGGTCCTGAACTTTAATGTAGAAGCATATGAACAAAGTAATGTAAAATAATTGCTGTGACCTCACATGGGGATTGTGGTGTAGCATCAAACATGAAGTGTACGCCCAAAAGAAAAGAGGTACGACTAATGACCTCTACCTCAGCTTGGTTTATATATAGAAAATAATATATGAAATTTGAATGACTAATATGTTGTAGATATAAATACTATACAGCTTGTGTGTTGTAATAATGGACCAAAATAAATAGATATTATTTTGCAGTTTTGTTTATTATTTTTTTTTATTATAGCAACACTTTTAATGAGTTTTGAACAGACGTCAGGGGCATTAATGATAAATTTAAGGCCTGCTACAGAATGACACCTAGGAAACATTGTACCACATCGAGGGGAAAACTGCAAAGGATAGTCGAAAGAAACAAGAGAAACTGGCTGCTGATTTTATTATCCACTGAGCTTTTCGTGACACAATACACAATATCAGGTAATCGCAGACATACTATATGTAGTTAAAAAAACAAAATAAATTAGTTTAAATCATATTTGATTTGTGTTAACACAGTTGAACACTGACTTGTGTCCACACAATTACGCAATTTTACATACATACAGAGTAGGCCTCTTGATGAATTGAGAAATGTGTCATATCTTCCAATAATGTTGAATTTACCCTCTTGGCTACTTTGCAGTAACATGATTACATAGCTAATTAGCCATAGCCAATAGCCATCCATGCCATCCATGGGTCTGTTAGTGGATGTATTTTGTGTGTATTGTATCTGAAAGAAGGAGGCAAAACTGAAATTACTGAAATTATTGATAATGTATCTGCAATTCCCTCGTAAAAATATAAATTGATAAATGAACCATTTGTTCATATTTATTTCCAGATGTTCTTGATTATCTCGTTTATCTCGTTTCTCCTGCTGTTCTCTTCTCTCTTTTCTGCCGGCTGGCCTTAGGCAGATGGGTCCCTCCATATGAGCTGGGTTCTGCTCAAGGTTTCTTCCTGTTAAAAGGGAGTTTTTCCTTGCCACCGTCGCCTTCAGGCGTGCTCTGGAGGTTTTGTAAAGCATCTTGAGACGATTTGTATTGTTGCTGACGCTGTACAAATAAAATTTATTTGAACTGATCTGAATACGTACCACATTTCCTTTCATGTTACCATGACAAGCAGTTCCCATGAGACAGCAGCTGTTTGTGCAAGGTGTCTCAAATACTGGCTGTTTGAGAACAAAACTGCACACAAGTAGAAGCGTGGTGAATGCAAATACTCCAATGTTGAATTTTAGATGCATTTAAGATTAAACATACAAAGGAAACTGCAAAAAGTGTCCAAAACCCTTTTTGTCTGTGTGTGCATCAAAAAATACCAACAAGGAGTGTTTCAAATATAAGATTACAAATATGTAACTACAGGGAGTGAAGACAATGCTACAATGAAACATGTTCCTTCAGGCAGCTAAAATAATAAAACTTTTTTATTCACAAATGTGATTGGTAAAATTGCAAAATATGCTAATGTGAGTGCATGTATTTCCTGTTGCAGTAAACTGGATGAGGACAATCTTTACATGGCCTATGCAGACATCATGGCTAAGGTATCAGTTACTGAATAATTGTCTCATCACACATCATGTGTCATGTTGTACATGCAGTATATTAGTTTTCATCACTTTTCCTTTCCTCAGAGCTGCCATGATGAAGAGGATGAAGACGGAGTAGTGAAGAGTTTTGAAGTAGGTCATTAGCCACTCTTTGTGTCTGTCGGCCTTCATGGTGAAATTTGCTTTATAATGTTGCCTGTCGGACATGTGTGTTGTTTCAAATAAATAGGAGAAGGAGATGGAGAAGCAGAAGTTGTTATATCAGCAGGCTAGGCTCCATGACCGTGGAGCTGCTGAGATGGTACTTCAAACCATCAGTGCTAGCAAAGGTAAGTCACATTAAAATAAATCCTGCATTCCATATTTAACTATAACAATGCTATGTACAGTACTGTATGTGCAACTAAAGTCAGAAGTGTATATACACCTTAGCCAAATACATTTAAGAATGCAAAATGTCAGAATAACTTGTGAGAGAAAAATAAGCTTTTGTTTCTGTTTGCTTACTTCATTCACATTTTGTAGCATTTAAATCGTTTAACTTGGGTCAGACCTTTTGAGTAACCTCCCACAAGTTCCTGAAAGGCTATAGGCCACTTTGCTTGTTCATGCTTTTTCTTTTCTGCCTCCAAATAGTCTATCAGATTAAGGTCAGGTCAAGTCAAGTACCTCAACTCTTGTTCTTAAGCCATTTTGTCACAACTCGATATGTGCCTGGGATTATTCTTGAATAAGAAGAGCTATTGCAACAAGTTTTACTGGCTTTAGATTTACTTTAGATGTTGTTTGGGTTCATACCCTTAATATTTCTTAGGTTATCTTCTGTTTTCTGAAGCGCACTAGTCCGTCTTGCAGCAGAGCACCCCATAACCCCCATGCTTTACTTTGGCTTGCAAAACGCCCCTTTTTTCTTTTAGACATGACCATGGCCTTTATGGCAATATCGTTACAATTCTGTTTCATTAGACCAAGGGACAATTATTCATAAAGTAAGATCTTTTTCACAGTGTCCTGCTGCAAAATTAAGTCTGACTTTTTCTGGAGTTGTGGCTTCTTCATAGACATTTGTGTAACCTGTGTCTTTTCTGTGTGGCAAAGCCACTTGTCTTTTGTCTGCCGATGTTGCTTTATACCAAAGTTTGTTCACTTCTAGGAGACAGAGCATGTCTCTTTCCTCAGTGGCACGAAGGCTTCATGGTCACATGGTGTTTATAATTGTGTAATATTATGTTACCAGACTTGACGAAAATTTCTTTTGGGGTTTTATTCTTCTTTTGACTTTCCAAAGAAAAAAATGATGAGGCACTGAATTTGAAGGTGTGCCTTAAAATAAATTTAAGCCAAATAACATTTAGTGACTCATAGGGGAATTGTTCTATTAGTAAAGTGATGCTGGAAAACTATCTTGTGCCACGCAAAAAGTAGCTGTTCTAACCAACTTGCCAAAACTATAATTTGGTAACATGAAATCTGTGGATTGGCTAAAATATCTGTTAAAAATGATTCTGCCACATATAGTGTACACTTGATTGACTAATTATAAAAAGATCATGAGGACTGGGGTTGTTCCTGTTCTGTGATGCTTTCTGTGTGGTGATCTCCTCTAGGTGAGATGGGTCCCATGGTGGCATCTACTCTGAAGCTTGGCATAGCAATTCTCAATGGAGGAAACTCTACTGTGCAGCAGGTAGTGCATCGCTAACTCTGTTGGACGATGGCCAGTTATATTTCAATCATTTTGTTCATATGTCCCCACAATCCCCTACAATACTTTTAAATCAGAACTGATGGTAAAATATAATCAAGTCACTGTTCTCTTGTCTGTCGTCTTTTTTTGCATCTTTGACAGAAAATGTTGGATTATCTGAAAGACAAGAAAGATGTGGGATTCTTTCAGAGTCTGGCTGGTCTTATGCAGTCATGCAGGTAATTCTTAAAAGTCTTGCTCTTTTAGGAGTAACGCAGGACTAATGGAACTAAGAGCAGTCTAGAAGACGGAGTTCTCTAAAAATCTAGAATTTTTTTGCCTAAACAAATATGTTTGTAGCTGTAAGAGGTATTTCTGTGGACAAAGATGAGTGCTTAACTTCAGACCAAGGATGCATAATGGTGAAGTGGGGTGGGGTGAGGTAACGGTGTGATTATGCAAGATAGCTCTGTGATTCACATTCAATCTGGCTTTGTTTCAGTGTTCTGGATCTAAATGCATTTGAGAGGCAGAACAAAGCAGAGGGACTGGGAATGGTGACAGAAGAGGGATCAGGTAAGCCTCAACCTGTTTTAGTGTTCATGGTTTTTTGTTTGTTTGTTTTTGTTTTTTAATTTATACATATATCACAGTACATTTGGTTTTCTGACCTAATGAATTAATCTGAATCTTTAATGAAGACATACAAAAATATGTATAAAATGCTTTTCTTCTCCAGGTGCAAGTAAAAATGTGAGTGACTTGACAGAAGAAATACATTTTGTAGGATCACTTCTTGTGTTCTTTTTTTCCCTCATATCAGTTATTTGCTTTGTCCCAATTATCTTGGCATCATTTTGAACATTTTGTTGAGAATGCATCAGGTGGCATTGATATATTATCCATTGTTCACAACCATTATCATGTATGTTTTCATGGTGTAAAAGCATGTTCTTATGATATGATGAGTTACAATGTAAATTTGTAAAATTATAATAATTGTGTTAATAATTATACATTCCAGTTTGCCAATTTGTTACCTTTATTCACCAATCAAACATAACATTATGATCCTAATATTTTGTAAGTTCTGTGTGTAGGTTTCCATTTTGCCTCCAAAACTGTTCTGACTCATCAGAGAATGGACATGGGCCTTCTTGATCAGTTTGGGATCTAGTGAATTTGGGGGCCAGGCCCACACCTTGTGCTGTTTTTCATGTTTTTTGAGTATTCCTTAACTGTTTTGTGTGTGTGTGTGTGTCTGTGTCAGGCTGCATCCTGCTGGGGATGGCTCCTGCCATCAAGGAGTGACAATGCTATGGGGTGGGGGCGTCTGGTCTGGTCTAGATGGGTGGTACTTGACTAAGTAACATCCACATGAATACCAGGTCCAAAAGTTTGATGTTGCGACATTGCATTGATAGTATTATGCCTGATCGGTGTATGTACACTATATTTAAAATTTCAGGACATTGCCATGTTTGTTTACCATTTTTAAATATAAGCAGACAAGTTAGTATAACGTTAAATTGATATAATAACAGTTTATTCTACTAACTTGATTTTTAACTTAATTTAAAGCAATTTTTTGTTTTTAGTTGTTCAACCTAAATCCTGATGTTTTTTTTCCTGTATGTTACATTAGTATTTTGTAGTTTGTTCAAGCACTTAAAATTAATGTTTTCCCAATTAAACAGTCTGCATTCACTTTGCCATAATGTGCATTTCCTCTAAACCAATGGAAAATCTGACATACTTTCCATTGGCGTAGACAGCCAATGGTTGTACTAACAGTCTAAGTGGGAGAAACCCCAGCTCTGGCAGCTCAGCGGCAGTCATTCTGCCTACACTGTGTTCCAAATTGGTATTAATGTGATATTTTAGTACAGTCTCCGAAAAGAGCTTAAAATTATTTTCCAGGTGATCTTATTTATGGATTTAGCTGACACCTACTTCCTACACCTACCTACACCTACGTCACTTTATTAGGTTCTCAAGTAATCTGGGATGAAGAAATATTTCTAAAAACGAGCATGAAATAGGGAGTAAAGGGAGTGCATGCCTTCTAAGATACATTTCATGAAAACTGATATTTTCTAATATATATATACAGTGGTATGCAAAAGTTTGGGCACCCCTTAGGAAAATCATTGCAGCAGTTTGTCACTTGCTGAGCTTTTGAAGCAGCAATTTTATTTTAACAAATGTTATACCTTATGGAAACAGAAACATCTCAGTAGTGAAATCATTTTCATTGGTCCAACAGAAACATTTTTATGAATATTTAAACAAAAATGGGCTTGTGTACGACGGAGTATTAGGGCCACACATGAAGAAAAAAAATATTTTTACCATGACGAGATTAAACTCGACATGTCGAGATTAAAGTCGACATGATATTCAACTTTATTCTCGAAATGTCGAGTTTAAAGTCGACATGTCGAGATTAAAGTCGACATGATATTCAACTTTATTCTCGAAATGTCGAGTTTAAAGTCGACATGTCGAGTTTAATCTCGTCATGGTAAAAATATTTTTTTTCTTCATGTGTGGCCCTAATACTCCGTCGTACTTGTGCATAAATTTGGGTACCCCAAAGAAATAATTCCATTAATATTTAATAGACCCTCCTTTTGCTGCGAGAACAGCCTGTAGACGCCTCCTATAGCCAGGGGTGGACAATAACGGAGTAAATTTAAGTACAGAAGTACAGATTCTGAGGATTTGTACTTTACTCAAATACTAGAATTCACACTACACCTTCTCAACTGGGATTTACGTCAAAGCGGAAATACGTCATCCCCTACCCAAGCAGCTCAAAACAAGACCGCGGTGGCAATGGCGACTGCTGAAGAAATCTCCGATGAATCCAAGTCTGAACATGATGAGCCGGAGTTTTATGAGGCGGAGGAAGAAAACCCATGGCCTTATCTTAAAGCTATGTTCGACTTTGTCGGAGTGAAAAAGACATGTCAGCGATCGCTGACGCCAATGCCCATAACGTTATATGATTGAAATGTTAGCCACTCACCAAAGTTACCCTCTCGACCCCCTTGCTTTGTTATGACACTGACACGGGTCCTTAGTTAATTGATTGATTGACTGATAACAGAATGGTTCTACAGGCAAGCACATCAGTGCAGGTGTTTCAAAGAGTTTTCTCTGAAACAAGAGATACAAGGTAGTATATAAAATTGTATTGAAATTAGGAATTTACTCTTACTCTTACTTTTACTCTAAGTACATTTAAAAGCATTTACTCTTGAATACTTAAGTACATTTAAAAGCAAGTACTTTCTTACTCTTACTCAAGAGCCCTCCCTATTCATGCCCGCTTTTAGATATGTAAATTATACATTCTGAAACCAGCTGTAGCTGCAAATTGCGCTTTAATGTTGACCTGTTGAGATGAATTGTATGAGTGTGAATGTGGGCCCTGCGATGGACTGGCGACCTGTCCAGGGTATACCCCTGCCTCTCGCCCGATGACAGCTGGGATAGGCTCCAGCAGACCCCCGTGACCCCTAACAGGATTAAACGGGTATAGAAAATGACTGACTGACCGACTGTTAGTCCTAGTTAGTCCTTTGTACAAGTTAGTCCTTTGTACAAAGGACTAACTAGCTTTGCGAAGGCCTATGTGCAAAAACAGGTTCATCCACAAAGTTAAGGGTCTGCTGCACAGGTTGTCTTTTTACAATATTGACAAAACAACAACACTTTAAAACTCTTTTCCAAATATGTAATCTTTTCCTTTGTTTCTTACTTTCTTTCTCTCTTTCTTTCTCCCCCGTTTTCCTTATCTCATTTTGATTTACTGCGCTTTCTTTCTTCCCCAGTCATCACTCATGAGCGTGGTAATTATGCCTTCTGTCCTTTTCTTGTGTGTGGGTGGGTCTCTCACCACAGTTGGTTAGCTGTTGTGTCAGTTCTGTCCAGGTCCTGAGAGTAGACCTCCAAACCTTGTCCTTTACCAGCACTGTGTCTGCAGGTAGTTTCTAGCCTTAAAGTCACCATTGTAATCACTCTTTTTTTGAAGGAGCCAATTACAACTTACTTTCTGGTTGGTTCTGTTGTCAAACTATTTACATTTTTTTAAGGATTAGTCCAGTTATGAATGTAGATCAGAGATTTGTTACGGCATTCTCTTCTAAGCTAAGAGAACTGATCATGATATTATAATGAATTGTTTTGGAATGTATGTGGCAGATTCTAAAAGTCACATTCGGGCCGAACCTCCAAACAGGTCGCCATCTAAAACTACCCACGAATGCCTGCCCTTCAGGATTTGTACAGTACCTGGCACATTCTCACGGTATTTTCCTTCCAACATTCTCATCCCCCTACCCCACTCTCTCAGTCTTACAGCCTCTCTCAAGTCAGCTGGGTGTGTTGTCTCAGTAATGGAGATGTTTGATGTGCTAGTTGTTATCAATGAAGTGTACAATCCCCTCTGTGTTCTCAGCCATTATCTGCGTTTCTTTCTGAGTCACTCTTCAAGGGTTGGGGTAGGGCAACAATCAGTACCAAACATTACCTGCTAGGGAGCCAGATAATTTTCTCAGGTCTTGGTGGAGACCAAGAATAGTGTCTATTGGACTTACATACATCACATAGACACGAGAACCATTGCTCTGTCAGTGTTGCCAGATTATTTATTTGCATTCAAGTGGACAAAAATCAGATATCTCTATTCAGAAACTTCTTCTTCTCTTGGTTTTCATGATTTAACTGTAGTATGAGTGAAACCCCTTTGATCTAATATAAAAACGTTTGACCTCTCTCTTCTCAGAGTTTGTAAACCCATGTTACAGAACTTGAAATTAACCAGCTCTCTGTTTTAAGGGTCTTCTCTCTTAAGTCCAAAGAGTCTTACCCTGTTGAGCTCCTTAAAGAGTTAACTGCAGAGGAGAGTCGCCTGGCCTCTCACTGACTATATTCCTGATCTCTACCCTTCTACCTCTGACACTTGAGGCAGATGGGAAAGAGATGCTCCAACTGCCAGTATTCCTGTCCACAATTTGGGTTCCTCTCTGTGTGGACGGAGAAACAAAGCCATTTGTTGTCCATTCTAAAGAAGAAATCCCCAGCTTGATTCCCTGAGCTCACCTTTTTATCATCTTCTTTTTTTGTAATGCCAAAGAATTAGAAACTTCAGCACATACACATTAATGCCATGACATGCACAATAACACCCCATCTTGCTACTGCACTGAGGTACTTTCCACATTTCCTCAGGCAGTTATGATGTTATGAATTAGTTATTAAATTCATTTTATTATAATCATGTAACAAATATATTTAGCAGTTATGCAGTTGCACATTTTATCCTTTATTTAAACATTTAATTGATTTTTAATAAAAATAATTTTCCTTATTTTTTTCTTACCGCCACCTTTATAATAAACAGCGCTTTGTATTTTCAGTGTCATCATTAAGCTCTCAGTTCAGTTCTTACAGGCCTTTTGCACTGGGTAGAACGTCTCAACTCCGCTTAATAACCTCTACAGTGGACAGAACAATCTGGCAAATCTCTGTTGGGTTGAATGACCCATCTATGTGAAAAGAGAAGAGGTGTGCCCACAGGAAAATAATAAACATTGAAGTTTTGCAGTAAACTCTTCTTTGTGAATGTTCTTACACTGAATTTGATGGTTATTTCAGAGACTGCAGTTTGCATTGTTGAACTCTGCTGCAAGACATGGGTTGGGAAAAAGTGTTGCATCAGCCATGTTAATTTTATTTTTAAAACACAAGCTATACATTGCACTGCAAAACTGTAAACCTATCAGGAAGAAAGAAGCCAGGAATTAGGACAAAGAATAAATACAAACCAAGTGATATTTTCATTAACAAACAAGGTATATAGAGGCCATTATTTACAGCCATGCTTATTTCTCATTTTATACCTTTTGATCAAGTGTAGTTGGTCTACTGCTACTTTTTTCCCCGTCAGTAAGTGTTGCACTTGGGACTTGGCCGTTCTTAGCTGCCTACTCTGCAAGATTAGGATGAATTTATTTCTTACCTCATCTTTCCTTCCTTCTTTTCTCTGTTGCTGAGCTGTTCTCTGGTCACTGTATTCAAATAACCCATCACTTTTTGATTTTTTGACTCATTTCCACCCTAATATTGTGTAATGAACATGATTTGTTGTAATTGTTGCCATCCATTACTGTGTTTGTAAACTGTATTTTTGTATCAGTTAGACGCTCTTTTTTTCTGCTTTAGTTTTACTATTTTTTTTTTCTACATTTCTTTTACTTATATATGGATACTTACTTGATGATGATATATTTCCCTCATCCGGTTTGTTGCTGAGGTTTGGAAAAGCCTGAAATTACACAGTTACTAAGTAGTGTTTTCAGCCTAATAATACCTATATAGACTGCAGCCAGCCCAATAACCTTTGTATTCACACTTAAAAGCACTGTATTCTCATTATGACATCATTCTGGAATGTCTTGTCCTAATCCTTACACCGAAATGCCATTATTGGAAAGGCTTGCATAATTTGTCAGTCTTTTAAACCATTACAATTACAATTACAAATGCCAATTATTATCAAGTAACACAATAACAACTGCATTCTGTTATTTCGTAGCTGATAATTGTTTGCATTATACAAGTGAACATGAGCCAGAATAACCTCAACTGTCTATCTGTTTTGGCCAGGACAAGTAAGACTAGATTTCTGACATAACAAACTGGGTAAATACATAATAAAATTTATACTTTGAGTCTTATTTCAGACCTACAGATCTTTGGCCCTCAGCCCAGTTCAATTTATTGCCATATTGTACGGATGTAATCCATTTGTGTTCATCCTGGTGTCTGTAAGTTATTGTGAAATGTGTCATCTGTTTCCTTTTGCATTCCATCATTCAAAGCAGTATTTTGGCTCAGTCAGAGCAGCTGGCACCAGCAACTTCGCGTATTTGTGATATATGCATAAGTTCTTAAAGGCAAACCATGGAATGAGCCTAAATCCAGTCCTGACTGTAAAATGCTGCTATTTAAATATCAGTCCCCTTTTATCCAACACTAGTACCGTGGTTGTCCAGTGTTCATCCCAAAGTTTGTGTGTGTTGTGTGTAGATAAGAATATTGTATCATTGCCATATGCACTGTCTGGTCAAAAAAAAGGCTCCACTTGGATTTTACCAAGCAAATAGGTACGAACCTCCTATTGGATAATTACTGCATGGGTGATTACCTTTCAGCTGGCAACAAGCTATTTAGTCCCAACTGATGCAATAAGTAGCAGGTGGAACAGTGGGTAGGTGGTTAGCACTGATGGCGCATAGCGAGAAGATGGGCTGACTGGGCCTTTCTGTGTGGACTTTGCATGTTCTCCCTGTGTTTGCCTGTGTTCTCTCCAGCTTCCTCCCTCAAACCAAAGACATGCTCATTAGGTTAATTGGTGATTCTAAATTGGCCGTAGGTTTGAATGTGAGTGTGAATGGTTGTCTGTCTCTGTGTTAGCCCTGCGATGGACTGGCGACCTGTCCAGGCTGCCTCTCGCCCGATGACAGCTGGGATAGGCTCCAACAGACCCCCGTGACCCTTAACAGGAATAAGCGGTTACAGAAGTGAATGAATGAATGATGCAATGAGTAGCTTCTCATTTCTTTAACAACCGAGGTTGTCGAAAGACGCATCCCGTGGCCGTGGAAAAGTTATTAGTCTGTTTAAGACTAAATCAATGGCATGCATCAGAGAAAATATATAAGGAGACTGCAGAAACTACTTAAATTGGGTTAAGAACCGTCCAGTGCATTATTAAACACTGGAAGGATAGTGGGGAGCCATTGCATCAGTGAAACAAGAGAGGCAGATGAAGTGATGAACCCATCATGCCTAGTGTCTACTCTGCAAGCCTGTGGGGGCAGTACTATGATCTGGGGTTGCTGCAGTTGCTCGGGTCAAGGTTCAGCAACATTATGTGTCCAAAGAATGAGGTCAGCTGACTACCTGAATATACTGAATAACCAGGTTATTCCATTTTTTCTTCCCCGATGGCATGGACACATTCCGAGATGACAATGCCAGGATTCATTGGGCTCAAAATTACCACAGAGTCCAGACCTTAACCCCTCTGAGAATCTTTGGGATGTGCTGGAGAAGGCTTTGTAGAGTGATCAGACTCTCCCATCATCAATACAAGATCTTGGTGAAAAATGAATGCAACATTGGATGGAAATACATCTGGTGACACTGCAGAAGCTGATCGAAACAATGCCACAGCAAATGCTGGGTGTAATCAAAGTTAAAGGCAGTCGAATGAAATCTTATTATTATTATGAGTGAATGACTTTTTTTTTTTTTTTTTTTGATGGCGGCTTTCTTTTGGCCAGGCAGTGTATATTTTACTGACTAAAATAGAAAAGCTTGGGGTTTTTCCTATAATTGGCATAGTTTCTTATTCCTTTGTCTCTCTTTCCCTTTCCTTTATGTTTGGTTTTGCCTCCTGTTTTTTTTTTTGTTTGTTTGTTTGTTTGTTTTAATTTTTTTGTATATGTCCTTGTTCATATGAACGTGTGTGCATCAATGAATGTGTTTACATATGTATGCATTCCTCTGTATGGGCTGTGTGTGTGTGTGTGGGTGTGTCCATGTGTGTGTGTGTCTGTGTGTCTCTTGTCTCTGGCCAGGTGAGAAAGTCATGCAGAATGATGAGTTCACCTGTGACCTGTTCCGCTTCCTGCAGCTGCTATGTGAAGGGCACAACTCAGGTGTGTGCAAGTGAGGTTACTGATTCAATTGAAAAATAAAGCTGAGCCACATTTTTTATAAAGGGTTTTACATGTCCAAACTAACTCATAGATTAATGCTCAGAGGATGGTCTTGTCTTTTACTGAAATGTGACCTGCACTAAAGGTAGCCTTTTTGTGTTTTGTGGTATTTTGTTTCAGACTTTCAGAACTATTTGAGGACACAAACAGGAAACAATACCACCGTTAACATCATTATCTCTACTGTGGACTACCTTCTCAGAGTTCAGGTTTGCCCTTTTCTATTTTCTACTGCTGGTTCATAGATGTTTAGAAACAAATACAGATTTCGTGAGTTTAGCTGTTTTACAAAAAACTTGCATATTGGTTAACAGTTAATTCACCAACATGGGCTTAGAGTATGGACTCTCAGCTTTAATGGATGAACATGTGTAATTTTACAAATTAACCTAATTTATTTATTTATTTTTTATTTATAAAGTGAATTTTTTCTACTCACCTGTTGCAGGATGCCCCACTTCTTCTAACTAAACTCCAAAGCTATACTTCACAGTAATATATTTGAGTCATTGTCCATTTTTACTGTAGAGCACCATCCAATCAGTTTGGTTTAGCATTTGATGTAATCCTTGGCAGACAGTATATTCCTAAATACTCCACCTATAAACATTAATTACTCAGTGCCATTGGAAACAGGGGCGTATTTAGTCATTTGGGGGCCCAAGGCAAACCCAGTCATTGGGGCCCTCCACATTCTCATACTGCAAGCGCCACTTGCGTCACTCTCCACTTCGTCTCCTCCTTGACTGACACTGACAGCAGTACTACTATTGGACAGATAGCATTGTGACAAATGTTGACACCTTTTGTAGTTTTGATAAAAACTGTTAATTTTCCTCTCGCCTTCTCCTCTTCTCCGCTCCATTGGAATAATTCCACTTCATTTTCTCAACTCAAATCTGTGCCAACAAGTTTGTTTTGGTACCGTTTTCCTGAATCAAGCGTGCGCATGCGCAGTAACAAGGAATTGTCCATTGCATGAGAAGGGGGGGCAGGGGGAGCAGTCAAAACGATCATCACAGATTAAGCATTTTTATGTATTTTTAAGTGCATGAATTAAGACTAAAACTATAATAATTGCTTTAAATTGAAGAAACCTTTATTAATGTGTATATATATATATGCATATATATTTATGAGACGTTTGGGGGCCCCTGGAAATCTCGGGGCCCCAGGCAATTGCCTGTGTTTGCCTAATGGTAAGTACGCCCCTGATTGGAAATCATGCCTGGCCATGCCATCAAACACCATGACCTGTTTCACTGTGAGCTGGGAGAACTACCTGCTAAAATGGTTGTGGTTAGCGTTAGCTGTGATTTTCTCCTGTTTGCTATGTGAAATCATAAATATTTTTATGAGGTTATACCGTTTGTTCCACATGTGTGAATAAGTTGAATTTAACTTGGTGATTAAACTGTCACTTATTTAAAAATGTAATACTGCCAATTTCAGTGAATTATAGTGGTTCAATTTCACTATTAATACTGTTGAGAAATTATAATCACAATAACAATAAAAACTATTTAAAGGAGTAATTTTTCTTCTATCCCTCTCACTCCCATAACTTGCCCTTCTGCTTTACTCTCCTCCAGGAGTCTATCAGTGATTTCTACTGGTATTATTCTGGGAAAGATGTTATTGATGATCAGGGACAGAGGAATTTCTCCAAGGCAATACATGTGGCCAAGCAGGTTTTTAATACACTCACAGAGTACATCCAGGTAGGAGACTGTTCTGCTTCACTGTTATCATTGCTATACTGAAAGAGCTTACTCATTGGATGGATGAACGGATGGACGGACATGGATGGGTTTATTTTATTAGGTGTATTTGTATGTAAATGTCACAAACGACGGTTGTAAAAGTGACATTGCCTACCTACATATTTCAATCTAGGAAAGTACTGCTGAGTAAAACCAACCTGATTTTGACTGTTGTTGATGTCGTAGGGTCCGTGCACTGGCAACCAGCAGAGTTTGGCCCACAGTCGACTGTGGGATGCTGTAGTTGGTTTTCTACATGTCTTTGCTCATATGCAGATGAAATTGTCTCAGGTGAGTCAAGCAAGTTTTTTTAATTTTATTTTTTTATCTTCTATGAGACATTGGTTTCACGACTGAAATACAGTTAGGTCCATATTAGATTTGGACACAGATACAATTTCAGAAACTGTTTTCTGAGTATGGTATTTCCATTTAGAAATTGTTATTGTGGACCTGTGTGTGGAGCTCTCAGTGCCAGTGAAAGAATACAGATTAACAGTTTTGTACATTGTGAGAATAACAAGAATGCAGTTCTGAACTCACATGATCCAAAGAATACATCATCTAATTTATAACACTTGAGTCTGTACCTTCAAATTAAAGGTGCAAATACACCTTTATATGTATTATTTATATTACGCAATAGTAACTGAAATAAAAAGCAGAAACAATTAATCCCTTGGCGCAGAGTGACGCGACACACTGTGTCCGCTCAGACTGCAGACGAAATAATACATGTACTCCTCCAATGTTGGTTTGTGCACATTCAGTGCATACCTGGGAACCTTTGGCAAACACTCATTTCTTGTAGAACCAGTCGGAGTGGAAACTACATTTCATTCATTTGTGAATTTACATTTTAAAGTTTAGAAGTCCTAAGTGAAATGCTTGAACTCTGTTTCAAATTGGATTCTAATAGTTGGTGTTATAGTGTATAGAATGTAATTTCAATTTGTAATGTATTTGTACATATCGATTTTGTAATTTCAGTAATGTTTTACCTTATTATCTTTCATGCTATTAAATTATATCTATACTATGTACTATAGACGAATAAACAATCTCCACTTAATTTAGCATCAGCTTCAAAGCACAAACACAAATAATTAACTTTTTTTGTAAATCAAATGTCAAGGGGTTACAAATTGTGTCAGTGATCAAACATAAATGGATCGAACAACAAGAAGCACCAGGGATGCATTTAACAGTTAATTTCTGACATTCAGCTTCTAGAGCAGTGATCCTCACTATTTTTTTCACAAGAGCCACATTGGCAGTGCAAAATTTCTGTCTCTTTTTTATTAAAAACCGGTCCATTTTGTGTTTTACGGTAGCTAGCGGAGCTCACGTTGCCTGCCTGCAAACGTGCTTGCAGTCAAATTTTGTAAACAATGCCACATGGCCACTTTCAGCTGCGTGAAATGTATTACAACTTATCGCCACGAGATGGCAGTTTAAGTAGCATTGCCGGTAAGTAGTGGATTGCAATTTGCAACTAGAAAATTCCCGCGGAAATGTTTGAAGTGCCGAGTGGGCTGTTGCCATTAGCTGCTAATGTAAGCAATTAGCATGACGCGCTAGCCACTCATTTTAGCATTGGTTTAGTGTTAGCATGTCTTTTTAGACACTAAAAATTAAATACATGCTAATTGTTAGCATGCTAATGCTAACATGCTAATTGCTAATATGCTATTCGCTAACATGCTAATGCTGCCACTAATGCAACCACCAATTTCTAGCCACTAAAAATTAGCATTAGCCGCTAATGTTAGCAATTAACATGACGCGCTAGCCACTCATTTTAGCATTGGTTTAGTGTTAGCATGTCTTTTTAGACACTAAAAATTAAATACATGCTAATGCTAACATGGTAATTGATAATATGCTATTCGCTAACATGCTAATGCTGCCACTAATGCTACCCACTAAAAATTAGCATTAGCCGCTAATGTTAGCAATTAACATGACGCGCTAGCCAATGACAGACAGACACCTATCATTGTTCAATTTAGGTGCCAAAAGCCAAAATGGCCGCCCTACAGACCAGTTGCTTATGTCAGTTGGAAATTTCCCGCCTATTTCTGTGGAGCCCCTCCTCTTCTGCTGCGTGTGTGAGCGTGTGTAAGCCAGTTGGGCCTGGTTGTCACGGTAACCAGTTTGAATGTCAGTTGAAAGATAGAGAGAAAATGCTGAAACCACGGCCTCGAACAGGGAGGACTTGTGGCCAAACCGTGTTTCCAATCGTTGAACCGACTTCACTTTGGGCATCTCGAGGCTTTCCTGAACATCTAGATGTGCAGTTTGTGGGTAAAATGAAGAAATGTGAGCTGTTTAAAGCGATTCAAAGAAAGGATCGCTTCTGCTTTGCTCCAGAAATTTAACATGGCAGTCTATGGAGCTGTGGATGGGTGTTGCTGGCGCATCTTTGCGTCTCACGCCAAAACTATAAGACTTACAGCTTTAGCAGACAAAATTTGAGCGAGAAGACACATTTTCCTACGTTTCTATGTATAAATTATGTCTGTGGTGTGAAATTTGTGGCCACTGGAGCAGTTTCTGTTTTATTTTTTGCCTAATTTTCGTCTCTCCTCTTCACTCTAGCTGATGATGTCATCCACTCTGGCGCGAACATTCCGTGCAATATACACCCATTATAAACCCCGAAATTTGAGTAAAAACCTTCACAACTTTGAGGCTTCATGGTTTAAAAACGGTAAAAGGTGTCGATACGTGAAGCGAATCTCTAAAGAGAAGACAAGAGTGCCTACGTTTAAATTAATTATTAAGTTTAAATGAAGTCTCTGGGTGAAAGTAAGCCAGAGCAGTTGATTGTAGAAAATGGCTGTTGATTTTTTCTTCGCGTTTTTTCTTCGCGTTTTTTCGCGAATAAATTCGCGAAAAACTCACGATCGCTTATACAAGTAATAGCACGGGATTCGGGATCAAAACACACGTTTCGATATATCATGTGTTGGGGTCCTCTCGCTGGTTCAGGCCGCATTAATCGGCGAAAAAGGGCGGAAAATGAATAATAAAAATAAAAACTAGAAAATTCCTGCGGAAATTTTGACTGTGCCTATGATGTGTGCGTCATGATGTGTGCGTGGTGTTTCATTGTGAGTTTGATGTCATAGAGTTCTGCCACTCCAATATGCTCCTGTAATGCTTTAAATGGTCATAATGTTTTGGCAGTTTGTTACTGTAATGCTGAAATGGAGTGGGGGGGTCAGTGTGAGATTCTACCACTGTACTATAGTCCTGTAATGCTTGAAGTGGTCATAATGTTTTGGCAGTCTGTTACTGTAATGCTGAAATGGAGTGGTGGGTCAGTGTCAGATTCTGCCACTGTACTATAGTCCTGTATTGCATTAAGTGGTCATAATGTTTTGGCAGTCTGTTACTGTAATGCTGAAATGGAGTGGGGGGTCAGTGTCAGATTCTGCCACTGTACTATAGTCCTGTAATGAGGGAAGTGGTCGTAATGTTTTGGCAGTGTGTTACTGTTATGTAAAAATGGAGTGGAGTGGGGTGGGTGGGTTATAGAGTCATGTTCTGGCACCCTAATATAGTCCTGTAATGCGTTAAGTGGTCATAATGTTTTGGCAGTCTTATTGTCACGCTAAAATGGAATGGGGGAATCATAGTGTCAGGTTCTGCCACGCTCTAGTCTCCGCGTTACCTCGCGGCTACTCCCGCGGGTCTGCAGTTAACTGGCGGTTAGCAAGCGGTTAGCCGCCGCTAGCTTCGCGTTAGCCGCTGCTAGCTCGCTAACATACATGAACTATGGTTGAAGGCTGGCCGTCGGCTAAATCATTGCAGTTAACGTCTGTTAGCAGTTTAGCTGTGTTGGGCACAAACACTTAACATATGGATAATTCTAGAAATTCACTTACATAATACGGTGAAGGAAACGTATCAGGGATGTTCTGTCAGGAGTTTCAGCAAAGCAGCCAGATATAATTTGTATTTAAAGTAAAGGAAAAAGTCAAACATGACAGAGAAGTTGTCATCCAGTCAATGAGAGGAGCTTTGACTAGCAGTTCCAGCAGCCGTGTGAAAGGGGGGGGGGGGATGGGGTGTTCTGCCTCCCCATTGTAATATACTGAGAGTCCCTAATGTTTTGTCAGTCTGTGTCTGTAATGCTATAGTGGGGGGGGGGGGCTAATGTTTTGGCATATCATCTCCCTCTGTCTCCCTCAGGTCATCAGGATCAGTTCAGGGTTCATAATGTTTTGGCACTGTGCGTCTGTGTGTGTGTGAATGTGCTCCTCTCCTCCTGCATGCTCGTTAGGGGCCGTTGCCATGGTCACCAGGGGCACCTGCTGCTGAACTCTCCTTCTCCTCTCACCTCTGCCTGAGTCAGAGAAATCCCCCGAAAAAAACTGAACCCGAGCGGGACCCCTCCGAACAAACGCTCATAAATCAAAAACTACAAGTCCTATCGGGAAAACGAACACATCGTGAGCGTCGGCCGAGGGTTTTCTACAATTTAGTGTTGTTCCCACGCGCGTACTGCCAAAATTGTGGCCGTAGTCGTTTCGGAAAGAAAGTATGCGACTCGAAAAATCGTCGAAAAATCCCTCTCGGTTTCCACATACACACGAATGGGGAAAAATTCGAAAAGCTGTCGGCGCACTCCTCGCTCGGAGGAGCCTGCTGTCCAAACCATACATCCCACACATATCAAACCAACACCGTCTGAAAGCCAACAAAAATCCCTACGTTTTTATATATTTTTTATCTCTGTACCTCAAAAACTGTGGCTGCCACGTGAGATTGAAACTTTTTTTCCCCCAGAATTTCGACGAAACTCTGAACCTAGAGTGGATGGTAGAGTGAGCTCCATAGGGATCCATTATAAACGATGATTTTTATTTTTTTTTCCAAAATTTCACCAAAACGTAAACTGCAACCCTGACCAAATCGTACAAGCTATCGAAACGCCGTTTTTCGGGAAAATAAAGCCACACTTCCCGTGCCTCGTACAAACTTCCAAGCATTTTTTTACTCCAAAGCACGGCCGAGTAATCGCTCAGCAAAGCGAAGGTGTCCATTTTGGAATGTTGGCGATTTTTTCGGGCTTCTCCATTCATTTCAATGGGGCGAGACGCTCGCTTATCGCCCGTTTATTCTCGCCCTGTTGGACGGATCGCTTATGTGAGACATAGCACACGATTCCCGATTAAGGCGCACGTCTGGATATACAATTTGTTTATTTTGTTTCAGAACTCTGGGAGGAGTTATCCGGCAAAGTTTTGGCCGGAAGAAGGCGGAAGAATAACTAGAAAATTCCTGCGGAAATTTTGACTGTGCCGGTGATGTGTGCGTGATGATGTGTGCGTGGTGTTTCATTGTGAGTTTGATGTTATAGAGTTCTGCCACTCCAATATGCTCCTGTAATGCTTTAAGTGGTCATAATGTTTTGGCAGTCTGTTACTGTAATGCTGAAATGGAGTGGTGGGTCAGTGTCAGATTCTGCCACTGTACTATAGTCCTGTAATGCTTGAAGTGGTCATAATGTTTTGGCAGTCTGTTACTGTAATGCTGAAATGGAGTGGTGGGTCAGTTCCGATTCTGCCACTGTACTATAGTCCTGTAATGCATTAAGTGGTCATAATGTTTTGGCAGTCTGTTACTGTCATGCTAAAATGAAGTGGGGGCGGCTCACAGTGTCAGATTCTGCCACCTTACTATAGTTCTATAATGGAGTGATTGTTCATAATGTTTTGGCTGTCCATTACTGTAACGCTAAAATGGAGTCGGAGGGTAACAATGTCAGGTTCTGGCCACCTACAGTACTGCAGTGATGGCTTGGGTGTTCCTAATGTTTTGGCATAGTTTTCCCGCCGCTTTCTGTGTGCAACTGTGCTGAGTTTCCTCGTCAGGATGGCTTCAGCTGTGTGAAAGCACCAACTGAGGAAGGAGGGAGGGAGGGAGGGAGAGAAGGAGAGAGGGAGGGAGGGAAGGAGAGAGGGAGAGAGGGAAGGAGAGAGGGAGAGAGGGAGAGAAGGAAGGAGGGAGGGAGAGAGGGAGAGAAGGAGGGAGGGAAGGAGAGAGGGAGAGAGGGAGGGAGGGAGGGAAGGAGAGAGGGAGGGAGGGAAGGAGAGAGGGAGAGTGGGAGGGAGAGAGGGAGGGAGGGAAGGAGGGAAAGAGAGAGGGAGAGAAGGAAGGAGAGAGGGAGAGAAGGAGGGAGGGAAGGAGAGAGGGAGAGAGGCAGGGAGGGAAGGAGAGAGGGAGAAAGAGAGGGAGGGAGATAGGGAGGGAGGAAGAGACGGAGGTGGGGGGGGGCGGATCATGGGGTGTTATGCCTACCCATTGTAATAGACTAAGGAGAGTCCCTAATGTTTTGTCAATCTGTGTCTGTAATGCTATAGTGGGAAGGGGGGGGGGGGTGATAATGTTTTGGCATATCGTCTCCCTCTGTGTCCCTCAGCCTTCTGTGTGCACACCTGCGATGTGTTTGCTCATCAGGTTCGGTTCAGGGTTCATAATGTTTTGGCACTCTGCGTCTGTGTGTCTCTTCCTCCCCATTGTAATACACTGACAGACCCTAATCTTTTGGCAGATCGTGACTCTTTTCCCTCCACTGTCTCTGCGCACCTGTGCTCTGCCTGCTCGTTGGGGGCCGTTGCCATGGCTACGCTATGCGTACATGATATTCTATATATTCACCCCTCTCTCTCCTGCACTCTAGAAATCGATGTCAGAACAAACGCTCATATTTCGAAAACTACAAGTCCTATCGAGAAAACGAACACATTGTGAGCGTCGGCCGAGGGTTTTCTACAAATTAGTGTTGTTCCCACGCGCGTGCTGCCAAAATTGTGGCCGTAGTCGTTTTGGAAAGAAAGGCATGCGACGAGAAAAATCGTCGAGAAATCTCTCTCGGTTTCCACATACACACGAATGGGAAAAAATTCGAAAAGCTGTCGGCGCACTCCTCGCTCGGAGGAGCCTGCAGTCCAAACTGTACGTCCCACACATATAAGACACACATCATCTGAAAGCCAACAAAAATCCCTACGTTTTTATGTAGTTATTATCTCTGTAGCTCAAAACCTGTGGCCGCCTCGTGAGATTGAAACCTTTTTTTTTCTGAATTTGGCCGAAACTCTGAACCTAGAGTGGGACTTAGAGTGGGCCCATAGGGCTCCATTATAAACGACGATTTTTTAACTTTTTTCCAAAATTTAACCAAAACGTAAACTGCGACCCTGACCAAACCGTAAGAGCTATCGAAACGCCGTTTTCAGAAAAACGAAGCTACACTTCCCGTGCCTCGTACAAACTTCAAAGCATTTTTCTACTCCAAAGCATGGCTGAGTGATCGCTCAGCAAAGCAAAGGTGTCCATTTTGGAATGTTGCCGTTTTTTTTCGGGCTTCTCCATTCACTTCCATGTTACGAGACGCTCACTTATCGCCCGTTTATTCTCGCCCCGTTGGACGGATCGCTTATGTGAGACATAGCACACCATTCCCGATCAAGGCGCACGTCTCCATATACAATTTGTTTATTTTTTTTAAGAACTCTGGGACGAGTTTCGCGGCGAAATTTTGGACGGAAGAAGCTATAAGAATAATAAGCCCGAGCAATAACAATATATGTGCCACGCCCCTGCAGGCAGGTGGCACAGATAACTAGAAAATTCCTGCGGAAATTTTGACTGTGCCGATGATGTGTGCGTGATGATGTGTGCGTGGTGTTTCATTGTGAGTTTGATGTCATAGAGTTCTGCCACTCCAATATGCTCCTGTAATGCTTTAAGTGGTCATAATGTTTTGGGAGTCTGTTACTGTAATGCTGAAATGGAGTGGTGGGTCAGTGTCAGATTCTGCCACTGTACTATAGTCCTGTAATGCATTAAGTGGTCATAATGTTTTGGCAGTCTGTTATTGTCACGCTAAAATGGAATGGGGGAATCACAGTGTCAGATTCTGCCACCTTACTATAGTTCTATAATGGAGTGAGTGTTCATAATGTTTTGGCTGTCCATTACTGTAACGCTAAAATGGAGTCTGAGGGTCATAGTGTCAGGTTCTGGCCCCCTACAGTACTGCAGTAATGGCTTGGGTGTTCCTAATGTTTTGGCAGAGTTTTCCCGCCGCTTTGTGTGTGCACCTGCGCTGAGTTTCCTTGTTAGGATGGCTTCAGCTGTGTGAAAGCACCAACTGAGGAAGGAGGGAGGGAGGGAGGGAAAAAGAGAGGGATGGAGGAAAGGAGAGAGGGAGGGAGGGAAGGAGAGAGGGAGAGAGGGAGAGAGGGAGGGAGAGAGGGAGGGAGGGGGGGGTCATGGGGTGTTCTGCCTCCCCATTGTAATAGACTGAGGAGAGTCCCTAATGTTTTGTCAGCCTGTCTTTAATGCTATAGTGGGAAGGGGGGGAGTGCTAATGTTTTGGCAGATAATCTCCCTCTGTCTCCCTCAGCCTTCTCTGTACACACCTGTGTTGAGTTCACTCGTTAGGATCAGTTCAGGGTTCATAATGTTTTGGCACTCTGCGTCTGTGTGAATGTGCTCCTGTATGGGGTGTTCTGCCTCCCCATTGTAATACACTGACAGACTCTAATGTTTTGGCAGATCCTGACTCTTTTCCCGCCACTGTCTCTGCACACCTGTGCTGTGCCTGCTCGTCACGGGCCGTTGCCATGGCTACGCTATGCGTACATGATATTCTATATATTCACTCTCCTCTCTCCTGCACCCTAGAAATTTATGTCAGAACAAACGCTCATATCTCGAAAACTACAAGTCTTATCGAGAAAGCGAACACACTGTGAGCGTCAGCCGAGGGTTTTCTACAATTAAGTGTTGTTCCCACGCGCGTGCTGCCAAAATTGTGGCCGTAGTCGTTTTGGAAAGAAAGGCATGCGTCGAGAAAAATCGACGAGAAATCCTTCTCGATTTCCACATACACACGAATGGGGAAAAATTCGAAAAGCTGTCGGCGCACTCCTCGCTCGGAGGAGCCTGCTGTCCAAACCGTACGTCCCACGTGAATAAAACACACATCATCTGAAAGCCAACAAAAATCCCTACGTTTTTATGTAGTTTTTATCTCTGTACCTCATAAACTGTGGCTGCCACGTGAGATTGAAACCTTTTTTTTTCTGAATTTGGCCGAAACTCTGAACCTAGAGTGGGACTTACAGTGGGCCCATAGGGCGCCATTATAAACGACGATTTTTTAACTTTTTTCCAAAATTTCACCAAAACGTAAACTGCAACCCTGACCAAACCGTAAAAGGTACCGAAACGCCGTTTTCAGAAAAATGAAGCTACACTTCTCGTGCCTCGTACAAACTTCCAAGCATTTTTCTACTCCAAAGCACGGCTGAGTGATCGCTCGACAAAGCGAAGGTGTCCAATTTGGAATGTTGCCGCTTTTTTCGGGCTTCTCCATTCATTTCAATGGGACGAGACGCTCACTTATCGTCCGTTTATTCTCGCCCCGTTGGACGGATCGCTTATTCAAGTCATAGCACACCATTCCCGATCAAGGCGCACGTCTGGATATACAATTTGTGTACTTTTCTTCAAAACTCTGGGAGGGGTTACGCGGCAAAATTTTGGCCGGAAGAAGCTGGAAGAAAATTAAACGCAAAGCAATAACAATATATGTGCCTGCACAGGCATGCCAGTGCATCGGCACAGATAATAAGCCCGAGCAATAACAATATATGTGCCAATCTGCAATCTGACACTGACCCACCACTCCATTTCAGCATTACAGTAACAGACTGCCAAAACATTATGACCACTTCAAGCATTACAGGACTATAGTACAGTGGCAGAATCTCACACTGACCCCCCACTCCATTTCAGCATTACAGTAACAAACTGCCAAAACATTATGACCATTTAAAGCATTACAGGAGCATATTGGAGTGGCAGAACTCTATGACATCAAACTCACAATGAAACACCACGCACACATCATGACGCACACATCATCGGCACAGTCAAAATTTCTGCAGGAATTTTCTAGTTTTTATTTTTATTATTCATTTTCCGCCCTTTTCCGCCGATTAATGCGGCCTGAACCGGCGAGAGGACCCCAACACATGATATATCGAAACATGTGTTTTGATCCCGAATCCCGTGCTATTACTTGTATAAGCGATCGGTGAGTTTTTCGTGAATTTATTCGCGAAAAACCGCAAAAAATTTCCCATTCAAATGAATGGGAGACCCTGAAAAATCAATAGGCATTTTCTACAATCAACTGCTCTGGCATACTTTCACCCAGAGACTTCCTTTAAACTTTAAAACATAGGCACTCTTGTCTTCTCTTCAGAGATTCCCTTCACTTATCGACACCTTTTACCGTTTTTAAACTATGAAGCCTCAAAGCGGTGTAGGTTTTTACTCAAATTTCGGGGGGTTATAATGCTAGAGGGGGTGACACCAACAGCTAGAGTGGAGAGAAGAACATTAGCCAAAAAATTTAATAGAAACTGCTCCCGTGGCCACAAATTTCACACCACAGACATAATTTGTACATAGAAACGTAGGAAAATTTGTCTTCTCGCTCACAATTCGTCTGCTAAAGCTGTAAGTCTTATAGTTTTGGCGTGAGACGCAAAGATGCGCCAGCAATACCCATCCACAGCTCGATAGACTGCAATGTTACATTTCTGGAGCAAAGCAGAAGCACTCCTTTCTTTTAAATCGCTTTAAATAGCTCACATTTCTTCATTTTACCCACAAACTGCATATCTAGACGTTCAGGAAAGCCTCAAGATGCCCAAAGTGAAGTCGGTTCAACGATTGGACACACGGTTTGGCCACAATGCCTTCCTGTTCGAGGCCGTGGTTTCAGCATTTTCTCTCTATCTTTCAACTGACATGCAAACTGGTTACCGTGACAACCAGGCCCCAACTGGCATACACACGCTCACACACGCAGCAGAAGAGGAGGGGCTCCGCAGAACGAGGCGGGAAATTTCCAACTGACATAAGCAACTGGTCTGTAGGGCGGCCATTTTGGCTTTTGTCACCTAAGTTGAACTATGATAGGTGTCTGTCTGTCATTGGCTAGCGCGTCATGTTAATTGCTAACATTAGCGGCTAATGCTAATTTTTAGTGGGTAGCATTAGTGGCAGCATTAGCATGTTAGCGAATAGCATATTAGCAGTTAGCATGTTAGCATTAGCATGCTAACAATTAGCATGTATTTAATTTTTAGTGTCTAAAAAGACATGCTAACACTAAACTAATGCTATAATGAGTGGCTAGCGCGTCATGCTAATTGCTAACATTAGCGGCTAATGCTAATTTTTAGTGACTAGAAATTGGTGGTTGCATTAGTGGCAGCATTAGCATGTTAGCGAATAGCATATTAGCAATTAGCATGTTAGCATTAGCATGCTAGCAATTAGCATGTATTTAATTTTTAGTGTCTAAAGAGACATGCTAACACTAAACCAATGCTAAAATTAGTGGCTAGCACATCATGCTAATTGCCTACATTAGCAGCTAATGGCAACATTCCACTCGGCACTTCAAAATTTTCCGCGGGAATTTTCTAGTTTTGTCTTTTAAATTGCTTGAAGAAGGAAACTTTGTTACCTCTATATCTGGTCCATCTGTTTTATTATAGCCATGAGTAATGTGGTGCATGCATTTCTTTCAGACTTTTCTATGGTGTTACTGAAGTCATAGCATGGCCCATGTGCAGTTTTTTATAAAACAAGGAGAATCAGACATGACTTACAGCACAAATGCTTAAAATAATCAAAAGAAAGAATCAAACAGACAAGATGATATCCAGCTAGTTTAGTTGAAAGATCCAGCAGTTGTAAGTAAATTTATTCTAACAAACAGCAAAGCCGCAGCTCACTGTAACTCCATTACACTTCTTGTGACATTTCATTTCCATTTTCACTTCAGGACTCCAGTCAGATTGAGTTACTGAAGGAACTGATGGATCTGCAGAAAGACATGGTGGTCATGCTGCTGTCTATGTTGGAGGGTAGGTTTGCTTTTAAAAGTACACCTATGTAAATACCAAAGCAGGAGTTGTATTCAGAAATAGCTTATTCAATTAAATTTTCAAAGTACCCCCCCCCCCCCCCCCCCCCCAAAAAAAAAAAATCCTGTGTGAATGATGAAAAATGCTATGATGTGGCTTCAATTGTGTGTCATATTAAATGTGATGGCTTGTGCGACAGGCAACGTTGTGAATGGAACTATTGGAAAACAGATGGTGGACATGTTGGTGGAGTCCTCCAACAACGTTGAAATGATCCTCAAGTTCTTTGACATGTTTTTAAAACTGAAAGACCTGACATCCTCAGATGCCTTCAAGGAGTATGACCCTGATGGAAAAGGCAAGGTTTTAAAAAACATATTTTTCATCATATGTCATTGAGGAATCAACCATTTGCAAATGAAGACCACTTACTTATGATGAGAGCTTCTGATAATTGACTACCTAACTGATTTGTGAATGAACTGATACTGTAGGTGTGATTTCCAAGAGGGACTTCCATAAGGCGATGGAGAGCCACAAACACTACACACAGTCTGAGACTGAGTTCCTGCTGTCCTGTGCCGAGACTGATGAGAATGAACTCTTGGACTACGAGGAATTTGTGGAACGCTTTCATGAGCCGGCCAAGGTCAGTTATACATGACAAAATAATGTTTATAAATGTTTTTAAATCTGTAAATCTGTCTTCTAAAGTCCTTAAATTATCCAATTGCAAGGCCTTCAGAGTGATTAAAATCCTTACAGAAGTCTCAGTGGGTTTATTAGGAGAGCTCTATTGTTATTTTTATTCTTTGTTTAGTTAGGGATATTTATTTCATTCTGCCAAGAAGGCACCATTAGACATCATAGTGTGCTGCTTTCACAAATATTTGCCACAAATGTGGTGTATATAATTGAGGTGCAGTAAAGATTAGTTTCTACACACATTAACATGTTTCACCTTACATCTCAAAGTAAGTATAAAAAGAAACATCATCATTGAACTGTCAGGTGCTTTTTTTAAGTTTCACTACTGAAAACTGGAAAAAATAATCCCTAGATTAGAGGATTCCAACCTATCTGTCTTTTCAACTTGCTGTCTCCTTGCTTGCTTTCTGTTTTATTTTTATTTTTTTTGTCTGAACTGTTCTTTCAAAGGACATTGGCTTTAACGTGGCAGTTTTGCTGACCAACTTGTCGGAGCACATGCCTCATGATGCCCGGCTACAGACCTTCCTGGAACTGGCAGAGAGTGTCCTCAACTACTTTCAACCATACCTAGGCCGGATCGAGATCATGGGCAGTGCTAAGCGCATTGAAAGAGTTTACTTTGAGATTAGCGAATCTAGTCGGACACAATGGGAAAAGCCTCAGGTACAAAACATTAATCAGCAATTACATTTATTATTATTATCATTATTATAAGTAGTTGTAGCAGTAATAGTAGTAGTAACTTGTAGTATAAGGAGTATAGGTAGCACTCCTGGGAACATTATATGATTCTGTGGTAGCATCAGCTATCTTCAATGGAGTGGTTTGCAAAGAGATCGAACAGACTGGTGAAGAAGGCTAGTCCACAGCTGAGCCTGTAGAGGTGATGGGTGAGCTGAGGATGACATCCATGATGAAAACCAATCCCACCTCCTTCATAGCACTGTAACAGTACAGGGCAGCACCATCAGCAGTCGACTACTTCACCTGTGCTGTGCGAAACAATGTTATCACAAGTCCATCCTTCCTGCTGCTGTGAGACTGTAGGGCAAAGCCTGCTCCCCAACTTTTGTGACCTTTGGTCTCTAAGGGGCGCTACAAAAACTACATTTCAATATCTCAAAAGCTGCAATAGCTATCTTCATGAAATTGCCATACACAGTCTGTAAAATATTGTGTAGATATCTGTCAAGTTGTGTAACATTACGTCTACAGGGGGCACTACAAGTAACACTGAAACATTTCATATGACTTTAAGGCTTATACCTTTTGGAAGTATTCACCCAATTCTCATGAAACTTAGCAACCCTCATTTTGATGTGCTTGTGTACAATCATGCCAAGTTTTGTGAAATTCAGGCTGTAGGGGGCGCAACAATGATATAACCACCACAATATCTCTAAATATATCTCACAAACCACCACAGTAAACTGCTTGAAATTCGACAGTCATTCTCTGTGGGTGACTTCTTACAAGTCCACCAAGTTTCGTGCAATACGGTCTGTAGGTCTGATGACATGTAAATATTCACATCTCAGGTGGCAGACCCAGCATTCCCCTAGTCACACTTGACCTCCTGTCAGGTCTTTTCCCACTTGTTTGGGAATGACTCCCTCTAGTAGCCGACTGAGGCAATGGCATTTGTGGAAGACTGCATACAAGCCCACCAAATTTCGTTGCTTCCAACCCACCTCACTCTCATTCACTTGTCAGGCAAAGGATTCCTCCACAGACACTTTGCCTCATTTCAGGGCGTATATGACCCAGTTATGCCTCTGTGGGGCATGGGCCCCTTTATGATCACTTGCGATCATCTAGTTAGTATTGAGTTTCATCACTATAAAGAGACTATTTAGTTTGTTTACAGTATTCAGTGTTCAGAATTTTTCATTATCTTTCCAGGTCAAGGAATCCAAGCGTCAGTTCATCTTTGATGTGGTGAATGAAGGGGGGGAGAAGGAGAAGATGGAGCTGTTTGTGAACTTCTGCGAAGACACTATCTTTGAAATGCAACTAGCAGCTCAGATGTCTGATGCTGGTGAACGCTCAGTAGTTAAAGAGGAGAGTGAGCAGGAGAAATCAGATGAAGAGAACCCTGAGTCAGGCTTCTTCTCTGTTACCACTGTTCACATGGCACTGATATCTCTCCAACACAACATCACACTTCTAATAAAGGTGGGAGCATAGTCACCACTGACTGCAGCTAACAGTGTGGATGTATTTTTGAACAGCTGAAAGAACAATTTGAATATTTATTTTACAAGGTTTATTTTAAGAATAAGAATAAGAAAAACCTTTATTTATGACTGTGATGAGAAAATTTCAACCAATTTGGACTATGCCCTTGACAAAAGCATTTATTCTTACTTACGCACTTGGAAGTTTAGCACAGTGTGTGGCCTCTTTTACTAACATTTAGAGGCAGCAATATTACTCTGTTTAGCCTTCCAGAAAGATATGTATGATGACATCAGATGTCAGATGTGCTTTGTTCAGCAACGATGGAATAGACTGTCTTTGTCTTCTTTACAGGTGCTGTCAATGAAGAGCTTAAAGAAACAGGTGAAGAAAATAAAGAACATGACAATGAAAGATATTATGACAACCCTGGTCTCCTTCTACTGGTCAGTGCTGCTGGGCCTCCTCCACGTAGCGTTCAGTGTGACTCGAGGATTTTGCAGAATTCTTTACAGTGCCTTCATGGGAAGAAATCTGGTGGAGGGGGCCAAGGCCATAAAGGTTATTACACATAATTTTATAACAAGACTGTGTCTACAGATCTTAGTGCAGATTTACTTGTGTCCAATTCCTTAATATCTAAATTGTCTCCCCAGGTGTCAGATCTGCTGGCCAACATGCCAGACCCCACACAGGATGAGGTTCGGGGTGAGGGCGAGAACAGAGAAAAGAGGTTATCTGACCACAGCTCCCCAAGGGAGGATCTTGCTGACCTGTCTGTTAACACTAGTGAGACCGACCTGCTGTCAGACATTTTTGGTCTGGATTTACGAAGGGAGGGGGGACAGTACAAGGTCACCCCCCATAACCCCAATGCCAACCTTACTGAACTCCTCAACTCCCCAGTTCCTTCCCCGATCCCACCTCGAGCACCACAACATGAGCTCAGAAGAAGGCATCAGGTGAGTTGAACATACAGTATTTTATAACTCAAAACTTCATTGATGCCTTGCTTTCTCTGTTATTCTTCAATCAGTCTTTTTTGCCAGTGTGCATCATATAATGAAGTCATAGTTCCAGAATCACACTTTTCACAGATGCCTGGTATGCACCACATTTCATTTGATGTTAGTGAATCCTATACTGAACAAACAAAGAATACAGATGTCAAAGTTAGTATAGGATAAGTCACAAGAGTTACATTTATAAATATTTATATTTTATAAATAAAAAACTGAAAAGTGCGGTGTGCGAAAGTATTCAGCCCCCCTGAGCTAATACTTTGTGGAATCACCTTTTGCTGCAATTACAGCCAGTGTTGGGAAAGTTCTTTTTCTACACGAACTAGTTCAGTTCATGGTTCATAAGCTTTAAAATGAACTAGTTCAGTTCATAGTTCACAATCTTTAAAATGAACTTGTTCGTTCATGATTTCAAATATGAACTAAATAGTTCCGTTTTAGTTCTTTTTACATTTTTTTTACCTCCAATACATTGCTGCTAGCTATTTGTCAAAATTACTCACTGCCCACTGTAGCATCACAGACAGCAATTCTACACCTTTTGAATGAGAATTTAAGTTAGCATCGAGCGGACAGCCCTCGGGATACTGGTATTTGTAGTTTACAGACAAAAGTCACGTTTCTACCGTCTGCGTCAGTACGGTCTTTGCCGAAAAACTCTTTTAAATGTTCATATGCTGTGCAGTCTGAGAGCTCCGGACTGTTGCCTTCCATCTCCATAGCCCATGCTTTGTTGTGATGACGTTTTGTTTGTGCCACAGGGCAACGAGCGGTGTCGCGGTGCAAATCTGTTGCCACATCGGATGGCTTTCCGCAGCGCCGTTAAGCACAGTTCACGGTGTATTTTATTTGGGGGGTGTCACTGGAAATCTGGTATAGTTTTGAACGAAAATAGAACGTGTATGAACGCCGTTCACAGACGTCAGAATGAACGCGTTCGCAATAAAGTCCCTCAATCGGAAATATGAACGGTTCAGTTCTTAGTTCACCAAAATATGAACGAGTTCATGAACTTTCGTTCATTGAACGCGTTCAGGCACAACACTGATTACAGCTGCAAGTCTTTTGAGGTATGTCTCTACCAGCCTTGCACATTTTCCCCTGGGATTAATAAAGTATCTATCTATCTATCTATCTATCTATCTATAGAGACTACAAATTTTGCCCAGTCTTCTTTGCAAAACACCTCAGTCAGCTCATGGAGATGGAGAGCGTTTGTGAACGGCTGTTTTCAGATTCTGCTACAGATTCCCAATTGGACTTTGGTCTGGACTTTGACTGGACCATTCCCACACATGAATATGTTTTGTTTTAAACCATTCCATTGTTGCCATGGCTTTATGTTTCGGTTTGTTGTCCTTCTGAAAGGTGAACCTCTGCCCCACTCTCAAGTCTTTTGCAGACTCCAAGAGGTTTTCTTCCAATATTGCCCTGTATTTGGCTCCATCCATCTTCTCATCAACTCTGACTATCTTCCCTGACCCTGCCGAAGAGAAGCATCCCCAGACATGGGCGTGGAAGTAGGAGGAAAACCTGACCTGATTACCCAGGGCCCGAGTAGGGAGAGGGCCCATGGTTTTATTTTTTTGCCTGCGTGCCTCATGCACTGGCATGGATAGGGGCCCACTGACATTAAGAGTGAACAGGGCCCAGTGTTAGTTTTCTGGAACACATAATGTTTTGCATTTAGGCCACAAAGTTCAATTTTGGGATCTGACCAGAGCACCTTCTTCCAGATATTTGCTGTGTCCCCCACATAGCTTCTGGCAAACATCAAATGGCACCTCTTGTGGTTTTCTTTTAACTAGGGATGCACCGATCCGACTTTCTCAGTCCCGATACCGATACCGATGCCTGGGCTTTGTATATCTGTCGATACCCGATACAGATCCGATACCATTGTTGTATTAATAGTAAACTGCATACCTTCCACCTTATACCTTCCCTCCACCATGTAGAAGAAACTAAAGGCACCAGACTTGCCTAACAAAATAACATGAATCCTTACTTTTTGTTATTTAAAGAACAATTGTGCATCCAAATTGAAAATAGAATGTAATCAAACTTCTTAAAATAAATTGAAATAAATAAAATGTAGTAGTAGAAAAAATAGTGTATTGGTCAAACATACAATAGTAATCAAACAAGTTACCAAACATTGTAAACATGTAAATATCTCCACACAGCCGACTCTTTAGCTCGCTCCATGTTGCTACACAGGCTCTCCAACTCATTTCAGCATGCGACACACGTGCTGCTAACGAATGACGTAGTGCACCCCTGCTTTTAACAATGGCTTTCTTCTTGCCACTCTTCTGTAAGGGCCAAATCTGTGCAGTGCATGACCAGTAGTTGTCCTGTGGACAGATTCCCCCACCTGAACTGTGGACCGCTGCAGTCCAGAGTCACCATGGGCCTCCAGGCTGCATCTCTGATCAATGCCCTCCTTGTTCAGCCTGTAAGTTTAGGTGGACAGCTGTGTCTTGGTAGGTTTGCAGCTGTGTCATAGTCTTTCCATTTCCGCATGATGGATTGGACAGTACTCCGTGAAATGTTCAAAGCTTGGGAAACCTTTTTTATAGCCTAACCCTGCTTTAAACTTCTCAGCAACGTTATCCCTGACTTGTCTGGTGTGTTCCTTGGACTTCATGATGCTGTTTTCTCCCCAATATTCTCAATATTCGCTTAACAAATCTCTGAGGTCGTCACAGAACAGCTGTGTTTGTACTGATATTAGATTACACACAGGTTACAACGACTAATTTCTGACTTTATCTGGTGGGTAAACATGCACGCCTACGTAAAGAGTTATTTTTGTAAGTTTTGAAGTGAATCCCTTGTGCCCTGACATTTGTTGTTGACAGACATTTATGGAAATCTTAAAAAAAGAATTTTGAAAAAAAAAAAAAAAAAAAAAAAAAGATTACACACAGGTTTAGTCATTAGGTCAACATTCAATCATTCAGCAATCATCGGGTGACTTCTGAAGGCAATTGGTTGCACTCAGAGAAAAGGGGGCTGAATACTTTTGCACACCGCACTTTTCAGTTTTTTATTTGTAAAAAAAAATGTTTAATCATGTATATTTTCCTTTATACTTCACTAATGTGTGCCACTCGGTGTCAGTCTTTATTCATAAAATATATTCATGTTTGTGGTTGTAATGTGACAAAATGTATGAATACTTTTGCAAGCCACTGTACATTTAAGAGACAGCTTTTTATAACACTAAAGCCATGCAAAAAATGTATTTGTTTGTAATATTTTCTGTTTCAGTCAAAAAGCTCTTCTTCTGAGGAGAATGAGGCAACACCAGAGACTCAGTGTGACCCTGAAAAAACATCTGAGTACGTAAATATATTTGTTACATAAACTGATGGCTGGGATGTAGTGATGTAGAGAAATGTTAATCAATTTAACACAGAGAAAGGAGTGAAGCAATTGTGTAAGTGTAAACTTTTTTTTTAGAAGTGGATGTGAAGAAAAGCAAGAGAAACAACAAAAGAATGAGAAAATTAAACCAAAAGTGAGAAGGCATCATACTTCAAAGTCTGATGAAACTGATCTGCAGGGGTCTGCCTTTTTGAAGAAGATCATAGCCTACCAGAGGAAACTACTGGTATAGTAAACTTTCTGTCCCTTTGTTTCAACACTTGGTCAAATAAATGATATGGTTAAACTAATGCTGGATATTAACTAAAAGGAATGTGATGGCATGAAAAGCACAATTTCGAAACACTTATTTGTGTTTATGTATCTTAGACAATAACACCTAAAAACACGGTCATAGCTATTTTCTCCATGTCCCTGCAGAACTACTTTGCCAGGAACTTCTACAACATGAGGATGCTGGCCCTGTTTGTTGCATTTGCAATCAATTTTATCCTCCTGTTCTATAAGGTAATGATATACCAGGGATAATGTTATTATGTGTAACTGCTTACCCTACTAGAGGGTCCTGGGGGGGCATGGCAATTAGGCAAGCAACCACGTAAACCCTGGACAGGTCACCGTTGTATCTAAGTGTTAGCACAGAATGTCAAACACCTACAACCAAATTAGAATCACCAATTAATCCAACAAGCATGTCTGTGGAAGGAAGCCGAAGAAAACCCAGGCAGGTACCTGGCAGACACAGAACTCAAACTCCTCCCATCCATCCAGCAAGTTCTACACTACTGTGCTAATGCTATGTTAAGTTATCAGTGGCAATCATAACAGTAAGCAGTTTTGTAAAGAATTAAAATCATGCTGAATGTTTCATTAGCAGGAGTTCACATCTTCTATCTTCTACTATCTGCTCAGAAGGCTTACATGGTTATTAAACGGCTTCATGGATAATTAAAGGTACATGAAACGTCAACCTGAAAGCATCTCTCTTAGCTGGGCATTTTTACAAAAATGCATTTAGATCTGCAGATGTCAGTGTGTAGCATTGTCACCTGATTTTTAAGGTATTTTGATTTTGATCTTATGCGGTTTAACTAAGGGATGATTCAGGGTCAGGTGAGCCATCCGTAACCAAAGTTTTAAGTCTAACCTAACCTTAAAAATAGAGGGAGTGTCTGCCTCCTGAAACCAGACTGCCAACTGGAGGGACCTGGTAGTTGAAGGCTATCCCTCTCATTTAACTTTTTAAAATCCTAGGAACCACAAGTAAGTCTACATTTTGAGAGAGAAGCTATCCATTGGGATGATATGGTACTGTGAGATCATTGTGATATGATGGAGTGTGTATATATGTATGTAAGGAGATGGATTTTCAACTCTGTTCTGGATTTTACAGGCAGCCAATGAAGAGAAGGTAAAACCAAAGTAATATGTTAGTTGCTAGTCCCCACCAATGCTCTCATGCAAAATTTTGAGTCCAATGAAAGAAGCGTGCTGTCATATCTGGCACAAAGATGTTAGCATCAGTTCATTTCACTCCGGTGAATTGCAGGGTTGGGTTCTGAATTGCACTTGTTTGTCCAGCACATCACACACTTGATTGGATAAAGATCTGATAAAATCAACACCTTAAATTACTTTTTGTGTTCCTGAAACCATTCATTAACATTATAATGCTTAAAACGGGATACTACCATCAGGGCATACCTTTTTCATGAAAGAGTGTACATAGTCTGGAGCAATGCTTAAGTTGGTACTACATGTCAAAGTACCGTGATTCATCAGACTAGGTCACCCACTTACACTGTTGTCCAGTTCTGATGTTCATGTGACTGTAGGTGCTTTTGGCAGTGGACAGGGGTCAGCATGGGGACCTTAACTGGTTGGCAGCTAGTCAGCCCCATATGCAACAAACTGTAATGCACAATGAGTTCTGACACCTTTCTTTGAAAACTAGAACTTTGAGCTAGAGTAACTTGTCCGAAGGATAGGACCACATGTGCCTTCATTAATGAGCCTTGACTTATGGTCTTGTCATGGTTGCAGTTTTTGGTAGGGTATATACAGTACTTCACAAAATATTAACTTTGGAGTTATAGAGTGCCGTAAAAATTACTTGGCCATTAAATTTGTAATCAGTGACCCTGCTAAAGTTCTTTTGAAACCTTTTCATTATCTTTGTCCATAAGTCTGTGAAGGTTCTCAGTCATCCAGGTCATGGTAATCCACAAAAGTTTCAAAAAAGGCAATTAGACTTGTAGATTTTTGGAGAAGGCGTTTCACCACTCAGAGTAAATGATACATGCCAAGTTTGATGAGAACTCCATGAATGGGCTACCCACTAGGAGGAGTTCATTTTGCTTTGAGGTGCAATTTTTTCAAAATGGCGGAAAAAATGGCAGGCGACTTTGATATGGGCCAATGAAAAATGTTGGCCCAGTTGGCCCGCGGGCCATAGTTTAGACACCCTTGCACTAGAGGGAGTCATCACCTAAAGCAGGTGGAAAAAAAACTGACAGAAGGTCAAGTATGACTAGGGGAAAGCTGGATCTGCCAACTGAGTAGGAGATAGGATTCAAATATTTACATGTCACCAGCAGCACCCTCTATGGACCGTATTGCACGAAAGTTGGTGGACTTGTAAGGAATCATACACAGTTTATTACTGTCAAATTAGATATAAACGATATAGTATAAACATATAGTCATTGTAGCGCCACTTACAGCCTGAATTTTCACAAATGTTGCATGATTGTACGCAAACACATTATACTGATGGTTGCTATCTATCTATCTATCTATCTATCTATCTATCTATCTATCTATCTATCTATCTATCTATCTTTCTATCTATCTAGATAGCTAGCTAGCTATCTATCTGTCTAACTTCATGGGCATCTACAGAATATTTTTGCAGATTGTGTATGGAAAATCTAATGAAGTTAGCTATTGCAGTTTGTGAGAAACTGAAATGTTGCTTACACAAGCAACATTTCAATATCGCAAGGGTCACAAAAGTTGGGGTGCTTGTACAGAATCATACTGTTATCATTAACATTAAGTTTGATTTAGGTTCACAAAATAACTAATAATAATTAAACTAATAATTAGCCATTAACTTTGTAATCAATAACCCTGCTAAAGTTCTTTTGAGAAGAATTTTGTTTCTAGGGCACATGGCTCTGGAGCTATGAGTAAAAATGTAAACTGGCTTATTATAGTGCAACCTAGCCGTGGGCATGTGCATTGACACCTCAGCAAAGTGAAATGCTAGGACTACTACCAATTTACCAGATTTGATGCCATACGCCCTTGCAGTTTGTCCTGGGGAGACACTTTTAACTTTTAGAAGAATAAAAATCGCAACTTCGTTGCATGTACCCCTAAAAATCTCAACAAAATCAAAAGGGATCCTGCAATTTGTTGCATAGACCCCTGATAACTTTAAAAAGCATTTATTCTTACAAAGCTTAATTTTGTCCTTACCAGGTTTCTACCTCCTCATCTGTGGTTGAGGACCAGGAAGTCGTGGATACCTCTAGCCAACCAGATGGCAACGCTCAGTGGTATCCTCTAGATGGAGAAACACTGGAGCCAAGGCTAGAGATAATGGATGGAGCTGGGGAGCCCCTGAAGCCTGTCACAGTCCGTTTTGTCCTAGAGGAGAGTAGCGGATACATGGAGCCCATGCTACGTATCCTGGCCATTCTACATACAGTCATCTCCTTCTTCTGCATCATTGGATACTACTGTCTTAAGGCAGGATACTGACTGTGGCAAAATACATAAAGAATCATTAGCATGTTCAGTCTGGTATTTGTCATAAAGAACATTTAAGTCAATTATTTAGTCTTCATTTCCACACTTCTCAAATATTTTCAGTGTAATGATTTGAAGTTTTTGAAATGAATTAACACGTATATATGGCTGTCTGTGTGTGTATGTTTGTGTGTGTGGGTTTGGTACCGTAGGTGCCACTGGTGATTTTTAAGCACGAAAAAGAGGTGGCCAGGAAGCTGGAATTTGATGGCCTTTACATTACAGAACAACCATCTGAGGATGACATCAAAGGACAATGGGATAGACTGGTTATCAACACACAGTGAGTAAACACCTCTAGAAATACACTATATTACCAAAAGTATTCGCTCACCTGCCTTTACTCATTCTATGAACTGAAGTGCCATCCCATTCCTAACTCGTAGAATTCAATATGATGTCGGTCCACCTTTTGCAGCTATTACAGCTTCAACTCTTCTGGGAAGACTGTCCACAAGGTTGAGGAGAGTGTTTATAGGAATTTTTGACCATTCTTCCAAAAGCGCATTGGTGAGGTCACACACTGATGTTGGTCGAGAAGGCCTGGCTCTCAGTCTCCGCTCTAATTCATCCCAAAGGTGTTCTATCGGGTTCAGGTCAGGACTCTGTGCAGGCCAGTCAAGTTCATCCACACCAGACTCTGTCATCCACGTCTTTATGGACCTTGCTTTGTGCACTGGTGCACAGTCATGTTGGAAGAGGAAGGGGCCCGCTCCAAACTGTTCCCACAAGGTTGGGAGCATGGAATTGTCCAAAATGTTTTGGTATCCTGAAGCATTCAATGTTCCTTTCACTGGAACTAAGGGGCCAAGCCCAGCTCCTGAAAAACAACCCCATACCATAATTCCTCCTCCACCAAATTTCACAGTTGGCACAATGCAATCTGAAATGTACCGTTCTCCTGGCAACCTCCAAACCCAGACTCGTCCATCAGATTGCCAGATGGAAAAGCGTGATTCATCACTCCAGAGAACGCGTCTCCACTGCTCTAGAGGCCAGTGGCGGCGTGCTTTACACCATTGCATCCGACGCCTTGCATTGCACTTGGTGATGTGTGGCTTGGCTGCAGCTGCTCGGCCATGGAAACCCATTCCATGAAGCTCTCTGCGTACTGTACTTGGGCTAATCTGAAGGTCACATGAAGTTTGTAGCTCTGTAGCAATTGACTGTGCAGAAAGTCGGCGACCTCTTTGCACTATGTGCTTCAGCATCCGCTGACCCCTCTCCGTCACTTTACGTGGCCTACCACTTCGTGGCTGAGTTGCTGTTGTTCCCAAACGCTTCCATTTTGTTATAATAGAGCTGACAGTTGACTGTGGAATATTTAGGAGCGAGGAAATTTCACGACTGGATTTGTTGCACAAGTGGCATCCTATGACAGTTCCACGCTGGAATTCACTGAGCTCCTGAGAGCGGCCCATTCTTTCACAAATGTCTTGTTTCACAGTCTGCATGCCTGAGTGCTTGAATTTATACACCTGGGGCCAGGCCAAGTGATTAGAACACCTGATTCTGATCATTTGAATGGGTGAGCGAATACTTTTGGTAATATAGTGTAACTCTTGATCTTTAGTGAGTCATAATTTTGGGTGGTGATTGTTCCATCATGTGCTTTCAAATGAAACAATTCTAGGATTTTAGGGGTAACTGGGTAGCTTCGTTGAGGTTCCAGGTGACTGAAGTGACATAATGGCCAGTCACTTTTTGAATTGAAGGTTCAGTGGCTAATGTTAACATTGTCAGGGCTAAATTCATGATTTCAACTAAGGGTACATATTTGCTTCTACTTTGCAGGAGCAAATATAGCCCGTTAAGATAGCTATCCTCCAGACTAAATTATGATTATCCTCAATTCCTATAAGAACTGTGATGTTCCTCATATGGTTTGGATAGACCATCTGCTGTAAGATGCCTGTATGAATTATGTAAATCATCAGCTTTCGCCTATGATTTTCAGATCTTTCCCCAACAACTACTGGGATAAGTTTGTGAAGAGGAAGGTAGGTATCACTGTTTATATAGACTTGACAATCTCCTACAAGCACTTAAAGATATCAGTCACACCTAATTGCGTTTTCCAAGTAAATAATCATTTCTACCCATGAGGTAGCAGACTGCATGTTTGGGTCTTAGCTACAATTAATCCATGGTTGACAGATTAATTGTACCTCCCTCTTACCTTGGTCAATGTAATGTAATCAATGTAAGCAAATAAATATAACTGTCAGCATATGAGGTTAATCACACATTTTGTAGGATGATTTTAAAATATAGTACTATTTATTTAACAGAGATTTTCTTTTTATATAAAATATTATTTATAACTAGATGATTGCAAGCACCCCCTATAGACCATTTTGCATGAAACTTGATGGCCTAGTCCTTTACAGCCAAATCTATACAAGGAATCACAGGGAAAATTAATTTTGTTTTTAAGGCACACGGTTCTTGAGATATGAGCCAAAACGTATATTGACTTGTTATAGGGCCACCTAGCTGTAAGCATGTGTATTGACACCTTGGCAAAGTGGAATGGCAGGACTTCTACCAAGTTACCATATTTGGCCCTTGCATTTTGTCTTGGGCAGACACGTTTAGCTAAGCAGAATAAGACAAATCATAAGAAGAAGAAGAAAAAGAAAAATCAAAACAAAATCAGTAGGAATCCTGCAACTTCATTTACATTTAGATTTACATTATGCATGTACAGGTACAGAGCATGAACATGGTACAAATCGTATGGTAGTTTTTTGTTTTTTACAGCATATGTACAATATTTAGTGCTTGCTCTTGTTGTATTCGATTAAAGTGTAATTGCACATCCAGAACGTTGGTGGCAGTGGCGCTCTCATTGTGCGCACTATTAGCTCTATGGTGTTTTTTAACAGAGCCGGCGGTAAGAGATGTAAACAAACTGAGGAACATGGAAAAATATTTGACAGGGATGAAAAGAAAGGCCGTAAGAGAGGAAGATAATAAGACAAAGGAAAGTCACTCAAAACCTAAGACAAGGAAGTATGACGAAACGTCGAAACATGTAGCGCCTGGCTTCACAGTGAAGTCTTCACTGTAACTACGGTCGGGGACGAGGAAAGACCGTAACGCAGAGGCGGCTGCTGGTCTTTCAAATAGGGGAAGCCCAGTTTTGTAAAATTGGCCAATTAGCCTATTACATCATTAAATTTATGTCTGTGAAGGTTCTCAGTCATCCAGGTCATGGTAATCCAAAAAGTTTCAAAAAAGGCAACTGGACTTGTAGATTTTTCGAGAAGACGTTTCGCCACTCATCCGAGCTTGTCACGTGCCGATCTGGGTTGATTTGGACGGGGTCCGAGCCGGTCGGCCACGATGATAGGAGACGCTATCGGTTGCCAGGGGCAACGCCCTCAGAATTTAACGGAGGAGCGACGAAACATTAATTTTTGCGCGTTTATTATTTCGGCGGGACAGATACAAGAAAAGTAAGAAAAGCAATGGAGAAAGTTAAGGGGAAAGAAAATGGACCTTACAGGGACAAGCTTACAGCAAAACAGCGGTATTTGGAGAAGCTGTAGCATGACGACAACTCCTCACTCTCTATAGTCTTAAAGCGCTGTCAATCACGACGAGTTCCAGCCACGTTAACAGTTCATCCAATCACCCATACAGAGGCTCGGCGTCCAGGTAGCCTACATCCCACTGCCCATTGACTCCCAGAGACGCCCGGCTTCCCTGGAAGTGACGATTTTGGAGCGTTTATCCAATAAACGTCTAGCTTTTTTGCCCTGAGATCGGCCCATTCTGAAGCCCCATTGAAAGTCCATTGAAGCCGAGCCTCAGTGGGTTTTTAAACGGGCCGTGCCATTACAGCAATTTTGTTTAGTTTGAGGAGTAATGTAAATTCGTAGTATTTGACGAAATTGCCAGCGCCGCAACATTTTCTTCTTCCTAAGGGGGGCATAACAGAAAATAATTGAGAACCACTGAGTTAAGGGGTGTGAGTGAATTGGTGTGTATGGGTCAGTAGGGGGAAGTGGGGGGCAGGGGTCCGAGTTCAGTAGGGTCACAGCTCTGGGGAAAAAAAATATTCCTCAGTCTGCTGGTCTTTGTCCAGATGCTTGGGGTTCCTGTGATGCTTTGGGCATTTTCACAATGCACTGCAGGTGTTTGCACTCTGCGACAGAGCAGCTACCATACCTGACTGTGACACAGTTGGTTACCATGCTCTCGATCATGCAGTGGTAAAAGTTCACCAGGATGGCTGAAGACAGATGTCCCCATCCCGTTGATGTGGATGGGGTTGTTCATGCTTCTTCTGTCCTTCCTGAAGACCACAATGAGCTCCTTGGTCTCACTGGTGTTAAGGAGCAGGTTATTGTTGGCGCACCATATGGCCAGTTGCTGTACCTCTTCTCTGTAGGCAGTCTCATCAATGTTGGTAATGAGACCAATCACGTTGGTGTCGTTTGCAAACTTGATGATAGAGTTGGAGCCATGCACAGGTCTGCAGTCGTGGGTTTAGAGGGAGTAGAGAAAGGGGCTCAGCACACAGCCTTGTGGTACACCGGTGTTGAGTGTGACAGTGGTGGAGCAGGTGTGGCCTGACTTCACATGTGGTCAGACAGTCCATGATCCAGTTGCAGAGGGAGGTGTTGGTGCCCAGGGCTCCAAGTTTGGTGATTAACATGGAGGGGATGACAGTGTTGAATGCTGAGCTGAAGTCGGCAAACAGAAATCGTGCATAATTGTCTTCGTTATCCAGGTGTGAGAGCATCCCCTGATCCGAAGGCAGCAGGAGCCACGCCTCCTTGTTCATCCATAGCTTCTGGTTTGGGTACATGGTGATCTGCTTTTCATGCAGATGATGGTGGTGTTATAGTTCATAACAGAGGAGGCATAACTGTCAATGTCCAAGTGTGAGCCACAGATGGCCTGAAAAGCAAAAATACTCCAGTCTGTGTGTTGAATCTCCTATCCTAGAGTACAGAGTCTGTCCCCGCTGGCCACACCTTGATGATCCTCGCTAATGGCCTGACACGGTTGATGAGGATTGTTTCCTCTGGCGTGGCAGGAAACATGCTAGTGGAATTTGTGGAGCAAAGTCTTTAAGTTTGAGTGATTAAAATCACAGACAACAATAAAAGCAGCCTCCGAGTGATCAGTCTGTTATTCACTATTGGCCGCATAAAGTTTGTTCATTGCAAGTTTAGCTATCAACGAACTTTATGAGGCCATAACGTTTTGCATGGACCCCTGATTACACAGTATTCATACAGATTAGATTATGTGATTAAGTCTATTGACTTGTTAACTCATTCTATGCCCATTATCACCAAAAGTGTATTGTTGTACTTTTTTTTTTTTTTTTGCAGTTTAGGATTATGGTAGCTCTTTGCACTGTATTTAACAGTGCCCCAAACTTTCTATTTGCCAAAAAAATAAAAAAATAAATATGATTATATCAACACTGATCCATGTTTAATAATCCAATTACGTTTGAATCTAGGGAGTGTGAATACTATGTGTTAAATCCTAAATGTATTTTAGTTTTCGGTTACACTTTGAATAAATCAGGCTATGCATCCTTTTTATGTTTATCTTGTTGTTCTGTTCTCTCTTTCTTCTGTCTGTACCCGGCTGCCCTTAGGCAGATGGGTCCCTCCATATGAGCTGGGTTCTGCTCACGATTTCTTCCTGTTAAAATTGAGTTTTTCCTTGCCACTGTTGCCTTCAGGCTTGCTCTGGTGGTTTCAGGCAGTTTTTGTAAGGCGTCTTGAGACGATTTGTATTGTTATTGATGCTATATAAATAAAATTGAATTGAATTGAATTGAATCCTGTCAACTAAGTCTGGTTGCATGATGCAGCCACACATTCTAGACACATTCACTATTGAAGATGAGCTGTCATAAGTGCCTGCATTGGTGGAGTTTCAAAAGAAATGGTAGTGATAAAGAATGGATTTTTAAATGATGTTCCACAAAAAAGTATCAAGTCACCTTTCTCTTCCTTAGGTGATGGATAAATATGGTGAGTTTTATGGCCATGACCGCATCAGTGAACTGCTGGGAATGGACAAGGCTGCTCTGGACTTCAGCGATGCTCACAAAAAGAGAAAGCCCAGGAGAGACAGCTCACTCACTGCTGTGTGAGTAGTCTATATAGTTTTTCTCTTTCTCTGTATATATACAGATACAGATATATATATATATACGTGTGTGTGTGTTTGTGTTAGTGTGTATGTGTAGTGGGAGAGAGAGAGGGAGAGAGAGAGAGAGAGAGAGAGATTGATTATATTTGTAATGTCTATTCAAATTTACAACTTGAACTAATGGAGTGCACATTTTTATAGCAGAGTTGCAAGTGCAGTTGAAATAACAATGATCTTGGTTAACTGAACACTTTAACAACGTCCATTCAAGGTCAACAAGATCACACTGAACTGAAGAAGCAGAAAATAGTTTTCAGATCCTACAGCATAGACCATCATTCATTTCATTCAGAAAACTATCCAGAACATTGCTGAATGAATAAACAAGTCCTAATCTCCTCTCATTCTCTTAATAGGCTCAACTCTATTGATGTCAAGTACCAGATTTGGAAGCTGGGAGTTGTATTCACTGACAATGTAAGTTTTCATGAATCAGCCACCATGTTTTTGAGAAATTAGTTTGTTTTCTTCCCGCAATTGCATGTGAAGGATCAGAGCTGATCTGTCCTTTTCTATTGAAGGGTTTGTGGAAAAGATCAATATTAATTTTTATTCAATAAATACACAAACCTGCTGATCATTTCCTGGAGCACAACAAACCCTGGAAAAAATAGAACTGGGACATTAGTTAAAGTAGTAGATATTCAAAGTAGTCCAGGGGTCTATTTTTGTCTCTTCTTTTGACTTGTTACCTTCTTAGTTACAAACAAGGTGGTGTGTAGTATGTAAGGCAAGTTTGGTCACAATGGTAGTGCCGTAGAGGGGAACAAGGGCAGGATTGGAGCAATGTATACTAGTTTTTGATTGTTATATTGTTAATGCCATGGAAGTCTATGGAAGGTCTTCATGTGCCATCTTTTTTATCCACAAAGAGAAACAACCAGGGTAGAAGATTCCTGCACTGATGGATTCCAGGATATATTTGCTGTTTGGTAGGGGCCCAGGTAGAAGAGTCAGTGGTGCAGTCAAAGGGGCGGTGGGGTAGCATTGACTGGGTATGCTTGATGAACACTGAGATTGGGCCATGGTGTTGCTCCAGAACTGTAGAGAAACAGTGTAGCTCTATCATTTGGGGTTCTCCCTTAACAACAAATTGACTGACAAACCTGCACTGAACTGAATCTGTAGCATACTTTCCATGGAGAGGATGCTAAAAAACGCTCACTATTTCGTTAGAAAATGCATTGTAGGAGTTTGCAGACCCATAAGGTACAGACACAAGCAGGCCCCAATAAAAGTTTCACACATAAGCCATACAAGCTTAATCAGTGGGCTCTGTATAGTTAGAGATTTGTGTCTGCCAGAGGGTCTCAGATGAACTCAAAAACAGAACACAGTAGGCTGGTATTCAGGTTTTTCCACAGGTATGCATTTTGTACAGTCTAAACAAAGTTGAAACCCAGGAGGAAGAGAAAGTTCAGTCGGGCCAAAGTTGAGAAAAAGAGAGGCAGACAGACCTACGGCCATATCTATATTTATTATAAATTATAAATTATTATCATAAATTGCTTTCCTATGGCTTTGGTTTTCCTTAAATAAACCTGTGGTTCCGACACACTTACAGTACCATACACTGACCAACTTGTATCCTTCCCTGCAGTCCTTCCTGTATCTGGCCTGGTATATGACCATGTCTATCCTGGGTCACTATAACAACTTCTTCTTTGCCGCCCATCTGCTGGACATTGCCATGGGTTTTAAGACACTGCGTACAATACTCTCCTCAGTCACACACAATGGCAAACAGGTAAACAGTATCTTACTTACATGGGTCTTGAATCAAACACATGCAAATATAGACATATTGTGTTAAAATAACACCAAGTCTTTTTAAAGGACACCTCACAACTGTCAGCATGCATTAAAGGCACTCACTTGGACTTACTTTGATAAATTCACAAAAACAGGCACAGAAATGGTGCAGTCATCATCTTTTGATTGAATGTTATTTCCTGTAGAGATTTTCAAGACATGTCACACATTTGCTTGTTTGTTTAAGTTTTAAACAATAGAGAATAATAGAGGTCAACCAGTCAACTACTTGACCGTTTGTTTGTTTTTTAGAAAGAATGTTCTACTTTCTCTCTAAATCCAGAATCTATTGTGCATCTCAGCAACCTTGTCTTGTGTTTTTCAGCTGGTGTTAACAGTTGGCCTGTTAGCCGTGGTGGTGTACCTCTACACAGTAGTGGCCTTTAATTTCTTCAGAAAGTTCTACAATAAGAGTGAAGATGGAGAACTTCCAGACATGAAGTGTGATGACATGTTGACAGTGAGTATGAAGAACTGATTGTCCAAAGTGCTGTACTGAATTTACAGACACTGTGTTGCATTTACACACGTTATTTGTAAGTACAAGGCTAAACTGAGCAAAAGCATAACAGTATCAAGTATACTAAGAGAAAACACAATGTTAAAGCAGGAGTGAATGTACACAAACCACGATGGGATATGAATCCAATCCAGCTCAGCCCAACTCACCAAACACGACCTAATCTTGCTTACTTGAGCAAGGCTGACAAAATCCATAATTAACATTAAAACATTACAAAAACCCTAAATCAACAATGGATAATACTTTTTGTCAAATTCCCGCATTAATGTGACAAGGTAATTTCCTATACGTGGGATTAATAAACATGTCTTATGTCTCATAAACAAATCGAGGTAAGATCCTGGTAGTGGTAGGGGGTTTAGTACTGTTCTGGCAAATAGTGTCACGCTATCTCTTTGAAACTAAGATGAATTCTGTACAGCGTGTCTGTAAAAATAGTCCAGCTTCAGTCAGGTATCACTGCTTTTAGTCTTCCCCTTCTGTCTGTCTGAAGAATTTATATATTTCTGTGGGCCATCATGATGCAAGCCCAGTTTGGCCACAATACCAGTGGAAAAACGATTTGGAAAGTCTTTTCTTGTATCAGATGTCAAGCCATCTGAAACAAATACTATATAAGGGATCTATTGGCCAGTGTTTTCTAAGGGGGCATGAGGTTCTTCTGTCACCCAGAAATTTCAGGACATACATGCTCTAATCCCCTACAATCAGCCACCCATAACATTCCAAAAGAGCTCTTCTGTTTCCTATTAAGGAAACAGTGGCAGCTCTGGCGGGTCTATTGTAGAGAGAAGTGACAAAGCCTTAGTACGGTAGAGGGATGGACTGATTAAGGGCAACTGCCCTGGAGAGGTTTGTCTCTTCTCTTTACAGAAATAATTCCCTTACATTAACATCCAGATCAGGAGCGACTGAGCAGAACTGATCTGTCCTTTTCTGTCCACTTGTTCCCAACCTTCATCTTCATCACTTCATTACTTTCTGTCTTCTATCCTGTTTCCTGTAACTCACTTATTCTCTTGTTACCAACTCCTTGTTTCTCTTTCTTTGTTACTTTTAAATCACAGTCTCTTCACAATTTGAATTGGTTTTTGAATTTATTTAAAACTAAATTCCATTAAATGTTAACATCACTTTAACATTGAACTGAGTTGCTCAGAAACTTGATCCTCTCTGAAAAATCTTGGTATAATCCTACCTTCATCTGACAATTAAAATGTCGAGCTAATTCCTATCTACACAGTAGACATGATTATTTTGTTTTATTGTAAAACATGTGGGCACCACAGTGGCGAGGTGGTTAGCACTGATGCCTCACAGCAAGAATCCATGGGCCGGCTGGCCTTTCTGTGTGGAGTTTGCATGTTCTCCCTGTGTCTGCGTGGGTTCGCCACCATTATAAGAGGGTGGGTCCAGACCCACTCACTTTTCGGGTCCAATAACATTGGCGGCATGGGGGCGGCATTGCGGCCGCGAAGCAAAAAAAATCAGCGATCACTGACATGTCTTTTTCATTCCGACAAAGTCGAACATAGCTTTAAGATAAGGCCATGGGTTTTCTTCCTCCGCCTCATAAAACTCCGGCTCACCATGTTCAGACTTGGATTCATCTTAAGTACAGTACTTAAGTAAATTTACTCCGTTACTGTCCACCCCTGAGTATTAGTATGAATGGTTGTTTGTCTCTCCATTTAAGCCCAGCGAGGATGTACACTGCCTCTCACCCGATGACAGCTGGGATAGGCTCTAGCATCCCCTTCACAGGAACAACCGGTTACAGAAGATGAATGAATGAATATAACCAGCAGTGATGGTGCTTCACTTAAAGTGTTTAAAACAAAATACAGCGATACGTACAAGGGAAAAAATTCAAACAGATCTCGCCCAAATTTATTCTCATTCAGAAAGAGGAGAATGCTTTTGTTTGTATCAAGGAGTCTGGGTCTTTGTGAAAACGAAAATGCTCAATTTCATTCGTACCATATGATACACCTCAATATGGCACAAGATATCCAGATTTTTTACTGCACAAACCAAGCTCCACTTCCTGGCATGGAACATGTAATTGCAGTCCACTGCAAAAAAAATACTTAAATTCACCTTAAATCAAAAGGTGAATTATCTTAAATCAAAGTAAAATAGCCCAGTTTTATATCTTCCTTGATACTACCCCTTACCAGGCAGTTATTTTGTCAGAGTATTACAGGACTAGGATTATAGATTTTTAATGGAATTTTTTTCTATAACCTGTTTATTTGACCTTATTTCTGGAAAATAACCATAACATCGGATATTACATTTAAATTCGGAGTGCCCCTTTCATTCCAAAAGTCCTCAGTCTCCTCAGCGGTAAACAGGTAGAGCCTGCTCTGTCCCTTCCTATAGAGTACATCAGTGTTAGACCAGTCCAGTTTGATGTTGAGGTAAACACCCAGGAACTTATAGTCCACTTGCTCAGTGTCCACTCCCTGGATGTTCACTGGTGAGGGGAGGGCAGAATGGCGTCTACGAAAATCCACCACCATCTCCCCACGCTGATAAGGAGGTGGTTTCGTTGACACCATTCCACAAAGAGTCATCAGAGTACTTCTGCAGTACACAGCTGTTGGTGTTGTGTCTGAAGTCTGCTGTGTAGAGGGTGAAAAGAAATGGGGCCAGGACAGTCCCCTGAGAGGCACCTGTGCTACTGGTGAGCAGGTCAGACACACAGTTCCTGTTTCTCACAAACTGTGGTCGATCTGTGAGGTAGTCCAGGATCCATGTAGACAGCTGGTGGTCCACACCCATCCTCTCCAGTTTGTCCCTCAGAATCACCGGCTGGATGGTGTTGAACACCCTGGAGAAATCAAAAAAAGTGGTTCTCTGAGTGCTGCCGGGCTTTTCCAAGTGAGAGAGAGTTCGGTGTAGCAGGAAGATAACGGCGGTCTCCACTCCAATGTTAGGACGGTAGGCAAACTATAGTAGGTCCGTGGAGGGGCCCACCTCTGAGCGAAGAGGTATCAGTACCAATGTCTTTATCAGGTGGGATGTTAGAGCCACCGGTCTGAAGCTGCTGAGGTCTTTAGGGTGCGAGGCTCAGGCTCAAGACATACTCCATAACTCCTTTGCTTGTAAAGCTGGCCAAATAGGACTGGTGTGAACTTTATCTTACTTAACAAAAAGAAACCTTCCATCTTTGTCTGCAGTTGTACTCAGGCATAAAAACATTTCTGCAAATTATTATCCTCCCTTTGGCACAATCTTGGACAATACTTTGCCCAACTTTACCCGCTCTGAATTTCCATTCATGGCCCATGAGAAAAAGTAAAATTTCCCCATGTTCATATATTTGCGTCTATGTTAACTTATTACTCTTATTTTAAGAGCATGTCCCATAAAGCTTCTCACTTTTCTTTTCCAGCTCTCATAACCTAATCTACATTGTGTGGTTCTGATAAATTCAGCTGAGCAAGTACTGTTGTCACTGTCCTTTTTAACTTTCAGCCACATGTCTTTGCATTATTACAAATTTACTTAATAAATGTCTGTTCCAAGTGAAGAAATGCTACAAATTTACTGTGGCTTTTGTCAATGGAAGTGGGCTTTTATACTGTGTGGCCTGCTGAAATCATGTCAGTATCCCCATATGGTATCTCTTTCTTTCTCCCCCAGTGTTACATGTTCCACATGTATGTGGGTGTGCGAGCAGGAGGAGGAATCGGTGATCAGATCGAGGATCCGGCGGGTGACGAGTATGAAATCTACCGCATCATCTTTGATATCACCTTTTTCTTCTTTGTCATTGTTATCCTTTTGGCTATCATCCAGGGTGAGCAGTACTATACACAGAATTCAGAAGATTTGAATTTAGTTTTTGAATGTATCTTTTAACACACTTATTAGTAAAGAGTAAATAAGAGACAGTACATGATTTGAAATGCACTTGTATGATGCGGCTAAAATGCGATGCGGGTCCAGATTGTTTAACCTCCAACATATGCTGTCTTAAATTCTAGGGTTGATCATTGATGCATTTGGAGAGCTGAGGGACCAGCAAGAACAAGTGAAAGAAGACATGGAGGTAAGAAAATGTATACACAAAAATTATCATAATGATAATATACACTGCAAGGTTTTTGGTCAACCAACAGCCCCAATAAATCTCCAAATTAGCTATCACGGTGTCATCACACTGTGGGCATTTGCCTAACTGAATATTAAAAGGTGGCAGTTTAACACCCAGCAGGTTTTACAGATGAAGAGTGGCAGATACATGTGTATAATGATACTTAATACTCCCATGTTTATTTTGCAGACCAAATGTTTTATCTGTGGAATAGGAAATGACTACTTTGATACAGTCCCACATGGCTTTGAAACACACACCTTACAGGAGCACAACTTGGCCAACTACCTGTGAGTACATATGGAGTTAGAGTTTCTCTGTACCACTAACACAAGGCTAACTGTAAATGAATTGTGAAAAACTCTGTGAAAAGCCAAGCTGAACCGTTTCACCATTATTAATATGCAATAAATGTCTGTCAGAAGGTATGCAGTTGCAGAGTATGCAGAGAAGAATGTAGACTTCTTTGGACTTGTGTTGTGTTGCGTGTTGTCATTTGCTGGTGTTCAGGGGAAAACAAGTTCTTCATCTGATTTATTATAGATAAACAGTGGGTGATCTTCTGCACATTATCTGACATTCATTTTTTTTCTTCTAAATATGTAAATAACAAGAACAGTTGTTTTCCAAATACTTGTGATTGCTAGTTTTTTCCAAAGATAGCTGGGAGGCAGTCTCCTCAACTATTAGGCTTTGGTGGAACCAGCGCCCAACCTTGGTTTGGGAGGCAGACAAACTCATAAATCTTTACATTTTTAAGTTTATAGTATATAAGCATTCCTCAAGTGACCCTAATCCTTCCCTTAGTTATGTATGTTTTGATAATATTACACAGATAAAAGAAGGTAGGTCATTTATTTACGTGTGAATTAAAGGACATATCCTCATCAATTAACCCCAGGGTTTCTCACAGTAGTAATGGAGGCCAAGGTAATGCAAACCAGATAAACTAGACCAGATAAATCTCTGAGGTGGTTTGGATCAAATGCACTGACTTTTGAGTTTAGAAGTAGATAGCTGCAAGTTATCCAAACCTTTATATCTTTAAGGCATGTTTGGAGTTTAGCCAGCTGATTTTTTTCATCTGGTTTCATGGACAAGTATGTCTGGGTACCACCTGCATAGCAATGAAGATTTATGCAGTGTTTCCTGATAATATTGCCTAAGGGAAGCCTATAATATGAAGACTATTAGTCCCCGAGCAGAACCTTGTGGAACTCCATAACTTACCATTGCATAAAATAATTGTTCACATGAACAAATTGGAATCTGTTGGATGGAAATATTTAAAGCCAGTCTAATGTGGTTGACCTTGGTCACACTTTCAAGTCTCTGTACTAAAATATTGTGATCAAAGGAGTCAAATGATCTAACTGGATCTGAGAGAGAACATCTGTTATGGTTTGATTCAATGAAAATGTTATTTTCCTTGAACTATACTGTTAAACAAATCAGAATAATTAAAAAATAATGAAGTAAAATATTTTATAGTTTGTATGCAAGTATCAAAACTAGGTTTTTAATGAGTTTAAATAACATGTCCCTCAGTAGGATTTTTCTACGTTCAGCAACTACTGAGCAAAACTATTATATTGCAAGACCTAATTGAATATAAACTCTCTTAGTTCTTTAATCATCAATTGATTTTATCATAATATGTTTAGATTTGTATTTGTATTATGTATTAGTATTATTCCCAGCAAGTAGTTTCACCTGCCTTTATTGATAGATTTTCTAAGAATGTGCTGTTAGACTGAGGGAGACAAGCGCAACCCTGTTCAGCCCTGGGTTACAAGCTTAATTAATTTTCAAGAAGAATTAATTAGTTAAGTAATTCTTCATGTCATGAATATAATACATCATTTTATATCAGATCACAATAAATATGGTAAATGTTTAAACAAGCAGTATAAACCATTAATTGTAACCGGTGTTACTGAGGTGACACTCTTCTTATCAGTGCTCCTTTTCTCATTCACTCCTCCACACAACTAATTCTTTATCCCACGCTTTTCCATTAGGTTTATCTTCCCCACCCCACTACATATACTGTAGTTGCCAAGGGTTTCTGCATATTAACAAAACATTTTTTACAATAAGTTGTCAGTGGATACATTTTTTTTAATAACTGTGTGTTTCTAATTTGTGTGTTTGTATTTTAGATTTTTTGTGATGTATCTCATCAACAAAGATGAAACAGAGCACACAGGCCAGGTAAAACAATTCAATGTGTAATGTGAACATTATACTGCTGATACTAACCTAAATAGGAAACAGTGTAGGGTAGAATATTAGAATTTAAATATGACATATGTAAAGAAAACCTTTCCTACATCTGTCTGTCTTCAAGGAGTCTTATGTCTGGAAGATGTACCAGGAACGTTGCTGGGAGTTTTTTCCTGCTGGTGACTGTTTCCGAAAACAGTATGAGGATCAACTCAACTGACCTGTTCTTGGAGCAATAGATTCTTCCCTTTCACACTGTAACGTCTTCATGGCCTTCTGCTTTCCCCTCAAACCTTCCTGTTCTGTAGATAGTCCCTGTTCTACCAAAAGACAGATTCTACTCTCTGCTTCATTTCCCACTCCAGGAGGATTCATCCAGCTTTCCCCTACAGGCCGCACATGTAGCTGTCTTCATCTAGATAGCTCAACTTCAGCATCCTTTGTTTAGAATTCTAAGATTTTGTACATGGAAAATATATGCTGTACAATATGTGACTAGTGACAAAATAAGGTTCATGAGTCTAATGATTTCTTTGTTTCATTTTATGTAACATGAACTGTAACAAGCAAATAATACAAAGGAATGAAAAGGACATAGAGATGTAATCTAGAGACAATTCTTCCTGAAAGCTGCAAAAGAAGAGACATTACTGTGTCGACGTCTTATGACTCTTCCAGTACCAAATGCTGCATGTTGGTGCTGGATTATCAGCACTGCTCTGCAAGAAATCTGACCTTTGAGAAGCTTACTTACATGCAATGCTTTTGTTAAGACTGGCAAAATATGACGATCTCATGATCTGATTGGTTCTGTTACAGGAGAATTGGGAGAAGGTAACATAATCCTTTAACTTATCCGACAGTGAGGAAATTTGCAGTGTTACAGCATCATATAGTTTAAGGACAGTGCACACAAGGGAAGAAGTCATAGAAGGACCTCAGTAGTGCTCCCTGCACTCCGAAGGACCTATATGTCCTTAGCAGTTGGAGTCTGCTCTGGCCTTTCAAGTGCACTAGTGTGGTTGGTCCAGTCCAGTTTTTTGTCCAGGTGAACACCCGGGTACTTATAAGAATCCACTATCTCTATATCAATTCCCTGGTTGTTCACCTGTGTGTGTTTGTTCCTGCAAAATTCACCACCAGCTGCAAGACACCATCAAACTGCAGCCTCCAGAGTAACCAAATAGTTGAACTGTGCACAGTGTCAACAAAAACAGAACATTAACAAATACTAAGAACCACTGTACTAGATTGAATTAAAATACAGTTTACAGATGTTTCCATGTTGTTTCCACATATTATACATACCAACACTATGTGTGAAGGGCTTCTTGATTAAGTGTTCACATTGCTAGCAAGATGAGCATCAGGTTCATTTTGTTCCAGTAACTCAGCCAAAACATGCATCACTCATAATGCTCCATCAGCATACAAATGCAAAAACAAAAACAACTTTGTTACCGTGTTAGCAAAATCATTAATGTCTTTGGTAACTCTCACCTTTTTATTTTACTTGATCTTTTGTCCCAATAGCATGCACTCACAGATGTCTGATGTGTTTAGATTGCTATACTTTATGTAAACACTTACATGTCATGTTGTCTTGAGCACACTGACACTATTTTAACTCGGCTGAGCAGATGGTCTCTAATGCCACCATCCACACAAAATCTCCATGTTTAGTCCCACTATCACACCACTCAAGACGCAAAGAACAGCTAATCTGTCAGCATGTTTGTTGTATCTTATTCAGTATTGTGCTGTGTAAGTATTATCACTAAGTCTCTAGATGCCACTGGTAAGGCTAGACTGCCTTTGGTGTTTTTGCATTATTTCAATTAATGATACATAGTTTAGGTTTTATGGCTCAGCAACAACTGTTAAATGTTACGTATTTTATGTGAAACAACCAAAGCAGCAAAAAAATTATTTTATCTCATTAGCTGCAGGCAATATTAGTGCATGCTGGTTAGGTAAGATAAATATTAAGCCAGACTGAAGCAATCTGATATGCTTCCTTCAGTGGGAATGCATAGCAAGGACAGTGGAGAGAGGGGAGACAGGAGGTTGCAGTGCCTTACTAAGCCAGAGAGGAACTATGCAAGCTCGGGGAGGAGAGAAGCTTGACAGAAATGCAGTATGAAGACCAAGGCGGGCATCTGAATTCGCAAGCTGTCATTGGGGTTATGAAGGACTGGAAATGCTTTTCAAGTATGAACTCTAAAGGACAGTAATAAGAGAGAAGAAGCACTTGTAATTGGAAATATCGACAATTGAAATGCAGTCCAAACAGTATATCATTAGCGGCAGCATTGAAATCACAGATATCCACTACACTTATATGGTATAGTATTGTGCTTCTTGTTGACTTCAGATTTCTTTTTCTATTTGACAAGTTCTTCTATACTTACGAAGTCTGTTTTTAGGTTCATGTACCTGTAACTAACCTAAAGCATCTAAAGAGAAAACCATTCTCCAAAGATGCACATAAAACTGCCCTGCAGGTCTGCTGCAAGACATTTTGTAGGTATAATCAGAGGTCACAGAGAAGTAAACATGCACAACTCCTTAATCTTAAACAATTTACTGTGTGAACCTTTGCATCAAGTAGGTTTATTGTCTGGAGTACCTTCTGTCAGGACATGAGTCATGTTAAAAACAAAATGGTTATACAGAAGCTAATTTGATGAATTGATAAAAAAAAGAAAACCATGTGGTACTTTCAGTCACTGAATCCAATTTATTCTCATTTCCATGGCTTGTCTAGATCTACCAAATGTTACAGGCACAATAAACTAAGAGTCATTCCACAGGATTGTGAGCTGCTCTTGGACCAGTGTGCATCAAGTTATGAAACATCAAACTTGCTGCACAGTCGCACACTGTTCCTGTGGGCTTGAATACCAGAGTAAACAATCCACAGACATACAAAAGAAACACGTGTCCATGATCATGTTCACTATGTTTTACAGAGGTGCTGATTTGCCTTTATTATCCTTTTTGAGGCAGTAGTTTGTGCTGGTGTTGAAATGGATTACCTGAAATGGATTTACTTTACTTACTTTATTTGCATAGCTCAGTGGACCTAAGAACCTGTTAAGTTATTAGGTGAATGTTACAATTTATGTTTCACCATATATGATTAAAATGGCTTTCCTAACACTTAACAAATATTCACAATTCATCATTACCCATCTGACACTGTCATACCATCAATTTTAGATCACCATACATTACATTGTGTTGTACTGTGAGCCTATTGTATTGTGTTATTGTATTGTGTTTTTTAACATTTTTGGACCTTGTAGGATTTTTGATTAGAATGCACTAATGTAGGCTCATGAACGATAATATCAGAAACTAAATAATATGTTATAAGCAATATTTATAATAAGCAATTGTTTATTTACCCCCTGCAGTGGTAGGAAGTGTGTATTGACTGAATGAACGCTCAGTTAAAAGTATTAGACAAGCATGTCCTAGATTCCTTTTCACATAAGAATGTTTGTTTAGGTTCAGTATTTTTATTTATTTATTTGTTTTATTTTATTTTGTTCAAACGTTAATGATGAAATACAGCAAAGACAGTAAATCTTTATATATCAGACATTCTGGAAAAAAGCCATTGCATGTTTAATAGTGGGTTTATGAATGAATATCAAAGACATTAAATTTATACCACCCATAAATCCAGTAGCATTATTTAAGATCAATTAAGATTTCTGTATTATTGCTTTTATGAGTTGTGGGCTTTATATTAACATTTCAGGTAATTTTGCCTGAAACAGCATCCCACTGAAAACAAAACAACCTCTTTCATGTTCTTCTTTCACTTAGCCATCTCTGTGTTAATATACTATGCGTTAAAGGTTTGTTTAAGTATCATTTAATTAAAATTTTGAGCAATAGTCCTTCAGGGAGGGTATAGGAGATGACTGATCATTGTAAATGACAAACAAAAGTAGAACAAATACAAGCTTGCTCAACTTTATCTCAAAGATAAATCCAGTCATGTATTTGTTAATGCAGTTATTATTTCAAGTGTTGGCTTACATCATTAGTAAAACTATGGTTGTTCAAGGATCAAGTGTCACTTGATCATAAAGGTGCATATTTTACGGGTTCTTACATGCAGGTTTGGCTGAACAACTTTTGTCTGTCATCTCTGTACACTTTTAGCTTTGTACCTCCTGAACAGATAATGCTGTCTTTGTTTTGCAAGTGTGTTGGTAAAAAAAAATAATATATATTTATATATATATATATACAGTATATACAGTATATATAGCTTGCTTATAGTTTTCTCTCTGAAATCCAAGTGATCAGCAGTAAAGTATGCTGAAACAAAAATTTCAGCAGTGATGAAGTGGCAACTAAATATACACCCAAAGTTAAAATAAAAGACAGCACAGCATATGGGTTGGAAACTGTTAGATTGGGTACGTAGGTAAACTGAAGTTTGGGGGGGAGGGGTGGATAATAATAACAATGATTATTCTGAAATACTTTATTGTTACTGATGTTCAAGATTTCACTAGAGGCTAACAAAGAGCCATGTTTACTGATTGCACCTTAAAGTGTGACAGTGCATGTGACATTTACAATTAACACAGATGACTGTATGATAATGCAGATGATACAGCTGCAGCAACCCATTGTAAGTGTTATGAATATTACAATATGCTTATTATGACATGCTAATGTAATGCCTATTTTTTAAAACAAGCCTCAGACTGAAGAATGCCACTGAAAGAAAGTGGTGTTTTGCTTATGTAAAATAACTGCTATCTAAATTTACTATAACATAAAGGGGTCATGTTTATTTTAGTTTAGTAGTGCGCAATGTAGACTTTCTGACTGCTGTTACTACTTCTGAAAGAGAAATGTGTAAAGCTGAACTGAGAAATAAATGGATTTGCATGATTTTCAAAATAAAGCTTTTATTAACTTGTACAGTGTATGATGCTCTTCAGTCCAACAGTTTTCTTGAGTAAAGTATTCCTCTTTTGTGGTTACTTTTCATACCGAACACAGTTGTGGTTACATTCAGATACAGCAGAAGCTAAAATCCTGATCTTAGTACAGTATCATTTTCATCACTATCGCATACTACAGGCATTAACCATATTAACTTTGGATTTGTGATGCTGATAAATATGCACAACAAAGTTAGTGTCAGACATAAGACTATGTAATTTTACATTTATTTTATTATTTCTTAGAAGAATGCTTTGAACATTTTAAATTAACATGATGTGTAATCACCCAGTCACCCAATATTGTCAAACTGACACAAATGACCAAAAATAGTCAAAAGTAATCAAAACTGTTGTTGCGCCTGATGCTACCATACATCCATTTCTAATGGATGAAGCCTTGGCCTGAAAGAGAGGTCGTCAGGTGGTCCCCAACCTTCTCTGGGTGTTTCGACCCTTAACCACAACACCCTCCAGTTGGCGGGTCAGCAGTGACTGGTCAGGTCACTGCCCCTCTCTTCCAGGCTTCCAGCTTGTGTCCTCTTTCTTATGCCAGAGCCAACAGGAGGCTCTTTCTGACGCTTCCCCCAGCCTACGAACTGCTGTTTTTCTCAAGTGGCTTCTCAGTCCAACCTTCGTCATTAGATTCCACGCAGATTGAGCTTCCACCGTCATCAGCCATGTCGTCCACCCCTTATCCTGACAGTCTTGGACGAGTTGCTGGTATTTGTTTTTTTTCCTCTCTGCAGCTTCCTCACAGCCCTCCTCCCACGGCACCATCAACTCCACCAGGATGATCTTCTTTCCCTCTGGCGCCCACATGACGATGTCGGGCCTTAGAGTTGTGCACAGTACTGCCTCAGGGAAGTGGAGTTTCCTTCTGAGGTCAACCTCCATCTCCCATCCCTGGGCTGACTGCAGGAGATTCTGCCTGGCTTGGCTGTGGACGGCAGGTCTTTGGCCCTCTTTCACAAAGGCGATGGTGCTCAGCAGTGGTCTTACTTTGGCGGGTTGTTTCTTCCTCCTCTCTTGCTCCAGGATGTCTGCGAGCACTGCTAACACCTTATCATGTCGCCACCTGTATCTCCCCTGTGTCAATGCAACCTTACATCCTGACAGAATGTGCGCCATTGTTCCCTTCCCTCCACACAACCTGCACAGTGGGTCCTCCCTCATCACCCACCTGTGCAAATTGACTGGGGTTGGTAGGGTGTCATACACTGCTCGGAGTAAAAAGGATATACGGAAGTGCTCCAACCGCCACAGTTCACTCCATGTGATTTGCCTCTTTGGGAGGTTCCACCTCGTCCAGGCGCCTTGAGTATATATCGATGGATTTTGCTCTTCTCCCTTCTTCCTCAAGGTTTCGAACTTTATCCTGGATCATGGCTCTCTTCTCCCTAGGGGTGGACTTTGACCACTGCTGGAAGTGCAAGGGTTTCCAATGATGTCTTTCGTCTTGAGAGAAGATTCTGCCTGGTTAATTGCCATATCTTAATAGTTCACAAAGTCTCTCATGATTGAAGTATTGTATAGGCCGTAAATCTACTCTTCTCTGTCATCTTGTTGTCCCTGGATATGTTCACAAAGTCTGCTGAGTGCAGATGCCCCAAGACAAAGTCAGCGCAATACAGCCATCTATCAGGGCGCTGTTGGGTCCTACAAGAACTCAAGAAGATGATAGAGTGGTTAATATGTGTTTCAAGCCAACCAAATTGAGGTAGATGGTACTGAGAAAATGGAAGTTGGATGACAAATTCCAGTCCAGCATCAAAGTCATAGCCATCCCAACCATCTCAGAGAAACCTGTTAAGGCCTTAACTAAAGTGCAGAGGTGGAAAAAGTACTAAAATATTGTACTCAAGTAACAGTACCAATACTTGGATGAAATATTACTGAAGTACAAATGAAATTACCCATCTGAAAAATTACTCAAGTAAAAGTAATAAGTAGCTAATTTAAAATGTATTTTAAGTAAAAGTTACTTAGTTACATTAAAAAAACAAAACAAAAAAAACCCTGTAGAACGGGGCGGGGGATCTCTCCCATTTAGTGAAAATAGGACAAGGGGTCATACATCCAAAACTGTTTAGAATTTAATTAAAGAACAATTTATACAAATGTATAAAAATCTATACAAATGTATACACTGTTGCGGAAAAGCTACGTGATGCTGGTTTTCCACCTCGCTCATCTCAACAAGTTAGTTCGCGTTGGAAAACATTCAAAAATAAGATGCAGTGATCGGAAAACGGTATCATGTATACAGGGATATGAATAACCGGGTTTCTCAGCATAGTCACTGTAGTGGTTCCGGGCGTGATTTTTTGTCTTCCTTTCGGTTTTCGTTAGTCCAAGTTTTTTTGTGTTTTTTAGTAACGGATGGATTTGTAATGTAGCGAAATACAATACTTCACTTAAAACCGAATCAAGTAAAATTTAAATTACCGATTTTAAAAACTACTTTAAAAACTAGGCCCTGCGATGGACTGGTGACCTGTCCAGGGTGTACCCCTGCATCTCACCCGATGACAGCTGGGATAGGCTCCAGCAGACCCCCGTGACCCCTAACAGGTAACTGTGAAGCACTTTGAATTGCCTTGTGTATGAATTGTGCTATATAAATAAACTTGCCTTGCCTTGCCTTGCCAGGACTAAACGGGTATAGAAAATGACTGACTGACTGATGACAAAAAAACTACTCAATACAGTAATGTGAGTAAATGGATTGTGTGTGTGGGATGCAGCTTCCTTTCAGACAACATTCTTTGAGTTAGATGGTTGGCTAAAATCCGTGGGCTGTTCTGGTGTGCCAGAGAAGTTTAAGGCGTGGAATTATTTCCCTCCTTGGAAGATGGCTTGTACTATCACAGAGTTGAAGCAGCATTGCACTCTATGGGCACAGGAACAAACTGGGATGGATGTTGAGCTTCGCAGCTTTACTCACACTGAACTCGGGGGATAGTCATACAGACACAATCACTACTCTTTAGCCTTTTGTAATATTCATTAAAGCAAGACGACCTCACACTTTTTGTAGACATGCACCTCCCTATGGTGAAAACAAAAAGCGGCACCTCAGCAAACAGTTGTACAGTCACATCACAACTGAACACACTATATAAAAGAATATCTCTTAACACCCCCACACTCAGGCTCTGGAAATCCAAACAAAAAATAAAGTAAAATACAAATACAGATGTGGACCTCTTACACTATTTTTAGACACCAAACATCATACCTGCAAACTTTTTCAGTTTAATTTTTTTGTCATAACGTCTGCAATCATCTCCTCAGTAGTGCAATATACCAGGCTCACTTTTCCCTTGTTTACAAAGGACCTTATAAAATGATACTTGATATCCACATGTTTGTACCTCTGTCTGCATACAGGATTTTTGGCTAAGGCAATAGTTCGCTGGTTGTCCTCATACACTACTGTTTGTGTGTATTTGTTGTAGGGCTGGGCGATAAAACGATAACGATACATATCGCGATAGACACGTGTTCGATATCAATAGAAAATACGTTCGATAGAATGTTCGATAATTTCACTTGAACTCCATTAGAGAAAAATAGGAAGAAAACCGAGCCTCAACTGCAAGTCATTCTGGGGGATGTAGGCCATTCTGGGGGATGTAGGCAGAGGAAGGGCTTTAGCCTCTCCACCTATCACGGCCCAGCTAAGCCAACAACAACAACAACAACAAAAAAAGAATGGCATGGAGTGAAAGGGCAATATGAGTGTGACAGCGCCAAAGGAAATTGTAGATAAAAAAAGAAAAGATCAAGTTACCAGTTTGGCAATATTTTGGATTTTGGTTATTTTAAGTGAGACATGAGTCAGATTAATGTTGTCTGCAAACTTGGTGGCGAGTGAGCATATTAATGGTGTCTTGTCTCTCTTGATTAGTAGTGTTTATCTGCCGGCCGAATGAGTGGCTATACTGACTTGGTTAAGCGGAGATCCACGAGCAGCGATTATGAGTCGGTTAAGTTTCGTTTCTTAGTACCTTTTTTCTCTGCCGAGCGAGATGTAAGCTGTTTCAATGGAGCCGTTTATTGTTTATCAGTCAAACGTGGTAGGACTCAACTGAGACGGTTAAATAGACTATAGATTTATTCGAGTCGTCTTTGATGGTCAGTTATATGAACCGAATCTTTTTTTCCACTGAATTAATTAAAAATTAATGAAATTTAAATGCTGTATGTTATTGTTATAATTTTTTAAAAATTAAAATGAACGAAAAAGTCTAGCGCACTACATCAAAGCAATATGAAGAAATAATGGATGCAGCTTAGCACAGTTGAATAGGTTAAAAAAAAATCAATAATTATCGATATCGACTGATATGAAATACTTATATCGTGATACATTTTTCAGCCATATCGCCCAGCCCTAATTTGTAGTCATCAATACCTGCCAATAGCTGTTCTAGATAGATACACTCTTGTATAGTAGAGGCCAGAGCCATATATTCTGACTCACAGATTGAGAGTGCTACTGTAGGTTGTTTCTTTGATTTCCAAGAAACTAAAGAACTGTTCCTACACAGTAACCCGTGGTGATACATCTGTCAGTGGTATCTGCCGCCCAGTCAGCCTAACTTCTCTGCTCCCTTTTGTAGCAGTACTTTTATGCTTGTTAAATTGGCTGTTGGGGAGAAAGTTTCACCATAGTCAATTCCCAGCTTCCGACTGTAACCCTTTGCTACAAACCTTGCTTTGTACTTGACCCTCTATGCCGCTCTTAACAGAATAAACCCATTTACTGTTTTCTTGTCCCTTGGCAGAGTAGTTAGAGTAAATGTGTTGTTTTCTTTTAATGACTGGATTTCTTCATCCATTGCTTTAACCCATTGTTTTGAGTCTACTGACTCCATAGATTCCTTCAATGTTTGTGGGACACCACAGACTGCTCTGTAACAGTAATCAATGGTAGGGCTGTTCTTGTCATAACCAACAAAAAGTCCCAGGTCACATCTGGAATCAAGCTTTATCTTGTTGTGTTTGATAAATTTTAGATAAATTTGGCTTTTTATCTGTCAGCACCTGTTAAGGGTTCTTTCCTGTTCGCTTATTAAAGCATCTGTTGCGTTGCTGCTGTTTGGACAGCATAGTTCCAGAGACATTTGGGGAGCTGACTTTCGATTAGCAAACATCTGCCAATTTCAAAAAGAGTACGCCACCACCTCTCAGCGAATACGGGGCTGATGTCTCGTGCTTAATACGTTTTTTTCTTAACAGGGTCTGGAAATCCCTACACATAAACTCTGTGCTGTTATCAGACCTGATATACTTTACCTTTCCATAAGGGGCTCTGTCTGCTAGGAACTTCTCAGTTGCTTGCACCGTGTTGCTCTTTGTCTTGAAAGTATACAAACACTGCATTTGAATAATCAAACTGCACATATTTGTACCCATCTATAGAGTCAGTAGCTACTGGATCTGCTAGGTTTGTGTGTACCATCTGCAAGGGAGCCTCAGCTGATAACATTGCTATAAGCTACAAAGTTACAAACGGCTTCCATGCAGCTGTTGGCAACACTAACACTAAAAAGGCACTTTTCCACGAAAAAATAAATAAATAAATAAATAAAATAACAAACCGCCAGGTGACGACTCACTTGGCTACTAATTAACTTCTTACTAATTAACTTCTGACACCATGTTGCAGTGTTATTGCTAAGTCAAGATGTAAGGAGGCAGGAGCATATCAGAGATACACCAGCTGTTAGGTCCAGCAAATGTTGCTCTCTTTATTGTTCCTATGACAACCATAACATTCTAAAGTCACCTAGCAAGACTTACACTATATTACCAAAAGTATTCGCTCACCTGCCTTTACTCATTCTATGAACTGAAGTGCCATCCCATTCCTAACTCATAGAATTCAATATGATGTCGGTCCACCTTTTGCAGCTATTACAGCTTCAACTCTTCTGGGAAGACTGTCCACAAGGTTGAGGAGAGTGTTTATAGGAATTTTTGACCATTCTTCCAAAAGCGCATTGGTGAGGTCACACACTGATGTTGGTCGAGAAGGCCTGGCTCTCAGTCTCCGCTCTAATTCATCCCAAAGGTGTTCTATCGGGTTCAGGTCAGGACTCTGTGCAGGCCAGTCAAGTTCATCCACACCAGACTCTGTCATCCACGTCTTTATGGACCTTGCTTTGTGCACTGGTGCACAGTCATGTTGGAAGAGGAAGGGGCCCGCTCCAAACTGTTCCCACAAGGTTGGGAGCATGGAATTGTCCAAAATGTTTTGGTATCCTGAAGCATTCAATGTTCCTTTCACTGGAACTAAGGGGCCAAGCCCAGCTCCTGAAAAACAACCCCATACCATAATTCCTCCTCCACCAAATTTCACAGTTGGCACAATGCAATCTGAAATGTACCGTTCTCCTGGCAACCTCCAAACCCAGACTCGTCCATCAGATTGCCAGATGGAAAAGCGTGATTCATCACTCCAGAGAACGCGTCTCCACTGCTCTAGAGGCCAGTGGCGGCGTGCTTTACACCATTGCATCCGACGCCTTGCATTGCACTTGGTGATGTGTGGCTTGGCTGCAGCTGCTCGGCCATGGAAACCCATTCCATGAAGCTCTCTGCGTACTGTACTTGGGCTAATCTGAAGGTCACATGAAGTTTGTAGCTCTGTAGCAATTGACTGTGCAGAAAGTCGGCGACCTCTTTGCACTATGCGCTTCAGCATCCGCTGACCCCTCTCCGTCACTTTACGTGGCCTACCACTTCGTGGCTGAGTTGCTGTTGTTCCCAAACGCTTCCATTTTGTTATAATAGAGCTGACAGTTGACTGTGGAATATTTAGGAGCGAGGAAATTTCACGACTGGATTTGTTGCACAAGTGGCATCCTATGACAGTTCCACGCTGGAATTCACTGAGCTCCTGAGAGCGGCCCATTCTTTCACAAATGTCTTGTTTCACAGTCTGCATGCCTGAGTGCTTGAATTTATACACCTGGGGCCAGGCCAAGTGATTAGAACACCTGATTCTGATCATTTGAATGGGTGAGCGAATACTTTTGGTAATATAGTGTATCTCTACATCATCTAACCAGAGTTGATTATTTAGACACAGGTCAATTTTGGGTGGATCTGGAGGCAAAAGTGACTTTGAAGAGAGTGTAGAGGGACACTTGGAAGTGGGAAGTGGGAAACAGTAGTGATGACATGTTGTTTTACAGGAAATTATGGCGGTCATCCAAACGTTAAAAAAAAAACTGTGTATTTTGCACCAAATATGAAAATATAATAATTTGCAATGCAGTACATGTATGTGATATATGGGGCGCTGCTATATAAAAGCAAATATGCTGAGGACTGCCTTGTTTGGTTGTCGGACTGTACCTGACTTATGGAATGACACTGCCATTCAGTTGCAATTTTTTTTTAATTGATGCACTGAGATACAATGTAATCAACTTCACAAGTGAATGTGTGCTCCACAGTGTACAGCCACTGCAGTCATTTTTGTGTTGTAATTGTTTTCTTTTTATTTTGAATGAGTTCTGCTTTGCACTCATCGCTACAATATTACACTGAACACCGTAGGCTTTATTTTGCCAGGCTACATACAGTATATTTACCTGCTCACAGACGGGCTTCCAGTTAGTATTTGCTGCATCAAGGGGATTGGAACACATCTTATGAAAGATTGTATAATACCTGGCTTGTAAAAACCCAGTTTTGGGTTGAAAGGTTTGGCCTCAGACAAATTAAAACTACTGTGTGAGGAGGAGCTGCAGGTCCCAGTGACACATTGAGAGAACAGTCTGAACTACAGCAGCAGAGAGCTTTTTTTCTGTATGAATGGAGCTGGACTTGTATCACACTGCATAGTGGGCATGAGAGCAGATTGGTAAGTACCATTTCATTTATAGAAGCCTACCATTTGGCTTTTAATGTAATAAGTACTTGAATGATCATTCACCTTTTATGGACGCAGACAGGGTCTTTAACTGAAAAGAAAATTAAAAAAGGGAATTTAAGAAAAACATACAACAGAAATCCACCCAAGCATATTTGCAGTTGCGAAATTGAGGTTTCTCATTATGTATGTGTATATATGTGTGTGTGTGTGTGTGTGTGTGTAGAGAGAGAGAGAGAGAGAGAGAAATTAGGTTGCTGAAATTTGCTTTTAACTTGAAATAATTGTTGGATTAAGTCTTCAAGTAAATTCATTTTAACTGTTTTAAGCCCTTTCTTTGCCAAATAAAGATTAATGGACTTGCAAACAATGTAGAATATTTCGAATGAGTATTCCACATTGTGCCAACTGCCCGATTGATGAAAATTGTGTGAATATAAATTTTGTACCATGAGAGATTTGCAGATTTTGATTTACCCTGCTGAATGTATGTTTTCTCAGCTTTGTAGTATATAAATATAATCCTGACAAGTTTTCCTTTTTTCCTACTTTATACATCAGCAGGAGGGGAATTAATGGAAAATATTTTCCAAGAAGGTGTGTTGATTCTGGCTTTAATTAGTGCAGCCTGTATTAGTAATACCACATAATCTTTACAGGCTATGCTAATCTATGTCAGAATCAGCAATGCAATAGATGATAAGGACGCTCAAGTGTTTTTCTTTTTGTTTATAACCTTTGTTGTGAATGTAATGACTCAGTTCTGAAATCATGTATGTAGTTGATGGTCTGCAGTCAACAATCATTTTGTGAATCAAAACATTCAAGATTCAAGAATTTGTTGTTATACATACAGGAAATTCTTTCTTTGCAAGTTACCTTGACACAACTGGAATAAACAACTAAAATAAAATAAAGGCAAGGGTAGAGGGTAGTCAGAGTATAATGTACAATTAGTTGTGTCTAGAGGTGTGCGATACTGATAGATACAGGGCTAGTATCGGCGATACCGACACCGATTATTTACCACTGGTCAATGAAATCACAAAGACCTTCTGTGGAGAATATGGTAGAGTGAGAAAAGTGGAATTAAAGACCACAGATTAAGGATATCCAGTGGGTCCCCCCCCCCAAAGAAAGACAAACTTTTTCAAGTAATGAACTCACTGAAGCTAGGTGGGCAGTGTGTTGACTTTTAAACATACTGCTGCACTGACCTTTGAAGTCTTTAGTGTTGGGTTTGCTAATATCACTTCCTGTTTTCTTTGCTTTGGTATGCTGAACCCACAATTAGCTTTTCATTCTGGTGCAATCCAGAATGTTGTAATTTGATGTTAAAAATCTTTCCAAAAATTGTAAAACTGTGGTGCATTGAGTTATATATTTGTGTTCATCTGTAAGATGCTGTAAATGGCCACTATAAAAGACAAGAAATCTAAACTATGACTCATGTTGTCATTTTGCCAAAATAGTTTCACTGTTTTAATAACTGCAGGTCCTACACTGTAGTGAAGATATTGGAGGACATCTAAGGACATCTATTTGTTCTCTACCCTGTATAATTGCACTCATTTTTACATATGTTTCATTTGGTATTTGAATGCAAATTTAGACAAGAGAAAGCTGTGGTATAGGACCTGTGAAATATTAACACTGTATTGGTTTTTTTGATTTCACTCTTGGTTTGGTTTGTATTCAATAATTAAATCAAATCCCCGCGACCCTTAACATTACCACCGCATTACCACCACTATGTGGTGGGAAGCTGTAACTGAGTGCCTCACGAATAACAGTATTATCTCTGGTGTCTTCGACTGATTACCTAAGTAATTCTGCTGCCCACAGTTACAAAACTGATTTCTTTTCCAGCGCTCTCCTTCTGACTCCCTGACTAAGAATCACTGGTAGCCTATGGGTGATGTATATACTGTAGTACATATGCTGTGTAGCATGTCCATTCGAGTTGCAATTACTGATATATTTTTGGTTGTGTATCGATACCACAGATGCATTAATTAGTCATCAAAAATAAATCACATTGTGTCATATGTTTCAAAGAAATCTCCATACAGCAGGTTAATGGACACTGTAGGTTTTAGCTGACTTTATGGCGGATTCAATAACTTTTGTTTAAATTTAATACAGTCTGCATAGTGATGGTTCAAACCTACTTTTTCCAATATTGTTTTCACACTTAATTCAAGCCTCTTTTTCTTTAAAAGAAAATGTCAAACAGTTAAACGAAATAACTTATTCAATAAGTCTTACATTTGACAGCTTTTATCTCTTTTCAGATCTTCATTGGTTACCAGTAACCTTCCCTTTGGCTCCAATCTTGTCCACTTCCTTACCAACACTTTTCCTGGAAGAAGACGCCACACACAGCCCATTATCAGCCAAGTCTGCTATCTTAGGTATTGTCTGTAGCAGCAATGTATATTCTGTGTAGACGTATACAAAGTGCGTTGCACACCAATAGGTAGAAAAGCAGTAGGTAGAGCGGGTAGAAAAGCAGTAGGTAGAGTGGGTTGTCCACGAACCAGAGGGTTAGCGGTTCGATCCCTGGAATGTGCCACATGTCGAAGTGTCCTTGAGCAAGACACTAAACTGGTGGCACTGGTGTGTGAATGTGTGCGTGAATGGGTAGATGTGTCTCTGACTGTAAAAGCGCTTTGAGTACCAATAGGTAGAAAAGTGCTATATAAAAGCAAGGCATTTACCATTTACCCTTTACGTGCAAGTTATTGAGGAAGTCTTATACGAGGTTTTTTACTAAAACACATTCATTTCGTACACGTGCAATTATGACATAATGAGAAAACAGCAGAAGAGTATCAGACACAAACATCATTTATCAAGTAGATAAAATCAAAATCATATAAAGAAAAGCACTTTATCATTTAAACTAAACATTGTTGACATAACAATATGAAATTGTTGTGAAAAAAGTTTGAAAATGTGTTTGATTATTTAGGGGATAATCATTGACTCATAATCCCTTATGGAATTTCACATACACTTTTTAATTTTTAGCTTTAGATAAATATTAATTAGAAATATTATATTTACAGCCTTGAAATATTTTGTTTTTAAATGTATATTCTCCACATTTCAGGGAGTCTTTTCCAGGAGATGGCGCACTTGTCTGACAACGGGTGGAAGCATCATAGTATTAGTAATTTTTCATGGCAGAAAGGAAACGCAACTCATTCACCAATAAACAAGACATCCATGCATCTTGAAGATGAATTTCACCCATTAGGAGGACATACTATCTGGCAGGTAACAATTGTGAAAACAATTCATCCCTCGTGAACCCTCATGCACCCTTGTGCATCAGTTTATTTTACTACCCTCTTAAAATGTTCACTGCTATTAACTACAGACTAACATTTATTTGTGTTTTTTTCTGCATCAATCTATTAAACAACTATAAAACGTCCAGTCGTTCAACCCCTTTGTGGATTTTAATTATTTTAACTGTAAATGTTGTCACTATTGTTATGTAAGAAAAAATAAATAAATAAAAATTGTTATTTTCCACTGTCATGTGACTAGCCGATTTTGGGGGGGATCAGTCTTGGATATGTCAAAAAATACTGACTTTGTATTTTTAGTTTTTGAATATGTGTTATATGGAAAATTACATTTTTTTTTTTATAACAGCAGTGACATAACGTAATTAAACTAGTATTTAAAGGGTTTACATCCTCAAAATGGCTGAATGTTTGGTAGTTTTGAGTATGGCTGAAGTGGTTTAAGGGATTCCTAGCTTTTTTGGATGTGGACATTTTTGCCCTTAAAGGGGAATTACCATTTTTTACAACTTGGACCTCATTTCTGGCATAAAATACGATCGTTTACTCAGCCAGCCATATAACTTTGTTTTCATTTGGAGTCGTTCGGAAGATATGTCGATCCAGTGGGAGTGACCTGGGGCCTCATGTACGAACGTTGCGTGCGTACAAAAACGTTACGTACGTACTAGTTCAGATGTATCAAGAATGGCCGGCGTACGTAGGATTCTACAGATGGCAATCCTTTGGCGACACTTAGAGGTGTTGCCGGGAAACTGTCATAAATATGAAAACTATTACTCAGAGTCTGAGTCAGTCGACCCTTAGCAGAGCCCTGCAAGCCGTGTGGGACGGAATTATCCGCATGTCAGCCAGGTATATCAGATTCCCATACAATGCAGCTGAATAGGTCAACATTAAAGAGCAATCTGCAGCAGAGACAGTTTTCTGAATGTATTTGGAGCTATCGACTGCACACACATTGCTATAAAAGCGCCATCGCATATATTTGTAAATTAAACATTTTCATTCCATCAGTGTACAGCTACGTAATGCGCAAATGCAAGTAAATATTGTGGCAGCGTGCCAAAGAGCACATTTTTGCGCATCTCCACTCCAGTGTGTGGCGTCTCCAATTCGCTTTCTGTGAAGTTCTTACGTCACGTTACGGCTTACGTCACGATTACAAGGAAATCTACGCAACTCCCAGTCATTCCTATGATGTGGATATATGCGGCACTCCGCTGAATCTAAATATCTTCCGAACTACACAAAATGACACCAAAGTTATACGGGTATTATATGAGTATATTATATGAGTAAATAATCATATTTGTGCCAGAAATAAGGTCCAGGTTGTAAAAATGACTCGATGAGGGTAGTATAGCGTTCTATTGATATATCAGAACATTTTAAATTTGAATTTCTTGCAAAGAAATGTGCCATATGCACTAATACAGTCAAAATTGTGGCCAGAAAAAGACGAAAAATTTGCCTAAAATTTCCATAATGATGCATGAAGTTTTTATAACATAACACCTTGCTGTATAGATTTTGTGGCTTTAGCAGCAATAAATTATTATCAAGAACTAACAGTAGATTTCTCAAGATTAAAAGATAGGCCTATGAAGCATAAGACAGTATCATCTGCATAAATATATCAACTTCATCAAAGTGGCAACAGCAGTTGTACTATATAAATATAAGACCACATATATTTTGGAACTAGTATTTACCTTAGCAAAAGCTCACTATAATGCACCTAACTACCCTCTTGGGTACTTTCTCTTCTTATGTCTTCATCTCCAGGTCATAGTAATTGTCTTCCTCACAGGATCACTTTCTCTTGTCACTGTTGTCGGAAACATCCTAGTGCTGGTGTCTTTCAAGATAAATAAGGCACTGAAGACAGTGAATAACTACTACCTTCTCAGTCTGGCATTTGCTGACCTGACCATTGGCACTCTTTCAATGAACCTGTACACCACCTATATAATAATGGACCAGTGGGCCCTTGGGCCACTGGTTTGTGACTTGTGGCTTGCAATAGACTATGTGGCCAGTAATGCCTCAGTTATGAACCTCCTCGTCATCAGCTTTGACAGGTAGCAGAGAATTTCTCTACATTTCTATTTTTTTGTTTCAAAAATGTTCTCCTAGCAAACTCTGAAGCTAGTATTATTATTACTAGCTTTGTAAAAATGTTACATTACAAAATGTTTATGTATCACAAAGGTATCAGTAACTAATTAATTGAAATATTTCAAGTACATATTTCCAGCTTCAAGCCATATTTGAAGTTGGGGTGAATGAAATAATTATGCATAATGTCTTAAATTGAATGGCTGTTGACAGGAAAATGTCTATAAGAAAAAATTATCTGTTTATGCGTGTGCTGTATTTGGCATATTCTCACTGTACTCACTTTGCCTTTTTTATTTGGCATATTCTCACTGTACTCACTTTGCCTTTTTTTATAGTGAACTAAAATCATTATTTTGCTCACTCTTAAACTGCTGACAAAGACAGTTATTTTACATTGCTTAACAGTTGCTGGTGAGTTTACATGTTTTTACATGTTAATACCAAACTGTTGAAAACATTTTGGTCTAGCTAATACAATGATTATGTATAAGTAACTTGTACAATTCCCCCTGAAACAAAACAGAACTATCAGTGTAATAGTCTTTGTAGAGTTTGTAAATTTCTGACTTTGGTGACTTCTATCGAGAAAGACAGTGTGTTTGCGTGTGAAGCAAAGCAGTTCTTTCAGTTGCCTGATTTATTTTTGTCTCTTCTTAGATATTTCTCTGTGACCAGACCTTTGACATATCGGGCCAAACGTACAACCAAGCGGGCCATGACCATGATTGGATTAGCCTGGTCTATCTCTTTCATTCTGTGGGCCCCAGCCATACTGTTCTGGCAGTACCTTGTGGGTGAGCGGACAGTTAAGCCAAATGAGTGCTACATCCAGTTCTTGTCGGAGCCCATCATTACATTCTGCACTGCTATTGCTGCATTCTACTTGCCAGTGACTATCATGGCTTTCCTCTTTTGGAAAATCTATCAGGAAACAGAGAAGAGGGCTAAAGATGTGCAAAGTCTGAAGGGATCTGGATCTGGATCTGGATCAGGCAACAGCCCAAGCCAAGCTCAGACTCAGAAGAATATGTCAGCCATAACGCGTCAGATGAGTTCTGGAAGCAGTAGCAGCTATGAAATAGATCATTCAAGTTCAGAAAAGAACAATGAAGTTAGAAACAGCAGACAGCGTTGCCACAGATTTTGCTTCCAAATATTTTTTTCTCTGCCAGGCTGCTGTGTATTTAAGAAAATCTTCAATGCCTCAACAGCTACCATAGGCAAGACAGAGCAGTACAGCTGTGACAGCTTTGACAATAATGAAGGTGATGTTTCTAGGGAACAATCAGGTTCAGAAGTGGAAGCTGACCCAGACTCATCAAGGTCTCAAACAGGTTGGACACGATCATATTGTTTGCACATTACATGAATACAAAATGTGTATGTACAGTATGATGTTTACTAATAAATTCATGATGTCTTTTGGTTCTAGATGGTAAGAAATCTATGATAGTGAAGAAAAACATGGATAAACAGCAGTCATCAACCAGCATAAGGGAAAATCGGTCAAGATCAAACCATGGCACCTCCCCTCCCACTGAGTTCATTACCATGAAAGATGCAGCAATTGCCAAACACATTGCCTCTAAAACCAAGACAGAGATCAACAAACGCAAGAATGAAAAAAAGGCAAATGAAAAAAAAGCTGCACGGACACTGAGTGCCATCCTATTTGCCTTCATTACAACATGGTTACCATACAATATTATGGTGTTGGTGAATACTTTCTGTCAGGACTGTATCCCTGAAACACTGTGGGCTCTGGGCTACTGGTTGTGTTATGTTAACAGCACAGTCAACCCAATGTGTTATGCCCTGTGTAACAAGACCTTCCGGACAACTTTCAGGGATATTTTAATGTGTCAGTGGAATCAAAGAAAGAACAAGCCTTGTTTTAATCAGCGACAAGCTGTGGCATTTCAAAGGAAAGACCCGAGGTAGTATTTGATGACTAGTTGCTAGACAGCTAATACCTGCACTTCCATGTTGTGAATTGTTTCCATAACATTTTCTTTGACACCATTGCCTGCCAACATTTACACTGTGCACAAATCCATATCTGTCAGCATCTCATGGATATAGTCACATGAATCCACTCCGAGAGGATAATTTCTATATTGGACATTGCAACAAGCTTAACACCACCCTCAGGTTATTCAATTGAAGGTTCAAAGAAAAATCTCTTCCAGTCTAATTCAAAAATTTTAATCTAAACTCTTGCAATATGCCATAAGGTGATAAAACTTTTGGATTTCAAACAAAGCAAACGTTTTAATACGGCCCTTGTATATATACTGCATATGTTGTCTAGTTCAATATACAACAGACATACAGTGTATATGGATACAGATATATAGATATAGTTCTTTACCAAAAAATACTGGGTTTCCAGTTTCAATTTAAGGATTATTACATTCAAATTGGAGGAAAGGTGTAAGAATTACATCTATTCTATCCTCAGGGTCTCAGTAATTAGACAAATTAAAATTATCACAAATAAAGCATGTTCATTTTTAATACTCTGTCAAAAATTACTTTCGGACAGTGACTGCTTGAGGTCTGGAACCCACAGATATCACCATAAAATGAGTTTTCTGTTCTCTGATGCTTTGCCAGGCTTTTGCTGCAGCCATCTTCAGCTTATAAAAATGGCACACATATACCCACTAAGCACTGTATTAGCTGTACATATTTATTGTATGTCTACCTTCCCATCTCTGCTTTAAATTACATCTCTCAGCACAGACTTCACTCACTGACACAATAAACTGAAACCACTTGTGTTGTTTTCATGCTGTTAATAATATGAGAATATTTCTTATTGTTATACGATGCTGTGAGTTAAAATGGTTTTGAAATTCAAGTTTGAATCCTCACTTGAGTGTTTAGAACTGTGTGCAATTCAGATTTCACTTGCACATTGTACTAATAAAATTAGATGTGCGACCATTACTGTATAACCCAATATAAACTGCGAGTTAAGCACGCTGACATGAATAGACTGTGCATGAACAGTGGGATTCGAGTCAGCAACTGACACTGTAACTCTGTGCAGGACCAGAGTTTTGCAAGCAACAAAAATGTACCTTTACAAGTTGCTGGGCTGATTAATGGCAGCCCATTTGTTTATGATTATTGTGGAATGTGATTTTCACAAATACTGTGTCTGTGACTTTAGGAGAGATCTTTATCTTTTGTCGCCATCTAGTTCTTACTAGTGGTATTCCTACCAAAGTTCAACAGTGCAAACTAATTGTTTCTCGTGACGTGAGCATGTATATTTAGCCCACTGTTATTGTACGTGTCACATTAGCCATAACTGCAACATTTGAAAGCTGCAAGAAGTAAATTCAATGCTCATATCCCCAGGTGCTCCAGGTCTGGTAATGTCTAGACATTTAGTTTTTGTACATTTTCTATTAATCAGTAAAGTTAATGCTTCTGATAAACATTTTCTTGCCTTTGTTTTTGTGTCACTAAATGAATATCTTCTAATAGTCTAATAGACTATCTATACATCTAATAGTGTGGTGTTATTAGGGGATAAAGAGACAAAGGTGTAGGAACCCCCTTTGTATTAGTTTCATCTTATTGTTAGATGTCCACATACCAACATTATTAGAATGCCTTTGTATTCATTTAGAGTCTAGTTAATTCTGTTAATAGTAGTGATCCAAGCACCAGTGGTCTTGAAACATCACCAGACACACCTTCTCAATAAACAGTTTGACTTTATTTTGATTATTTTCTACATTGTAGATTAGTAGTAAAGATGAATGTGCTTTGGTTCGAAATGTGATATTTAAAATATTTTTAAGTGGCACTAAATATACAAATAAATCAAAAGAAATCAGTTGAGATATCAGGAAGAGAGCTGTGGACCTCCACAAGTCTGGTTCATCCTTGGTTACAATTTCCAGATGCCTGAAGGTGCCACATTCATCTCTTCAGATAATTACATGTTTTTGCTCAGGTATTAACAGTGGACAATATAATGTAATAACATAATATACAGCTTTGCTATTTGGCAAGGACAAAGCCACTTCTCTCCAAAGAGTCTCTTACCGTTTGCTGTTTGTTAAACATCATGTGGAAAAGGCAGAAGAATATTGGGAAAATGTTTTGTGGTCAGATGAGACTAAAGAAGAATTATTTGGCTTAAATGAGAAGCTCATGTCTGGACACTGAACAACACTGCATTCCAGCATCTGAACCATCCCAAAACATGGGGATGGTAATGCCCTTGTTTGGACTTGTTTTCATGCATCTGTACTAGGTGGCCTTGCCATTGTTGATGGACCAAAAGAAAAGGTCGGGACATCTGTCCATAATAGAAAAATTAAGAAAAACTAGGTCACACATCAAGAAAAAGGACCTCAAGTACAAAAGAATGGTAAAAAGGAGACCAAAATGTCCCAACCTTAACACAAACAATCTTGGGAAGATTGTTGATATGAACACAGAAACAAGATTAAAATGTACTGATAACATATTAAAATTAAAAATTGTATCCTCTATATTTTTGTATATCTCCAGATGAAGATCTCAGCATGTGAAGAAAAACTTTTGTGGTAAGCTCTTTAAACAATGGAAAATGTATAATTATTTCTCAGTAAGAATTATCATTATATATGTTCTTGTTACAACAAAGAATGGCGCTCATTTACACTCCAAAACAAACACCTATCAGCGACATAAATCAGAATGAGAGGTCCCTTTATTGGGACTTGCCCACACTATGGGTAATGTAGGCACGCAGGGGTCTAAGAATCATGGGAAATGTAGTAAGGAACTATGTGATTAGCTGCAGTGACACAACAAATGAGAAAATCTAACCAGAATTAGGGTACACAGCTTAATTTTTAAACACCACCACACTACAACTTCTTAGTCACCACCAGAATATGTATTCCTCTCAAGTCATTCAGATATTGTGTCCACATTCCAGTTGCTCTAAATCTCCTCTAGTCTGCCTCACTGCCAGAGCCCTGAGCAGGCTGTGCATGCGTCATTCCTCTCAGCAGATGGAGAGGAGGAGAAGAGGCGGGTTGGGTAGGACAAGAAAGAGGAGGAGGAAGCTGTATGTCTCTCCTATAGCGGTGTCAGCATCACTGCCTTTGTCAACTGAAAACAACAAGGAAGATCGCTGCACAACAAATCTTTAAAAGAAAAGAATTATCAGCAGGAGCTCCACCAGACATGGATCCAGATTCGGCATAGACATTTCTACCTTTCCTCTACACGCACATCCAAAAACTCCAAAAGCTCACCCAGACATGGCTCGAGAGGAGAGGTAGGCGGCCATCATTCACTCTTAACAACATGGGCAACCAGGAGGCAAAGCAAAGGAAAGCTACAGCAACCTCAGGTAATGGAAGCTACACATCCCTGGATGAAGGATGGAGAGATGGAGGAGGGGACATGACAAAAAAGGGAGGAAAGAAACTCCACGGTAAGCATGGAGGTAAAGGAGCAGTCAGTTGTGGAGGAGCAGAAGGAGGAGGGGTGCATAGCACAGTATCAGGCAAAAAGAAAAACAAATCTGAGTCCAAGTCCTCTGTTTTCTCCATTCGAAAAAGAAAGAGCAACCTGAAAGTCAAAGGAAACGGGTGCTCATCAGTAACAGGCTCAAAAGAGGATGTTTTAGCACCTCAAGATCATGAAGTGGAATCCACAAAAACACCTGATCTGCCTGCATATGAGCTATCAGGCGCTAAGGCTGCTTTTCCTACAAAGCGAGAGAAATCAGAGCAAAGGACAAAGGACAGAGATGGACGAGGAGGACCGCAGAAGCAGGATATGCCGCAAAAAGCTTCTCCCACAGAGAATGGAGGGCAGAATGGAGGGAGCTCAGGATCGGACACAGATATCTACAGCTTCCACTCAGCAACTGACCACGAGGATTTGCTTGCAGACATTCAGTTGGCTATAAAGCTGCAACACCAGCAGGATGGGGGGTTGAACTCAATTGTGGAAGCACAAGGAGAGGGGGGGAGTGATATGAACTGGGGAGAAGGAGAGGGAAAGAGGAAGCATAGTAATGGGGTGATAAAATTAACTCCTCCGGGAGAGCCTGACTTGACCCCAGAATTAGAGCTAGGGTCAGATGCCTTGTCATTCCTAGAAACAGAAATTGTGTCTGAATCTGTCAAGCACATTGACCTTCCCCCAGTGCTACACCCCCTACACACAGAGATACACAGAAGGAGGGAGGAAAATGAGGAGGTGGAGCATTCAGAGCCAAATTGGGAGGGGCAGAGGAAGAGGGTAGACTCTCTTTGTGTTTCCACAGGCACTAAAGACCAACATGCTTCACTGCAGCTGCCCCCTCACACAGGCGCCATGGCTACTGCAGGGGGGGCAGTAGCCAGACCAATCACCATGAAAACCAGTGGCAACAGCTTCCCTAATCTCACATTTGACAGTGCTGGGGAAGCCCTTGGGAACCAGGGGGATGCAGGAGATAAAACCCAGCTGGTGAATGTTGTTGACAGTCCTTCACTTGTAAACAGCAAGGTCAAAAGTCCTGAGCCCACAAAAGGCCTGAGCTCAGGAACTGTTTATGAAGAAGGTGAGGGGCAATTAGGCTCAGGTACCAGTGCGGAGTCCCTTGAAGATAGTTTGAGTGCAGGCTCTGAACCTAAGCTGGTGGCTGGTGCCAGCAGCAGTTCATCCCCCTTCAACCACTGCAGGAGGAGCAGTGTCTGCTTCATTCCACCACTTCCCCGGGAAAGCCCCACATTGGCCAAAAAACTTCTCAGGTCCACCCACTCCTCTACCTCCTCTAGCCCTGTGGTGAAACCCTACCCTCCTGTCTTCCCATCCTACATCAAGACCACTACCAGACAGCTCAGCTCCCCGGGGCACTCTCCCATCCTGTCCCCTTCCTACAGCCCATTGTCCCCACGCAGAGCACATCATCACTTTCACAGGTACATGCAGTGTTGTTACATGTCATATACTATATATAATATTTTTTCTTTGCCTTTGGGCATAAGAGTCATATTTGTCTGACAGGACTATTTAATTGTATTAGAATATATACACACACATATATGTTATTTCCATGTTTGGGCATTATTCCTAGAATAGTAATACAATTGTACCAACCTTGATTTCTCATATACAACAATTTAGACTGTCTTAGATAAATCAGGGCGCTTCTGTTAATTAGAAAAACAAAGTTCTTTCACAAAGTATATAAGAAAAATAAAAAATTCTTGTCTTTCAGTTCTTTGCCCAAAATAGGAAACTTTCTCTCATTGAAATCATAAAAAGAATCAGTGAGCTCCTTGGCTGCATCCTGCAGAATAAAAGCTCAGAATGGTAATATCTAGAAAACCAGCCTTTATCAGTTAAAGTTTTTTACACTATTTGGAGAAATACATATATTTGCAAAAGCAGACACATTATTCTTCTGCACTTGTGCTTACAACTATAGGTAACAGGCAACATATGCACCACTGATTAAAAAGAACTTGATTTGTGTCAGAAATTGCTTCCATCATGGTGAACATGATGCCTACTGTTTGTATTGTTGACAAAGTCACAATATTCGTAGGAAAAACCACGGCAAAAACACACATACTATGAATTTCAAATGGTTTACCTATATGGAAGGTTTTGAGCATTTCAAGGTTGATTTTACTACCAGTAAATTGTACTTGTATGGAATCAAGTAAATCACAACTGTTAACAGGGCAATGGTTGAGGGCCACCGTGTTCTCAGACAGCGCTCTCGCAGCCTCGCTGGCACTCTAAGTCGCTCAGCTGACTGGACGGAGGAGATCGAGAGGAGGCTGAGGAGCAGAGAAGAGGATGGAGGAGGCTCCGGAGGTTCAGGAGAATTCCTGCTGTGCTACAGAGGAGGAGGCAGCCAGCCTATCTGTGCGACCAGAAGACCCTCCTGTGGACAGGTATCTAACTGCGGCTTCCAGGATATATTCACAGGTGAGTAGAGAGCTTGGATCAGTGAAGTGGTCCCCAGAGGTCAGTTTCTGTACATTGTCACCTTCACATATTTATATTCACATAAAAAACAGATTAGTTTGATTAACCATGTCAGGATTTGGACAACACAGGGTATGCAAAAGCCCAATTACTCCAAAGCTCTTTACAAGTAGCCACATTCCAATGTGCTCTCTCATATTGCTGCCATAGTAATTTAGTATTACAGTCACCTTCTGTAAGAACATTCCAGTCTTGACTTATGGTCTTGAATTTTGGGTACTGACTGAAAGAATTCCAATGTGGACAGAAGAGGCTGATATGGAGTTTTTCTACAGGGTGGCTGGGCTCACCTGAAGAGATGAGTGAGAAGTGAGGAGCTCAGTCATCAAGAGGGTCCTCAAAGTAGAGCGGCTGTTTCTTTGTGTTGGGCTAGTTCAGGTTAATCTGGGAATCTTGAGAGGGTGCCCCCTGGGCACTACCCTTTGGAGCTTTACTTTGTAAGTCGGGAAGATGCACTGGGGTAGACCCAGGACTCTGTGGAGGGGTTGATATCCTATCTGGTCTTGAAATGCGGCCAGATCCCTCAAGACAAACTGGAAAACATTAATTGTTGAGGTACATCTGCAGTACAGTAGTACTAGCTGTTAATAGTCAATGGTGAGAGGTCTGAGCCAAGGCGGCAGCAGCATACCTGAAACTTGATGTTATCTCCTGAGCTGCAAAAATCCCAGTTTCATCTCAGGATCCAAAATGTTTTGTAGTTCCAAAATGTTTATTTGACAAGCAATATCTCCTCCAACATTATTTTTTCCCCCCCACTGTTGTTCTTTCCCCCTGCTATGCTCTCCTTATCCAACTCTCATAAACGTTAGAGAACACCTTGCTGAATATTATTATTCTGTCTGAGACAGGGGTTGTTTTAACAGAATATTTTCCGTCATTGGGTGTTTTTTTTAAACTATACAGACAAGACGTGTCAGCAGCCCAAACTGTTTTTTGTTTGTTTTTTTACCATTTAATGAAAGAATATTAGGAATATTAATTAAAACTGAATGAAACTTAAATGCTATTGAATATGTAATTATTATCATTTTAAAAATGAAATTGACTGGTAAAAATAGATTATGACTAGATTTTTATGACCCTGTCAGTCAAAATGACAGTCGACAAAAAAGTCTAGTGCAATCTCTGGTCTGACAGCTCATTCTGGACACTCCCTTTTTCAGAGAGTTCCTTCTTGGATAGACTGGATGGATTCTCCCTGTTTACTTGCACTCAATAATAAATTCTCCCAGAGTCCCCAAAGTCTTTCAATCTGAAAATGTCATATTGTAAAATCTCAACCTTTCAATGAAACGTACTGTTGCATGAGGAGAAAAAATACTAATAATAGTACTACATTATATAAGTGAAATACATGGTTCTCTCTTTCGTTCCTGGCTGTCCAGGACGGACTCTTCTGGAGAAGCTGTTTCTGCAGCAGCAACATCAAGATGAGCCAGAAGAGGCTGAGAGGCTTTGCTCCAAGATCTTAGCTATGGGTCTCCTGCTGCCATTTACGGAGTGCTTCAGAGAGCAGCTGGGGGGTAGCAATGCCCATGTCCCCTCCAACGTATCGACCAAGTTTGATGTATGTAAATACACTTAACACACTTTCTTTTTCAACATGATTGTTGTGACTTTTTGATATACATGATGGCCTTTTATGACATGAGAAAGCATTTTGCTTTAATTACATTTTTTTTTTGAACATTCTTTTTATTGAACATTTTCAAACATTAAGGCAGTCCAGTACAGTGTACACAATTTATAATATACAGCAGATCCAAAATACATTTACAGCAGCAATCACAGTCTAGTAGGGCTGAACGATTTTAGGAAAATATTGAATTGCGATTTTTCTGACAGAAATTGCGATTTCGATTTTGTTCACGATTTTCTTCAAATCAAGTTTTAGTGCACTTCTCATGATGTACAGCAACATTTGAAACATGACAGAAAATTACATCATACCATTAAAAACCATGACTCTAATACAAGAATGAAAAAAAAACAAAGAAAATAATTTATTTCAAATGGATTTATTAACAAAATAACATGCATTTACATTTTACAAAGTCAGGTTACTACAACTACTACAACTAAAAGAGCCACCTTTGACTGCCTTAACTTTTAGTGCAAAAAAACTTATTTTTTTAAGTTAAAAATGTTAAATAAAATATAAAACAATTCCCAAAAAATAAAAACATTAAATAACTTTACTATGGTCAACCAAATATTAAGAATCTTGCATTGAAAATGAAAATGAATAAATAAGGTAATAAAATAAAACAAAAATAAAATTACCCAGCTTCTTGCTTTCTATGGCACAACAACACCCAAATATTGCACATCTATTCAGTAAACAATATAGATTAAACAAAATACTGAAAACCTTTTCTGACACCAGGCTGACACCACAAGTCAGGGTGAAGTGCAAAACAAATGACTACAGTATCAACAGTAAAACTTGCGTCCCTGACATCTCTACATCGCTTTACAGATTTTTTGTCAGGAAAACCAGCATGTCAACCTTTGATGGTTTTAAACATGAGCGCTGACATGTGACAACGTTGCCACTAGCACTAAACAATCTCTCTGAGGGTGAACTGGTAGCTGCTATACATAGGAATTTACGGGCCAGTTTGCTCAGCCATGGAAAGTTAACACTGTTCACTCTCCACCAGGCCAGTGGATCTTCCTCTCCATCAATAGTAGGAGTCATCAGGTAATTGTCCAGTTCAGCTTTAATGGCATCCTCCAACTGTGTAGTGGAAGGCGGAGGGACAGTCTTGCTCTTGAAGAAGCTGGCCAGTGACCGCTTACCCTTCCCTGTGGTGGATGGCCCTGCCTCAGCTGCACCCTGGGCCATGGGATCTGTGGTGCTGACACGAGCCCTCTTTTCCTGCAAAACACAGAGATAAGAGCTGTCTAAGTTTTGCAGTCTGATGTGAGTTAGAGCAACTGGGCATTCTTCTTTAATTTTGCATTACTATTCTATACAAAGAAACAGGACAAGTTACCTTTCGTGCCACTTGTTCCATTTCAATCTTCACTCTTTCTTTGATGGATGTGACGTTTCCAGCACTTATGTAGTCAGTCTTGAATCTAGGATCAAGGAAAGAAGTAATGTCCAGTAGTTCCTGTGTGGCTGGGTCGCTGTATTTATCTTCAATGTAGCCAAGAGTTCTTGATTTGATTTCCTTGGTCAGATCTGTCTCCTCATCACGTTCCATCAGGGTTGATGTTCTCAGGAGATGGAGAACTGGCTTCAGGTATGACACACTTACATAGGCTTCACCAGACAGTGCATCTGTAAACTTCTGAAGAGGACCTAGGGCATTGTTTATTGATTCAAGAACATCTGTGTCTTGCCAAGTGGGGACCAGGTGACGTGTCTTCTTGTCGTCAGACAGAACCTGAGACAATGCTTTGCTCTGCTCCAAAACCCTCCCAATCATTTTTTGCCTTGAGCCCCATCTTGTTGGACACTCTGTTATCAGTGAGTGCTCTGGTAAATTTAAGTCTTGCTGTGCCTTTTTCAGTGCCGTCTTCTTTTTCCAACTGTGAGAGAAGACACCAACCATCTGTCTCCAAAGTCCAGTTGCCCGTTTAATTCTTGCATCATCTTTAACAGCATTTTCTGGACAAAAAAGAACATAAACATTAAATGAGAATGACAGGCTAAAAAAATAAGAATATTAATGGTACACATTGCATGGCAAAGTAAAAACTAGCAAGAGAAAGTAAATCAAAGAAAGTCATGTTACAGACAACATGACATAACAGGATTTATCATTTAGATCATCTTGATGCTAAATAATCTGTTATCATTATAATATTAATTATTCAAATTAGGATACATTAATAAAGCACTCACACAAGCACACACTTACCAATAGCAAGATGCAGCCTGTGTCCAAAACATTGAAGTCTGGTCCACTGATTCATTTCCATGGCTTTGATAGGGTTTGTTGCATTGTCGGTGGTGATGCACGTCTGGTCCTCTTCTTTCAACCCCCAGCTTGACAGACATTCCCTCAGTCCAAGGGCAATATTCTCTCCCGTGTGGTCAGTGGGAAAGTATGCCGTCTGTAGGCAGCGACTTCTCAACTCGAAGTTGTTGTTTATGAAATGCACGGTCAAACTAATATATGGCTCAGTTGTTCTACTTGACCACGTCAGTAGTTGTGGCAAAATATTCCACATTTTTCAGCTCCGCCACCACTTTTTCTTTACATTGGGTGTACAGCTGTGGGATAGCAACCTGGCTGAAGTGGGTGCGGGAGGGGATCTCATACCTTCTGTCCAGCGTGCGGAGAAGGTCTTTAAATCCGTCTTTGGTGACGGTGTTGATAGGCACCATGTCCTTGGCAATATGCCGTGTTATTGCAGCGGTTATCTCCCGGTGTCTTTGGCTGCTCCTTTCATATGGCGTTACACTAGCAAATGATGCTGTAATGATTGTCTGTTTGCTACTGTGGGCCTGAGGACCCTTTTCCTGTGATCCCTCACCTGACTTTTTCGTCATGCACTCTTCATGCAAATGGCGGTGGTGATTTTTTAAGTGCCGGTACAAATTGGTTGTGTTGCCGCTGGAGGTTGCAACTTTTCCACGACAGGTTTTGCAAATCACCTGTTTCTGCTGAACATCTGCAGCCTCAAACCCGAAATAGTTCCAAATAACGGACGAGCTGTTTCTCTTCGCAATTAAATCCCCGAACTCCGCTTGTTGTCCAGCCGAAGCCATTTCAGAAATGAAACCACAAGTGGAGCTGGTCACTGATTGGTTAGCGTCATCGGTCCACAGGTAGCATATTGTTTGCTGATTGGTGAGTTTGCCCGGAGGCTGCATGGATGTGTAAAGTAATTGACACAACAGATCCTAATTCAGTCAGGAGCACTGCAAAAAAAAAAAAAACGTGGCTTTAGCGATTTCAAAACCGTAACGTCTGAAATCGCGATTTCGATTACAAAACGATAAATCGTTCAGCCCTACAGTCTAGGTTTCCAGGTACTCCAACACTTTATCAAACTTTGCTGTAAACACGTCATTCTGACCTTTTATACGAAATCTTAGTCTTTCCAAAGAGATATAGTCGGATATCAAAGACTTCCACATATGTATTGATGGAGATTCATCTCCTACCCATTTGTTCATAACGGCCTTTCGGCCCAACATAAGCAGGAAGTGTATAGTGTTCTTATGTGATCTTGGGGATTCAGGGACATATCCCAACAGACACAGCATTGGATTAGGCTGTAGTTGCCGCTTCATTATCACATTAATCTCATCACATACAGATTGCCAGAACCGTTGAATTTTCTCACATTCCCAGAGGCAGTGAAATCTTGTCCCTAACATAGTCTTACATTTTGGGCAGTTTGGGGAGGCCCCAGCTGTATATTTAATTCAATTCAATTCAATTCAGTTCAGTTTTATTTATATAGTGTCTATAACAATACAAATCGTCTCAAGACTCTTTACAAGACCCGGCCTAAACCCCCAGAGCAAGCCTGAAGGCGACGGTGGCAAGGAAAAACTCCCTTTTAACAGGAAGAAACCTTGAGCAGAACCCAGCTCATATGGAGGGACCCATCTGCCTAAGGCCAGCCGGGTACAGACAGAGAAAGAGAACAGCAAGATAAACATACACATATCTGACTAAAGCATAGAAGTGGGATGCTATGATACAAACTAATGATGGTGCATGACAGTTTGAAAATATAAGGGGAATCATTGGCAGGTTGGAGAATTGTTCATTCAGGTAGGAGTGGATAACAGCAGGATTCCATGGAGACTGGGCAGGCTGATGAGACCACGACAACAGATGTAGTATGGCGCTCCACAGGAAACACTCAACTCCAGGCCAGAGATACTCGGAAGAAGGGAGAGCAGCAGTAAACATTCTACATAGTAATAGCACAGAATTGCATGACTAGTAGCAGATAGGAAATAAGAGGACAAGAGCTCTGTGCCAGAGAAAAAGAAAGTGGAAGACACGAGAGTGGGGGGGAAGAAAGAAGGAGAACATGTGTTTGGTGCATTGTCCCCCAGCAGCCTAGCCCTATAGCAGCATAACTAAGGGATGGTTTAGTCCAGCCCTAACTATAAGCTTGATCAAAAAGGAAAGTCTTAAGCCTGACCTTAAAAATATAGAGAGTGTCTGCTTCCCAAACCCAGACTGGGAGCTGGTTCCACAGGAGAGGAGCCTGATAGCTGAAAGCTCTACCTCCCATTCCACTTCTTGAAATTCTAGGAACCACAAGTAGGCCTGCACTTTCAGACCGAAGTGATCTGTTGGGATGATATGGTACAATGAGGTCTTTAAGATATGATGGAGCTAGGCCTTTGAGGGCCTTGTATGTAAGGAGGAGGATTTTAAATTCTATTCTAGACTTTAAGGGGAGCCAGTGAAGAGAAGCTAAAACTGGAGTAATATGATCTCTTTTGCTAATTCCTGTCAATGCTCTTGCTGCGGCATTTTGAATCAGTTGGAGGCTTTTTAAAAAGTTATTTGGGCAGCCAGACAGTAATGAATTACAGTAATCCAGTCTGGAAGACACAAATGCATGAACTAGTTTCTCAGCGTCATTCTGAGACAGGATGTTCCTAATTTTGATGATATTACGTAGATGAAAGAAGGCAGTCCTGGTTACTTGCTTAATGTGACATTTAAAGGACATATCCTCATCAAATATAACACCAAGATTTTTCACAGTAGTACTGGAGGCCAAGGTAATGCCATCCAAAGAAACCACATGATTAGATAAGGAATCTCTGAGATGCTTAGGACCAAATACAATAACTTCTGTTTTGTCTGAGTTTAAGAGTAAGAAATTACACGTCATCCAAGTCTTTATGTCTTTAAGGCATGCTTGGAGTTTAACCGGCTGATTAGTTTAATCTGGTTTCATAGATAAATATAGCTGGGTGTCATCTGCGTAACAATGGAAGTTTATGCCATGTTTTCTAATAATCTTCCCTAATGGCAACATGTATAATGTGAAGGGAATTGGTCCTAGCACAGAACCCTGAGGAACTCCATAACTTACTTTTGTATAAGTAGAGGAATCATGGTTGATATGAACAAACTGGAATCTGTCAGACAGATAGGATTCAAACCAATCTAATGCAGTTCCTTTAATCTGGATCTCACTTTCAAGTCTCTGTAGTAGAATATTATGATCAATAGTGTCAAATGCAGCACTAAGATCTAGCAGAACTAGTATAGAGACAAGTCCACTATCTGAAGCCATGAGGAGATCATTGGTAACTTTAACCAGAGCTGTTTCTGTACTATGATGAACTCTAAAACCTGACTGAAACTCTTCAAACAGACCATTCCTGTTTAAGTGGTCACACAACTGATTAGCAACAACTTTTTCTAGAATTTTGGAAATAAAAGGAGATTGGTCTATAGTTGGCTAAAACATTTGGATCTAGAGTGGCTTTCTTAAGTAGGGGCTTAATAACAGCAATCTTAAAAGACTGAGGCACATATCCTGTTAATAAAGATAAATTTGTCTGGTTCAATATGGAGGTGTTAATTAATGGAAGAACGTCTTTGAGCAATTCAATTGGGATTGGATCTAGAAGACAGGTTGATGGTTTAGATGCTTTAATTAGTGCCGAGTGCCTATGTCAAGAGGCCCCTCCTCCCATAGGGAGGAGGGGCCTCGTGCCATAGGCACGAGGCAACTCTTGATCTTCTGCGTGTTTCTTTGCAGTTTTTTTACTTAATATTATTCATTTTCCGCCCTTTTTCGGCAATTAATGCGGCCCGAACCGGCCAGAGGACCCCAACACATGATATATCGAAACGTGTGTTTTGAGCCCGAATCCTATGCTATTACTTGGATAAGCGATTGACGAGTTTTTCGCGAATTTATTCGCAAAAAAGTGCGAAAAATTTCCCATTCAAATGAATGGGAGACCCCGAAAAATCAACAGGCATTTTCAACGATCGACTGCTCTGGCATACTTTCACCCAGAGACTTCATTAAAATTTAAAATGAAGGCACTCTTGTCTTCTCTTCAGAGATTCCCTCCACTTATCGACACCTTTTACTGTTTTTAAACTATGAAGCCTCAAAGCGGTGTAGGTTTTTAACTCAAATTTCGGGGTTTATAATGGGTGTGTATTGCGCGGAATGTTCGCGCTAGAGGGACAGCTAGAGTGAGAAGAGAGAAGAAAATTAGGCAAAAAATAAAACAGAAACTGCTCCCGTGGCCACAGATTTGACACCACAGACATAATTTATACATAGAAACGTAGGAAAATTTGTCTTCTCGCTCACAATTTGTCTGCTAAAGCTGTAAGTCTTATAGTTTTGGCGTGAGACGCAAAGCTGCGCCAGCAAACCCCTTCCTCGCTCCATAGACTGCAATGTTAAATTTGTGGAGGAAAGCAGAAGCAATCCTTTGTTTTAAATCGCTTTAAATAGCTCACATTTCTTCATTTTACCCACAAACTGCATATCTAGACGTTCAGGAAAGCCTCAAGATGCCCAAAGTGAAGTCGGTTCAACGATTGGACACACGGTTTGGCCACAAGGCCTTCCTGTTCGAGGCCGTGGTTTCAGCATTTTCGCCCACTCTAGTCCTTTTCTAACTGATATTCAAACTGGTAACCGTGGCAACCAGGTGCTCCACAGAAAGAGGCGGGAAAACATAAGTAACTGGTCTGTAGGGCGGCCATTTTGGGGCAATGTTAATGGAAACAGCCCACTCTGGAAACTTCTAACTGAAGTAACTGGTCTGTGGGGCGGCCATTTTGGCTTTTGGCACCCAAGTTGAACAATGACAGGTGTCTGTCTGTCATTGGCTAGCCCGTCATGCTAATTGCTAACATTAGCGGCTAATGCTAATTTTTAGTGGGTAGAAATTGGTGGTAGCATTAGTGGCAGCATTAGCATGTTAGCGAATAGCATATTAGGAATTAGCATGTTAGCATTAGCATGTTAGCAATTATCATCTATTTAATTTTTAGTGTCTAAAAAGACATGCTAACACTAAACCAATGCTAAAATTAGTGGCTAGCGCGTCATGCTAATTGCTAACATTAGCGGCTAATGCTAATTTTTAGTGGCTAGAAATTGGTGGTAGCATTAGTGGCAGCATTAGCAATGTTGGCGAATAGCATATTAGCAATTAGCATGTTAGCATTAGCATGCTAACAATTAGCATGTATTTAATTTTTAGTGTCTAAAGAGACATGCTAACACTAAACCAATGCTAAAATTAGTGGCTAGCGCGTCATGCTAATTGCTAACATTAGCGGCTAATGGCAACAGCCCACTCGGCACTTCAAAAATTTCCGCGGGAATTTTCTAGTTATTGAAGATAGCTCGAGAAGATCTACTGGGGTGAAGGATTCCAGATGTTGATAAGGTCTAACAGAAGTTTCTAAAGTCACTATACTTACATCTTTGACAGCCGTCGGAAGGATGCCTTGAATGTTTTCTCTAATGCCAACAATTTTATTGGTAAAGAAGCTGATGAAGTCATTACTACTGAGGGCCAAAGGAATAGATGGCTCAACAGAGCTGTGGCTCTTTGTCAGCCTGGCTACAGTGCTGAAAAGAAATCTGGGGTTGTTCTTGTTTTCTTCTATTAATGATGAATAGTATGCTGTTCTAATACTACGGAGAGCTTTTTTATACGTTGTTAAACTATCTTTCCAGGCTATGTGATCTTCTTCAGAATTAGTGGAATGCCAAATTCTTTCTAGCTTTCGGGCTGCCTGTTTTAAACAGTGCAACTGCGAATTATACCAGGGAGCTAGCCTCCTCCGATTCATGACCTTCTTTTTCAGAGGAGCAATTAAGTTTAGAGCTGAACTAAGAGATGCAGTGCCATCGACAAAATCATCTAGTAGTGCAGGAGTTAAATTGTGGTTGCTGTCGTCCACATCATTGACACATGGCACTGGGATATATAAAGAAGGAATTAATTCTTTATATCTAGTTACAGCATCATCAGATAAACATCTGCTGTAATGATACATGTATTTACTCTACATGTATGGAGATATAAACACATTGTGTAGAACATTATATTGCATTTCTCTGAATCTGTTGCATATGGATATTTTCGAGGGTAAAAGTAGAATTTCCTCCCATATTTCAGTGTTGTTTTCAACTGGGTCTCTCATAATTTCTGTCTGTTTGCAACCTTTGCAATCTAGAATAAAATTTGGAGACAAAGTGACCTTTTTTCCGACAATCTAAAAGAGTTGTCTCTAATAAATTAAAGTGATCTGGGAGATTAAGAGTATCCATTTTAGTGTGCACGTAATGTCTGACCTGGAGGTATTTGTAAAATTCTTTTGTTTGTAGTTTGTATGTAGTCTGTAACGATTCAAATGTTTTAAATTTTCCCCTATCCCAAAGGTCATGAATATGGTAAATTCCTGCTTCATTCCAGTTCTGAAAGTTGGATCCAGCACCCCCCCTGGTCAATTCAGGATTGCCAGTCAATGTTGTTAAGCAACTCAAATTATCTTTAGTCCCAAATAATTTCCGTAACAGATTCCAAGTACTACACACATTAGTAATTAAAAAATTGTCTTTCGCCATAATTGGTAATTCACTCCTGCGTTTATCAAGTAAGTTGACAGGAGAGTACGGTTTGGAGAAGGTTGCTTCAATTTCAAACCATGGCGGCTTCGGGTTAGCAGTCGCCCATATTGAGATAATTCTGGCTTGCATTGAGGTTGTGTACTTTGTAATGTTGGGCAGTCCCCATTGCTCTTTTGGCAACTGTAAAATATCCAACTTAATTTTAGGCTTTCTGCCAGCCCATATAAAGTCAGAGAGAGCTTTATTTATATCTTTAATGTTGTTTCTCTTCAAAGATATGAAGAGCATTGATAACGGGTAAACAATTTTGGGGAGAATTACCATCTTGATAAGATTGACTCTGCCAAGGAAGGTCACAGGAAGCCTTTTCCAGCTCGACATCTTGCCTTTAATGTGTTTTACCATAGGGTTAACATTTTCAGCATAAAGTTGACTAATTTTAGGTGTTATCTTAACCCCCAGGTATATGAATCCATCTGGTGCCCAGCGGAAAGGTTTTACGAAATCAGGTTCACACTCATATGAAAAACCGATAGGCATTATTTCAGATTTTGTAAAATTAACCTTGTATCCAGAAATTTGACCAAACTCTTTGACACAATTGATTAGTGCAGGTATTGAGTTTTGTGGGTCTGTTAATGTCAGGAGGATATCATCTGCATACAGCAAAATTTTTTGTTGTGTTGTTCCTATCACAGTTCCTTTAATATTGGAGGTTTGCCGGACAGCAATTGCTAATGGCTCTATAGCTAAAGAAAACAACAGAGGTGATAATGGTGACCCCTGAGCTGTGCCTCCATTAAGCTGGAACTGGGTAGAAATTAGACCATTTGTTAAAACTGAGGCAGAGGGACTTTTATATAAAAGCTGTACCCATCGAACAAAATCTGATTTAAAGCCAAATCTTCCCAACACTTCAAACATGTATTTTCGCTCAATACGATCAAAGGCTTTTTCTGCATCCATCGTTACTATAGCACTTGGAGTTTGATGAAAGTTAAGATAATGAATAATGTTAATTAAGCGTCCTGTGTTGTTTGATGAAGTACGTCCTCCCACAAACCCTGTTTGGTCTGCATTGACTATATCAGTCACCACTTTTCCTAGTCGATTAGCCACAATTTTTTAAAGTATTTTAACATCCACTCCAAGTAGGCTAATGGGGCGATAAGAGGTACATAGTTCTGGATCCTTCCCTTTTTTGGGGATAACTATAATATGAGCTAAATACATAGTTTTTGGGAGTTCACCCTCTTCAAAGGATTTATTGAACACACGTTGTAGTAGTTTGTTAATTTTGTTTTTCATCTTTTTATAAAACTGAGCACAGAATCCATCAGCCCCTGGACTTTTATCTGACTGTAGTGTGGAGATTGCTTTGTCAATTTCTGTTATTGTAACAGGTCCTTCCAGTAGTTTTGCTCGTTCATCTGTTAGCTGAGGCATCTGTAAGCCATCTAAAAAATTACTATTGGTAAGTGTATCATTGTCCAGTTCTGAGGTATACAACGTTTCATAAAATTTTTGAAAACATTCATTAATCTTTTTATTATTTGTTTGACGAATTTGGTCCTCATCAGATATTGCAGTAATAAATGCTTTTTGGGGAGAGTTCCTTGCAAGACGGGCTAAAAACTTATTGGGCTTATTTCCAAATTCAAACATTCTTTGTCTAGCAAACAGAATATCAGACTCAGCCTTCTTTGTTAATAAATTAGTCAGCCGTAGTCTCGTTTCTTTTAACTCTTTAAGTACCTCATCCGATTTGGATCTGCGAAAATCTTCCTCTAATTTTTTTATTTTATTTTCCATTCGTGATTGTTCCTGAGTGCATTCTTTTTTCTTCTTGCTAGAGTATGATATAATCATACCTCGCTTGTAGGCTTTATACACTTCCCACACCAGTCTTGGATCAGAGTCATTGCAATCATTTCCTTCTAAATAGAGGTCTGTCTGCATTTCCAAAAACTTGATAAAGTTATCGTCATGAAACAGTGATGCATTAATTTTCCAAGAGAACGATCGCTCTGCGGGCCTAAGAGGTTGCATTTCCAGAGTGACAGGAGCATGGTCTGAGAGGGCAATGGATCCAATGTTAGACTGTTCTACTAAATGGGATAGGTGTTCAGATATAACTATATAATCAATTCCCCATTGAGGTGGAGAATAAAATGTGTAATTTTTGTTATTAGGGTTCATGTATCTCCAACCAGGGGCGGACTGACGTACGGGGACACCGGGGATTTCCCCGGTGGGCCGGTGGCCTTGTGGGCCGGTGGGTCGGGTCATGAGAAAAAGAAAACTAAAGGGGGGAAGAGTTTATCGCGTTGTAGTACGCTTTGGGGGCTGGGTCGGACGGCTATTGTTGTGATAGGCTATACCTGCGTTCACGTATCATTGCCTATGCTGCTAGCCAACTACATTTCGTCCATGTGGGTCAGTCCCACCCATTTCCTCAGGATGCTGCAGCATCTGTCAGTCAGTCAATCACACTGCGCTAATGATGCAAGATAGCTTTGGTGGATTGAGAGCCAGTGCTGTCCATTTTTAAAAGACATCTTCATTGAAATGGGCTTATTGTTGTAATTGTGGTGCCGTATACGGCCCTTGGACTGACTCTGACCGGCCCATGTAAAGCTTGTCATTTGTTCTCAACAGATCATCCGGACAGAACTTTTTTTAGCGTGGGGTCCTAAGTTTACATGCTAATGCTAATGCCGTGTTAAACATGCTGCTATTATTTGGCAAACGGTCACTTTCAGTGTGTGTGTATGTTAGCATAAACAGACTGGTGTTTATCTGCAGTGCTGTCATTTATAAGTTTTTTGTTAGCCGTGTGTGCTACCGTGGAACAGTAGGCTGACAGATTTAGCCCGTTGTCTGCTAACTGGTCTGCTAACTTTTTATAAAGACGTAGTAACACTGCTAACTGGTACAGAGCTACTGCGTTTTTGTGTCAGAATCTCCGTTAACATATTTTAGTATTTGGTGCTGCTCTCAAACTTGTGTCTTGAGCTTTTATCCCGTATGAACTTCAGAGCGTCGCGCTGCTGTACATCAATGAGACTCTGACAAATTTGTCAATAAAGTTGGGAGGAGGAGCTAATTGACGTACCTGACTGACGCACGTAAAACACCTGCGGGTCAGTTCTGATAGATATGAAATGTAATCTTACCTGATACAGTTAAGGGCCTTGAGTTTGACATGTGTGGTTGTGGATGATCATTTATTTAATATACAGTAGTATTAGCCAACATAAATATATATGGTCATAAAAGATTAACAGTTAATAAATACCTTTTGTTCATATTTTAAAAGTCCATTGGTACAGATTTGATTTAAGATTTAATTAACTCAACTTTATAAGAGAATGTGTTCATTGTTAATAAAGCATTTCAAGCTTTAAGTATGACTAATTGCTTTCTTGATCATCCCTTTACTAAAAACACCAGTACAAAATAAAACATACCACTGCTGTGGGCACAGAATTGAGTTCAGCCTATTGGCACGGCCCTCCAAGATATTTACTGTTTCTCATGTGGCCCCTTGAGAATGGTATATGCAGTCAGTGTCAATCAGTTCTAACAGCCTGGCAAATTGGTTGGCCAAATTTGATTGTATGACCTGTTCCCATTAAAATCACTACATGCTTTGTAAAATCACTATACTGTCATAATTATTTTACTGTAGGCTACTTAAGAGTTCAGGCTAATGATTACTATATGATTATAGTCCAAAACAACATAAAATGCAGTTTTTTTCATCAAGGTATATATGAAACTTGTGTTGCCGGCTGGCTGGCTCCCCACGCCACACATGAAGTGGGCCGGTCTGTCAATGACTCCCGGGCCACTTTTTCCCCCCAGTCCACCCCTGTCTCCAACCATCTAACAAGTTCAGTATCTCAAGGAAATTTTGTAGTGCTCTGCCAGATTTTGACTGATCTTTATGAGGGGGGTCTTTATCTAAGGAGGGAGAGAGATAACAGTTAAAGTCACCTCCAATTATCATATTTGTACAGTCCATTTCAGCAATTTTGCTGAGTAGGAAGCCAAAGAAGTCCTCGTCATAGACATTAGGGGCGTAAACATTTCCTAACAATACTGATTCTCCATATAGCTCTCCGTTTACTAGAACTATCCTTCCATCTGTATCTTTGTAACTATCTTTAGCTATAAATGGCAACAATCGATGGACTAATATAATTGCACCCCTCTTGTTTGTAGAATAAGATGTAAAATATACCTGTCCGACCCACTCCCTGAGATATTTTTTAAGCTCCTCCTCATTCAAATGAGTTTCTTGAAACGCAACCTGGACATTTTCCTTTTTCAGATGGTTTAAAACAGCTTTCCTTTTAACAACATTATTGGAGCCCTTGATGTTCCAGGTACAAAACTTAATATTCATAATAAAGTAACCTTATATGATGCTGCATAGTTACGCTTACTTTGTAAAATACTTTGGATATGCTTTTAATCTGAAATCCTGTCTGGGCCTGAAACAAAAAACACCAGAACGGTCCAAGCAAAAACAAACTAAAGCTTGGATAATATCTACCTACCATGGCTAAAACAGAGCCAAGGAAAACAAAAAACATAAGCCTTGTCATACTCTAGCTATACTAGTACAGCTCAGCTGAGGGGGCAGGTGACCCGAGTGTGAGAAGAACAGAAAAGGGAAAAAAGAAAAGAAGAGTATGTCCGGTCTCTCAATCTGGATTATGCGTTAATCATACTACCAGCATGTCAACGACTGTGTAATTAACAGTGATACACAGCAACTCAAGTAAACTGAGAAATACACATGTAACATGTGTGTTAAATTAAGATGTATCATATAGTACTCACTGCCCATCATACGAGTCGTTCTCTATTCATTTGTAAAGAAGAGGCAGGTGATATACTTTCCTTGATTACAGGTGGAATGATAGAGTCACTGGGCCGGGAGTGTCTTCACGTAATCGTTGATTTCTTTCATTGTGGGAAGGGAGATCGGTTTTCCATTTGGAGTGAGAATCTTAATTACAGCTGGATACCAAACGCGTATTTGATCCCCGCTTCCCGGAGCCTTCTGCGCGCGTCTGCAGACTGTTGTCTCCGCTTTACAATCCCCGCAGAAAAGTCCTGGTAAAAAGACACTACTTGACCATCCGTGGAAACTCTGCCCTTGCTTCTTGCCGCTCGTAAGATCCGTTGTCTGTCCGTGTAGTCGTGAAGCCTCACCAGGACAGCGTGAGGGCCCGGTCTGCCGGCGGATCCCGCCGGAGGTCCAACACGGTGAGCCCGCTCTATTTTCAGCCGCTTCCCTTGCATGTCCATGTTCAAGACCTCTGGAATCCATTTCTCAAAAAACACGGGTGGATCCTTACCTTCAGTGCCTTCTTTCAGTCCTATAATTCTGACATTTTGTCGTCGACTCTGGTTTTCATAATTCTCAAGTTTTTCCATTGCTTTTTTCAACGCTGACTCCACCGCTTCGAGACGTGGTGTATTAGCCGCTGCATTATCCTCCAAGTCGGAGACTCGTTGTTCCACCGCCGCCAGTCTGTCTACTATTTTGTCTAGCTTTTCTGACATCTCTGTGACTGGTTTCAGGATATTAGCGAGTGTAGAGTCCAACATCTCCTTAATATTACGTGTCACCTGCCGTACCACCATGTCATCGTTAGCGGGGCTGGAGAGCTCCTTTCTTGGTTCGGCACAGTCTAGCTCCTCGTCGTTAGCTAGCTCTGGCTCTGTGTCGTCGTCTGGGTTAGCTAGCGGTTCGCTAGCAGCCGAATTGTTCTTTTTCCGAGTCTCTCTCTTTTTGGGCATGGTAAAAAAGTTGTCTAGTGACATATTCACTGTCTCTGTATTGATTTAGTGATAATTCACCACAATTTAGCAACGGGTAACCTGAGAAATATTGTTTAAATTAAATCCAGTGAGGAGACCGACAGCGATGCGTCTATCCTCCTCGGTGCATCACGTGACCCCTCGCTTTAATTACATTTTTAACTACAAACTACACAACTGTTGGAGAGACTGTTAAATTCAACACAAATCATGTGGAAATCATGCCCAGGGAGGTTCAGTCATTACATACGGGTGGCTGGATAAAGCCCCCTTATGACCCCCTTGAGACTCAGACTGGATCCAAAAGATTTGATGTTCACGACTCTGAAAAATCAAGCAGATATCATAATTTGCATTTGACATGGGGAGACACATATAGACATATGTCTATATAATCCCACATATGGACATGTTGCTTCATATTATTGGGCTAGGAGTTGTAACACTGGCATAAAATATAAATAAACCAAATGATAAATCAGAAAGAGTTTTGTTTCCCCAGCATGACCAGCTGTATACGTGGGCAACTGTTAACCAACCACCACACTCCCTGGATCCTCTTGAGGGGAAACTACTTAGTCAGATCAAGGACCTCTGGTCTGTGCCTAGGCCTGGTGGAGACAACAGGACTGGTGTCAAACCCACAGAGGCAGGTAAGACCAACTTGTTTTATAGTTATTGTACAATATATTACATTCGGGCTTAAGTATTTGCATGGTACATTAGATCACTAAAAGTAATAAAATAACTTAAATGTTCAATTCATTTCTTAATAACAAGTGCATTGTCTTCTATATTCTACCTTGAATGTGCACTAGACCACTGCTTAGTGGTAAATTAAGGTATTTCTCAAAATATTTCTACAAACTGCTCTATAAATGGAATTATTTAAAGGTGAAAAACTAGAATTTGAACATTGACATATGACAAGGTAAGTAATTAAATGATTTTAGTACGGAAGAAAAGCAGCATACATGACCTCGTATCATGAAAAGAAGAAAAAGGCAAGGTTTGGCCAACATATACAATGTTGTTAAGCTGGTTCTTTTCTACTTGTACCTGGAGCTGTGGTTTGGTTCTGGTTTGGTTCACCTTTTAGTGAGGCAACACTAGTGATGTGACAGGTACCAGGCATGGGTTCAACATTGGTCTGGATCGGCTGTTTGAAACTACATTTAAGTCAAACATCAGCAGTATTTAAATGTATAATTAATGCTCAATGACTTTATGACTAAGATCAGCTGCTGTTACTCATTTACTTGTCAAACCAGTACACAATAACATTCAGTGGTATTATAATAAAAACAAATAGAGTAGTCTGTTACAATATATATCTTTTGTGGAGCCAGACCATTGCAAACTGTATGTGCCAGATGGACAGTACTGGGTTGCTAAATGTGTTGACTGGCATGATGTGGTCTGATTATTTGAGGTCATTGAACTCATACATCTGGTGATCAAGACACAGAGACTAACTTAAATGCAGAGATCAGGCATAAAAAACAAAGTTTAGTATTACAGTCCATACACAGTTATACCATTAGACTGAATTAAGGGATGCAGGGATCCATGATGTCGTAGTCTTTTGGCAGGTCCTTCCCTTTATGCAGATGGCCAGTATGTGCTTACCTGTGTACAGGTTAGGAGGAGCATCCTAAAGGCTCCTCCTAAGTGTTAAAGGAGGGTCTCTGGAGGAGAGAAAAAGTGGACCATCTCTCAAGGATTTCACTCTTAAAAAGCCAAGTCAAGTCCAAAGTCTGAGGAAGAGAAGGATGAACAGCTTGCAGATTGCGCCAGTAAGGAAGGACCGGATGTTACGTTAAGACACCTGTGGACAAGAGCCCAAGCTGAGGAAACTGTCACCTCCCCCTTCTACTCCCAGAATAGTGGCAGCTGACCAAATACACACTGAATGAATGACAGACAAGTGACAGATAGAGAGTCATGTGCATATTCAATCCACAAAAGCTGCTAACTGAGCAACTTTGTGAGCCCATACAGTAGTCCCTGCCGCCATCTTCTGTTGCTCTTTGTCCAGTCACAACAATACAAGTCAGCAGCAAACTGGTAAAACTGCAAGGAGAACAAAGGAACAAATGGTTTCCTTTGACCTGCATCATCTGTGGGACTTACATGTCATTCCTACCATCAGAACCACAACTCTTCCAAAACTGGCTCAATCACAATAGATGTGATTTTCTACTTGACAAAACAGCACATGCCAGGGAATTACTTTTCATTGCCTGGCAACTGACTGACACAGCAAATACCATTGAGTAGTTGAGTGTGTTGGGCCTGGATACTAAGGCACTCAATATTGGGGTTTGGCTATCATGAATAATTAATAATTATCAAAGATATTTTATTTATTATTAAATAATTGGATCTGAATTACAAGATCACCTCGGGGCACCACCCTTCTAGGAAGGGGAAAGGTAGCCAATCAATTAAATCAGTCTCATAAATTATACTAAATTGTCAATTTGGATTTCTGGTTAATAATTAACTTAATAACTATAACCAAAAATTACCATGTTAACAACTAGTTGAAGGAATTTGGAGTTCTTGGCAGTGTAGAGGTTGGCAGTATTAACTCTTGTGCAACATTAAACAGACAACTGGTATTTAATAACAAGAATAAACATACAATCTAACTACAGAATACTTTATACAGGTGTGTGTGTATGTATGTATGTATGTGTGTGTGTGTGTGTCAAAACGGTCGCTGGTTGTGGGTGTGTCAAGATGGCTGCCCGTTGTGGCCGTGCAAAGATGGCTGCCAGTTATGGGCGTGTCAAAATGGCTGCCAGGTCTTGAACACAAAGGAAAAATGGCTGCTGAGGAGGGACACTCAGGCCCTGTCCACACGTACGAAAACGATCTTTTTCCTATCCGTTTTCGCTCTACGGTTTCAAAAAAATCCACGTCCACACCTGATCCGTCTTTACACGACTGAAAACGCTACTTCATATCCCAGGTCTATAGGCGGCGCTGTTTCAGTTTCAGAAAATCACCAAAAATGGAGAGGAAGAGGTGGCGCATGCGCATGAAGCTTGAGCGCTGTTTACAAATCGGCTTTCGAAGAAACCAAAAATTAGATTTTGCCCTAGTAACCATAACAGGCTCAATATGTTCTCCAGTAGTAACGCAAGCATGTAGTCCGCCATTGTTGTTGATATTGTTATGAGACGTTTCGCGAGATATACGAGGTGGACGACTGCTCGAGGGGTGTGGCCATGGCGGCCATGGCGGCGATGACATCATCGTTTTCAGAAATCTCCGGATTCAACCGTCCACACCGATTCGCGAGAAGTGCGTTTTCGAATTTATCCACCCTGGGACCCGGTTTCAAAAAAGTGCGTTTTCGGGCTATGCGTTTACGGGATTCGTGTGGACGATAGGCCAAAACGAATAAAAACATGTGCGTTTACGAAAAAATGCGTTTTCGTGTGGATAGGGCCTCAGACCATGTGCTGGCCAGTAGATGTGTGGAATGTGATAAGAGTTTTATGAGGTGCCAGGTTAGAGGAAGAGTGGTTAGTTAGCATGCAAGAGACCCTGAGTTTATGTGTTGCATAATCTAAACTAACATCAAACCACTATACTATAAACACTCAATAAACACAAATACCACATCAAATCAACATTTCTAACTATGCTTAGCTTAGCTTAGCTTGACTATGCCCAGATCATATTACCAGTTGGTGGAAAGTCCATTTCTGGTATGTTGCTCCTTTAGTTGGCAATTCCTGATGGAAGGCCAAACTGGGAATAGTTGTAGTCCTTGCTGTGTGTTCCTGATTTTCAGACATTGGAGGGAAACCGGCCACTCCTTGAGTCCGCTGAAGTGGCTTATTAGCAGCTCTGTGCTAACTAGCCATGTGGCTCCTGTTGTTTGGGAGTTAAGCCTGCAAACCTTTTGTTTGTTGGCTAAAGAGCTGGTGTAGATTCCTCAGCAACTCGCTTCGCTGCTGTATGGAGAACTGGCCTGGAGTAGTTGCTCTGTGTTAGCAGACTACCTGGCACCCAGCTGCAGCCGAGCAGCTGGGGGTCTCCACGTGGTGGTGTGGAGTTGAAGAGAGTAAGAGGGCAAGAGAGCAAGAGAGAGAACAAAGGCCAAAACAGTGCATTTTAGCTCACCACCAGGTTCATGTCCCAACAAGTGTCTTTTTATAGTTACAGTGGTATGCAAAAGTTTGGGCACCCCTTAGGAAAATCATTGCATCAGTTTGTCACTTGCTGAGCTTTTGAAGCAGCAACTTTATTTTAACAAATGTTATACCTTATGGAAACAGAAACATCTCGGTAGTGAAATCATTTTCATTGGTCCAACAGAAACATTTTTATGTATATTTAAACAAAAATAGGCATGTGCATAAATTTGGGTACCCCAAAGAAATAATTCCATTAATATTTAATAGACCCTCCTTTTGCTGCAAGAACAGCCTGTAGACGCTTACTATAGCCACTGACAAGTCCCTAAAGTCTGGCAGGTGGTACTTTGGCCCATTCCTCCATACAAAACGCCTCCAGTTCAGTCAGGTTTCTTGGCTTCCGTGCGTAAACAGCCTGCTTCAGATCAATCCATACATTTTCAATGATGTTAAGGTCTGGGGACTGGGATGGCCATTCCAGAAGATTGTACTTGTGCTTCAGCATGAATTCCTTGGTGGATTTTGAACAGTGCTTGGGATCATTGTCCTGTTGAAAAATCCAACCCCGACGTAGTTTCAACTTTGTGACAGATTCTTGAACATTCTTGTCATGAATCTGCTGATACTGAGAGGAATTCATGTGGCCCTCAACTTTAACAAGGTCTCCAGTCCCTGTACTAGCCACACATCCCCATAACATGATGGACCCTCCACCATATTTCACAGTAGGCAATAAGTTCTTCTCATGGAATTCAGTGTGTTTTTTTCACCATGCATACCTCCTCTTGTTCTGACCAAATAACTCCATCTTAGTATCATCTGACCACAGTATTTTTTTTTCCAAAATGCTTCTGGCGTGTCCAGATGTGCTTTTGCATACCTCATGCGACTCTTCTTGTGAAGAACACTCAGGAAAGGCTTTTTGCGCATCAGCCTTCCAAAGAGCTTTTCCTGGTGCAAAGTGCGCTGGATTGTGGAACGATGAACAACTACACCATCAGTAGCCAGATTTTCTTGAAGTTCTCTGGAGGTGGTCTGTGGCTTGTCTGTGACCATTCTAACCATCCTTCGCCTGTGTCTTTCCAGTATTGTTTTTGGCCTACCACATCTTTCCTTCACAATGACTGTTCTTCTGGCCTTCCATTTCTGCACCACATTTCTGACTGTGGAGATAGACATCCCAAACCTTCTTGATAATTTCTTGTACCCTTCTCCTAATTCATGATAATGAATTATCTTGGTTTCTTGGTCAGTGGAGAGTTGTTTTGATGCCCCCATGTTGCCAGGAGTGTAGGACAAGCACAGCCAGCAATTGCCTCTGTTAAATAGCCTTTTTCATGATTGGTTTTACCTGTCTTTGTAACTGAAGGTCTCACAAGCTAATCAAAGCAGTTTTGGGCTGCAACATGTCAGCTACAAATCCCTACAGGTCTTGAAATCAATGTGATTAAAAGGGTGCCCAAACTTTTGCACATACCATTTTTTACATTTTAATTTATTATAATAAAACTTTGTAATGATACTCTAAGAATTTTGGTCTGGAAAGCACTCTGTAGGAAATAAAATCTTGTTGCTGTGATCGTCTTTTATAAAGTTAGAGCAAATTATTATGAAATCTTAGAGGGGTGCCCAAACTTTTGCATACCACTGTAAGTAATTAGGTAATTGGCTTCGTCAAACTACTGAAGTAATGTTGGTATGCTTCACGACGGCCTGGGCAGTAAGTAGGGGAAAAGTTAAAATGGGAAAGAAAATGCCCCACCTGCCCTAACTTTTAGCAGGGTAGATGTACTCCAGTTAATCGTGATTATGATTGTTCCAAACCAGGTGTCTGTGCAGTGTTCTATCCCCTCCAGTCAATGCTGTTACTCCACCGGAGTAAACTTGTGATTGTGCAGTTGTTGTTGATTTAGAGTTGAGGCTACTCAGAGACTGACTGACTGAATGACCTGTCAGTATCCATTTGGAGGTTCCCAACTGCCATGTTAGGAACAAATAGCTGATTCTCCAGGAGTCTCTGCAAGACTCAATGGACGTGCTAAACATGGCCTTGCTCAGATTTGGAAACAAATCTGAATGTCATCCTGGCAAACAAGCTCAAACTGGTTAGTATATCTTTGAGGACAAAGTAGGGACAGCGAAATGGCCAGAGCTCCGTCAAAGATGTCTTTAAGATCTTTTTAAACTGGATGTGCAAAAGAGAGATCTGAATGCCAAGAGTGAGATTTAACAGGCCTTTGATAGGCAGAGGGAGATACAAAGGCTGAACAAGCTGCATGACAGACATTAATCCAACCCAGAATGTACCCTGTTAACCAGCCAGTATGTGGATTGTGTTTCTTTAGCTAGTGATGACCCACAGTCAGCAATTCAAGGTTAGCAAATGAGTCTGAAACTGAGATTTTCTGAGTGACTAGATTCTAGTCCAAAGTGAAAAAGATGCAATACTTGGGTGGAGGTGAACAGCTGGGCATGCGTCAACAGTCAGAGGCATTGCAGGACTAAACATGTTCAAGGTGACAATAGTATATACACGTCTCCCTTCACTCACTCAACACTGGCATTCCCCAGGAAACAGATGGGTGATTCCCAGTGGCATGGGCTACTCCAGGACACTAGTGGCAACCAAGGTGCAGGGAAGGGCAGAGGAAAGTCTCCAGGGATTACCACCCATTTACTGGTGCTGCCATCTGGAGGAGAAAGATGGAGTTGGCCACAAGGAATGGTCTTTCTGTGTCACTGCCAGCCAGGGGTCAATTGTAATAGATAGATAGATAGATAGATAGATAGATAGATAGATAGATAGATAGATAGATAGATAGATAGCAGTAGCAGTAAACATACATTGAACATACAATACGAAAACTATATAAAAATGGAAAGTGACTAGGAGTAAAATGTTTTATACAGATATAAAATATGTTAAAAATATGTTAAAAATATAAAGTGACCTGTTAAAAATATAAAATATAAAGTGACCAGTAGAAGTTTTTATAAATATGAGAGCTACATATCCCTCTTGTGAATGAAATTAGGAGATATAAGAAATCCAGATCAGCAGGAAGATCAAGAGGAGCCATTTGATCCTTCAATTCCCTGGACAGTCCATGCAGGAAGATTCAGTTAAATTCAATTTTATTTATATAGCGTCAATAACAATACAGATCATCTCAAGGCCTGAAACGCCCAGAGCAAGCCTGAAGGCGACGGTGGCAAGGAGAAACTCCCTTTTAACAGGAACAAACCTTGAGCAGAACCCAGCTCATATAGAGGGACCCATTTGCCTAAGGCCAGCCAGGTACAGACAGAAGATAGAGAGAAGAGAACAGCAAGATAAACATATACATCTGTCATAGATACACATATCTGACTAAAGCATACATGTTGAACCCTATGATAACTGATGATGTTACATGACAGCCTGAAAATGTAAGAGGAATTATAGGCAGGTTGGAGAATTGTTCATTCAGGCAGGAGTGGAAAACTGCAGGATTCCATGAAGACTGGGCAGGCTGATATCAGCGAGAGAGTGAGTATTTCATCTACTGTCGACCAGGGTACAGAATTTGAAACAAAATATACCTTGGGCCCTTGACGGAAATCAAACAGACTGCGACTTTACTCTCACCCTGGTTTAGTGAGATTAAAAAACTTTGTGGAGGCTGAAAAGTCTTCACTATCCCACTCTGCTGAAGCCCATTTCTTTTCTCTGATGGTGAGGTAATAATACAGCTGGCAAACAGAACAAAGCTACATGTAGCTGAATCTCCATTGTATTTCTTGATCATGATTCTTGTGGTGAAAACTCTGTACAGTGGGTGAAGCATTAACCGATGCACATGAGAAGCAATATCCTGTTTTTATTTACTGTGAAAGGGAACACATAATCCAGGACATAATTTTCCAGGAAAGAGTAAAATTTCCCTATAACTGCTGCAGCTATATTTGCTGCTGTGGAATACAGGTGCCACAGGTGGCAGGAAACTACAGAGTCAAAATAACTGGAGTAAATTAAGATAGCATGAACTGCAATCTATTTTCATGAGTTGCAGTGTATCAGAAAGTCGAGTTGTGAGGCCAACAGATAATTACAGCAGTCAGGTCTGCTCTCATGATTATCGAATAGGCATTCAGTACAGGTCAGCACACCATTACAAGTATTCTATTCTGTTACTGCTTTCATATCATTGCTGTATCAGGCTTAATAAATACAATGTAGGCGACTGGCTTGTGCAAAAAGCATTTTGATTTGGCCATATAAAATTGATGCAGCTGCTGTGCGTACAACTGGCTATGGTTGAACGGTTACTCCGATGCATGAAACTGCAAACTCCTCTGCATATGACTGTTAGATATGTTTTACCTATTAATTAGAACAGTACAGTTGTTGTGTTTGATTTACGTAAGTTTCATTAAACCTAAATATAAATTAAGTCCATACATTCATGTTGCTTTTTGAGCCTTCTGAAAAATTATTTCTGTGTTTCTGTTCTCTACTGTGTTGTACTGTCCTGTTTGTCCAGATCACCATGGAGGAGTCTTGGCTTCAAGGCAACAGCAGACAGAAAACCAAGAGGTCAGTCACTATGATTACTCCAGATCCTGACTGTGGAGTTATTTTGAATAAATGAATAAACTTCTGTTAAAAAACAGATAGGCATACAAATAGTTAATTCAAACAGTGTTGATTCAAATAGTTGCATGACCGCAGATTGTCTACATGTTTAGCCTGGAATTAAAAATGTACTGGCCTAAAACCAAACACAGTAATTTATAGTATGAAAATCTTATCGCAAATTGTGTAATATTTTATCAGTTAAGAAAATAATCTAGACTTGTTAACCTTGTCTCTCACCATATGAATATTATTATGCCACAGAAATGGTGTTCTGATGCATTGTATGTCGCAGGAAATTCTTGATACTGATTCCCTAGCCATCTATAAAAAAAACAGTTTGCCTATGGCAGGGGTGTCAAACTGATCCGTGAACGGGCCACGTGGCTGCAGGTTTTCATTCCAACCATGCAGCACCCGTACAGTGGGTGTGGTTGGCAAGTTTTTGTTCCAATCAAGCAAGAAGACACCCGAAATGACTACATGAAGGCAGTTCAGTTGATTGATTGAGCCAAGTCGGGTGTGCTGCTGCATGGTTGGAATGAAAACCTGCAGCCACATGGCCCTTTCACGGATCAGTTTGACACCTGTGGCCTATGGTGATGCCATGTTAGTGCAAGCTCAATCCTGATTATCCTGCAATGTCTGCATTTTGGTCTGTGTGGCTAGCTTCATAATCATTAAACCGCTCATGAATTTGTTGATGTTGTTAGTGATATCATTCACTTAACCATTAACTAGTGAAATGTACATCAGTGGAGTGCTGGAAAGTTGAAGCCAGTTCATCTTTGATATGCAATTTGTGACATGTTGCAACATATTGCCTGGTTCTGTTAAAAATGTATTACTTTGCTTATTATTTTAATTATTAACTAATTATTAACCTGTATGTTCCTGTAGATTAATTACATATACTCATTGGGTTCATTTGGCCCTTAGTGCAAGCATTTATTTCTTAAAGGACCTAAATGATGATTGTGACTAAAGACTTGTCATACCTCATGATGCTCTCTTTTCTACAGGAGAAATGTGTCCTTCCTCCAACAAAACTGAAGGAAAAACATGTTAATGTTATCCAACAGCTGGAACAAACCATAGAAGACCTCAGAACAAAAATTGCTGAGCTTGAGCGACAGCCACCTCTGCTGGACAATGTGAAACCCACCACCTCCACCACAGACAGAGAGTGTGTAGGAGAGGAGGTCCTACTGAGGGTCGTGTGTGATGCTCACCTGCAGACGGACGCAGCTCCCTCTATGGGTTGCTTGGAGGCCAAGTCAGTGCAGACCTCCCCTGTGGATAACAGTTGTCAAGTCAAAGTGCCTTGTAGTGTGCCGAATGGAATCAACAACCTCTTGCAGCCTCCAGTCCAGCATGATGGCTTCCAGTGTTCATGTCAGCCGCAGCCACCTATACCACCTATTTTTTCAAGAGTAGCTGTGTTTCCTCATCCAGGACAGAGTCTAGCACCTCCTCCTCCGCCACCACCTCCGCCTCCCCCACCGCCTCCTCTGCCATTACCAAGTGGCTTAGTGCCAGGTCCTCCTCCCCCACCGCCTCCTCCTCTGCCCTTACCAGGTGACTCAGTGCCAACTCCTCCTCCCCCACTGCCTCCTCCTCCTCCACCCTTACCAAGTGGCTTCCTGCCAGCTCCACCTCCCCCACCACCTCCTCCTCCACCCTTACCAGGTGGCTCCGTGCCAGCTCCTCCTCCACCACCTCCTCTACCATCTTGTTCGGTAGGTCCTACACCACCACCTCCAGGTTGTGGGCCTCCCCTCCCCCCTCCGCCACCAGGAAACATATGTGGTTTTCCAGCTCTCCTGGGCTCCTTGCCTCCTCCACTACCACCAGGGCTGTATTCTCTGGGTGCTGCTCAGGAAAAACCTCCCAGGAAGACTGCAGTAGAGCCACCGAGACCTATGAAGCCTCTCTACTGGACCAGAATACAACTCCACAATAAAAAGTAAAGATGGTAACATGTAGCCATGAATGACTCAGAATCATCCTGCAGTTTTTATTTACTTACTAGCATCTGGAGTCTAAACTGGGCTATTTTATTTATTTTTTTATTTGGCCCTGTCATGATGTACTGTTAAATTAAACACTACAGGTTCAACAGAAAGGATAGATGACATGACACAGAATTCATTTAGTGCTCAGTAGTCATTTTATATATGATACGGATATCATTATTGGGTCTTGGGTCTTCCTATCCATTGGCACCAGCTCTATGTCAGTGCAAAACAAGCATTACAATGCATCTCAATGTGCTTCTGACCACTTAGATTTTGATTAAAGTTCCACACTCTACAAATAAGCACACCCAGACATCATTTGGGAGCCACAATATTGTCAGTGCTCCATAATGAACCACTTGAAAACATTATTTTGACTTCAGCAAAAACTATTTTGACAGTTGTGATAAAAGCCCTAATCAATAATAAGATCCATAAGAGCATCTACAAAGTAATAATAATAATTATTGATTATTATAGTAAATAATCAAAACTTCTATATTTTAAAATGTTGTGCATGATTATTTGCATATAAAGTGGGAAAGTGAGACCCACCAACATGTCCTCTGTTGAGATTCCGGTGGAGGCTAGGTGTCCACTGACACAACCTACTTATAGCAGTCCACTTGTAATTGGATGCAAGTTAATGACATTGATATATAAACTGATGTGAAGGATTCTAACTGAATCTGCTGTCCACAACAGCTTTATATATTTTATGAAAAGCTTTACCATTAGTGCACTGTCAGTATGCATTGCAATGTATTTTCCTTGTATAAATAGCCCAAAAACTAGATCAGGTGGTGGAAAATATGGGCAATGTTTTTTTCTGCTTTTGTACAACACAGTTGCTTTGGTTCATTTGCAAAAGCAAATAGTATTTGTCTACTGACCTACTTTTTTGTGTTTCTCAGGGAGGTTTCTTCTTCGCTAGTGTGGGAGACAATTGAGGAGCCAGAAGTAGATTTTGAAGAGTTTATGGAGTTGTTCTCCAAAACAGCTGTGAAGGAGAAGAAGCAGCCACTCTCTGACACCATAACCAAGTCCAAGTCCAAACAGGTCACTGTGTTCAAGTTTGTTTCATATCATCCGTAATATCATTTATAAACTTAGAGAGGGCTTACAACTGTATGCTCTGGGGAACTCTGTGGGTGGATCTGAGGGACTATGGGCTACCATAGGCATGTGGTTAACCCAGAATTTGTTGGTGGGATTATATAGTTCAACTGGCCTGGGAAAACCCTGAAGATTCCTCATGGGGAGATAAAATGTGTCTATAGAGAGAGGAATACCTAGAATGACATGCTTAGCCTGTTACCACCACAACCCAACTTTGGGTGAACTGAAAAAAATTAATGGAGGGGGGGATGTAACCACAATTAGCATAGAGAGTCCTGCATTGTATCTCCACCTGATCTTCAGTTGTTCCCACTACTGTACTCTTCTGGACAGAGACAGATAGTGTTCCTGCAATCTGCTGGAACCACCTTATGGTGTTCCACGTATGGATAGTGGCTCTGACACTCACTAGTACTCAGCCTGATTTGATTTGACTGAGGGGTAGACCTCTGCGGAACAGCAGCAGCATCTGCTTGGTATATGCAGCACTTGATGCTGACTATTAGTTTGGCGCAATTGGTCTAAAGTTGGCTTCTATCATTGCTTTTCACAGTTTCTTTGAGCTCTTGATGGAGGCTCTTGGGGCCCTGTTGATGGTGTACTACTCAAAGCATTCCAGGATCCATGTGTGAGGCATTGAGTTATAGGCTTTCTTGTAGTCATTCTAGGCAATGCACATGTTGGTCTGTTTGGTCCTTCAGTTGGGGGTAACTGATCTACTGGTAGCGCCCTACTCCTAGCCATTTCTTCTGTGCCCAGTTCAAGTATTGAGCCATGTGCCTACTTATCTTATCATCTATGATGCCTGAAAGTAGCATCCATGTTGTATATTGGCATGTTATCAGGCAGTAGATCTGTAAAAGTCTGTGTTTGCTTTCATGAGAAGCAGCAGAAGTATTGAACTGAGTACAGTACAAGAAGCTTCAGGATCTGACCTAAAACATTTTATTTTTTGCTTAGGTTGTGAAGCTCCTAAACAATAAACGTTCTCAGGCAGTAGGAATTCTTATGTCCTCAATGCACCTTGACATGAAAGATATCCAGCATGGTGAGTTTTACTTTGTTAGATGTAAATAATGAAATGCTAGTTATATATATGTGTGTGTGTGTGTGTGTGTGTGTGTGTGTGTGTGTGTGTGTGTGTGTGTGTGTGTGTGTGTGTGTGTTTATTTATATATGCATATGTATATATCCTATGGCATGCCATTCAGAAAGTTAATCTTTGAATATATTGAATGAAACTTGAATATATGGACTGAACCCTTGGATATATTGAATAAAACTTGAATATATGGAATGAACCTTTGAATATATTGAATGAAACTGGAATATATGGAATGAACCTTTGAATATATGGAGTGAAACTTTGAATATACTGAATGAAACTTTGAATATACTGAATGAAACTTGACTTATGTCAGACTTGCGGCGATCTTTAAGGTATGGATGTTGCAGCAAAAAGTGACAAATGACAATGAGTCAGGCCACTCGCAATCTTATTGCGGCAATATTAAACAATCCTCCCGATACCCCTGCCCAATACCCTGCCTGTTCTTCTAAGAAGTTCGCTCCTTTTTGCAGTCCACTGTGTGAGTAACATGCCTAAAGCTGATAATGTGTCGCCGATCATCAAATATGTTCAATACTAAACAAAATATTCAGCCTGCACCGGTCTATGAATGTGGGTGATTCTTATTGCATCTAAACAATGTATGAAGAGCTTCTCTTTCAGTTCACGAAATCCCTGTAGCCACAGCAGCCGCGTAAGAGCACAGTGCTATCACGCACGGCCATTCACTGTGTTTTGTCTTCATTAAATCACCTGAAACTATATCAAACTAACCATACAAACCTACATACAGACCTCTACAAACAGCAGTGTTCTGTTAATAGTTCTGCTTTTTTTATGAAGGAGACGCCCTGTTGTGTACGGGTGGATACTATACACCGGGGTTATTTTGGGGCACTCCTGTGAGGTTGCGAACTTCGTTAGAAGAACGGGCAGGGTATTGGGCAGGGGTATCGGGAGGATTTTGGCCTGTACACGCATTCGCCAGTGTGTTTATCATGTTCTCATTGCTTAATATTGCCGCAACGAAATTGTGAGCGGCCTGACTCATTGTCACTCTGTCACTTTTTGCTGCAGCATCCACACGCTAAACAAGATGGCCGCAGGCACTGCCGCGAAGTCTGACGTCAGTCAAGTTTCATTCAATATATTCAAAGGTTCATTCCATATATTCAAGTTTCATCCAATATATTCAAAGGTTCATTCCATATATTCAAGTTTAATTCCATATATTCAAAGTTTCATTCAATATATTCAAGTTTCATTCCATATATTCAAGTTTCATTCAATACATTCAAAGTTTCATTCAATATTTTCAAGTTTTGTTCCATATATTCAAAGTTTCGTTCCATATATTCACAGTTTCATTCCATATATTCAGGATTCATTCCATATATTCAGAGTTTCATTCAGTATATTCAAAGATTAATTTCCTGAATGCCATGCCATAATATCCTGATATTTCTATTTTCCTAAACAATAACGTGGTAAGATTGTTGATTACTGAATAGAGTGATCAGTGATCACAATTTCTTTTTCTCTCTCTCACACACAGCCATCCTGAAATTGGACAACGCTGTAGTTGACCTGGAGACTCTGCAGGCCCTGTATGAAAACGTGAGCAGAACACACCCCAGTTAGGATCCAGGGCCCATTAAACTTCAGTGGGGCAGTGTCAGTTGTTGGGAGTTGGTACTCCATCTAAGACCCTAGGTCTAAGGGAAATCAGGGTTTTTTAATTCTTGTTTTACAGTGTTCAGGGCCAGTTTGTTCCAGCATACTCCTTTACGTTGCTTTACGTCACTGACTGCTTCCGTTTTCTAATCTGTCTTTGGATCACTTATTAGAAGATTCAACACAATGTTGATAATACTAAATTCTAGAGACTGCGCTGCAATAGAAGAAGAGCTAATAAAAAAAGAAGGACATGAGTGCTGAGGGATTTTGAGTGAGTGAGGAGAGAATTACTTGATTAAACTTTTCTACCTGTGCAATTACAAATACTTTTACACATGTACAAACTAATTTTTCAAGCAGATGTATTTTACAAAGGTTGATTTACTGTTAAACCGAAATTTTGAAGTTGTAATTGGAAACTTTCAGAGCACAGAAGAGAGAGGCTGGAGAAAGATGGTACTTGCATTGCCTTATTTTCACTCCTTTAGACATGATGCAGGCAAGCAGAATTTGCAATGAGTCAAATTTGATACCCATCAACCTGAACAAATAAAGTGCCCAAATAAAGGCCTTCCTGTCTCAAAGAACATTTTCTTTAAATGTTAGTTAAACTAGCCCACTTCAAAGCATCAAACTAGCTAATTACCAATAGTTGAAAGTAGGACTGTACCAAACTATTCTTCAGAAACATAGGCCTACTTTTTATATCTCTTAAAACATAAAGGGTAATAAAAATATCTAAACAACAATGAATAAATAAATTAAACTATTGCACAAGAGTAAGACGTGTGTTGCTTTTACACTGTTTTCTTAATTAGCCACATGCGCAAATATTTCATGCTACCACTATGCACTTATTCAAACTCTAATATGGATAGTATTCACAGGGAATTTAGGTCTATGAACTTGTGGTTGTTATAGCCCGAATAGTCCAATAATATAAATCCTGCCTTCCAGATTCATGGGTATATTTTATTACACCAGTTTTCCAATTCTGTATCTGCTGGAATTGTGCAACACCAGCACTATTATGTGTAATGTGTATATTTTCAGTTGTTATGATCAGTTGTATGAATTGTAGAACAGGTGGAATAAATCTCTTTTGTATCTTCACCAGAGGGCGCAACAGGAAGAGTTGGACAAGATAGAAAAGCACATCAAGTCCTGTAAAGACAAGGAGAACGCTAAGCCTCTTGACAAACCTGAACAGTGAGTAATTCTGCTTCTGCGAACATAGCATTGATGAGCTGGTTTACATAGTTGGTGCCCATACACATTTTTACCCCATGTGGTTCCAAAGTAGTTGGAAAATTCGGAAGCATCATTTGATATTATTTTACTTTTCAGCACGATACCCAAATTACTGAATGATAGAAAAATATGTACCTAAACAGGACAACATATAAACTGGTCAGTCACAGACTGCTGCCCAGGCAGCTCAAACATAGCACACAACAGAGAATAGCGAGTTACTTTGGCACAGATGTTGCCAGATTTCCAAATAAATTATGCCATATAAGATGTTTCGCTGCTCATCCAAAGCTACAACAGTTCTAAATGGTGAGAAGTTTATGTTTTTATTAGAAACATCTGGGGCGGCACAGTGTGGTGGTTAGCACTAATGCCTCACAGTGTTCGAGTCCAGGCTGACTGGGAACTTTCTGTGTGGCATTTGCATGTCCTTCCTGTGTCTGTGTGGGTTTGTCACCCAAAAACATGCTCATTAGGTTGATTTGTGATTCTAAATAGGCCGGCGGTGTGCATGTCAGTGTGAATGGTTGTCTGTCTCTCTGTGTTAGCCCTGTGATAGACTGGCAAGCTGTCCAGGGTGTACCCCGCCTCTCATCCGATGACACCTGGGATAGGCTCCAGCCACCCAGCAACCCTTGACAGCAGAAGATGAAGAAGAAGATATGAATATCTGTGGGTGGTACCCACCTAAAAGTCACGTGACACGATACCCACCTGCAATTGAAGCAGTTAGCTTTAATCCTGTTTTTAGCCCTTTTAGACCTTGGGTGATAGACATTAAGCCTGTGTTGTAAAATACCCACGTGAAAACAGGGCAGTGTAGTTTATATAATGTACTGCATTAAACACAGGAGAGCCATCTCTTGAGATCCAGATTCAACAGTTCACCAACACCTTAAAAACAAGGAACACTCTTTTGAGGACAAGAACAGATAACGAGAGAAAACAGATGACTTGACCCCAATTGATAGCTGGTGTCTGGAGTATTTAATGGGCCATTAGTGTAACATTCACTGGGGGTAAAGGAGGATCAAAACAAATTCCTCCAACTACAGGTGAGTATCTGGTTGCTAACAGACCCTAATGGTTTGAGTTTCAGGTGGGCACCACCCACAGATCAGGATGGGTAGAGGTGAAGATCACAGGTTAACAATCATTTTAAATACTATTTCTTCTCTGATTGCTAAGAGCATGGCAAATGACCAGCAGCACTTAAGAAGTTTTGTAGATTATTCCTTGTCCACGACTGTGACTGGACAAGCACAGAAAAATTCACATTCCTTCCACATCATACACACAATCTACTCAGATGACATTTCTGTGGCTCAGTAGGTAGAGCGGGTTGTCCACGAACCAGAGGGTTAGCGGTCCCCGGAATGTGCCACATGTCGAAGTGTCCTTGAGCAAGACACTAAACTGGTGGCACTGGTGTGTGAATGTGTGCGTGCTTGTGTGAGTGAATGGGTAGATGTGTCTCTGACTGTAAAAGCGCTTTGAGTACCAATAGGTAGAAAAGTGCTATATAAAAGCAAGGCATTTACCATTTACCCTTTACGTGCAAGTTATTGAGGAAGTCTTATACGAGGTTTTTACTAAAATTAAACACATTTGTACACATGCAATTATGACATAATGAGAAAACAGCAGAAGAGTATCAGTCACAAACATCATTTATCAAGTAGATAAAATCAAAATCATATAAAGAAAAGCACTTTATCATTTAAACTAAACATTGTTGACATAACAATATGAATTTGTTGTGAAAAAAGTTTGAAAAATGTGTTTGATTATTTAGGGGATAATCATAGACTCATAATCCCTTATGGAATTTCAGATACACTTTTTAGATAAGCTTTAGATAAATCCTTGAGCAAGACACTGAACCCCCAGTTGCTCCCAGTGGGTGGCACTGGTTTGTGAATGTGTGTGTGCTTGTGTGAGTGAATGGGTAGATGTGTCTCTGACTGTAAAAGCGCTTTGAGTACCAATAGGTAGAAAAGCGCTATATAAAAGCAAGGCCATTTACCATTTACCATTTCTTTGCTGCAGTAATTTCAGTGAAAGTAATTATTATTCAGCATTTATTAGTTGCTAACTCCAACATGAGCCACTCAGTTCTGGTTGCCATTGCTCAAAACACACAGAGAAACTCAACAGAGTACACTAGTGTCTTTGGCATTGGCCATGTATACAGACTCATAGATTGTATATACAAACTATATTGTAGGTGCTAGGGGTTGTATAGACAAATAGATTTTCTGGTTTGTCAAATTCACTGCTGCGTCATGAAGCTTTAAGCATCATGTTGAGCAAGCCAGCAGCATTTACTTAGTTCATTTAGATTGTAGGTCACGTGACAATAAAGATAGACTCACTTTATGAACTCCTATAACAATGGAATGGTTCTATATTGGTCAAAAATAAATATAGTTATTTATACTGGTTGGCATGGCAGTACTGTGTTAAGTGACTAAATTGGTAAATGCTGTTCGTCTTTGTGTTTCTTCTGTGTTGAAGATTTCTTTACCAGCTGTCCCTGATCCCAAACTTCTCCAGCAGAGTATTCTGCATCCTCTTCCAGTCCAGCTTCTCTGAGTGCATGTCATCTCTCATAAGGAAATTAGACACACTTCAAAGGGTATGCAAGGTGAGTCAAACTTCAGAACAAACTGCAAAACAAAACCTTTTTCTTTTTTTCAGTAGTCCCAGGTTGCTATGGAGCCAAAAGGTGTACATATGGGTGACATTAGACTGATTTCTAAAAAAAAATTGCAAAAACTTTTATGCTTGCCGTATAGTAGGGATGTGCGATATTTAATCGTTTACGATATATCGTCAAAAACATTCCCCACCGTAAGAATATGTCATACCATAATAAAAATGATGAATTCCCGTTGATGACGTATATATGTGGGCGACACACTTGCAGCACAGAGCCCAACACATGTGGAATATTGACAAATTGACAATGGCGGAAGGCAGAGCAGATACGCCAGCAGGGAGGAGCTCATTCCTAAATGAGGCTTCACCTCCAGTATCTGGAACGGGTTTGGTTTTAACCCCTTAACGCTTGAATTGGTTTTTCAATTGTATAAAGAAATTAAATATTTGTATATATTTCAAATACTTCAATACAATCAAATACACAATATTTACTTACCACTCTGGTCAGTCCTACAAGAGACTAGTGCTTGCAAAAAGTTCCTAGGAATTTTTTGAATGTGCACAAACCGACACTGACATGCGTTATTTCGGCTCCAGTCTGCAAACAGTGCGTCGCAAATTTGCGACACTAGGCATGAAGGGGTAAAAGGTCTGACGCAGAGCAGCAAACAAACAACATGCAAGGTTTGCAAACACATTGCCGATGCATTATCGTCAAAAAGATTAGGCTGAATTGTTGTTTATTTGTTGTCATTTTTATTATTACTGTGATAAATACCAGAAATTGATAAAATTTTTAGGCCATATTGCCCATCCCTACCGTATAGGCATTTTTATTTTTTTTCATATCACATGATCATATGGTTTGTTAGGGTTTCTCAGTTGGACCGGGCATCTAAATGTGTTTTAGATGCCCGGTTCTCCGCTAGCCTTTACAATGGCAATGGAGGTCATTATTAGGGCTTCCAAATGGGTGGTAGGTGGAGAAAGGCTGCAGGGAGGGCTTCGCCTCCCCCCAATTAGGGCCTACATGGACGACATGACGACAACAACGTCAACCGCTCCTTGTACTAGAAGATTGCTGGATAAGTTAAATAGCAATCTGCAGTGGGCTAGGATGAAAGTGAAGCCTACTAAATCTAGGAGTATTTCCATTATTAAAGGAAAAGTGGTAGATAAGAAGTTTTTTATAAATGATGAGGTAATTCCCACAGTGCTGGAGAAGCCAGTGAAGAGTTTGGGAAGATGGTACGATGCAAGTCTTAGTGATAAGGCGCAGTTTGAAGGGTTGAGGCAGGAAATGATTCAAGGCATTTCAAGCATAGACCGGTCAGGGCTACCAGGCAAGCTAAAACTGTGGTGCTGGCAATTTGGTTTACTGCCCCGGCTAATGTGGCCGCTGACGGTGTACGAGGTTGCCCTTTCAAAGGTAGAAAAGCTAGAAAGAATGAGTAATTCATTTATCAGAAAGTGGCTTGGTGTCCCACGCTGCTTAAGTAGCACAGCGTTGTATGGGAAAGGCATACTGGAGCTCCCAGTTACCTGCCTAACAGAGGAGTTTAAGTGCACTAAAGTTAGGCTGGAAATGACTCTAACTCAGTCAAAGGATCCAGTGGTTAGGAGCGTAGCACCTACTATTAAGACAGGGAGGAAGTGGAAGGCAAAAGAGGCAGTGCAGCAAGCACAGGCAGCTCTTAAGCATAGGGATATCATAGGCCATGTACAGCAAGGGCGTGGAGGCCTAGGACTGTGTGCAGGGAAACCTCTGTGGAGCAAGGCATCAGCAGTAGAAAGGAGAAAGATGATAGTGGAAGAGGTACAGAGGCAAGAGGAAATGGTTAGATGCTCGAAGGCAGTGTCGCAGGCTAAGCAGGGTCAATGGGTGAACTGGGAGAGTGTGGAGAAAAGGAAGGTGAAGTGGAGAGAGCTTTGGAGCATGGAGGCCAGCAGGATTAGATTTATGTTAGGGGCTACTTATGATGTGCTGCCAACTCCCCAGAACCTGAACCAGTGGGTAGGTGAGGATGCTGCCTGTCCACTGTGCACTTGTGTCTGCACGCTTAGTCATATTCTGACAGGTTGTAAGGTTAGTCTCTCCCAAGGACGTTATACCTGGCGTCACAATCAGGTATTGAAATGTTTAGCAGCTGCAATAGAGGAAAAACGGGTGAATGTAAATTCCGTGGCCGTTAACAGAGAGAATAGAGGTATTAAGTTTGTACGGGAGGGAGAAAAGGCTAGAGGAGCAGGCTTCAGGCATATCACGGGACAGCTAAGGGTAGGAGGAGCCTGGGAGATGAGGGCGGACTTAAATAGCCAACTGGTTGTCCCAGGTGAGATAGCTAGCACTCGACTACGGCCAGATCTGCTGTTGTGGTCTGAGCCAGAGAAAGCAGTCTATTTCATAGAGCTGACTGTCCCGTGGGAGGATAGAGTTGAGGAGGCTAATGAGAGAAAAAGAGCCAAGTATGCAGAGTTAGCAGCAGATGCAGAGCAAAATGGATGGAAGGCTTATGTCCACCCGGTAGAAGTGGGCTGCCGTGGATTTGTGGCAAAGTCGGTCATTGCTCTGCTGAGTGAGCTGGGCATACGAGGAAGAAGCCAGAGGACTGCGGTTAGCAATATGTCCCGGGCAGCAGAGAGAGCCAGTGACTGGTTATGGGTGCGCAGGAAGCATGCTAGCTGGGGAGCTAACTAAGGTAAGGATGTAGGCCGCATGTAGGCCGCATGTAGGCCCCAGTTGATTTGTTTGTTGCTTGTCACAGATTTGGTGGTAACGCGCTTCAGCTTGCATCAACGGAGCGGAGCATGGTAGATTTGTTTGTTTGTTATGGATTTGTTTGTTTGTTATGTGCTTCAGCTCGCATCAACGGAGCGGAGAATGGTAGATTTGTTTGTTTGGCTTGTGGCTATTAGTTTCCATACTAGTTGTTGATAGACATCGAATGGTGAGGAAGAGAGGGTTGTGTAGTGGCGGTGTGGAGGGGGGTGATTCCAGGACGCTGGAAATCACTGTTAAGCCTTCTTGAGGTGTCGTGGGCCTAACTTAACGAAACATCGGTGAAGGGAGGTGCCCACTTGAAAACCCCAATGATATGCTGCATACTGCTGTTGTTCAGATCATGTTCTCATGGTATTTGGTAGCCATGGTTTGCTGCTGAGCGGGCCATACAAGCCAGCAGCGTTTAGTTAGGTATGTTTTACAATGTTTGAGGTATCCTCTGCTGCTCAATGGGCTTACAAGCCAGCAGCCTCTAGTTAGCCTAGGTAGAATATAGGTTATTGGTCATATTATATGACTGTAGGCTTGGTAGGGCCTCTTAGTCGAACAGGGCCTCTAAACGTGTTTTGCCTGGGATTTCGGCACAAGGGATTGTAACATCTTGTCCTGTGTATTTCTAAATTGCCTAGGATCTTGGCACAAGGGATTGTAACATCTAATCCTGTGTATTAATGAATGAAATGCACTGATCTATTCATACATTTTATCATGTGGTAAGACAGAATTATTTTTTTTATGGGCTTGTCCCATTTACCCCCCCCCCCCCCCCCCCCCCCCTTTTTTTTTCTTCTGCAGATAATACAAGACAGTGAGACACTGAAAAAGGTTCTAGGTCTGGTTCTGGCCTTTGGTAACTTCATGAATGGTGGGAATCGAACCAGGGGCCAGGCTGATGGCTTCACCCTCGATATACTGCCCAAACTCAAAGATGTCAAAAGCAGCGTGAGTAAAGGAGGAACAGGCAAAAACACATAAATCAACATGACATGAATCCCTAATCCTACTTACGGTCGGCCATGATGGTAGGAGACACATCGGTTGCCAGGGGCAACGCCTTCAAAACTTAACAGAGGCGCGATGAAACATTCCAGAGCTCTTTCATTTTTGCGCGTTTATTAATTTGGCGGGACAGATACAAGAAAGGTAAGAAAGTAAAGCAATGGAGAAAGTTAAGGCGAAAGAAAATGGACCTTACAGGGACAAGCTTACCCTACCGCAAAACAGCAGTATTTGGAGAAGCTCTCAGACATTAAACACATAGACCCATAGGAGCTCCCTGCAGCAGAATGGCACGGAAACCTGGACCATTTACCTCCATGCACGTATATGGATATTGTAAATTACCTTGTTTTTGGTGTGAGTTACTACACGATGCAGGAATTTAAAAGCCACAAGTCTTTGGAAAGTTACGAGGCTTTCTGCTGTGGCTGGCATTTCGGTAACCTAAAAAACTGTATTCCATTGTTCCGATGTTTTCCATAGGCCTATGTATCGTGTGAGGTACTGGAGCAGTTTTTAACGCAGCAGTCAGTTCCAGGCATGGTATTACACTGCGGAATTGCGAGAACCTACTACCGAGTTAACAACACACGTAAACAATCATGTTTTGCTGCTGAAATCCTGCCAACATGGCAGAGAGGGGGAGGATCCCGCGATATCGAGGGGAGGAGCTCTGTAGCATGACGACAACTCCTCACTCTCTCTATAGTCTTAAAGCGCTGTCAATCACGACGAGTTCCAGCCACGTTAACAGTTCGTCCAATCATCATACAGAAGCTTGGCGTCCAGGTACATCCCACTGCCCATTCACTCCCTGAGACGCCTGGCTTCCCTGGAAGTGACGATTTTGGAGCGTTTGTCCAATAAATGTCTAGCTTTTTTGTCCTGAGATCGGCCCATTCTGAAGCCCCATTGAAAGTCCATTGAAGCCGAGCCTCAGTGGGTTTTTAAACGGACCGTGCCATTACAGCAATATGAGAAGAAAAGTCACGATAGACGAATGGCTAAAACTTATTAATGACTGTGTTATTATAAGAAGTAACCATGAAGTCGATCGTGTTCTAGCACATTTTAGTTTGAGTAGTAATGTAAATTCGTACTATTGCCAGTGAAATTTTAGGGGAGGCTGAGCTTCCCCTGTAGTCTTAGAGCAATCGCCTCTGTGTCAAACATATGGCTCACAGGCCAAAACAGGCCCACAGGTTGTGCAGGGGATTGTGATTATGTGTACCAGAACACCTAAGGCCAATGCCAATTGACTTTGTTGTCTTAGTATACCTGCTGTCAGACTGCTGGGAGGAAACCACAGGTTAGACCCAGAATTCACGGGAGGGATTATATATTTCAAATGGCCTTCACTTTTCCACAGTTATAAACCTGGCTACACCATCTCATATGTCATTATTCAGTCTCATCTTGACCTATTAGCTATATAATGCAACATAAGGGGTGATTTTGGCTCAGTAGGTATAGTGGGTTGTAGGGCTGCACGACTATGGCCAAAATGATAATCACGAACTGGACTCTCATTAAATTATGGAATAATTAAATATATATATATATTAAAATGAGTTACATAAAAGCTTTTTATTTGTTTTCGTCGTAATTATCCTTGAAATAGTGGTCAAACTCCCCCTATCCGGTCAGCACAAGTCTGATGCTCAGAAAAGGAAAGATAAGAGAAGAAGAAACTAGAGGCCTTAAAGATTTTCTTAACAAATATTTAAATAAAGGTGGTGACGGTGAAGCTGGGACTAGTAAAGTGAACGTAGAGCAATGTAAGAAACAGCGCAGCCAACGTTTACCAGCCTCGTAACGTATTGTAGCGCTAATGTTAACGTCCATTAGCTTGTAGAAAAGCTTGACACAACACGTTAACTTTAACAAAGAATTTTAAAAAGATTATCTCGCCCGGGCCCAGGCAAGACTGTCAGCCGGTCTGGCCTTATGACCGACTGCTATCTGTTGCGAAATTTCACCCACGTTACTCTGGTCTCTGTCACTGTCCACATCTAGAAACTAGGGATCCACTCTGACTGGCTCTTGGAGGCACGTGAACAGACCGTGGTTTACGGAGCGCTAGATTGGCTTTGCAAAAAAAAAAAAAAAAATGTTGACGTGGAGCATTCTATGAACGGAATAACGCATTATAAATATCGCTCGATCACACAAATTTGATCGTGGGAAGCCAAACTCGTGATCGTGATTAAATTTCGATTAATTGTGCAGCCCTAGTGGGTTGTCCACAAACTAGAGATTAGAGGTTCGATCCTTGGAGTGTGCCACATGCTGAAGTGTTGAGCATGACACTGAACCCCCAGTTCACCCTGTGTGAATGTGTGAATGTGTCTGTGCTTGTGTGAGCAGATGGGTAGATGTGTTCACACAGTGGGGTTCTTTTTCTCTAGCCACACAAGAAATCGTTATAGGGTTACTCTCTTTTCAATGAACTTTTTTTCTTCTCTCCTAATACAGGATAGTATGAAAAGTCTTCTGTCTTACATTGTCACATACTACCTAAGACACTTTGATGAGGTAAACTTCTTCCCAGTCTTGGTTTGTTCAAATTGACATACTTGTGTATTTACATTGTAAACCAAATGTTTAACAATGATGTACAATATTCAATATTTAATCACAGGGTGCATGTGTGTATTTGTATAACTATCTTTCTGAGGACTACTGTAGTTTAAGTCCGTGTTCAAACCTGGTATTAACATGCTTCCTGAGTGATGAAAGCACAAGTCTATACCAGGCATGACCATCAGGGTGTGAGCTGTTTGGGAAGTTGAGGCAGGTTATCACAAATGCGCGTGCATGTCTTTATCACCAGGATGCCGGCAGGGAGACTTCTGTTTATCCTCTCCCTGAGCCTCATGACTTGTTCCAGGCATCACAGATGAAGTTTGAAGATTTTCAGAAAGACCGAAACCGACTGAAGAAGGACCTGAGTGGTAACACATACACACACACACACCATATTCATGTTAACCGTTGTCACTGACCATTTTTTTTAAAACTGTGATGGAAAAATCTGAGGGCCGTCTGTCATTTTTACAGGTTGACATTCCCACCCCTGACCACTTGGTGGCGAGTGACATTATTAGTTGCTCTTGACTTTAATCTCAGTTTGCAATCCCTGTTACACCAATTACACTGATGTACATGTCAGAGCTTGGCTAGCCATATACAATATATATGTATGGTTTGGATTCTGTGGTGGTCAATCCATGTGTGAAAATGATGTCTTGTGCTCCCTGAACCACTCTTTCACAATTTGGGCTCAGTCTGTCTATTAATCCCAGTTCAGTCCAAGTCTGTTTCAGTGTTCCGCAATACCACAGTTCAGTTCAGTACATGCGCCACCACAAGACAGCAACTCAAAACTTCGCTCCGGGTTTTATCGCGTACTCCCACAAAATAAGGAAATAAACTCAAAATAACCAGCGTCTCAAAACCCCACTGGTCCTGGCCGCCTGGCAAAGTAAACAGTTACATGCTAACATCGAGCTAACGTCAATCACTCTGCCGACAGCGAACAAAGCAGAAGTATGAAGCGGTAATTGGTGACGCAACTTGGCTTCGTTATGCACTCGCTGCTGTAGGATCTTCTTTGCTTCCATGACTTCCGTTAAGTGCACTCAATCATACACTTGTAGGCAAAAAAAGAAAATGTTATATATAAATCCATTTAATTATTTGTAAAACAAGACCATAAAGCAGTCAAACAAAGAACTCAAAACTCCCGCCAGTCTGCGGTCAAAAAACAAAACTTCTTATGCTCACACCCATTGGTCACAACTGAATCAATTAGTGGGCATCTTAAATATGTTTCCACTATAATAATGGATAATGGTAATTGCTCCCCAGTAATGTAACAAGTTAATAATGCACAGCTCGCGAGCCACATGCGGCTCGTCAAGCTATAATTGGCGGCTCGCATGGTAGTTTACAGTATCACACTGCCACTTGCCTTTAATTGCAATCCACTATTTACCGGCAATGCTACTTAAACTGCCATCTCGTGGCAATAAGTTGTAATACATTTCACGCAGCTGAATCACGGAAAGCGCGAATGAAGGTGGCCATGTGGCATTGTTTACAAAACTTGACCGCAACGTAGTTTGCAGGCAGGCGATGCTAGCTAGCCTAAAACACAAAATGGACCGGTTTTTAATAAAAAAAAGTGACAGAAACGAGCTCATTAAAGTAAATCTGGTCTTAAATGAAAATGTATTGGCCGTGTTATTTATTTTTTGTGGGATGTCCATTTTGTATGTTGTCGTAAAAGTGGCTCGCCTTTTGATTTTGCACTGCCAATGTGGCTCCTCTCATAACCACCTTTGCTTTGCAGTCATTACAAATCGCAAATTTACTGTTAGTAGGTGACACTTGGAAATACTTCCAAACCACGGACATCTCATACACCGAGCGAGCTAGCTTGTTAGCCATGGTTAGCGACCTAGAGACTAGCGTGTTGTTGTTATACGTCATCAAGCACGCGCCTGTTAACGTCCCATGCTGCGTTCATGCACACTCGGAAATGCTGATGCCTACAGAACAAATATCGGTTATGAAAACCCGATACCGATATTTCCCGATATTACATTTTTAACTCAATATCAGCCGATAATATCGGCCCTCCGATAATATTGGACATCCCTAAATGCAATATTATTTGCTGAATTATGATGAAAATCTAGAAATGCATTGCACTAGTTTTGGAGACTGAAACAGGGCCTGGCCCTTGTAGTCCCAGTCTGAGTGGACAAGACACCGGCAGGCCAGACTTTTTTTTTTTTTTTTTTTAACAATTTAAAGTCAATTGTTCTGAAAAAGTATATGAAGTTAATTAAAATTAAATGTTATTGAATATGTCATTATTATAATTTCAAAAACTCTGACCCACACAACTATAATTAGTGGCATGAGGCCACTACCCACTCAGCAAAAGGACAGCGCGGCGGACCTGCCGCGGATGTATGGCCCCCGAAACGGACCCGTATCGGGGTCCAGATGCACTCAGGAATGGATCCGCTAGGCGGATCACGGATCCGCGGTGGTTTCGCGCTGCATCCGCGATTAAAGCCTCACCTCCGCGGCGGGTCCGTTTGGGACCCGCAAATTGATACATCCGCCGCGGACCCGCAGCGGACTCATAAAGGCTCATCCGGCCCGGGTCCGTTTTGGACCCGTTTATCTCATTTTTAAAATCCCTTCTGTTCATGTAGGATAAACTAAACTATAGGATAAAAAAACGAGCCTGGCTACCACAGCAATAGGTGTAAACTTAAATCTGCATTGCCTTGTATTTTTAACCTAACAATATTGTCAACAGAAAATGTTCAAGTCATGCATTTACTGTACAAAAGTGATAGCTCAATGGAAATATGAAATTGACATTTACATTTATTGAAAGTTATAGGTTATATGTTTATATGTTTTTGTCATGTTACTACATTCATTATGTGGTCAAAACCTAATTTAGTGCTTTATACAGGCGCCAGGTCGGTGCAGACATTAAATATGCTATCTATTAGGCTACAACTTCAGTGAAATGCTGCGTTATACACAGCTAAAATATCAGAAAATGAATAACTGGTAAACGACAACAAGTTAAATAAAAATATGTTTTAATCATTATTCCTCCTAGCCTAGGACGTCTCCCAGTCCCCCGATCTGCCGCCAGGTGGCCACCTGATGGCATGCTTTGTGCTCCCATTCAAATGAATGGGAGACCCCGAAAAATCAACAGGCGTTTTCTACAATCAACTGCTCTGGCATACTTTCACCCAGAGACTTCATTTAAACTTTAAAACGTAGGCACTCTTGTCTTCTCTTCAGAGATTCCCTTCACTTATCGACACCTTTTACCGTTTTTAAACCATTAAGCCTCAAAGTTGTAAAGGTTTTTACTCAAATTTCGGGGTTTATAATGGGTGTGTATTGCGTGGAATGTTCCGCTAGAGTGAATGACATCATCAGCTAGAGTGAAGAGGAGAGAAGAAAATTAGGCAAAAAATAAAACAGAAACTGCTCCCGTGGCCACAAATGTCACACCACAGACATAATTTATACATAGAAACGTAGGAAAATTTGTCTTCTCGCTCAAATTTTGTCTGCTAAAGCTGTAAGTCTTATAGTTTTGGCGTGAGACGCAAAGATGCGCCAGCAACACCCCTCCACAGCTCCATAGACTGCCATGTTAAATTTCTGGAGCAAAGCAGAAGCAATCCTTTCTTTGAATTGCTTTAATTAGCTCACATTTCTTCATTTTACCCACAAACTGCACATCTAGACGTTCAGGAAAGCCTTGAGATGCCCAAAGTGAAGTCAGTTCAACGATTGGAAACACAGTTTGGCCACAAGTCCTCCCTGTTCGAGGCCGTGGTTTCAGCATTTTCTCTCGCTCCCCGTCTTCCTAACTGCTGAAATTCAAACTGGTAACCAGACAACCAGGCCCCAAGGGCTCACACACGCAGCAGAAGAGGAGGGGCTCCACAGAAAGAGGCGGATAAAAACTCTGACCAAGTTTCATACACTCTGACCAAGTTTCATACACCTGAAAACCAGGCCTTGACATCTGAGCTAAGAGGAAGTGTAGAGGCACTAAAACAGGAGAACAGTGTACTCCAGGCTCAGTTAGCCAAAGTGAAAGAGGACGCTGAGAACAGAGAAAGGAACTTCCTCAGACAAGTCCGACACCTGACAGACCAACTCTCGTCAGTCCCCAAAAAGACAACTACAGAGACAGAGACACAGACTCTCCCTGCTAGTCCTCCAAACCCCTCCCTTGTTTCTGTCCCACCATCTCTGCCCTGCACCCTACCAACACCCACACAGCCAGCTCCCAGCAGCCAACCCTGTCCATCCCAGCTGCCATCCACTCAGCCTGAAGAACAAGCCCCACAAGTGGTCCTGCTGGCTGACTCAAACACTAACAAGCTTTTTCCTTCTTAGAAAGTGCTGTCTAAACGTTGTAGCACCGCAGGCCAAGCAATGAAGCTGTTGAGAAAGGAGACCCTCGGGAACCCTCAATGCCTGGTGATCCACACAGGAACAAACGACCTGCACAACCTCCGAAGGAACACTGCTGAGGCAGTAAGGAAGACGGCGGAACAGGCCACCACGGAATTCCCTGACACCCGCATTGTGATCTCCACCCTGCTGCCTAGGACAGACGCTCCTCCTCACGTCATCCACGACATCAATATGGAGATCAGAAGAGGTTGTGCCACCTTACCCAACGTCCACCTGGCCCTCCATTCAACCATTGGCACCTGGGACCTCTACGATGGACTCCATCTACACAGAGAGAGGGTGAATATCTTTGCAAAGACCCTCAAAGACGCGGCTCTAGGACGCAGCCCTTCCACCCTCTCTTCTACCAGAAGCTTCAGAAGCCATCACAGACCTCCTCCCCCCTATCTCCAGCCCCGGATCACGCCCCCTCCTGAAAGGAGACACAACAGTTCTGCCCAGACCCCACACTACCCACGTGCCTACCACCTCACCACTGGGAAACAGAACCAGCTGAGACCACTTTCCCCCTCCTCAGTCCCTGCCCAACAACCCCTTATACAGCATAGACAGCAGAGCCATGGAGCAGCACGTCCTCCTCCCCACCCACAGCAGCAGAGCCATGGAGCAGCACGTCCCCTTCCCCACCCACAGCAGCAGAGCTATGCTGCAGCTGTAGCCCGGCCTGCTGTCACAGCCCCTCCCCCTGCTACCTGTGAGCTGAGAGACATCAGGGAGATGTTGCACACCCTATGCAGCCGGCTTCTGTCCAGCTAAGATATATTCCCATATGAGTCACAAAACAACATGGACATATACTGTATTTGTTAGTTAGTAATGGTAATAGCAATAGTAGTAGTCAGAACAATGATAATAGTATTGAAAATAGTACATCTAAATAGAATTAATATCAAATTATTATTATTAATATATATTAATATATAGATAGTTTTTTTTGTTTTTTTGTTTTGTTTTTGTCTCACTGTGCAGGATCATTTTGATTATTTTCTTTTTTGATGCACTCATTTCATATAAGTTGTTGGAATATTCAGGGTCTCCACTCCTCGACCATTGAGCTGAAGAGTGGAGACCCCGAGTTCATGAAATCTATCAAAGATATTGATATCATCGTATTGACGGAAACATGGTGCCAAGATGATTTACTCACTCACTGTCCCCCAGGATATAATGAAGTCATGGTTCCCTCCATAAAATTAAAAAACATACGCAAGGGCAGAACATCGAGGGGGATTTTGGTGTGGTATAAAGGAGATCTTTGCAATCAGATCTCACCAGTAAAACAGGGTAAATCGCACATTTGGTTGAGGTTAGATCAAAGCCTAGGCATAACCGATAGGGATCTATACCACTTTGCAATTTACATACCCCCAGTGGATTCTCCTTATTTTGAAGAGGACATTTTTGACACCCTAAACTCAGAAATCACCTATTTCCAGGCCCAGAGAAACATACTTCTTACTGGAGATCTGAATGGACGTACAGGAACTGAACCTGACATCATTGACACACAGGGCAACAACCATGTATTTGGTCAGGCCCCCCTGTTTATCACACCAAACATCACCCGTCGGAATAACCTGGACTCAATATTAAATCAAAGTGGCAGGGAGAGTGCATCTCTGTCGGGCCTAGTTAATGGTAGGTTCAGAGGGGACTATGCAATCACTGACATGGACCCCTCAACTATCAGTGCATTCACTGTCAGACAGCAATCCCCCCTCTCAGACCACAACCAAATCAATGTGTTCTTTAAATTATCAGGCCAAATTAGTGACACAAAAAGGAAGCCCAGTAAGCTGTACAAATTAAATCCTTCCTACAGATGGGCCCCAGACAGTGGAGACAAATTCACCAAGGCTTTAAACTCCCCTGATCTGATGAACTACATATCAATATATACTCAACATCAGTATGCCCCTACCAGAGATGGAGTAAACAAGGCCACTGACGATATCAATATGATATTTCATAAGGCAGCTATTAGGGCTGACCTCATAAAGCAAAGACGGAGACCTGTTAAAAGGCAAAATAGTGACAAATGGTTTGATCAAGAATGCAAAGAAATGCGCATCCGATACAATGAAATTTTAAACACATATAAACACACAATTAGGATCAAAAAACAAAATGATACCCAATTGAAACTTGAAGATATTGAGAATGCCATTAACCAAAATCAATTCTGGGATATGTGGAACAATTTCAACATGAAGCAACAGCAGACATTACCCATCCAAAACGGTGACATCTAGAGATCACATTTTGAAAATCTATACAAAGACATACCAATCAATCAAATCAACTCAGATCAGTGTATTATGAAAGAAAAACTCCCAAAATTAGAAGAAACAATTAAAGACAATCAAAACCCCCTTGATTTCGAAATTACTTGGGAAGAAATAACCACACGGATAAAATGTCTGAAGCCAAGGAAAGCTTGTGGTCCAGACAACATTAGAAATGAAATGCTCAAAAGCAGCAGCCCAGAAATGCAGGGTGCAGTGTTACACTTGTTCAACCTTATACTACAGGCAGGTTGTTTTCCCAACATCTGGTGCAAAGGGCTCATTTCCCCCATTCATAAGAGTGGGGACAAATCAGACCCTAATAACTACCGTGGCATCTGTGTCAGCAGCTGTCTAGGTAAAATATTCTGTAGTATTCTTAATACAAGAATACTAGATTTCCTTGAGGAACAGTCAATCTTAGGTAAAAGTCAGATTGGCTTCCTCCCAAAACACTGCACCACCGATCATATATATACCCTCCACACTTTAATCAACAAGCATGTACAACAAACTAAGAATGGAAAAATATTCACCTGCTTTATCGATTTCAAGAAAGCTTTCGACTCTATTTGGCATGAAGGGCTCTATTACAGACTTTTAAAATATAGCATAGGTGGCAAAATGTATGATCTGGTTAAATCAATGTATTCGGAAAACATGTGTGCTGCTAAAATTGGAGAGAAGAGGTGTTCGGCAGGGTTGCAATCTAAGTCCGACTTTATTTAATGTGTATATAAATGAACTGGCTATTGGGTTGGATATATGTGCTGCTCCGGGCCTCTCCCTCCTGGATAGAGAGGTGAAGTCTCTGTTCTATGCTGATGACCTTGTTCTACTGTCTCCTACTGAACAAGGACTACAACTACAGCTGGACGTAGTAGAAAAGTACTGTCAGAACTGGACCCTGGCAGTAAACATGAAGAACACCAATGTCATGATTTTTCAAAAACGTCCCAGGTGTCATGAGAACAAACACCAGTTTACCATCAATAATCATGTCATTGAACACAGCATGAGCTATACCTACCTTGATATAACCATAACAGCATCAGGGAGTTTCAACATGGCAGTGAATGCACTAAAAGAAAAAGCTCGAAGAGCTCTTTACGCAATTAAGAGAAAATTTTATCATTTCCATATTCCAATAAAAGTTTGGCTGAAAATATTTGATAGTGTCATCCAGCCCATTGCGCTGTACGGTAGTGAAGTATGGGGTCCACTCAGTCATCAGAGCTTTACCCGTTGGGACAAACAGAATTCTGCAGATACATTTTACACCTACACAGAAACACACCAACAAATGCATGTAGAGCAGAATTAGGCAGATACCCACTGATAATCAACGTTCAGAAGAGAACGCTCAACTTCTTTAACCACCTGAAATCCAGTCCCAGAGACACCCTCCACTCCAAAGCCCTCCAAACCCAAGAGCTGAGCCCAGAAAAGAGTCCCCTATGTCAATTGGTACTGAGGCTAACTGCCCCCTCTCAGACAAACTCTGACCAGCCTCACAACAACACTGCTCTACAAACAGAAATCAGGGTAAAGCAAATTATTGCACAATATAAAGAAAGCTATCTGGACCATTGGGAAGAAACAACTAAAAGCCAAAGTAGATTGGAATGTTATCTTGCCCTTCAAAGAGATTATGAATTAGCAGAATATCTCTCTACTGTCAGAGATAGAAAGCAGAGACAGATCCTAACCAAGTACAGGCTCAGTGACCACATATTGGCAATCCAAACAGGGAGACACAAAAAATCATGGCAATCAAAAGAAAACAGAACATGTGGTCACTGTTCGACAGGTAAGGTTAAGACGGAGATGCACTTTCTCCTACAATGTACAAAGTTATGTGACACAAGAGAAATTTATTGGAACAAGTTCAGCTCTTTGGTTCCAGGTTTCAAAGAGCTGGACAACCTCTCCAAACTAAAAATACTCCTCGGAGAAGGAGAGCGGGCACACCTTGCTGCCCAGTATGTGTTAACATGCCACACCCTGAGGGACAGTGAGTGATCATGGCACACACACACACACACACACACACACACACACACACTGTATATAATTAATAGAATGTTCATAATGTATCTGATTCGTTGTATTGTATTTTGATTTGCTTTGGCAATATTGTTTTGTTAAGAAACTTTCATGCCAAACACTTTGAAAGTAACTCGTCTGTAGGGCGGCCATTTTGGCTTTTGGCACCTAAGTTGAACAATGACAGGTGTCTGTCTGTCATTGGCTAGCGCATCATGTTAATTGCTAACATTAGCGGCTAATGCTAATTTTTAGTGGGTAGCATTAGTGGCAGCATTAGCATGTTAGCGAATAGCATATTATCAATTAGCATGTTAGCATTAGCATGCTAACAATTAGCATGTATTTAATTTTTAGTGTCTTAAAAGACAGGCTAACACTAAACCAATGCTAAAATTAGTGGCTAGCGCGTCATGCTAATTGCTAACATTAGCAGCTAATGGCAACAGCCCACTCGGCACTTCAAATTTTCCGCGGGAATTTTCTAGTTTAATATACATATCTGGGAACAGGTTGATTCAGTGTAAGGAAGAATTGATGACAGACTCAAGGTAAAGCAGGATGATATATTAATATGAACTATGTGAAATAGCCATTATTGCAACATTGACATTAGTACTCCCTCTGTTGTCACATCTAACACCACTCAGTCTTCAGTTATGGTTTTCTGTAAGTCACATTTGCCAGTCCACAACAATATTTGTTACAGTTTATTCTGGGATGGTAGGACCCAAGTGCAGGACAAAGCGTGACGAGGCAGGAGTGAGCAAAAACTGATTTTAATTATGCAAACGGCACACAGGGGAAGTAGGTAGTAGAGACAACACAAGGTGAAATCAATGATCTAATCAACACAGGGAGTAATACCACAGGAAATCAAAAACTTAACAAAATAAAACAGGAAACAGGAAGTCAAGAAACATGAACGAAACTCAAAACGTGAACACAGGTGAAGCAAAATCAGAACCATCACACTTCAATTATAGTTTTCTGTGAGTTACTTTTGCCAGTCCACAGCAATATTGAGTAACGGCAGCTGCATCTACTAATAACCAGTAATGCCAAATAAAGATTGTAGATTGTAGTACAAATAAAAAGTCACTACCAAAAAAACGGTCACACACTCCTTGAGCTTTGATTACATCATGCATCCACTGTGGCATTTTTCAATGTCACAAGATTTATTTCCATCCAGTGTTGTATTAATTTTTCACCAAGATCTTGTATTGATGATGGGAGAGTCTGGCCACTGTGCCAAGCCTTCTCCAGAAAGCCTTCTCCAGCCTTCTCCACATCCCAAAGGTTCTCAATGTGGTTAAGGCCTGGACTCTGTCGTGGTCAATCCATGTTTGAATATGATGTTTCATGCTGCCTGAACTACTCTTTCACAATTTGAGCCCTGTGAATTTTGGCATTGCCATCTTGGAATATACCTGTGCTATCAGAGAAGAAGTATATTATATATTCAGGTAGTCAGCTGACCTCATTCTTTGGACACATAATGACCAACCTAGACCAGACCAACTGCAGAAACCCCAGAACATAGCACTGCCCCCACATGCTTGTATAGTAGACACTAGGCATGATAGGTAAATCACTTCATCTTCCTCTCTTCTTATCCTGATGCGCCCATCACTCTGGAACAGGGTAAATCTGGACTCATCAGACCATATGACCTCGTTCCATTGCTCCCTAGAAAATGGAAAACCTTTTTTTCCCGGTTAACCTCACTGATTTTCTTAAGGCTACACAGCTTTTCCAATCCATTGAGTTCCATTCTCATTGTACATGTGGAAATGTTCTTACTTTCACTATTAAACATAACCCTGAGTTCTACTGTTTGTTTTTCTTCGATTTGATTTCTCCATAAGATCACAGTAAATCAGGGCTTTTGCCTGTTTCTGCTTAATGCATGACAATGATTTCAGAATCAGAATCAGAAAGGACTTTATTGCCAAGCATGTTTTTGCATACAAGGAATTTGCCTTGGTGTTGGTACGCATAAGATAAAATAAAATAAAATAAATATAGAAACTATATTTAAAATACAAAATATATACACAGTATATATATATCCACCAGAACTGTGGGATGATGGTGAGATTGATGTGTTCGGGGGGGCTTGGTATTGTTCAGCACACGGACTGCGGATGGGAAAAAACTGTTCGCCATGCGAGTGGTCCTACACTCAATGGATCGCAGCCGTCTGCCAGAGGGGAGTCTGTTGAATAGTCCGTGTCCAGGGTGAGAGGGATCAGCCACAAGCTTAGCTGCACGCTTCAGAGTCCTGGAAGCGTACAGCTCGTCGAGAGACTTCAGACTACAGCCAATCACCTTCTCTGCACAGCGAATGACACGCTGCAGTCTGCTCTTGTCTTTAGCAGAGGTTGCAGCATACCAGGTGGTGATGGAGCTGGTGAGAATGGACTCAATGATGGCAGTGTAGAAGTGAACCATCATTGTCTTTGGCAGGTTGAATTTTTTCAGCTGCCGCAGGAAGTACATCCTCTGCGTCCATCCTGTGCTTTTTTAATCAGGGCGCTGATGTTTAGCCCCCATTTGAGTTGATGATGGTGCCCAGGAAACGGAAGGATTCCACAGTGTTGACTGTGGAGTCACACGGGATGATGGGAAGGAGTGGGGCTGTGTGCTTCCTGTAATTCACGATCATCTCCACTGTTTTGGAGGCGTTCAGCTCCAGATTGTGGCGGCTACACCAATTCACCAGCGGTCAATCTCCAGTCTGTAGGCGCTCTCATCTCCACCTGAGATGAGCCCGATGAGGGTGGTGTCATCCGCAAACTGCAGGAGCTTGACAGACTCGTGACTGGAGGTGCAGCTGTTGGTAGACAGGGAGAAGAGCAGAGGAGAAAGGACACAGCCTTGAGGGGAACCCGTGCTGATGGTACGGGAGTCTGAGATGTGTTTTCCCAGCCTCACATGCTGCTCCTGTCAGACAGGAAGTCTGTGATCCACCTGCAGATGGAGTCAGGCACGGTCAGCTGGGAGAGTTTGCCTGTAGTAGAGATGGAACGACCGTGTTAAAGGCCGAGCTGAAATCCACGAACAGGACTCTGGCATATGATCTGGGGGAATCCAGGTGCTGGAGGATGAGGTGGAGGGACGGGTTGACAGCATCATCCACAAATCTGTTTGATCTGTAGGCGAACTGCAGGGGGTCCAGGAATGGGTCTGTTAAATCCTTGAGGTGCGAAAGCACAAGGCGCTCAAAAGACTTCATCACAACCGATGTCAGGGCAACAGGGCGGTAGTCATGGAGTCCAGTAGTCCTTGGCTTTTGGGGGACTGGGATGATGGTGGAGGCCTTGAAGCAAGCTGGCACGTGACATGACTTCAGTGAGATGTTGAAAATATCCGTGAACACTGAAGACAGTTGATCAGCGCAGTGCTTCAAGGTGGATGGAGACACAGCGTCTGGTCCAGCAGCCTTGCGGGGGTTCTGCCTCGTAAACAGCCTCTTCACGTCCTTCTCCAGGATGATGAGAGGTGAGATGGAGGAGGGAGGCTCTGAGACCACCGGCTGTGAAGGAGCCTTGGCTGTTGTTGTTGTCGGGGAGGAGGGGGGCACTGGTGTAAGGGCCTGTGAGGTTTCACAGACACCACTGCTGGTGGAAGAGGTGTCACCGTAGGGGGTGGTGGTCGTGGTACTGTCCCATTGTCTTTCAAAGCGGCAGAAGTATTCATTCAGGTTGTTGGCCAGGCGTGAGTCGTTCACAGAGTGGGGGGGTTTGGGCTTGTAGTTGGTGATGTTCTTGAAGCACCTCCAGACAGAGTTCGAGTCGTCGGCTGCAAACTGGCTCTGCAGCTTTTCTGAGTACTGTCGTTTAGCTTCCTTCACCGCTTTGCTAAACTTCTACTTTGACTCTTTGAATTTCTCTGTCTCCACTCCTGAATGCCTTCTCCTTCTCCAACCTGAGGTGCCTGAGTTTGGCTGTGAACCAGGGTTTGTCATTGTTATAACTCACCCTTGTGCGTGTTGGAATACAGCAGTCCTCACAGAAGCTGATGTATGACGTCACTGCTTTTGTGTACTCATCCAAACTGTTTGTTGCCGCCTTGAAAGTGTCCCAGTCAGTACAGTCCAAACATGCCCTTAAGCGGTCCACAGCTTCACTGGTCCACATCTTTGATGTCCTCACAGCAGGTTTACAGAGTTTGAGTTTCTGTCTGTATGCTGGAATCAGGTGGATCATGACATGGTCCGATTCTCCCAGTGGTGCACGGGGGACAGCGTGAAAGGCATCTTTGACCGTGGTGTAGCAGTGGTCCAAAGTTCTGTCTTCTCTGGTTGGACAGCTGATAAACTGTTTACTGTATATTTGGGGAGATTGGAGATTTGACCCTTCTTAAACAGACTAACATCTTTTCCACAACCACTTGATGTGTCTTTCGACATGGTTGTTTAAGAAATGAGAAACTACTGTTTTTTTTTTTATTTGTTGGTTTTTTTTTGATGTTTTGGTCGGACTATTAGTAATTGCCATATTATTACAGTGACATGAATAAGAAAAACATACATTCAGTCTGCAGTCCAGCAACAACACACGAATTAAGTCAGGCATACAACACAAGACCTAGATTCATAAAACAACAAACAACGGAAAAACCCAAGAGCCCCTAGGAAGTCTACATAGTATACACTTCCTGTACCTGAACTGAATAAATCATATAACATCTTCACCAGTTAAACTGTGCTGAACATGTTCTTTGTTTCAGAGAATCCAATGTCTGATTTGTAGATATCCAAAATTCTGAGATACACAGATTATTTTTCATTTTGTCAAAGGACCTGAATCCAACATCTCCCATCACATCCTCAAGAATATGAACACCAGAACTAATCCATTTATCCCAAAAGAGATTCTTCTTATCTATTAACAGTTTCTTGTTATACCATAAGTAGGATCTGCTTGATAAATATGGATCCGTTTTTGTTATTTGATGTGCAATTTCCCATGACTCTCTGGCAAAAGCCATTACTGGGTCTTGGGAGGGAACTGGCCTTTTTGTTTGGGAAAGGACGGTGTCCACAGAAAAGGGATACACTAGTTGCTCCTCTATCCTGACCCACGGAGGGATCCTTGTAGGAGACAGGCCACAGCAGCAGCCATCTGCAACACCTCAGCAGTTGCCACCACTAGGCCCTTAGCACCAACAGCAAACACCAAACCTCAGCTACAGCCATCATCAGATTTCAGCAGCCATGGCCAAGCAAAAGCAGGAGATTGAGGATATCAAACAACCCTCAATTTCATGTCAGGTGAGCTCACCACTGTAACCAAACAGTTGAAAGTATTGATGGATTTAATGGGTGAGATTAAGGACCTCAAAAGACAGAATATGGAGAAAGATCAAAGAATCGCTGTCCTTGAAAAGAGACTTGATGACTTGGAACAATACAGCAGAATCAATGACTTAATAGTCAGCGGACTGCAAACTAAACCTAGGTCTTACGCCAGGGCTGCAACTATGGACGCTTTGCCCACGGTTAGTGACATTCTGTCATTAGAACAACTAACGACTATCTAGGAAAACAAGGAATACTGATACAAACCGATGACATAGAGGCATGTCAACCCTTAACAAGGAAGAACAAAAAAGAAAATCCAGACATAATTCTACGTTTTGTTAACAAAAAGCGAAAGATGGATGTCCTGAAGCAGGGTCGTAAGCTGAAGGGCTCAAATGTACAGTATACCTAAATGAACATCTGACGAGGAAAAATGCCAACATTGCCTGCCAGGCACGTGTCCTGAAAAAAGAGAAGAAAATACAAGCCGCCTGGACAACAAACTGCAAGATATACATCAAGCTTAATGGTACTCCAGAGGAAGCAAAGACACTGCTTATTAGTGAACTTTCAGAGCTTGACCAATATGTCTGATGCACTTGATGATGAAATAACAACTTAAGGTATGAGAAGATCAAATAGATAATATTTATTATTACAATATCTGATATACGTGTTATCAACTAAGATGTCTAGTATAAATAAACTACCTAAAGGTTTAGTCCTTGCACATATTAATATATGTAGCCTGAGAAATAAAATTCACGACCTTTCTCTATTTTTGCAATTTAACAAAATAGACATACTAGCAATATCTGAAACTCATCTGGACAGTTGTATAGATAATTCAGAGATTCATATAGGAGGTTTCTCAATTTATAGACATGATCGGAATAAGTTTGGAGGAGGTGTGGCCATTGTCATACGTGATCATTTTCCTGTGAAATTGAGACCAGATCTGATGGTTAATGAGGTTTAAGTGTTGTGGCTACAGGTACAACTCCCATACATAAAACCTATACTTGTTGACTGTTGTTTCAGGCCACCAAGTGCCAGGATAGAGTATTTAAATTTATTATGTAATATGCTGGACAAAGTGACTGAGGGAAACAGAGAACTATACTGGCTGGGAGTTTTAAATATTGATTGGCTATCTGATAACTGTCCTCTTAAGAATAGGCTTAAATCTATGAGTGTTACATGTGGTTGATCTCAATTAATGTATCAACCTACAAGAATTTCTAGAAACTGTGAAGGATCTGTAACATCAAAATGTATTGACCATATTTACACTAGTATCCCTGATTTCTGCTCTGCACCTGTTTCTGTACCAGTAGGCTTCAGTGATCATAACTGTATTGCTTTCTCCAGGAAAACAAAGCTACCTAGAGCCTGTCCCAAAATTATAATGAAAAGAACTTACAAAACATTCAATGAAGAGAATTTTCTTAATGAACTGGGCAGCATTCAATGGGATGAAGTATGTGCTATTGATGATGTGGATACCTCTCTTAATCTATTTATGGATATTTTTATGAGAACTGTTAACAATCATGCCCCGTTAAAGAAATTTACAGTTAAAGCAAAAGGTGCTCCTTGGAATGATACTGAATTAAAGAGCTTAATGTCTAAAAGAGATGAGGCTAAAAAGGTCGCTGTGCTTTCTGGCTCTCCTACAGACAGAAAACTATATTGTACTCTAAGACATAATGTAACAAAAATGAATAGAGGGAAAAAAGAAAATATTATCAAAAGAGAATCTCAGACAGTGGCAAGGATGGTAAAAAGATATGGAATGCACTTAATGAAATCATGGGGAAAAAAATCAACCTGTAGTTCTTTTGTTGAATTGAATGGAGTTTATTTGACTAAGCCAACACAGATTGCCAATTATTTATTGTTATTATTTATTATTTTGTTAATAAGGTTTCTGAACTTAGAGAGAATATGGATTCCACTGTTGATTCAAGCTCATCGGTGATAATAAAACAATGCATTATGAAGGATAAGTTGTGTAATTTTAAACTTCATCAGGTTGATGCTTGGCAGGTGGAAATGTTGCTAAGATCTTTGACTGTTGGTGGGTCAGCTGGTACGGACAACTTGGATAGTAGACTGTTGAAATTATCTGCTACACTGATTTTCAAAACTATTTGTCATATATTCAACAGATGTCTAATTAGTGGTGTGTGTCCAAAACTTTGGAAGGAAGGCAAGATCATTCCACCTAATGATATAAAAGCAGCTTTCTGTGGTCCGAATAGTAGACCTATCACCATTTTGCCTGTTTTGGGTAAATTATTGGAAAAGATAGTATGTAAGCAAGTCCAAGATTACTTTTACCATAATGATTTAACAACAATGTTCCAACATGCTTACAGGTCTGGTCATTACACCTGCACTGCAATGACACAAATGACAGATAGCTGGTTAACATCAATTGATAACTCAATGCTTGTGGGTACAGTATTGCTTGATTTCAGCGCTGCCTTTGATGTTATCGACCATGACATTTTAATTTCTAAACTTGCTAGTTATAATTTTTAATTCCTCTGCAATTCAGTGGTTTAGGAGCTATTTGTCTGATAGGTCACAGAGAGTATATTTTAATGGTGCGTTTTCTTGCTGTAAGTCCATGAACTGTGGAGTCCCCCAAGGAAGCTGTCTAATACCTCTTTTATGTTCAATTTTTACTAATGATATGCCGTATGTATTCAGTAAAGCTAGGATGACTATGTTTTCAGATGATTCTACTCTTTATTATGCAGCCCCCACATGTTCAGAGCTTAATCAGGTTCTTTCCAGTGAGATTGGCATATGCAACTGGATCAAAACAAATAAACTTATCCTTCAAAAACAAAAAGTACATTGTTTGGTTCTAAATATAGTTTACTAAACAATCCTAAAATGAATCTACAAATAGATGGCCAAACAATACGGCAAGTAAAAACTGTGAAGCTACTTGGGCTCTGGCTAGATTGCACATTGTCATGGTCTGATCACATCAACAGAGTTGTTGCCAAAATGGGCAGTGCTGTTGCCATAACACGTAAATGTGCTCCGTTTCTCAACTCACACTTGTTTCATCAAGTAGTTTGTTCATTGGCTTTATGTCATCTTGATTACTGTTCTGTTGTTTGGTCTGCTGCATCTCAAAGTCTTTTAAACAAATTACAAGTCGCTCAAAATATTACTCTACCACTGCCTTAGTCTGACTCTTTGAAGTTGTCAGTATTTTATAGGTCAATAGCGTTTTGGAACACTCTTCCAGGTGAGGTTCGTGAAATTAAGGGAAAGGCCGGTTTTAAAAGAAGATTAAGAATGTATTTGTAAGGAATACCTTAATTATATCATTCATCCTACTTGCATGAAGCTGGGTTATGTGAAACATGACTGTATATGGTTTTGCTTTCTGTCAATTTGTTTTTCATTTTTATATATTTTATAATTACTTGAGATTGTAATGCCTGTTGTGCGCTATTAAATACCCCAGGGACCCCAGGAAGACTAGCTGTCGCCTCGGCGTTGGCTAATGGGGATCCTTTTTAAATAAACAAATAAACAGGTCAGTTTTAGATAGCTGAGATAAAGAAAATGACAAGTCATACACTGTACAAACTGTTACCTAGATTCAACTCAAAAAAATGAAGGCAACATTTTCCAACCACTTTTTGCAAGTTTTGTGAACTTCTTGGTATTTTGAGTTGGGAAAAGTCAGGATTCACAATAAACAGTCTTGATAATATGTGCAATATTACAATTACATGTGCAATAGTACTACACCATAACTGTAATAACATTTCTTACAATCCGTGCAATATTACAATTCAATCTGTGCAATATTTCCACAATTTATACACTATTTATCTTTTATAGTTATCCTCTTTGCTCTGGCTTTTCTTGCTGCTTTTGCTATTTTTTGCTATTTTGCTCTAAGCTGTTGTGAACTGCAATTTCCCCATTGCGGGACAAATAAAGGGTTTTCTTATTCTTATTCTTATTCTTATTATGCATTTTACTGTACGCTAAAAAACGAAGTAAAGTCTACGAGAAAAAACATATTAACCACACCATATGCAATTAAATTCTTGATCCTATATAAAAATTTGGAATTTTGAGGTGAGTTAATTAATGTACTCGATTTTTATTCATTCAGACCAGTTCTTCCTTTATATAATTTGAATGTGTAATGTGCTTCAAATAATTACCGTAGTTAGCACTGACATGAATAATAAAGAAAACATTTATTATTGCATAACTGCTGCCATATACATACAGTTGGATGTGTATTCAGCATGAATTTCTGTAATTAATTTTGTTACAGTTAATGTTTTAAACATTTTAATATTACTGAAAAACTTACAAAATCTTAAAGTGCAGTGTAGAACACCTTCAAAGAACAATCTTCTACTGTATTCTCTTAAAACACTTAACATTAAAATAAAAGACAGGGAATCCTAACCTCAGCACGTAACAGAACTAAGTTGGACTTCAGCTTATGAAGTGCGCAGTGCATCATTATCCTCTTCAGAGGCTGCAAAAACATGTTCCTCCAGTTCGAGCAATTGCCTTTGACTCAAAATGCCTGGTTTCAAATCTTGTGAAGTATGTGGAGTATGCCTACTATGTTTGTGTGTTGCAAAAGTCCCATAAACATTTGTTTGGTGATTGCACCCTGCACTAGGGAATCCAGGTTTTTGACACAGCAGCCAGGTGAACAAGAGAGTTACTTGTCGTGAGTTAGGTGAGTCGACTTCTGGATATTGTCTTGATAAGTGTCAGCGAAGGGTACTCCAGTTTTTAAAATATCATGGGCAGTCTGTATGTATACAAGGCAAGGTGTGGTTGTGTCCAAAGGTCCCATGATGCAGTTTGTAAAAAAAAATAAAAAAAAAATAGAAAAGGATAGGATAGATTAGGAATGCCAATTTTTTTTTTTTTTTTCCTGACCAATAGCCAACCCTCAATAACTGACTACCATTGCAGGTCTGGGTTAACTTGCTGAACAATTCTAGTGTATGCTGCAGCTGCAGTGGCAGCCCTCTCTTGTTCTTTGGAGGCCATTACCTTAATTAACCTCACCACAGACTGCGCTGATGGACACAATATTTTTATCCATCATTTAAGAGAGTTAGTTTAACTGATAGTATCAATGGTTACAAAATTCTCCACCACCAACTCAATTGATCATGTAAATGACAAACTACTGTTTTATACAAAAGCATGTATTACAAAAACCTCTAACACATTTACCTCAGTTCCATCTACTTAAGAGCTTACCTACTTAGGAATCGCTCCTCCTTGCCCCTCCTCCTCCACTAGATTGGATGGTGCTCTGAAGAAGTTACACATATGACAGAATACTTTATGAAAATATCAGGAGAGGGAATATTATTGCAAGGTAAAAGAAAATCTCTTCACTTGAACAAATGGCATCAATGTATTGCATGTATGTACACTTCAGACAAATATATCAATAGATTACAGTTAGGCCTATGAAATAGATTTGCAACCAACAAATACAGAGAATGATTTTAATTGTGAACTGAATCATGTACTATACATGTAGTGTATAATGGTCATACATTTGTTTAGATTAGAACAATGTTAACACTTGGGACGGACTGGTGTGTAATGGCTGCCAGACAGCTCATTTGCTGTGTTTTCCCCATAGGGTGCATGCTTGCTTTGGCGCTGCTGCCGCCAGTCCTATCTTTCTAAACTGAATCTGACAACAACTGTTGCTGGTATGATATAAAATTGAGTATCAAAAGATGATGTTCACTTCCTATATTTTCCTATACTTCCTATACTGTAAACTGCATGCGGTAAGCGGGTTAAGGCGTGACTCGGTATGAGTTGGACAGTGTGGCTGCTATAACCTGGCTACAACGACACCGAAATGAAATGACGTCCCGCGATGGGGGCCCGCCGTCCGTCAGACTGTCTCTGAGCCCTTGAAGACAGCTTAGGACCCCCCATAACAAACATTATGGGTTACCAACGATGTGAAAATAATAATAATAAAAAAATGATATTTCATGTAACCTGACAAATAAAACTTAAACTTTGCTACAGCGTGCTAGAAAGCCAGCAGTTAACGTTTAACCGACACTAGACAATCCATGCTAGCAGTGTTAAGCTAGCACCTGGGATTTGCACAGAGGCAGTAAATTTAAGACAAGTGGTTTGAGACTGAATAAATCACATTCATTGTAACTACTTTATAGCTGACCTCAATAGCTTAATTGTGATGTTACTCAGACACTGCAGCGGCAAACAGCATGGCCAATTTGAATGAAATGTCCGACACGTTAGCAAACAAATGGTCGACATTTGATAGTTTTAAAAAATCCGCAAACTACGTAGATACAGCATTAAGCATACATATCTATTCTTACATTAGTTGTTTGGGAATAACATTAGACGTTCAGTGACGGAATAAAGTCACAACCGAGCGATGCTTTTGCATTAAATAGCGCAATACAATCGTGGTCACTCGACTAAAATCTAATATATAATACTATAACTTAAATTGTACTTTTTCGAACGCCTTTTCTTTAGACAATGTTGGTGTGTCATAATTTCTTGTCATCCACATAATGTGTAACGGTCTCCAAAGGTTGTCTGTAGAGCTCCACCTGATCCTGATGAATGAGAAATGGGACCACTTCTTTCAATCTAGATACTAGATTTTAGTGAGAATTTTTTCATTCACACTAATATAAGATACAGAGCGATAATTAGCAGGCTTCTGTGGATCTTTTCCCTTTTTGTGCAGTAGTGTAATAACCGCTGCCCTCATGCTTTTAGGTAGCCTACCTCTTTGAAACTCGATACACAACCAATAATCTAGGGGCAATTTCTGGTAGAAATCTACTGAAAAAAAAAGCTGGGATTTCAACTGAGGAAAAAAATACTTTTTAATTTGTTTTTGAGATGTAGGCCTACACTACCGGTAAAAAGTTTTAGAACACTTTATTCAGTTTTAGTGTCTCATTGCACTCTGAAATGAAAGCATACAACAATTGAGGAATTTGAGTTGAAAAAGAAATCATGGAATCAATTTATAGACCAAAATGTGTTCTAAACTTTTGACTCATAAAAGTAACCGGCTTTGGCAGATTTAACAGATGAACATTCTTTCTTCAATAGAAATCAAATATTCTTCAGAAAGGTCTTCCCAAGTCTGTTGCAGAAGTTCCCATAAATGTTTGGCACTTGTAGGTTGCTTGGCTTTCACTCTTCTGCTTCACGCTTTCATACCTTCTTCCAGTCTTCAGTAGTCCAATGGTCGGTGTTTCATGGCCCAGGCGAGCCTCTTTGTCTTAGTCTGACATCTTAGCAATGGCTTTCTTTCTGCAACTTGTGCTGTCAAACCTGCAGCTTGAAGTCTTCTCTTCACAGTTGAAACTGAGACTTGCTTTCTACAACCACTATTAAGCTGTGCTTGAAGCTGTTTTCCTGTGAGCCACCTATCACGCAAGCTGTTAACTCTCAGAAACTTGTCCTCTGATTCAGTTGTGGTTTTGGGTTTGCCAGACCTCTTCCTGTCAGAGTTTCCCCCAGTTTCTGAGTGCCTTTTTATGGTGAAGAAAACTGTACTCACTGCCACCTTGACTTTCTTTGCAATTTCCCTGTAGGAAAGACCTACATTTTTAAGTGTTATGATGGTCTGTCTTTCTTCCATTGTTAATTGCCCCTTTCTCACCAATTTTTGTAGCAACACACTACTTTCTGCAGTACAGTACTATTAACCTGATGCTCATGAGGGTCTGGTACCACAGTGCGTTCCAACATTGCTTACATACATACAGAGGAGGTTGTAAGTAAGCAAGAAAAGTTGAAACACCTGTAGGAATTAGTTGCACCAGCTTTCAAGTCTGACTCAATCTCCATTGCTGCAGAACAGCTTTAAATTGTTAACCCACTTCGTGTTCCCCGAAAGAGGCATTTTTGTATATTTCTGAAATGTACATTATTTTTCAGTTTTGGGTAACCAAACCTTTTTTTTAACCTCTGGGTGTTCAGTACTTACCTTTGTACCAAGCTATACATTAGACTTGCACGACTTGAATTGCAATAAATAACTGGAAAAATTAGGGTGTTCTAAAACCTTTGCCCAGTAATGTATACAATTCTTGATAAAGAATTCGCTACTTGGCGCCGTGGCAAGCGGACGCCTGTTGCTGCAGCTCTGAGTGCGTGCGTGCGATTTTTTTATTGTTTTTTTTTCGTCACTTCTTTCTTACGTTCTTTTTGCCTGGATATAGTTCGGCAAGGTTCTTGTATCTGTTCGAGAACTTTCATTTACTTTCCTGCTACTTCGTTAGTTTTATTTTATTTTTTATTTTTTGTAACGGAGGACTACGCACAGGCGGCATGACCATTGTTTACACTCGCGACCAGCTGTTAGCGCTGTGTAAACCTGTATTGCCGCCGGGATCAAGGCCTGAAATCCCTGAGGAGTTACGGAGGAGACGACGGGGTTGCCGGGCTGGAAAGAAAGTGAAGGCAAGGAAGAGGAGATATAAGCCTGCCGTTCCTGCGATCATCATGGGGAACGTTCGCTCCCTCGCGAACAAGACGGACGAGCTGGCGGCGCTCATCAACACCCAGAGGGAATTCCGTGAGTGCAGCTTATTGAGTTTTACAGAGACTTGGCTGCACTCGCACATCCCGGACCACAGCATCGCAACACCTGGCTTCGTGACTGTGCGGGCGGACAGAGACGCGACTTCTAGCGGCAAGAAGAGGGGAGGCGGGATTGCGCTGTTTGTGAATGAGCGGTGGCGTAATCCCGGACATATCTGCGTTAAGGAACGTCTCTGTAGCCCAAACGTGGAACTGCTGGCTGTAGGGTTTCGCCCCTATTATTTGCCGAGGGAGTTCACGTCCACCATAGTGATCACCACCTACATCCCCCCATCAGCCGAGGCCGAAGTGGCTGCTGACGTCATCACCACCACCATCTCCCGTCTGTAGACGCAGCAGCCAAACGCCTTTATGGTGATAAATGGGGACTTCAATCATGTCACCTTGGACAGGACCCTCACAGACTTCACCCAGTATGTGGATTGCCACACCCGTGACAACAAAACCCTGGACCTGCTGTATGCAAATACCCTCAGTGCATACAGTACCACTCCCCTTCCCCCCCTTGGCAGGTCAGATCACAACATTGTCCTGTTAACACCTAACTATGTCCCGCTTGTCCAACGGCAGCCTGGGTCCAAAAAGACTGTAAGGAGGTGGACACCTGAGGCTGAGGAGGCCCTGCAGGACTGCTTTGAGTTTACTGACTGGGAGGCACTCTGCCAGCCTCATGGGGACGACATCAACGGCATGGCGGACTGCATCACAGAATACATCAAATTCTGTGAGAATACTGTCATTACACCCCAGACTGCTCGTTGTTATTCCAACAACAAGCCTTGGATTACCAGCGACTTGAGGACTCTGTTGAATGACAAGAGGAGAGCCTTCAGGTCTGGAGACAAGGAGGAGCTAAGGAGGGTACAGCACCGACTGCGGGACAAGATCAGGGAGTGCAAAGACTCCTACAGGAGGAAGCTGGAGGCCAAGCTCCAGCAGAAGAACATGAGGGAGGTGTGGTCAGGGATGAAGGACATAACAGGCTGTGGGGGGAGAAGCAGGCTGTCTGAAGGCAACTTGGAGCGTACGAACGAGCTTAACACCTTCTTCAACAGGTTTAGCTCCAAGACTCCTGTCTCCTCGACCCCTTCCCCCCACACCTCCCCACTGCCTCCAACGCTCCCACATCTCTTGCCCCCTACTCCTCCCCCTGCGGTGAGCCTCCAGGATCAGACAACAGGATCTAAGCTCACGACTGATCCCCCCACAGACACTCCCCCCACCCCCTGCTTGACTGTGACGACCGGCCAGGTGAGGAGACAGCTGGAGAAACTAAACCAACGCAAGGCGGCAGGCCCGGATGGCATCAGCCCCAGGATATTGAGGACCTGTGCCAGCCAGATGTCTGTTGTTCTCCAACGGCTCTTCAACCTGAGTCTCAGCCTGGAGAGGGTGCCGCTTCTCTGGAAGACCTCCTGCCTGGTTCCTGTGCCTAAGAAGTCATCTCCATCTGGCCTCAGTGATTACCGTCCAGTTGCCCTTACATCCCATGTGATGAAGGTGCTGGAGAGGCTGGTGTTGGCCCACCTAAAGCCACAGGTGAGATCGTTCCTAGACCCTCTACAGTTTGCCTACCAGCCGTGCCTTGGGGTGGATGACGCTGTCATCTATCTTCTGCAGCGAGCTCACTCACACCTGGATGGTGGCGGAGGCTCAGTGAGAATCACATTCTTTGATTTCTCCAGTGCCTTCAACACCATCCAGCCTTTGTTGCTGGGTGATAAGCTGCAGTCGATGGGTGTTGGCACATCCACTGTCTCCTGGATCACTGACTACCTGACAGACAGGCCACAGTTCGTGCGTCTGGGTCATGTCCTGTCTGATGTGGTGGTGAGTGGTGTGGGAGCCCCTCAGGGCACTGTACTTTCTCCATTCCTGTTCACCTTATACACCACTGACTTCCAGCACAACTCAGAGTCATGTCGGAGTTTCTGATGACTCCGCAGTTGTAGGATGTATAAGTGGTGGACAGGATGAGGAGGAGTATAGAAGGCTGGTGGACGGATTTGTGGGGTGGGCTGGAAGGAATCACCTGCTGCTTAATGTGGACAAGACCAAGGAGATGGTGATTGACTTCAGGAGGAAGGGACCCGCTCCTCTGCCCCTCAGCATCCTGGGTAGGGATGTGGAGATGGTGGAGGATTACAAATACCTGGGAGTGACCATTGACAACAGACCGAACTGGAGGACCAACAGTACAGCTGTGTACAAGAAGAGCTGCAGCAGACTCTATTTCCTGAGGAAACTGAAGTCCTTCAATGTGTGCAGCAAGATGCTGGAGATTTTCTACCAGTCTGTTGTGGCTAGCACACTTTTCTCCGCTGTGGTCTGCTGGGGGAACAGCATTACAGCCAGTGATGCCAACAGACTGAACAAACTGATCAGGAAGGCTGGCAATATTATTGGCTGCAGACAGGACACATTTCAATCGGTGGTGGAGAGGAGGACTCTGAACAAACTGTTATCAATCATGGATAACCCTGACCACCCTCTCCACCACACAATAGACAGACAACGGAGCACCTTCTCCAGAAGGCTCAGACAACTTCGTTGTCTCAAAGAACGCTACAGGAAATCTTTCCTACCCCAAGCCATCAGTCTGTACAACTCCTCATCTGTGTGTGACAGATGACACTTGGACATTTAATTTAACACTTCTTATCAATATTCATCTGTAATACCTGGTAATATATTTCTTGAGTATACTAATTTAACACTTCTTTAATATTCACTTCTTATACTTTGTATACTGTGTATACTTTTTGTTCTTCTTATAGTTCTCTATTTGCTCATATTGTTGATTTTTAGCTTTTGTTATATGTATGTATGTATGGAGTTGAATGCTGCTGCAACAGAGAAATTTCCCAGTTTGGGATGAATAAAGAATCTAATCTAATCTAATCTAATCTAATCTAAAGCTTCCTAAATGTGTATGTCTCTTTTGTTTGTGATAAGGTTATCATCTTCATCCAAATACTTTGAGATTGTTTTTTGTTTCACTCTGTGTGCCACTACTTTACCACCTGGCTCTCCCTGCTCGAAATATTTATGCCTAGTACAGAACAGAGCAAATTCAGTTTTTCTGTTCAGTATGTCATTTAATTCACATTTAAGTTCATTCAGTTTACCTCATGTACCTGAGTCTTGCTGCTCCATGTGTTGGTTTTCAAGCTTTTTGATCTCTTGATCTGCTTTAACTAACCTTTGACTCTCTGTTTTTTGATAAGTGAACTTCTTCGAATGATAAGCCCTCTTGGAAAGGATATGAAAGCACCCAACATTACCCCATTAAATTACAGATTTTGTGAAAAAAAAATAAAAATAAATCTGGGTTAACAGAATTAGGAGCGTAAATACTGGCAGTAATCATTTGACCCTCTAAATTGACATCCAGTGTAACCCATCTAACTTCCTTGTGTGAGATATGTTTATGTACATTATCAGAATATTCACTCCTCTTTTTCGCCAGGAAAATTTACTATGATATTCCTCTCTCTTTTGAGTTTTGCCACTTCCTCATCATTAAGATGGGTTTCTTGAATGAGGGCTTCATCAGCCTTTTTTTATTTCAGATATGTGAGGATATATATATATTTTTCCTTTTGACTACATTATTGCACCCTGGTATATTCCAAGTTACAATTTTAAACAGTGCCACATTGCTCTGCTATATTAAACTACCATCCCAATAAATCGTCCCACTGTCGTGGTTGCCTCTCCTCATATTAGAAAGTATTAAAGCCATATCTGCATGAGACACCTAGGGTTACACACCAAACAAACAAATACAAACTTAGAAACACACTGCAACAGCTGCCTGCGAACACGTTATTTTCCAACATCAAACCTTCCGTGACGTACATGGTTCCCTCAGCTGCACCTTCCATGCCAGCCAACTCTGCCTCATTCCCACTGAATTTAACATATCATTGCAATATTACAATATAGATAAGTTGTTTGATCTTAACTAAGCCACAACATCATAATCCACAATGTATGCAAAATAACTGTCAGAGAGCTTAAATTTAAAGGCGTGTTATTTAGTAATAATTGTATGCGAGACAAGGAGCAAAGACGGAGACAAAAGGAGTATACACGCACCTTTATATTAAGAAAAGTTAACAAATTACCTTAAAAGAGACTCTGATCCCAAGTTGTTCAATGATCAGGCACATTACCAGTCATCCATCCGAAAATAATTGTGCTCCCATTGACATCTCAAAGACCAGAGTATTGTTATTAGTCCGGGGAAAATCAATCAATAAATAAAGCTCTGCTCACTTATTCCTTAAACATCAGCACCAGTTCAGAAAATAATATCACTGCTCATGTTAACAGCTCAACAATCTGTACAAATCCAAAAAATAAAGTTTTCGTCCACATTGGCAGTTGCTCCCTGCTCCATCCAGAACTTTTATTTATGCCAGTATCCTGGGGTTTATATTATCCCTTAAACTAGTAGTCACTGATATAAGCCAGGCCGTGCAAGTCTCTTGAGTTACTCGACCCATAAGGGCCCGACTGCGAAAGAAAGTGTTTCCAGTGCATTCACTTGAGTCATAATAAAGCATAGTAAACACCTAAGAACGGATTACTACAATTACCTGTTATTTCCATTTATCAGTTGTGGTACTGTGTTGTTGTTGTTTTTATATATGTATATATTTTATTCTTCTGCTGTTTCTTCTTTATGAATCTATGTACGGTGTCCTTGAGTGGCAAGAAAGGCACCTTTAAATAAAATGTATTATTATTATTATTATTATTATTATTATTATTATTATTATTATTACATAGACCAGGGATGTCAAAGTGATCCGTGAAAGGGCCATGTGGCTGTAGGTTTTCGTTCCAACCATGCAGTGGGTGTGGCCGGTAAGTTTTTGTTCCAATCAAGCAAGAGGACGCCTGAAATGACTATGTGAGGGCAGTTCAGTTGATTGATTGATTGAGCCAAGTCAGGTGTGCTGCTGCATGGTTGGAAAGAAAACCTGCAGCCACAGCGGCCCTTTCACGGATCAGTATGACACCTGTGACATAGACACTGAAAATCATATCAAGTAGTTTACATAAGCCTAAACCTAAAGCTCAAAATTGGGCTGTGCGAAAAAAAAAGAAATTAAAAAATGAATGATGGCATTACTATTGGATGTGTCTCATTGTCTCTTGGTCAAGGGCCAACAAGGTGGATCCTATCAACTTCATACCTGGATGATAGTCAATAGTAGTGTTTCTTTAAAGCTATCCCAGTTGCAACTTTCCATTCCTTCTTTCACACCTGTGATACATATGTTTTGGCGCCAGGAACAGCCTTCCAATGCTGTTATTTTTTACTTCAGTATGTGATTCTGTCTTGCCAGGTCATTCACCAACGGCCTTTTTTGGCTCTTCGTCCTCCAGTTTGGATATCCTGGATTCTGTCTTAGTAACTCTGCAGCCCAGGCTGTTCACTGTCTCATTCACCACCTCATTTCCTTTTTTACTCCCGGAATGTCCAAAGCGGATGGTCTTGATACCCTGCAATTCAGTCATCACGGTTGTGGCGTCTTGTAGAGATGATTCTGCCGCCTTAGTTGAATCCACACTCTCCTGGGTGTTCTTGCTACGTTGGTTCTAAGAGAGGTTATGGATAAAATAGTGGCTTTTTAGCAACATATTTCTTTGCAGTTGCTATTTCGCCGGCAGTATACATACTTTTGCAATTTGTATTTATAAAAGAATGGGGAAATCAGTTAAGCCGACTTGGCCTGCTGATCCTAAGCAGCCATCTTGGACGTGTCACCAACTTAAGTATTTTTGAAATGAGAAGCTGCTACTCATTGCATTAAGCTGGCAGTTGTTGCCAGCTGAAAGATTACTGCCCACACAGTAATTATCCAATAGGAGGCTCGTACCTGTTTGCTTAGTTAAATCCAGGCAGTGTATACGGTATTTATAGTGTCACTTAAAAGTGTTTGCACACCTCAGAGTTTTCTATATTTCTGGATTTCAGTTCAATACAGTTCAAAACACCATTAGATTTTCACATGAAACACGATGTCCCTGTTTGGTTGTGTCTGGATCAGTGTCATAAATTAATTACACCAACAATTTTCAAAGATCACTTTCAGTTTTTACTGACACATGGCAACAACAAACAGTACAAGGCTTACAAGCCCAGGTCAAATATGTGATGGGAGTCTTGTGAAGACAATTAAGATGACACACATTTACGCAGGTGTTGCCTCTTCAGTTCTGAAAATGTCCCTATTTCAGTTGTCATTAACTGTAACCTTCCACATAGTGAAGACAGCTTGTTGCCCAAAACATTGACAGAGAAAGGTTAAATCTCCTGAGATTGGTGCTTCTACTCGTATTATACATAAAATGTGATGTTACATTTTTTTTTTTAACATTTTCTTGATCACATTTGTTTTCCTGATTATTTTATCAGCATGTACATCAGAAGTGGAAAAGGTGTGCAAAGTGTCAGATGAGGGTAACCTGCAGCCTTTCAAAGACAAGATGGAGGACTTTCTCACACAAGGTAACTGATCAAAATAATGTGTTTATTATGACTACTTAATGAAGATTTCTCAATTAATAGTGAAGTATACACTTTGAGACTGAACTTCCTATATTTTTATTTTAATAATTAATAATCCAATTAATGATTATTAATTATGGCTAATAACCCGTATTTACTCCTACAAACCACAACACTAGAATAAATTGATGACTGCTCTTGACAACAAGCTGAAGTACTTTCTCATGTTTCTTTCTTGTTGTGACCTTTTATATGACCTTAGCTAAAAGTGAACTGGAAATCCTGGATACTCAGCTCAGCAGCACTCACAAGCTGTAAGTGAACCTCATTTTGCTGCCACCCTCATGTAGCTTTTCTGTTTTTTTTTTATGTGTTTTTAAATATGACACAAACACATATGAGGAGGTCCTTTATTGTGACATGACCTAATCCGAGCATCTTTTATACCTTTACAGTTCAAACATATTTTGTTGTTTTATTCCATAATCAACCTGCATCGTAGAAAAGCTTGAGTCTGTTTAACAGTAAAGCTGAACAGATGAGCGTACACTGTCATTATCTGAATGTAAAAAATAATGTACAATAATACGTAAGAATATAGTATTAACTCATGTTAAATGGTCTCAAACAGCTGTTACATTTCACACAAATACCGCAGTATTTGTCACAGTCTGACCAGCACAACTGTAATAACATCCAGAAAAAGGACACAGATTACTCAACTCAAGAATACTATATACCACAATATAAAAATACTTAATCGAGTAAAAACCTTGCAATAAATTCTACTTTAGTAAAAGGTCAGAGTCAAATTGACTGAATTTCACTGAATTTAGTGATTGCCATTCATAAGCAACATTTTCCACTTGCATTATGAGAACTGAGCTGTGGGATTAATAAAAAAAAATCAAAAATACCTAGTTCAGGCTATCTAAACTGAGTATATTGTTTGTATGACCCATAATACAAATAATCGTGGAATAGTTGTAGGCTTGTAAACAACTATTTCCCATTAGGTTCCTGGAGCTCACAGTGTTGTTCTCAGTGAAGGCCAAAACAGGAGAGAAGGAGGTTTCACCCAACACATTCTTTTCCGTCTGGCATGAGTTTTCCTCTGACTTCAAGGAACATTGGAAGAAAGAGAACAAAGCCATCCTTAAGGAGAGGTGAAGTCACACATCCTCTTTCCTTCTACCAACCAAAATATTCTTCAACTTAAAATACCTCAGAGACATTAAACTTCGCTGATAAATTTATTGTGTGGTTAATTTGGATTTTGTTATTTTCACCTTAACTGATAGAAGGCAATGTTACTCACACAATAACTTTGCATGTTCTGCAGGTTGAAAGCAGCAGAAGAGTCTTTTCGCCAGGCAAAAGAGAAGGCTTCATACAGTGTCAAACCCAAACATGCTTCTGGCATCGTAAGTTGACCTTTGCCTTTCAGGTCTCCTAAATGACAGTTCCACACCATGGAAAATTACCCAGTTGTGGTAACTAGTCAGGCCCCTAGTCGGGTAGTTGATGTGGACTGACCTAGTGTAGCTCCTGTCCCCTGGCAGCTCCCAAACAGCAGGGAAACCAGCACAGTCATAGCTTACTTTCATCTATCTCATGTTATTAACTACATGTTCCTCTCTACTTCCCACCCTCAATGTCAATTTAGTTCGAGTACAATTACCTGCTGTCAATACATCAGCTCAGTATTTAAGTTTCTATTCACATGCGCAGCTTTGTTGCTGCTTTTTGTAAGATGATAGAAGGGTGTCATTTAACATCTGTGATTTGTCTTTTCCACAGAAAGCCAAGCTTGGCATGAAGATTTAGTGGACTTCGCATGCCAGTTTTCCTGACTTTAGACACCAGCAGCTGGTTAGAGACAAAATATTATGAGGGTGGAGAGAACAACACATCTATGAATGGCATGTTTGTGTAGCTGAGCCTTCTCTGATCATCTGGTTTGTTTATTTTATGTTTTTTTTATATATATTTTAAGTTTCATTGCGATCTGCCTATTACCTCACGTGTCCACACAATCATGGAAGAATACTGCAAGGGCGCCGGGCATACACCGCACGTGGTATACACCAGACTGAATGTGTGCATCTTATAGCTCTTCTACCACTATTATTATTATTATTATTAGGGTTCAAGCAGCGAAGCTGCGTAGAAGCCCTATTGTTATTCTATGTTTTTAGGGTTCAAGCAGCGAAGCTGCGTAGAAGCCCTATTGTGATTGTTAGTTTTCTTATTATTATTATTATTATTATTATTCCAATTCTTCCGCCATGGGCGTCTATGGCAGCCCATAGAACCGTATGGTAAAAAGTTGTAAAAAGTGGGCACATAGCTTAAGGCCAGTCTCAATATTACTTTGACTGGGTTGCATGTAAGCGCTAAGTACGGTCTAGCGCCACCAACGGGTCAAAGTTCGAAGTACATTTGTGCATGTAACTTTTGAACCGTGCGTCCGATTTTTGAAAACAAGGTATCGTTGGAATCCTTGGATCATGACGATCGCAACGCACCCTATGACGTCATAATGCATCGGATAGATTTTTCGCAATTCACGATTTTGTTCAAAAACGAAACTAATTTTCAGCAGTCACAAACTTTGTCCGATTCTCACGGAAATTGTCACAGGCTGTCTTCTGACCAATGCGCACAAAAGTTACTATCAGGCGTCTGCAGCTTCGAAACCGTTTGGCCGCTACAGCCAATCAAACGTGGCGGCGAAGGCGGCGCTCATATCTCTGCAACGATTTGGTGCACTGCAACCAAATGTGGTAGCATTGACACTATCGGCACTATTGCAAATGAACTGCTTGAACCCTTCATTGCTGCTTGCAGCTATATTCTTATTATTATTATTCCTAATTCTTCCGCCATGGGCGTCTATGGCAGCCCATAGAACCGTACGGTAAAAAGTTGTAAAAATTGGGCACATAGCTTAAGGCCAGTCTCAATATTACTTTGACTGGGTTGCATGTAAGCGCTAAGTACGGTCTAGCGCCACCAACGGGTCAAAGTTCGAAGTACATTTGTGCATGTAACTTTTGAACCGTGTGTCCGATTTTTGAAAACAAGGTATCGTCGGAATCCTTGGATCATGACGATTGCAACGCACCCTATGACGTCATAATGCGTCATGATAGATTTTTCGCAATTCACGATTTTGTTGAAAAACGAAACTAATTTTCAGCGGTCACAAATTGTGTCCGATTCTCACGGAAATTGTCACAGGCTGTCTTCTGACCAATGCGCACAAATGTTACTATCAGGCGTCTGCAGCTTCGAAAACCGTTTGGCCGCTACAGCCAATCAAACGTGGCGGCGAAGGCGGCGTTTTACATTTGAGCTCATATCTCTGCAACGATTTGGTGCACTGTAACCAAATTTGGTACCTCGCTTCCAGACACTGTCCCACATGCACAAACAAAATCTGGTGTCTTGTGGTCACTAGAGGGCGCTATAAGTAGCAAAACATTGTTTTTGCTCATATCTCTTGATGCGTTTTTACTTGAAATGAAATTGTGATATCCGCACATACCGTGGGTTGCCCCAGTGACAGTTCACACCAACGTTTCGTGTTAGCCAATTGGAGTCGGCGGCGAAGCCCCAAAACAGGAAGTTTGCTTATATCTCGGTGACGCTTTGACGTCTGAACACCAAACTTAGTCACATGCTTTGAGACTCCCTTAGAAGTGCGCAATTAAAAGTTGGTGTCATTCAGCCACTAGGGGGCGATGTAATTAGCAACATTGCGTTTTTGCTTATAACTTTTGACCCATATGCCTGATATTCAAAAACATGGTACTGTTGGACTCCTTGGATGATGCCGAGCTCAACGATACCAATGATGTTCATTACGCCCCAATGGATTCTCCTCCATAGTGGATTTTGTTGAAAGCGAAACGAAATTTTCAGCGCTCGCAAATTTTGTCTGATTCTCACCAAAATCAGCACAGACGGTGTTCTGACCAATGCGCACAAAAGTTACTATCAGGTGTCTTCAGTTTCAAAACCGTTTGCCCACTACAGCCAATCAAAATCACTGGTGAAGGCAGCAAACGTGATACAAGCTCATATCTCGGGAACGGTGTGACGTATCAAAACTAAATTTGTAAGTTTGTTTGGAGACCCTGTCCCGAGGGGACATTTCGAATTTGGTGTCATTCGGCCACTAGGGGGCGCTGTGATTAGCAAAAGTCTCTCATTCGGCCACTAGGGGGACTATTTACTTAGAAAACATTGCGTTTTCCCCTACAAAAACATGGTACTGTTGGACTCCTTGGATCATGCTGACGTTATCAGCACTATTGCAGATAAACTGCTTGAACCCTTCATTGCTGCTTGCAGCTATATTTAGTATTAGTATTACAGCTCCTGAAATGCAGCCAAGCTTCCAGTATACTTCAGCTTCACTTGTCTCACAGTGTCTAACACCGTGCTGTTTGGGTGCGATATTTATTTTCCTTTAACTGTACTTCAGTCAGTAGCCCACATGCTCGGTGCCATTTGACAGAAATTAGAACCACCGGTTCAGAATTATGACCTCAATAATTGAGACACACACTGTGTGACACACACAGCTTTTGTTGTATATTCAAAATTGAAATTGCTAAAATTGGCATTAACTCACAACTGACAAGCAAAATGTTTTGAGAAAGTTTGCAAAAGTCCTCTGCATTTGTCAAATTTCATATCTTCCTGACCTCTGTAATTCCCATCCATTTAGCACTGCTAAATTATTTCTTGCTACACAAAAGGAAAAATACACAAGCATCGAGCTATCTGTAACATGGCAGACCTGACAGATTTGGTGGCACATGTGATTACTGGTGTCAGTGATATTCAGTGATATTTGTTTTTTGGATAGAACTGGATTCAAACGTGGGCCCTTCTGGCTCAGATGGTAGAGCAGATGGTCCGCTAAGCACTGACGGTGGCGGACATTCACCTTGTGTGGCAGCTTCGTCAACTGGTGTGTGAATAAGTTAATGAAGAACCACTTCATACTTCATTAGGTACATTAATGAACATGAATGCATTCAGAAGTAATGGTCCTGCAGTACATCTTCCATTGCTGTTTTAATGTTTGATTTGTGTTGAAACAGTGTAAGCTGACAATCAACCTTATGAGGATGTGGTTTGTGGTGCTGTAATGTGTGTATCTATTATTTAGCCTAGCCCAAAATGGAGTTGCAAAATAATAGAAACATGTGTTGGTACAACAGAAAAAGTTTTTATTACTTCATTTTGCAGCCTCCAAAATCAGTTAACCCTGCAGCTTCCTGTTATTTTAAACAAATGCTGAATGCAGTTACATTCATGAAGCTAAGCTTTAGAGCAGGACTGTAATATTAGAATGCATTCAATTTCACTTGTGAACATAATAAAGTAGCCAGTGAGTGTAATTGGAAAAGGAAGGATGACTTGTGTATCTGTGTACAATACAGCAAAATAAACAATTATTTTAATGATGATCTTAGTGATCAAATATATCCACATGAAAAGACTACATATTTTTATCTTCTGCATTACATCCATAATAATGTACAGTCAAATTGCAGCAGTTTTGACAGTCAATGAGAAACAAAATCACACAGAAATAAAGTTTAAAAATATATATTTTTTTCCAGTTATACTTCTACTATGCATGTACAAGGTTTCACCTTAACACCAATGCTCAAACAGTGCAGTGATATGATCAACATCTTGGCTCATCCTAACAGAGCACTTGAGCAAATGCCATGCCGGTTTGTTTACATTTCCGCTTAGTGAAAGTCTGTCTGTATCTGGTCCTATCATCTTGCAGTTCATGTGCAGAGTGATCTCTGCACATGCATTATTACAATAACAACAACAACAAGTCTTATGTATCTTCCTAAGGTCTCAAGTTAGACACAACCCTGAGACTGCCATACTGATACAAAAAAACAGTACAAGTACAAAATGTTTCTATGAACGTAGGCTTAACTTCATATCAATCAACATAAACAATACGTCACCGCACACAGTAGAAGGCTTGACATTTAGTGCATAACACCTCGGAATAATGGATGACAACTAAACTTGGAAGAAGACAAGTGCTCATCTGCAGTCATTTACAAATATGCATGCACTTGGATCTGTAATGTCATTACTTGCGTGCATACACATCATTTACTGTTCTTCTCCAGAACATAAGTTCACCTTTGTCACAATATATAAATAATATTGGATGTTTTATTCTGAAAGGGTGCAGTAGTGGCTAGTACCTACCTTTCCTGCACCAAGGATGTTATATTTATGTCATGTTAGTTATACTGTGGATCAAAGAAAAAGCGATTCATAATTGTGTGAATTGCACCACTTCGTGGCCATATACAATATACAGTAAAGCACTTTTAAGTTCTGGCTTGTAACTGTTGTACAACTAAAATTTGTGGTGATGACTTTCATTATGACCTCAAATGCCTTTGTCAATAATTCAACAATATTTTATTGAAAAAGATTTATGTTTTGTTTTCAGAAAGTCCATAATCAGTTTACCAGTTTATTTACCATTGGCCATTATTATGGCTAATGGCTAAGGTTTGATGAAATACAAAATACAAAATACAAAAATTCTGTGTGTTCTCTTGGAATTGGTTCTGGTAATGTGAAGTAATCCAGGTAAATACGTAGAGCTAGGCCAGCTTGCCTGTTGTACACAGCAGTGGACTGACTTGCACCATTATGACCAATTGAGGGCACTCATTGTTACATCTTGGTTACAATGTGCTGATATTAATATGCTTTGCTGATAACATAGGTATGACTTATCACAGGTTACATCTCCGTGCCATTGTTTTAAATGCTGCAGTAAATAGTTTCACCTTGAGATTAGCACTTGAAGGAGCTTCTCAAACTACACATCCTCACGACACAACCTGAATTTGGCTTTCCAAAAAAAATAATATATATATATTAATAATAATTTTAAAAAGTCAGTGTGTATTCTTACAGCAACTGAGATGATAGGATGGAGGAAAATACAATTGTTCACTTACATGTGTAATTTTAATATCTGTTCAGTTATGCAGTATGTCAAGTCAAATCTGTTATACTGTGTTGTGTGTGTGCATGTGTGTGTGTGCGAGTGTCAGTGAGAGAGAGAGTGAGTGTGTGTGTTTTCTGGCTGATCACATTCATGTGGCTATGTGATAAAGGCTGTGTATAGTGTATTGCATTTTGTTGAAAATTGAATAAATTGTTAAAAAATGTATTTCTTTCCTTGATGTCCTGTTGTTCTTACATGATATCCATAGTTTCATTTCTAAGCTTCATAACATCAACATGTGATTTAAAACTGGACACAACTACCTGTCAGTTTGGTCAGTTTGGAGATAATGGAGAATTTGCCCATCTTTTCAGTCAGGCCTTTGTCTGGTCAATAATAATAATAATAATAATAATAATAATAATGTACTTCAGTCAACATGTAATTTGAAAGGGGATTTTTATTTGCAGGGGAATTTTGTCTATCATACTCCTTAACAGTAGATGGCGATATGCCTTGTAATGTCATTTGATACCAGCCATTTCACAGCATAGAAGCTGATCTGGAAGACTTGTGTTGGGAGATCTGGCTGTCTTTAGAGACTGCTCTATTGGCTTACCTCCCTTAGAAGATGGCTTATGGCTCCCAGTGACACTGCTACAGTCACATTAATGTTATATTAATCTTGTGTGGTTTTAATTAAAATGCAGCTACCTGAGTGTAAAACGGAACATTTCTGTCTCTAGCATCATCACCTGCTGGTCATTGGCTTATGATTTAACTTAGTTAAAGTCTAATATCTGCTGTGGCTCAGTAGGTAGACCTGGTTGTCCACGAACCAAAGGGTTAGCAGTTCTATCCCCAGAATGTGTCACATGTTGAAGTGTCCTTGAGCAAGATGCTGAACCCCCCTCACATTCACACACCAGTGCTTGGCAATGGTGTGTGAATGTGTGAGTGACTGTGTGAGTGAATGGGTAGATGTGTCTCTGACTGTAATGCGCTTTGAGTAGCAGAACCCAGCTCATATGGAGGGACCTTTCTGCCTAAGGCCAGCCGGGTACAGACAGAGAAAGAGAACAGCAAGATAAACATACATCTGTCATAGATACACATATCTGACTAAAGCATACAAGTGGGATGCTATGATACAAACTAATGATGTTACATGACAGTTTGAAAATGTAAGGGGAATCATAGGCAGGTTGGAGAATTGTTCATTCAGGTAGGAGTGGATAACAGCAGGATTCCATGGAGACTGGGCAGGCTGATGAGACCACGACAACAGATGAAGTATGGCGCTCCACAGGAAACACTCAACTCCAGGCCAGAGATACTCGGAAGAAGGGAGAGCAGCAGCAGGGGTGGACAGTAACGGAGTAAATTTACTTAAGTACTGTACTTAAGTACAGATTCTGAGGATTTGTACTTTACTCAAATACTAGAATTCTTTGATACTTATTACTCTTACTCGAATACATTTCCAAGGCAAAGATTTTTACTTTTACTCGAGTTAATTTCTGAGAAGGCTCATGAATACTCGTTACTTTTAGGTTTGCCTGTTTTATTTTTTTTGTTTTTTTTCCCTAAAATGCGATTGGCCACACGCAGTGTCAGTCAAAGAAGGAAACCTATCACAGTACACCCAAAGAGCATAGAATACTATGGTATTCTATGCTCTTTGGTACACCTTGTCAACTGGGATTTACGTCAAAGCGGAAATACGTCATCCCCTACCCAAGCGGCTCAAAACAAGACCGCGGTGGCAATGGCGACTGCCGAAGAAATCTCCAATGAATCCAAGTCTGAACATGATGAGTCGGAGTTTTATGAGGCGGAGGAAGAAAACCCATGGCCTTATCTTAAAGCTATGTTCGACTTTGTCGGAGTGAAAAAGACATGTCAGCGATCGCTGATTTTTTTTTGCTTCGCGGCCGCCATGCCCCCCCATGCCGCCAATATTATTGGACCTGAAAAGTGAGTGGGTCTGGACCCACCCTCTTATAATAGTGGCGACGCCAATGCCCATAACGTTATATGATTGAAATGTTAGCCACTCACCAAAGTTACCCTCTCGACCCCCTTGCCTTGTTAAGACACTGACACGGGTCCTTAGTTAATTGATTGATTGACTGATATTTTTATTAAAAGTCAGCATAGTAAAGTTACAGTTTCATGACAGTACAGTAAGGTCAACTAAAAGGATGAACACCACAACAACGCTTTTAGGCAGAAATGTGGTAATGGTAGAATTATCTGGAATCAATGGGGGTACATGTATTAAAATTGAATTATTGTTTTGGGAATGCAACAATTCAAACAAATATTATTGAAAATGACATAATTGTCGTCTTTGATGATTCCATTCATTTTCTTTCCATTATAGATTTTGGGGAAGGCTTGGTACTGTATAACAGAATGGTTCTACAGGCAAGCACATCAGTGCAGGTGTTTCAAAGAGTTTTCTCTGAAACAAGAGATACAAGGTAGTATATAAAATTGTAAAATGACTAATTCAGTAAGGTCCATTCTCGTCAAAGATTAAAAAAAATAGGAAAATAGGAATTTACTCTTACTCTTACTTTTACTCTAAGTACATTTAAAAGCATTTACTCTTGAATACTTAAGTACATTTAAAAGCAAGTACTTTCTTACTCTTACTCAAGTAATGTATTGACTGGGCTACTCTTACTTGTAGCGGAGTAAATTTTGACCAAGAGTGTTTGTACTCTTACTCAAGTACTGGGATCCAGTACTCTGTCCATCTCTGAGCAGCAGTAAACATTCTATATAGTAATAGCACAGAATTGCATGACTAGTAGTTTAGAGGGCAGAAGCTCTGTACCAGAGAAAAGAAAGTGGAGGACACAAGAGTGGAGAGAAAAGAAAGAAGGAGAACATGTGTTTGGTGCATTGCCCCCCAGCAGCCTAGGCCTATAGCAGCATAAATAAAAGATGGTTTAGTCCAGCCCTAACTATAAGCTTGATCAAAAAGGAAAGTCTTAAGCCTGACCTTAAAAATAGAGGGAGCTGGTTCCACAGTAGAGGAGCCTGAACATCCTGTCTCAGAATGATGCTGAGAAACTAGTTCATGCATTTGTGTCTTCCAGACTGGATTACTGTAATTCATTACTGTCTGGCTGCCTAAATAACTCTTTAAAAAGCCTCCAACTGATTCAAAATGCCGCAGCAAGAGCATTGACAGGAATTAGCAAGAGAGATCATATTACTCCAGTTTTAGCTTCTCTTCACTGGCTCCCCTTAAAGTCTATAATAGAATTTAAAATCCTCCTCCTTACATACAAGGCCCTCAAAGGCCTAGCTCCATCATATCTTAAAGACCTCATTGTACCATATCATCCCAACAGATCACTTCGGTCTGAAAGTGCAGGCCTACTTGTGGTTCCTAGAATTTCAAAAAGTAGAATGGGAGGTAGAGCTTTCAGCTATCAGGCTCCTCTCCTGTGGAACCAGCTTGAATGCTCGAATTTTGTTAGACACCTTTATGAAATATTTCTAGCTTCGATACGGGATGGTGAGATTTTAAAGTAATATTTACAGACTAGGGTCTGGGTTCGGGAAGCAGACAATTTCTCTATTTTTAAGGTCAGGCTTAAGACTTTCCTTTTTGATCAAGCTTATAGTTAGGGCTGGACTAAACCATCCCTTAGTTATGCTGCTATAGGCCTAGGCTGCTGGGGGACAATGCACCAAACACATGTTCTCCTTCTTTCTTCTCTCTCCACTCTCGTGTCCTCCACTTTCTTTTTCTCTGGCACAGAGCTCTTGTCCTCTTATTTCCTATCTGCTACTCGTCATGCAATTCTGTGCTATTACTATGTAGAATGTTTACTGCAGCTCTCCCTTCTTCTGAGTATCTCTGGCCTGGAGTTGAGTGTTTCCTGTGGAGCGCCATACTACATCTGTTGTCGTGGTCTCATCATTCTGCCCAGTCTCCATGGAATCCTGCTGTTATCCAGTCCTACCTGAATGAACAATTCTCCAACCTGCCGATGATTCCCCTTATATTTTCAAACTGTCATGCAACATCATTAGTTTGTATCATAGCATCCCACTTATGCTTTAGTCAGATATGTGTATTGATGACTGATGTATGTTTATCTTGCTGTTCTCTTTCTCTGTCTGTACCCGGCTGGCCTTAGGCAGATGGGTCCCTCCATATGAGCTGGGTTCTGCTCAAGGTTTCTTCCTGTTAAAAGGGAGTTTTTCCTTGCCACCGTCGCCTTCAGGCTTGCTCTGGGGGTTTCAGGCCGGGTCTTGTAAAGCGTCTTGAGACGATTTGTATTGTTATTGACGCTATATAAATAAAACTGAATTGAATTGAATTGAATTGATAGCTGAAAGCTCTACCTCCCATTCTACTTTTTGAAAATCTAGGAACCACAAGTAGGCCTGCACTTTCAGACCGAAGTGATCTGTTGGGATGATATGGTACAATGAGGTCTTTAAGATATGATGGAGCTAGGCCTTTGAAGGCCTTGTATGTAAGGAGGAGGAATTCTATTCTAGACTTTAAGGGGAGCCAGTGAAGAGAAGCTAAAGCTGGAGTAATATGATCTCTCTTGCTAATTCCTGTCAATGCTCTTGCTGCGGCATTTTGAATCAGTTGGAGGCTTTTTAAATAGTTATTTGGACAGCCAGACAGTAATGAATTACAGTAATCCAGTCTGGGAGACACAAATGCATGAACTAGTTTCTCAGCATCATTCTGAGACAGGATGTTCCTAATTTTGATGATGTTACGTAGATGAAAAAAGGCAGTCCTGGTTACTTGCTTAATGTGAAGAAAATATATAATGAAAGGACAAATACATGGTAAAGATAATACTAATTTTTATTTTTATTTTTTTTAAAAAGCGATTATAAGGAAATTATAAGGGTAAAGGAGCAACCCAGCAACCTTACGCCTATAGCAGCATAACTAAGGGGTGGTTCAGAGTTCAGTGCGTCTTTACTTTGAGATCATGGTGATCTGTTAAAAGGGAGTTTTTCCTTGCCACCGTCGCCTTCAGGCTTGCTCTGGGGGTTTCAGGCCGGGTCTTGTAAAGCGTCTTGAGACGCTTTGTATTGTTATTGACGCTATATAAATAAAACTGAATTGAATTGAATTGAATCAATTGGGATGATATGGTCTACAATGGAGCTAGGCCTTTGAGGGCCTTGTATGTAAGGAGAAGGATTTTAAATTCTATAGTAATATGCACTTTTTGCCAACTCCTGTCAATGTTCTTGCTGCAGCATTTTGAATCAATAGGAGCAGTGGTTTTCAAAGTGGGGGCTGCAGGGGGCTCTACGGGGGCCTCAGACAGTTGGAGGGAAGATACGAAAAAAATGGAAAAATAGTATAAAATCTAATCAAATTATTTTAGAAATAATTTTTATAAAATAGAATTGAATGATTTTTTATTTTTATCATATAACATAATTATTATTAATATATCATATTTAAATGTTATTTGCCATGCTCATCTTCCTGATTCCCTCCCAGTCAAAACATCATTCATGTCCTCATAATCTGTGTAGACCTGGTAGTTTGCGCCATTTATCGAGCTGCTTTGCTACTCAAGATAGCATATAGCTAGCATGTAGCTAGCGCAGAATGGACAGGTTTTTGACAAGAAAGAGACAGAAGGGACAGACCAACAGCCCTGTCGTGTAGGACACTGCTGCTGCTGCTGCTGCTGCTGCTGCAAAAAAAAAAAAAAAAAAAGAACTCCGGCCTAAACTAAAATCTGAAAATATGAGGCAGCACTTAATACTAAACAAATGTAACAGTTATTGAATAGTGAATAAAAGTAAGAAAAAACATTATAAAAGATTTTTATATGTAAGTTTCTTTACATATTTTGTAGCATTATCTGTGGGTTTGGAAATGGGGTCCCCAGTCAGAAGCTAATGCTGTTGGGGGGCCTTGGTGTGGAAAAGTTTGGGAACCCCTGAATCAGAGGATTTTTAAAGAGCTATTTGGACAGCCAGACAATATGAATTACAGTAACCCAGCCTGGAAGACACAAATGCATGAACTGGTTTTTCAGCATCACACTTAGACAAGATGTTCCTAATTTTGACGATATTACACAGGTGAAAAGGGTAGCCCTGGCTACTTGCTGTATGTGTAAATTAAACGATAATTTAGTGACAATTATTTCTGTCTATCCCAGGAAGCAACACCTTTCACATTATAAAATCTGACATGATTTGTTTTGTTGTTATTGTTGTTATTATATGTTAAACAGCATTTAAACCCTGATGAATATTAGTGTTTAATAAAGTACTGTATATGGCCACAGTCAGTTTACCAATCCTCACTAGACTCATATGAATGTTATGGTGTGCTACTATGAAGAAATAAGTGTGACAGCTGTGGGGGGAATCCTACTACATCAGGTCACATGGTACATAGAGACACACTGTATCCCTCTAATCCCTCCACCCCTCCCCTACACTCTGTCTCTCACTAATGCTGTGTACAGTGAACGAGGGCATAAATGTGGGAGGGCTTAGGGGAGGGCATCTGGGAGAAAGAAAGAGCAAAGAGAGCGAAAGAAGGAGGGAAAGGGAAGGCAATGTGACGTGAGCCCACTGGAAAACCAAGACAGGAGTGTGCATAACAGAGTTAAAGGGATATCAGCTCCTCTTACTTATTCTCCGTGTTTTTTATTTTTTTATTTTTTAACTAGGTTGTGGTCAGAAAGAGGATGACAAGAGGGGGGTTGAGGACAAGGCACTGGCCCTCTTTCTAAGAGGGAGCATTTCAGAGGATAACAGACAAACAGGAGGAAAAGGACAGGATGTGTACTGGGACACAGGTTTGCATCACGACACACTTGATATCTCACAAATGCAAGACCTCTCCTGATATTTCACAAGCCATGCTGAGGAACAGGAGCCTACCAGAGCCCCTCTAAACACCATGGCCCAGGTGAGGATAGACATGCACACAAACAAATTGGCAGCACAGTATATTGTATGTATTTTAAAATGATGAGTTCTGCTTAAGTTTTACCTTCTTTTTGTCCTGCTGTACCACACACTATGGGAAAGTATATTTGAACACATTCTTATCAGACGTATGTACATCAGTGAGTGAAACATTATAGGAAGACGAAAGTTTTTGGTAGTGAGAAGGTCCACAGTCATTGCATGTGTGCTACAGCATTATGGTACCATATAAAAAGAAAGAGATGGATAGGCTGGAGGTGCTGACTTTTTGCAGGAGGATGTTGACAGGGATGATGATAACAAAGAAAACATGTACATGCAAGTTCTTGTACAAAAAAAGTATTTCTGGGGCACAAATTTATTATATTTTTGTCATAGGTGTATATGAAAAGATATCACCGTATATGAAGTATCACAGTGGTCAGTGTGTAAAGTACCAATTGAATGGTGAATTTATTCAACTTTGTTGGGCTCATAAATTTGTAAATCTGGCATGTAATAAAACTGAGATAATATATGAGATAGCATATTTTTTATGGTAGACTATTGAGTTTAGGAGATTGCAGCAGCTCATACTGTGTGTAGGGGAAGAAACTTCTCCTACTACTAAGGTGCATGGAGGAGAAAAAGAAATATAAAGAGATGAAGACTCCAGCAACACTTGGAACACTATTTCATGGAACAACTTTATTAAACCAATGCTTTTAAGCTGAAAACTCATCAGAGTGTAAGGGGTGCATTGTGTGTTTGTGTATTAAACATCATGATATCACGCTTTAGAACTCCTCCTACTCTGAATACTTTAAAGATACTTTGGTAACAATAAATAATACTTATATATTTACTTTACACTTTAAACAGACACAAGTGAAACACAAAGTACAATAGAATTTTCTTTCTATTTAAGACCTAAGTAAAATGTTCTCATATTTGTTCAAAATATCTTGTATATTTTGGAATTGTATCTAACAGGTGACAACAATGTGATCCATTTGATCTTAGCAGACATTAGCCACCGGTCTTGGTGTTGTTGGTCTTTGGGTGCATCTAGTGGGACTGTGCACATCCACTTCTCTCTTTCCACCATGGAAAAGTGCATCTGCAATCTCCAGATTGAACGCCTTGAGCTTTTTGTGCTTTCGCACAATGTCTTTCAATCTAATGCCATCCACTGTAGATTGCTATATCAGCCATTTGCCAAAAGAAGCACAGGTAGCATCAGTGGGACTTCCCAGGTACTCTAAAATCACTAGCAGTTGTCATTGATTTGTGCTCAAACCTTTTTTTTTCTGCCAGCTGTAAACAAAATCAAATAATAACAATAATAATAATAATAATAATAATAATAAAAACACTTAAAATTAGTAAATATTCCAGATATTAATCTGACATTTATGTTGTTATGTTACCTACCTGACAATATACACTTCTGTAGTAAATATTAAAATGTCTTCTAGCTCTATATTTTGAGGAATACACATTAGTAAATTCTGCATTTTCTAGCCCTTATCTGGCAATGTATCTTTCTAAGGTCCCCAAATAACAATACAAACATAGAACATTTTTTTAAATTAGTTGGCGGCCATGGTGGATTCAATTAAGGCTGATTAAACGATGGCAGATGAACTCAACCAAATCAAGTCACCCACCCAGTTATATTGCTGTGTACTACACATATTTCTGAGTCTATTCTGTTTTTCACAAGTGAAAACACAAGTCATATCTACTGTGATAGTGGTGATCTTGCTTAAAGAGCAATAAAGCAATAAATGGCGAGCTGAATCATGTACACTTTTAGTGTAATTAATGTTCTGGTTCAAATTTGGTCACACAGGTATTTTTTGTAAATACATGCTGAAGGGGCTACCCAAGCTCATAAGCATACGTCCTAAGTAATCATGGGAACACTTTGTCTGGGCCAGGTGTTTTTTTGGGATAGAGCCTGTATCCGTTAACAACTACAATTCCTGCTGAAAACACTCATATGTTGACCCTGCTGTATAAGCTGCACGCTGTGTAAACCATATTATTTGCTGCTCTTCTTGATAAGGAAACTTAGCTGGGCATTATCACTTGCTTACATACTTATTTATGCTGCACTACTTGAGGTCTGATTGCATTTTTGATGTGCTGCCTTGATGGGCTTATGTGACATCAGTGTTCTGGAGGCTTACATCTACCGCAGTGGATGGTACCATCTGTGCTATAACACCACACACACAACTGGATGGGTATGGGCTGTGCACAGTTGTGTAGTGATGCTTACGTATTTGAGTTGTGTATATACAAGGGAGCATTTGTTGTTCCATTCATCTCTGCTCTAGTTCCTTCAGCTGTGTCAGAGCTATAAATAGAGGGCTTAAAGCTTAGAAGGTGTTTTTGTATGTGTGTTCTCATACAGTTATCGTTGTGAGGACTATTTTGAGTTTTACACCATCCGTTGGGACATTTTGTGGCTTAAGTGCGTGTGTGCGTGTGTGCGTGCGTTTAGGTGTGTGCGTGCATGCGTGCGTTTAGGTGCGTGCGTGCTATTATGTGTGCATGTGTGCATCCATGCATGCATTCGTGAGTGTGTTTGCTGATGACCTGACAATATTTCTTCTCCAGAGTGCATCTCCCTGAGGGTTCTCCACTGAGCGCATCTGTTGTGCGTTAATTTATTACTTTGTACAGAGAAAAGGAAGGTCCCAACTGAAGGTAATGCAATGCAGTCCGTCAGCTGAGTGAAAATAAAATCATTACGTTCAGTTTACACTGGACGACGATGAAAGGTACTGCAGAAATAGAAAGATAATTCATCAGTGGACTCCAGTAGATCAGGGGATGACCCAGAGGCAGAGCAGGCAAAAAGGGCTGCTCTCAGAGACTGTCGGGAGATCAAGCAAAGGAGGACACTCTGGGGGACAGCAAGCAAGCAGAGCAGATAGGAGAGACCATATAAGGAGGCTAGCAGTGGCAGCATAGAAATTACAGTTTTTTTCAGTCGCTAACAAGCGTTTGTCCAATCAGTGGTCACATTTTCAAAACTCTAAATACAATTAGCACAGCATCGGTCTTTTGTGGCCATACCATTCACACATTTCATGTCGTTTTCACACAATATGCAGTCAGTGAACACATTTCCACAATGCCATGTTTTTAACAGACCAGCTGTACCTCCCAACAAAATTATGGATTGTTTTTGTATTATTTACGAATGTTAGCACACAACATCCCACAATGATATGTGTATTTATGACAGATAACGTATATGTTTATCTTGCTGTTCTCTTTCTCTGTCTGTACCCGGCTGGCCTTAGGCAGATGGGTCCCTCCATATGAGCTGGGTTCTGCTCAAGGTTTCTTCCTGTTACAGTTTTTCTCAGTTGCTAAAACACTAAAGCCTATTGTCTGAACCAAATGTTCAGTTGCCTGAACTTCCTGATTGAATCAGTCACTCTTTTGGCAAAACCATAAGCACTTTTCACCTGTTTAGACACAACTTGCCAACACATTTTCATTGTGATGCACCTGTGTTGCATAATGGTGAGCACATGTGGCAAAAGTCAAACACAATTAAAACACTGGTGTCACCGGTTGAACACAACAACTCAAAATTGATCACACTTGTGGCTAATGATGTGAGGGAACATATTAAGCCAGTTCAGAGAGCACTGGTTTGTGAGGCACTACAATGGATAGAAATTTGAGAGGAATTTGTGTGAGAGGTGGTTGAGGTGGTCAGCGAAGACTACAGTTTTTTTCAGTTGCTAACAAGCGTTTGTCCAATCTGTGGTCACATTTCTCTAAACACAATTAGCACAGCATCGGTCTTTTGTGGCCATACCATTCACACATTTCATGTCGTTTTCACACAATATGCAGTCAGTGAACACACTTCCACAATGCTTACATGTTCTTAACAGACCAGTTGTACCTCCCAACAAAATTATGCATTGTTTTTGTATTATTTACAAATGTTAACACACAACATTTCACAATAGCAAAAGCAATATTCCAAACCTTAGATACAGTATAAAAACCTCTTCTTCTGCAGCGATAGGCTATCAGTTCAAACACAACATGATAATATCAGAATCAGAATCAGCTTTATTGGCCAAGTATGTGCACATACAAGGAATTTGACTCCGGTAACTTTGCTCTCTGGTACAGTACAAACTTAAATAGCGAACTAAGAATAAAATAAAACACAATAAAATAAATCTCACTCTGTAATATAAAATATAGGATAATATATACACCGGGGTTATTGTACAGTGAATATATACAAGGCAGAGTCATTGTCTATGTTCATGTGGGTGGGCTCGCACTCTGTGACTGCTCAGAGTTCATCAGAGCGACAGCCCGGGGGAAATATAGTTTTTTTCAATTGCTAACAACATGGTTTGAAGTCCAGTGTTGAAGAAAAAAAACAATCCAAGTCTAGCTCCAAGTTTGCTGAAGTGGTGCAAGTTTATTGGAGTTCCAGGTCATGATGAGCCTACCGACACAAAGTGGGTCTGAGACCGGAGACTGACCCTGAATGTAGGACCAGAGCACAGATATACCCTGTCCCCGGGTGTGGTTGCATATTGGTCAGTCAAGGGCAACTTTAAACAGGAGGGTGAACTCAGTGAAGGGGTAGAGATGGCTCCCATACGTGGTCAGAACAAAAGGACAAAGGAGTGACACTCAGGTAGTATGATCAGGAAACTCTGATCAACAGGGGAGCAGAGGCAGGAGAGGTCATATCAGAGGTCAGCATATGGCTGGAATTGCCTCAGACGTGTCAATTTCATTGTCCTATCAAAGTACTCCTTCCACCCTATTCACCATTCTTCAACCCCATAGAGGAGTTATTTTCTGCAAGGAGGTGGAAGGTTTATGACCATCAGCCACATGGCTAGATGTTCCTCCTTGAAGCCATGGATGCTGGCTGCAGGGACATCACAGATGATGATTGCCAAGGGTGGATCCACCATACCAAGCGCTTTTATCCCAGTTGCATCGCCTTGGATAATATCAGATGCAATGTTGATGAAAACATGTGGCCTAACCGTGAAGATCGCAGAGATTAGATACAGTCATTTTGCAATACTGTTATTTTTTTTTCTGTTCTATCATACTGTAAACAGTATTTCTACTGTGTCCCCTGTAGTAAACAGTAAAGGAAAAAATGATTTGCTTTTTACTGGAATGCTTTTGAATGTGAACAATATATGTGGACATAGAGTTCCCAACCAAGAAATTTTTTGTAAAAAACGAGTCTACCACTGATTCTTGAAACTTTGGCAAAAACATGTCCCACTAAGAAAAGTGCTCATTCTGTTGGAAATGAATAACATTGTCATGAATAAAAAGAAGAAAGATTATACTCAGGGGGTCCTTTGCACACATGTAAGGTTATTTTATGGTTTTATTTTTAATTTGTATTAATTTCATGATTATATGCTGGCCCATGGCCTACAAAATCAGTTGTCCTCGGATAGGGGTTAATAATTTCAACTTGATTAAAAAAACAAAAAGTAATAATTTATAAAAAACAATAAAATCAGGCAAATACAAGGTCAGCAATATTTCTGAGGACCCCCTTTTCAAACCTTCAGCTCTACAGCATGCTTTAAGATCACTCAAGCTCCTGTAAATTTGCTATTTTCTCTTAAAATGGTTCATATTTGTTGACACTGATACTGTCGCAACCATAACATGTCAACACCGTCTCTTTTGTAAAAAAAAATATTAGATTAGATTATGACATTAATGTATACTTTTTAAAAAGAGGTTTGAAGTAGCTAGCAACAGGAGGAAAACAAAATGGCTAATGTGAACAACTCATGCATATCATGTGAAAGAGTAGATTTTTGTCACCACCGTCAGACGTCACCACCGTCAGGTTTTGTGTCTGACGGTGGTGACGTGCAGTCTGACGGTGGTGACAAAAGCCTACAAATGGCCCTCAACAGAGCCTTGAATATAATTATTGATCACAATAAAATACCAATATGACATGTGATGTTTCAGTAGCCTCTTGTGTATTTTTACTTAGGTAATTCCTCCTATATTTCTTCCATATTGTCCAATCCGAGGGGATGAGTTGTGCCTTCCCTCTCTCTCTCTGAATTCACTATTATGTCATGTTCATTTGGATTATGTCATTAGGGATGCATATAGTGCCCCTACTACTGTACCTACTTACATAGCAATATCCCCAATATGGCATGTAGCCTATTGTATCTCCAGTGACTAAAGCCAAATTAAAATGGCATGACGACATTTTACCAAATCTTACATTCAGAATATTCCACTCAGTTTCATAGTCATTACACTCAACTTTGACTTTATGTATTTCAGGAAGTTATGGCTAGACAGAAGCTATCAGTGGAGGAGAGAAGGACAAGAAACAGGGAATATCAAAGGAAGCGGAGAGAAAAAATACACAGTGAGCCAGTGTTAAAGGAGGAATACCTCAGAATGGAAAGGCAAAGATGGAAGAAGAGAGTTGAGGAAGGGAAGATAAAAAATGTCAGTGACTTGAATGAAAGGGAAAGGAGAAGTCAGAGAAAAGCTTGGAAACGTAGACAAAAAGTTTCAAGAGAACATAAGAGAAAGGTCTCAGAAGTCCCAGAAACTCCCCCAGACAATCCAGTGGATCAGGCCATACACGAGCCAGCTCGAAGTAGGCAGGCTATAGCAGGAGAAAGGGAAAGAAAGAAAACAAGAAAAAGATACTACAGAGAGATGAAAGCTATGAGAAATAAACTTCAAGAGGTAAAAAAAGATATGAACAAAATGAAAAAGCGTTGGTTACGAGAAAAAGCTAGGAATAAAAAAACACAAGAATCACCTGGAAAAAAAACAGAGCAGCTGCTGCGGGGAAGCCAACTTAAAAACCCCTCCATCAAGAAAACTCTGCTGTTCCACATGCATGTGATGTATTGTGCATTATTCCTACTAGTAATGACTTTTTTTACTTTGATGATTTGATATGACGATATGGGGATGGGGTACTTTTAAAAATGCAGTTTTTGTAATGTCAGCAATAGCCAGTTTTTTGAAACCTGGTGTACTTTGATTCACTGCATGTACCTTGTGAAGTGAAAACAAGAGTTATTCTTTGACAGAATCATTTCATTTTGAGTCATATTTCCAGTGTTTTGGTAAGTTGGTGTGTGCAGAGAAAGATATGTTCTATTTTGAAATGAAGAGTTAGTATATATTTAACAAAATGTGTTTTTGAGAAGAAAATTATCCATTTGGCCAATTGTGTTTTGTAGGTGTGAATCTGTGTTAAGAGTTTAGAAAAAATATCTGAAGTATGGGTAAGCGCTTGTTAGCGATTGTAAAAAACTGTAATCTGTGCTCAGAACTGAACTACGTTGTCAAATCGTGCCCCGAGTCAATCTAAATCAAAAACACTACTGAGCAGTCACTAAACACTACATAGAAAAATAGAAAACACAATGCTCAGGACATGAAGCTGTAGAAATAAATGTTTACAGTTTTTCTCAATTGCTAAAACACAATTACTGAAACCTTGCTCCATTTTCTCAAAACGTTACAGTTTTTTACAATTTTTGTTAAATATATACTAACTCTTCATTTCAAAATAGAACATATCTTTCTCTGCACACACCAACTTACCAAAACACTGGAAATATGACTCAAAATGAAACGATTCTGTCAAAGAAGGTTTCAAAATACTGGCTATTGCTGACATTACAAAAACTGCATAGACTTTTATGCTTCAGTTTTACAGGTATTTGTATGCAAAACATGCAATCCACTGTTTTTACACTAAATTTTTTGGTTGGGAACTCTATGTCCACATGTATTGTTCACATTCAAAAGCATTCCAGTAAAAAGCAAATCATTTTTTTTCCTTTACTGTTTACTACAGGAGGCACAGTAGAAATACAGTTTACAGTATGATAGAACATAAAAGGTTTTACAGTGTTTCTTACAGTACAGCAACAAAATATCCATGAAACACACAAGAGTATTCTGAACAAAAAATACAACAGCAAAAAGCCCAGATTGGGGGGGGGGGGGGGGGGGGGGGGGGGGGTAGCTAAAAAAAAGCACAAAATGACTGTATGTAGTCTCTGTGATCTTCAGGGTTAGGCCACATGTTTTCATCAACATCGCATCAGATATTATCTAAGGCGATGCACGTGCAATAAAAGCGCTTGGTATGTCGGATCCACCCTTGGCAATCATGAACTGTGATGTCCCTGCAGCCAGCACCCATGGCTTCAAGGAGGGACATCTGGTCATGTGGCTAATGGTCATCAACCTTCCACCTCCATACAGAAAAGAACTCCTCTATGGGGTTGAGGAAAGATGAATGGGGTGGAAGGGAGAGATGTACCAGTCTTGGGTGGTGAAGAAAACATTGAAATTGACATGCCTGGGGCAATTCCAGCCATATACTGACCTCTGATATGACCTCTCCTGCTTCTGCTGCCCTGCTGATCAGAGTTTCCTCCTTTGTCCTTTTGTCCTTTTGTTCTGACAAAGTCTGGAGCAATCTCTGCCCCTCCACTGAGTTCATCCTCTTGTGTAAAGTTGACCTTGACTAACCAATATGCAACCACACCTGGGGACAGGGTATATCTGTGCTCTGGCCCTACATTCAGGGTCAGTCTCCGGTCTCAGACCCACTCTGTGTCGGTAGGCTCACCATGACCTGGAACTCCAATAAACTTGCAACACTTCACCAAACTTGGAACTAGACTTGGATTGTTTTTTTTCTTCAACACTGGACTTCAAACCATGTTGTTAGCGATTGAAAAAAACTATATCAGCTAAGATATGTTGTTTTTGAACTGATATCATTGCAGAAGAAGAGGTTTTTATACTGTATCTAAGGTTTGGAATATTGCTTTTGCTATTGTGGGATGTTGTGTGTTAACATTTGAAAATAATACAAAAACTATCCATAATTTTGTTGGGAGGTACAGCTGGTCTGTTAAGAACACGTAAGCATTGTGGAAATGTGTTCACTGACTGCATATTGTGTGAAAACGACATGAAATGTGTGAATGGTATGGCCACAAAAGACCGATGCTGTGCTAATTGTGTTTAGAGTTTTGAAAATGTGACCACTGATTGGACAAACGCTTGTTAGCAACTGACAAAAACCGTAAACACAAAACCTCAGCTTCAAGCATGATTTACGAAACCTCTGACTCCTCTTGCAAAATCAAACTTTCACCTCAACACAGTTTTAACTATGCCCAAAATGAAACTTTGGCCTCAAAACAGTTTTACCTGTGCTCAAAATCAAACACTGTTCTCAAATAATAAACACATTGTTCAAAACACATAGTTCTCAGGGAGAAGTACATTTTTAATTTCAAAACAAATGTTTTTGTCATTATATAAAAAGCCCAAAATTGTCCTTCCACCTGCACGTGGCAGCCTTGCAATTCTATAAAAAGTAGATAGGCAGTTACAAAAAAAAAAAAAAATCATGCAGTGCAATACAGTGATGCATTTTGTCTATTGGAACAGCTGCATAAATTTATAATTACAAAAATACAGTAGCATACTGTACCTGTTCTCTTCTCTGAATGTCCTTACTATGGTGGACACAGAAAATCGGCTCAAATTGGGCTGCACTCTACAGTTTTTCTCAGTTGCTAAAACACTAAAGCCTTTTGTCTGAACCAAATGTTCAGTTGCCTGAACTTCCTGATTGAATCAGTCACTCGTTTGGCAAAACCATAAGCACTTTTCATCTGTTTAGACACAACTTGCCAACACATTTTCATTGTGATGCACCTGTGTTGCATAATGGTGAGCACATGTGGCAAAAGTCAAACACAATTAAAACACTGGTGTCACCGGTTGAACACAACAACTCAAAATTGATCACACTTGTGGCTAATGATGTGAGGGAACATATATAAGCCAGTTCAGAGAGCACTGGTTTGTGAGGCACTACAATGGATAGAAATATGAGAAGAATTTGTGTGAGAGGTGGTTGAGGTGGTCAGCGAAGACTAAGAAGAGTAATATCTGATGAAATCAGAGCTACTTGTCCATGGTATGAGCATGAAGGAGGCCGGATAAAGGGTACAACCAAACATCCGTAAATTCACTGTGTCCAACATAATCCGAAGATTTAGAGAAGAGAACAGGTAATTACCTTTTTTTGACATTATAGAAAAAATGTTGACAGCAATTACTGTATGACTATACTATATACTGTACCACAGTATACTGTAAGTAAATATATGTTTCAGTACATCACTGTGCCGATGTACTGTAGTATTGTAATTGAGGGTTAGTCTAATCTGTGCTCAAAGGCCTTGTATTCCACGTATATTTTTATGTAGGCTTACTGTATAAAAGTGCTAAATGCACAAGATTTCTGTTGGTTTTTGTACTGTACACTGCTAATGCACAGGTTTTTTGTTTTGCAATATGCATTTAGCCTACAGTGTACATTAAACATTTATTTCTACAGCTTCATGTCCTGAGCATTGTGTTTTCTATTTTTCTATGTAGTGTTTAGTGACTGCTCAGTAGTGTTTTTGATTTAGATTGACTCGGGGCACGATTTGACAACGTAGTTCAGTTCTGAGCACAGATTACAGTTTTTTACAATCGCTAACAAGCGCTTACCCATACTTCAGATATTTTTCCTAAACTATTAACACAGACTCTCACCTACAAAACACAACTGGCCAAATGGATAATTTTCTTCTCAAAAACACATTTTGTTAAATATATACTAACTCTTCATTTCAAAATAGAACACATCTTTCTCTGCACACACCAACTTACCAAAACACTGGAAATATGACTCAAAATTAAATTATTCTGTCAAAGAATAACTTTTGTTTTCACTTCACAAGGTACATGCAGTGAATCAAAGTACACCAGGTTTCAAAAAACTGGCTATTGCTGACATTACAAAAACTGCATAGACTTTTATGCTTCAGTTTTGCAGGTATTTGCATGCAAAACATGCAAGCCATCGTTTTTTACACAAAATTTCTTGGTTGGGAACTCTATGTCTAACTCTATGTATTGTTCACATTCAAAAGCATTCCAGTAAAAAGCAAATCATTTTTTTCCTTTACTGTTTACTACAGGGGACACAGTAGAAATACTGTTTACAGTATGTTAGAACAGAAAAAAAAAGCGCTTGGTATGGTGGATCCACCCTTGGCAGTCATCATCTGTGATGTCTCTGCAGCCAGCATCCATGGCTTCAAGGAGGAACATCTAGCCATGTGGCTGATGGTCATAAACCTTCCACCTCCTTGCAGAAAAGAACTCCTCTATGGGGTTGAAGAATGGTGAATAGGGTGGAAGGAGTAAACTTTGAAGGGACATTGAAATTGACACGTCTGAGGCAATTCCAGCCATATGCTGACCTCTGATATGACCTCTCCTGCCTCTGCTCCTCTGTTGATCAGAGTTTCCTGATCATACTACCTGAGTGTCACTCCTTTGTCCTTTTGTTCTGACCACGTATGGGAGCCATCTCTACCCCTCCACTGAGTTCACCCTCCTGTTTAAAGTTGCCCTCGACTGACCAATATGCAACCACACCTGGGGACAGGGTATATCTCTGCTCTGGTCCTACATTCAGGGTCAGTCTCCGGTCTCAGACCCACTTTGTGTCGGTAGGCTCACCATGACCTGGAACTCCAATAAACTGGCACCACTTCAGCAAACTTGGAACTAGACTTGGATTGTTTTTATTCTTCAACAGTGGACTTCAAACCAAGGGATTAGTGATTGAAAAAAAACTATTATCAGCTGAGATATGTTGTCTTTGAACTGATATCATTGCAGAAGAAGAGGGTTTTATACTGTATCCAAGGTTTTGAATATTGTTTTTGCCATTGTGGGATGTTGTGTGCTAACATTCGTAAATAATACAAAAACAATCCATAATTTTGTTGGGAGGTACAGCTGGTCTGTTAAGAACATGTAAGCATTGTGGAAATGTGTTCACTGACTGCATATTGTGCGAAAACGACATGAAATGTGTGAATGGTATGGCCACAAAAGACCGATGCTGTGCTAATTGTATTTAGAGTTTTGAAAATGTGACCACTGATTGGACAAACGCTTGTTAGCAACTGAAAAAAACTGTAATGAGTTCAAGCAACTGAGAACTTTCTTCAGCCAATGGATTTTTGTGTTTTAGCAACTGAGAAAAACTGTATTACATATGTAATGTACTTTATATATAATATATACATGATATTATGCATCAGGAAAAAGATTTGATAGTTATGATTTAGAGTATTTTGACAAACTTCAGTGACTTCAGTAAACCTTGATGAAATTTGTCATTCGCTTTGAACTCAACGGAGTTCAGGGCAGTGCTCCTGCTGTGGCTCTAGGACAGTGATGCTGATGTGGGGTGATTGTTCTGTAAAGCAGGCCTCTCTTAATCCACAGAGGTCCAATTCAATCAGCAATTTCCATGTGAATGAACTAGGATGGAGCATCCTTCTAGGAACATTCTGACAACCCTGGTCAGCTGATGCAGACACTGTATGTGTGTGTTGAAGTTGTGTGTATGCATGCAAGTCTATTTCTTGAATCTTGACTGTTCAAGATTCTGACACTTGGACACACGTCTCTTTCTCTAAGGTTTACTCCAAATTATGCCTTACACTTTAGAATTCAACTGAAGCCAACAGTCAGATCACTATCTAGTGGTTAGCTCGCCCCACAGCACGTTCTACCCATAGCTTTGCTGAGGATTAGATGGATTAGATATTTGGCAAAATCTGTCCCTGCTGCTGTAAATAGACAGATGGGTGTGTCCTCCACCCTCCCCCAACATGCACACTATCCAAGATTTGTTACCATGGCAGACTACAACATAGAATACCGCAGTATAAATAGATCTACTGTTTGTTTATTGAATTACAAAATATTATTTTGACATTATTGTACGGGTATTATAAGTTAGAAAAACATTTTGTGCAAATTAATTTACAAAGTTACTTTCCAGCTTTCTCTGTTTTGAAATGCTGTAGCAGACATTCTGAAATTCTAGTAATATATTGTCTTTAAACAATCTTATGATTATAGGCCATGATGACTTTAATACTTACATACAACGGTCATCTTTATTTTATACAGGTTTGATGTAGTTGATCAGTTTAATAGCTTATTTTTACTTAATTGCAAGAATTGCAAGATTTTTACTACATTGTGCTTGTTTCAAACATGTATCAGTTTTGATATTTAATGATGGAATCCACAAAGGGGAGTATTATTACGATATCACCTCACAAGTCTTTTCTCCTATTTAGGCAGCAACATTGGTTGACAATACAAGAAGATCAAATGTAGGCTGCATTCATACATACATTATGTTGTGTTCATGAATATCACAGGGTTCCCTTAACATTTACTTAAACCTTTTCACGTCAAAAATGTTTGTAGCATGAGGTACAGAAAAGATGGAGGGGGAATGGTGGATAAACAAAGAGACTTGGGGATGATGGCAGGGCATAGATGCTAGGTCTCTAAGAACCCCCTGCAGTGAGGATGAAACTCTATTGGGAACAAAGCACGATTAGAACTTCCACAGAATCCCAAAAATAAAAAACAAAAACACAGATCTTTGGTTCTTTGTTTTTGTGGGGACACTCCATGGACAAAATTCATAACCGTATACCCTTAGAACCTCTCTCCCATCTCCATCTTCTAATCGTGCAGCAGCGTTATTGAGATTAGTTTTATTAAATTAGAATCTAGTAATACATCCAGGCATTGCTACAGCAATCCTACAAATTGCATTTTCAGTTAATAGATATTTTTTACTACTCTTTTTATTACTAGCAGTTAACAGTTCATTATAGACATAATGGGGGGCACAGTGGTGTGGCGGTAAGCACTGATGCCTCAAAACAAGAACGGTTTGCATGTTCTCCCTGAGTCAGCTTCCTCCCACCATCCAGGGACATGCTGGTTAGGTTCATTGGTGATTCTAAATTGTCCATAGGTGTGAGTGTGAATGGTTGTCTCTGACTGTGTCTCAAATCGCGTACTTTCGTCAGTACACTTTGATATCATGCACTATGAGCACTATGCACTTACGTCCGTAGTGCGTACTTTTCAAAAAGGTAGTATCATCTCAAATCGGGTACTACGTCTATAGTTACCGGAAATGACGAATGGCCGCCGTATTTTTGACCGCGATCGCGGCAAATTATAATTTTAATATTTAGACATGCAACACTTCAAACATCTTAAATATGACCATTTTGATCACGTTTTCTAGCTTTTGCGAGTTCGTTCACTGCATCGAGTCAACACAAATCGCTAATTTAACTAAATTAACAGTTATCGAGCAGTAATTTAATAGTACTACGTGTAAAACAGCAACCATTTTCATTAAATGTCATATTACTTCCATCTGGACCTGTAAGCTCCACCACCGCTTCCAAAACACTGCCGCCGACATAGATATATATAGAATGACATCATTCTATATATATCTATGGCCGCCGATATCAAATCGCAAGTTTGAATTGGGTTGATAGTCCCTCCCCTTCCACTGCGTAGCCAAGATGGCTGCCGTTTAGTGTGGAAAGTGTCCATCGTTCCACACTCAGCATTTTGACCGTTTTGAGTACACCATCCGGGTACTTGCAGTGCACTTCGTCTCGTTGGAATTTTCAGTGTGAACACCCTCACGTACTCAAATTAAGTATTTTAAGTGCAGAAGTACGCGATTTGAGACACAGCCTGTCTCTCTGTGTTAGCCCTGTGATGGACTGGTGACAGACTATTCCGAGACCCTGCGGTTACAGGAGATGGATGAATGAATAAATAGCCCAACCTGAACCCAACAGATTCTGTGTGTTCTGTCAAGCAGACTCCTCTTGCCTTATATGTCCTGTACCAAACCGCAGAAGTTTGCCCCAAGCTGAGGCAGTAAAGGATAATAACTATGTTCTGAGTTTGGGTTCACTTCACATGATAACATCTGTTGCAGATGGTAGCAAAATCTGTAAAAACTTGTTTAGTCAGTAAAGGTTTGTTCTAATGTAAATGAAGTACATAGTCATTCTTCAGGGCTGTTTCTTCTTTTATAGTCCTTGTTAAATGATCCAGCAAGGTAGCATTTATGAACAGCTTTATGGGCTTCCCATTGATTTAATGCTGTCATTGTATCAGAATGAGTTGCTTGGTAAAGTCATGCAGTTAATGTGTTTGCATGACGTGCCACAATAAATTGTATCACTAATTTTTTGTGTGTTGGCTTATGTGCAGATATATCACTTGTGTCACTTCAATTTGCCCACAGACTGTAAAGATGATGATGGACTGCAGTATAAGTCATAAACCCCTTCCATGTAAAAGAATGGGATATAGGCAGTGTTAAACTAATCTAAGTACAAGTTCTGTTATTTTAATAATAGTTCTTATCACATTGTTGCATATACCGATCAGGCATAACATCACAACCATCTCCCTGATACTGTGTACATCTTCCTTGTTCCTTCAAAACTGTTCTGACTCAAAGAATGGATATGGACGTTCTGTCCCATGGTTTCAGGCAACAGAATGTTGTTAGTGGGGGCCTTCAGGTCCTGTGGGTTGAGGGAAAGGCCCTGTGTGGATCACGCCTGCATTACTATGGGGTGGGGGTGCCTAGGCCTGTCTAGGTGGGCTGATTTGTGTCACCCACACAAATGCCAGGTTCAACAGTTTCCCAGAAGAACATTGCATTTTCACGAGATGGTCAATGTTATGTACTTCTTGTGTCAGAGGTTTTAATGTTGTGGCTGATGGTTGTATTCAAGTGTTCATTTTGTAATAGTGGTTATTTGATATTAAGAATGAAAATGTTCAAAATCAGTTCACCAGTTTTTAGCTGCTAACAATGCTAGTGTGCAGATGATAATTAAACAATTAGACTGAAACACTCTATAGGTGCTTGATGTAACTGAAGTTGTAATATTTGAAGTTTATAAGATAAGTTAAAACCATCAATTTTAATACAGCTAGCTTTCACATTGAACCATCGTATTTTCTATGTTTATATTATTAATGAATTATGCTTCAAAAAGTTGTATTGTATATATTGTATGAGAGAAAATTATATGAATCATTTACATTTTGTTGTTCATTTTTAAGGCAAAACACTTATCCAAAACACTGTCCAGATCATAAACATTATGTAATGCATATTTACGCATACTTTTCTGCAGGTGGCCTTGACGCAGCCAAACTGAATCAGCGGGTGTGGAACATGCGATGGGAGGACTGGAAACTGTCAACGTCATCTCGTCTTTGCAGTGCTAATTTCAAAGAGAATGCCTTTACGAGCTCAACTCAAAGGTAAAGCCATTGCTGTCAGCACCATGTAAGAAGACACACCTAAGTTACTCAGTAATGCCCTTTCTTAACATCTATAAAAAAAACTAAGACCAGTTTATTTTTTTATCTGTTTTTACATCCGATTTGATTTGTTTATTTGTATTACAAATTCTGCTGAAGACTTCTAATAAAACTGATAAAAATGACATTCAGATTCAAAGAAAGCAGAAGGACAGTATCACCTCAGGTTTGATATACAAGCCTCACAATTCCTTTATTTATATTATCCCGAAAGCTGCTCCATTACCATTATCTCTGGCTGACTTGCTAGCTTGCTACCAAGGGCATTTGATGGATTACATGCAAAATTTGCACCAGCATTACAGTTTTAGGTACAGTGGAAAAGTTGAGTGATGTAATTGTCTGCCTGTTTCTTCAGTTATTTCCAAACTTAAAGCTAATTATGTCAAAGCTACTTCACATCATTCATACCTTACCCTTATTATGCTTAGGTTATAAAATATGTGACCCAAGTTTTATCTATGGTTTTGGTTGATGTGAAGCCTCCGTCTCATACACAACACTGGAGGACCATTGTGGAGATAAATGTATACCATAGCACAGAACCTAAAGCCCGGCTACACACACGTCTTACTCCACTAATTATTCTATTCTTGTTATGACCGACTCGTAGGGTGCAACAAAATAGGAGATGTACATTCAAAACTCAAGTACAACAAAACAAAATTTATTAAAGCAAATACCCAATCAGCTGGGATCTGGAAATCAGTATCAGTGGTATAGGTGAATGTATGGGTACATTGGTGAATGTGTGGTGCATGTTGCGAATTAAAATAAAGAAGACCAGCACGCTGGTGCTGAGTGGAGAGTGCAGAGCAGAAAGAGAGATCTGGCATTTGGGAAGGTGGGATTAAATAGGTCTAACTGGGAATGCTCGCCAGGTGCTCCTTGTCAACCTAATGGACTGCTTTAGACCTGCAGCAAACAAACAAACCCAGCTTTGTATTGATTCATGCATTCATTCATCTTATTCATCTTATCTGTAACTGCTTGTCCTGTGAAGGGTCGCGGGGGTGCTGGAGCCTATCCCAGCTGTCATCGGGTGAGAGGCGGGGGCAGACAACCATTCACACTCACATTCACACCTACGGCCAATTTAGGCCTCGTCCACACATACGAAAACGATCTTTTTCCTATCTGTTTTCGCTGGCACGGTTTCAAAAATATCCGCGTCCAGACTGATCCGTCTTAACACATCTCAAAACGCTACTTCATATGTGCAATAGTACTACACCATAAGTGTAATAACATTTCCTACAATCCAACCTGTGCAATATTACAACTCAACCTGTGCAACTCAACCACTTATATATTATTTATCTTTTATAGCTATCCTCTTTGCTCTGGCTTTCTTGCTATTTTGCTATTTTGCTCTGTAAGCTGTTGGGAACTGCAATTTCCCCATTGTGGGACAAATAAAGGTTTTTCTTATTCTTATTCTTATTCTTATATCCCAGGTCTATAGGCGGCGCTGTTTCAGTTTCAGAAATTCACCAAAAACGGACGGGAAGAGGTGGCGCATGCGCATGAAGCTTGAGCGCTGTTTACAAATCGGCTTTAGAAGAAACCAAACTCAAGGAAAAATTTGATTTTGCCCTAGTAACCATAATAGGCTCAATATCGTCTCCAGTAGCTACTTTTGTCACTTGCTTTGGACCCTGCGGCTTATACAGCGGTGCGGCTTATTTATGGATTTTTACAGCTAACGGTCACCAGGGGGCGCACTATCAAGAGCGAGACAGGTCAGGTCGAGCCAGGTAACGAGAGAAAAAGAAACCAAGTGAGCCCAAATACAGTACGAGAGCTGCTTTTAAGTCAATGGAGATCGATTTGGCTGACTTTTCTGGTATAGTAGGCTGGTTACTTTGATACAGTAAACGTCCGTGTAACTGCACCTTTACTGCCGTGTTGGCTGTTTTCAAAAAAGATGCTGGTTATTTTGTTGAGCAGTCGGGTTACTGCACTTTTGCTGCCGTGTTACAGGCAAGTACTTTTAAAAACGAATTAAATTTAGCCATTTAACGTTGTTGCCTTGTCAAGCGTTGTAAGCTTTGTTTTTGTTATACTGTACTACTACGGTACTATGACTGCAGGAAGTGCACTAGGAGAGCACCGATTGTTTGATTGATTGTTTTAATTGTTTGATTGATTGATTGTTTGACTGACTGAAATATTTATTGTGTTTCTCAAATGTAAATAAATGGGACGCTTTGCGTTTCCAAAAAGTCATTTCTGTCCCGTCAATCCCCCCTCGAAGAAACCCTTACGGTAATTAGGCATTAAAACACCAGCGGCTTATAGTCAGGTGCGGCTTATATATGGATCAATCTGTATTTTCCCCCAAAATTTAGCTGGTGCGGCTTATATTCAGGTGCGCCTTGTAGTCCGGAAATAACGGTACATTTTATTTTTTCATCAGCATTTGACTAGGAGCAAGATTGCATACTACATAAGAGAGGAATTTCATTCTCAAAATTCCAGGTCAGGAACGATGTCCGCCTATGTTTAAATATGCAGGAGCTCAGCAAGCAAACAAATGTGATTTTCCACCATCATCACTGCTTGACATTTCTCTTGATGGAAACAAAAACATATTTCTGATTTCACAGGGATATTTGTAAACATGTTATTTTTAATAGAGAATACTGAGTCATTTAAGGAACTCTTATAAAGTTAAAAGTTACCGTAGATTTAATGTAGATGGCATTGGGCTTTGCTACTGTTCCTGGATCCAGCACCAGAGGATACACTTCTGACTAATATCTGTTGAAGATCAAAACATATATGCTTATGTATATATTTTTGCTCCCTTACTTAGAGAACTGTAAGTCAACTGTGGTTTCCTGTTGCCCTCTTGTGGACCTTATTCACAAGACATAATGCTTTAATATGGAGATCTAGAGCTAAAAAAACCCAAGGGCATGTTGTAACAAGTTCGACATATTACAGTTTTTCTCAATCACTTTGGTACATTTTTCCAATCATTCTTGCAATTTGCAGAAGATCAAGTGCATTTCTCAAAACAGTTTGAACAAATAGCAAAACACCGTGGATCACCTGCAAAAGCCAGTCTCTTGCTCAAAATCCTTAGTCCATCCCTCAAAAGCAAGTTTTTGTGTCAATATACTTGTCAGTGCCATCAGAATGTTTAATCATTGTGTCATTGTGTACGGATAAGACAGTCAAATTCATTAGTCATGTTGGCAATTGAATAGTGCACTTTGAAGGGACATGTTGATGTAAAATGTGGTTTAGGTGTGATGACAAGTGTTGTACATTTGACCTCATATAATGTATATGTGTAAGATTGATTGGAAAAGACAAGATTCACATTTACAGAATGACTTCTTTATTGGCAAACATTGACATTGCAGTGCGTAAAGAAAAAAAAAGACAGCACTGCACATAACAAAGGTGAAATACAATACGTAAGTAAACATAGGTCAAAAATATAAACATAGGTCATACAGTAGGTAAACAAAAAAATATGAACAACTCCCCAAATTCTAATCTCAATCCTGATCTTCAGCTTCTTCCCGTTCCTGTCTGTTAGGCCACAAATTCTCATCCACGTCACACCTGATGTCCTCCCGTGCAAGGCAGCGTGGATAGTATCTTCTTGCATGCCTAATCCATGCTCTGCAGGAATCTGCAGTAATGTCTTGGCATGCTGCATCCATTGCAGCCAGAAGGGTCACTTGTGTGTGTGGCTCTCGGTCATACACCTTCCACCTCCAGGCTGAGAAAAATTCCTCAATAGGGTTGAGGAATGGGGAGTATGGTGGTAAGAACTCCATCACCATTCTGTTATGGTTTGCGTACCACTGCCTTACTAGGTTTGACTTGTGGAAGCTTACATTGTCCCATATTATGGCATATTTGGGCTGGGCCATATTCTCGGCTGGGCCACCTAGGATATGATCCCTGTACAAAGTGTCTAGGAATGCTATTAGACGTTCAGAGTTGTATGGACCCATCAGTGGAATGTGTGTCAGCACACCGTTATCTGATATTGCGGCACACATAGTTATGTTGCCACCCCTTTGGCCTGGCACATCAATGGTGGCTCGATGTCCAATAAGGTTTCGACCCCGTCTTCTGCGCTTTGTCGGATTGAAGCCAGCCTCGTCCATGTAAATGAAGTGACAGGGTGGCTCACTAGCGTCCAGTTCCATCATGCGCTAAATACAGAAGACAAAATGTTATTTTTGGAATTACTGCATTACATGCATTTGCAAAAGAAGTTAGATCAAACGTATATGACATATTGCATCTTCTTTTCTACAGCCATAGCATATGTGCAAATGCCACACTTACAGTAGTGTAGTGTACATCTTTACATTACGTTGCATTTGGCAGACACCTTTTACTGTAAACCCAAAGCGACTTACAAACGAGGACATATCTATATATGGTTTTGGAATAAAAGTTGTACCTGGACAAAGTGGTAGCGCAGCTCCTTCACCCTCTCACCATTTCTTTCAAATGGGACAGTGTATAGCTTGTTTTTTTAGCACTCTATCAATGGTAGAGATACTGACTGTTTGGATGTTTGCAAATGTGTCGTTGTCCTGCAAAATAGTAGTCTGTATCTCTCTTAGTGTAATGGCGTTGTTTTCCACAACAATGTTGCAGATAGCCATCTCCTGCTGTGGTGTGAAAATCCGTCCTCTACCACCCCTGTGTACTTGTCTTGCAGTCCTATGTGGGAAATAGAAATGTAAACCAAAACAAATTTGAGGAAGACACAATGGCATTGTATAGAGCATCAGTGGAATAGGCTACTGTAATTTTGTATGGGGCATTACTGTATTGACATGTAAATACAATAAACTCCATGTAATTCAGCACATACTGTTAGATTACACACCTGTTCTCTCTGCGGAAAGTTTGAATAATTGAGGACACAGTTGTTCTGCCAACATTTGGCTGCACCCTTCTCCCCGCTTCAGCCATAGTCAGCCCATGATTCAAAACATGGTCTACAAGTGTTGCTCTGATTTCATCAGGAACACGCATGTGTCCGCCTCTTCTGCCTCTTCCTCTTCCTACTCCTCCACCACACAGCCTCACCCCTCTTCCTCTCCTTCTTCTTGGCTGTTGTCCTTCCATTGTCAGACATTGTAACTTTCTATTGTGCTCTGGTTACCTATATACTCCCCAGTAGATTGTTCATGAGATGCTCCCTTGAGCTCATTCAGAAAACTGTCGATCAGTGGTTGATCAACTCTTTTCATTAGAGAAAGTCTAGATTCACCTGGGAGGAATTTACCAATTTAGATCATATTTACAGACAAATGTCTTATGGAAATGTATATATGCTTGACATGTTATGATGGCTTGGTAAATCATTTTGCATGTGAAGACTTATATGATGAACTATAGCCTAAATGTTTTGGGGAAAGAGACTATTTGATAGATTCCTATAACAAAGCATTTTGATTAGCATGACAAAAGCAATTGATAATGTACGAAAAAACTGAGAATTGTACACAATCATTTGCATGGATGGACAAAAGCATTTGCAATTTGTTCAATGCAATGAGAAACTGCTTTTTTCATCTGCACAAATGGCATGATGATGTGACAATTGAACAAGAACTTTGGAGAATTTCAATTCTGATGTGAGAAATGTACCAAACCAATTGAGAAAAACTGTAAGGTGATCAACCTGCTTGCTTGACCACCATGGGGCCTAGAGCCTTCTCGCATTCAGCCCCCTGCCTCTGGAACGCCTCTTGTGGGGCGACTGTGGCTCAGTAGGTAGAGCGGGTTGATCCCCGGACACCCCCCCCCCCTAAACAAACAAACAAACAAAACTCACGGGCTATATGAAGGACTGAGAAAAACAGGGTCTTTATATATACACAAAGAAGTAAAACACTGAAATACAGCACTCAATCAGCTTAACTACTACTACTACTGATAGCACAGAAAAACATGACTTGAGTCATGGAAATCCCTACATCAGTATCCCTATCCATATCCTATCAAGTCACTGATACTGTAGGTTTCTCCAAATTTACATACTAAACATGAAAAGCTTAAAGGGAGAAGCTGCCTATTAGGGGCCATTTCAACAAAAATATTGAGAACTTCTTTCTTGTCGATTCCTATGCCTGGATTTATGAAGATTTTAATTCATTTAATAAAACTTGATGATGATTGTTCGTTTGTTATACCTTTGGAGCACTTTTGTGTCCCCACCAATCTCAAAATCAAACCTACTCCCTTGGTCCTTGGCACCGAACACTGAACCCCCAGTTGCTCTCAGTGCTTGTGTGAGCAAATGGTCTCTTTACAGTCTGACTGTAAAGCGATTTGAGTACCAACAGGTAGAAAAGCAAGGCCATTTACCATCCCTCACGGAACAAATTCAGACTCAGTCACCACCTTCAAATCTCAATTCAAAACTTATTTATTCAGATATGCCGAGTCCATTCCATAGTCTCACTTCTATTTCCCATTCGTATTTAACTATAGTTACATACATATAGATCTGTTCTATAAGTATGCTTGTGTGTACTTTAATTGTGTTTTATTTTTACAATTTTGTGTATTTTAATTGTGTTTTATTTTGTAATTTAATTTTATATGGTGACCTTCAGTCTCGTGAAAGGCGCCTATAAATAAACTGTATTATTATTATTATTATTATTAACATTGCAACATTCTGCTTTTAAAATCTAATAAGACAATTTAATGCTTAAACACAGAAAGCCGAAATGCAAACAATGTTACATTAAGAACGTTTGACTACTTAAAGCAGCCATGTCTGTTGCCATTGTTTTAGCATTGTTTAAGACATACCATGATGTGGATGGCCGGTTTCTATTTGTGACATGTAGGCTAAATAAATTAGTCAAAATTTGCAATGGTTGTTCTTGTTTACCATTGAAATAATATTGCTGTTCACATTGCTTTTTTTCACCCCTGTGAAACTGATAATCTTACAACTGTCCAGTTAAATAAAATGCAAAAATGCAGCCTGCTCTCCTCTAAGAAAACTGAGCTGGGCATATTTGACCCATATGTAAATTTCCTCAACCACATTATCAGCTTTATAGTAAATCTGTGTTAAAGGAGAGATGCAGCGTTCCACTGATCAGCATGTCTGGCACTGAGCAGCTAAAGACTGAGGAGTAGTATTCTCAGAAGTGGCAGGAAACCAAAAACAGAGCTCAAAAAAGGGTGAATCTGGGATTAAAATTCATGTGAACTGTTACGTCCCCGGCCTATAGGGGATGAGGGGAGTAACAAAAGTTAATGTTCCCAGGACTGATCACGGAAAGAAGGGACGAAGAGACTGACTTGTGGACAAACAAATAAGGCGTTTATTAGAAAAAAAAGACAAAATCAGGGCAAATCAAAGCAGCTGGCCTGCAAAAGGAACTGCATTGTAGAACAAAAGAACAAAGTGAAAGCGCTGGCCTTTCACTGGAACCAGGATGCAACAAACAAACCAAAACACAATGCTAACAGGTTAGCAGCACCACACACACACACACCTTTCCACTGAACGGTGATTGAAAAACAAGAGCAGCCAAAACAAGAGTAGCCTCACCACCACAGTCATGCCGCACTGCTCCACTGAAAGTGTGTCCCAACCGACCAGAGTGTTGTTCTCTTCCCCTTTTAAACTCCAGCCACTGATTGAGTGTCATGCACGCACCTGGAGAGGGAGAGAGAGAACAGCACCACAGCAACACACACACACACACATTAAAGAAATCGGCCCACTGGCCGTAACATGAACACATACATTAGGCTACATGTTTCTGAAGGAATAAGAGCTGATCAACTGCTCAAAAAAACAAACAAACTAAATGGGTTTATAAGTCAGATGAATAAAAATAAAATGATAAAAAGAATCACCAAAATAACCAATTAATATCATAATTACTGAATGTTACAGTTTTTTACAATCGCTAACAAGCGCTTACCCATACTTCAGATATTTTTTCTAAACTCTTAACACAGATTCACACCTACAAAACACAATTGGCCAAATGGATAATTTTCTTCTCAAAAACACATTTTGTTAAATATATACTAACTCTTCATTTCAAAATAGAACATATCTTTCTCTGCACACACCAACTTACCAAAACACTGGAAATATGACTCAAAATGAAATGATTCTGTCAAAGAATAACTCTTGTTTTCACTTCACAAGGTACATGCAGTGAATCAAAGTACACCAGGTTTCAAAATACTGGCTATTGCTGACATTACAAAAACTGCATAGACTTTATGCTTCAGTTTTACAGGTATTTGTATGCAAAACATGCAATCCACTGTTTTTACACTAAATTTTTTGGTTGGGAACTCTATGTCCACATGTATTGTTCACATTCAAAAGCATTCCAGTAAAAAGCAAATCATTTTTTTTCCTTTACTGTTTACTACAGGAGGCACAGTAGAAATAAAGTTTACAGTATGATAGAACATAAAAGGTTTTACAGTGTTGCTTACAGTACAGCAACAAAATATCCATGAAACACACAAGAGTATTCTGAACAAAAAATACAACAGCAAAAAGCCCAGATTGAGGGGGGGTGTAACTAAAAAAAAGCACAAAATGACTGTATGTAGTCTCTGTGATCTTCACGGTTAGGCCACATGTTTTCATCAACATCGCATCAGATATTATCTAAGGCGATGCACGTGCAATAAAAGCGCTTGGTATGTCGGATCCACCCTTGGCAATCATGAACTGTGATGTCCCTGCAGCCAGCACCCATGGCTTCAAGGAGGGACATCTGGTCATGTGGCTAATGGTCATCAACCTTCCACCTCCATACAGAAAAAAAACTCCTCTATGGGGTTGAGGAAAGATGAATAGGGTGGAAGGGAGAGATGTACCAGTCTTGGGTGGTGAAGAAAACTTTGAAGGGGCATTGAAATTGACATGCCTGGGGCAATTCCAGCCATATACTGACCTCTGATATGACCTCTCCTGCTTCTGCTGCCCTGCTGATCAGAGTTTCCTCCTTTGTCCTTTTGTCCTTTTGTTCTGACCACGTCTGGAGCCATCTCTGCCCCTCCACTGAGTTCATCCTCTTGTGTAAAGTTGACCTTGACTAACCAATATGCAACCACACCTGGGGACAGGGTATATCTGTGCTCTGGCCCTACATTCAGGGTCAGTCTCCAGTCTCTGACCCACTCTGTGTCGGTAGGCTCACCATGACCTGGAACTCCAATAAACTTGCAACACTTCACCAAACTTGGAACTAGACTTGGATTGTTTTTTTTCTTCAACACTGGACTTCAAACCATGTTGTTAGCGATTGAAAAAAACTATATCAGCTGAGATATGTTGTTTTTGAACTGATATCATTGCAGAAGAAGAGGTTTTTATACTGTATCTAAGGTTTGGAATATTGCTTTTGCTATTGTGGTATGTTGTGTGTTAACGTTTGAAAATAATACAAAAACTATCCATAATTTTGTTGGGAGGTACAGCTGGTCTGTTAAGAACATGTAAGCATTGTGGAAATGTGTTCACTGACTGCATATTGTGTGAAAACGACATGAAATGTGTGAATGGTATGGCCACAAAAGACCGATGCTGTGCTAACTGTGTTTAGAGTTTTGAAAATGTGACCACTGATTGGACAAACGCTTGTTAGCGACTGACAAAAACTGTAATGTGTCTTTACAATGGAAAAAAATCTCTGATCAATCTCAGTAGATGAACAGCAGACAGTATGTGAACATTTTTGGATGGTAAATCTGGTGTTTTCTCAGTTCACTAATACTTGAGTAACGTTTTGTTTTCCTCTCCCTCTCTTCCTCTGTCACCCTTGTCTTACTCACTGACTTGTCTGCCTCCTCTGAGATTCTGTCTGGAAACTCTTTTTTGTTCTCTGTTTTGTCCTTCTTTCCTCTCATCCTCTTGTCCTTCTCTTGCTCCTAATTATTCCTCAAATGGAGAATATTTGTGACTTTACAAATTACATTATGTGAGTTGAGCAGGTGAGTTTGTAGAGGTGAAGTCAACTTTTCAACTTTAATTAAGATGTTTGGTTTACTGGCCTCATCGTTTGGAATTCAAAGCGTATTAGATGTCTGGCCTGTATATATTTTAAGTTGGGCATCAGACGCATCAGAAAAAATGTTTGCAATGGAAACATTGTCTTTAAAATGTGGTATAATACTTTTACTTAAACTACCTGAAATCTAAAATTCTCAGTTTTGCTCTCCTTGGTAGTACCAGTGGAAAGGAGCAGTAAAGTAACTGCAAGTGTGTTTTCGACCCTCACCTCTCAGAGATACAAACAGTTTCACCTATGTGTCATTATCAGTCAGTTAAACAATTGTCAGACAGCAAGAGAGACACATTTCCCCTAGAGCCATCATGTGGATTGGTTGCCCTTATCTTGAGTCACAAAGAATCAGGGCAGAACAGATTACACTGTTTTTTTTTTTTGTTGTTGTTGTTGTTGTTTTCGCTTGTCCAGTATTTTGAGTTTTCACAGTGAGCTTAATTTTATCATATCATATCACTGACACAAATTCTTTCGCAATACCTTTTCTTAATCAACTGTCCTCAAAAAGACAGGCACACACATTGATGTCAGAAAGGCAGTACAGGCAGTACAGGTTTAGTCAGTCAGTCATTTTCTATACCCGTTTAGTCCTGTTAAGGGTCACGTGGAGTACAGGTTTAGTTCAGTCAAAAAGATCCAGAAAAATGTGGAAATTAGAGAAGGTATTGGGAGAACGGGAATGGGAAAGGGAGTCCAGAGGAGCCAAGAGATGAAGATTCAGCATCTGTGATGTTTACATGGCTGTCAGCCTCTTTTATTATCTCCACATTCCTCATCTCCTTACTCATCTTCATTCTCCTTTTCTCCCACTGTCTGTCTTCTTTGCTGAATTCAAGTGTCAATAAAGACAGGTCCAAAGGGGTGACAGAACTGCTGTAGTGGTTTGTGTAGTTCTAGAGGAGGATGGGCATATGCATATACATAGAAAATTGCATTCACATGTAAAGATATTCAAGAAGCACAGAATTAGCTAGATAGATAGATAGATAGATAGATAGATAGATAGATAGATAGATAGATAGATAGATAGATAGATAGATAGATAGATAGATAGATAGATAGATAGATAGATAGAACTTTATTGATCCCTTTGGGAGGTTCCAGCAGGGAAATTGACATCTCCATCGCATACAGCACTGTCAGACATACATGTAAGAAAGAGTACAATAAGCCAAATACCAAAAAACACCCAATAAAGAATAACAGATAGTAATAAAAATAAAAATAAATACTGTGACTGTACATAGATGGGTGTTGCATAAATATAGAAAACCGGGTACATTTTTATTGCCCATTACTATTGTATGTTAAATTCAAAAAAAGTCATTCAGGCCCCTTTCCTTCCGTCCTCCTCCCTCCAAGTGAGTGGTGGTTGTATAGTTTGATGGCATGGGGGAGAAAGGAGGTCCTCAGTCTATTAGTTCTGCACCTTGGGAGGAGCAGCCTCTTGCTGAAGGTGCTTCTCTGGCTGTCATGTGCAGAGGGTGCAAAATTTACAATGGATACAATTTTGTTTATTGTTTTATTTATACAATTTGTTTATATAACAATACAGTTAGTATTAATGAAGACTTGGTGCCATATATGATGTGTTTGCACTTGCAGCAACAATGCAGGACCTCTATTTAGGGCAGCAAACAGGTGGCAAAGGTGGCAGGACTCCCCACAGGGAAAGGTGTGGGAGGGCAAGGGAAGGAGAGGGACACACAGCAGTTAACATGCTATACAGTAATAACAAAGAATCGCAGGACTAGTAATAGATAAGAACTAAGGACAAGAGCTCAGAGCCAGAGAAAAGAAATGAGAGGATAGGAGCTTTGTGCGAGACAGTAGAAAGAAGAGGACATGTGGTCAGTGCGTTGTCCCCCAGAAGCCTAAGCCTATTGCAGCGTAACTAAGGGGTGGTTCAGTCAAAAAGGAAAGTCTTAAGCCTGACCTTAATAGTAGAGAGGGTGTCTGCCTCCTGAACCCAAAATGGGAGCTGGTTCCACAGGAGAGGAGCCTGATAGCTGAAAGCTCTACCTCCCATTCTACTTTTTGAAATTCTAGGAACCACAAGTAGGCCTGTACTTTCAGACCGAAGTGATCTGTTGGGATGATATGGTACAATGAGGTCTTTAAGATACGACGGAGCTAGGCCTTTAAGGGCCTTGTATGTAAGGAGGAGGATTTTAAATTCTATTCTGGATTTTAAAAAGAGCCAGCGAAGAGAAGCTAAAACTGCAGTAATATGATCGAATAGCTAATTCCTGCCAATGCTCTTGCTGCGGCATTTTGAACGCTTTTAAAAGAGCTAAATGGATAGCCAGACAGTAGTGAATTACAGTAATCCAGCTTGGAAGACAAAAAATGCATGAACTAGTTTCGCAGCATCACTCTGAGACAGGATGTTCTAATTTTGATGATTGTTTATTAATTTGTCCATTTTACACTAAGAGTTTAATATTTTCCCTGTATACACACTCCACCTCACTACTATCAGCAGTGGGCACTGGTAAGAAGTCGCCGTTGTTTGTGTACTTTTGATTTGAGGTCCGCTGCGATAGCAGCCCTTGCAGCTTCAGTATACTTCTCGTACTTAGCTCTCTGCAACGTGTTGTAGCAGCAACTTAAATTTAAATCTTTCATGGCAGATAACATCTCTAAGCAGACTACGCACATAGGTTTGCCTTTACATTCTGTGAAAACATAACCTTTTACCTGAAAGACACGATTTTCTCAAGTCAAGTTTTCTCTCTCCTCTGCTCTTACAGTTTTTTTCAGTCGCTAACAAGCGTTTGTCCAATCAGTGGTCACATTTTCAAAACTCTAAATACAATTAGTACAGCATCGGTCTTTTGTGGCCATACCATTCACACATTTCATGTCGTTTTCACACAATATTCAGTCAGTGAACACATTTCCACAATGCTTACATGTTCTTAACAGACCAGCTGTACCTCCCAACAAAATTATGGATTGTTTTTGTATTATTTACGAATGTTAGCACACAACATCCCACAATAGCAAAAACAATATTCCAAACCTTAGATACAGTATAAAAACCTCTTCTTCTGTAATGATATCAGTTCAAAAACAACATATCTCAGCTGATAATAGTTTTTTTCAATTGCTTGTTTGAAGTCCACTGTTGAAGAATAAAAACAATCGAAGTCTAGTTCCAAGTTTGCTTACAGTAAGTGGTGCAAGTTTATTGGAGTTCCAGGTCATGGTGAGCCTACCGACACAAAGTGGGTCTGAGACCAGAGACTGACCCTGAATGTAGGACCAGAGCACAGATATACCCTGTCCCCAGGTGTGGTTGCATATTGGTCAGTCGAGGGCAACTTTAAACAGGAGGGTGAACTCAGTGGAGGGGTAGAGATGGCTCCCATACGTGGTCAGAACAAAAGGACAAAGGAGTGACACTCAGGTAGTATGATCAGGAAACTCTGATCAACAGGGGAGCAGAGGCAGGAGAGGTCATATCAGAGGTCAGCATATGGCTGGAATTGCCTCAGACGTGTCAATTTCAATGTCCCTTCAAAGTTTACTCCTTCCACCCTATTCACCGTTCCTCAACCCCATAGATGAGTTATTTTCTGCAAGGAGGTGGAAGGTTTATGACCATCAGCCACATGGCTAGATGTTCCTCCTTGAAGCCATGGATGCTGGCTGCAGGGACATCACAGATGATGATTGCCAAGGGTGGATCTGACATACCAAGCGCTTTTATCCCAGGTGCATTGCCTTGGATAATATCAGATGCAATGTTGATGAAAACATGTGGCCTTTTTTTTCTGTTCTATCATACCGTAAACAGTATTTCTACTGTGTCTCCTGTAGTAAAGAGTAAAGGAAAAAAATGATTTGCTTTTTACTGGAATGCTTTTGAATGTGAACAATACATGTGGACATAGAGTTCCCAACCAAGAAATTTTGGGTAAAAAACGATGGATTGCATGCAAATACCTGTAAAACTGAAGCATAAAAGTCTATGCAGTTTTTGTAATGTCAGCAATAGCCAGTTTTTTGAAACCTGGTGTACTTTGATTCACTGCATGTACCTTGTGAAGTGAAAACAAGAGTTATTCTTTGACAGAATCATTTCATTTTGAGTCATATTTCCAGTGTTTTGGTAAGTTGGTGTGTGCAGAGAAAAATGTGTTCTATTTGAAATGAAGAGTTAGTATTTAACAAAATGTGTTTTTGAGAAGAAAATTATCCATTTGGCCAGTTGTGTTTTGTAGGTGAGAGTCTGTGTAAAGAGTTTAGGAAAAATATCTGAAGTATGGGTAAGCGCTTGTTAGCGATTGTAAAAAACTGTAACCATGGCTCAACGCCTCTTCTTCACTGGTAGAGGCGCCATCTAGTGGCCAGCTGTGTCATTTCAACTGATTCAGTGCCACAGAGGACACATTTTTATAATTTTCAAAAATGAATCTCAGGGCCACATCAAGTGAGGTCGTGGACCGTATATGGCCCTTGGGCCAACAGTTGCCAATCCCTGGCCTAAGGGATATACACTATATTACCAAAAGTATTCGCTCACCTGCCTTTACTCATTCTATGAACTGAAGTGCCATCCCATTCCTAACTCATAGAATTCAATATGATGTCGGTCCACCTTTTGCAGCTATTACAGCTTCAACTCTTCTGGGAAGACTGTCCACAAGGTTGAGGAGAGTGTTTATAGGAATTTTTGACCATTCTTCCAAAAGCGCATTGGTGAGGTCACACACTGATGTTGGTCGAGAAGGCCTGGCTCTCAGTCTCCGCTCTAATTCATCCCAAAGGTGTTCTATCGGGTTCAGGTCAGGACTCTGTGCAGGCCAGTCAAGTTCATCCACACCAGACTCTGTCATCCACGTCTTTATGGACCTTGCTTTGTGCACTGGTGCACAGTCATGTTGGAAGAGGAAGGGGCCCGCTCCAAACTGTTCCCACAAGGTTGGGAGCATGGAATTGTCCAAAATGTTTTGGTATCCTGAAGCATTCAATGTTCCTTTCACTGGAACTAAGGGGCCAAGCCCAGCTCCTGAAAAACAACCCCATACCATAATTCCTCCTCCACCAAATTTCACAGTTGGCACAATGCAATCTGAAATGTACCGTTCTCCTGGCAACCTCCAAACCCAGACTCGTCCATCAGATTGCCAGATGGAAAAGCGTGATTCATCACTCCAGAGAACGCGTCTCCACTGCTCTAGAGGCCAGTGGCGGCGTGCTTTACACCATTGCATCCGACGCCTTGCATTGCACTTGGTGATGTGTGGCTTGGCTGCAGCTGCTCGGCCATGGAAACCCATTCCATGAAGCTCTCTGCGTACTGTACTTGGGCTAATCTGAAGGTCACATGAAGTTTGTAGCTCTGTAGCAATTGACTGTGCAGAAAGTCGGCGACCTCTTTGCACTATGCGCTTCAGCATCCGCTGACCCCTCTCCGTCACTTTACGTGGCCTACCACTTCGTGGCTGAGTTGCTGTTGTTCCCAAACGCTTCCATTTTGTTATAATAGAGCTGACAGTTGACTGTGGAATATTTAGGAGCGAGGAAATTTCACGACTGGATTTGTTGCACAAGTGGCATCCTATGACAGTTCCACGCTGGAATTCACTGAGCTCCTGAGAGCGGCCCATTCTTTCACAAATGTCTTGTTTCACAGTCTGCATGCCTGAGTGCTTGAATTTATACACCTGGGGCCAGGCCAAGTGATTAGAACACCTGATTCTGATCATTTGAATGGGTGAGCGAATACTTTTGGTAATATAGTGTATATATAATGTGAAGAGTACTGGTCCTAGAACAGAACCCTGAGGAACTTCATAACATTTTTGTACAAATACAGTTTTTTACAAGTTTTTTAAAGTTGCCCTCGACTGACCAATATGCAACCACACCTGGGGACAGAGTATATTTGTGCTCTGGTCCTACATTGAGGGTCAGTCTCTGGTCTCAGACCCACTTTGTGTCGGTAGGCTCACCATGACCTGGAACTCCAATAAACTTGCACCACTTCAGCAAACTTGGAACTAGACTTCGATTGTTTTTATTCTTCAACAGTGGACTTCAAACCAAGGGATTAGCAATTGAAAAAAACTATTACAGTATCAGCTGAGATATGTTGTCTTTGAACTGATATCATTACAGGAGAAGAGGTTTTTATACTGTATCTAAGGTTTGGAATATTGTTTTTGCTATTGTGGGATGTTGTGTGCTAACATTCGTAAATAATACAAAAACAATCCATAATTTTGTTGGGAGGTACAGCTGGTCTGTTAAGAACATGTAAGCATTGTGGAAATGTGTTCACTGACTGCATATTGTGTGAAAACGACATGAAATGTGTGAATGGTATGGCCACAAAAGACCGATGCTGTGGTAATTGTGTTTAGAGTTTTGAAAATGTGACCACTGATTGGACAAACGCTTGTTTGCGACTGACAAAAACTGTAATCACTGATGACATGAACAAACTGGAATCTGATAGATAGGATTCAAACCAATCTAATGCAGTTCCTTTTAATCTTGATCACACTTCCCTGCAGTCCCTGTAGTAAAATATTGCGATCAATAGTGTCAAATGCAGCACTAATATCTAGCAGAACAAGTCCATTATCTGAAGCCATGAGTAGATCATTGGTCACACAAACAGCGTTGAGAGAAGTAAATGGTAAATGGTAAATGGCCTTGCTTTTATATAGCGCTTTTCTACCTATTGGTACTCAAAGCGCTTTTACAGTCAGAGACACATCTACCCATTCACTCACACAAGCACGCACACATTCACACACCAGTGCCACGCACTGGGAGCAACTGGGGGTTCAGTGTCTTGCTCAAGGACACTTCGACATGTGGCACATTCTGGGGATCGAACCGCTAACCCTCTGGTTCGTGAACAACCCGCTCTACCTACTGAGCCACAGTGCATAAAAAGTTATGCAACTTTTTTTTGAACAAACTCTAATACCAACACAGTATTATCTCTCCAGATAATAGTTATAGTAAAATGTCATCAATAGCCTGTCACCTTATTCCATCAATGTGACCGCTTGATTTTGTCACTTTCAGTGTTTCATGTCATTATCCATGGCATGATGAGTGCACTAGCCCTGTTTTTGGTAAACTGAACAGACATCGCTGCAGACATCGCTCTGTAAATGGAACAATATAATATGTGTCATATTACTATTAATATTAATATTAATAATATTTCTGTCCATCAAGCAATTAATAAATCAGCGTATTGTTTACACTTCTCCACATAGTTTATAGTGTCAGCATTTACCCTGAACACCAACAGCAGCATCAGCCTTGTGAGTCTAAAAGGAAGTGACAGAGAGACCCAACACACACACCAAGGAGCCTTTCTGTACTCTACCAATGGGCTGGACTGTGTGCTAAAGGATGAGAGGACTGTGACTGAGAGAGAAAAAAGGAGAGAGAGTATGTGCAGGGATGTCAGCGAAAAGACCCAAGGGGGAGAGAGGGAGAATAAAAAAAGAGAGTCAGGCATTGCAGGGTTGTGGAGACGAAGGAGGACTATACTTAGCCAGCAATAAAGATAGTGAGGCACAGCCACTGATGTACTATAGTGCCAGCTTGAAAGGGGACACAGTGGATATATTATCAGCAGGACAGGATTGTTTCCCACTCTAAAACCTATTCTGACCGAACTTCCTTCTGTGCTGAACTACTTCAGGAGAGGAACGTAACTAGTTTGGGATGGATTTGCTTCTGAAGTCTAATCTGATCAGATACTGGATGCTTTTCCTGACACTGGATTGGATTATCATGGCTTGACCACCTATTTTTGAGACCTTCGAAATATCATCAAAATATGAGTTGCCCAAAGGAGTATATACACAAATGACGAAACACACTGACCTCTAGTGTGTGTCATTGCATGTTCACTGCACAGACAATACAATAGTTCAAATGTTTGAGTACTATGCTGAGGGTGTCGGGAGTTGCACCAGCTCCGTCAGGCCACGAGTGGCAATTTCAGTGTTCTGTTGGTGTGGACTGTAGCGATGCTGAACCTCATTGTATCTGGCTGTCAGTTTTAAGGGATGTTTCACCTTGCCCCTCTCCCCATCTGAAGCCTATTTCATCACAACGGCGGGGTACCCTGAGGATCATACAGCACCAACACTTGTCCCGGGTAATTAGTTATTTTACCAAAATGCAACACTATTGAATTTGAAATGTTTTGTCTCTGATTTTCTTGATCCATTGTTTTGCTAAAGGAATGCTGAAATATAATTGGGATTATTATGGGATACTGTTTCTTTGAAGAAGGCAAAGACAGATGTTAAGATATAAACAGGACTTTTATAGACAAAAATCTTGCATTTAGGCATCTAATTTTAGTTTCCAAAACAACATCCATTTTTATTTCAAAGAAACATTTGACTAGTGGCATCCATGATATTTTAACTTAATTATTTGACATACTGATTCTTTAAATCATGCCACTGGTGCAGGCTTTTGAAAGTAGTAGATATTTGATGCATAACAGTTTTTCTCGATTGCTAAGACACATTTCTTGAAAGCAGCACCCCTTTTCTCTAAACTGTGAACGCAAAACCCAATTTTCAAGCTACTTCACAAAACCTCAGACTCTTCTTGCAAAACCAAACTTTCACCTCAAAACAGTTTAATCTGTGCTCAGAACTGAACTACGTTGTCAAATCGTGCCCCGAGTCAATCTAAATTAAAAACACTACTGAGCAGTCACTAAATGCTACATAGAAAAATAGAAAACACAATGCTCAGGAGATGAAGCTGTAGAAATAAATGTTTAATGTACACTGTAGGCTAAATGCATGTTGCAAAACAAAAAACCTGTGCATTAGCATTGTACAGTACAAAAACAAACAGACATCTTGTGCATTTAGCACTTTTACACAGTAAGCCTACATAAAAATATACGTGGAATACAAGGCCTTTGAGCACAGATTAGACTAACCCTCAATTACAATACTACAGTACATCGGCACAGTGATGTACTGAAACATATATTTACAGTATACTGTGGTACAGTATATAGTATAGTCATACAGTAATTGCTGTCAACATTTTTTCTATAATGTCAAAAAAGGTAATTACCTGTTCTCTTCTCTAAATTTCGGATTATGTTGGACACAGTGAATTAACGGATGTTTGGTTGTACCCTTTATCTGGCCTCCTCCATGCTCATACCATAGACAAGTAGCTCTGATTTCATCAGATATTACTCTTCTTAGTCTTCACTGACCACCTCAACCACCTCTCACACAAAAATACTCTCAGATTTCTATCCATTGTAGTGCCTCACAAACCAGTGCTCTTTGAACTGGCTTATATATGTTCCCTCACATCATTAGCCACAAGTGTGATCAATTTTGAGAGAAAATGTGTTGGCAAGTTTTGCCAAACGAGTGACTGATTCAATCAGGAAGTTCAGGCAACTGAACATTTGTTTCAGACAATAGGCTTTAGTGTTTTAGCAACTGAGAAAAACTGTAATATATTACAGTTTTTCTCAATCACTTTGGTACATTTTTCCAATCATTCTTGCAATTTGCAGAAGATCAAGTGCATTTCTCAAAACAGTTTGAACAAATAGCAAAACACCGTGGATCACCTGCAAAAGCCAGTCTCTTGCTCAAAATCCTTAGTCCATCCCTCAAAAGCAAGTTTTTGTGTCAATATACTTGTCAGTGCCATCAGAATGTTTAATCATTGTGTCATTGTGTACGGATAAGACAGTCAAATTCATTAGTCATGTTGGCAATTGAATAGTGCACTTTGAAGGGACATGTTGATGTAAAATGTGGTTTAGGTGTGATGACAAGTGTTGTACATTTGACCTCATATAATGTATATGTGTAAGATTGATTGGAAAAGACAAGATTCACATTTACAGAATGACTTCTTTATTGGCAAACATTGACATTGCAGTGCGTAAAGAAAAAAAAAGACAGCACTGCACATAACAAAGGTGAAATACAATACGTAAGTAAACATAGGTCAAAAATATAAACATAGGTCATACAGTAGGTAAACAAAAAAATATGAACAACTCCCCAAATTCTAATCTCAATCCTGATCTTCAGCTTCTTCCCGTTCCTGTCTGTTAGGCCACAAATTCTCATCCACGTCACACCTGATGTCCTCCCGTGCAAGGCAGCGTGGATAGTATCTTCTTGCATGCCTAATCCATGCTCTGCAGGAATCTGCAGTAATGTCTTGGCATGCTGCATCCATTGCAGCCAGAAGGGTCACTTGTGTGTGTGGCTCTCGGTCATACACCTTCCACCTCCAGGCTGAGAAAAATTCCTCAATAGGGTTGAGGAATGGGGAGTATGGTGGTAAGAACTCCATCACCATTCTGTTATGGTTTGCGTACCACTGCCTTACTAGGTTTGACTTGTGGAAGCTTACATTGTCCCATATTATGGCATATTTGGGCTGGGCCATATTCTCGGCTGGGCCACCTAGGATATGATCCCTGTACAAAGTGTCTAGGAATGCTATTAGACGTTCAGAGTTGTATGGACCCATCAGTGGAATGTGTGTCAGCACACCGTTATCTGATATTGCGGCACACATAGTTATGTTGCCACCCCTTTGGCCTGGCACATCAATGGTGGCTCGATGTCCAATAAGGTTTCGACCCCGTCTTCTGCGCTTTGTCGGATTGAAGCCAGCCTCGTCCATGTAAATGAAGTGACAGGGTGGCTCACTAGCGTCCAGTTCCATCATGCGCTAAATACAGAAGACAAAATGTTATTTTTGGAATTACTGCATTACATGCATTTGCAAAAGAAGTTAGATCAAACGTATATGACATATTGCATCTTCTTTTCTACAGCCATAGCATATGTGCAAATGCCACACTTACAGTAGTGTAGTGTACATCTTTACATTACGTTGCATTTGGCAGACACCTTTTACTGTAAACCTAAAGCGACTTACAAACGAGGACATATCTATATATGGTTTTGGAATAAAAGTTGTACCTGGACAAAGTGGTAGCGCAGCTCCTTCACCCTCTCACCATTTCTTTCAAATGGGACAGTGTATAGCTTGTTTTTTTAGCACTCTATCAATGGTAGAGATACTGACTGTTTGGATGTTTGCAAATGTGTCGTTGTCCTGCAAAATAGTAGTCTGTATCTCTCTTAGTGTAATGGCGTTGTTTTCCACAACAATGTTGCAGATAGCCATCTCCTGCTGTGGTGTGAAAATCCGTCCTCTACCACCCCTGTGTACTTGTCTTGCAGTCCTATGTGGGAAATAGAAATGTAAACCAAAACAAATTTGAGGAAGACACAATGGCATTGTATAGAGCATCAGTGGAATAGGCTACTGTAATTTTGTATGGGGCATTACTGTATTGACATGTAAATACAATAAACTCCATGTAATTCAGCACATACTGTTAGATTACACACCTGTTCTCTCTGCGGAAAGTTTGAATAATTGAGGACACAGTTGTTCTGCCAACATTTGGCTGCACCCTTCTCCCCGCTTCAGCCATAGTCAGCCCATGATTCAAAACATGGTCTACAAGTGTTGCTCTGATTTCATCAGGAACACGCATGTGTCCGCCTCTTCTGCCTCTTCCTCTTCCTACTCCTCCACCACACAGCCTCACCCCTCTTCCTCTCCTTCTTCTTGGCTGTTGTCCTTCCATTGTCAGACATTGTAACTTTCTATTGTGCTCTGGTTACCTATATACTCCCCAGTAGATTGTTCATGAGATGCTCCCTTGAGCTCATTCAGAAAACTGTCGATCAGTGGTTGATCAACTCTTTTCATTAGAGAAAGTCTAGATTCACCTGGGAGGAATTTACCAATTTAGATCATATTTACAGACAAATGTCTTATGGAAATGTATATATGCTTGACATGTTATGATGGCTTGGTAAATCATTTTGCATGTGAAGACTTATATGATGAACTATAGCCTAAATGTTTTGGGGAAAGAGACTATTTGATAGATTCCTATAACAAAGCATTTTGATTAGCATGACAAAAGCAATTGATAATGTACGAAAAAACTGAGAATTGTACACAATCATTTGCATGGATGGACAAAAGCATTTGCAATTTGTTCAATGCAATGAGAAACTGCCTTTTTCATCTGCACAAATGGCATGATGATGTGACAATTGAACAAGAACTTTGGAGAATTTCAATTCTGATGTGAGAAATGTACCAAACCAACTGAGAAAAACTGTAATGTGACTCTGGGTCTGTCTTCCTCTATCATGTGGCTGCACCAGCTACAGTATTTACAGTTGTGTGCAGAAGAACGTGTCTCTATGGTTAAGCGTCACAAATCCATGTCAGATACAAATATAACTGTGGATCAGACCACTCAAAATAACGCATGCCACATTTGGGCACATTTGGGTGATTTAGTGCTTTTGTTTCAAGCACTAAATCATACAGGTCTAAACAGTGGCACACAACAGTGGAGCTCAAAATACAGCACTCAGTGCAAATCAGTGCACTATTGCTTGTCATTGTAGCCTATTGCCCGTGCCATTTGTTGTCTCTACATATGCTGTGTCAAACTTGCCTTCTTGCAAAGAATTGGATCCAGAATCAGTAATGCTTTGATGCAAGTTTTATTGATGCCATGACTGAAATTACATGTAAACAAAATCTATTGGAGTATAACAAATTAAGAATATAAAAATAAAATTTATTACAGTAAAGTAGAAAAATCTGTTTTTGTTAGGTTACCATAGCTAAAACAATAGAGTTTGGACTGCTTGAATGACATCCGTATTAACGGTTTTGCAAAAGGGTGGGGAAAATGTGTCAGTCCAATGAGAAAGGGTTAATACAATTGCAAGAGGTGTCTTTCGCTCTGCTAAGATAGTAATGATGAAAACTGGATCCCAGTTTCTTTAAGCAGGTCAAAGCAATCAAGAAAAACTGTAGGCTGTTTCAATATACTGCGCCAGCCGGCGTTACTTTAGTACATTTCCCAAAACATGACATTTCGCGAAACCGTAATGTCGTTGTGTTCTTCAGGGCCACCGTACTTTAGACTTAAGACAGCAGTGAATAAAGTTTATATATGAAGTGCCAGCAGTGGTTGGGAAAAGGTTATTAGTTTGTGCCTACCATTTTGAGCTGGACTGCTGTAGAAACCCAGGCCAGTATATAACTCAGGACATGTTTTCAGATCACAGTTGACGGATCACTTTCAACTATCCTCACCATATCTCCATGCCAGTGACATGTACGTTTTTTACTATGTGTTTCTTTGTCTCTTTAACATTGGCTTTACTTATTCTACCCCAATCTTATATTATTCTTAGCAATTGCTAATGCTATCAAGAGACAATGTTATGTTAAGCTAATTAGTTTTCTCTTGCCAAGACTCCTGTATGTGGGAAAAATGACAGAATGTATGTTGGAGTCAGCAATGTTAATGTGCTTTGTGGAAAAATAATGGTTTACTTATATTTGGCAACTTACCACGTGTGGTAATTTTATGCTAACATGTGGCAGTGAGACTCCAGAGCAAACTTCTTTTTATAACAGCAGAATTGCTGTCATGATTTGTTAAGCTGTGTCGAGTGGCTGTTTTTTCTGTTTGCAGTCATTACTACATTATGTGTTGGGCTGTTTATTTTATGCTTACTCAACCAGTATAATCCATTTGTGCAGCGATATAGGACGCCTACGTAAACTGTCAACACTGACATGCATGTACACACAGTGGGCCATGTCTATGTATTCTAGCAGTGTATGCTGCTAAAAACTATTTGTTTTTTACAGGAATGGAAGGTGTGTTTACTGCCTCCACCAGTGCCGCTGACATTTTTTCATTGGCCAATTATGCAAGCACTCTGCTGTGGGCACAAGATTGTGAGGACTAGTATTACTACATGTGAAACAGATGCAGCTGAGGATGTATCAGATCCAGTTGGGGACATGTGTCATTCTAGTTGGGGACATGATGGCTGACTCACGGATAAATCATTTTGGCTGTCACATTTCATGCTGCATTTTTATGTTTACATATTATTGAATGCTTTGTTACATAAAGGAAACATTTACCTTTGAAGGTCATTCTGCCAAGTCTAGGAGCTACACAATGATGGAGCTGAGGACCAGCACTGTTTTTTGACATATTGAGCACATTATTTTCCTAACAGCTCAAATATGAGCACATGCGTTATGCCTTTGCGTCTCCTCGAGGTATCATCTAATTCATTCCATTGTGGTTTATTAAATGTAATAGACGCACAGAGACCCATGCTGCTTTTTGTCATGTGTTTCATGTTGTGTTTGTGGATGGGATAGGAGGATGTCTTTCCCTGTTCAGGTTTCCATTGATCTGAGTGTGATTATTCCAATCAATAATGTTTGACATTAAAATACTGAGGCAGAAACAAAAGACAATGACTACAGAAAAAAAGTCCATGAGTTGTCCATGGTAGTGGTGAACTGTATTTGAGTCAGCTCTGATGTTATGCAAGAGCATCCCTTCCAGGCCAAGAATTGAGTAACTGGTAAGGATTGTAAATAATGGTAAGAGGGCAATGCTAAATGTTGGTTTACTGCTGCTTGACCAAGTTTTGGTCTATTAACACTTATAACAAATTTCCTCCACGCCACAACTGTGACCACATAATATAAAGAGTCACAAACACTACTGCTCTTCAATCTGAACCCTATCAGTCTGATATCATTCTTTGAACGGTATTCAGACTGCATTTCTCACACATTCAGAAAATTATACACTACCGGTCAGAAGTCTTACAACACCCTAATTCTTCCAGTTTTTTATTTCAACTAGAGTCATGCAAGTCCAACAAATAGAGTCAAATGGTACAAATGTAAGTACTAAACAACCAGAGTTATTTTTTAATTTTTAATTTTTTTAAAAAAAAGGTTTGGTTAACCAAAACTGAAAAATAATTTACATTTCATAATTACACAAAAAGGCCTCTTTCAGTTAACAATTTAAAGCTGTTCTGCAGCAATGAAAGTTGAATAAGCCTTGAAAGCTGGTGGTACTAATTCCTAAAGGTGTTCCAACTTTTCTTGGTTACTTACAACCCCCTCTGTCTACATAAAAGCATTGTTGGAACACACTGTGGTACCAGACCCTCATGGGCATCAGGTGAACAGTACTGTACTGCAGAAAGTAGTGTGTTGCTACAACAGGTTTCTTCGCCATCAAAAGGCACTCAGAAACTGGAAGAAACTGACAGGAAGAGGTCTGGCAGACCCAAAGCCACAACTGAATCAGAGGACAAGTTTCTGAGAGTTAACAGCTTGCGTAATAGGCGGCCCACAGGATAGTAGTGGTCGTAGTAAGCAAGTCTCAGTTTCAACTGTGAAGAGAAGACTTGAAGCTGCAGGTTTGACAGGATGAGTTGCAGCAAGAAAGCCATTGCCAAGATGTCAGACTAAGAACAAGAGGCTCGCCTGGGCCACAAAACACCGACCATTGGACTATTATGGACGGATGAATCAAAATTTCAAATCTTCTGTTCATCACGCAGTATCTTTGTACACCGTCTAGTAGGCAAGAGGATGGTTCCACAGTGTGTGACATCAACTGTCAAACACGGAGGAGGAAGTGTGATGCTCTGGGGCTATTTTGCTGGATCCAGGGTCACTGACATGTACGTGAGTGAGAGGCACCCTGAACCAAAACAGCTACCACAGCATTCTGCAGCGTCATCCAATACCCTGTGGTATGCTCCTAGTTGGTCAGAGGTTCATCCTACAGCAAGATAATGACCCAAAACACAAGTCCAAGCTATGCCAGAACTACCTCATGAAAAAAGAACAAGATGGTAAGCTTGAAAACATGGAGTGGCCAGGAAAGTCTCTAGACTTAAACCCCATCGAGCTGGTTTTGGATGAACTGGACAGAAGAGTGAAAGCCAAGCAACCTACATGTGCCACACATTTATGGGAACTTCTGCAAGAATATAGGATTTCTATTGTAGAAAGAATGCCACAAGCGTGTTTAGCTGTTATGTCTGCCACAGGTGGCTACTTTGAGTCAAAAGTTTAGAGAACATTTTGGTCTACTGATTCCATGATTTCATTTTCAACTCAAATTGCTTATTTGTTTTATGCTTTCATTTCAGAGTGCAATGAGACACTAAACTGAATAATTAAAAACAGTAAAACAGTACTGTATTGTAGGGTGCACATTTAAACACCAAATTTGCTGGTTTTAAGGTTTATTTACAAAACTGGTTTGTGGATGATTTTCCTATACAGAAATTTTAATCCATTTACTTCATTTATACATCCAGTTTACGGTAACCTCAATGTAACTAATTTTGCACACAGCAATCAAATAAAGAGCAAAAATTGTATTATTGGAATCCATACTTCAATAAAAAAAACAAGCATGAATACTCGACATGCACACACGTAAAGTCTTAGTAACTTTTGGAGGGAAAGTGTCTTGAGGCCTTATATAGGTTCTGGAAGAGTGGTCAAGCAATGACATCACAAGATGCAGATAGGAAGAAACAACAATTTTCCTTATACAGTGCTCTTGACTGCAAGCAAGAAGGCCATTACTTGCAAATGGCTGCAGACAAATCTCCCATCAAGGAATAACTAGATCAACATTGTTAACAAAATGCACTGTATGGAAAAACTGCCCTTCTCCTTAAGATCATAGGCTGAATAGTACACAAAATACTGGGAAAGGTGGACTTCATATTCTTTGACGTGGAACTCATTGTCTGTGTGAGTGATCACTCCAGTTTGCACTAACAAATGGCCTAAGTCAACTTTGTCAACCTGTCTGTTTTTCTTATATATAAATAAGAATAAAGAATGCTTCAAAAGAAGAAAGCATTTGTACCAGCCTCTGTTTAATACATTCACCAGGAAAATTTTGCCCTGGTCAATTCTGAGCAGATTCCTCATGTCAGAATTCTCATGTGTTGCTTGCAATATACGTCATGGTTCATGTCATAACATTTGGTCACTGTTCATTTCCTACCAAAAGGAAAATTAGTCACTAGTCACTTGCTTCATTTTTTCTTTTCAAAAGGCTAAAGCACTGAGAGATGACATGGTGTCATCCAATGAGAACCAGCGTCAACCACTGTCGTCAGGTGGGGTGGAAGGTGTGTCATGGCAGGGCCAACGCAACATTTTCCTCCAGAAGAATTCACAGGGATTTGGCTTCACTCTGCGACACTTCATCATCTACCCACCAGAGTCCTCCCTCCACAGTCTCAAGGTAAAGATCATCAGACCTCATATGGCTTCAAACATCTGCCCACTGTCCAGCTTTCTGGAAACTAACTAGTACTAACTACAAAGAATATACTATACTAAGAATAAAGCCTTCCTAAAACCCCAAAATAGAGGTGCTACAGAAAATAAATAATAATAAATACCCCATTACTACCACAACATGCAGTACTTCATACTACATGCTGTCTACAGTAATGTAGACATTCTGTCAACTTTTTTTTACCAGGGAGTGTAACTGGGCCAGGAGTCTAGTTAATCACTTATTTGTACAGTTTATTTCCTTAACATCACATCATACATAGCAGTCAGTCATGGATTGACTTGCTGTATGCAAGTTACTTTAGCACAGTTGCTAGCTAGCTTCGAAAGTTATTTTAAGATTTCAGCACTAAAAAGTAGACGAGCATACTTATTTGTACTCTAGTACTAAGTATTAACAAATAGACCCAGTGAGAGAGGCAATCAAACAGGAAGTCTGGCGACTTCCTGTTTGATTGCGACTTCCTGTTTGATTGCCTCTCTCACTCCAATTAATTATATTATATTAACACCATCCTCACCTCATCCTCCTCACCTCTGTCACCTGCTCTTACTCCTGCAGGAAGAAGAGAACGGAAATGCAGCTGGAAGAGGTGAGTGCTTCATGATTTTGCACAGGTGTATGCACTTTTCTCTGATTTGTATAATTAATCATTTTCTTGTAAATGGTCTTATTATTAGTTTATTTATCATATTTACACAGAAGCCTTTATCCCCCACATTATTTTTTATTCAAGAAAGGTAAAATATTACAAGACGCATTTAAGTACAATGTCTCAATCGTTTTTTTTTTTTGTTTGTTTGTTTGTTTTGTTTTCAAATTGATATCAGTCACATCACTCCCACCCATAACACCACGCATAATGAGTATAGGAGGGGAAGAGGCACTTCACATCTTTATGTGCGTTTATTCAGATCTGGCATTAACATGCATCTCCAAATGCGTGCCAAGATCCGATCTCAGTTTTGCACTCTTTATGAAAATAAACACCAACATCCTCTGGGGTGTAGTAGAATATTGTCACAGTTGATGTCTCTAACCACTGCTCCAGAACCAAGAACAGCGCTTACTTTATACTTTAATTTGTAAATTCTTACTTATTTATTTATTTATTTATTTATATTTTGGTAACTTTACAGCTACAGGAACATAATATTTTAAGGGACTTTCATTACTAATCAACAATCACTCAGGACACGTTGTGTCAACACTACAAAAGGAATACAGACACATGTAGATACATGCGACCCAGACCACCTTCAAATGTGGTCAGACATCGTCTCTCTCAAATACGATCTCAATGCATTTTGGGGGTGTTCCCATCTGTCTTTTTTGTGATTAGATAGCCCACATTGGATTTTAACAGGACAGGCCCAGAACAGGACCTTACTTATAGCACACAGCCTCTGTTATGCAGCTTTGACAACATCCACCTGGGCCCTATGGTACTATGGCAGATTGTTGAGCCTACCCAAATAAGAAATAAACCGATCCCATATTTTGCAGAATGTTTAAATTTATCCTCTGGTGAAATATTTAATAATAATATCAAGTCTAACCCTAACCCTTTTCAAAAATTCTCTGCAGATTCGGTTGTTTTTACCTGCACATAGAAATGAAGAGATTAACTTATCCAATGACTGAAAGAAGGCATTAGGCAGAAAAACTGGGATACATTGAAACAGGAACAAAAACATTATCTTTATGCAGTTAACTCTGACAGCAAGAGATAAATAAAGTACGAATCATGTTTCCAGATCTGATTCGGAGAAAGTATTTGATGGTGGACTTTGACATGTGAAGTGAAAATTAGTTGTCTGATATCTGAAGGGCTAAATTGTTGATTGGAAAGCATTTGCCTTTGACATATTTCATGTGTAATCAAAATCCAGAATGTATTCACGATAGTCACAATATTTGGGACACATGACACTGGATCTGAAATATACAGCAGCAGGTTGTCTGCATATAGAGACACTCAGGCAGATCCAGCACATACATTTAGAGCCAAACTCAAATTTCCCCAGTACAGCAAATAGTTAATAACACTCAGTTCCCCGTAGATTTGTCCATTGAGTGTACTATTACCATTAGTACTGGTGGGAATGTACACTCTAAGAAAACTGCAGTGAAATGGTAAATAAAAGGCAAACAAAAACTAAAATAGACTGTATCTAATGGTCATCAAACTAATAGAGACACCACGTGCCTCTATAAAAACAAGACACAGCAGCCACTAATCTTGGTTGTGTGGTCTGTGACAGTAGACTGTAATCCAATTTACTTCAGAGGGAGTAAAGAACTGTATAGCAGGACTGACAGGAAAGGCGGCTGGTATTACATTAGGTTGTCGTTTGGTAAGATACTTTCGTGTGTGTTCATATGCAAGCAATCTGTGATGAATCTTTGTGTGACTTTCAGCTGGATGTAAGCGTTCTCCCTCGGACCCAGTAGACACCATCTTTGTGAAGAGTGTCAAAGAAAATGGCCCTGCCGAACAAGCTGGATTGCGTACAGGTACAAGACACACACTGATAAAATAAAACTGATATAACTGACTGAATAACTGAAAGCGTAATAAAACATAAATAAGATACAACAGAGCTCAAAGCATCATTCTTAAATGAGAAGGAATGATGCTGAATTTACCTAACCCCTTCAATTATAGAGCCATGAAGTTGTTGCAGCAACAATAAATTGCCTTTAATTCTGTGTTTATATTCAGGACACTGCCCTTGTGTCTTCTTTTTTATTAATCTTTGTAGGAATTTTAAAATGACTGAGACCACCAATGTAGATTTAACATTAAAGTTAATTCAGTTTATATATACAGGAGCCACAATAAATATGAATTGACGGTGTCAAGGCTATACAGTTGAATACAGATATTTACATGTGTTAAATCAGACTAAACCTCTCCTGTTCTAGGTGAGTTAGGATTACCATCTATCTATAGTCACAGTATTTATTTTTTATTACTATCTATTATTCTTTATTGGGTGTTTTTTTGGTATTTGGCCTTATTGTACTGTTTTTCTTACATGTATGTCTGACAGTGCTGTATGTGATGGAGATGTCAATTTCCCTGCGGGAACCTCCCAAAGGGATCAATAAAGTTGGATCTATCTATCTATCTATCTATCTATCTATCTATCTATCTATCTATCTATCTATCTATCTATCTATCTATCTATCTATCTATCTATCTATCTATCTACCAAAATGATTTCTATTTGCTAAATGCCACAATGAGAGAAATTTTTTATTACTCAGCCAAGATATCAGGAAGAGAATTGTGGAGCTACACAAGACTGGTCTATCCTTCGGTAAAATTTCCAGATGCTTGAAGGTCCCACGTTCATCCGTTCAAACAATTATACACAAGTATAGGCACCGTAGGAATGTTTGTCCAGCCATCATACCACTCAGGAAGGAGACAGGTTCTGTGTCTCAGAGATGAACGTGTTATGGTTCGAAATGTCAAGTTGAAGCTAGTAAGACAGTATCATTCTCCACAGTGACACAAGTCCCGACATGGACTAAAAGGCCGCTCAGCGAGGAAGAGGCCATTACTCCAAAAGCAACATAAAAAAGACAGATTATAGTTTGCAAATACACACAGGGACAAAGACCTTCATTTTTGGAGACATGTCCTGTGATCTGATGAAACTAAAGTGGAACTGTTTGGTCATAATGACCATCGTTACATTTGGAGGAAAAAGGGGGAAGCTTGTAAGCCCAAGAACACCATCCCAACTGTGAAGTATGGGGGCGGTAGCATCATGCTGTGGGCCTGTTTTGCCACAGGAGGAACTGGTACACTTCATAAAATAGACAGAATCACGAGGAAAGAACATTATGTGGACATACTGAAGCAACATCTTAAGACATCAGCCAGAAAGTTAAAGCTTGGATGCAAATGGGTCTTCCAAATGGACAATGATCCCAAGCATACTGCCAAAGTAGTTACAAAGTGGGATAAGGACAACAAAAACAATGTTTTGGAGTGGCCATCACAAAGCCCCGATCTCAATCCCAAAATCTGTGGGCAGATCTGAAAAGGTGTGTGCGAGCGAGGTGGCCTACAACCCTGACTCAGTTACACAAGTTCTGTTTCTGGGCTGTTTTTTGCTGAGCGAGAGCTACATATTAGAAGAGTCAGACAGTGTTCATGGTGTTGGTGTGTGCTACAGCTGACAGTAAAAGCTTCAGTTACCTTGCAGAAAAGCCTCCATAGCTTCCTTGTGTGAAATGCTACAATATGCATTCAGGTCAAGAATATAGTTTTTATTATTGCAAATTACAGTTTTTTACAATCGCTAACAAGCGCTTACCCATACTTTAGATATTTTTCCTAAACTCTTAACACAGACTCTCACCTACAAAACACAATTGGCCAAATGGATAATTTTCTTCTCAAAAACACATTTTGTTAAATATATACTAACTCTTCATTTCAAAATAGAAGACATTCTCTGCACACACCAACTTTATACCAAAACACTGGAAATATGACTCAAAATGAAGTTATTCTGTCAAAGAATAACACTTGTTTTCACTTCACAAGGTACATGCAGTGAATCAAAGTACACCAGGTTTCAAAATGCTGGCTATTGCTGACATTACAAAAACTGCATAGACTTTTATGCTTCCGTTTTACAGGTATTTGCATGCAAAACATGCAATCCATCGTTTTTTACACAAAATTTCTTGGTTGGGAACTCTATGTCCACATGTATTGTTCACATTCAAAAGCATTCCAGTAAAAAGCAAATAATTTTTTCCTTTACTGTTTACTACAGGAGACACAGTCATTTTGCAATACTGTTATTTTTTTTTTCTGTTCTGTCATACTGTAAACAGTATTTCTACTATCTAATCTCTGCGATCTTCACGGTTAGGCCACATGTTTTCATCAACATTGCATCTGATATTATCCAAGGCGATGCACCTGGGATAAAAGCGCTTGGTATGGTGGATCCACCCTTGGCAATCATCATCTGTGATGTCCCTGCAGCCAGCATCCATGGCTTCAAGGAGGAACATCTATAGCCATGTGGCTGATGGTCATAAACCTTCCACCTCCTTGCAGAAAAGAACTCCTCTATGGGGTTGAGGAACGATGAATAGGGTGGAAGGAGTAAACTTTGAAGAGACATTGAAATCGACACGTCTGAGGCAATTCCAGCCATATGCTGACCTCTGATATGACCTCTCCTGCCTCTGCTCCCCTGTTGATCAGAGTTTCCTGATCATAGTACCTGAGTGTCACTTCTTTGTCCTTTTGTCCTTTTGTTCTGACCACATATGGGAGCCATCTCTACCCCTCCACTGAGTTCACCCTCCTGTTTAAAGTTGCCCTTGACTGACCAATATGCAACCACACCTGGGGACAGGGTATATCTGTGCTCTGGTCCTACATTCAGGGTCAGTCTCCGGTCTCAGACCCACTTTGTGTCGGTAGGCTCACCATGACCTGGAACTCCAATAAACTTGCACCACTTCAGCAAACTTGGAACTAGACTTCGATTGTTTTTATTCTTCAACAGTGGACTTCAAACTAAGCGATTAGCGATTGAAAAAAAACTATTATCAGCTGAGATATGTTGTTTTTGAACTGATATCATTGCAGAAGAATAGGTTTTTATACTGTATCTAAGGTTTGGAATATTGTTTTTGCTATTGTGGGATGTAGTGTGCTAACATTCGTAAATAATACAAAAACAATCCATAATTTTGTTGGGAGGTACAGCTGGTCTGTTAAGAACATGTAAGCATTGTGGAAATGTGTTCACTGACTGCATATTGTGTAAAAACGACATGAAATGTGTGAATGGTATGGCCACAAAAGACCGATGCTGTGCTAATTGTATTTAGAGTTTTGAAAATGTGACCACTGATTGGACAAACGCTTGTTAGCGACTGAAAAAAACTGTAATACCTTGTACTGTATTATGTGTGAGATAATCGACTAGTGGATGTCGACACACTCTTTCACCTTTACACAAACACATCCCTTTTCATACATATATTTCATAATTCTTCTGAATGTGTATGTCTGTACTCAAGGGGACAGACTGGTGAAGGTGAACAGGGAGAGCATTTTGGGAAAAACCTACACTCAGGTGATTACGCTTATCCAAAACAGGTGAGGGTCTCTTTTACTTAAATACATATTTCATTTAATTTCATTTGTGAGTGATTTTGATCATATTTCCTATGTTTTTTTCTGGTAGTGAAAACACCCTGGAGCTCTCTGTTGTGCCAAAAGATGAGGATGTGTTGCAGCTCGTAAGTGTGAGTATTATCTCTCTTCCCTTATTTTTGCCTTCTTAATGTGTTGAAGTATGGATTCGCTTGACTGTTGTGTAACAGCTGGGATTATGTGAATATTTAGTGTTTTAGTTGTGCATTACCAAAAGGGCCAGCATGATTGATTAGCATTGAAGCATTGTTTGTTTCTCAGAGCCTTACAGTTTTATTCCTCAATACCACAGAGCTTCAGTGTTGCCCATTATGATTTAGATTCAGTAGGAACACTGGGACACAAACAATAGTATTTATTTTCACTCAGTCACACATAAGCTACTCTGTTACCACAAATAAAACAGTTCTTTAATTACTGCAACTATAAAGACTACTGTCACACTGCTGTCTCTTGTTTCCATAGTGTTTAGTAATATTTGACCAGCAGTTGTCATTTAGAATATTTTAAAACATACCATACAGTATATTTACAAATACCTACTTAAATCATTAAAGATGTGCATTTCAAAGACAAAGAGCTTCTATGAAATCAAGTCCTTCTTTGCTGAAAAATTAAAAAGTTCACATTTATATGTTAAAATGTAAACAAAACAGTGTCTCCAACTGAGAATTGAAGTCCTTCCTTGTCAAAAATAAGGAAAAAGAAAAGTGCACATCTTTGGACCCAAAAATTATAAATACCTCGACAGAAACAAAAATGTTACTTTTATGACTTCTTTTCAGCTACTGGCATAGCTTATATTTTTGCATTTCTTTCTTCTGTTTGGCCTCACGTCTTGCATGGTGTCAGGGAACTTGGAGTAGACATGGACTGTGAGTCAAAAAACACTAAACATTACTTTTTTTTAGTCACCATCCACAATTAACACAATTGTTAAAGAGGCATGAAGGATGGTTTATGATACATTTCTGAACTTAAATGCAATCAGCAAAAACTGCTATAGACGGAATGCACACACATCACACCCCAATCAGTTAGACCTGGGATAAGAGATAAGATAAGATATGTTTATTAATCCCACGTATGGGAAATTTCCTTGTCACAGTAGCGTGGAGTTTGGCAAAAAATATATATACAGAAAAACAGTGACAACTTAGACAGGGAAATAGTTACCTAAAAAAAAACACAAATACAGAATTTTTTGAAAAATATATACCAAAAAAATATACAAGGAATACAATACTCTGAAAAGATATATAAGGATGGCACTAGAAATATAAAGACATTCTGTATATACACAGCATGGTGGTGGAGTGACTTTACAAATAAGTAGTTGCTTAGCAGATATATTTGTGCAAAGGTACAGTTATTATTGACTCAGGCTGGTGTTGTACAGCCTGATGGCAGCTGGAATGAACGACCTGCGGTAGTGTTCCTTCCTGCAGCGTGGATGCAGCAGTCTGCCACTGAAGGAGCTGCTGAGGTCTGAAACAGTCTGATGCAGTGGGTGAGAGGGGTTGTCCATGATTGATGTCAGCTTGGCTAACATCCTCCTCTCACCCACCTCCTCGATGGAGTCCAGAGGGCAGTCCAGGACAGAGCCGGCCCGTCTGACCAGCTTGTTCAGTCTCTTCCTGTCCCTCTCGGAGCTTCCACTGCTCCTGCAGACCACTGCATACAGGATGGCAGAAGCCACCACAGAGTCATAAAAGGTCCTTAGCAGTGCCCTGCACACTCCAAAGGACCTCAGTCGTCTGAGCAGGTGGAGACGACTTTGGCCCTTCTTGTACAGGGCGTTCGTATTATGTGTCCAGTCCAGTTTATTGTTAAGGTGAACACCCAGGTACTTGTAATCCTCCACGACCTCGATGTCCAAGCCCTGGATGCTCACCGGTGCAGTCAGATGTGGTTTTCTACTGAAGTCAATCACCACCTCCTTTGTCTTGCTGCCGTTGATGTGCAGGTGGTTCAGAGCACACCAGTCCACAAAGTCGGCGATGACCTCCAGGTACTCCAGATCGTTTCCCTGAGATACACGCCCAACAATGGCTGTATCATCAGAGAACTTCTGGAGGTGGCAGCTGTCCGTGTTGTGTGTGAAGTCCGATGTATACAGGGTGAAGAGGAGCACAGTACCCTGCGGCGCCCCCGTGCTGCAGACTACCACATCAGACACACAGTCGTGAAGCCTCACATACTGCGGCCTGTTGGAGAGGTAGTCGATGGTCCATGCAGCCAGGCTACTGTTGACTCCAGCTCCCTCCAGCTTCCCCCTTAGCAGTGATGGTTGGATGGTGTTGAAAGCACTGGAGAAGTCAAAGAACATGACTCTCACAGTGCTACCGGTGTCGTCTAGGTATGGGCAACTTAATGATGGAGTGGCCCACAACTTTTCATCAAAACATAGGACCGCACACTTAACCATATATGATAAAACTGCCATTTTAAATATGTTTGTGTGTGTGTGTATGTATACACATATATATACACACATACATAATAAATATATCATATATTTTTATTTAATCAAACAAAATAACCACTTAGTTTTTTTTTTTTGTTTTTTTTTCAGTGCAAAGGGCTCAAAATAAAACATACAAATCACTATCCATCTCAAGGATGTCAGAAAGCTGCAGAACAGCAGACAAACATTAATTGCAAGAACTGATTTGTGCATTTTTACACGAAGAAAAACTTTAACATTTTCCTATACAGACTCTACCTCACCACTACCAGCTGTGGGCATTGGTAAAAAGTCGCTTTTGTACTTTTGATTAAAGGTCCGCTACGATAGCAGCCCTTGCAGCTTTAGTATACTTCTCGTATTTAGTTTTGTAGTTTTGTAGTTTTTTGTAGTTTTGTGCAACGTGTTGTAGCGGTAACTAATATGAAAACTTTCAAGGCAGATAACGTCTCAAAGCAAACTAAGCACATAGGTTTTTTTTTTTAATTTCTGTGAATAGATAATCTTCTTTCCATTTCACCTGAAACACACGCGATTTTGTGGATCAAGTTTTTTCTCTCCCCCATTCTGCTACGGCTCAATGTCTCTTCTTCACTGGTAGAGTAGACCGGTGGAAGCGTGTACGAGACGACGTCTAGTGGACGTCTAGTGTCATTATAACTGACTCAGTGCCGCTAAGGACATTTTATATTGATCAAAAATTTATCTAAGGGCCATGTGCTCCCCCGGGCTGACAGCTATGGTGGACTAAAAGTGCCATAATTAAATACAAAACTAAATAATTAATTAAATGTGTCATTAATTAAATGTGTCATTAATTAAAATTGGAATTAAATGTGTCATTAATTCATTAAAATACCAATTAATTTATGTAAAAAAAAACTAAATAAATTCATGAAGCACTGCAGCACAGGACCATGAAATAATTATCTGTCAAACTCACCCATCAAAGTCAGTGGGTAGATCCTAACACCTGATTGGTTACCCTACACATCAAGTCAAGACAAATTGATTCCAGATAATGGATTGATGCATCTTATGTCCCCCACTCCAGTCGAGTAGGTGGCGGTAAATGCATGACCAGTGCATCAGCCATCACATTGCCTAAACCCTTTTTGTAACAAATGTCAACATTAAAATCCTGAAGCAGCAAGGACCAGCACATGAGGCGCTGATTGCTATTCTGCATCCGAGTCAGGAACACGAGCGGATTGTGATCAGAGAAAACAATGGTCGGCTCAGGATTAGAACCAATGTACACCTCGAAGTGTTGCAACACCAGTAACAAGGCCAAAGCCTCTTTTTCAATAGTGCTGTAATGTAGCTGGTGCTTTTTGAGCTTCTTGGAAAAGTAGCAGACCGGATGGTCAATGCCAGGCTCATCTTCCTGAAGAAGCACCGCACCTACACCAAGCGCACTGGCATCCACCTCCAGCTTCCAGCCTCCAGCACCAAGCAAACTGGCATTTCTCTGACCACTGAAAAGGGATTTTGGGGCTTGCTAAGCTTGTCAGTGAAGCCACTACATCAGAAAAGTTCTTACAAAAACCACGATAGTACCCAGCCATCCCCAGGAAACGCTGGAGCTCACGGCGCGTTCGGGGAGCTGGGAAATCTATGATGGCCTGCACCTTAGCTGTCACGGGACAGACACGACCTTGTCCCACCATCTTACCTAAATAGGTAACAGCCTTCCCAAACTCACATTTGGCCAGATTGAGGGTTAGGGAAGCTTTACACAAAGGTTCAAAAATCTCAGAGAGGGTTTTCATATGTTCAGCCCAGTTGGAAGAATAAGCCACAATATCATCTAAATAAACTTCACAGTTACTCAACCCACGAAGAACTGTGCTCGTGAGCCTCTGGAAAGTGGCTGGGGCATTTCTTAGACCGAATGGCATGACTGTATACTGTAGAAAATGGTCCGGAGTGACGAATGCACTTATCTCAGAAGTGCGTGGGGTCAGGGGAACCTGCCAATATCCTTTTAGGAGATCTAGTTTTGTGACACATTTGGCGGAACCTACCCAATCAACACAGTCATCCATGCGAGGAAGCGGAAAAGAGTCCGGTTTAGTAATGGCATTTACCTTGCGATAATCATTAACGTGGAGTCTGGTCAGATTTCGGAACAAGGAGCGAAGGAGAGCTCCATGGGCTAGTACTCGGCAAAGCAAAACCATTTTCAACAAGATGTTTTGCTTCCTGTTGCATTATAGCATGTTTTGTCGGATGCACTCTGTAAGCATGCTGTTTTATCGGGGGGTGATCACCCACGTCAATATCATGACATAATACATTAGTCTGGGTGGGAATGTCGCTGAAGGGGGTCGGATAACTTTGTACCAGCTTGCAAATATCAGATCTGGCAGAGTCAGACAGGTGCGCCAAATGGGCATCTAGATTAGACAGAATTTCTGAATTCCTGAGGCGCACACATGAAAAGGAACTGCGTCTGTCATTCAGGCCGTCATCACTGGGATCGTATGGGGACTGTGCAACAGACACTGCGGCAACAGGTACAGTTGTGGGAGATGGAGCATTCTTCTCACGGTCAACAGATTTTGGCGAAGATTTTGGACATAAAATTTGAACCTTGGTCGCTTTGAATGCACCTTGGAAGGCCAAATGTGGAGAAAAACTTCACAAGCGCTTTTACGATGGCACGAGCTTTTAATGAACGCAACGGGACAGCCTCAGGGTGACGAGTCGCAGCACACATCACAGTGAGAATGTACTGATTTCTGGACTTGGTTTTTGGCAAAGGACCCACACAGTCTACAATAACGTGTTCAAATGGCTCTCCAACAGCAGGGATTGGCTTTAACGGAGCTACAGGGATCACTTGGTTTGGTTTACCTGCGACCTGGCAGGTGTGGCATGAACGGCAAAATTTCACCACATCTGACTTAAGTCTAGGCCAAAAGAAATAACAGAGGATACAACTGTAGGTTTTTCTAACACCTAGATGACCAGACATGCTATGGTCATGAGCCAAACCTAGCACTTGGAGACGAAACTGCTGTGGTACTACAACCTGAGTCACAGAGTCATGTGCTAGACCAGAACGAGGAGACCAACGGCGCATCAGAACTCCATCGCCTATCAGGTAGGACCCAGACGTATTATATTGTGGATCTGTTAGAAGAGAAAAACAAGGAGACAGAGTAGCATCAGCTTTCTGTGCCTTAACTAGCTGTTCTGTCTACTAAAAGAGTCAGATTGAACATCAGGCTGAAGCTCCACCACAACATTCTCTTTAATATCGGAGGGAGAATCTACAGGATCAGAGGCACTCATGAAAGAGTCATTGAGATCAACCAAGTCTCCAAGCTTCCGGGCCTGAGCACGGGTTACAGCACACACAGGAAACAAAGGAGGTGAACCAGGCACAACAGAATTGGAAACACACAAATCTGCAATTGGGGTTTCAATGACCTCAGGAGACGGGAAAACCTTTCCACCGGCCAAATCGTTTCCAATGATCAAATCAATACCAGCTATTGGCAACTGGGGTCTCACAGCAATTTTGACTTTGCCTGACACAATCCTAGAGGTTAACTCAATGAAATGCAGTGGGGCCCGTACAGCACTTAGCTTAACTCCCCATGCTATGGGAAGTGTAGAGAGAGCCAACGACCTGAACATCTTCTTCAATAGGTTCAGTGAGAACACTCCACTCCCCACTGTTACTGTAGCCTGCCCTCCCCCCAACGCATCTTCACCCACAGACACCAGCAGCCCACCCTCCTCTCCTCCCCCCCTGCTGCCACAGACATCACCCCTCCCCACCCTCCCACTCCCACCTCTCTCGCACAGCACTCCAGACTTCTGAAGACCTGCGCTGCTGAACTCGGGGAGCCGCTACAACGAATCTTCAACCTGAGCCTGCAACTCGGGAGAGTGCCCACCCTCTGGAAGACATCATGCATCGTTCCTGTCCCCAAAAAGAACCGGCCCAGCGAGCTGAATGACTTCCGACCGGTGGCACTCACATCACATCTGATGAAGACGATGGAGCGGCTCTTCCTCAAGCTCCTCAGACCCCAGGTGCAGCACGCTGAGGACCCCCTACAGTTCGCCTATCGGGCAGAGGTTGGTGTAGAGGATGCCATCCTCTACCTGCTACACAGAGCCCACTCGCATCTGGACAAGGGAAGAGGCACTGTAAGGATTACTTTCCTGGACTTTTCCAGTGCCTTCAACACTATTCAGCCCCTTGTACTCCAGGAGAAACTCTCCAGTATGCGAGTGGACCCCTGCCTGGTTGCTTGGATTTCCAGCTACCTCACCGACAGACCACAGTACGTCAGGCTGAAGGACATCACGTCTGATACTGTGGTCAGCAGCACTGGAGCTCCACAGGGGACTGTACTTTCCCCTTTCCTCTTCACCCTGTACACCGCGGACTTCTGTTACAACTCGGACACGTGTCACATCCAGAAGTTCGCAGATGACACGGCCATCGTGGGGTGTATCAGTGGCGACGAAGAGGAGGAGTACAGGAGCCTGGTGAGGGATTTTGTTGTCTGGAGCCACAAAAACAATCTACAGCTCAACACCTCAAAGACTAAGGAACTGGTCATTGACTTTGGGAGGGACAGACCCAACCCCAGACCAGTTCTGATAGGAGCGGAGGAGGTGGAGGTCGTGCAGACCTATAAATATCTTGGGCTGTGGCTGGACAACAAGCTGGACTGGACAAGCAACACGGGGCAGCTGTACAAGAAGACCCAGAGCAGGATGTACTTCCTGAGGAGGTTACGATCCTTTAACATCTGTAAAAAGTTCCTGGGGATCTTCTACCAGTCTGTGGTTGCTAGCATCCTGACCTACGCTGTGGTGTGCTGGGGTGGGAGCACCTCAAAGGCAGACCTCTCCAGGTTGGAGAAGCTGATCAGGCGGGCTGGCTCTGTGGTTGGCACGAGGCTGGACCCTCTGGCTGCTGTTGCAGAGAGAAGGACACTGAACAAACTGACTAGTATCCTGGACAATGCCAGCCACCCTCTGCACACAATCATCAGCAGCCAGAGAAGCACATTCAGTGGGAGGATGCTCCTCCCGAGGTGCAGGACCAACAGACTGAGGAACTCCTTTGTTCCCCGTGCCATAAAACTGTTCAACCACCACTCACTTGGGGGGAGGAGGACAAAAAAGTAAGGGCCTGAATGACTTTTTTAACTTAATCTACAACAGTAATGTGCAATATAAATGTACCCGGCATCTGTCTATTTATGCAACAACCATCTATGTACAGTCACAGTATTTATTTTTATTATTTATCTTTTTTCTTTACTGGGTGTTTTGGTATTTGGCTTACTGTACTGTTTTCCTACATGTATGTCTGACAGTGCTGTATGCGATGGAGATGTCAATTTCCCTGCGGGAACCTCCCAAAAGGATTAATAAAGTTGTCTATCTATCTATCTATCTATCTATATATAATGTCGGAACCACAGTAAGACAAAGCTGAAAAGGGGAGAACACGTTCACACATAAGCGATTGTTTTGCACCGGTATCCCTTAAGATAGTGATTGGAACTGGCTTATCCATACCCTCAAGCGAAGCAGAACCTTGTGTAACAAACGGTTTAAAATACTCATCAACTTCATCTACACTTTGGTGGCGTTGTGGTTTAGTGTGTATGAAACCGACTGGGGATGGTGTTTTGACATTCTTAGATTGTGTTTTTTTCTTAAGAGTGGGACAGACGGCGATGAGACAGTAGAAACACTCTCGTTTCTCAATATCACCAGTAGCAGCAGTGGGGTTACGACGGGAGTTTTTGGGTGATCTAGAACTCCGGCCACTGGAGACTGAATCATGGCACACTGGAGAAGAGAAAACACTTTTGTGCGTTAACAAAAACTCATCAGCAAGTACAGCAGCATCAGTGAAACAGGTGACCTTTTGCTCATTCAAATAAATGACAATTTTCTCAGAAAGTCTGTTTTTAAATTCCTCTAACAAAATGAGTTCCTGCAAGTTATCAAAAGTTGTCGCCTTACTGGCCCGGCACCATTTGTTAAACAGAGTGCTCTTCTCCCTTGCGAACTCAACATATGTCTGACTGGCAGTTTTTCCACAATTCCTAAACTTTTGTCGGTAAGCCTCAGGCACCAATTCATAGGCTCTAAGGACAGTGGCTTTCACAATGTCATAATTTAAACTGTCTTCAATGGACAGAATTGCACACTTCCTGTGCTTTCCCAACCAACTTACACTGAAGAAGAAGAGGCCACACACTTTTTGGCCAATGAAGAGTAGCGGCGATGCGCTCAAACGCACAAAAATATACACTATATTACCAAAAGTATTCGCTCACCCATTCAAATCATCAGAATCAGGTGTTCTAATCACTTGGCCTGGCCCCAGGTGTATAAATTCAAGCACTCAGGCATGCACACTGTGAAACAAGACATTTGTGAAAGAATGGGCCGCTCTCAGGAGCTCAGTGAATTCCAGCGTGGAACTGTCATAGGATGCCACTTGTGCAACAAATCCAGTCGTGAAATTTCCTCGCTCCTAAATATTCCACAGTCAACTGTCAGCTCTATTATAACAAAATGGAAGCGTTTGGGAACAACAGCAACTCAGCCACGAAGTGGTAGGCCACGTAAAGTGACGGAGAGGGGTCAGCGGATGCTGAAGCGCATAGAGCAAAGAGGTCGCCGACTTTCTGCACAGTCAATTGCTACAGAGCTACAAACTTCATGTGACCTTCAGATTAGCCCAAGTACAGTACGCAGAGAGCTTCATGGAATGAGTTTCCATGGCCGAGCAGCTGCAGCCAAGCCACACATCACCAAGTGCAATGCAAGGCGTCGGATGCAATGGTGTAAAGCACGCCGCCACTGGCCTCTAGAGCAGTGGAGACGCGTTCTCTGGAGTGATGAATCACGCTTTTCCATCTGGCAATCTGATGGACGAGTCTGGGTTTGGAGGTTGCCAGGAGAACGGTACATTTCAGATTGCATTGTGCCAACTGTGAAATTTGGTGGAGGAGGAATTATGGTATGGGGTTGTTTTTCAGGAGCTGGGCTTGGCCCCTTAGTTCCAGTGAAAGGAACATTGAATGCTTCAGGATACCAAAACATTTTGGACAATTCCATGCTCCCAACCTTGTGGGAACAGTTTGGAGCGGGCCCCTTCCTCTTCCAACATGACTGTGCACCAGTGCACAAAGCAAGGTCCATAAAGACGTGGATGACAGAGTCTGGTGTGGATGAACTTGACTGGCCTGCACAGAGTCCTGACCTGAACCCGATAGAACACCTTTGGGATGAATTAGAGCGGAGACTGAGAGCCAGGCCTTCTCGACCAACATCAGTGTGTGACCTCACCAATGCGCTTTTGGAAGAATGGTCAAAAATTCCTATAAACACTCTCCTCAACCTTGTGGACAGTCTTCCCAGAAGAGTTGAAGCTGTTATAGCTGCAAAAGGTGGACCGACATCATATTGAATTCTATGAGTTAGGAATGGGATGGCACTTCAGTTCATAGAATGAGTAAAGGCAGGTGAGCGAATACTTTTGGTAATATAGTGTATATCCACTTCAGACTCCCTAAACGGAGGGACTAGCGCAATATGCCTGCTCACATCAAAACCATCATGAGGACTGGGCGTGGAGGATAGAGGACTGGCAGTTACAGCGGCTCCCCGCTCCAACTCCAGAGCTTTTAGCTTTAGGTGCATGGTTCCCACCTCCAACTGACGCCGTCTCACCTCCATCTCCTTTATGCGGAGGGTGAGCCTCAGCTCCTCGGCATTCATGCCAGTTTGGGACTGGGAGGTTGGGAGTGCGGCAGGGATACCAGCCAGACCACCCGGCTCAACTCCAACCGCGGGAGCTGGCTCAACTCCAACCCATCCCCTTTCACTCAACTTCTCACGGAGCAGCTCATATATCTCTTCCTTCTTTGCACTAGATGACACATACACATTAAATGCACTGGCAATAAGGCACAATTCCGTTTTTTACACTTTTGTAATTCCTCTTCAGTGGGATTAGCCACAAACTCTGCTAACTTAAACTCCATTCTACTTCCTCCACCAGCACCACAGAAAACGCAACAATAATGGTGTAGGTGCTCCCCTCCTTCCCCACTCCCAAGGATGAATACGATCACGAGCTGCAGTCCAACAAGTTTATTGATTGCGGCTTATGGTAGCTTTTGGCTTCAGGGTGAGCATGGCCCAAAACAAACAAAACGACTTGACCCAAAACTAACTTGCCTATCCAAAACAAAGAAAACAAAATACAGGTTTCTAATCTGACTCCCTAAAAATATAAACAGGAGAAAAACATGGGGATAACAAAAAGAGCTACTCACCCCTACTACTACCTGGACTGCTAAAGTAAAGTCTCATCAAACCTTACAGAGACACAAGCAACATGAGGCACACACATACAAACAAGCCTGGTGCAGTCGGGGGGCAGGGCAAGGAGAAGAGAGGGAATGTCTCGAGCGGCGGCCATTTATAGCTGCTCCATCCGTCCGATCATCCAATCGTCGCCAGCACCTGGAGAGACACCAATAGTGGTAGCACCACCCTCAGGCAGGGAGGAACAACTGCACAGAACAGGAACAGCGCAGAACAATTACATCATGACACAACAACAGAAATACTAACTTATGACCCTGGGTCATAACATCCGCGTTGTTGGCAAACGGAGTCGAACGTCAGCATATGGCGGCCATCTTACCACAGGCAGCTTGCTCACCCAAAACATTGTGTTGATAGTAAAACATGTAATTTTTAAATAGGCATAACTTGCTCACTTTTCAACCGATTTTCAAACAGCTTGGTTTATTATAAACGTCAAAGATGTAGTTATGACACTGAATACTTTTGAATAATTATCACCATTGCCAAACTCTTATGAAAGAGACTAGATCAATAAGGGCAAGTCAAATGTTTCTGTTTGTGTGTATGTTTTTGAGGTACATAAAGATAATGCTAGTAAGCACACATTCCATTACTGTAACTTTTGAAGTCCAGCACTATATGACCTGGAGCATGTAGATTTCTAAAAGGCTAAATTAAATATGACAATGACTCAAGCCAATGACTTGATCTTATTCCGTACTTGGACTAAGATATACTAAGTATAAATACTTTGTGGCAGAAAGAAGTAAAAAGTATACCAAAGTAGTGGTATAAGCTTTAGTCTTAAAGTATAAGTGCAAGTCTTAGTATATAGACTTCAGTATAAGCCAAATATTCTTCACTGTACTATTCTTAACTATATGGAATATAATATATAAAAAGTAAACTACCTCAATTTTGTTATAAAATAAGTATACTTGTAGTATACTTGAATAAATTACTTTTTGCTAAGGGTGGTTTTGGCCTTAGTGAGACTTCAGAATGGTGCAAATGTTAGCCTGTCAAATAACATGTGTCTAAATCCAAATATTAATACAACATCATGCTTTTTTCATAAGTGCCAGTTCAACATAGGTGTATTCATATTTCTTTAGATAATAAATTACCCCAAAGGTATCGAAGGAAACAAAGTCCCAGTGTAAGCTGTACAGTAAGCTTGTACAGGATAAAAATAAAAAAAAACAATATTGTTGCATTGTGCATGCTTCATCTGTCTCATTCTGCCCTATTCCCATTTATCTTTCTTCTTTCATCATCTGTCATTTAACATGTGTTCCCCTTTCTGTTAGCAGGTATATTGCCAAGATGCCTACCTGAATGGCAACGAGCCATGCACAGGTGCAGCCCATAATCTGCATGAGCAACCTCCTCTCTGTTACCCTTCCACCAAGCCCAGTTCCCATTCCTCACAACCCAGTCAAAACCTCCAAAGCCCCTTGAATAATTGGCACTGCATATCTGGCATCACCACCTCACCACCGGACAGTTTCTCTCCTGTTGATTCTATCCCTGCCTATAGCTGGCCTGGGGATCTTGATCATTCCAGTGTCCATGTTGCCACATCAGAAAGGAAGTGTGGCCCCTCCCCATTGGCCATCAGTGCACTGGATTTTCACTTTGCTAACCACAATGCTGCCATTGCCTCTGCAACTCTGCCTCCATTGCGGAAGAACAGCCTGGTGGCTTCAACCCGCATTCACACGGATGGATCCCACCACCATCTTCTACCAAATTGGTACTATAACCAGGCTGAGGATGCAGAGCACATGTCCCCACGCAACCGCAGAATATCTCAGGATTGTTTAACAAAACTGGGGCTAGGGCTGGAGCTCGGCCCTAGAGCTACAGCTTCATTCATGACTTCTGCAGAGCAACACAGCAGAGAAGCCCTCCTGTCCCACCACCATGCAGCTGCTGCTTCCCACAACTCTTTTTGGTTCAGGCGCTGTGGTAATAGATCAGAGCCAGGACGCAGATTGTGCTTAGAGAGCCTGGAGGCAGCATATGCTGAATATGAGGAGAACTATGGACGTTCTGTCAAAACACTAGCACAAGCCTCTGCTCTGGTCTCACCACGCAATGAACACACTTTGCGAAGTTCCCAAATGACAGTGTTCAGTGAGCAGAAAGTACAGAAACCCACGGGGGGACATCACCACCAAACCACAGTGGCATCCAGGTTCATAACATCCTCCACAGTGCCTCCAAGTGAGAGGAAGTCAAGTCAGCAGATAGCTGAGCCCCAGACAAGGTGGGTAAAAGAGGAAGAGCAGAAAGGTTACACAGTCTCTAGCCCCTCTGTCTCCTGCAGAACTGGCCACCTTGTCCGGCAGACGCACTCCATTAGAGAGTCTGTTCATGGTGAACACCTCAAATGGAGACCTGGTTCCAGAAATAGTCCTGTTGACACTGACAGAGGGATTTTGCACCACGCCCGGTCCTCACCTGGGCTGTCAGCAGAAGAGAGGGTCTGGTTCAGTGAAGACAGAAACGTCATCTCCCCTGTAACCCTTAATGAAGAGACTGTCCTAACACAGAAGCCTCCTCCAGATTGCCGAACCCCAGTTCAGAGTCTGCGACATCCACACTACACCACACCTGTGGAATCACCAGAGCCACCTGATTTTCCGGGGACGCCCTCTTGTGTCCTGGAAAGGAACAGGCCCAAACTCAGGGCTAATGATAGTCTGGTGCAGCAGGCATTTGACTCCCTGTCTTCTATTCCATTCATAGGTAAGTGTTCCTCTCTCTGTAACACTAACTTTAGGACAATTTATATTTACGCATCTGCATGTCTGTCTCATGGGTGTATTTCATTGTCTTTACCACATACACAAGTACCAGGAAAATTAACTGGATTCTTGTATTGCGGAAAGCTGTATGAGTGTTTACCATCCCTAATGTTTACCTTATCAACACCTTAATTATTCACCCTTAAAAGACTCATAGATGTGCTGTACTATTCAGTGCTATGGTATACAGAATGCTCAGGAAGTTACTGTATTAGGGATAAACGAGCATAGGGGTATACAACGGTCTGTGACAACAGTAGTTCCTCTTTCTGATCAATATAACTAAAACCACAGAGATGGTAGTGGATTTCTGGAGGCCCAGGCCCTACCTGCAGCCCATAACCATCAACAGGAAGTGTGTAGAGGTGGTTCAGACCTGTAAGTACCTGGGTCTATAGCTGGATCACAACCTGGAAGGTCTAACATAGACTCAGTATACAAAAAAGGTCAGAGGCTCTATATCCTCAGGACACTGCTAGACATGTTTTACCAGATGATCGTTGCCAGTGCCCTCTTCTACTGTGCTGGAGAGGCAACACTAAGACGAACGGCACCTTGCGACTGGACAAGCTGATAGAGAAAGCAGACTCTGTAATACTGGTAGATTTGGAGTCCCTGACATCAGTGGCAGATGCAAGAACACTGAACGCTGTCACTCAGTCCTGCTCCATGTTTGCCTCTCTGTGAGGAAGCAACTGGACTGTGGTCATTTCTGATACTAATCTATATTTTACTCAGCATTATATACACACACTGCCTGGCCAAAAACAAGTTCAATGTCCAAGATTTATTTCCATCCAGTGTTGCATTTATTTTTCTCCAAGATGTTGTATTGATGATAGGAGAGTCTGACCACTGCGCATAGCCTTCTGTGTAGTCTCACTGATTAGTGGTTTTCTTAAAGGGGAACTACTGTTTTTTACAACCTGGGCCTTATTTCTAGCATGAATGTGATCGCGTATTCACCCATATAACTTTTGTGTCATTTGCACTTAGAAGATAATTAGATCAGTGTACATCCATATAGCAGGAGTGACTGGGGCACCGCAACGCAGCCTCTAAATAACACATTATCTGCTGCGAAACTTGTTCATTTCACCAATATTTTGTTATTATACGCCAATGCTATTCCCCAGAGTCTGGAGTTACCATCGTAATAATAATAATATAATTGATACTGTATAGATCCCACAAAGGGAAATTGTCTCTCTGCATTTTGACCCATCCAGTCGTTCACAGTTTACAGTAGTGTGATCAGTCGGAGCAGTGGGCTGCAGCCTCTCAGGGCCATGCCCGGGGAGCAATTTGGGCTTGCTCAGGGCACCTCAGCCATAAACATGTCGGGGGGTGAACCTGGAACCCCTCAGTCCGAAGCTGCACCTTTAATCACTACTCCAGAGCTCTGAGCTTTGTAAAATTGACCTACAGACCCCAGATGATGTCTTCTGACCTGGATGATGTCATCTCTGAGTGGTGCGCGCGCCGGTGATGTTAGGCTTGTTTACCTATAATTTGCTATTGCTATTTTTTACAACATGGCTGAATATCTTTCTAATTCTGAGGTTGTTGACGAACTATGGCAGTAGCAAATTACAGGTAGACAAATCGCCCGTTGTGGGTCATTGCAATCATTCAGGATTTTTTTCTGACCACATTTCTTGAAGATGATGGTTCTCCAATATTCTTCCAGTTTTTAAGAATGTGTTGAACAGTTCTTAACCCAATTTTAGTAATTTCTTTCATCTCCTTAGATGTTTTCTCTGCTTGATGCATGCCAATGGTTTTAACCCTTCACGAACAGACTAACATGACCACGAGATGTGTCTTTAGACTATTTAGTAATTATCCAATAGAAGGCCTGTACTTATTTTCGTAGTTAAATCCAGATGGCGATTTTTTGGGGCCAGGCAGTGTAAATATTATTACATAAATATCTGTTTCTATGTGATGAAGGTATTAGACACCAGATTTCCCTTTGGATAAATAAAGTGTCTATCTATCTGTCTATCTACCTATCTATTCATATTCATATTCCTATTCCATTCTCATCTGATTCAGATTTAGATAATATTTGTTTCCAAATGCTTTTTATACTGTTTTGAATGTTTACACTGGGCACCATACATAGTGGAACAAAATCTTGTTGCACTGTACAACTTGTGTTCTGCATTGAGAATAAAGACTATTCTTATTGTTAAGTTTCTTCTGTATTTTTCAATTTGACATTAGTTGCACAAGTTTTGGGAAATGAGTGTCATGTAGCCTATTTTCAATACCTGTCCAGCATATTTAATTATTTATTACAAACATGAACATGTCTCTCTAGGCAGTATTAAAGATCGTCGTTCCTCTTATCTGCTGGCCATCACCACTGAGAGATCCAAGTCCTGTGATGAGGGGCTCAACCACTTTAAAGAAGAAGGCCATGTCTTCTCGTAAGTCACAAATTCAGCAGCCCGGACCTTATTTCTGGCATAAAACATGATTGTTTACTCACCTATATAATTTGGTGTATAACTTGTACAACACCTGTTCCACAGTAAACTACCAAAAAGGGTCAAGAGCTTTTTCACTGATGGGGTAAGTAGCCTTGATGTTCTAATTACGAGACTTGACTACATGTGCAGTACATGCACTTTCTATTTCAGTGTTATTGATTTTTCAGTTGCTTAGTTTTAGTCCCTTAGTATTCCTGTATATTCCATTTCAGTCTCTGGACAGCCTTCAAGCCCAGGATGAGGCCCGGTCAAAGCGCCATTCCACATCCGATCTGGGAACCATTACATTCAGGGATGTTCAAAAGGAGGGCTGGCTGCACTACAAACAGATCCTCACAGAGAAGGGAAAGGTACAACACACAAAGTTCATATATAGCATCTGTTGCAAGACTTCCTCTTCTTTTTGTGGCTGAAGCTAGTCAGTTATGACTCTGGCTTTAGGGTCTGGTTAGATTACATTAATGAATTAGGGCCACATCCTTATGTCAGTGCAAATCCTGACTTTGCCTGTAACATTTATCGATCAGGCATAACACTATGACCCCTTGCCTGATATTGTGTGTCTCCATCAGAGAATGGACATGGACCTTCTGAGGGTGTTCTTCTTCTGTGGTGTCTGGCAACAGAATGTTGTTAGTGGGGTCTATGGGTGATATGGACTGGGGGGATTGGCCTCTGTGGATAAGGCTTGTTCCAGTGCATTCCACAGATACTTTATCAGTTTGGGATCTAGTGAATTTGGAGGCCAGGTCAACACCTTGTGCTATTCTTCATGCTTGAGTTGTCCCTAAACTGTTGTTCCTAATCCTAACCATGCTACTTGCACTGGGCAGATGCATAGCTATTCCTGTGTATTTGAAAGACAATTTATATTATATTTTGGCATTTCGAATACGTAGTAGTAAGACATCATAACAAACTGCTACCCATATAACATCACAGTTAGGATAAACATGCCATGAATGTCTTATGAATGAATATATTACTTGGTGTTGTTCTCGGTGGAAAAGCCACAAACCCATCTTAGAACCCTGTCAAAAAAACTAGCTGTACATTATTTATATCTACTACTATTTACTTGATATGCAAAGGAAGTAACTGAATTAACTGAATTCAATTCAATTCAATTCAATTCAGTTTTATTTATATAGCGTCAATAACAATAGAAATCGTCTCAAGACGCTTTATAAGACCTGGCCTGAAACCCCCAGAGCTAGCCTGAAGGCGACGGTGGCAAGGTAAAACTCCCTTTTAACAGGAAGAAACCTTGAGCAGAACCAAGCTCTTATGGAGGGACCTATCTGACTAAGGCCAGCCGGGTACAGACAGAGAAAGAGAACAGCAAGATAAACATATATCTGTCATAAATACACATATCTGACTAAAGCATACAAGTGGGATGCTATGATACAAACTAATGTTACATGACAGTTTGAAAATGTAAGGGGAATCATAGGCAGGTTGGAGAATTGTTAATTCAGGTAGGAGTGGATAACAGCAGGATTCCATGGAGACTGGGCAGGCTGATAAGACCACGACAACAGATGTAGTATGGCGCTCCACAGGAAACACTCAACTCCAGGCCAGAGATACTCGGAATAAGGGAGAGCAGCAGTAAACATTCTACATAGTAATAGCACAGAATTGCATGACTAGTAGCAGATAGGAATTTAGAGGGCAGGAGCTCTGTGCCAGACAAAAAGAAAGTGGAGGACACGAGAGTGGAGAGAGAAGAAAGAAGGAGAACATGTGTTTGTTGCATTGTCCCCCAGCAGCCTAGGCCTATAGCAGCATAACAAAGGGATGGTTTAGTCCAGCCCTAACTATGAGCTTGATCAAAAAGGAAAGTCTTAAGCCTGACCTTAAAAATAGAGAGAGTGTCTGCTTCCCAAACCCAAACTGGGAGCTGGTTCCACAGGAGAGGAGCCTGATAGCTGAAAGCTCTACCTCCCATTCTACTTTTTGAAATTCTAGGAAGCACAAGTAGGCCTGCACTTTCAGACCGAAGTGATCTGTTGGGATGATATGGTACAATGAGGTCTTTAAGATATGCTGGAGCTAGGCCTTTGAGGGCCTTGTATGTAAGGAGGAGGATTATAAATTCTATTCTAGACTTTAAGGGGAGCCAGTGAAGAGAAGCTAAAGCTGGAGTAATATGATCTCTCTTGCTAATTGTCAATGCTCTTGCTGCGGCATTTTGAATCAGTTGGAGGCTTTTTAAAGAGTTATTTGGGCAGCCAGACAGTAATGAATTACAGTAATCCAGTCTGGAAGGCACAAATGCATGAACTAGTTTCTCAGCATCATTCTGAGACAGGATGTTCATAATTTTGATGATATTACGTAGATGAAAGAAGGCAGTCCTGGTTACTTGCTTAATGTGACATTTAAAGGACATATCCTCATCAAATATAACACCAAGGTTTTTCACAGTAGTACTGGAGGCCAAGGTAATGCCATCCAAAGAAACCAAGTGATTAGATAATGAATCTCTGAGATGCTTAGGACCAAATACAATAACTTCTGTTTTGTCTGAGTTTAAGAGTAAGAAATTACATGTCATCCAAGCCTTTATGTCTTTAAGGCATGCTTGGAGTGTAACCAGCTGATTAGTTCCGTCTGGTTTCATAGATAAATATAGCTGGGTGTCATCTGCATAGCAATGGAAGTTTATGCCATGTTTTCTAATAATCTTCCCTAATGGCAACGTGTATAATGTGAAGAGTATTGGTCCTAGCACAGAACCGTGAGGATCTCCATAACTTACTTTTGTATAAGTAGAGGAATCATGGTTGACATGAACAAACTGGAATCTGTCAGACAGATAGAATTCAAACCAATCTAATGCAGTTCCTTTAATCTGGATCTCACTTTTAAGTCTCTGTAGTAAAATATTGTGATCAATAGTGTCAAATGCAGCACTAAGATCTAGCAGAACTAGTATAGAGACAAGTCCACTATCTGAAGCCATTAGGAGATCATTGGTAACTTTAACCAGAGCTGTTTCTGTACTATGATGAACTCTAAAACCTGATTGAAACTCTTCAAACAGACCATTCCTGTTTAAGTGGTCACACAACTGATTAGCAACATCTTTTTCTAGAATTTTGGAAATAAAAGGATGGTTGGAGATTGGTCTATAGTTGGCTAAAACATTTGGATCTAGAGTGGCTTTCTTAAGTAGGGGCTTAATTACAGCAATCTTAAAAGACTGAGGCACATATCCTGGTTAAAAGATAAATTTATCTGGTTCAATATGGAGGTGTTAATTAATGGAAGAACGTCTTTGAGCAATTCAATTGGGATTGGATCTAGAAGACAGGTTGATGGTTTAGATGCTTTAATTATTGAAGATAGCTCGAGAAGATCTACTGGGGAGAAGGATTCCAGATGTTGATACGGTCTAACAGAAATTTCTAAAGTCACTGTACTTACATCTTTGACAGTCGTCGGAAGGATGCCTTGAATGTTTTCTCTAATGCTAACAATTTTATTGGTAAAGAAGCTGATGAAGTCATTACTACTGAGGGCCAAAGGAATAGATGGCTCAACAGAGCTGTGGCTCATTGTCAGCCTAGCTACAGTGCTGAAAAGAAACCTGGGGTTGTTCTTGTTTTCTTCTATTAATAATGAATAGTATGCTGTTCTAATACTACGGAGAGCTTTTTTATAAGTCGTTAAACTATCTTTCCAGGCTATGTGAGCTTCTTCAGAATTAGTGGAATGCCAAATTCTTTTTAGCTTTCGGGCTGTCTGTTTTAAACAGCGCAACTGCGAATTATACCAGGGGGCTAGCCTCTTCCGATTCATGACCTTCTTTTTCAGAGGAGCAACTAAGTTTAGAGCTGAACTAAGCGATGCTGCAGTGCCATCGACAAAATCATCTAATAGTGCAGGAGTTAAATTGTGGTTGCTGTCGTCCACATCATTGACACATGGCACTGGGATATATAAAGAAGGAATTAATTCTTTATATCTAGTTACAGCATCATCAGATAGACATCTACTGTAATGATATGTATTTTCAGTTCTTGTGTAATCCATTATAGTAAATTCAAAGGTTATGAGAAAATGGTCAGACAAAAGAGGGTTATGGCTAAATATTGTTAAACCTTCAGTTTCTATGCCGTATGTTAGGACCAGATCTAAGGTGTGATTAAAACTGTGAGTTGATCCAGTTATATTCTGAGAAAAGCCAATTGAATCTAATAATGATGTAAATGAGGAGCTAAGGCTGTCACTGACAACATCAACATGGATGTTAAAGTCACCTACAATAATGACTTTGTCTGTTCTAAGAACTAAATCACATAGAAACTCAGAGAATTCAGCTAAAAACTCAGAATAAGGAGCAGGTGGGCGATATACCACAACAAAAAGAACTGCTACCTTCAACTTTCTCTTAGCTTAGGTATCTCTCTCAGGTAAATTTCTACAACCTCCACTACCATCAGCCTGCTTGTTCTTCGAAACGAATTTTTTAGAAGACTATATGCGCACTGAGTCACTTTGTTTGAAGAAACCATATCTCTTCACAGGGAGCATTAATTAGCCGTTATGTTGGTCTCTTATTTTAAGGTTAACTCTGTTTTTGTTTTTCCTCATTGTAGAAAGTTGGTGGCAGCATGCATCCATGGAAACGCGCTTTCGCTGTGCTCTGCTCCCATTTGCTCTTCCTCTACAAAGACAAGCGTGTGGCCATGCTTCACAGGGCAGGATCAGGATGCAGCCCTGACGAGCATCCCCCGCTCAGCATCCGTGGCTGCTTGATTGACATTGCTTACAGTGAATCCAAGCGTAAGCATACCCTGAGGCTGACCACGCTGGACTTCTGTGAATACCTGCTGCAGGCTGTCGACAGGGATGACATGTTGTCCTGGATTAAGGTCATAAGGGAGAACAGCAACATAGGCAACGAGGTCAGATGAATTCCTGCTTAGTCTTGTGCAGGTTACACAAGCCTTTGCTAATTTGTAGTTTCTTTTTATTCTAGGAAATTGGTCTCTCGAGACAAGCTCTCATCAGCAAGAAGCTGAATGACTACAGAAAACACAGGTCAGCACTGTGGATTACATTTAGATAAATCTATTCTTTACTATTTGTGTAATTAGTTAATTAGTTGCTAAATGTGAAATGAAGCTTCCAAAACCCAAGAATGACAAAACACTAACTTTATTTTACATATAACTGTGGTCATTGTAAGATGGAAGATCTTGAAGGCCTTCCTCCTTTTTTCCTGAAATAATTTAAAACCCCATCTTAAAAAGATAATCAGATCAGTTATTTTTTTTCTCTCCCTTTGGGCAGTCTGACAGGTAACAAGCTGGACACCTCTCCGAGAGCTAACCACATGATATCTCCCTTCCTTCTGGCTAAGACTGACAATACATCAGTAAACCGAGCATCCAGACCTGGTGGGTCTAAACATGTATCTGGTCTGTGTTCACAAGTAATTGATGCACTGCTCAAAGCAATAAAGAGAACACATTCATATTGTTCCATGAAACATCAAGTAGCCTTTAATTAAAAATATTGGGATTTTTTTGTCCATTGACTTCTTATTCTATGTTTAAATAAATACTAAATTTGACTGTGTGTCTATGTCTGTATCCATATTTGTACACTCAGATGACAGCAAAGCCCTGTGGAGCATAAACTTCATTAAAAAGGCCAAGAAGACAGACAGTCCAAAGGCTTTTGGTGTACGACTGGAAGACTGTCAACCTGGTGTCAATCATAAAGTAAGCCAGAAATGAACAACATGATTCATGGAACAGAGCTTCTGAATGCCAAAAGATGACATCACTACTACTTGCTCTGAATTGAATAATTGTCACTCAGTTATGGTTATGTACAAATACAACATTATTTTTTGGAATTCACTAATAACATACTAACCTTTTTTTGGAATTCACTAATAACATACTAACCTTTAGAAACAGATAATCTGCATATGAATATAAATGAATATAAATATATCAACTCACAGTTTTAATCACACCTTAGATCTGGTCCTAACATACGGCATAGAAACTGAAGGCTTAACAATATTTAGCCATAACCCTCTTTTGTCTGACCATTTTCTCATTACCTTTGAATTTACTATAATGGATTACGCAAGAACCGAAAAGACATATCATTACAGCAGATGTCTATCTGATGATGCTGTAACTAGATATAAAGAATTAATTCCTTCTTTATATATCCCAGTGCCATGTGTCAATAATGTGGACGACAGCAACCACAATTTAACTCCTGCACTATTAGATGATTTTGTTGATGGCACTGCAGCATCGCTTAGTTCAGCTCTAAACTTAGTTGCTCCTCTGAAAAAGAAGGTCATGAATCGGAAGAGGCTAGCTCCCTGGTATAATTCACAGTTGCGCTGTTTAAAACAGGCAGCCCGAAAGCTAGAAAGAATTTGGCATTCCACTAATTCTGAAGAAGCTCACATAGCCTGGAAAGACAGTTTTTTTTTTGAACAATTTCTTTATTACAATTTTGTACAATACTTCAAGGTCAGTGCAGTCAATTAACATCCCCACATTAACTCCCCCCCAACCCCCCTCCCTCCCCTTCCCCTGGACAAGAGAGGCGAAAAACAAAAGCAAAAAGTCAATAGCAATAACCGCAATGATTACAACAGTAATAATCAGTAAAAAAAAAAAATCAGTAAAAAACAAGTGAAAACAAGCAAAAAGGAGAAAAAAAAATGAGATACAACAAGTCAAGTAATATCCCTAATTCACACCTATCAAAGGGGCACTATACATATGCCTCTGTTATACCAGTCTCTAGTAATGCCATCTTTTAATATCCCAGGTAAAACCGAATTAAAATGGAATGGGGTAGATCTGTACAATGCGCGGACACTGTGGAACTTTGTTCTAATATCGTCCCAGATTTTAGATGTAAGTTTTATCATTGGATTTTGAGTTACATTTTTCTGCTTGTGATAAGAGTAAATAAACGGGATGCTAGACAACACTTCCGCTGTATGGGACTGTTCAATCTGTTTCCAAGCTGGAGGGTGTTCCAAGTTTTGGATCCAGATCCAGATAGCTCTGGATTGGGCAGCCATATAATATAACTGAAAATCAGGCAGGTTCAGTCCTCCCTGCTCAGTGGGACGGCAAAGGGTTTTGAGCTTGATTCTGGGAGTTTTACCGTTCCACAGGAATCTAGATATCAGCCTGTCCAGATTTTTAAAAAACGCTTTCGGAATTGGAGTTGGCAGCGCTTGAAACAAGTAAAGGAACTTGGGTAGGATATTCATTTTTATACAATTTATCCTTCCAATTAGGGATATTGGAAGAGATTTCCATCTATCCAGATCTGCCTCAACTTTTTTAAATAGAGGTTCATAATTTAAAGAGTAAATCTGATGTAACTGGTTGGGTATTTGCAGACCAAGATAACAAAGCTTAAAGGGGTCCCAATAAAAGGGAATGTCTCTCCTTGATAGTCCTTGAGCAGCTGGGTTAAGAGGCATCATGACACTTTTCTGCTTATTTATCTTATACCCAGAGACGCAGCTATATTCCTCTAACAGGGTACAGAGGGCGGGGAGCGACGTAGCTATATTAGACAGATACAGCATAATGTCATCAGCATAAAGCGAAATGATATGCTTCTCGCCTCCAACCATAACGCCTTCTATAGCAGGATATGCTCGAATGGCAATTGCGAGGGGCTCGACCGCTAACGAAAAGAGGAGCGGGGACAGAGGGCAACCCTGGCGAGTACCATGTGACAAGGGGAAGAGAGATGAGAGGTTAGCATTTGTTCGAATCATTGCTGATGGGTTGAGATATAGCATCTTTATCATTTGTATCAAATTTGGACCGACATTCATTTTTTCTAATACTGCGAAGAGATAGGGCCATTCTAGTCGATCAAATGCCTTTTCAGCATCTAGTGAAAGGGCAACAACCGGCGTGCTGATCTTTTCGGCGCAGCACATCACATTGAGGAACCTACGGATGTTGTCAGAGGAAAAACGGTTCTGAACGAAGCCTGTCTGGTCTTTGTAAATAAGGTCTGGTATCACCTTCTCCAGCCTAGAAGCTATAACCTTGGTGAATACCTTATACTCTGATGAGAGAAGGGCTATGGGCCTATAGGAACCACAGAGTTTCGGGTCCTTACCTGGTTTTAGCAGGACAGTAATCAGAGCTTGTTCTAAAGTTTTAGGTAGTTTGTGTATTTCAAGTGAATGCCTGAACATGTCCATTAGCGGTGTTATTAGATTAGGTGCGAAAGTTTTATAAAAGTCCATAGAGAACCCATCTGGCCCCGGAGATTTCCCTGCTGAAAGTTTTCCAATTGCGTTCAAAACCTCCTGTTTAGTAATATCCGCCTCTAGGATCTCCCGTGTCCCCGCAGCCATCCCCGGGACTTCCAGCCTCTCCAAAGTTAAACATTTTGTGAGTATCAACACCCTGAGAGGAATACAAGTCAACATAAAAATCTTTAAAAATGTCATTGATACATTTAGGATCATGGATTATTGTGGCATCATCTTTGGTCTTAACTGAGGGGATGCATCTCGCATTTTCCTCCCTTCGGATCTGCCAGGCTAATAATTTACCGCTTTTATCCCCATGTTCATAGTATTGTTGTTTCGTTCTGGCCATGGCATTCTCAATCATCCTAGTGGTTAGCAGATATTATTCTGTCCTTTTGTTACTTAGAAGATCAAAAATCGTTTCACTATGAGTCTGAGAGTGCTCCTTTTCAAGATTCCTAATTTCTGATTCAAGTGTTTTGGTTTTCAGCATGTATTGTTTCTTTTTCCACGATGTATAACTTATAGTCTCACCTCTCACATAAGCTTTTAGGGATTCCCATACAACGGAAGGTGAGGCAGTCCCTTTATTAATGGTAACAAAACTGTCTATTTTGTTACTAATAAGTTTTAACATAATCTGCGTCATTAATTAGGTGAGTGGGGAATCGCCAAAGTCTGTGACTACTTGTAGTGTTCTTTTGAACTATCTGGAGCATGAGAGGGGCATGGTCCGAGTGAGTCATAGCCAGATATTCGCATGAGGATATAAGGTGGATTCTGTCCACATGCGTAAGAAAAATATCGATTCTGGAGTAGCTCTTATGAGCATGTGAGTAGAAGGAATACTCACGTACTGACTTATGTTTAATCTCTCCAGACATCCACAAGTTTGAAATCTGCCATTTCCTTTTTGAGAATCTTAGCTGCTTGGGATAGGGTTTTGAGATTAGAGGATGACCGATCTTTAAATGGATCCAGAACTAAATTCATATCACCACCTATGATAAGTTCACTCGCAGAACATGTTAGTGTGAAAAACAGACTTTGGAAAAATTGAGGGCAGTCATAGTTTGGACCATAAATATTTACTACCATGATAGATTCACCAGCTAGAGAGCCTTTAAGTATCAAGTATCTGCCCTGTGTATCTTTTTCAACATTATCCACCTGCAGAGGGACATTTTTACCTATCAGTATGGCAACACCCCGGGATTGGGATGTGAAGGAGGAATAATAGGTCTGTCCTTGCCATTGGCGTGCAAGTCTAATATGCTCAGCATTAGTTAGATGAGTCTCCTGTAATAGAGCTACGTCTATTTTGTGATTCTTGAGAAAGTTAAGCACCCTCCTACGTTTTGATAGATCATTGATGCTTAGTGTTCCATGTCAAATACTTAAAAGCTACAGCTGTCATTTTCTAAGCTAGTCCTCCCATATAGTAACGTTACAGTACATGTAGTGCAAGAACCAGTGTAACCGATCAGGGCAATAAATACAGGCTGCTGTCTCAACTAAGAAATACATCTCTATGTCTTGTATACAGAATGTAAGCATTAAATAAAAAAATTAAAAAAATAAAAATAAAAAAAATAAAAATAGACCCTTTAGTCCCCCCTCTTGCCCCACCCCCTCCCCAACTGAGGAAGTGCCAAACCCGTAATCTTCCTGACGCTTTTTTAGCGCAGCTAAAACCTATGTTGCTGCGTCATTAAACGGTGCCGAACATCCTGAAAAAGTTAAATAGTCTACTAGCCATCAATCCAAGTTCGCAGCATTGAATTACAATCATATAGACATGAGAAAACACTGTTAAGGATCTTGTAACATGAAACAACTCCCCACGAGAACACCAGGGGAAGCACTCCAGGATTGAGGGGTTTCAGGTGGCAAGTATACACATAAAACCGCGAAACCTAAGACTTGTATTTAACAGACCCTCTAATTACCAACCTATTACTGTTAACAGCTGCCCCTATGATCCACACAAACATAAGAGGTAGTAAAACGGAGTGATGTTTATAAAACCGAGTCATCCTATAATGGTATTACAAATAGAAGCCATCATCTCTGTAGCCAGAGAGGAGAAAAAAAGAGATCGCTATGCGTATCTGATGGACCGCTCCTTAATTCGCAGTTGCTAAATAGCTGAATATCGTTCTGTTTTTTTGAGCCGGTGAGCATAATATTACAAGCAATCTAGCAGCTCACACTCATCACGCCCACGCGAAGAAGATGGACCACAACAGAGCTAACGTACTCAGTCTATCTCCCATAAATGATATTTAAAAATGTATGACAAACACCTCAATATAACAAAAAAGTGTAGATAAAAAAGAAAAAAGAGGCAAGCTTATACCAGTGGGGTAACACAGAATGGTTAATTTCGGTTTATCAGAGGCGTATCACGTTAGCTGGTAATGATGGTAACAAAGGATATCTGACCATAACAGAGGATGCCTGCGTTAACGATGGTATTTTATACGTTTTATAAACATACCTTAAAGTACAATTGCATCCGGCTAGTGCCCTACTTGCAACTGAGGCCCACGATGAGGACATGAACGAGTCCAACCAATGTCCAAAAAAAGGGGAGCGATGATCAGGCTTCATGCCCAGCGCAAAGCGGGGTATAACAGCAGTTACTCCAGAAAACCGCAGTCCCGCGTCGGAGCAGACCCGAAAGTCCTCTGGTCAAACAGGTCCATGTTAACCAAACACCGTGGGATGACACAATTGCGCCGGCAGGGAAAAAAGAAAAAAAAAGTTTCCCCGTCCATCGGAGATAATTCCCGTCCATCCGACGCTGTTATAAATCCCTCCAAGTCCTGAAGTGAGGTCGAGGTGTGTAAACCAGTTTACCGGGTAGAAGATTAGTCCTGATGCAGCACATCTGGGTGATGCTTCTTCAGATAATTTTCAGCAGCCTGTGGCGTTGTGAAGGTTCGCCGTCCCTCATCCAGATCCATCGAAAAAAGTAGTTGGATGTAGCAATCTAAAAGTGATGTTTTTTTCTTTGAGTTTCCGTTTCAGTGGCTTTTCTCTTCTTATACAAGGCTGTTGACATATCTCTGAATATCATGATGGTCGAATTACCGTATTGTAGTGAACTTTTGTTCCTAGCCGCCTCGGTGATCTTGACCGTGTCAGAGAAGCGGAGCAGCCGGATCACGATGGCACGGGGTCTGGCGCCATCCACTGGGCGTTGTTGCAGAGACCTGTGAGCGCGTTCCACTTCAAATGTTTCCCCCTCTAAGTCAAGCATCTTGGGTAGCCATTCTTGAATAAATGCCACTGTATCCTTCCCATCCACTCCTTCTGGAAAGCCGATCAGCCTCAGGTTCTTCCTACGGGCTCGGTTCTCCTGGTCGTCAAGTTGTTCCCTCAGGTCGCCGAGTTCACTCTCCGTAGTTTTCTTGTAGTCATCCAGCTCGCGCTGTAAGGCGGTTAGCGAATCATCAAACTCACATTGCTTCCCCTCAATACTCTTTACTCGGTGTCCAATGGCTTCGTTGTCTCTGGCGATCTTTTCCATTGTTTCAGAAAGCCTATTTAAACGCCCTTCAATCATAGATTCGATCTTCTGTATTCCTTTCTCCATCTCAGAAATGAACCACTGAGGCGCACGCTCTGGAGGGTGGCTAGCTAGCCCGCCGCCATTGCTAGCACTGGGAGGCGGCACTTGTTTGTTCTTTTCATCCTTATTTCCGTCGGTCTTTTTCGGTGGCATTGTCTCGTTTTCAGTGTTTTCAGTTATTAGATCAAGGGTGGCGTCGAGCTGACTCGGTGTGAATTCGGCAGAAGGCCAGTTTCAGTAGTCTAGTAAAACGGAGCGCGGCACCATGCGTCTGTTCCCTACGCCTCCATAACCGGAAGTCCCTGGAAAGACAGTTTAACGACTTATAAAAAAGCTCTCCGTAGTATTAGAACAGCATACTATTCATCAATAATAGAAGAAAACAAGAACAACCCCAGATTTCTTTTCAGCACTGTAGCCAGGCTGACAAAGAGCCACCTCTGTTGATCCATCTATTCCTTCGGCCCTCAGTAGTAATGACTTCATCAGCTTCTTTACCAATAAAATTGTTGGCATTAGAGAAAACATTCAAGGCATCCCTCCGACGACTGTCAAAGATGGAAGTACAGTGACTTTAGAAATTTCTGTTAGACCTTATCAACATCTGGAATCCTTCTCCCCAGTAGATCTTCTCGAGCTATCTTCAATAATTAAAACATCTAAACCATCAACCTGTCTTCTAGATCCAATCCCAATTAAATTGCTCAAAGATGTTCTTCCATTAATTAACACCTCCATATTGAACCAGATAAATTTATCTTTATTAACAGGATATGTGCCTCAGTCTTTTAAGATTGCTGTAATTAAGCCCCTACTTAAGAAAGCCACTCTAGATCCAAATGCCAACTATAGACCAATCTCCAACCTTCCTTTTCCAAAATTCTAGAAAAAGTTGTTGCTAATCAGTTGTGTGACCACTTAAACAGGAATGGTCTGTTTGAAGAGTTTCAGTCAGGTTTTAGAGTTCATCATAGTACAGAAACAGCTCTGGTTAAAGTTACCAATGATCTCCTCATGGCTTCAGATAGTGGACTTGTCTCTATACTGGTTCTGCTAGATCTTAGTGCTGCATTTGACATTATTGATCACAATATTTTACTACAGAGACTTAAAAGTGAGATCCAGATTAAAGGAACTGCATTAGATTGGTTTGAATCCTATCTGTCTGACAGATTCCAGTTTGTTCATATCAACCATGATTCCTCTACTTATACAAAAGTAAGTTATGGCGTTCCTCAGGGTTCTGTGCTAGGACCAATACTCTTCACTTTATACATGTTGCCATTAGGGAAGATTATTAGAAAACATGGCATAAACTTCCATTGTTACGCAGATGACACCCAGCTATATTTATCTATGAAACCAGATGAAACTAATCAGCTGGTTAAACTCCAAGCATGCCTTAAAGGCATAAAGGCTTGGATGACGTGTAATTTCTTACTCTTGAACTCAGACAAAACAGAAGTTATTGTATTTGGTCCTAAGCATCTCAGAGATTCATTATCTAATCACTTGGTTTCTTTGGATGGCATTACCTTGGCCTCCAGTACTACTGTGAAAAACCTTGGTGTTATATTTGATGAGGATATGTCCTTTAAATGTCACATTAAGCAAGTAACCAGGACTGCCTTCTTTCATCTACGTAATATCATCAAAATTAGGAACATCCTGTCTCAGAATGATGCTGAGAAACTAGTTCATGCATTTGTGTCTTCCAGACTGGATTATTGTAATTCATTACTGTCTGGCTGCCCAAATAACTCTTTAAAAAGCCTCCAACTGATTCAAAATGCCGCAGCAAGAGCATTGACAGGAATTAGCAAAATAGATCATATTACTCCAGTTTAAGCTTCTCTTCACTGGCTCCCCTTAAAGTCTAGAATAGAATTTAAAATCCTCCTCCTTACATACAAGGCCCTCAAAGGCCTAGCTCCAGCATATCTTAAAGACCTCATTGTACCATATCATCCCAACAGATCACTTCGGTCTGAAAGTGCAGGCCTACTTGTGGTTCCTAGAATTTCATAGAATGTTTACTGCTGCTCTCCCTTCTTCCGAATATCTCTGGCCTGGAGTTGAGTGTTTCCTGTGGAGCTCCATACTAAATCTGTTGTCATGGTCTCATCATTCTGCCCAGTCTCCTGCTGTTATCCACTCCTACCTGAATGAACAATTCTCCAACCTGCCTATGATTCCTCTTACATTTTCAAACTGTCATGTAACATCATTAGTTTGAATCATAGCATCCAACTTGTATGCTTTAGTCAGATATGTGTATTTATGACAGATATATATTTATCTTGCTGTTCTCTTTCTCTGTCTGTACCCGGCTGGCCTTAGGCAGATGGGTCCCTCCATATGAGCTGGGTTCTGCTCAAGGTTTCTTCCTGTTAAAAGGGAGTTTTTCCTTGCCACCGTCGCCTTCAGGCTTGCTCTGGGGGTTTCAGGCCGGGTCTTGTAAAGCGTCTTGAGACGATTTGTATTGTTATTGACGCTATATAAATTGTAGTGCAAGTAGTGTTCAAATTCAATATTTTTGTTTCTAAAATTAAAATTTCTCCCTAAAATTATATGGTAATATCCTGAAATTTTTAATGGTAAAGTTCCCAAATCATACACGAAGAATAAACAAGCTTGGTGTTACAACATCATTGTATACACTGTATATTTTCATCTAAACCGCTGCCAGCCATGTTCATCTATCCCAAGGATTAATTAACAATTCAGAGCAGTTATATGAAGCTTCCTCATAAATACTGTATATATTCCCTAAAACACTAAATATATATAGTTTTTCAGGTGATGTCACATTCTCTAAACCCCTCTGAAATCAGACTTATCAGATTTGCATTCATCAGATTTTTTTGTTCCATTTCCTGTCCTTTTCTGTACCCCTTCTTCACAGTTTGTCCCTCTGATAGTGGAGCTGTGTTGTGATGTTGTGGAAGCAACAGGTCTGGAGTACACTGGTATCTACCGTGTACCAGGGAACAATGCCATGGTGTCCCACCTTCAGGAGCATCTCAACAAGGGCATGGACGTCAACACTGCTGAGGAGGTGCAGGGATTTATATCCTTCCCTAAATAAAATGGATTGCTCTATCATGTTTTGTAACATGTGTTTGTTATAGTAAATCAGTTATCATTATAAAGCCTTCTTTTTATGTCTCCACAGAAATGGCAGGACCTGAATGTCATCAGCAGCCTGCTTAAATCTTTCTTTCGAAAACTACCTGAGCCCCTTTTTACTGATGGTGAGTCCAGACATTTGTCTAGTGAAAGGCGTGAATGTGTACTGATATAAAACTTGTGCTACCAATGGAAGTCATCTGGAACAATGTGTTTTTGAGCTAAAGCCAAATTTTGTCTGCATATTAAAATGATCATCTTAATTTTCAGACTTTTATAAAATTCTTTGTATTTTGCACTAACTCTGTCTACAGACAAATACATTGATTTCATTTATGCCAACCGAAAAGACGATCCAGAAGACAGACTGAAGACAATGAAGAAACTGGTATGGGTACAAATGATGGCAGAAAATAGAGTAGTAAATCTAGTAATAAGTAGTAAATGCATTCATTTGATATTCTAACTATAACTCACTGTTTTGGCAACAGTCCCTACATTTTTTAATCACATACTCTGTGCTTCTTTCTAGATCCATGACCTCCCAGATTATTACTATCACACTCTCAAATTCTTGGTGGGCCACCTTAAGAAGGTGGCAGATCACTCTGAGAGGAATAAGGTAATCCTGCATTGAGGCAGAAACTGGCACAAAACAAATGAGGACACTTATTTATCCTCACAGAGAAGGGAAAGGTACAACACACAAAGTTCATATATAGCATCTGTTGCAAGACTTCCTCTTCTTTTTGTGGCTGAAGCTAGTCAGTTATGACCCTGGCTTTAGGGTCTGGTTATATTACATTAATGAAATTAAGGCCACATCCTTATGTCAGTGCAAATCCTGACTTTGCCTTTAACATGAAATTGTGGATGACTGAAAACATTTCTATGTGCACTGATCAGGCATAACACTATGACCACTTGCCTGATATTGTGTGTCCCCTGTGCCTCATCTAACTCATCAGGCCTTCTGAGGGTGACCTGTGGGTGGTGTCTGGCAACAGAATGTTGTTAGTGGGGTCTATGGGTGCTATGGACTGAGGGGATTGGCCTCTGTGGATAAGGCTTGTTCCAGTGCACTCCACTCCAGACACTTGATCAGTTTGGGATCTAGTGAATTTGGAGGCCAGGTCAACACCTTGTGCTGTTCTTCATGTCTGAGTTGTCCCTAAACTGTTGTTCCTAATCCTAACCATGCTAATTGCACTGGGCAGATGCGTAGCTATTCCTGTGTCTTTGAAAGACAATTTATATTATATTTTGGAATTTTGAATACGTAGTAGTAAGACATCATAACAAACTGCTACCCATATAACGTCGCATCACAGTTAGGATAAACATGGCATGAATAAGGTAATCCTGCATTGAGGCAGAAACTGGCGACACTGAGGACACTGTTTATTTACCATATTTACATCTTCTCACTTCAAGCCCAACTACTATGAACTTTGCTAACTCCGCTAAAACAGCAATTCAGTTCAATTCAGTTTTATGTACTGTATCTAGCATCAGTAACAATACAAATTGTGTCAAGATACTTTTCAAAGCTTGATGTGAAAACAGCCTGAAACACACACAACCTTTACAGAGTTTGTGTTCAAGAACTCAGAAAGACATAACACACAACAGTGAGAGTGGGTGTGGAACATACTAAACCACCAATAATATTGAATTATGTCTGCATCTGAGTTCCAGACTATATAAATCCATTTGTCAGTGGGTATTGCGGAAAATGCTGGCGCAGATACACACAAACTGTGGACAGTTACGGAGTTTTGATATTTTTTCCAGATGGAAGCAAGAAACCTAGCTCTGGTGTTTGGTCCCACTCTGGTGAGAACGTCAGAGGACAATATGACAGACATGGTCACTCACATGCCTGACCGCTACAAAATAGTGGAGACACTAATCCTTCACGTAAGAACTACCCACTCCTCCTTGCAAAGAGATACCGTACCATTTTAACTAACCAGCTGTACATTCAATCTCAACTCTTTTTTGTTTTCTTATTTCAACAGTATGACTGGTTCTTTAGCAACACAGAGCTTGATGAGGAAGAAAAGGTATGGTGGTCTTCAGCCTTCACTGCAAAGAACAGCATGTATTCAGATGTCCTCAGCTCTACTTTTATTTTATGTGTGTGTGCGTAGGCACCAGAGGATAAGCCGGATAGGAAGCCTATGCCTAATATTGACCATCTGCTATCCAACATCGGTAGGCCAGGAATGCCTGGAGCGGCAGCAGGTGAGAAAAGCAGGAAACAAGTTGGATGTTTCCCAGTCAGGTGATCTAACTAACCAATATCAAAACCAAAGTTTGCCATACTGTATTTTTAAGGATTATATGGAGTTTGCTGAAACAAAGTTTTGTATTGGACAAATTAAACGTGAGAACTGTACATATTGGGTAATATATGTTTTCCTTCTGGCACCACAAAATTGGGTTGGATGTTCATGAGTGGAGCACCCAGTTTGCCCTCCAGCGCTCAGACTAATTATTATTTTAATTCTTAAAGAATACTTGAATAATTTATGTATCATTTGCAGAAAATTCTGAGAGTTCCACATATTTTTGAATTATTTTGTCCAATCAAATGTTTTAACCTAGGTTGGATAATATAGGAATTAAGCTTTGTCAAGGAAGAGGAATAAACAGCTGTTATGAGGCTAGTTCTGAAAACCCAAGTCCAGTGTTTTCAGGCTGCATGAGTACTGAAACAGAGGCAAAAAGGCACTTGAACTCTGAATGCCGATTCTGAATAAGAAGGAGGCAGTGGATGGCCCTGTTCAGACCTGATATTCCGTAGATTGCTTCCTGAGTAATCTGTTCGCCTTCAAGTGGCCAGATTTGTGAAAGCACACAGGAACACTTGAAGATACATTTGCAATATGATCATGTGGACTATATTCTGAAGCATTCTAGACAGCTTGTGACCACCTTGACTGTCTTCTCGCACAAGTGAAGTTTTGCCTCATTCATTCTGACAATAATACACAAATGCTGTTACTGTATGTACATTCACCAGACATGTACTGTACATGATGTCTGTTTGTTAGTGATGAGAGCCTTCTGAATTATTTTACTCTTGTACCTGTTAACTAACTAGACTTGGTTGCCGGTACAAAAATACATTTCACTGTGCATTGTACTATGTATAACTGTGCATGTGACAAATAAAAACCTATCTATCTAGACGAATAATTCTATACAAAAATAAATGAAAGAATGAAATTATCAAATATGAGTAGGTCATGTTTAGTTGTCATTTTAAAATAAATAAATAAAAACAAAACAAGATACAGCTGTGCGCACGTTGATGCACTGTATACATCCATGTGGTGTAAAGACACATGGATGTATTATTATTATTTTATAGCACAATATCAACCCCAGTGGACCGTTCGTCATTCTTTGCTGCACCTGCAACAAAATATACAAGGTGTACTGAATTCAGTTTTTGTGAGCAGCCAGTTTCTTATTTTTTATCATACATCCAGAGACGCTGAAGTGACACTTTGCAGCCACCTAGTGGGCACAGGGGGCATTGCGATATTAGATAAACGAGATTAAAAATAAATCTAAAAACTGTTGTTCAGTACAATGTGACAGTGTAACAACTGGGATAACAAGCTCAGAATTAGGAACATTCTGATGTTCAATAGCTACCTCATGCATTTGCTAGGATTTCCATCATACTCCTCAAAATGTACCATTTAGTTGGTTCCCTGTAACATCCAGAATAAAATTTAAAATCTCCATATATATGAGGCCTTTGATGAGCAGGCTGCAACGATCGCACTCCTCTCTTGTGGAGAGTTCGGCTTTGGGAAGCTTTTAAGGGTAGGTTTATAACTTTACTTTTTGACAACTGATTCAAGTGGCCCCTAAACATCTTTTAGTTTGGGGGAGGTTTTGCAAGGTTTCAGACTTTGGATTCTGAAAACTATCTTGAGACACTTCAGACTGTCTGATGAAACCAAATCAACTTAAATGGAACTGACAAAACAATCTCACCTCAATCCACCCAGGAGCAATCAGTCACATCATATCAACTAGCCCAAAGTTCCCTTCCTTGTGAGATGTAACTGTATATGTTTCATTGTTTGTTTGTTTTTTTTCTGTACACATTATGCAGCTAACAATGTTTCACACATCTCCTCAATTCTCTTTTCCTGACTTTTCTGCTGTCCTTTGCCCTAGCTGAGACATTGGATCAGGTTTTTCGGTAAGACGGCATCTTTCTCTGAGTGCGTTTGTGTTAGGTGTTGTTTTCTGATGTATTTATCCATTCATTTTTTTTACATTCAGTATTAGTATTTACACAATTCTCTCCTAAAGAAGGCATGACAAGGTTCTCACTCACATCTCACTCCTTTCTACTAGATTCCACCATCATCGATTTTCTTAAGTCTAAGGTAAGAAACAAAATCTCGTGTACTTAATTCTGGGATTAAACTCACAGCTTCTAGACTTTAACAATCACTCTTACTTGACTTGCCTTTTCAGAATACTCTCACAAACAAATAAAGTACCTCAATACCAAGTCGGACAGTGCTGTTGGGGACTGTGAGCATGAACCAATCAAAGCCAGCAATAACGAGGGAAGAGGGGGAGGGCAGAAGACGACAGAGGACACGAAAATGAAGGTGGGGTGGAAGCCAGAGACATCAGTGAGAGCCGAAGAGAATGAAAAGGACGTGAGAAAAGGATCACCAAAGGGGAGAGCCAGCAGAGAATTACCTGACTAACCATACACATGCACACATACATACACTATATTACCAAAAGTATTCGCTCACCTGCCTTTACTCATTCTATGAACTGAAGTGCCATCCCATTCCTAACTCATAGAATTCAATATGATGTCGGTCCACCTTTTGCAGCTATTACAGCTTCAACTCTTCTGGGAAGACTGTCCACAAGGTTGAGGAGAGTGTTTATAGGAATTTTTGACCATTCTTCCAAAAGCGCATTGGTGAGGTCACACACTGATGTTGGTCGAGAAGGCCTGGCTCTCAGTCTCTGCTCTAATTCATCCCAAAGGTGTTCTATCGGGTTCAGGTCAGGACTCTGTGCAGGCCAGTCAAGTTCATCCACACCAGACTCTGTCATCCACGTCTTTATGGACCTTGCTTTGTGCACTGGTGCACAGTCATGTTGGAAGAGGAAGGGGCCTGCTCCAAACTGTTCCCACAAGGTTGGGAGCATGGAATTGTCCAAAATGTTTTGGTATCCTGAAGCATTCAATGTTCCTTTCACTGGAACTAAGGGGCCAAGCCCAGCTCCTGAAAAACAACCCCATACCATAATTCCTCCTCCACCAAATTTCACAGTTGGCACAATGCAATCTGAAATGTACCGTTCTCCTGGCAACCTCCAAACCCAGACTCGTCCATCAGATTGCCAGATGGAAAAGCGTGATTCATCACTCCAGAGAACGCGTCTCCACTGCTCTAGAGGCCAGTGGCGGCGTGCTTTACACCATTGCATCCGACGCCTTGCATTGCACTTGGTGATGTGTGGCTTGGCTGCAGCTGCTCGGCCATGGAAACCCATGCCATGAAGCTCTCTGCGTACTGTACTTGGGCTAATCTGAAGGTCACATGAAGTTTGTAGCTCTGTAGCAATTGACTGTGCAGAAAGTCGGCGACCTCTTTGCACTATGCGCTTCAGCATCCGCTGACCCCTCTCCGTCACTTTACGTGGCCTACCACTTCGTGGCTGAGTTGCTGTTGTTCCCAAACGCTTCCATTTTGTTATAATAGAGCTGACAGTTGACTGTGGAATATTTAGGAGCGAGGAAATTTCACGACTGGATTTGTTGCACAAGTGGCATCCTATGACAGTTCCACGCTGGAATTCACTGAGCTCCTGAGAGCGGCCCATTCTTTCACAAATGTCTTGTTTCACAGTCTGCATGCCTGAGTGCTTGAATTTATACACCTGGGGCCAGGCCAAGTGATTAGAACACCTGATTCTGATCATTTGAATGGGTGAGCGAATACTTTTGGTAATATAGTGTATATCCAACATTTTCCCCAGCAGGGCTCTAAACCGCTACCAGGCATCCAGCTTTCATGGGACAAAGCAACTTTACTGGATCCAGTCAGCATAAGTCTGCTACAGGATCCATGAATCTGGAGCTTTAGCTGGGCAAAAACGCGAACAGAATCAGTCAATGGAAAACAGATACGGTGGAGGTAATCAGAGACACACGAGGCAGTAGGTGTTATAATACTTTACTGGTGATGTCCCGGATCAGATCTTAATGCAGGTCTGAACAGGCCCAAGAGAGCATGGTCATAAAGTATGAAGCAATTCCCTTGCCTTGTCTTGCACAGGAGTCTCTGCATCTTTCTTCCTCTTCCATGAGATGGATAAATCAAAGTTCTAAAGATCCTCCACCGTGAGACTGAGCCTTCACCTAATGCAGTACTACCACAACTTTCCCTACATGTCACTGCTAAAGCCTAGTGTGTTTATCATATTTTTAAGACTTTTTTCTTCCAGATACTTTATTGCCACATACTGTGAGACAGTATATTAACTGGTGATACTGTATTACATATTTAGTAAGAGTGAAAGAAAGCCCTATTATAGATCTGAGTTTCAGTCCTGACAACATTTAATCCTCACCAAAAAAAGACAAGAAAACGTTTCCATAGTTAAATATCATATTTGTCGTCAAATGTACACACTTAACCTAACAGCCTAAGGACGTCACAGCTCACTATTTCTGATGAAACCCACTTCAGTTTACCTCTCAGGTTGTTTTGATCTGTATGGACCCCTATACAGTCTACGTGTCTAAGGAACATGCATGCATGATGTCAAATTTACGTATGCCCCATACAGACCTTGCATTAGATGAACATAATATAGTCTATACAATACAGAGATACACCATCACTATATTGTATGGGCCATGTCTGATTAATTTATTTGAAGTTGTGAATCTAAATATCCCCAAAAAATAATAATAATAACTGAGGGCTGAACTGAGCCTTGCGTTAAACTGTTGGTGTCTACCACTCAGCACTTTGTCGGACAGCAGGACTCAAAAGTCCCCCCCCCCCTTTTTTTGTTTTGTGTTTTGAAATTGTGTTTTGATCCAAGAGTTGTAGATTTGTAATTCGGTACTGTATCTATACCGAATGCACTGCCAACCAATGTCTTCAAACCAGGCTTGTGTTTGTCTTAATCCTAGCTAGATGGCCTGTCCTCTTGTGCATGTACAGTGTGGGTGACTATGTGTACACCACTTTTGTAACAGTTGTTAAGTGAACCTATGCATATTATTATACATAAGATATTAAATTATTTGTTTTGCAAACACGTTTGTCTTTATTTTTTTCTCAATGTGATGGCAAAACTGAAATATGCAATACCATGTCCACATTGTAACAATGACAAAGAGCAGGGTGAGCATGAATGGTTTAAACATAATTGGATTAACATGTGAAGGTAAGTTTTTTCACATTGCCATTACTACTCAAAACAGCAGAATATTGTCAGTGGGACTTTAGTTTCATGCTCTCATGATGCAGGCTGCCTAGTGTCTACTGATGTAAACATCCAAGATGGTCCTCAGTCACCCACTGCACTGGTCTCTGCACTTGGGTCTGAAAGCATACCACACAATGGTGCAGGAAGTCAGCATCTAGTGCACGCCTGTAGAATTAGCTGAAAATGTTAAGAGTTCAGCTTTCCTTGGGTGTTATTGCACCAGATCACAATTACCCTCATCTCTTTATTTCAAGCAGAGACCAATCTACACGGCTGGTTCGTGCTGGTCTCATGATTGTCCTCAATGATTTCTTTGGTTTTGCTGATATTAAGCATTAGTTTGTTCCCTGCACCGTATTCGTCTTTGGTGAGAACTCTGCCACTGCCATGTCATCTGTGAACTTTACAATGAAGCTGCTTTGTGTCAGCAGCAGCTATATATTATTGTTCTTCATACAGCTGGGCAAAAAGAATTGAGCAGGACATCCCTAATTCTAATACACACATATTTTAACTGACAAGATTCATTGTGAGTAAATAAACTGTAGAGAAACTGGACAGAGGCTAGCTCTGAATGACGGTTTGTAGTTCTTCTTAGCCTCCAGGTAATACTAGTAGTAGTAGTTCTCTCTCTCCCCCTCTCCGTTTTTACAGGGGTAGGAGGGTTGGATTTTGCCCTTGTGGTTTTTAGCATCTGTGAGGCACTTTGTACTGCATTTAAATTATGAAAAGTGCCATATAAATAAAATTTGATTTGGCAGTGAGCCATTTCTTTTACATCTGTTGTGTGAGCACCTACTATACATCTTGAGATCTTGAGACAATTTGGACTGTTATTGATGCCATACAAATACAATTTAACTGAACATGTAATTAAAGTCACAGTACACATTTAAGCAGCGATAAAGGAGTACCATATGTCATTGTACTACTGGGATTGCAAACTCACACCAGAATATCTTGAAGACACTGAATAACAATGCAACAGTTCACTTTATCTGTTGGTCTTACTGTAACTAGGCAGCCTTTATTTTATTGCATTTAATATTCAGCATTCCACAAAACATACATTTTCCCCAGTTCAAACAACCCCAGCCCCACAGCTGTGTGTGTACATTAAGCTTTGGTATCATTAGTCAGTTATGAGCATTTAGAAACCATGATATGAGTTAGTGTGGCTTGTTGAACCAAGGCAAAGGTTTGAAATGATCAGATCAAAGTCACTTTGTTTTAGCATAGACACACTGTTGAATCACAAGCACACACGCAAGGACAGTGTTTCTGCTGGAGAAACAATAAACTGATCAATAATATAAGCTCATCTTGTGTGCTGCTTCCTCCCATAGCAACGTACAATATAAAATCAGATGACAAGCAACAACATTGTTATTAAAAATGTTCTGTAGGAGGTACCTGTATATGTGCAAAAGTGGTTACAATACAAAAGACTCTTTGATCACAGACAAAACAAAATTCAAAACGCAAATCTTCTGTCAGTACGTTTCCATGCACACCAATATTCCCTCTTTTTCAGAATATGCCAATATAGAGAAATGTACTTTCCAATTAAGAAACATATGATAACATGGTGACACTAGGCTGTATTAGAAACATTCTTTGGAAATATACTGTATACAGTATATTCAGAATATGCGCCTCACTTGGCCAGTTTTTATTACAACATTTATTGTTGAGAAACCACCAAGTTTTTAAACATTAGGAAAGATTTGGATACGTGCAAATAATGCAACAAACAAACAAGTCTATCACTGATGGAACGTTTTGGAAAAATACCTATTCTAATGCAAAAACAAGTTCTGATAAACTGATTATAAACAGATGCACGTGGAGAATGTTGGTAAGCTATTTAAACACATTTATGAGAATATTGTTCGGAATATGGGTGAATAAAATAAAAGCTTGCGCATGTAAACGTAGTGAATGACACTTAAAAAAAAACACACACAGCAAGAAATCAACAGCCTGAAGCGTGATCAAGACAGTCATATTAAAATACATGTGTAAAAGGCAGGAAAATAAGAAATCCTCATAAATGGGAAGGATTTATGATGCCTTCACAAAGGCTTCAACTAAAAATGAAGAATTATTGTTTCATTCGTTGCTTTGTTTTTTCTTCCCTTTCTCACTCTCCCTCTGTGTTCACTGTCTTTCCGACATGAAAGAAAAGATGGTGTTCATCTGATCTATTCATGTATCAAAATTCTGTGACAAGTACTGTTGCAAGTGCCAGACCTTAGACCCTACCTTTCACTTTTAAGTTAAAAACAGTCTCTATTAATATATTGCGCCATACATAACCAACACTAATCCAGCACTTGTGTCCGAGGTTCAACTATTGATGAAAGGCAGCAAAAGAAAAGCTGGAGCCACATTTTATATAGATATGTTTATAAAGGAGTATTTAGTAGTATTATGCATTAAGTGTTAAAGCTAAACATAAACTGTACAGTGAGATTTCACTGAAAACTACAGTTCATTGTTCTGCTGTGGAAAAGTGGACATAATGTTTGACTACAGCTATGATTGATTGTTTTTACAATAGTCCATTAGGTGTGTTATCGGACAAAATTTAAAAAAATCAACATATTTTGGTCTTGCGCAAGAAGTAAATGGTCTATGGGGGTGTTCCCCTGATGAATACAATAACTAGCAGGATAAAGGCAAGGTCACACTGGAGGAGAATGAACATGATGAGCATGAACCACAGGGATTTTTTTTCATTGCTTGGCAAACCAAATTTGTTATAGCAATTATTAAATTATTTATAACATCAGTTAAGCCACTGGTTGTCGGTTAGGTTATGTAGGTAAAGGGTGGAAATCAGGATCTAAAAGAATAGACATACTGTACATGTCTACAATTCTGATAATAACACATATATGACACAATATATGCCAACAACCCAAAGAAAAAAAAATTCAAGTTCTTTGACAGTCACTAGTTTTGGATGAGATAGGCAATAAATATGAAAATAACAGAAAGACCTGTTCAACATGGTGAAAAACTGGAAATCAAGCTGATAATACCATTCACCAGTCAGAAGGATGAACTGAGTGAGTGCCAGGAATAGTCTCTTCAAACCCCGTAGTTAACAGAGCCCAGTGCTGGTCTCTTCTTGCCTTTAATCTTCAGTGATCCATAACGTGCCTGTTAACAAAATCATTCAAACAATACAATTTATATAGTACATCTGGAAGTATTCACAGCGCTTGACTATTTTCACATTTTGTTATGTTACAGCCTTATCACAAAATGGGTTCATCCTCGAAATTCTTCACACAACACCCCAGAATAACTAAATGAAAACAGTTTTTTTTGTTCAAACAGCCGGCCAGCTCTAGGAAGAGTCCTTCTTCCATTTATGGATTATGGAGGCCAGTGTGCTTAGTGGGACCTCTAAGACAGCAGAAATCTTCCTGTACCCTCCCACAGAGTTCTACAGATATTTCCTTTGACTTCATACTTGGTTTGTGCTCTAACATGCATTGTCAACTGTGGGGCCTTATAGACAGGTGTGTACCTTTCCAAATCATTTCCAATCAACCAAATTTACCACAGGTGGACTCGGATGATTGGTGGAAACAGGATGCACCTGAACTAAATTTGAGCTTCATGGCAAAGGCTGTGAATACTTACTGCATTTTCATGTAATGTCTTTGCAAAATTCTCAAAAAGTTTTTTTTTTTTTTTTTTTTTTTTTTTTTCATGTTGTCATTTTGGGGTGTTGTTTGTAGAATCTGAGGGAAAAATTAATTTAATCCATTTTGGGATAAGGCTGTACCATAACAAAATGTGGAAAAAGTGGATGCTCACACATGTATGTTGACAGTCCAAACTCATTATCACATCCTGATCCTGGTAATTGAAACCATTATAAATTTAATTTAAATGTCTGTTTCTCTTGTACAGACGTATCTGCAGATGTTTTATTGCTGTCATCAGTATGGAACATAACACTTACATCTTTGCGGATTTTGGATCGAGAGATCTTGACACTCTGTGATCGCCTCAGTCCTCTTTGACTCACAGCCTCATCTTCAGAGAAGGTTGGCTCGCCCTCTTCATCTGTCCTCTCTTCCTGGTCATAATAGTGGTCTAAAAAACAGAAATACATCAGAATGATCAACTAATGACGATATCTGGCAAACACGGTTATACCTACACTAATACCTTTTTGTCAGTAATATCAGTTACATAAACTCAAATGCAAAATGACAGCAAAGTGACAAAACAACTCAAAGGGGACACAAAAGACAAAACAAAACAACCACAAAAAGATGTAAAACATCCATCAGAAAATATGGCCACAAACCAATCATGTTTTATATGGAAAAATAAAATACACAGGAGAACCTAACTGTATAAGACTTCATCAAACTTGGGGTTTTCTTGCGTAATTGGGTTGCTGTTACTAAATTCTCATCAATATAGTGCATCTCAGGTGAGGGCTACAAAATATCCCATGGACCACAGTAAAGCGTCATCATTATATGGAGAAATTATGGCACAACTGCGACATTATCAACAATTGGACATCCCCACAAAACTGAAACCCAACAACATGTAAGAAGGTGCAGATCTGTAAATTGGTTGCACCTTACATGTGACAGCTGTCAGTTCTTTATATGTATGGGATATGGTGCAGGATGCAAAGATTAAGGTCTTTTCTGGGGGAAAAAACAAAAACAAAAAAAAAAACATATCCGAGTCCAGCTGAACATAGCAAAAATCAATCAAATCCCTGACAACTATGACACACAAAATTGTACTGACACAAAAATAACAACAACACAGCACTGGAATGGTGGTCACAATTAACCAAAGTGGCAGTCATCATGGCTGCAAGTTACACTATTGTGAGTGGTAAATATTATATGCACCAGGTAAAGATATGTCATATGCAACGTGTAAAATGTGAAAGTTACAAACACATTATAAAGGAAAGTGGAATACGAGCCAAAGGCACATGGATGTGAATCAGTCCACATCCATCTTCCAGTGGCCTTTGTTGTGAAGTCAGCTACACACCGGCATAATTGCCATCTGTCTCACTGTCTTGGCAGGCTGGAGTTTGTGCACCTGGCACAAACACCAGCATTCATCGTAATGAAAAATCAAGTGCCAAGCAAACCAATTTGCTAAACTGTCTCAGACTCACCGCCGTCTACCATTACAGTACAGTAAAGACTCCTTTGTATGACTCCTTTTTGAAATTTGCAAAACCCTTGCACAAATGCCTCTTATCTCATTTCTGTATGTGTATGTCTTACGACATCATCTAAAATTGTGCATTAAAAAATTCAACCTGCAAATGGTTCTTATGGCTGCGAGTGTAGGCTTACACACTTACCTCAGCCTACAGCTTAGGCTAGCCCAGTAGAGATCAGCAGACACTATCACTGCTGCCTGCAGAATCTTTTCTACACACATACAATCAAATAAACACAATTCTAAACAAAAAACAATCAGACTGGTAAACACAGTCTGTGGAACCCTGTTTTCTTGGGGTTTTTGTCACACTGAAACTCAGTGTTGATTATCCTGAACAGTGAACAGAAACTCATCTCCCATAACTTTTACTCGTAACTTCCTACAACAGTAACATGAGACCACCTTGTCTGCCTCGCGAACCAGCAAGAAAAATCACAGTTCCTCCAGCCTCTAATTATCCTGTTTTCCTTCTCGCTTTCTCACCAACCAGTCCTCACTGCTCCGCTGACCTTCAGAGAACAATTACAAAAGCTCTCTGTTGTTCTGGTCAGTCATGAAGATGGTGTGTGTATAACACATTCAAAAGCTTGGTATGGTATATTCATTTCAATACATATTTAATTTACAATTAATTTCTGACCCACATGTAGAGCATTTCACATGTTCATGTATGTGTTCAGTAAACTTCCTCAGTTTTAGAAAATAGTTTATTATATACTAACTCTGTTGATATTGTGGAGGACGGGAAAATACTTGACATGTTTGCATAAACATAATTGTCATGGATAATGTCCTTTGTTTGGGCTCATGTCTCCTATTTGTTCAGTTCTGCAGTGATTTTTAGTGAAACTAACTGATAATCCCTATTTAATAACTTCAGTTCCAACATGAGCAGCTCAGTTTATCTCGCCAGAGTGAAACTCAACACAGCTGTCCAGTTGCCACCTAGTGTTTTAGTGGTGTAACTACATAACAATCCACACGGCACACAGCTATAATCAATTTCGAGGACATAAGCTTTGTTGTCAACGTCCCATGGTACCCGGCTGGCCTTAGGCAGATGGGTCCCTCCATATGAGCTGGGTTCTGCTCAAGGTTTCTTCCTGTTAAAAGGGAGTTTTTCCTTGCCACCGTCGCCTGCAGACTTGCTCTGGGGGTTTCAGGCCGGGTCTTGTAAAGCGTCTTGAGACGATTTGTATTGTTATTGACGCTATATAAATAAAGCTGAATTGAATTGAATTGAATTGGTACTATAAATTTCACTCAAGCCATAAACTTGTATGTATACGCGTAGCGGTGTGGTGTGGTTCAAAAATCTGCTTCTGTGAATGCTGTCACATCTCGAGTCTATAAAATGTCTCTCCCCCTTTCTTGAATTTAGTAGCAAGTCTCCATCTTTCCCCTAGCAGAGGAAAGAGGGATGAATGTGACAGAGGCCATCATTACATGATGTTTAAATTTACCACACAAGATCAAAAATAGCAGATGAATGCTGTGTGTGATGTACAGAACCTATATTTGTCAAAAAACAATCTAGAACTATATTTCTATGGACAGTATTTATGAAAACTTCTTCCTTAACGTCCTACAAACTAGCACAATCAATAAGTTTTCGAATGAATTTATCTATTATACTTTAAATGTTTTGGATAATACATTGAAATGCATACAAGCAGTTTCATTCAGGTTAGTGTAGGGTTTTACAGTAAAGCCAGCCAATACCTGGCATTTTCTCTCAACTTTAATTAATTGGTATTTGGTGTTCATGATAACTCATAATTTCAAAGCTGATGGACACTGAGGAGCTCTACGCAATCAGTATTGCAACTATTAATGGTTTGTCTCTGCAAAACAGATTTAGGGACAGTAAGATAACTGTCCAATATTACCAGGTACCCATTACGTCTGATTAGAGCATGTTTAGAGAACCATATTCAGAGTGGCCACTGGAGGGTGTGCAACATCCTAATCTCCTCATCCTAAAATTCCAACCATATGGAAGGGCAGGAGGAATGAAACATCTCTCTTCCTTTGCCTCATTTCCTTCATCTATCTTCTATGTGTCTCTACTAGCAGGCTGAGCTGAATACATAATACTCTTTCATCTCTCAGTATGCTAATACTGTCTTCTGCTCTTCCTTCACTCCATTCATTCCCCTCTTCAACTCTTCCTCCAATTCATTCCTCCTTCACCGATCCTTTACACTCCATTCTCCTCTGATATATTTATCTTTGTCCTCTCCTCCATTCCCACCCCCAACGTGGCTCACTGCCTGGCTCTGTGTGTGTGAGAGAAAGAGAACACAGAGCGGGTGTGTGTGGTGTGTGTGTTTGACATTCCACTGGCGTCCCACTCAACCTCATCACATCCCCTTCTCTGTCTGCTGGGAAGTCATCTTACACACATGCTCACACACAGCTGGAGAGTGCTTTCAATTAAATGCTTTTCTCATCAGTCAAAGAGGGGATGGACAAAGGAAAAAAACTGAGCTAAGTGTATGTTGCCGTTTGACAACGTGACAGTCCAAAAAGATCATTTGAGCCGAATTTGGAGAAATTCCGTCAAGACAATCCCAAGATATTGCATTAACTGGGGATGCTCGATATTGGCTTTTCTACCGATATCTGATATTCCGATATTGTCCAACTCTTAATTTCCGATACCGATATCACCCGATACCGATATATGCAGTCTTTTTACACCAAAATTATTAGGTAACAACATAACATATCACTTATTATGGAATTAACACATTATGCCTAATTTTATTGCAATGTCCCACTGGATGCAAACATAAATGCAACATGTCTGTGCAAAATAAGTTACCAAAAAAAGTGCTAACAAAGTGCCACTCATTTATTTTTTTTGTATTTTTAAAGAGAAAAATTTGCCTCAAACAACACTACAGACTATCAAAACAAGGAAGACAAATGTAGCACAAAAATGTAGCGTACAACTCCTTTCTTCTTGAGGTGGGTGATCAAATTTGATGTATTAAAGGAAGACGCCTCTCATAGCCACCTTTGCTTTGCAGTCATTGCAAATCGTCAGTAGGTGACACTTGGAAATACTTCCAAACCACGGACATCTCATACACAGGGTGAGCAAGCTTGTTAGCCACAGTTAGCAACCTACGAGACTAGCGTGTTGTTGTTGTTATACGTCATCAAGCACGCGCCTGTTAACATCCCATGCTGCGTTCATGCAGACTCAGAAATGCTGATGCCTACAGAACAAACATCGGTTATAAAAACCCGATATGTCCCAATATTACATTTTTAACTCAATATCAGCCGATAATATCAGAGGGCCGATATTATCGCCCCTAGCATTAACAAGAATAGAATGTAGGAAAACTTAAAAATAATGTAGAAAAGCTAAATTTAAGGTCATGGTAATATCATGTGAACAATCTATATTCACTGACAAAGAGTGAAATGTGGTAAAAGGCTCCAGATAAAGGTACTGAATGGACCTGGAGTATTGTTTGATGGGATGTAGTACATGTAATAATATGTTTGAAACCTGTTTAGGTCTTAACATTGTAACAGCAGAGGAAAATATCTGCTGTAGTGAATGTCTTGTGGTTGATATGAGTTTAATATCTGAAATAAATAAATGTAGAAAAACAGAAAATGTAAGTCCGATTTTAGATAGACATGATGCATGTTTACATGTATATGTATATGTATAGGTGTGTACCTGCTCCATCTGCAGCGTCAGTGCTCTGAGATCTTCTGACAGAAGGGTTGGCTGAGCGGGAACTGTACTGGTACATGTGGTTTCCTTCGTCGTCTTGCTGGCTTATCTGCGTGAGGTCATGCATACTCAAGCTACGCAGCTTCTCTGTGATGGCCCCTTGACCCTGTGAAACACACAACAGCAAAATAAACAAAAAAACAGAGGACGTGAATAACTCCCCTTGCCATCTACAGACAAAGAGTGACATTTTCCATGGAAAACCTGGATTTTGTGGTAGAGTTTGTACCAGACACAATTACGGATAAGAAAGAGCGAGTGTGTAGAAACGGGGTCACAGCGTGTTTGCTAAATAGAAGGCCCATCCTGAGACACTATACATTCTATTGACTGAACACAGAATGAAAAGTATCAGAGGCAGTTGAGAGCAAACCCGACACACTTGGTAAACCAGTACTACTGGTCACGAAATTGGAATATTATTAAATGTTACAAAAAGCTACATCGATCAGACCTAATAACAACTAAGGACTTTTATTTTCCCCTTTTGGCACACTGCTTAACAACTGCAAAAACCACTGACTATAATGTGGCACAACAAGCAAATGTGATTCTCTCGGCTTATGAGATGAGATACAACAAAATGTAAATGGAATCAAAGCAGTGACCGCATTTGTATGGTTATCACTCACAACTAGGACACAATTATAGTAAACAATGGAAACATTTCACCAAACGAGTAACAGTAAATGGTGGAAACTAAAGAGATTTTTGAGGAAGTTACATAAACAAAATGTCTGAAGGTTCTCAGTCATCCAGGTCATGGTAATCCAAAAAAATTCTACAAGTCCAGTTGCCTTTTTTGAAACCTTTTTTGGATTACATAAACAAAAAACAAAAACAAAAAAAAATCACGTCTCAAATAAATTTCTATTTAAACACAGGTAAAAAAGACAATCATCCTAACATGAAAGAATATCAATGACGAAAAATGAAGGTGGCAATGTTAAATGTAATTCCAAACAGTTGAATATATTGCTACACAAAAAGGTTGAACTCAAACACATGTATTTTCACGTAGCAGGTCTGGTAAAAACAGAAATATTTGAAAATCAAGGAATGAGGATCATGGTGACATGGGACAACAATGCTATATGAAATGAAGAGGGAATGTCTGTCCATGCTGCATACAGTGAATGCTTTTTACCTCCCATGGTAGCTTGCTGAAGCACAGAAACCCTGACGGAAGAAGGATGTCAGTGCAGACAAAGAAAGAGAAACAAAAGTCACAAGAGGATTAGCTAGTAATCTTCGTAATCAAGTAAATTGGGGCAGATGCACATATCATCATCTTGACAAAATAAATTAAATAACACAAACCATGTGGCTTTTAGTCTTTTCAAGTGTACAAGACGGAGCAAAAGAAGCCCAACAGAGGTACTGCAGTTTTTCAGTATGTAACATTATTTCATAAATACATTTTTCTATGCAGCATGGCATGAGAACATAGCTGCAGGAGCACTTCACAATGTATATATGGACCCAAACTACAACGTTTTGCTTATTTTTCAAAACCTGGTAGGTATGAAAGGTAAAAGGCCGCAGTGGAATATTTTCACATCAAAGTAAGCAGTTCTATACAAGGGTTTTAAAACACTTTTTAATTTGACTGTTTTCAAAGGGAGCTAACAAACCCAGCCTGTCTTCAATATCAAGCGCCAACAAAGAACAAACATCTTTCAAAACAGCTCTTGCTCACATAGCTCTGGTCTTGTTTTTATATAGGTGTTTTTTGTTTTGTTTTTTAACCAAAAAGTACTCAATGCACTTTACAGTCTCAGTGACACATGCACCTATTCGCTCACAGAAACACACATTTGAACACCAGTTCCAGTACCAGTGGGAGAAAATGTGTCTTGCTTAAGGACACTTTGGCATATTTGAGGGTGTCAAGTATTGATCACACTGCACATTGAACAATTTGTACAATTTATAAACAAAAAATGGCATTACTCCATGTGAGGGGCAACTATAGCCCAGACATTGAACTGAGAGATTTTGCATGTCATGGCCATCCTTTATTTTTTTTTTCTCCCTCTGTCACCTGAGTCGCTGTGTAATGTCATGCTGGTTACTGCAACAACCTACATATCAGTTTAATACTTGTTGCTCAACAACTGTAAATCTCCAGTGGGATTTAAATTCTCTGATGCTGAACCATGGGAACTCAAAATATGACTTTGTTCATTGCACTGTATTGAAACAGTGCAACAATTTAATTTTCTGGTCAATCATGAGGATGGGATGTGTAACACATTCAAAAGCTTGGCATGGTGTTCATTTCAATACACGTTTTCACAATAAATTTCTGACCCATGTTAGAGCATGTCACACTTTCGTGTATAGTTGACTTCTTCATATAAATCCCATATGTTCACCAACATTCCTCAGATTTAGAAAATACACTGCCAGGAAAAAAGGTCACACACACTAATATTTTGTTGGAGCGCCTCTAGCTTTGATTACAGCACGCTTTTGCTGTGGCATGGTTTCAATAAGCTTAATCTGAGTTGCCCTGCCCTCTGGAACAGGGTAAATCTGGACTCATCAGACCACATGACCTTCTTCCATTGCTCCAGAGTCCAATCTTTACACTCCTGAACTGAAGCCTTTTTTTTCCAGTTAGCCTCACTGATTAGTGGCTTTCTTAAGGCTACACAGTCCCAATTCCTTTGTGTGGAAATGTTACTTTCACTTTTAAACATAGCCCTGAGTTCTAATTGTTTTGCTTTGTTTTGATTTCACATGTTTGCATGTTATTACCGTTATGGATGTAGAAACATTATGAAACATAGAGCTTGTCAGGAACTGGCCCTTAGCTATACAGTTGGTATATGAGTGGTATGTGGCATGGTTCCATTTCTGCTGCTGCTGATGTTGTCACATCTGGATTCTACAAAATGCCTCTCCAACATCTACTTGTTGGAGAGGCAAATTCCGTGTATGTACAAACATGCTTGGCAATAAAGTTGATTCGGATTCTGATTCTCACCACTCCTATGAACTGCTGACCATAGGAGTGTCCTGGAGCTCACACAACACAGTGCTGATTCCTCATTGGCTGTGAAAATGCAGCTTACAGAATTGGTTATGGGCAGTTATTTTATGTTTGTTGTTTTATATTTAATATTTTTTTGCTATATGATGTACTGACAACTGTCTCTGGTTTACTTGAATACTGAAAACTTAAAACCTGACTCTCTCCAAGTTATGAAGCATTCCAACTCCTGCCCTATAGGACTAGCTGTATATTATATCAGAATAAGGAATCAGGAATAAAAGTGTGAATCCAGATTGCCTGTTAAATATAATCTAAAAATGTGCATTTACGTATCAAATCCAGTATAATTAGACTGAATTCACACCAGCCAGTGACCCTGTGTCAAAATACTTTTGAATGTCACCAAATGAATTAGTTGTAAAAGTTAAGAATTGAGTTAAGAATTGAACCAAAACCAAGTCCTTGAAGACGAAACAACACCAAGACACAGATATGCAATGATTATATCATACATGTTAGATGTGAAATAGAGAACTGGATGTGCCACTTTAATCTTGAGCCTTATAGCCCATCCTACTGTATGGAATTGAGAAATATCATGTGTTTGGTTGGTCCCGTTCTGTGAGTTGTTGCCGCAAATGCAAGAGTGCTTATTCTTTGGTTGATAAAATGATAATAAGACCAAACTTGGATTGGAACTGGTTACGGTTATCTGTCATGTGTTGTTAGCACCAGTTTTTTTTATTCATCACATATTTTCAGGACCCGTGCCATAAATGCTGAGAAGAATTTGTAGACCAAACTCCACTCCACAAGCAGTTCCCCAAGCAGTCTGCTTCACATTTTATGCACAATACTGCTAATTTTGCCTAACAAGATTTGCCAAATTACTACAAAAACCCAGACAAATGTTTGAAGGATGATGAAAAAAAATGATGGGAGGGGAAATAAAACTCTAGGAGACAAGTAGAGTCAATAGAGCCGTGATAAAACTAGGTCTTGCTTTTGCCGCCCTAAACACTCCTAACTCATTGAGGCATTAACTCCACTAGACCGCTGGGAGTGTTCTTTGGTATACGGTATAAACTGGACCCTTACCCATTAACTGAGTTATGGTCCACTAGTTGGTATACAACTATTGTAATTGAAGCTACTGCTGTACACTACACCATAAAACAGGTCAAAGACATAGACACAAACATAGTAGTTTGATTAAAACAAACAAACAAAATAGTCTAGATCAATGAAGAGCAGGATAAAAACTGCTAAACCCCCACATGTCCTTTGTAATTTCTTGGCAAACAAAATAAATAAAAACTTGAGCTTTTCAAAGACTGACAAATAACGTTCCAGAGACACTTGCCTTGACAGCTGCAGTGACAGCGGCGGTGGCTGCGATGCTGAGGCCCTGCTTGCCAAAGTTCACCATGGTCTCATAGCTTCTCTCTTTGGCTTGCACAATATACTCATCTATTTCCTAGATGGAGACAATAAATAACACTTTTCCAGCAGACAGTTTAATCAAGTAAAAGCAGTGTGACAAAACCCTTTCAAATTCTCTGGGAAAAGGAACCTATGTATCCAGAGGCCTACATGAACGGATGGATGATCTTACCCTCTCTCTGGACGACAGCAGAGGGTGCAGACACTTCCTGTAAATGAGACTTGCTCCTCTAGTGTAGGGGGACAACAGCCAGATCACAAAAGCTATCTTCAGCTCATAGTAGAGAGGAAACCTGGACATAAACCGCAGATACACACAGAAGGAGCATCTTAACATTAATGCAATTTAAGGACAGATGTATACCTGCATGACAGTGTCTGCTCTCTTCTCCTACGACCCTCTCTTTTTTTCTGTCTTTACCCAGTTGGCCTCAAGCAGATGGGTCCCTCCATATGAGCTGGGTTCTGATCAAGGTTTCTTCATGGTAAAAGGGAGTTTATCCTTGACACTGTCACCTTAGTGCTTGTTGTGGGGGTTTCAGGCCAGGTTTCATAAAGTGTCTTGAGACAATATGTGTTGTTATTGACACAATATGAATATTGATTCAACTGAGTATGTTACACCTTTTTCTTTAACACAAATGGCAATCACATGGCAGCAACTCGGAGAATTTAGGCCTGTAGAAGCCGAGCAACAATCAGGAAAAAGTTGACTTTAAACATGGCATAGCAGTTGGTGTCAGACTGTCTGGACTGAGCATTTTAGAAACTGCTCATCTACTGGAATTTTCATGCACAACCAGCTCTAGGGTTTATGGAGATCACCACATATTAGCTGGGTTCTGCTCAAGTTTTTTATCTGTCAACTTAGCTCTGGGCCCTTGAGTGTTAATGATCAAATATACATAAAACTGGACTGAATTGAGTATGCTTTCAGTTGTACTTCATACTCCTTGTCTTGCCTTGGAAGCCACCTAGCTGACCTGCTCCGGTACATATGAGTGGGCTGTTGATTGTAATGGTGGATAATAACTGAACTAGTGATTTTTACAATTTGAGTGTGTGTTAATACAGAAGTAAGACAGAATGTGTACATTTATGTGCATCTCACCATGCCAGTGTTAGGTCAGTGATGGTCTCCACGACAGTGTAGAGGGCAAATACAATCCAGTACATCATCCATCGAACCTACAAACAAACACGCACATACAGAACTCTCAATAATTCAGTCATTATTTAAAATAACCACATCCCTCAGTTTGTTTACAACACTGTATCATTTGATCAGTAAAACAGGTAGCTTACAGGCAGATATACAAATCTAGGTTCACATAGCATAACATGCTTTCATTAAACTGATGAACCCATAACATGTGGTGCTGATTTGTCTTAACGCTTTGTGTCAAGTGTGGCAAGAAACTCCAATATAATTAAACACCCCAGACTGAAGGCGAAGAAAGAATAGAAAAAAAAAATATGCTTTAAATGCCGCATATATATATAAAAAATTAAAAACGAAAAATGTATTTTATTCAAATAAACATATACTAAACAATCATACTCTTTATAAGTGCTTAGGCATTTTTATACCTAATCATTTTCCTCTATTTTCTTTCTCTTATTATAAAGTATGTCTCCTTCCCTCTCAAGAACTTGCAAGGACAAAGCCAGAAGAAGGTGGTAGCAGTCGGTCACATGGCAGCCAAGTATTAACCAGACCTGGCAGAACAGATGCGACTTAACACACTGCTGACTGTTTGTGTTGTACACCGTCGGAGTAAGGACATTTGTACTGGTCATTTACAAGGCTTCTTTACAGGGCTGTTTGAGGGTTAAGACTTGATTTTGGGGTAAAAGTTACAATTAGGTTATGGTTAGTGTTGGACACTTAGTTAAGATGGTTAGGGTACAGGTCAATGAATATCCTTCCAAAGACAGCCATACAAAAATCTAAATAATACAAAAATAATAATTTGATATGTAAAGGTAATTTCTACCAAACCAGAGCACTGGGAGTGTATAGGTCATGGAACAATACATGGGAGCCTACCTGTCATTAGAAGATATAGAAAATAATGAATAACGGTGATTTAGAACAAAAAAAATAAATGTCTATTTTTTTCCTGTAAAATAGTTTCATTTCCACACATGCACGCAATGCAAAGAAATGTAAAGTACTTGGCAGAATTGTTCTTTTTCGATTTGAATGGGAACATTTGTTTTCAAGTATACTTGGTTCAGTTTAGATACTAAAATGTTATATGTTCGATTAAAAAACATTGCAGACTGTTGTGTAGTAATGGTTAATAACTTACATATTCCTTGACATTTTTGGTCTTGACAGCTTTATAAGAGTAGTATGCAGGATACAGGGTCCCAAACATCAGGCTGCAGGGGAGAGAACACACAACATGGGTATTGCCATTTCAGTACCTGACGGATGTTAAACACAAATATCAATGTACTATACTTTCTATACCATATACCTGGAAATGCAGAAAGCACTTCTGAAGTTTACTCTACTGCATTAATGATTCATTTAATCATTTAGATAAGAATACAAACTGCTCAACTTGAATAACTGTGTTAAAAACAGAATTTAAATCACATACTTTGAAGTGGTATTTACTTGAATATCTGCAGCGGAAACTTGAATATTCATTTCATTAAGCAGATGTAGAACGTAATCGTGATACGAGCAAGAGTACAACTTATAGATGATGATGTTAAGAGAGATTAAAAATTAATATTACCAAGAGAATATGTGCATAACACTGTTAGTGACAATATGAGTTATATCACAGTTGAGTTGGCTGATACAATGATTTAATACAAGATGTACAGTGGTATGCAAAAGTTTGGGCACCCCTCTAAGATTTCATAATAATTTGCTCTAACTTTATAAAAGACAATCACAGCAACAAGATTTTATTTCCTACAGAGATGTAGACATTTGAGTGTTTTCCAGACCAAAATTCTTACAGTATCATTACAAAGTTTTATTATAATAAATTAAAATGTAAAAAAAATGGTATGTGCAAAAGTTTGGGCACCCTTTTAATCACATTGATTTCAAGACCTGTAGGGATTTGTAGCTGACATGTTGCAGCCCCAAACTGCTTTGATTAGCTTGTGAGACCTTCAGTTACAAAGACAAGTAAAACCAATCATGAAAAAGGCTATTTGACAGAGGCAATTGCTGGCTGTGCTTGTCCTAGGCTCCTGGCAACATGGGGGCATCGAAACAACTCTCCACTGACCAAAAATCTAAGATAATTCATTATCATGAATTAGGAGAAGGGTACAAGAAATTATCAAGGAGGTTTGGGATGTCTATTTCAGAAATGTGGTGCAGAAATGGAAGGCCAGAAGAACAGTCATTGTGAAGGAAAGATGTGGTAGGCCAAAAAAAAATACTGGAAAGACACAGGCGAAGGATGGTTAGAATGGTCACAGACAAGCCACAGACCACCTCCAGAGAACTACAAGAACATCTGGCTACTGATGGTGTAGTTGTTCATCGTTCCACAATCCAGCGCACTTTGCACCAGGAAAAGCTCTTTGGAAGGCTGATGCGCAAAAAGCCTTTCCTGAGTGTTCGTCACAAGAAGAGTCGCATAAGGTATGCAAAAGCACATCTGGACAAGCCAGAAGCATTTTGGAAAAAAAAATACTGTGGTCAGATGAGACTAAGATGGAGCTATTTGGTCAGAACAAGAGGAGGTATGCATGGCGAAAAAAACACACTGAATTCCATGAGAAGAACTTCCCCAGACCTTAACATCATTGAAAATGTATGGATTGATTTGAAGCCAAGAAACCTGACTGAACTAGAGGCGTTTTGTATGGAGGAATGGGCCAAACTACCACGTGCCAGACTTCAGGGACTTGTCAGTGGCTATAGGAGGCGTCTACAGGCTGTTCTTGCAGTAAAAGGAGGGTCTATTAAATATTAATGGAATTATTTCTTTGGGGTACCCAAATTTATGCACATGCCTATTTTTGTTTAAATATTCATAAAAATGTTTGTTAGACAAATGAAAATTATTTCACTACTGAGATGTTTCTGTTTCCATAAGGTATAACATTTGTTAAAATAAAGTTCCCGCTTCAGCAAGTGACAAACTGATGCAGTGATTTTCCTAAGGGGTGCCCAAACCTTTGCATACCACTGTATGTATGCTGCTTGCTATAACAGTCCTATTTCAACTGATTGTAACAGACACACCATGCCGATAGTTGGTCACTGGCTGGAGTCAGGCGATTTGTCTAGTTTTTTGGTATATCCTACACCACTGCCAGTAGTTGGAGCTCTGTCAGCACCTTTTTAACTGATTCAGCACGGTAGATCATGTGGCAGAGTGCATCAGTTAAAGAGATCACTCCGAGTGGCTGTTCAGCTAAAACCAGTTCACAAGAAGAGAAATAGAATTCAATTCAATTCAATTCAGTTTTATTTATATAGCGTCAATAACAATACAAATCGTCTCAAGACGCTTTACAAGACCCGGCCTGAAACCCCCAGAGCAAGCCTGAAGGCGACGGTGGCAAGGAAAAACTCCCTTTTAACAGGAAGAAACCTTGAGCAGAACCCAGCTCATATGGAGGGACCCATCTGCCTAAAGCCAGCCGGGTACAGGCAGAGAAAGAGAACAGCAAGATAAACATATATCTGTCATAAATACACATATCTGACTAAAGCATACAAGCGGGATGCTATGATACAAACGAATGATGTTACATGACAGTTTGAAAATATAAGGGGAATCATCGGCAGGTTGGAGAATTGTTCATTCAGGTAGGAGTGGATAACAGCAGGATTCCATGGAGACTGGGCAGGCTGATGAGACCACGACAACATATGTAGTATGGCGCTCCACAGGAAACACTCAACTCCAGGCCAGAGATACTCGGAAGAAGGGAGAGCAGCAGTAAACATTCTACATAGTAATAGCACAGAATTGCATGACTAGTGGGGGCGACTGTGGCTCAGTAGGTAGAGCGGGTTGTCCACGAACCAGAGGGTTAGCGGTTTGATCCCCGGAATGTACCACATGTCGAAGTGTCCTTGAGCAAGACACTGAACCCCCAGTTGTTCCCAGTGCGTGGCACTGGTGTGTGAATGTGTGCGTGCTTGTGTGAGTGAATGGGTAGATGTGTCTCTGACTGTAAAAATATTTAGTAGCAGATAGGAAATAAGAGGACAAGAGCTCTGTGCCAGAGAAAAAGAAAGTGGAGGACACGAGAGTGGAGAGAGAAGAAAGAAGGAGAACATGTGTTTGTTGCATTGTCCCCCAGCAGCCTAGGCCTATAGCAGCATAACTAAGGGATGGTTTAGTCCAGCCCTAACTATAAGCTTGATCAAAAAGGAAAGTCTTAAGCCTGACCCTAAAAATAGAACCCGAACCCAAACTGGGAGCTGGTTCCACAGGAGAGGAGCCTGATAGCTGAAAGCTCTACTTCCCATTCTACTTTTTGAAATTCTAGGAACCACAAGTAGGGCTGCACTTTCAGACTGAAGTGATCTGTTGGGATGATATGGTACAATGAGGTCTTTAAGATATGATGGAGCTAGGCCTTTGAGGGCCTTGTATGTAAGGAGGAGGATTTTAAATTCTATTCTAGACTTTAAGGGAAGCCAGTGAAGAGAAGCTAAAACTGGAGTAATATGATCTCTCTTGCTAATTCCTGTCAATGCTCTTGCTGCGGCATTTTGAACCAGTTGGAGGCTTTTTAAAGAGTTATTTGGGCAGCCAGACAGTAATGAATTACAGTAATCCAGTCTAGAAGACACAAATGCATGAACTAGTTTCTCAGCGTCACTCTGAGACAGGATGTTCCTCATTTTGATTATATTACGTAGATGAAAGAAGGCAGTCCTGGTTACTTGCTTAATGTGACATTTAAAGGACATATCCTCATCAAATATAACACCAAGGTTTTTCACAGTAGTACTGGAGGCCAAGGTAATGCCATCCAAAGAAACCAAGTGATTAGATAATGAATCTCTGAGATGCTTAGGACCAAATACAATAACTTCTGTTTTGTCTGAGTTTAAGAGTAAGAAATTACATGTCATCCAAGCCTTTATGTCTTTAAGGCATGCTTGGAGTTTAACCAGCTGATTAGTTTCATCTGGTTTCATAGATAAATATAGCTGGGTGTCATCTGCGTAACAATGGAAGTTTATGCCATGTTTTCTAATAATCTTCCCTAATGGCAACATGTATAATGTGAAGAGTATTGGTCCTAGCACAGAACCCTGAGGAACTCCATAACTTACTTTTGTATAAGTAGAGGAATCATGGTTGACATGAACAAACTGGAATCTGTCAGACAGATAGGATTCAAACCAATCTAATGCAGTTCCTTTAATCTGGATCTCACTTTCAAGTCTCTGTAGTAAAGTATTATGATCAATAGTGTCAAATGCATACTGCATTTGACACTATTGATCTAGCAGAACTAGTACAGAGACAAGTCCACTATCTGAAGCCATTAGGAGATCATTGGTAACTTTAACCAGAGCTGTTTCTGTACTATGATGAACTCTAAAACCTGACTGAAACTCTTCAAACAGACCATTCCTGTTTAAGTGGTCACACAACTGATTAGCAACAACTTTTTCTAGAATTTTGGAAATAAAAGGAAGGTTGGAGATTGGTCTAGAGTTGGCTAAAACATTTGGATCTAGAGTAGCTTTCATAAGTAGGAGCTTAATTACAGCAATCTTAAAAGACTGAGGCACATATCCTGTTAATAAAGATAAATTTATCTGGTTCAATATGGAGGTGTTAATTAATGGAAGAACGTCTTTGAGCAATTTAATTGGGATTGGATCTAGAAGACAGGTTGATGGTTTAGATGCTTTAATTATTGAAGATAGCTCGAGAAGATCTACTGGGGAGAAGGATTCCAGATGCTGATAAGGTCTAACAGAAATTTCTAAAGTCACTATACATCTTTGACAGCCGTCGGAAGGATGCCTTGAATGTTTTCTCTAATGCCAACAATTTTATTGGTAAAGAAGCTGATGAAGTCATTACTACTGAGGGCCAAAGGAATAGATGGCTCAACAGAGCTGTGGCTCATTGTCAGCCTGGCTACAGTGCTGAAAAGAAATCTGGGGTTGTTCTTGTTTTCTTCTATTAATGATGAATAGTACGCTGTTCTAATACTATGGAGAACTTTTTTATAAGTCGTTAAACTACTTTGGGCTGCCTGTTTTAAACAGCGCAACTGAGAATTATACCAGGGAGCTAGCCTCCTCCAATTCATGACCTTCTTTTTCAGAGGAGCAATTAAGTTTAGAGCTGAACTAAGCGATGCTGCAGTGCCATCGACAAAATCATCAAATAGTGCAGGAGTTAAATTGTGGTTGCTGTCGTCCACATCATTGACACATGGCACTGGGATATATAAAGAAGGAATTAATTCTTTATATCTAGTTACAGCAGTAAGTAGTAGTGATGAGTGTACATAAAACACAAAATCAAGAGGACGGACACAAACGGCTCTTCTTGATCTTAACCTTCGTTTCACAACAACATGTTCACCCCAAATCAATAAACTCTAAGTTAACTGAAACAAACCTGTAAGACTGAACTGATTTGTGAAACCTCCATTCTATTTACAACCATTATCTGGACCCAGTTCACTTTTTCTGGATTATTTTTCTTTCATTGCCATACATATAGATTCAGGAGTTAATAAAAAAATAACTTTGTCATATTTCTAGTTTTTTTATAATCACACCTATAAAAGACATATCTCCACTTGTACATCACTATGAGCAAGCAAACAACAATGTCAGCTACCCATCGAACTTAATTTCACTGTAATTGTTTAGTTTACACAACTAGCCTCAGCACTAGTGGTGGAAATGATAATATTGTAGGTGGTGGAGACTCGTATTTCTTGGTAGTATGACTACCTTTCAGGAATCATGATGATGTCCACAACTGAGTATGGCAAGACCATTTTACAGATTTTACTTCTGTAACTATGGCTGCCATTTAGTAATACACAGGGCAAGATGTTACAATCCCTTGTGCCGAAATCCCAGGCAAAACACGTTTAGAGGCCCTGTTCGACTAAGAGGCCCTACCAAGCCTACAGTCATGTAATATGACCAATAACCTATATTCTACCTAGGCTAACTAGAAGCTGCGGGCTTGTAAGCCCATTAAGCAGCAGAGAATACTTCAGACATTGTAAAACATACCTAAATAAACGCTGCTGGCTTGTATGGCCTGCTCAGCAGCAAACCATGGCTACCAAGTAACATGAGAACATGATCTGAACAACACCGGTATGCAGCATATCATTGGGGTTTTCAAGTGGGCACCTCCCTTCACCGATGTTTCGTTAAGTTAGGCCCACGACACCTCAAAAAGGCTTAACAGTGATTTCCAGCGTCCTGGAATCACCCCCCTCCACACCGCCACTGCAAAACCCTCTCTTCCTCACCATTCAACGTCTATCAACAACTAATATGGAAACTAATAACCACGAGCCAAACAAACAAATCTACCATGCTCCGCTCCGTTGATGCGAGCTGAAGCACGTAACAAACAAATCCGTAACAAGCAAACAAATCTACCATGCTCTGCTCCGTTGATGCAAGCTGAAGCACCTAACAAACAAATCCATAACAAACAAACAAATCTACCATGCTCCGCTCCATTGATGCAAGCTGAAGCAACAAACAAATCAACTGTGGCCTACATGCGGCCTACATCCTTACCTTAGTTAGCTCCCCAGCTAGCATGCTTCCTGAGCACCCATAACCAGTCACTGGCTCTCTCTGCTGCCCGGGACATATTGCTAACCGCATTCCTCTGGCTTCTTCCTTGTATGCCCAGCTCACTCAGCAGAGCAATGACCGACTTTGCCACAAATACACGGCAGCCCACTTCCACCGGGCGGACATAAGCCTTCCATCCATTTTGCTCTGCATCTGCTGCTAACTCAGCATACTTAGCTCTTTTTCGATCGTTAGCCTCCTCAACTCTATCCTCCCACGGGACAGTCAGCTCTATGAAATAGACTACTTTCTCTGGCTCAGACCACAACAGCAGATCTGGCCGTAGTCGAGTGCTAGCTATCTCACCTGGGACAACCAGTTGGCTATTTAAGTCCGCCCTCATCTCGCAGGCTCCTCCTACCCTTAGCTGTCCCGTGTTATGCCTGAAGCCTGCTCCTCTAGCCTTTCTCCCTCCCATACAAACTCTGTTAACGGCCACGGAATTTACATTCACCCGTTTTTCCTCTATTGCAGCTGCTAAATATTTCAATACCTGATTGTGATGCCAGGTATAACGTCCTTGGGAGAGACTAACCTTACAACCTGTCAGAATATGACTAAGCGTGCAGACACAAGTGCACAGTGGACTGGGAGCTCCAGTATGCCTTTCCCATACAACGCTGTGCTCCTTAAGCAGCATGGGACACCAAGCCACTTTCTGATAAATGAATTACTCATTCTTTCCAGCTTTTCTACCTTTGAAAGGGCAACCTCATACACTGTCAGCGGCCACTTTAGCCGGGGCAGTAAACCAAATTGCCAGCACCACAGTTTTAACTTGCCTAGTAACCCTGACCAGTCTATGCTTGAAATGCCCTGAATCATTTCCTGCCTCAATCCTTCAAACTGCGCCTTATCACTAAGGCTTGCATCGTACCATCTTCCCAAACTCTTCACTGGCTTCTCCAGCACTGTGGGAATTGCCTCATCATTTATAAAAAACTTCTTATCTACCACTTTTCCTTTAACAATGGAAATACTCCTAGATTTAGTAGGCTTCACTTTCATCTTAGCCCACTGCAGATTGCTATTTAACTTATCCAGCAATCTTCTAGTACAAGGAGCGGTTGACGTTGTTGTCGTCATGTCGTCCATGTAGGCCCTAATTGGGGGGAGGCGAAGCCCTCCCTGCAGCCTTTCTCCACCTACCACCCATATGGAAGCCCTAATAATGACCTCCATTGCCATTGTAAAGGCTAGCGGAGAGATTGTACACCCTGCCATGATTGGTGCCAAATCATGCTGGTGTGCTCTAAGCACCCAGAGAAGCCGGGGATCCCAGCCATTTGCACCGACGTATCAACTAGCCCAAGTAACTGGACAACCTCTGTGCCACAACACTGAAGAAGATCTTCCCCTCAACATTCAGCAGACTACTGTAATTGGTCTAAACTGGCTTATTTCCAACGAGTCCCTCTCTTTGGGAATAAAAATCCCCCCTGCCCTGCGCCATGCCTTGGGAATAACCTGTTTCTTCCACACTACCTTCATTAATTTCCACAAGAACCTCAACACATCTGGTGCACTCTTGTACAGCCGGTAGGGAACCCCATTAGGTCCCGGGGCTGAAGAGGCTCTTGCGTGTCTTACCACCTTGATGGGCTGTCATCACACTGGCTAACAATTTCACCAATAGGTGGAATATCAGAGGGTAGAGCCAACTTTCTAAACCTGTCTGTATCTTTATGCACCTCCTCCAAGTACTCCTCTAGCTTCTCTTTTGGTACCGTAAGGCTACCATTCTATTCCTTACTAAATAGTGACTTCACAAACCTAAATGGGTCCTTATAAAATGCTAATCAAGCCCGCTCTTTCCTTTTCCTATTTTTACTAATGTTCTCCGCCCTTCTTAACGCTGCCAACCGCTTCCTAACATCTGCCTGTAAACAATCAATACCTTCCTTCTCTTCGACTGTAGCTTTCCTCCACTGCCTCTTAAGGAGTCTCCTCTCCTGTATGAGTCTATCGATCTCTTCCTGACGCCTCGACCTAACTACCTGTCCCTTTTGCTTCTGATGTTTTTCGGCCACACCAAATCTTTCCTTACCGTAATCATCTCCCATTTTCTCCAACTTACTCTCCGCTGTCCCTTTAAGCCTACCTAGTACACAAACCAAATCACTATTGATATCTTCCCACTGCCTAATATCTGCTGCACCTGGCCATTTAATCCTTCCTTTCTGACTGCTAATTTTCTCCCTTTTTGGCTGGTCAACCTCTCTGTCTGCCTCAGTGCTTGCACCTGCTTCAACATTAGGGGTGCTGATGTCCTGCGAACTGTGGGTTAACTCCTGTCACTGGACTGAAACCGACTGACTTAATGCACTTCCTAAGAAGTAGCTATCAATGCGGGGTCCCTGTGTTCCCTCTGCCAAGCACTTTTTCCTCCCTTGATGGATTCTGAGGCCCTTCATCGTTGTTACCTTCTGCCAGCCACACACACAAACCTGCTGCTTCTTTCCATCTGACTCTAGGGGTATTTTATCATTTGTCATACTCGTAGCAAGTTGGGGTGTAGCCCATAGCTTATTAAAGCCTGGGCTACTGCCACAGTGAGCTGCTAACCCACTGTAGCCCCGGTGGGGACTGTTTCCTCCTGTCAATAGCTAACTGGAATCATCTGATAATGTGATCACCACTGTCGCATTTTATTATTCTTCCTTAAAATCCGTACAATTCCACTAGACAGAAATGTTTGAGAACATATAAAAGAAAGGTTTTAGAAATCAAATGGAGGTGCTGTTTATTTAGGAACAGGGATAAATTAAACCAGAAATGTGTGAAGTGAGGAGGCTTTCATAAGACAGCAACCTACAAAGACACACAGGCGCACATTGTATACACTCCCTCTGACCAGAGTCCCCTTGCAGCTGGCAAACTGCCAGCATCCATTATTTTCCTACAGTTGCTATAGAAACAGCAAGGCTGATAAAGCTCCCACACTTTCTTTTCATGTCTACACTATGTGTCAAACTCTGAAATTTATATATATTATATCTTGAGCTCGCTTGTGAAAAAGATGATAAGTTTTAATACTGAAACATCAGCCCAAAAATGTAGTTTTGTGAATCAGTCCTTCTCATTTCTTCCAAAGATATGCGAGTTTGTTTGTGTGCGTATTTGTAGCCGAAAAGCTGCTTACACGGTCATCTGGACCCAAAGACACTGGGAGAGCAACCTGGAGGAAAGCTGAGGCACTGCTGTAGAAAATATGACAATCACAATAGTTAAATGTCTACATATATATGTACTACAGGTGTTGCAGTGTAGAAAAACTCTGCTGTGATAGTAGCGGTCTTCTGAAATGTGAAAACAGGGTAAACATGCTCTAGGTGCTACAGTTAACTAGGGGTTGTACTGACTCGACAACTTTATTGCTGTGCCATTACGCTTTAAGCAGGAAGTCGACTAGTGGCCACTAACCTGATAACAACAACACAGACGCCAACAAGATTACAGGTAAAGAGGCCAGTGGGTCATTGCAGCAAACCAGCAGTGGTTAATGAAGTTATACTTCACTAAAGATGAAGCGCATACTACCGTGACATGCAGAATATGTCACGGTAGTCAGTCCGGATTTACAGGACTAACACTAGCAGAGGTATGACTCAAATCCTTTCAATAGCAGTCAATTAACAACTTTACCAAACGTCCCGCAGTAAGAGAGAGAAGGAGGCTGAAGTTAGACCATTAGCTGCTACACAAGGAAAAGACTTTGGAGATACACCACTTGCATAGCTGGATTAAATTCTTCTTAGGAATCTGGTTCCACAACATTGGCAATACATTGTGTGTTTCAACAGACAATGAGAGAAAACTTGGATAGTTCTGTAACCAACCCACCGTTATGTTTTCTAAAAAAATAAATAATTTAACAACCTCCAGAAGATGTGTATGACTAAATCCAGGGACTAACTTGTGTTTTTTCTAGAAGCCTTTCTAGGACCCTATCTAAAAATTATAGGAACACAAGCAGAACATGTAAGGGCACTACTTAAATACATATGCAAAACAATTATTCATATTTTCCCCCACTGTATTACTGGCAAATGCTTTAGGGGAAAAAAGCAGACTTAAAGAAATTATGTTTATATTGGGATGTTATTAGTAGCAAATGTACATTCTGTGGTCAGTACAAAAAGAAACTTTATTCTTCAAGCCGGTCCTTAGCATGAGTTACCTCACTGTCAGCTCACACGGGTACAGGAATAAATGCTTTCACCAGTGTAGGCCTGTATAATATAGGCTCCAGGCTATGTTCCCCTCTCCAACTCCCCAACCGTCCCTCTGACCTTTATTTCAAGTTTCTCTAGTCTGGAACTGTGTTTCTGATCTGAAGAACTACCTACGTTCTTCTCACATGTGATCTTGGTTCCACAAACGTCCCGGCGTTCATTCGCAATAATCAGACCATGTTCAGTGGCTTTCAGATTGCTGAGCAAGTTGAATAGGTACCGTAAGAGAGATGATTGTGCTGTTTATAATCTGAGGTGTATGCGGGTCACTAAGCTAACTTATGTTAGGACCAATGATAGATAAATATCTACATAAATGACAACCTATACGATGAGCTTCCGTAAATGTGAGGCACTACATCACTGTATCACTTATTTGCAAAGGGTTGCTTACACCAAGATAGACCATAATGTTAGAGTAAAGTTTATTCCACAACCACACTGTATTTGTATATATATTTTTATATTTTTCAAAAATTTTGTATTTGTGTTTCTTCTGTCTTAAAATGGGTGATAGTCCAGTTCACGAAGACTGAACAAATGGGATAACAATGGGCTGTCAATTTGACGCCCATTGTAACTACAGCGTCACTCCAGACCCTACACAGACCCTAACGGCACAGCTTCTCAGAAATTTACCTACATGTCACAGCAAGCCAGCTCTGATTGGTCCACGTGGCAGCAGCATATTTCCGCTTCACTATTTCCGTCTGCTTCTCCGTAATTTGCAAATGTTGTTTTGGATCAATCAAGATGGAACACATCAAGGAAAGATTAATTTTGTATGACTCGTCTTTGCTGAAGTTTCTGCAAAAGTTTCAGTCGCCATTGATGAAAATGAAGTAGAAGTAGGAAGGAAGTAGAAACAAATATTAACCTGACTGGGAAAAAGGTGCAGTGCCGACTAGCATTTTGGTGGCATTTTGATAGAGCGAGCCAGACTGACAAGTGCACACGTACTACTCCACACCATTAACAAAGAATAGCCAGGTCTATTAAAGACACAACAGTCCAGACCATCCTTGAGAAGTGACTGTAAATGATGATTTCACTTTCACTGATGAGTCCGTACTATCACCACAAAAAATCTCCTTAGCCCAACATCAATATAATTAATATATTAACATAATCAACAGTTAGCAGCAACAGCAGCAACCTTCAATACTCTGAATTACTCTTCCTATGATGTCTTCATATTTTTTATGGTTTAAAAAGCACAATACTTTCCTTCAGACTCACTAGAGCTCAGAGACATGCTATCCACAAACTAGGCTTACAAAAAAGTTGGCTTTGCACTGAATGTTCTTGAAACAATTTAGTGAAAAGCTGGGCCCCTTCTTCATACCAGCACAACCTCCCCAACACCACCCCATTCCCAACTGCATGCAGCTGAGAAAATAGCCCTGGTGCTTTTAGATGGGCCTTGAATCTGGGCTTCACGTCAATTTCCCTGGTTTCCTGACATCCTAATGCACCAACAGCCAGATTGGGGGGGGGGGGGGGGGGGGGGGGGATAACAAGAGCAATAAAAACACAGAGCAAGCGAACAGAGGAAGGGGGAATCCAGAGATCTCCAAGATTTCAGCTCCAGCCATCTGGCTTGAACTTCAGGAATAAGAATTTCATTACACAAATTTTCCCCTAAAAACACAGAAAGAGGGACTGTTAAGAGCGGCTGCTACAGCAAATGGAACTGGTTATAGTGTAGTTCTGTAGTTTCTCAGACTTGTGGCATTGACCATTGGAAACATTTGCTGTGAACTCAAAACATGCATTCAAAGGTGCTGCCAATTAAACAGGTCATCATTAGGTCCCCAAAAACAAATTTAGCAGAGAAATAGCAGATAAAAAATATATGAGACAGTCTATCAATGTGGCCCCATTCAGACCTTGCATTAACATCCATGCTGGGCAATCTAATTGCAAGTGATCAGCTTTTAGGTACGTGTGCACACGTGGCATTAACACGTGTCCAAAAATGCGTCTCCAGACAGTTTTATAGATCCGATCTCAGTTCTATGCATCATTTGCAAATAAGCACAAACACTATTTGGGACCCAGTAGAATATTGAAACAACTGATGTTTTACTACCGCTGTTTGTTGTGTGTGCTTCATAACGTGCACATAGATGAAATACACACTTATTCAGGCTGGCATTCCACACGTAGCCACTAACGGGGACTGTTAGGGCTGTGCAATTAATCGAATTTTGATCACGATTTCGATTCTAGGTTCAAACGATCTCCAAATTAATAAAATCGAGTTGGAACGATTCTTTTGCCATTTTCCGTTGTCTGAGGTTTTTCCTGAAAGAGACACGCATGCGCAATTCATTCGCTCCCCCAGAGCATTCAATGCGGGAGGACGGTCCCGTTTGGTCGATAGAAAGGGTAAAAAAGTTCTCTTGTATGGCAACACTTCGGATTCGAAGAATCCGACGAGGCACAGGCACACATAATGTGCAAAATGTGCATCCAGTGTTGTGCCTGAACGCGTTCAATGAACGAAAGTTCATGAACGCGTTCATATTTTGGTGAACTAAGAACTGAACCGTTCGTATTTCCGATTGAGGAACTTTATTGCGAACGCCTTCATTCTGACGTCTGTGAACGCGTTCTATTTTCGTTCAAAACTATGCCAGATTTCCAGTGACCCCCCAAATAAAACACACCGTGAACTGTGCTTAACGGCGCTGCGGAAAACCATCCGATGTGGCAACAGATTTGCACCTCGACACCGCTCGTCGCCCTGTCGCACAAACAAAACGTCATCACAACAAAGCATGGGCTATGGAGGAGGAAGGCAACAGTCCGGAGCTCTCAGACTGCACAGCATATGAACATTTAAAAGAGTTTTTCGGCAAAGACAGGACTGACACAGAAGGTTGAAACGTGACTTTTGTCTGTAAACTTTGCCCGCCCGGTTTGAAAAAGAAAGTCCGCACATCGAACATGACAACATGTATTTTTGCAGTCTTTTTTCTTTAGGTTCCTTTTTTGAAATTTGATGTGAGTTGTTTCAAGTTTGTAAAATACTGAAATAGAGAGCATAAAAAACATTTGCACCTTAAGGACTACAGTTCTGATTATCTTTATAATAAAGACCATCTAAGCAGAACGTTTGTCCTCATATTTTTATTGCAGCTGCTACTGGTGTAGACTGAATGGGTGGCAACAACGCATTAGGCAAATACCAGTATCCTGAGGGCTGTCCCCTCGATGCTAACTTAAATTCTCATTCAAAAGGTGTAGAATTGCCGTCTGTGGTGCTACAGTGGGCAGTGACAGTAATTTTGACAAATAGCTCGCAGCAATGTAGTTGAGGTAAAAAAAAAAAAATGTAAAAAGAACTAAAAAATACAGTCAGTTTTTTTTGCCGAAATGCCGAATAAATGCATATTATTTTCAAACTCAAAAAGAATCGTTTGAAGAATAGTGATTTCAATCTTGACCAAAAAAAACGTGATTCTCATTTTTTCCAAAATCGAGCAGCTTTTGCTTTTTTGTATTTTATGCTGGCCTAATTTTAATTTTATTTTAGTAGTACTGCTTTTATTCTTGTTTTACACAGGGTCATAAAGTCATGTCATAACCCATTTTTATCCATCATCCTAATTTTTTTAAAATGATAACAATGACATATTCAATAGCATTTCATTTTCATTCATTTTTAATTATTAATTAATTCTTAAGTCTTAAAAACTTAAACGACTCTTACACTACTAATCAAGAGAGACAAGAGCCATAATATGCTCACTTCTCTTCAGAGATTCACTTCACTTATCGACACCTTTTACCGTTTTTAAACTATGACGCCTCAAAGCGGTGTAGGTCTTTACTCAAATTTCAGGGTTTATAATGGGTGTATATTGCGCGGAATGTTCGCGCTACGGTGGATGACACCAACAGCCAGAGTGAGGAGGGGAGAAGAAAATTAGGCAAAAAATAAAACAGAAACTGCTCCCGTGGCCACAAATTTCACACGACAGACATAATTTATACATAGAAACGTAGGAAAATTTGTCTTTTCGCTCAAATTCGTCTGCTAAAGCTGTAAGTCTTATAGTTTTGGTGTCAGACGCAAAGATGCACCAGCAACACCCATCCACAGCTCCATAGACTGCCATGTTAAATTTCTGGAGGAAAGCAGAAGCAATCCTTTCTATGAATCGCTTTAAATAGGTCACATTTCTTCATTTTACCCACAAACTGCATATCTAGACGTTCAGGAAAGCCTCGGGATGCCCAAAGTGAAGTCGGTTCAACGATTGGAAACACGGTTTGGCCACAAGGCCTTCCTGTTCGAGGCGTGGTTTCAGCATTTTCTCTCCCTCTACCCGTCTTCCTAACTGACATTCAAACTGGTAACCACGACAACCAGGCCGCAACGGGCTTACACACACTCACACATGCAGCAGAAGAGGAGGGGCTCCACAGAAAGAGGCTGGAAACCATGGCTGTGTCCGAAACCACTCCCTAACCACTATATAGTGACCACGCCATTTTGTAGTGGTGTCCGAATGTTTAGTGTCCACCAGTGTCCACTATATAGTGCACTGTATCCCACAATTCACCGCGAAATGTAGTGACCATCCGATGGTCACTAACCGGAGCAAGATATCCCATCATGCATTGCCAGAGGTTCTCTTGGCGCGGAAAGTAAATTAAATACGGCAAACGGACGGGAGACTGTGTACAAATGTCAGTATTCTATAGTTTATTTTATTAAACATTTCGAAACAAAATACTCTAATTTAATAAAAATGCAGTAGTAAATGGACAAATATTATGTGAGACGACGTTAATGTGGTACGTTTTAATTAAGCGACAGCGATGACGTAATTACCGGCGCCAACAGAAGTGTCCGAAAGTGCCCGATTTTTGTTCCGTTGAGCTCACTATGTAGTGCACTACATTTATTTCCCTATGTAGGGAGTAGGGAGTAGGGAATGAGTGAGTGATTTCGGACACAGCCCAGAAGTAACTGGTCTGTAGGGCGGCCATTTTGGCTTTTGGCACCTAAGTTTAGTCTCTAAAAAGACATGCTAACACTAAACCAATGCTAAAATTAGTGGCTGGCGTGTCATGTTAATTGCTAACATTAGCGGCTAATGCTCATTTTTAGTGGCTAGAAATTGGTGGTAGCATTAGTGGCAGCATTAGCATGTTAGCGAATAGCTAGCCACTAAGTATTAAAGACATGCATTAGCCTAATGCTAACATTAGGCGGCAATTTTAGTAGTTAATAGCACTTAATGTGAACATGCGTGTGTAAAATGACAGAGAAAGCAGGGTAGCTAGCGCGTCAGCCACTATTTACTAGCCACTAAAAATGAAAAACATGCTAATTGCTAAGATTAGGCCGCCATTTTAGCAGTTAGTGGCACTTAACAGACAGTAACACAGACACCTCAAGCGAAACAGAAACTGCTGCTGTGGCCACAAATTTCACACGACAGACATCATTTATACATAAAAACGTAGGGATTTTTGTTGGCTTTCAGATGGTATTGGTTTGATTTGTGTGGGACGTACGGTTTGGGTTGTAGACCCCTCAGAGCGAGGGGTGCGCCGATAGCTTTTCCGAGTTTTCCCCCATGTGTGGAAATCGAGAGGGATTTTTCGATGATTTCTCGTCGCATACTTTGTTTCTAAAACAGCTACGGCCACAGTTTTCGCAGTACGCACGTGGGAACAACACTAAATTTTAGAAAATCCTTGGCTGACGCTCACAATGTGTTCGTTTTCTCGATAGCACTTGTAGTTTTTGTGATATAAGCATTTGTTCTGTCTACTTTTTTTCACATCCCTCTGACTCAGGCAGAGGTGAGGGGGAGAAGGAGACTTCAGCAGCAGTTGACCCTGGTGACCATGGCAACCAGGCCCCAACGGGCTTACACACGCTCACACACGCAGCAGAAGAGGAGGGGCTCCACAGAAAGAGGCGGGAAACTTCCAACTGATATAAGTAACAGGTCTGTGGGGCGGCCATTTTGGCTTTTGGCACCTAAGGCCCCGTCCACACATACGAAAACGATCTTTTTCCTATCCGTTTTCGCTCTACGGTTTCAAAAAAATCCGCGTCCACACCTGATCCGTCTTTACACGACTGAAAACGCTACTTCATATCCCAGGTCTATAGGCGGCGCTGTTCAGTTTCAGAAATTTACCAAAAACGGAGAGGAAGAGGTGGCGCATGCGCATGAAGCTTGAGCGCTGTTTACAAATCGGCTTTCGAAGAAACCAAAAATTAGATTTTGCCCTAGTAACCATAACAGGCTCAATATGTTCTTCAGTAGTAACGCAAGCATGTAGTCCACCATTGTTGTTGATGTTGTTATGAGACGTTTCGCGAGATATACGACGTGGAAGACTGCTCGAGGGGTGTGGCCATGGTGGCTATGACGTCATCGTTTTCAGAAATCTCCGGATTCAACCGTCCACACCGATTCGCGAGAAGTGCGTTTTCGAATGTATCCACCCTGGGACCCGGTTTCAAAAAAGTGCGTTTTCGGGCTATGCGTTTACGGGATTCGTGTGGACGATAGGCCAAAACGAATAAAAACATGTGCGTTTACGAAAAAATGCGTTTTCGTGTGGATAGGGCCTAAGGGCCTGTCCACACGAAAACACGAAAACGCGTAAACGCACATGTTTTTATTCGTTTTGGCCGATCGTCCAGACGAATCCCGTAAACGCATAGCCCTAAAACGCACTTTTTCGAAAACGGGTCCCAGGGTGGATAAATCCGTAAACGCATATCTCGTGGCTCCTTGTGGACAGCCGAAGACGGATCTTTTAGAAAACGATGACGTCATGGCCACTACTCTTAAGCAGCTTTCCACCTCCCGCGAGACGTCTCATAACAACATCAACAACAATGGCGGACTACATGATCGTGTTCCTGCTGGAGAAGATATTGAGCCTATTAGAGTTACTAGGGCAAAATATCATGCTCTTGTGCCACCACGCTGAGCAAAAAAGGCTGTTGGATAACCACATACGCAACATTTTACAAGTCGATTTGTAAACAGCGCTCAAGCTTTATGTGCATGCTCCGCCACTTCCGTTTCCGTTTTTGGCGGATTTCTGAAACGGAAACAGCGCCACCTATAGGCCAGGCATATGAAGTAGCGTTTTCAGGCGTTTTCAGTCGTTTTCACCTCGCGCCGTGTGTACGCGAATATTCTTGAAACGCTGCCAGCGAAAACGGATAAGAAAAGATCCGTTTTCGTACGTGTGGACGAGGCCTAAGTTGAACAATGACAGGTGTCTGTCCGCTAACATTAGCAGCTAATGGCAACAGCTCATTATTAGGTCTGAACGAGGCCCGTGATCCGAGGTCAAGTGGCCATGCTAGTTGCATGTGAAGGTGTATTTTAATGCTATGAGAGATCACTCGTACTCAGGGCTTATGACCAAGGCCACATGCCAATAATAAATATGAACAACCAATTATTCTACTTCAGCCTATGTCTCGATTAACCCTGTATCAAGACGCATTCATAATGAGAAAAAGTCCTTCCACCTTCCATTTCTACAAGCAACAAGACGTTTGCCCGTCTTGTTGCTTAACAATCCTATGACAGCCATGTTACATAGGCATGGCTGCCAAACAAATACTGTACACTCCCTCACAGGTAATCATGTGAAGGCCTGTAAAGTTCGGACACATACGTTCTACAAGAAAAGGGTTATATTTAACTATAAATGATTCACAAGCAGTATGGGTGCCTAGAATTCATAAAAGAGCTCGTTAGCATTAGATTTAAACTCACTTGGAACTTATTCGGTCGCAGAGTTAACTTGGAGGCCTGCAACTGTTTATATTACTAAAGGAACAAAACCGTACATGGTATTTTTTGTTAGCCCGGCCGACGTCGTCTGCTGTTGACAATATTTTCACATTCATGTAAAAATGTGAAGGAATAACTTCATAATTTAACTCAAGTACGTTTAAGTTAGCCGATCAAGTTAGCCAAACAAGCTAAAACATCAACGCCAGCAGCTGAAGTAATTACTTCCACAAGGTAAAAACAAAAATGTATGTAGTTAACTTTGAGTGCTCTCAACTGCCTTTGCACTTACACGACGCTTCTCGAGATCATCCAGGACACCATGTCTTCTGTCTTTGTTGTTTGGAGGCTGTGCCAGAGAAGACTGTCGCGGTTATAATGTTAACTTCTTCAGCCGAAAAAAACTCGACGAGATAACTCAGAAGCAGCTGGCTATTTCGTAGTATCTGCCAGCCAACATGTCAGGAAGACTTCTGAGCTCAATGTCCTGCGTTTGTAACCATAGCTAAATACTTATCCGATATAACCTGTTGTTCGTTGTAGCCTGTTCTCCCTTTACGGTTGCTCCTTCCCTCTCTACTTTGCTGCCTAGTTCCTGACACCAGAACGGGGTTGAGAGACACTGACGTCAGCAGGGGAAAAAACGCATCCGCACCTACCATTGGCTACGTCCGCCTTTTTTTCCACCCAACACAAATGATCATTGGATGGCCACCTATTACCACGTGATGCCAGCTTTCGATCTAAGCAGTGCAATTTAAAACTCAGTCACTTGTGCTCCCATTGGTCTGTCTTCGATTCGTGGCAGAATAGACCCAGCCGGTTTGCCAAGTATTCGCAGTCTACACATCAAGGCTCACGGAGTTTATGGAGCCAGCCCGTATGCCGCATGCCACGCTCAATTCAGGCTGCTCACCTCGAGGGTATTTAAAAGTGCTTCTGGAAAGCCTGAATTCTTACATTAGACCAAGGCAGTTCCGTGTGAGACTCTCAGGTGGTTTACAAGTCTTTTGTCGCGTGACTTTCAGATGCCTATACAACTTACGGATGGTCATACATTGAATCCTGTAAGTGTTTTCAGGATCACGTTTTGTCTTTACTTACTGTCATTCTCATTGATGGAAAGGATATATGTGCGCAAAGTGTTACAAATACATAAAAATGAAAAAAACGAAAACAAAACAAGGACAAATGGAACAGGAAGACTGCATCCTTCTAAATGTGGGTAAAACCAATGAGATGGTCGTGGATTTCCTCAGGCACAAGCATCACACACAATGGTGAACATCCAGGGAATGGTCATAGAGTTAAAGGACTTTCAGTACCTGGATGTTCATCTGAACAAAAGACTGGACCAGACTGACCATGCTAGTGCACTTTATTAGAAAGGCCAGCCTGTGCAGGTGGTGGGTGATCGGAGGATGGAAGCAAAGCTGTCATCCCTGATGGAAACCAGTCCCACACCCTCCGTGGCGCTGTAACAGCACTGGGCAGCACCTTCACCAGTTGACTGCTTCACATACTGTGTGAAGGAGCATACTGTATTTTTTTCATTTTTTTATATCTAAATCTAATGTTTGCTTTTTTATCTGTTGTGTGCAGTGTCATTCAACCTGTCTGCTGCTGCAACACTGAAAAAATTCCCTCTGTGGAATCTTTTCTTCTCTTTTTTCTTTTCTTCTCTACAATACCATACCATAACATAGTTGCACTGTGAGAAAGCATTTCTCACTCAGAACCTTACCTATACTAAATCTAAGTACTGTATCTGTCTTCACCTCAAGACTTCCAAATAATCTCAACTGTTCCTACACAGCTATAAAAATATTATGAGAAATTTTAGTTGAAAATTTAAAACATTAAAATTGGAACCTGATAGATTGCTTTTGTCTTACTGATTTCCTAAACCACACTAGTCTTTAGGTTGTTATTATTTTTAACCAAAGCAGTTGGCAGACACAAACCCCATCTGTTAGCTTCTGCATGCCTGTTCTTCTGTAAGGTACTATATCTGTGAAGCTATGAGTCCATGCCTTTATATATTTGGAAACGAGCATGTTTGTGACCATGCAGATATGTGTGTATTTTGTGTATATATGCAGAGGCATGTTTGTATGGCGTAGGCCTGGATGGGGGTAGTCGTGGATTGATTGCTACTTGTGATTCATGAAGACGGCTGCTGCAGTGAGCAGCAGTGCGAGGGAGATTCCCAGTGGAGTCTCCCTGGCCACACAGCCTTTCTGGGACAGTATCAGAGAATTACAGCTGAGCAGAAAAGACCTCCACAACTATCATTCAGCTGTTCACTGCTAACCTCATATCACTATGAAAAAAAATAATAATAATTTTCGCTGATGTTCATTTACATATTAGCCACTACAATAAACACAATACAGGCAATACAATTCTACTCTCTGCTTTCATTTTCATGTATTGTTATGTCTGCTATTTATAACAACAACACAGTATTTTATTAGGCATTTTGCTTTATTTCACTGATTTTCATATTTACCCAGATAGAGGTGTGTAATGCATCCCATTCACATATACATGCAGAGTTATTCTGTACAAAAGACTACACACATTTAAAACAGAGCATTCCAAAACATAATGAACCCCTCTTGATGCTCTTTTCTGTCACTGTCCCTCTAAACCCGTTCCTTCATCACTTCATTTTCCTCGTCTTTTTTCTTTATGTCTTGTATCCCACCCTATATGTTGCTCCAGGCTGACTGTCTTCTACAAACTGCTAAGGTACTGTTCTTATGTCCACTCTGTAAATCGAAGGGTGTAAATCACCAAACGAAGCAGGATATTGTAATTTAAGGTTTCAACTCGGTAAGAATTCCAACCACCAAGCTTCACACTAATTTTTTATTTTGACCTCAGCTACAAATGTGTTAAGTTTCGTGCATCTTTCACAGCTGTGACACTAAGAACCACCTTTGTTAGAGTTTCTGCTGCGTCAGTGTTGTGCCAGGTAACCAGATCAGATGAATAAAGCAGTAGTCACACAGTTGCTGCTGCTGATGAACGAAGTGATTCATAAGCATAGCCATTGGTTTCCATTCACATAGTGTAAATGGCCTTATTTTTATATAGCACTTTTCTACCAATTGGTACTCAACGTGCTTTACAGTCACAGATGCACTTTCACACACCAGTGCCATGCACTGGGAGAACTGCGGCTTCTCAGACAAATGTATACATTCACTTCAGTAAAATAGGAGTTGTTTGTTTAATCTAAGTTAATATCATTGAGTTTATTCTTGTAACTGTTTTACCAAAGGCTGTGCAACTAGGAGCCCTTAACTTGTTTGTCATTATACATTGTCGCAGCCAGAATAAATAAGAATATCTACACTTAAAATGTATCTGAAGGCCTCTGTAGCAGTATTATAATATCTGGGTCGGGTTTGAGGCAAGATATACTTTTTCGGCATTATGCGTCTTTACTGGTGCACACGGCCCCTTTAAGAGAGAGTGTAGGGGATGGGAACCTGGCAGAGTTGTGTTGTTGTTGGAGTAGCGCTGTTGTCACTCGCTTGCTAGGCTGAGAAATTAAATGACTGTGTGGTCATAGAGAGAAAGTCTTTTTTTAACAATACATGCAAAGTTCTGTTTAACAAATATGACTTTGTCAAAATACAATAAATGGCATATCTATTCTCTATTCTGCCGCGGCAGTATGTAATTTAAAAATATAGACACGAAGCACGAATAAAACCACACTGCGAATACTAGTGGGACTGTAGCTTTTGGTTGCTAATATTAAAATCAGTTTCTGCCAAGGCTGTAACAGCCTCCAGGAATGCTGCTGTTTTTTCCTTTTAATAATAGTAAAATAACTATCTAAAACAGCACATGAACGAGCAGCAGTAGTGCCTTCACTTTAGAAATAGGGCAGAAGCTGTGAAAACTCACTGTTCAAATGATTCAACTAGTGCGCCTTCAAAACATCGAACAGTTGCGGTGGTATTTGGCAAAATAGTACCGCTGGCGTTCAATTGAGCGGAGGGACACAATCGTGCTGCGGTCTGTGAATGCCTTGGGATCCAGCGGAGAAACACGAGTATGGATGGCAGCTGTGATGCGGTCCAGTGTTCCATCGTTTTTTCAAGCCGAGAGAAAAGAGACTAATGCTTGAACGGGTGTAGGCTGCTACATTTTTAAATCGCCCGGGTCGGTTTTTACCGTTTACCAACGAACAGCTTTCCGTTTTTATCTTCTTTCTACCGTTGGATTGTTTAGAGCTGATTTAATGTCGTAAATGACAGGTCTGTAAGGGCGTCGTTGTTGGGAAGTTTTTCGAAGGGGGGGTTTGACCAGCAAAGGGCCATGGCAGTCGAGGCTCGACCTGAGCTGGTCGGGAAGCGGTTCCTCTGTGTCAGCGGGGACGATCCACCTGAAATCGGCGACATCGGTCGGTGGCCGTGGAGGTCCGGGGTTATACGAGCTGTCAACCACCGTGACACCGATAATTCCGATCTGGCGGTAAGAAAAGCGCCCACTTTGTCATCCTTTTTGGTATGTTACTTGCACAGCAAATGGGGAAAATATCTGTGGTTAGTGTCTAGGCATAGAGGCAATGCTGTAAGCTTGCCAGGCGAATGCTATTTTGTGGTTTTCTCTGTTATTGTGGTTTTCTAATGAAACGATCCACCGTTAGTTTTCACAATTGTGTCGTAAATTGTCATTTTTGCCTGTTTAAGTTTGACTTGTTTTTCGATCGCTTAGGCGTTAATGGGCGGTAGACTGGCAACAGGGGCTAATGAAAAGAATAACTAGCGTTTGGCCAGACATTACTGTATATTTACATCAAAAATTAAAAAACAATTTACTGCGGATCAGGATTATACACCATGTTGTCATATTCAGTTGGTGCTAAACATATTTGAACCACAGTGTCTACATGTAGGTACGCTATGTCTTCTAGCTAGATGGGATAATGTAGACCGTCGATTTTTCAAATAATCAATGTGTCAATGAGAAACACCTGGCATTTAAATGGGTCGTGTTGCGATCCAAGAGTGGCTGCGTTTGCAAATGCATGTGTAGGAATTTGAATCTCGAGCAGCTAAACGCTTTAATCTGCTGTATACTGCAAATCAGCTGATTGAGGTGGGGTTAGGTTTCTCGATTTATTCCCGCGTTACAGCTTTAACATTTAACTAATCCCTATTACCTCGTGGTTATTGGTCACAGTCCACGTTATGTGGGCGTAATGATCGACCACAAAGCCCCGTCTGCCCGTGTTTTTCTGGCTGACAACAGCCCGTCCAACTTGGAGGGGTACAGGAATGCCGAAGACTTATAAAAACATAAAGCTGGTTTACTGCATGTTAGAACAATGGCCAGTTTGTCGTCAAGTAAAATGTTGTCAATTGCAATTAGCATTTCAAGGGAACATGCTGTCACAGACGCATCGCAGAGCAGCAGACAGATTCCTGCATTTTCTTGTTGAATTCTTAATACAGTAGCCAGACGGTCAATGTCTTGAAAATATATTGGTCTCGTTTCCCCTCTCTAAAGAATTTCTTTAAAAAAATAAGGTTGACATATCAAAACCAGCTAACAATGAAGTATTTGCTCCTACAAATCATGAGTTGTCCAACGCATAGTCTGTCTCACTATAGAGTGTGCCTTTTCCCCATTTTCTTTTGTTCAGACTCCTTCTGTGTGCCTATGGCCAAACCCCAGCACAGCTCCGATTTGAGCATGTAGTGTGCACTAGTACAGCATGTCCGTTGTTGGATATTACACTTTTCAGTAAATATTACGATCTTAATGGTCACTTGGCTCTCTGGTAGGGTTATGCTTTGTGTCTGATTTAATTTGCAAGATGTCTGTTGTTCTTCAGTTTTTGCAAATAAGTCCAATATAAACATCGGAGATTCTTCTCACATGTCAATGACTACTTACAATGCTTTTTATGTGGTTAGACAGACACATGTGTCAGACTACTCACTATTCCACCTTAATCATCAAGTTGTCTGTGTTTTTGACAGGCACTGTAAGGCATAGTTCCGTGGACTGGAACTGCTCACATTGGTAACTGCAAGCTGCTTTGACTACACTAAGCGTTGCCCATGCTTGTTTGTATCGCACAACAGACATGTTCCCTTATAGGATTGGTACTTGTGTGTGATGTGATTTAGACAGAGAGTAGTGTTTTGGTTTAATTCCATACAATGGGGCACAGTCTCAAGGGCTTAACTAGTTGAGTGAATACAGTGGAGAAGGATTTGAGATTAGATTAGAAGAAGTGTGTCAAGCCAAGCTGTCAGGTCTTTGTCAAGTGTCTGTGGTTAAACAGGCCAGTCGTACATGACTATTATTAAGGCTCCCTAAGGAATACATACTAGCAGAAAACATATTCTGTTGTCATCTACTCAAGTCTGTAATAGGATTGGAAATTGCAGAGTAAATACTATCATGACATGTTACTCATGATAACAATAGTATGCAACATGATGCCATCGATTCAGTGATACTGTACACACTGCAAGACCATATTCTAGAATTCATCACAATATCTGTGTAACTGAAGAACAATTACAAATGATCCACTTCTCTGTGTAGTCGTGTCATTCATTCATTCATCTTCTATACCCGCTTATTCCTGTTAAGGGTCACGGGGGTCTGCTGGAGCCTGCTCATCAGGCGAGAGGCAGGGGTACACCCTGGACAGGTCACCAGTCCATCACAGGGCCAACACAGAGACACAGACAACCCTTCACACACACAAACACACCTTCGGCCAATTTAGAATCACCAGTTAACCTAATGAGCATGTATTTGGATGGTGGGAGGAAGCCGGAGAGAACCACGCAGACACAGGGAGAACATGCAAACTGAACACAGAAAGGCCTATGGATTCGAGGCATCTCGCAACTGTGTCACTCTATATTTGTGTCAGTTCAACACAATTTGACAACTAAAACATGATACAAAAACGTGCATCTCAGTTTGTTGTACACACTAAGTTAATTTTATTCATTTTACGTCATTCATTTGATGTAAAGTTTCATCAATACTTTGAAGTAGTGGCACTGACTCAGTTAGCAGCTGGCATTAAAATGCGTCTGCGTCATCCATTCACAAGTAGACTGCAGTACATGCGCTAAAGATGCATTTAGACAATCTAGTTTTTTCATTTTATATTTAAACCAACCATGTACACGCACATTGAATTGTGAGCGCACTGATTGCCTTCCTTAATAACATGTCAAAAGAATGAGTCATTTGATTTGGGCCCTGTTGTGACCAGGTATTAACATGTGATCTGTCTGCAACTGGCCGGCTTGAGTTACGGGATACACCCTGGACACATTGAGGATGCATTTGGGATCCAATCACTCAGACCACATTTGCAAGTGTCTGGGCCAATGATGAGCATGTTGTCTTAGTATTGTGAGCGTTGTCCTGGCCACTTTCTGACCATTATTACCAGAAATACTTCTTTCAGATATTACTGCGTATGGATGCTTTTACATTTCATGTTATATTCGGAGTTCTGTGTGAGCAAAGAATCCAATCTGTGCTTTCAGTGATTGAGAGATCTGCACAGCTTATTGCGACCCACAGTACACATGCACACAAAAAAACACTGTTTGTGGTTCTGAATCAGCAGTAGATAGCAATCTATTGTTTTGATACAGCCCCAAATGACTTCAGTATTTATTAGCAAGACTATAGTAGTCACTTTAGAAGCATGTGGAGACACATTTTAATACTAGAGCTTGCCAGTTGTGATCTGATCACTTAGGGCTCATATTCATACAGGGCCATATTCATGTATGTATTTCTCATCCATTCACACATTCATGTTGCGTTCAGCGTCTTGCCCAAGAACACTTAAGCATGTGAGGGGGCAGGGATTGAACTGCTAACCCTGCAAGGGTTAGCAGTTCATGATGGGATGATACATTCAATTCAATTTTATTTTTACAGCATCAATAATAACAATACGAACTATATCAAGATACTTTACTAAACTTGGGCCAGAGTAAGTATGAAGGTGACGGTGGCTGATACTATGAAATACCTGGTTGAGGGTCAGTGATGTTATTTGCAGCATTGCAAACCCCTTGCTGTTTTTTATGACTTAAGGGACAATAATATATGAAAGAAAGCGCTCGACAGCAGATACAGACACTGGCACATTGGGCGTAAAAATTGCTGCGCTCATCTGGATTCTCATAGAATAGATAGAGCGGTGCAGCCAAGAGCCATTGTTTTCCATTACAGTCCACTGCACACCGCATGTGTGTGTGTACAGTAGCCGTGCTGCCAGTTTGTTTTTAGGGCTGTGGCCTGAAGTTCATGTCTGTGTGGCTAATCAGCAGAAAATCACTGGCTGTGACCTGGGAAGAACCTTCTACATACAGATTTCATGCGTGCTACTCTGCTGCAGTTCAATGAATGTGTACAAGGCTATGAATAGCACCATTGTTGAGAGTACAAACATGTACTAGAGACCCAGAAAATAGACGGGGCAGGAGAGAAGTTTAAACTAGTGTAGATGTACAGTATGGATTTAGCTATACCATTTGTATAGAATTAGGGCTGCAGCTATCGATTCTTTTTGTAATCGATTAATCTAGCACTTTATCGATCGATTAATCGGATATTTTTTTTTTACATTTTTAAACAACCAAAACGAATAATGCATAACGAAAATTATGTGGCTGTAAAATGATCAAGCATTTGCCTTTTATTTCTCAAAAAAACAGAGAACTCCAACTCCAACATTTGGCTCCAAAACTAAGCCCATTTATTGCAATTTACCCATTAAAAGTGCCAGTGACAACAATTAAATAACAATACAGTTAAGCGAACTTACTGTAAAACATGTATAACATGTTTTATGTAGATTTCTACACCTGCAGCATTTACCATTAGGCTACTAACAAATAATACATAATCTCTGGGGTGAGCCCTATGGTAACCTAGCAACCTGTGTGTTTGTGAACGCGTGCTGTGCGTGAGGAAGAGTGAGAGAGATGAGGGTGCATTTTTCACAAGAGCCACATTGGCAGTGCAAACTCAAAAGGCGAGCCAATTTAACGACAACATACTACGTCACCTTTGCAAATGTGCATTTCTATGTCTGGTTTTTGAGCTCGTTTCGGTCCCTTTTTTTATTAAAAACCAGTCCTTTGTGTTTTAAGCTAGCTAGCGGAGCTTACGTCGCCTGCCTGCAAACGTGCGCTGCGGTCAAGTTTTGTAAACAATGCCACATGGCCACTTTCATTCGCGCTTTCCGTGATTCAGCTGCTTATGAATGTAATGATCCCAAACTTTAGACATTTTCTGCCGTTTATGGGCATCTTTACTCTCCGCCATCGCGCCAAATAAATTCAAAATGTATCTCGCGCTAGTGGTGTGCTTCGCATAGGTGCTTCCGTGCTTCCAAAACAATGGTCCGTGTGGAAAAGTCAGATCCCCGAGCGTATGGTGCACGTCATAGGAATTTAACGAGGCGTCGAGGCAGAGTTTTTGCCTCAAGCATTTTTTGTAATCGAGTTAATCGAGTAACTCGACGAATCGTTTCAGCCCTATATAGAATTGACTTTAAATTGAACCTGAGTTCATTGTATATTTTTAGTTGTGTGTTCTTTCAAAATATTATTTGTCTGCCAAATTTCTAGCAACATGCAGTGTGAGTAGGTCGTTTTGGATAGATAAGATAAATGTTGGATGGTCTGTTGGTGCACAGTGCACATCGTCTTTGTGCTGCTGTCTGCAGGCAGCAAAGAAATAGTATGGACTCTCAGTGGCTTGTTGAACTGAAGTTGTACCAATACTTGACTGTTCAATCAGGGAAATGAATATAGTCTGCTGGTGGACAACATATGTATTATATGTTACTATGTTGTTACTACTATGTTACTATTCACTGTTCACACATTGACTTACAAAATTGCAATGTCATGTCTAGGTTATGTGGTGTTTGGGCAGGGCAGTAACTGGATACACAGAGTGTTAGTGGTTTGTTTTCTGGTGCCTCGGGAAACAAAATGAAATCTGAAGCCACGATGGGCCGGCTGGATTGCTGGCTGAACATACCCTTCCCCCAACTATGCTAGCCTCACACAGACACACATGCACACACACAACTCCATGACATCACGGTGCTACACACGGTAGCCATAAAGTCTGCTATAGGTTTGCAAGCATCCCAGATAACTGTGGGTATATTAACTTTACTCCTCACCAGCTTCTTTAGTTTCCTACATGACCATCTTAGACCTGAATAGTATACTGTACTACAGAAATTCTGTTCTCATCACATATCAAAAAAAAGAACAAACAAGCAAAGATGCTGAAAATTAATCTGGATTACATTTAAAATGTCCTCAGTTCAAAGACCTTATAGGCAGCTACAGCGGCAGCGCAGTCCATACACAGACTCTGTAGCCTAATGTGCACTTTCCCAGAAAATTTGCTGCGTGTGATTGGTCTACTTGTTGTAGCGTATTTCCGCTTTACTATTCTTCATCTCTGCACTTTTGAATTGACCGTTTTGGGTCAATACAGATGGACCACGTTGAGGAAAGGTTAACTGAGGAGGTTTGGAGATACAAACAAAATTTCTGCCAAGGTTTAAGTTGCCATTGTTCAAAGTGAAGTAAGCAGTGGAAAATGAAGGTACAAAGTAGAAACATCTGAAGTACAAATGGCTCACACCGGCATATGTTACGGCAGCTTTGTCTCGCAGCACTTTAAATTAACCTTTACTCTTTAATTATTTACTCCTAATGAAGATGCCATTTCCTAAAGTTCTAAAACCATTCCTCAAATTGCCATTTGAAGCAGCCTCTAAAAGCAAGTCAGTCCCCATAGACTTTGCTTTACAGCAGAAATAAACATGTCTACATTATAGTCGGATTAGACAGGATTTGGGCAAGTCTTCCAAGTAGTCATATAACCACCATACATTCACATCCATAAATGCATGAACTAACGTCCTTTGACCTCAGGTGTCACTTAGCAGTGGGAACTTAAAGTTTGAGCTGAGTAAACAGTCATTAAAGATTACAGCACAGTCACGTACATACCACCAAATCAGCATTTCAATTACTGAAAATACAGCTTTGAAAGAAATGTTAAGAGAACCTTTCATTACTGGCAGTCAGAAGTCAGCTCCTTATCTCATATTTGTTCATAATTAGAATTTGAGTTACATTATTCAGCTATGGGGCTAATGGAATGTTGCTTAAACTGTGTGTATGATGTGTATGTTTGCTGCCCTGTTGACCTTCTAAGTGCTAGTCACTCAGTTTTGTCGTCAACTAAATCATCACATGAATGTGTGGTTGTGTGTCTGCAGCTGTCCATCCATCCATCTATCCGTCCGTCCATCCATCCATCCATCCATCCTTCCGTCCACCCAACCATGAACCAACCAACCAACCATTATCTATTATCCTGCAGAGAGTTGCAGGGGGCTGGCATTGGGTGAGAGGCAGGACATGTCCTTGACAGGCCACAAGTCAATCACAGGACCAAAACATAGAAACAGATGTTCACTCTCACAATATAGATTTGATTAACTAATTAACTAAAAATAATAAATAATTAATCAGCCTAGAGAAAGCTGGAACATATTGAGAAAGCCCATGCAGGCACAAGGAGAACATGCAAACTCCACATAGAAAGTTGTCAGCCAGCCTGCAGTTTCAAGATGCTTTACAGATCCCAGAGCCCAAAATCCCTAGAGCAAGCACTAAGGCTAACTAATCGATCTATCTTAAAACAGTGGTTATACAGATTGTAACTTTATGACCACCTTCCTAATATTGTGTAGGTCTTCTGTGTTCCTCCAAAACAGTTGTGACTCATCAGAGAATGGACATGGGCCTTCTGAGGGTGTCCTGTAGTGTCTGGCAATAGAATGTTGTTAGTGGGGGCCTTTGGGTCCTATGAGTTGAGGGAAGGGGCCTCTGTGGATCAGGTTTGTTCCAGTGCATCCTACAGATACTTGATCAGTTTGGGATCTAGTGAATTTGGAGGCCAGGTCAACACCTTGTGTTGTTTTTTGAGTTGAGTTGTTTTTGTGTGTGTCTGTCTGTGTCAGACTGCATCCTGCAGGGGATGGCTGCTCCAATCAAGGAGTGTCATTGCTATGGGGTGATGGGTGGTACATGTCTGAGCAACATCCACATGTTCCAAACATCCCCTTGCAGATCATTGCATGTGTGTGTATATAAGTATGTATGTATGTATGTCTGTAACTATATATATTTGCATATCTTTTTATGTTTGTCACTTTGTGACTTTTTGTTACAAAAATGTGTTGTAATAACAGTGGCATGTGAATCCACTGCATGATTCATTCATTTAGTCTTTAAATTAGTCTTGAACGTAATTCCTGGTAGTATTCCAAAGTCCTACAAAACTGACAAATGCATAGTCACCAAATGCCCCTTATGTTTTTGTGAAAAATAAGTGGGTGAAGAAAGGACTGCTGTTGTATACTTTAAATCTCACACTCTGCTATACTCAGCCTGGCGGTGTGCTGATGGCGAATGACTCATTGGCTGGCATTGTGCTATTACAGAAAAACGAAGAGAGGGTGAAAACTGGAGAGAAACTGAGACATGAAAGGAGGAGAGAGAGTAATGTTTCAGTGAGCTGAAGTGAAAGAGAGAGTGATGCTATTTGAAAAATGAGAAAGAGAGAGAGAGAAGAGAGAGAAGAGACTTCCTATTCTGTTTGTTGTTTTGCTCTTTAGCCAGCCAGACCTTGTGGCAGAGAGGGAGTGAGAGAGCAGAAAAGGAGGGAAAGGGAATGAGAGAGGAAGAAAATGGGATTGTGAGAGAGACTGAGAGAGGGGTTCTTTCTCCTCTGTCTGGCCTCTCTCCCATAGCAACAGCAGCTTAGCCACGTGAACGCCAGTTCCTTTGAGTTCACCCTCTGCAAAGAACTTAACTCCTTCAGCACCAGATTACACCACAATACAGCAGCGCAGATAACACACGACAGAATAGACCTCTACACATTATAGACAACAGATAACCTGCAAATGATTTGCTTGACCATCTGAACTGAAGTTTATTATTTTTATCTGAAATACATATACTAGAATATTTTTAAATTTTGTTAGAAGAAAATACAATTAAAGTGAGTTTAGATGAAATAGAAACAGAATGTATTTATATACACTGGCTTCCTACGTACACTCGTGGAAACTAATACATGGTAACAGTTTTAGTTTCATGAAGGTCAAGGTATTCAGCATTTATTTAAAATACGACGAGATGTTGATTCAGCTGTGTTTTGCTGCTGTTGTAGTAATACTGAATTGTATTGTGTTGTCTTTGCAGCTATTATTTGTTCATGTGTCTTTCTATACTTGTTTTTGCATTCAGCAAGTGAAATGTATGCTCAGTCTGGATTAGATCAAGTGACTGGCTCCGCAATTACCCAAGTTTGTATGGCCTTGGTTATTTTGCAATGTGGTTGGGATCACTGTCCAGGTCTACACTGAAGTCTTGTCAGATCAACTTTTTTAGGCATATGGATGGTGTACACCATTTGTTTAACCACTTTAGTTTTTCTTGTCTTTAGGGCAGACTTGAGGATTCAGTATAGGCAATCTGATCACAAGTGGCCAGCTTTAAGTACGCATGTTCATTAACATGCGTCTCCAGATCTGACCTCAGCTTCATGCTCTGTATGTAAATAAACATCGACATCATTTGGGGCACAGAATAATATTTTATCAAGTGCTGTCTCTAATGGATCTCTGCAGCTGCTCCAGACCCAAGAACAACACTGTTTTATGTGTGTGTGTGTCATTATTTTGGCTCACACACTAAGTTATTATTTATGGATGTCCACCCTGACAGACGTTAGACTAGTGTTAATTTTATGAGCCATTTTATAGTTTTAGTTCAGTCTTAGTCCAGTTTCAATCGCCCTTGTAAGTTTTTATCACATTTAGTCACCCTCATCCCGTTTTTATTTAGTCAAGTTTTAGTCCACTAAAAGCCAAGCATTTTAGTCTTCATCTTAGTCCACGACAACGTATTTTTATCTAGTTTAGTCTAGTCGACGAAAACTGTTGACATTTTAGTCTAGTTTTAGTCAAGACAATTATTTTACCCCTTTACCTTTTTTGTCAGCAAATAATATATAGCATATCCATATAATCTATAATTATTTCACATAGCATTTTCTCTCATCCTTTTCATAAAGGTGCATATTTATTTTTGAACCATAACAATTCAGACAAATAATGCCTGCATTTAAACAAATATAATACTGAATATCCGCAGTGAGTAATCAATAGAAAAAAAGTCATTTTGGTGGTGAACAACTCCTTTAATAACAAATGGATAACAAAAGTGCTGTGTCTTTAAAGCTAGTTCACATAAAACCTGAGGTCAGTATTAATATTATTACTGTGCTGTGTCCTTCCATTCATCTGTGTTCTCGTGTCCCTCGTGTCTGCCGCTCGGCCGGCTGCGAGTTCGAAAGGGGGCGTGTCTGTGTAGCGTGTGTGTGTGTGTGTGTGTAGCGTGTGTGTGAGGAACAGCGTGCCTGCGTCAGGCTGCGCAGCAGAGGAGACGGGAAGTCTAATATTTTGTCTCGTCTTAGTTAGTTCGTGAACGAAAATGACCATAGATTTTATCGTAGTCTTCATTAAGTGAACTTCATTTTCGTCTCGTCTTTATTAGTCAATGAAAATACATACTGATTTAGTCCTATTTATCGTTTATTCATGTGGGATTTAGTCTTGTCTAGTCTAGTTTTCGTCCGTAGAAAAATGTGCGTTGACGAACATATTTCGTCATAGTTTTCGTTAACGAAATTAACACTACGTTAGACCTGCACAAAACTCAGATTATAACTCCACCCTGTAGTGCACTGTAATCTCCGGTAATAAAGGTAAATAAAGACAACGGTGACTGAGGAAATACTTAACCACTCATCACTACTCATACTCATACATCAGTATGCTCTGCAGGACCACCCCTGTTGAGTAGGAGGTCTTTAATAGTACTCAGGATGCATTGTGTTCACACTACCAAAGACCAAATGGTACATGGCCTTGCTTTTATATAGCGCTTTTCTACCTATTGGTACTCAAAGCGCTTTACAGTCAGAGACACATCTACCCATTAGGGCTGTCAAAACGAACTTCGCTATTCGAATACAATTCGAATTTTAAAAAAAAGGAGAACATTCGAGTGCGGAAACTAACGTTCGAACTTTTTTTTTTTTAGCAAATTTTATTGACAAGTCAAGAATTACATTTAACTTTTGCCTAGCAACGACGCAAATCAAAGTCAACGTCGTGCGTCGTGACGTTCGGCATTGTATGCTTTCAAGATGGCGGGGAGCAGCGCGCCAGCAGACACAGAGCTGGAAAGCATAACTCCTGAAAACTTAAAAAGCGCCGTGTGGAAAAATTTTGGATTTCCATCGAGTGTGTGTGTATTTGAATGATTTAACATCAGCTTCTTCATTAAACATCATTGCTTGAATATTTCTGGCGTTATATCTTACCTATTTATATAAGTTTTGTATTGATTTGGTAAAACTTGTTTTTTTGGTTATTTGGTTGAAGCGCCCTCTAGTGGACGCGGGACGTAGGCCTAATAATAAGATGGTATCGGTGTATATAATGATATAATTAAAAAAAACATTAAAATATTCGAATATTATTCGAATATTCAACATAAGAAGCATTAGAAATTCGAATATGATTTGAGGGGAAGATTGACAGCCCTACTACCCATGCACTCACACAAGCACTCACACATTCACACACCAGGACAAGGACACTTCGACATGTGGCACATTCCGGGGATCGAACCGCTAACCCTCCGATTCGTGAACAACCCAAAGTTCCTAGAAGTCGCTAAATGACATCATTGTCTCATTTGTATAATTGACCATGTGCATGTTGTTGTTATGTACGCTAGGAGAGAAGAATAACATTGTGGAAGAGACAAAATGTGAGTTAATAACCCCTTGAATATGTTGATCTACAAATTAACTTTTTTCTGTGAATACTTTTTACACAATGCCAACCCTCTTTTTCTAAAGTTTGGTTTGGTTTTTAATCCTATTGTCCACTTAGAAATATTTGTAAACACATTTGTAAATGAGTTGTTACATTTACATTATCTACATTAACAATCTAAATGGAGCAAAAAGACATGATAGAAAAAAAACTCTCTGTCATGTGCAGTTTATTTGCAGTTTGGATGCATCTCGTTCTCCAACTGTAGCTGGGAGGGACAGCTGCGTGAGGATTGGCTGTCTTGTGAGGGCTTTAGGACGAGGGAGGAGGCCACGACAGCGCCTGCTGCTCGTTGAGAAGAGGAACAATGATACGTGCTTTTGCGTCAGAAGCCTCCAGTTACAACAGAAAAAGTCACTACACTGATCGCAAGTTGTTTAAAAAAAGTCTTCAGAGGGGTCTAAAAAGTCGCTAAATTTAGCCACAAAGGGTCTGAACTACAAATGTAACGATGTGAGAATTTCATATCACGGATATCAATATTATCACGGTATTGTTAGATGTATTCAAAATATTCAAAAAGTACTGAACACACACTGAAATCTTTTAACCAAGTTTTATTTTAAAAAAGAATTATTTTCTTTACATCCCCACTAAACATTAGACGTCTGATTGACGTGCAGATCATGTCTAGATTGCGTCCGTCAGTCCATGACCAATTCTGGACGTTTGCATGACGCGCAAACTAAGTCTGCTATTTTGGCATCTAACCATGACCCCACTCGACATCAATATGCGGTTCAACATTTGATCGTCAGACTAGATAATGTTTTTGGAGGTCATATGGACATCTAAGACAGGTACAGGAAATTTAAATGTATTTTTTTTTATTTAAGACAAATATCAAAATTGCTGTTATCAACATGATACATTAATATGAATTAACAATAAACAGGACATGCCATTCGATCGTGTTTTTATAGCCATGTTTTTTACAGGACAGTGCAAACTGCACATGCACGCGCCCGCTTCTGAGTGCCATTCAAGTGCTGCTGCTTCTCCAAGAAATAAGTTTTCGGTAGTCAGATGCGTAATCAATCATGATTTTAACGATAATTAAAATTTGAAACGGTAGTACTAATCGTCAGGAATTTTACTGCGGTTTATTGTTATACTGTCATCGTTACATCCCTAGTCTGTGCAGGCCCAATGCATCCTTGTAGCTGCAACTAATAAATAAATATAAACAAGAATGTACAAATTAATGAATATAAAGAAAAGCTTTTTTTCCTATAAATTGTTATTAATTTACTCCGCCGTGGTCTCTATTACAAATTGAAAATATTTTTGCATGTTTCAAAGAAAGTTAAGTTTGGGTTGTTTTTCCTATTGCTCCCAAAGGCATCACTACCTCACTCCCCTCCCCGAAGCAGATGAAGCATATGAAGGGTTTCAGGGTTGAGTTATGATCTTGTATGCGTTTCTAAAATAACGTCATGAAAATGAACAATAACTTTACATATGAGTGTGCTTTCAGTGAGTGAGAGAGACCCTACACCTTTCCATTCCAAAATGTGCACCATTTTCCCAGTTCGTCATGAAACGCACACAACAAACTGTGCACTGTTTATGGTGATGACACAGTGATAGGTAGGGATTCATTAAGACATGATAAAACCAGGTTGTTAATTAGATATGGACATACTTTCCTCCCGGCTTGTATTACTCACACTGAGAGCTTCGACAACTGGAATCAACTAAAGATCTGCTTAAAGGGGAATTCTTTTTTTTTTTCTTTTTACAACCTGGACCTGACTTCTTTTCTCTTTGGTGTCATTTGGAGTTTTTTTGGCGATATTTAGATCCAGTGGAGCGCCATGTTTATCCATATGGTGGGAGTGATCGGGTCACCGTAATGCAGCCTCTAAATAACACATTATCCACTGCGAAACTCATTAATTTCACCAATATTTTGTTAAGATATGTTAATGCTATTCCCCGTTCAGTCAGGAATTAGCTGTTATCATCACCCAGGTCTGTAGATTGACCTACCAACCTCTGACTGGGATGATGTCATCGCTGAGCGTTGCGTACACCCACGATGGTCGGCTTGTTTACCGATCATTTGCTACTGCTAGGTTTTTGCAAAAAGGCTGAATATTTTGTTAATGATGGACGTATACGGATGAGGAGCTTGTTGAAAGGAGGATGCAGGGACAGCGAGAGGAACAGCTGGTCAAAGAACACCAAACCACTGCATATCTGTGAATAGACAACAGGTAAACCCGGACTCAACGGGGAATAGCATTTGTATATCGTAACCAAATATTCAGTGCCCCGATCACTCCTACTATGTGGATATACGCAGCACTCCACTGGATCTAAATATCTTCCGACTGACTCCAAATGACACCAAAGTTATATGGGCAAGTAAACGATTATGCCAGAAATAAGGTCCAGGCTCCATTTCAGAACTCTCGGATTCATACACCCTTTGTCCAATCTGGACATGAATACCCCAAATTAAAGCTAAGAGCCTCATATTCATTAAATAGCTGTGGACATGAATAACACGAACTGTATTAAAAGTAACCTTAAATAAATGTGTCACGCAGTAGATACATGCTACAGTTGAAACCAGGTGTTTACATACACTGTTAAAAGACACAAAAAAATTTTTCCTAAATCAAACTAAACCTCTCCTGTTCTAGGTCAGTTAGGATTACCAAAATTATTTCTCTGTATTAAATGCCGCAATAATGAGAGAGAGAATTTTTTTAGTACTTTCTTCAAAGTCAGAGGTTTACATACACAAAGATTACACAAAGATATGTCTTTAAACAATGAAGGAAAGCCCTGATGATGATGTCATGTCTTTGGAAGCTTCTAATAGGTTAGCAGACAAGATTTGAGTTAATTGGAGGCACACCTGTGGATGTATTTTAAGACTACACCTCAAACACACTGCTTCCTTGTTTGACATCATGGGAAAATGAAAAGAAATCAGACAAAATATCGGGAAGAAAATTATGGAGCTCCTTTTGGTCCGAAACGTGCAAATCAACCCCAGAACAAAAGCTAAAGACCTTGTCAAGATGATGGCTGAAGCTGGTAAGAGAGTGTCATTATCAAATACAAAAAAGCCAGTTTACAGTTTGCCAACACATCTTGCCCTAACTCAGACTGGGACTGCTAATGCTAACTGTTCCAGTGGTGTCTGCTCACTGCAACATGCTTTGCATTTAGAGTTTAAGTGCTTTGGTGGTATGCAAACTTTTTTTGCACAATTTACACAAAACCCCGCTAGTTTTTTTTAAAAAAAAACAACAACATTTGCCTTTCATCAGTCCTAGCTGATCACTGTATCAGGAAATACACCGTGTTACTGACAAAAGTTCTGCATTGTATGGAATACAAACTGTGATAAAACGTGTTAAATAGTTTTTTAATGCATTTGAACAAGTAGTGTCTAGCATAACTATGCTCTGTTCTTCTTACAGTTCTGTAATGTAGAGTACCAAATGGCCTTGCAGCTCAACAGCCACCAGTGACTAGGCCTGGGTACCGAGTATCGAGAATCGATTGGAACCAGGACTAGCTTTGCGATTTTCCCGGAATCGTTCAAAAGTTTAATTTTCGATTCCTAGTTTCGATTCCCAATCCGCCGACCGGAAGAAGAAACCGCTGAACGCCAACGAAGAAGCGTACACCAGAAGTGTTGGCTTAACCGAACGTCTATTTGAACATGGATAGCGTGTGTCGGAGGTCCAAAGTGTGGCTTCACTTTTCTAAACAAAATGTCTCGGCAAAATGCAACATCTGCAATAAGATTGTTCCGTGTATAGGATGGTGCACGTCGAACATGACAAAGCACCTCCGAATTCATGGAGTACAAATAAATGTGTGCGCCGTCTTTGATGCGCTGCGCCGACCGTCCCTCCGCTGCCTCTTCCTCTGGCTCTGGCTCCGACCCCCAGCCTGGCACCGCAGTGACTACACTGCAGTCCGAAACAATCAGAGGTGGACAGAGTACACACCTTCACTACTTGAGTAAAAGTAAAGATACTCCTTGTCAAATATTACTCCAATACAAGTAAAAGTAGCCTACAATCCACTCTATAATCCACAGCCTCCCTCTCTCTCTCTCTCTCTCAAATTCAAATTCAAAGTGGGCTTTATTGGCATGAAAGTTTCTTAACAAAACAATATTGCCAAAGCAAATCGAAATACAAAGCAAATCAAAATACAATACAATGAATTAAATATATACATTCTGAACATTCTATTAATTATATACAGTGTGTGTGTGGGTGGTGGTGGTGGTGGGGGGGGGGGGGCCTTGATCACTCACTGTCCCTCAGGGTGTGGCATGTTAACACATACTGGGCAGCAAGGTGTGCCCGCTCTCCTTCTCCGAGGAGTATTTTTAGTTTGGAGAGGTCGTCCAGCTCTTTGAAACCTGGAACCAAAGAGCTGAACTTGTTCCAATAAATTTCTCTTGTGTCATTGTAGGAGAAAGTGTAGGAGAAAGTGCATCTCCGTCTCAACCTCACCTGTCGAACAGTGACCACATGTTCTGTTTTCTTTTGGTTGCCATGATTTTTTGTGTCTCCCTGTTTGGATTGCCAATTTGTGGTCACTGAGCCTGTACTTGGTTAGGATCTGTCTCTGCTTTCTATGTCTGACAGTAGAGAGATATTCTGCTAATTCATAATGTCTTTGAAGGGCAAGATAACATTCCAATCTACTTTGGCTTTTAGTTGTTTCTTCCCAATGGTCCAGATAGCTTTCTTTATATTGTGCTATAATTTGCTTTACCCTGATTTCTGTTTGTAGAGCGGTGTTGTTGTGAGGCTGTTCAGAGTTTGTCTGAGAGGGGGCAGTTAGCCTCAGTACCAACTGACATAGGGGACTCTTTTCTGGGCTCAGCTCTTGGGTTTGGAGGGCTTTGGAGTGGAGGGTGTCTCTGGGACTGGATTTCAGGTGGTTAAAGAAGTTGAGCGTTCTCTTCTGAATGTTGACTATCAGTGGGTATCTGCCTAATTCTGCTCTACATGCATTTGTTGGTGTGTTTCTGTGTACGTGTAAAATGTATCTGCAGAATTCTGCATGTAGAGATTCTGTTGGATGTTTGTCCCAACGGGTAAAGCTCTGATGACTGAGTGGACCCCATACTTCACTACCGTACAGCGCAATGGGCTGGATGACACTATCAAATATTTTCAGCCAAATTTTTATTGGAATATGGAAATGATAAAATTTTCTCTTAATTCCATAAAGAGCTCTTGTGCATTCACCGCCATGTTGAAACTCCCTGATGCTGTTATGCTCTCTCTCTCTCTCCAAGCTCATACAAATACGTTTAAAATGTTCATCAGCAATTTATCAAACATTAAGCTAGCTAACGTCAGTTACTAGCTTAGTGTACTGCGACGTGCTTTTTCAGGTTGGAAGACAGGTTCTCGTAGACTATCCATGGACTGTAGAAGCAAAACAAACCCAGAGTTAGGACAAACATTGCCAGAACAGTGGCCAAATCAATAGTTTAGAACAAGCTGATAATGTAAAAATGTGTGGACAGCATCTGTTTCATTGGGGAAAAAAACAAACAGTGGACAACGTTCATCTAAGTGAAAAATCATCAGGGGGTAGACATCTCATTATGCCACTCTGCCATAACATACCATCTTCGCAAGAGCAAATACAGGGAGGATTGAACATGGATCAACCTGTACCAATTTGGGTAAGGCATGTAATGGCACATAATAAGAAGAAGCATACATTATCTGAAAACATTGTGTAGGGATTGATGATGTATGACTAAAGACAGAAAAAGAGACGTGTTTAGGGAAGTATTTATATGGACATGATTTGAAAGCAACCAAGAAGACAGGAGAAAAAGTGGAATATTTTGCAATGGCTGGGCCAGTCACCTGATCTTGGCATAACTGAGCATGCGTCCTGAACATAGAGTGCTGTATGTTAGAAGGGTTGCAATACGTTGAAGCTTTTAGACTGTATGTAATCTAAACAATATTACAATTTACAATGACAGAAAGCAGTTGGCATTTTTTTTATTTTTTTTAAACTGTAATATAATATTGGATCAGAGCAACCCACTTTTATCTCTGCAACCCAACTGTGACTTAAGCTGCTGTAACATACTAATATAGTGATTTAAAAAGCATGATCTAGGTTTGAAGATACTACATCAGTCACTTCATGTGTGGGACTGTAGAATACAATGTACAATTATTACTCAGATGTATGACCTGAATGTCTTGATTACTCACTCTCATATGAATTAGTAATATAATATTCAGAATGAATATGCAACTTAAGGTGGCTGCTGCACCAACACAGTGCTTGTTACTGAACTTATTGCAAGCCTTGAAAAGTTATTGCTTCAACTCTGGTGCAAGTAGACACGACATGTCTTAACTGGAATGTGAACTGTAATTAAACAAGTTAACTCTTGTTACCTGACAGGAAATATTCCCTCGCAAGGCACTCATTCTGTGATTGTCTTTTTGTCTGTCTGTCGGCCATCTCCAGTTTTGTCTTGAGGAGAAGGCTGTGTTTCTACTGTTCACAGCTGCAACTAATGAGTATTTCCATTTTAAAGAGAAGGTTATGTTTGCGTTGATTAAATAATTTAATAAAACTTTTGAAAACTGTGAAAAAATATCCATGGTCATCTTTTACGTAGTCGTGTTGTCAAAACAAAACTACAAAACCTGAAGAGATCTCAAATGACTGTTACATTCTCTGAGGATTTCTGTTATAACAACACAGTCCCCTCTGTCATCTGTAAACTAAACTACACAGCTGTATTGTTGCTGGTACGTCTTTGGCAATTCTTAGGCTATTTTAATGATCTCTGATAACTTTTTAAATTTCTTTTTTTCTTAACATCTTTGGATGCATATGCTTATTTCAATCATTCACTCTGTCCAGACTGGAGATTAATTCACAGGATTAGGAATTATATCAATCAAACTTGAATTCACAATATGAATTAAATAAAATGCAGTTTAGCAACAGTTAATGTGGCCCATAAACTATTACATTTAGTCAAAATAAAGTACATTATGTATTTATAAATAACAACTGCACTTGATGGTACACAATGAGAAATCTTCTATATATAATCGTCAAAGATTAAAAAAAGCTGGAGCATGGCGCAGTTTAAAACAAAAGTCTGTTGGGTGTGTTTCTGAACAGCAACCTCACCTCACATCTACATGTCTGCGTAGTTGTGTGGCTGTAATAGTGGAATCCTGTTGTGGCTGAGCTTTGCCTAAATAGTGTATTAATGGAACCTAAAGAGCTAGAAATTTTTTTTTTATTGCAGTATGTTATGCATTAAGTATGTTGTATATCCGTGTGTGTCCATTTTCATACTTGTGAATTCTTTCTTTCGGACTGTATGTGGGTGTCTAGTGTCCCAGAGCAGCATAAGAAGGAAGGAGGAGTGTTTTACTGCTGGCTCTATTGATTGGTTTCATACAGACTGAAACTTGACCTTCACAGCAGATGTCTGTAAGGCTGCCAAAGACATGCACACACACGGTATACATCCCTACTGTTCATATACTGCGCTTGGTACAGCATTTCTCCTTTACAGGTTCTTTGGTGCGTATGAATCTCTCCTAATCTCTTAACATGATCAGCAGGGATTATTTGACATTTCAAAGTAGACTAGGTTCCATGCAACACACTACACAAGATTGTCAAATCGCTTGTGTTCAGATAGAAGTATAGGATTAAACAGGGTGAGTGTGTGCTGAGCCCTGAAAGTTTCTGCATTAAGAATATGCCCATGTGGTGTATGCCCTGTTTCCATTCTAGATTCAATGGTGATATGCTATAACTCTTCTGTATCCACACTGTTCCATTATGTTGGTTCTTTATGTGATAACCATTCAACTTTTTGTGTTGAATGGCAGCACTCTTGCGTAGTACAATGTATGGCGCTATTTGGGGTTTGTAGTATTTTAATTCTGTGTTGAGCCACGATTTGCAGTCACACAAGATGGACAAACTGGATTTTGAGGTTGAAACAAGCTTGGGTAGGGCATGGATCACTTTTTGTAATTGGGCCCTCCTTATGTCTTAGTCATATGTGATATGTCACTGTCACGGGTGGAGACTGTGTGCCTCTTAATATAGTTCAATCATTGTGACGCCTGAATAAGGTCTGGGAAGGTTTTCTTTTGCCATTACACAACCTTGTTCTTGTTGTTGATTTCAATTAGTGCTTCTGTGTTACTGGCTGTTGCAGTGTCTGTGCTTTCACTGGAGATGAAACTAGTCAGCAATATGCCTGATTACACTGACGGGACAATCTCACATTTAAAATATGTAATGTTATTTAATTGCTTTACTTGTATATTAAGTGCAACTTTCATACTTTCATGCCTCACCTTATTGTTGTCTCTGTGGCATCGTTTGTGCTGCTTGCACACTGAAATCATGTTTCTCCATGACCACCTTATTTTATTTGAAGCTTATGGCAATAACCAGCCAATGAGAGCTCTCACTGCCAATGCCACTGGAGTATGACGCAAACATACCATCACTGCTTCCTCTACAACCACTTCCATGAAAAATCTGTACAACCACTTATTTAATCACAGTTACAGGCATAATTTATATAAGGTGGTTGTGATGTTAATTCCATTGAAAGCACAAGGCGATAAATACACACATTATCTGTTCCCACACACTTGCCCATCCAAGTGTACACAGGTGCTGATCATCTGAATTTCTGTGTTTTTTTTTTTTTATTATTTATATGCGTTTGTAAAGAGACAGAGATTAAGTCCAGAGGCCAGATTTATGTGATCAATGACTGCCAGAAGTTACATTTTAGAATGTAATGAAACAAACAACGATTATAGTGAGTGAGCACAATCACATAATCACTCCCTCACACTGATACCAGTCATGATAGCACTTTATGTGAACACTGATAGCGTGCTGTTTATTCTGTTTAAGAATTACGCAAAGTGAAACTGGGTAATCTACTCCTTTATCAGTTACTACAGTTGGGTTTGGGCCATAATTCAGTACTGTCATTTATTTACTGAAAATAAATATAATAATTTTAATGTGATCAACAAGTCTTCAACACTGGAACAGAGTTCATGGGATTGTATATACACTAATCAGTCACAACATTAAAACCACTCGTAGGAGAAGTAACATTGACTATGTTGTGATAATGCAATGATCAGGCTTGGTCAGACTGAGTTCAGTTCTAGACCCTGCTGAAAACAATGGACAACATCCATCATTGATAATTTTGTTTTGTGAATGAGATCCTTAACAGATGGATTTAATGGTTGAAGAAAGCCAGAGGGCATCCACACAGACAGTGGCACACACAAAGGAAACAAGGGATTTAACAGTGAAGAAGGGTCTATATTCCCTATGCTATTTTGGGCCCAGTACACTGCCTAGCCTCTGCTGGCAAGATCCCAGAATGGTGAGAGTTTGTGTGTGTGTGCATGTCTAACCTCACCATGTCTTTCAGCTGAGTGTCCACTGAAGTTTTTAAAACTTCTGACATTGGTGCTGGTAGTGAGCCATGCTCCAGTTGCATTCTTAATGAAGAAATGAACAAAGCAACAAAAAAAGTGGACGATCTTGTAAATGTTTAAAGGAATACAGAAATAGACATGGTTCATATAAATCACATGTTAATAGTAGTAGCAGCCATACCTTCAATGGAAGATATAAATCGTTGCTAAGTGCCGTAAAGTTTCTTGGTGAAACCTCTACTGGTAAACCTGATTTTTATTCTCTAGGTGGACTTGTCTTATCCTTGGGTAATATGTGGGAGAAAGAGAATATTTACATTTGAATAACATAGGCCGTGTGGCCAGCAGAGAACAAAAACTCATAATTTTTCTCTTTTGGCTGCAAAGTGAAACATACTCTAGGGTCACATCAAACTGTGAATTAATGGAAATGGGTCAGGTGTTTTCTCACGTATTCTTGAACAAATTTTAAAGAAAAAACTGTCCAACTTCATACAATTTGGGCCATGCCAGAACATACTGTATGTAGCAGGAGCTTGTCTGCATTAATAGCATATAAGGTCAATGTCTGTCTCAATCTAACATAACTTGTCCTTGGACCAATGAAGGTAGTGCACTATATTAACTATATTAACCACGATCAAATTTGCGTAATCGAGCGATATTTATAATGCGTTATTCCGTTTCCACGTCAAGGTTTGTTTTGTTTTGTTTTGTTTTGTTTTTTTGTTTGTTTTCTTTCAATCTAGCGCTCCATAAACCACGGTCTGATCACATGCCTCTATGAGCCAGTCAGAGTGGATCCCTGCACCACGCAGCGTAGTTTCAAGATGTGGACAGTGACAGGGACCTTAACGTGGGGGAAATTTCGCAACAGATAGCAGTCGGTCATAAGGCCATACCGGCTGACAGTCTTGCCTGGGCGAGATGATCTTTTTAATCTTCTTTGTTAAAGTTAACGTGTTGTGTCAAGCTTTTATACAAGCGAATGGACATTAACATTAGCGCTACAACACGTTACAAGGCTGGTAAATGTTGGCTGCGCTGTTTCTTACATTGCTCTACGTTTATTTTACTAGTCCCAGCTTCACCGTCACCAGCTTTATTTAAATATTTAAGAAAATCTTTAAGGCCTGTAGTTTCTTCTTCTCTTTTCTTTCCTTTTCTGAGAATCGGACTTGTGCTGACCCGACATTTTGAGCGTACGGAACTCAAACGGCAACATTTTTTATTTTTTTATTTTTTTTAATTATTCCATAATTTAATGAAAGTCCAGTTCTGGGCCCCCCAGACCCATTTGTCCCCCCCTATCGGCGAGCGTACATAAATAAACAAAAAAAGCAGAGGCCGAAGCCGAGGGCCTTGTCCCGAGAATCGGATCGTCATCCATTGTGTGGAAGTATTTTGGGTTTAGCGTGCAAAATATGGATGTGAAAGCAGTTAAAATAGACTATGTGACAATAAAATTTGTTTTGGTTGAAATAAACAAATCGTGATAATCGTGATGTCAATATTGATCAAAATAATCGTGATTATCATTTTGGCCATAATCGTGCAGCCCTAATATTAACATGGATTACAGCATATCTAAGATATATCGGAGAAGAATACGTTCTCCCTATACTACCTTGCCAGATTGGCTGTGAGATTATTATACCTAAATCTATATTCCATTCATTTGGAATTTGGACCAGGTTGGTCAGGTTATACGCATTTGCTTGTTTTATGTCAGCTTTACATTTAAAGATTCAGTTTAGCATAGTTATTGAGGGGTATGAAGTAAAGCAGTCTGGGGTAGATGTTCCAGTGCCTCTGAGATGTAAATACTTGTAGATATGTGAATTGTGAATGTTACATTTCTATGATGTGTGTTCAAAATATGCAGATTTGTTTTAATATACTTGTCAGAAAATGCACCTATTCAGCCTCACAAGCCTCATCCATGAATGATGGGTTAAACATGTTTTTTTGTGTGTGCGTGCGTGTTTCACTGGTGCAGTGTGTGAAAGGACTGTATAATCTGCTTCCAAATTGTTAACTAAATAAATAACCACTGGGTTGTAGGTAAAGGTTGGAATTAGCTGCTTGAATGGGAATTTAGAACACTGCTTTTTGGCATAAACTTCACCCTGTGTACAAATAGCAGCGTTTTATGCAGAATGGAGTACCCATAACAACTACGCAGTAACTTACTTCACACACGCACATTAAACACAAGGCTGCTTCCATTAAAGGGAAGGGCTCAGCTGGTATCACAGTGTAAAGTGCTACACACAGCAGACATGTTCATGTTTGGTTTTTATTTAGGGCAGCCATAAAACAAATACAAAAGATTAGATTTGCCTGTGCGCTCTTTTTTTTTCTTGCTGTCATTCTGGTACAAGTTGTTCTCCGTTTCCTCTGTCCAAATAATGTTGCTCTAAAACTGGTCTGACATTTTTGGATGTTTTGTAATAAGCTCTTTTCTCTTCTTGAATCTTATCAATGTGCGGAACCCACTGTGCTTACTCTTCTGAAGTCTACACTTTATTCTAGACTTTGATAATGATATGCCTACATCCTGGAGAGTATCCTTGGCTTTGCTAGACAGTGTGAAGCTGATTTTATTTACCATAGAAATTGTTGTGCAAGCTTCTCTTCTGTGGATGTGAAGGCCTTTATAGGTGCTGAGCTCAGTTGCTTTCTTTTTTCCCCTCAAATTATATAGTCCACTGTTGTTTTCCATTTCTCTGAAGGAGCTGTTTTGAGCTGTAGAATAGTGGTAATAGACGGAGCTCTGGCCCCTTCATGTCACTGGCTAGATCCCCTCTGTGTCATTGGCTGAGGTGCGCTGAGCAAGCAACTAAAACACCACAAACTGCTTCCCAGGTTCCTTGCATGGCTACCTGTTCTTGTTTAACTATTGAAGAATTAGAGCCAAGAATGTCATTCCAAGACCATATTCATTGTGTAACTGCAATTTGAACATGTTTTGGTATGCAGCTAAAATGACAAAATTGTTTCAGTTGTATCAGATATGTTCACAGATCAAAGCTGTCGACTGAGAGCCAAGTATGGTATCAGCGTTGGTTTGAAGGGCAAGAAACAGAGGAGAGAATGCTTAACGGAACCGTGTTACTAGGTGGTTCAGGATAGTTTACACTGGATCTCTTTTCCTGAAAGAAGGCTATTATGTCCAGCTGCTGGGTGAAGCTACAATGTAGCTTGTACAATGTGTGTACAATGTAGATTGACCATTACCGGCCTAAAACGCTCTGTACATTTGTATGCGTAGTTAAGGGCTCTTAACCTGAACCCAACTTCAATTTATCTGTTAACATTATTTTTTATGTGTTTGGTTATGATTATATACGGTTGGAAAAGATGAATGGGAGGCATATGTACAGTTTTTTTATCCATACATTGTTTGGGAGTAGGGATGGGCGATATGGACTAAAATATTTATCCCGATAATTTCTGGTATTTATCACGGTAACAATAAAAATGATAAATAAACACCAATTCAGCCTAATCTTTTTGACTATAATGCATCGGCAAGTTTTATCTGGTTTTGTTTCTACCAGATTCTGAAGTCGACGTTGCTTCTGCATCCTTGTGCATTTTCTGTCTTTCTTCATATTCTGGTTTGTACTTGTGTTTGAGGTGGTGGAACAAATTAGTGGTGTTACTGTCCTTTAATGCACTGTGTGTTTGCAAACCTTGTTGTAATTGTTGTAATTTGCTGCTCCGCGTCACACTTTTTAACCCCTTAATGCCTATGTGTCGCAAATTCTCGACGTACTGTTTCCATTCAGACTGCAGCCGAAATAATGCATGTAATACTCCAATGTTGGTTTGTACACATTCAAAAAAATTCCTTTTGCAAGCACTAGTTTCTCGTAGGACCGGCCGGAGTGGCAAGCAAAAACACAAATATTTCATTTCTTTATATCACCAAACTTTTTTCTCTGGGGGCCACATTATCGTTCCTGACTGTGATGGGGGGCCGGGGCCTGGTCAGCTATACAACATGACTCAGACCAAAATGACCACCAGCATTGTGTAGTAGAGATTACTAGTCTGGCACAGCCATCCCCACTTCTATATCCACAAAACTATATCAACACTTATCAACAAACTTTATTGCTAGCCATTTTGCTGTCCTGAACACTGGCAGTTCTCCTCGCATACGTTGTCTGCTGCTTGATCTCGAGCAGTACCGCGGGAAGTAGGGGTGCTGGGGGTGCAGCAGCCCCCCTGTTGGTGGGGCTGCTGCACCCCAAAAATGTGTTTACCCAAAAATAAATACACGAAATAAAGTGGAAAAAAGTGGGGATAAAAAGAAAATGCTAAAAGTTAAAACTGTCTGAGAGGAAGGCCACATTTGGAGTTGTGTGATGCAGGCGTCAAATCACGTTTCTTTTTCGAATGCTGCAGCGCGCAGCACGTCTTTACGCACGGTGTTCAGATCCACAGTTACATGGACAGCTGTGACAAATAGTTTACTGTTACCAAAGTGATCAGCACCATGAACAGTTACACGGACTGTGACACATTGTTTGTTCTGGTTCCACTATGTATGCATAATGTTGTTTTGTGCAAGTTAAGATTTTTGCATGCTTAATTAATGTGTCCGAGGCTCCGGGTTCATTGTTATTACAAACCTACGACCAATCAGCTCTGAATTAACTTCGAATTAAAAGTTCTTTTGGGTTTTCGATTGAGAACTGATCTCATGTCTTGCGTTTCATGATTTTCTCTTTATTTCTAATAATGCGATAACAGTGCGTATACTACACGTAGGCTACACATGCTTCACTGGATGACTTCGTGAATAAATAACGCGGGGTCCCAAACGGACCCGCCGCGGAGGCGAGGCTTTAATCGCAGATGTGGAGCGGATGCAGCGCGGAGCCACGGCGGATCCGCGATCCGCCTTCGTAGCGGATCCGTTCCTGAGTGCATCTGGACCCCGATACGGGTCCGTTTCGCGGGTCCGTTCCGGAAGCCGCCATACATCCGCGGCAGATCCGCCGCACAGTCCTCTTGCTGTGTGGGTATGTTTCCGCGGCTATGATCGCGAGCATGTGATGAAAATTCAGCAAATATAGTTAATTTTATAACTAAATATCAATTTTTAACTGAACAAATCAACAAAATACCAGATGCAGACATGCTATTATTTTCCAAAAAGCAATTTAAAAAAAAATAGGCCATGACGACTTTTGGGGATTGCCTCATAGTTCAAGTGGTGGGGGGCAGAGGGGCTGGGGGGCCGGTCAAAGGGGGGTGGCGGGCCGGAGTCGGCCCGCGGGCCGTAGTTTGATGACCCATGCTTTATATAATTGAAAAATCAGTTCAGGCGTTAAGGGGTTAAAACCAAACCGCTCCAGATAATGGAGGTGGAGCCTCGTTTAGGAACGAGCTCCTCGCTGGCTGGCGTATCTGCTCCGCCTTCCGGCATTGTCAATTTGTTCATATTCCATACGTGTTGGGCTGCGAGTGTGTCGCGCAAATATATACCTCATCAATGGGAATTTATCGTTTTTATCATGGGATGACATATTCTTATGTGTATATAGGTAAGGTATATATAGTGTCTCCAAATTTTGCACAGCACTGCATGTACATATATAGTATATGTACATGTAGTCCAGGCTGTGATTCCCATCGGGCATGCCAACCTCATTATAGAAAATGTCTAGAGAAAGAATTTCTTGAAAATAATTGGAGTCCTGGAGGGGGTGCAGCACTCTGTCTGTGCCAGACAGTGTAAACAACCTGATGAGGGGGCTCTTCTTTGCAACATGTTATAGAAAGTGCTGATGGGGCCCATGTTTTTTTTCGTTGTGATATAATTGTTGTTTTTATTAATATACTAGTCAAATTAGAACACTAAACTGGACTGCATTACAGCAGATGGGCTTCCAGGATTCGAGACTGTGGAATGGAATTTGCCAGTTAATCATTTTAAGGTGTTTATTTAATAATAATTTGTAATTTCCCTGCCTGCTGTGTGTTTCCCTGCCTACTGCCTACTATGTGTGCACATGACATTTGTATGTAAGCGAACGACATGCTCAAAAATAACATTTTTGCATTGTGTGTGCTCTGCGTGCATGCATACACTCATTTTGAGCCAGGAAACATGCAATTTGAAACGATGGAAGGATGGAATTTCTAGCCCACATGCTCTAGCAGGAGACGAGGACACGTGAGCTGGCTGACCTCAAACCATCTTTGAGAGAGGGGAGGAGGGGCAGCACTGTGGTGAAATACGGAAACAGTCTGGAGAAATTAGTGTGTAAGAAATGGAAGAGAGCAGTAGGAGAGGCTGTGAACAAACAGTGTACCTTTTAAGGGAACATGAGGCCGAGAGAGAAATGAAAAGAGACAACAGTTGAAGATTGAGGAAAAACAAGGGCAGACATAACACAGAGAAACAGATCTTGTTGGTGACATAACATGTCCTATAAATGTGTTTCTCAAACATCACAAGGGACAAGGCTTCATATCCTAAGATCAGATATGGACACTAACCGTATTCACAGTCAGATCAGAAAATTAAAGGAGAGAGAAGAAGATAGAGGTATGGTTTCAATTAACATACTTCAACAATCCTGCTGCTGTGTTTGTCTCTTGTTCAGCTGTAAAACAAAACAGAAAGTCCTGCAAAAAAGCAGTATTTATGGAATCACATTTTTTTCTACAAAAGTGCTCTATTGTCATGGTACAACTAAATTTAAGCTGCAAGACCTCAAAGGTGTTATAAACAAACTGATGGACAGAAGCACTGCCATGTAAGACAATAGAGAATACAGAGTCTTGAGATAAGTGAATAGTATTAAACGTAAAATAGAATTAATCAGAGTTGGCTCAATAGTTGTTATTTAGTCAGACATTGCTTGCCATCTTGTATTAGTCTAGAATAATAAACTTAACTAAGAGAACAGTCAGTCATTGCCTACTGCACAAAGGAGTGTTGTTACCCACTAGTTGTTGTCTGGAGTGGTTCCCAAAGGTTACCTCTGGATGGCATTTACATTTGTGTTATTACACTCACAGAACACAGCTGTAAGTAGCTGTGAAGGAGACAAAGACCAGGATGGCAGAGCCAAGCTTAATGAGATGGGCAGACCAGAGACATATCCACATCAACCTATTGCTAATTAGTTAAAGCTGCTTTTTTTCTTCTTTCTCTTTTACCTCAAGTGGGGGTTTCATCATGTCTTTTTTTTTTTTTTTTTAAATCTCTCTCTGGATTTTCTTGGATTCACAACATTTTATACGATTCTGAATAATGTATATTTGGCGCTCACTTGGAACAAAGCCTAGCATTATCAAATGTTTCAACACTAACCTACATTCAACAGCATTCACATTAATTTATGCTGACAAATACGATGATTATGAGTTCTTCTCATAACCTCCTTATCCACATATAGTATCTTGGTAGAATTTGTGAATTATTAGAAATTTTTGGAAAATCTGATTAAACATGCAGACCTATAATTTACAGCATTGTGCAGGAAAAAGAAGGTACACAATACACAACGTCAGGTTAACAGTTTCTTGCTTTTCCATCTTATTTAATTTGAAAGGTGTCTAAAAAAGGCAACTGAACTTGTTTTTTGAGAAGATGTTTCACTACTCTCACCCAGTGACTGTTGTCTTTAATTTAAAGTTGAATTGAAGGTTATGAAGGTTAGAATTTAGAGCATATTGAGCCATTTTGTCAATAATTTGATTGATAAAGAAATATGAAGTGTCCTTTATTTCATAATGTCAGAAGAAAAGTGTAGCAAGGTGTTTGTTTCTCAGAAACGAAGAGAAAAGAGAAACAATTTTCCCCCTGACATGGCAGAATGTGTGTCCTGCTGCTCTGCTGGATCAATGCCCTCCCCCCCCCCCCCCCCCCCCCACACACACACACACACACACACACACACACACACACACACACACACACACACACACACACACACACACACACACACACACACACACTCTGACTTTGTTGATGTTTGCGTCAAATAGTTTTGGGTTGAGTCACAGGTCTTCTCAGTTTTTCCCTGCTCTCGCCACATGATATTTTGTAACAATCTTTGTACAGCTGTGTGTTTCAATGTGTAAAACCCACACTGCAATGGATGCGTTGGGTGCTTCAGATTTGACTAACTTAGATAGAAAATGTACTACATAGAAAAGCAATATCAAATGTTGTTGCATCAATGAAAGGCATATGTCCAAAAGATTTTAGACAATGAAGTTATTGATGGGCCGCTGGTTGAATTGCTAACCTAGCTTTTTATAGTTTTGATTCCACAGACCCAGCAGTAAACAAGCCTTGTAATAGCAAGGCCATTCTTATACTTTTGGGTGCCAGAATAGCACAGTGTGGTTTGAGTCTTATGTGCCGTGTAATTAAGCTGTAACTAAATTTAAACCAAACTGTGATTAGATTTAACAAGCCAGCGTACACAGAAAGAGCTACATCTCTCGCATGTCACATGCTTACTGTGTTCTTAGAGATCACAGAGATCTTTACTTGTGTGTTTAACGACTATACTTGTAGTGAGGAAGAGATAGCACACTGATGTACTGCAAAACGAAAAGGCCACAGTAAAACATGTGAGCCCATATTTTGGGACTTTGTAACGTGGGTGTGACACACACACACACCTAGTACATATACTTGTAAGAGGCAACAATAATGGAGAAATTTCCATTTTCTCTCTGCCTTTTTTGCTACCCAATTTGTGATAAACTGTCCAATCTGGGAGAGATGGAGACGTACTCGGAAGAAATAGAGGAGCATGTAAAGATGGTAAAGGGAGAGATAACAAGTGTGTGTCAAAGTGAACTTTGTGTACAGGAGTAGCAAGACGATGAAGTGAAGTGTTAAAAAGAGCAGCAGTGTATTATGGATAGCAGGGCAGTACAAGTCAGACACATCAAACTACAGGTCAGCCGGGGTGTGTGTGTCCTGTGTGCTACAGAAGCATGCACCCTGTTTCTTTCTTCTCCACGTGTCCTGCTGTTTATCAAGTTTCACACACTGCTGATTGTATTAATGACAAATGTTGGCTTGTTTGTTTGGTGTCAGTCACTACATTTTTAGATAGATTTATAGTCAAAAAGATTAGGCTGAATTGTTGTTTATTTATCGTAATTTTTATCATTACCGTGATAAATACCAGAAATTAGCGGGATACATTTTTTAGTCCATATTGCCCATTCCTTGTCTGACAGGTCTGAAATTCACATCAACACTAACAACCTCTTTTCCGAACACAAAAATAATTCATCAAAGAAGTTCAGACTCATCTATTGAGCCTCACTAAGATCAGATAAAACTCCAACAAAAATGGTCTTGTTACACTGCCATGGGTCCAGTAAATATCCTCCAGTAAATAGTCCACACCAAGCCTTTGATCTGTAATGGCACAATATTGCAGCAAACTTTCACAATCTCTGTTAGAAGTGCATATTTTGCATATTTTCCATATGACATCAGGTAGCTCACATGTATTAGCAACACCATTGTACCAAAACAGCTCTGAGCATTGATTGATACCTCTTTTGACCTAATTGACGACTGTTTACAGTGTCGACAGTTGCACAATAGCCAGTGTGTGGCTGGTGCTCAAAAGTTACTTGCTTTTATTCTTTGGCATGAAGCTCGACTGGTATGGTGCTACCCTTAGACCAAAATTTTATAAAATACTAACTTTCTGTAGTATTATTGTCAAATTTGAAATGGGACTTAGTAGACATTAAGCTGTGATCCCATTGTGTTTTACACACACATGCGTGTGCTGTGTGTGCTGTGTGTGTGTGGTGTGTGTGGTCTTGTTAAACCTCTATACTATTTAGGTCTGCTTTTGAACAGATGGTAGCTAGAAAGCAGCAGCAGTCTTTGGCTATGTGTGTCTTTTTAGTCGCCCAGTGTCCATCCCAGTGCCTCCTAACTCCAGGGAGAGGGAAGCCTACTTGCACATAAATCAGGTCCAGAATTGCATATAGGACAACATGAAAATAGTTTCCGTCAGCCGCGTTGTCACTACTGGAATATTTGCTGTGAAATTTCCCAACTGGTCTGTCATCCTATGTTTTGCATGGCATGGCCAGTTGCCCCCTAATAAGACCTCTGTTGGCAGCTTTTCAGTTGGTCCCTCTGATTGGTTGATCAAGCCAACAAAGCACACAAAAAGAAGAAATAATAAAAGTGGCCTTGGTTTAAAAAAAAAATAGTTATATGTCTATGTATGTGACTAGTAGGGCTAGGCGATAAAACGATAATATGTATCATGATAGGCACGTGATCGATATCAATAGAAAATATATTTGATAGATTGTTCGATAATTTCACTTAAACCCCGATAGAGAAAAACAGGAAGAAACCCCTGAGCCAGAACTGCAAGTCATTCTGGGGGATGTAGGCAGAGGAAGGGCTTTAGCTTCTCGACCTGTCACGGCCAAGCTAAGCCAGGTTGGTGGCATCAATAACAAAAACAACCAAAACAAAAAGAATGCCATGGAGTGAAAGCAGAATATGAGTACGACAGCGCGAGAGGAAATTGTAGATAAAAAAAAGAAAAGATCACGTTACTAGTTTGGTAATATTTTGGTTATTTTAAGTCAGACATGAGTCAGACCGATGTTGTCTGCAAACTTGGTGGCGAGTGAGCATATTAATTAGGCTTGGGTATCAATCGAGAATCGATTGGAACTGGGACTAGCTTTGCGATTTTCCCGGAATTGTTTAAAAGTTTAATTTTTGATTCGTAGTTTCGATTCCCAGTCCGCCGACCGGAAGAAGAAACCGCTGAACACCAACGAAGAAGCGTCCACCGAAGTGTTGGCTTAACCGAACGTCTATTTGAACATGGATAACGTGCGTCGGAGGTCCAAAGTGTGGCTTCATTTTTCTAAACAAAATGTCTCGGCAAAATGCAACATTTGCAATAAGATTGTTTCGTGCATAGGAGGGTGCACGGAGTTCATGGAGTACAAATAAATGTGTGCCCCGTCTTTGGTGCGCTGCGCCGGCCGTCCTCCGCTGCCTCTGGCTCTGGCTCCGGCTCCGACCCCCATTCTGGCACCGCAGTGACTACACTGCAGTCCGAAACAATACATATACATTAAATAATATGTCTTGCGCCAACATTGAGGCAGCTAACAAATTAGCCCACATATTAGACAATTTACGACCTGAGATTGCGAACGTTAGCCAGGCTGATGACTCCACGACTCCACGATGTGCTGAGTCTACTCCGTTCACCATAGCGGCAAGAAGATACAGTACAGAAGCACAGTAACATGTTTAAGTACCTGCAGCATCATACACTCATATGCAAACGTGTTTGCATGAGATTTTCAAAAATAAAGCTTGCAAGGGAAGTGTACCTCTGTGAAAATATATTCATAAATTATAATATTTCAGTTCATAGATTTGATATTTATATTGTAGTTGAAAACAGCCCTGTGAGAAATTCATAGTAGGCTTATAAAAAAGAAAAAGTTCATCGAATAAAAATTGATGGAGAAGGTCAGACTATTTCCTTCAGAAAGATCTTTGGCTAGCTAGCTCATTTAAAATATCCTAAACTTTTTTTGACCCTGCCTCTTAAAAGAATCGGAATCGAGAATCGTTAGGAACCGGAATCGAAACAAGGAATCGGAATCGGAATCGTTCAAATTCAAACGATACCCAACCCTAATATTAATTGTCTCTTGTCGCTCTTGATTAGTAGTGTAAGAGTCGGTTAAGTTTTGTTTATCTGCCGGCCGAGTGAGCGGCTGCTGACTCGGTTAATCAGGGATCCACGAGCAGAGGTTATGAGTCGGTTAAGTTTCGTTTCTCTGCGTATTGTTTGCTGGTCAAGTCAGGTAGTACGTTTTGTTTCTCTGCAGAGTGAGATGTAAGATGTTTCAATGGACCCGTTTATTGATCAATCAAACTTGGTAGGACTCAACTGAGCCAGTTAAATAGACTCTAGATTCATGATTCTGGAGTCGTCTTTGATGGCTGGTTGTATGAACAGAATCTTTTTTCCACCGCTACCGACTATTAATTAAAAACTATTGAAAATTAAATGCTATTGAATATATAATTCTTATCATTATTATTATTTTTTTTTACGGGTAAAAATGGGTTATGATGGGATTTTTAAGCCCCTGTCAGTCAAAATGACAGACCTCTGATCAAAAGGTACACAGCAGCAGTGCCATCAAAGCGATATAAAGAAATAACGGATGCAGTTTAGTACAGTTGAGAAGTCCACAAAAAAAATCAATAATTATCAATATCGACTGATATTAAACACTTAATGATGACGATGATTATGAAACATTTTTCAGCCATATCGCCCAGCCCTAGTGACTAGTAATATGAGTTTTTCTTCCATAGATAGCTGTGAATTATTTATAAGAGAATGACAGCGAAGGGGAATATAGATGAGGTGTGTGGTTGGTGTTAGCACAGTTTATTTGTGGCAGTTAGCTTCACCAGATGTTGTTCGCTATGTAAATCCAAGCTGTGAGTATGTTTCACAGTGCACACCCCTGTTGTTCTGCTTTTCCAACTCTTTAGTAGTCACACACAGTGGTTATGGTTGAGAATTAAAGAGGCTTTAAGCTTGGTTAAGCTCCATGTTGGATGGCTTCTGAAAACCCCTCCCCCACACCTTAGTTGTATTGTTTCTTATATATATGTATATGTGTATGTATGTATGTATGTATGTGTATATATGTATATGTGTATGTATGTATGTATGTGTATATATGTATATGTATATGTATGTATGTGTATATATATGTATATATATGTGTATATATATATATATATATATATATGTATATATATGTATGTGTATATATGTGTATGTATATTTGTGTGTGTGTGTGTATATGTGTATGTACAGTATATGTGTGTATGTATATATATGTATGTGTATATATATATATGTATATATACACTATATTACCAAAAGTATTCGCTCACCTGCCTTTACTCATTCTATGAACTGAAGTGCCATCCCATTCCTAACTCATAGAATTCAATATGATGTCGGTCCACCTTTTGCAGCTATTACAGCTTCAACTCTTCTGGGAAGACTGTCCACAAGGTTGAGGAGAGTGTTTATAGGAATTTTCACAGTTGGCACAATGCAATCTGAAATGTACCGTTCTCCTGGCAACCTCCAAACCCAGACTCGTCCATCAGATTGCCAGATGGAAAAGCGTGATTCATCACTCCAGAGAACGCGTCTCCACTGCTCTAGAGGCCAGTGGCGGCGTGCTTTACACCATTGCATCCGACGCCTTGCATTGCACTTGGTGATGTGTGGCTTGGCTGCAGCTGCTCGGCCATGGAAACCCATTCCATGAAGCTCTCTGCGTACTGTACTTGGGCTAATCTGAAGGTCACATGAAGTTTGTAGCTCTGTAGCAATTGACTGTGCAGAAAGTCGGCGACCTCTTTGCACTATGCGCTTCAGCATCCGCTGACCCCTCTCCGTCACTTTACGTGGCCTACCACTTCGTGGCTGAGTTGCTGTTGTTCCCAAACGCTTCCATTTTGTTATAATAGAGCTGACAGTTGACTGTGGAATATTTAGGAGCGAGGAAATTTCACGACTGGATTTGTTGCACAAGTGGCATCCTATGACAGTTCCACGCTGGAATTCACTGAGCTCCTGAGAGCGGCCCATTCTTTCACAAATGTCTTGTTTCACAGTCTGCATGCCTGAGTGCTTGAATTTATACACCTGGGGCCAGGCCAAGTGATTAGAACACCTGATTCTGATCATTTGAATGGGTGAGCGAATACTTTTGGTAATATAGTGTATATATACATATATATGTGTGTGTGTGTATATGTATATATATATATATATATATATATATATATATATAATATATATATATATATATATATATATATATATATATATATATAAATATATATATATATATATATATATATATATATATATATATATATATATATATATATATATATATATATATATATATATATATATATATATATATATATATATATATATAAATATATATATATATATATATGTATATGTATATACGTACATGTGTATACAGCTGGATAGTCGAGCTGTTAATAACGTGGACTACCACACTTGGGCAAGATCCTTAATGTATGAGGCCTATCTCAGGAACATGAGAGTACAGACAAATGTCAGAGTCACACCTGCTCGGACGTCGCCCGGGTCAACAAGGTCCGCGTCAGGTGCTAGGGAACCAGGGCAACCTGATGAGAAATGGGCTACTGGAACAAGACATAGATGGACAAGGGCGGAAAACACGGAATTGTTGGAATGCTACTATACGAGCAACCCTAGAGAGAAGGGATACATGCAGCGAATGTGGGACCAATGGTCACTTCGAAACCCACAATCAAGGCTAACAACGAAACAGTTGTTGGAATGCTACTATACGAGCAACCGTAGAGAGAAGGGATATATGCAGCGAATGTGGGACCAATGGTCACTTCGAAACCCACAATCAAGGCTAACAACGAAACAGTTGTTAGCCCAGTGTTCCAACATCCGCAATCGAAAACTCCTATCACAACTAGAGATTGATGAGATACAACAACGATGCTACGGCAAGGGGGTGCCAGGACGACATATCAGCGGGGGGATGCCACCATCACCCTCACAATCAGAGATTGGGTACCAAGCCCCAACAACTACCAGCCTCAGTGCAAGAGCTGCTGACCTGAGAATGAAGTTCATGGCGCGATTAGAAGCCTGGAACCCCCAACGAATACCGAAGCTGACTTGTAAAGTACCTTCAGAAGATCTGCTAGTGGATGTGAATGCTGCACTAACAACAATCCCTACGGGAACCATCACTGAGACCAATAAGCTGATACACAGTACAGCAACAGTAATCCTAGAAATGCTTGGCTACAAGATGGGCTCAAACCATGACGGCCAGCATCCACCATGGAGAATACGGTTAGAGGCCAAGATAAGGGCGACACGGAGAGAAGTCAGCCAACTAACAGAACTACAGAAAGGCAACATGGTGAATAAAGGGGCACCCTTTATGGGTACACCAAGCTCTCCATACCACTCGAAACTACGAAACAGAGACCAACAGCGCTGGCCACCCGGTTGAAGAGATACACCAAGGAGGCAGAGGCTAGGAGAATAAACAAGCTGTTCTCCACTGAACCAGCCAAGGTGTATTCTCAGTGGCAGGGAGGAAATAACAACCGGTCAGACCCACCAAGAGCTGAGGTGGAAGAATACTGGAAGGGTATATGGGAAAAAGAGGCATCACACAACCCAGATGCCCAGTGGCTAGTGGCCCTAATGGGGCGCTCACACTGAAAGCGACAGAGGCGATCTGAGCGACGAGCGACCATTCATTTTCAATGTACACAGGCGACGAGGGGCGTTTGGGGCGACGAGGGTGGCGAGCGACGCGAAATGAGCGAATTGAGCGACGAGAAAAGTTGAGAATATCTCAACTTTATGCAAATGAGAAGCGGCGCGACCGCGGCGACAGCCAATCGTGAGCCGATCTTGTTGATGAGGTCATCAAACTGACTTTTATCCAGCCTGAAATAACGCTGAAACCAGGCATTATCGAAACGGAGCTCCTGAACCAGCCGGTGAAACCTCGTGGTGACTCCGGGCTCTGAGGATTTTATGTAACCAGATGGACCTACGGCCCCGGTTTCTTCTTTTGTTAAGCAAATATGCCGACGCAACACAAAGGTTTCCCAAAGTGCGATCCATGGTGAAAGAGGGAACCCCCCCTAAAATCCCGCTTGTCAGAAAGCGCCAAGTCTAATGTGCTTATGAGTGGTTTTTCATTTAATCAATGTCATGATACAATTTACACGAATTAGTAGGCCTTGTGAAAACAAGGATGACACCATAGACCGTATGGATGCATGTCACTACTGTCATGCCCGGGCAGACACATCCGGGCCGCAGCTTGAAGCACCGCCCCGCGGTCGCTTCCAAATCGCCTGCACAAACTGACACAAGCGACGCGAATTGAGCGAACTGAGCGACCACAGGCGATTTAGTCGCTTTCAGTGTGAGCGCCCCATAAGAGCAGACCACAGCAACCTCCCAGAACAAGAACCAGTAACCATCTCAATGGCAGACATCCAAGAAAGAGTGTCAAAGATGAAGACCTGGACAGCACCAGGCCCCGATATGATCCATGCCTACTGGCTGAAGAAGCTAACAGCACTCCATGAACGCCTAGCAGCACAGATGAACCAGCTGCTAAGGGATGGGTCCCACCCAGAGTGGCTAACCCAGGGCAGGACAGTCCTAATCCTGAAGGACCCCCAGAAGGGACCTATCCCATCTAACTACTGGCCAATAACCTGTCTCTCCACAACATGGAAGGCCCTGTCAGGCATCATTGCAGCTAAGATGAGTAAGCACGTAAGTCAATACATGAGCGGGGCTCAGAAGGGAATTGGTAGCAACACCAGAGGAGCCAAGCACCAGCTGCTGGTCGATAGAGCAGTCGCCCGAGACTGTAAGAGCAGACAAACCAACCTGTGCACCGCCTGGATTGACTACAAGAAAGCTTACGACTCAATGCCACACACATGGATACTGAAATGTCTGGAACTGTATAAGATCAACAGGAACCTAAGGGCCTTCATCCAGAACTCGATGGGAATGTGGAAGACAACCCTAGAGGCCAACTCAAAGCCAATTGCCCAAGTCAACATCAAATGCGGCATATACCAAGGAGATGCACTATCACCACTGCTGTTCTGCATAGGCCTGAACCCCCTGAGTCAGATCATCACAAAGAGTGGTTACGGGTACCAATTCCGAAGTGGAGCAACAATTAGCCACCTGCTCTACATGGATGACATCAAGCTGTATGCCAGGAATGAGCGAGAAATCGACTCACTGATCCACACCACCAGGATCTACAGCATACGACAAAGGGATGTCATTCGGATGGACAAGTGTGGCCGGATGGTCTCTAAGAGAGGCAAGATGATCAGAACTGAAGGGGTCGACCTACCAGAGGGCAACATAGATGATATCCAAGACAGCTGTACCTTGGTATCCCACAGGCGGAATTCATGAGGAAGCTACAAGGAAGTCAACCACAACCAAATACCTCCAGAGAGTGAGGCAGGTCCTGAAAAGTCAGCTAAATGGCAGGAACAAGATCCAAGCCATCAACATGTACGCACTACCAGTCATCAGATACCCTGCTGGGATCGTAAGCTGGCCAAAGAAGGAGATAGAAGCCACAGACATAAAGACAAGAAAGCTCCTCACCATGCACGGAGGGTTTCACCCCAAATCCAGCACCCTGAGACTGTACACTAAGTGGAAAGAGGGAGGCCGAGGACTAGTGCGCATCAAGGCCACTATCCAGGATGAAACATCAAAAATCCAAGAGTACATCAGAAAGATGGCCACAAAGGATGAACTGCTAAGTGAATGTCTCAGGCAACTGAAATCCGATAAGAGTGCAGAGGAAGAGGAGCAGATCACCTGGAGGGACAAGCCCCTACACAGCCCCTACACCACCAAATTGAAGAAGTGGCTGATATCGAGAAGACCTGCCAATGGCTAGAAACGGCTGGACTTAGAGACAGCACAGAGGCACTGATCATGGCAGCACAAGAACAGGCCCTAGCTACAAGAGCCATAGAGGCCAAGATCTACAAAAGTAGATCAGATCCAAGGTGCAGACTATGCAAAGATGCCCCTGAGACAGTCCAGCACATAATAGCAGGGTGTAAGATGCTAGCCGGGTCAGCGTACATGGAGAGACACAACCAAGTGGCTGGAATAGTGTACAGGAACATCTGTACCCAGTATGGAATAGAAGTACCCAAGTCCCAATGGGCCGCACCACAGAAGGTGGCTGAGAACAACAGGGCCAAAGTGCTGTGGGACTTCAGCTTCCAGACTGACAAACAGGTCCTGGCCAATCAACCGGACATACTGGCGGTAGACAATGAGCAGAAGAAGGCGGTGGTGATAGATGTGGCAATACCAGCAGATGCTAACATCAGAAAGAACACGAAAAGGTTGAAAAGTACCAAGGGTTGAAAGAACAGCTGGAGCAGATGTGGAAGGTCAAGGCGAGCGTGGTCCCCGTGGTAGTAGGAGCACTCGGGGCAGTGACGCCCAAACTGGGGGAGTGGCTCCAACAGATCCCAGGAACAACATCAGAAGCCTCAGTCCAGAAGAGCGCAGTCCTAGGAACAGCTAAGATACTGCGCAGAACCCTCAAACTCCCAGGCCTCTGGTAGAGGACCCGAGCTTGAGGATGATACAGATACCACCCAAGGAGGGTGAGAGGGATGTTTTTATATATATATATATTAGGGGTGGGACTTGATTAAAAAAAGATTTTGTTATTAATTAATCTTGATTAATCACGTATTAATCGCGTAACAGTATTTGCCCCAAAAAGCAACATTTTTTTTTAACTTAAATGGATTATAGTGGACACATTTTAATTCTGCCCGCCACAAATATTCTGAAGTGTTGTACACTGATCAACCACAACATGGCCACTGACAGGAGAAGTAAGTAACATTGACCATCTTGTGATAATGCAATATTCTGCTGGGAAACTTTTGGAACTATTATTCTGTGGATGTTACTTAGAAGTGTACCACACACCTGGGTCGACTGCGATTCAGTAGGTAGAATGGCTTGTCCACAAAGCAGAGGATTAGCTCTTTGATCCCAGGAATGTGCCACATGTCAAGTGTCATAATAGCAAACCATTTACCATTTGACCAGGCAATGACCCCCTTTTATGAATTATCTCACATCATCTTGGCTCAGTTGTTATAAAGAAAGATCAGTTGACATCAAGTGATACAAGTATGGAACCATTTTTTGACCTTTCCCGGGGGGGGGGGGCATTGCGTTGATTGACACATTTTTTTGACTTCAGATTGTTCTTTGTATAGGAATGTTTGGAGAACTGCCCTATTCATTTCCTAATCTAAGATATATTTGGATACCTCACTGTGAGGTAACTCTGATGCTGATTGGTCCATCTGTAGAAACATCTTGATTTTGTGCTTTAGTCAGTTTTCAGTACCTTTACATCTTGTTTAGATTTTGGGTATTACCATGGTGCTGAGAAGTGTGCAAGAAAATACTATGTTACGTGGATCAAGCATGTTCATGAGGTAATGAAAGCCCAATTTTAGAGCCACTAAAATGACAGAGAGAAAAAAACGGCAAAAAGGCATCATCAAGGGAGTGTTGCTTTTTGAATGCCTGTGGTACTTGCTGTCACAAAATGACAGTGATGCCACTGTCATTTTGTGCTCACAGACATTAATTTCTATGTTTTACATTTTGCTCCCATGTCATTATCAACACAGAAAATTCTCCGTCGCCATTCTACAACTTCACATGTTGAAATAATGCATGAAATTGGACACCTGTTTTGTCATATTCTTGCAGCTTAAACACAAAGTGATTTGATACCCTCATTTTCTTATATTAAATACTTTAGCTTTAATAGCTTTAGTCAGCTACAAGGACAGCATATTTTAAAGACTTTTGTGTTTCCTTTTTAAGTGACCATTTATAATGGTGAGTGTGTGTTTTATTCCTGAATGAATGAGGTGAAATTCTACTGGCTTACAGCACCCCTGTTGAGTATAGCTGGTGTTTAATGTGACTCAAGGTGCATTGTGTTCACACTACCAAACGAATGCAGACACATGCTGCTCTCAAACCATTTCTAGTTATGCCAATTAATGACCAGGTCCTGATCTTAAGAAACAATCAGTGTGTAAGAGGGTTCCTCTTGAAGAATGCATAACACTATTGTATCTGAAAACAGAAAGCTGCTTATAAAATTGATTTATATTAATTGAAGGAGGAAACTAAAGTCATCAATAACTCCTCCCCCCATATCGCTACATCCTTCTCCCACCTCCCACCCGTACCAGGCTGTTCCTTTCTGTAGCCGGAGATATCAGAGACTATTTGTCTTCTGCAACACCAGCGAGTGAGTGACACACAGCTACTGTAAGTTGTCACATAAATCAGTTGTTTGACACCCTACTATGTTCCTCATGTTAAGCTGACACCACACTGCATAGTATTCACATGAATTGAGTTAGATTAACTGTGGTGTATGATTTAACTTAACTTGTATTTTTATATATCTGCTACATTGCCTTCCCATATTGATACTGTGTAGAGGAGAACACTAACCCTAATCTGACAATAGTACTAACGGTGCTATGTGTGCTTTTGCAGCAGCTTCCTATTATTCTGACCGCACTCTTGCAATCTGCTACATTAAACAGTCCACATGGAAAGTTATGTGTTACAGCTTTATTGCACAACCAGCAACTAGATTTGTAGCTGCTTGCCAACAAGTAGAGCTGCTTGATTACTGAAAAATAAATAATAGTGATTATTTTGGTCATGTGACAATCACACGTTATAATAGTGGTGTTTTGTTTTTTTTTCCCAAATAAATGAGGCAAAATTCCGCTGACACAGGAGCACCCCTGTTGAGTATAGGCAGTCTGTGACACAGACCACCTACAGATGTAGTCAGAGATGGATCTCTCAATGTTTCCTGTCTTTTATGCTATCCATTTGCAATCAGGTAGCCCAAATCGGATCCAAATGCAAGGTCTGAACCAGCCCAAACCTTACAATGTCTGGAGGCACCACATTGAGAAACACACAATTTTCAGACAAACCACCCAGAGGGTTTGTTTATTTACACCTCTATTATTGGTTTTCTGTGTACTTTTTGATGTGCCTTTGTCATGTTACCAAATGTAACTATGAATAAAAATTGCACATTTTTCATCACATGGATCTTTATTGGTTTGAAATTAAAATGTGGCCCAACTGAATTTGTAATTGAATAGCCTTGGCTTACATATTGTCAAGCATACTATAAAAGAAATAAATAATAATAATAATTAAGCTGTATGGAGCTAATTTATAAGTGGCTTGAAAGCTAAGCAGGTCAGGTTTAAAAGCTTGAGGTTATAGTCTTTCAAGACTCTGTTGTAAGCTCTCCCTCTGGGCCATTGTTGAGATTGCTGAGGCAGTGAGTAACTGGGTGACTGCAGCTTTTGCCAGTTTATACAAGAAAACCAAAATGACTGACTGAAATGCATGCTTTTAAGGACTCGTATAGCAGGGCTCGGCCCCCAAAACAGGTGTTTATCCTACAATGTTAATTTTATGGCAACCCGCCAGACTATTTACTCATCGTCTTGGAAGGAATCGGAAATATTTTTGCATGTTTCAAACAATGTTGTGCTTGCATTGTTTTTTCTAGATGCCCCTGAAAGCATCTCTCCCACCGTCTCCTCCCCTCCCCATGTGCGCCTCTCCCCAGACCCTCCACACACCAGTAATTTAACCTGACAGAGAAGGTGGCACTCACTTAACATGAGAATTTATTTGTGTTGTTCACTAATAAAATGTTACGTTACCGTGACTTTTCAAAACCCAACATTTGTGCTCTTGATTGTTTTAGACCATGAGGGTTTACAGTTAATTAAAGAGAGTTGATAAAAAGTGGACGAGTCCAGACGTGACATGAACTAGCTTAACTAGTGCTAGCTAGCAAGATTGAAAGTTAGATTGAAAGTTTAGTTTTCTTAATTAAAATATGTTGGATTCACTGATACTGTATTCAGTTGTCATATGTTTGTCCATACCACGTGTCAACAGCTTATGTTTAGGTTTCATGTACATTAACGGCACAGGCTGCTGCCACTTGGCCATAAAGCCAATATCTGCATTATTGCGGTAATTTAAGCCTATTATTCTATGTGCCATATACTGTATGAATAGTTTTTGGGCCATCATAATTAGAGGCGCAGTTTTTGTCCACTTTAGATCAAAATGTATCCTGTGGCTTAAGTTCTACAAAATGCTAGCATTGTTGTGCTAACAAACCATAGACTGTACAAATATGGACAGAACAGCTCCTCAAAAGTGAAGCCAAAGCAAGTAAAGCTCCCCCTGGTGACCGGCTGCTGTTAGGGGATGGCTAGCGTGACGTCAGCAACCGCTAGGAATCACTTCCGTGTCCAGTCATTTTTAGGTAGCGTAAACAAGTATGGCTACAGCCGCTACAGCACAAGAACCGGTCACCTTTTATACAGTGACAGCCTACTTTACTGACTTCCCAAACTCTGTTCAGAAGGGTCTTCACTCATAATTCTAGCATTAGCTGCTAATGTTAACAATTAGCATGACGCGCTAGCCACTAATTTTAGCATTGGCTAAAATTTACGAGGGATGTCCTCACTAGGATCCCCATACTTCAAACAGGAATACAATTTTTCAGTTTGACACAGTTTCACTTTATTTAAAAATATCTTCTCTTTAAATTGTAAAACTTCAACATTATGTTTTAACTTCAGTGCCGGTTTGATGACTGTGACCCATGCGAACCGTGTTGGCCCAGATACTTTGCCATCAGGAAAATGCCAGACCCTTAGTTGTAGTTCGGGGTGAACTGTCACACCTGCAAAATGAAAAAATAAAATAAAATAACTAAGTGGCAATTGACATCTTACATCTCAGGCTAGCGGTAGCTAGTAGTACCTAGCTGGTAACGTTAGCTCGCTAGTAATCGCTAGCCGGTTATTGAAAACAAGGTATCGTTGGAATCCTTGGATCATGACGATTGCAACGCACACTATGACGTCATAATGCGTCATGATAGATTTTTCGCAATTTACGATTTTGTTGAAAGCGAAACTAAATTTTCAGCGGTCACACATTTTGTCCGATTCTCACGGAAATTGGCACAGACTGTCTTCTGACCAATGCGCACAAAAGTTACTATCAGGCGTCTGCAGCTTCGAAACCGTTTGGCCGCTACAGCCAATCAAAAGTGGCGGCGAAGGCGGCGCTCATATCTCTGCAACGATTTGGTGCACTGTAACCAAATTTGGTAGCTTTGACACTATCAGCACTATTGCAAATGAACTGCTTGAACCCTTCATTGCTGCTTGCAGCTATATTTATTATTATTTTTGTTATTAACGTTCATCATTTGAGATCCAACTTACCGTAACAACTTTAGCCATCTCTTCTTCTCTTTTTTGTCGAGGGGAAATCGGTAATAAGAGATTGTTTTGTTCACGTCGTTTCTGTTATTGCAACAGGGGACACAGCACTGCTCCATTTTAAAACCGTTTTAGTCCAGTTTGACACAGCGCCGTGGACACGGAAGTGGCTTTTTTGGACATGATGACGTAGGGCCTAGCCATCCCCATAGGTCATAAGCTCCACCTCCTCCATGTTACTGGATGGAACTTGGGGCAAACTAAAACACTATCCCATATCAACGGAAACTATCGTCAATTTGGCCAATACAAGCAAGTGGGGATGCGTTGTCCATATTTATATACAGTCTATGTAACACACCACAGCTGGCCTACACCTGTCAGAGAGGAACTTGATTGATTTTTTTGTGTGTATGTCTATATACACGTTTAGGGGTTAATTTGTATCAAGCTGAACATTACAACTTACTGAACTGCCCTCCTGTATGGATCAAAACAACTACACGTAAAGCTGTGACATTCGGTGACATTCGGTATGATTGGGACAGACGAGGAACGTGTCAAATGTAATCAAAGATTTGGTCAATAATGCAGAGTATGAGCTAGAATGTTGACCGTCTGCTGTTTGGCAACACTTTCTTCCGTTGCAAAATGAATTGAGTACTACCATACGCATGCAGTACAGGCGCAGTGCGCAGGCATGCATGTTGGATAGGGCAGGAGGGATTTTCCCATACTTCTCTGCAGCTGCCCTAGATTCCACAGAACGATTGTCTCGCAACTCGGCTATTATTAGATCTGTATTATCAGTCGAGATGGAGTGAGACAGGAGGTAGGAAGGAAAATGCAGTGAGGAAGAACAAATATCAGAGAGAGAAAAGTCACCGTTAACACCAATAGTTTACTGGTTTATTTCTTTTTAGATTTAGATCTCATGGCATTTGAGTGAATGTTAGACCATGTATAAACAAAACCTTGCAACCACACAAGTGCTTGTGTGCTCAGGATGTACAGTGTTAAAGGGAGAAGAAGTAATGGCAGCATTGGTGGATACCTTTTTAAGTTTTTGCTTAAGTGATTATTAATTGACTGTCAAAGATTTAATATGAACTGAATTATTGTTAGTTTTTATGTCTGGTTACTCAAACGTTTCAGCGCGTCTGACTTTACATTGTCTGCAGAGCTTAATAATCAATGGAAAGTTATTTGAGCAAATGAGATCCAAATTAGAGTATTTGATCCCTGTAGACACAAATCTGACCTAACCACAAATGATAACAAATTATGGGCAAACAGCCTAAACGTCGCCACAAAGCCCAGGGTTAAACACTAGAATTACAGTTTTGCCCATATGTGGATTAATTCACTACTGAAACATCCTCAGTCAAAACCAATAGGCTTTGAGCAGAGTGGCAGGTGACATGAAAATAGATTCATTTATTATAAATTGCAAAGATACAATTGTTGTTATGAACTTAATTAAGCAATGTATTTTGCATTAAATTCACTGTTTAATCTTCCTGTCATTTTTCCCACTTTGTTTACTTTGATTAATAATCTTGTGAAATGAGGGAACCTACTAAACATGAAATAGATTTGGCTTGAAATCAGTGGTTCAGAAGGATTCTTTGACTCATGTCAGTGTGCAACAACCTGGTACTATTTTTGGATATGCCTTTTCCTTACCTCTCTTAATTTCACCCCTCCTTTCGTCATTTCTCCTGGGCCCAAACCCTTCGTATGGTGGAGATGAAGGAGGGGAAGCTGGTCCACATCACTCTGCTCAATGCGGCTCAAATTACACATTTATTTTTTCTTTGTCTACTAGATTTTATCTTATTCTCTCTATGTTCCTGCTTCTCCTGCATGTCCATGTGTTCATACTCTTGAATCTCTGTAATGCGTTCTATGTCTACACACGGTGTATCATCAGTCTCTTTCTGGTTCTCATGTGGGTTTGACAAAGATGACCTTGTAGGAGAGGGGATGTCTCTTCATGTTGTCATTGGGTATTACTTCAGCTCAGCTGCTCTCTTATTCTATCTCTCTCCTTCAAATTACTTACATCCCAATGAACGTCCACAACAGAGCCCCTCTTCTCATCGTTGCAGTGTTGTGTGTCTGTCTCTGTTGTGTTGGACTTTAACCTGGTTAGACCATTTTAAGACCATAGATTTGCATACTGAAGTTTGGAGTAACACAGACATCTGTCAACACTCAGTGATATTGTTGGTCTTTAGAGTCCCTCAGTGTTTTACTTCATGATTGCAGTACGCACACCCCTGACAGACGGTTTTAATAATTGTAAAAAATAGTTTTGAACAGGCAATGTGATAATGGCTATATGAGCTGGAGAACTCCAAAAACTCAGTTTCCTGTCAATATCGCACACACAGAATGTTTTGTTTCTTCACATGACTACAGTTACCATCAACACTGATTATGTATTCACATAAGATATGAACATTTTTGCTTTAAATTTATGAGATAAATTTCTGTTTTCTATTCTCTCTCACTGATCATCAATTTGATGATGATGTAGAAGCATGCGTCTGACTTGTTATAAAAAACATAATGTTAATCTTAAAGCCTATTATACTGACTGTTGCAGGCTGTTAAGTGAAGCATTACCAGAAAGGGGTGCATGTTTGAAAAGGGCAAAGGAGATGAAAATAGTTGAGTCTTGCTTCAGTCTGACAACTAGGTAGCACTGACACATTGCATTTGAACAGTTTGAAACCCAGAGTGCATGTAAGCAGTGCATGTGCAGAGCCAATGAAAAGCAAAATGGCTGAACACAAGACAGATGATGTATCAAATGATGTAGCTTCTGTTTTTTTGTATTTGGATATAACATCACCACAGCTGACCTACTTTGATTCCTTTCTTTTGTTGTGTTTTCTCCTCTACTCTTGCTGTGTTTGCATAAGTGAATTCTATCTTCATCCTCCTATGTTTTCTTCCAGTCACCAGGGGATCCCAGCCAACAGCATCTTGGGAGCCGATTCAAGATTCATGCAGTCAGTTTAACCTGTATCGCCCAGTTTAGAAAATGTCAGTGGGCTGTAGCTGTCAAATTTAATCCTCAGTTGTGAAATTAAGTCCTTTTGAGGAAACAACCTTTCAGTAAAGAGATGGAAGCTCTTATCACATTTGAACAAATGGAAGACTGTCTGTCATGGATTGTATTGCTGCTTTAACCATATTTAAACCGATAAAAATGGTCTGGATTTGTTATAATTGAGGGAGCAGGTAAAATAATGCAGACATAAGGATATTTGTCTTTGTCTTCATTTTATATAGAACTCATGTTTCCAAATATAAACAATGACATTGGTTAATTTAGTAACATATATTTATCTTGTCTTTAACATCCTTTCTTGACATAATCACTTAATGTCACAAGGACTGCTTGTTTTAATAGTTGTGTTTAGCCTGTGAAGCATTTAGTGTTGAATGTCACTCTATGCACTGACCTGTTTTTCTACACTGTTGTCTTATTTTAAACAAAAGGCCTTGCTTGTGATTTTTTTCTTTTCGATCACTGCAACATTAAAACTACTGACCGGTGAACTAACACTGAACTTTGACCAACACTCAAAAGGGACATTTTCTTAATCTGTTCCGTGGGTTTGATGGAAGCTGCTGCACATTCGTGTTCCATATTTCCTCTTGGCTTCTTCGTGGCTTCAATACTGGTTGGATTTGCCGATCTAAAAAAATGCATCTCCTTTGATCTTATCAAGTAACATTCATCGTATGTTTTAAATATGCTTTTTCAGAATAATCCCACAGACAGTAATGTAATCTGAGCAGCAGTCACAGCTTTATCCCTCAGGCAGCCAAGTATGCTACTAGCAATGTGAAAATCCCAAACTTTGAGCTAGTTAGTTATAAATTATTTTGTGTTGTTTGTAGAGGTTAATATTTTCAGGTGTACAATTACCGTAGAGCTTAACACTCTCATACCTGCCATTTTAGTTATTTATTGTTATGTTTTGCTTATTCTGCTTCTGGTACTTCTGTTCTAAGACACTGCAAAAAATCCATTTTTTTATTTTGTGATACTGGTTTGGCCTCTAGTAGTGAAGCAGCATTATGCACATCCCCAGCTGACATTTCAAGCAACTGTTGATCCACCGTATGCAGACATCAGCCAGACCTTTTCACTTTTTTTCATCCATGTCCTTGTTATTAGCACCAAATATTAACACCATGTCGTCGAGATTTTTAAGTGGGATATATTTAAGTGACCTATGTCATACACTAGAATAATCATAATCATTTTTTAATTTATTTTTTTGAAGCTATGAGATGTCGAGAAGTTCTTAAACCGTCTAGATAATGTTACCAGTTTATTTCGACTTATAGATTCACGTACTGCTTATACTAAATAAAACCCTGTGTTCTGACACAGTGTTAGGTGGGTGTTGGGGTAGGTGAAAAGAATAGAATAGAAATAGAGTAGCATTTATTGTAATATGCCGTATACAAAATGCCCATCACAGTGGTGCTTTTAAGAAGAATAAAATACAAACATACATAAGAAAAAAAATTGAAAATCGCATTCCAAAGATTTATCAGTTCCCAATCTCGGTATGTTCTGGTCATTTTCTCTGATGAGTAAATTGTACACACAAGTACAACACAAGTAGTGCATGTTCAAGACTGGGCTTGTTTGTGGTGATACTGGGTCTGAAGTAACCTCTCCAGCTGGAGAGACAGTGTTTCTGTTGTTGAACATGGTGGTGGGAAGGCCTGGGTTCAAATACCCCAACTCACTAATTTTGTGTGTATAGCGTTCTTCTTATTCTCTGTGCATGTTTGTGTATGAGTTGGGGGCTACGGAGATAAAGAAGTCTTTTTAGCTAGCCTGCATGTTTTCTGTGTAGCCAAGCTCAATGAATTGAATTTAAGTTTTTCACAAGCAAGATAGTGTGCGTGTGTGCGAGCGAAACAAGGCTGGAGCTGAGGATGGAGAAAGTGACGGAAAGGAAAGCATGACGGTTATGTAGCTTCTTGAAAACCTTATGAAGTCATCAGAAAGGATTTAAAAACGCAACATTGATCCCGCGGAATGAAAGGAGGATTGCAGACCGACTAATTTAATTCAGTTCAATTGTATTTATACAGAGTCAATAACAATACAAATCGTCTCAAGCTAGTTTACAAAACCCAGCCTGAAACCCCCAGAGCAAGCTTGAAGACGACGGTGGCAAGGAAAAACTCCCTTTTAACAGGAAGAAACCTTGAGCAGAACCCTGTTCACATGATTGTATCATGATACAAACTGATGATTACATGGTGGTTTGAAAATGTAAGAGGAATCATAGGCAGGTTGGAGAATTGGTCATTCAGATAGGAATGGATAACAGCAGGAGGCCATGAAGACTGGGCAGGCTGATGAGACCACGACAACAAATGTAGTATAAAGCTTGACACATTTTCATGTCTTGACTTCTACCTACCACTGTGTCAGTGCAAAAACCAGCAGCATATGGGATGTAATGACCTGTGAAGTCCCTTCACCTCTTTGAATTGAACATACACAGGGTAATGTCACTGCTGTTGATGTATCTAGTAATAAAGGTTACTAAACACACCGTTATTGTTATGTATTATTAGGTAATTATTAGTTGGCTTAACAGATACATGGGAAGACTATTTTAAAACGCTCGTGTTGCTAATGAACAGACGTCACTTGCATTGCTTTTGTCGTTTCAGGTTATCATTCAAAATTAGTGATTGAGTGTTTCTGAATGAATGGAGCAAAACTCTGCTCATGCAACAGAGCATCAGTTAGGTGGTCTATCCATGTGGCCAGGAGACGCTGTGTGTCCACACTTATAAGAGAATGGGATCTTGGTGATGATTTGAGTGATCTAATCTGAAATGCATCCTTAATGCATCATGTAGGCATGCATATTTTTTTAAAGCTGACCTTTTGCAATCAAAACACTCTAGACATAACTAGAGTGGGACAATATATTGAGTTTTTAAGATAATACTACATATTTCCATACTAAATGTATGTGATGAAAGTTTATTGTTTATCTCTATATAGTTTATGTTGCACTAAAATCGTTAGAGAGATGTTTAGTTTCCCATTTCTCCTCTCCCAAGTCTCTTACAACTTTACCTTGCCCTGTCTCTCTCCCTCTGTGAACACAGCCCCTCCTCTCCTGCTCACTCACTAGTCCTGCATGCAGCAACAAGACTAAGAACAACACAGACAGCTGAAAGAGAAAGAGAAAAGCACTATATTTAAACATACAGCAGTTTGTACATAAAATTGTCTGCATACATTTGTGGCTTTGATTTGTAATTGTCTAGAAAAAATAGTGAGATACATAGCGATCAGCCACAACATTAAAACCACTGAGAGGAGAAGTAAACAACGGTGACCATCTTGTGACGACACAATGTTCTGCTGGCAAACTTTTGGACACTGGAACAAGCCTGATCCACAGAGACCCCTCCCCTCAACACATAAGACCCACCAACACCATTCTGTCTCCAGACACCACAGGGCACCCTCAGAATGCCCATATCCATTCTCTGATGAGTCTAAAGGCTAAACTAGACTTCTTTAACTAAAGAATTTCAGTAGTGTGTTGCTACATATTAAAGAGCTTCTTCCAGTTTAGTTGTGAATAACCTCAAATTGTATGCACTTTGAAATAAAAAAGATGGTGTTTATTTTCAGCTGCCCTGGGCCTGTGAATCTGTCATCCAAAACACATAATGTGCACAGCATGGCACAGTACAGTGTACTCATATACGTGAGTCTGTGGTCATTTTCAGTTTCGTCTTGCTTCGGTCAGTGTCTTTTAAGTGGTTCCAACAACGGTCCATGAGAACACTTGCCTACAGGCTGTTGTGATGGTTCAAGTGTGGCGTCTTTTCTCCTTTGTTCTCCCTCTCTCTTGTATCTACTCGCTGTGGCTCGTGGAAGTCTACTGAGCTGTGTGTGCGTGTCCATGGCCAATGCTCACAGCCTCTGGTTACTATAGCAACAGATTCACCAGACACTATTTTCCCATTCCTGTCCATGCTTGTGTTTTCCTTGAATGAATACACTGTGTACTCTGTGTACATCTCTCGCGCTCCATTTCATACAGAAGGTAGATTTTTTTTATTTTTTTTACTCATGATCGTAATTGAAAGCTGATAATTAAATGAGATGGACTACATAACATTGAAGTAGCACCACTCAAACATGTGTGCATGTGCTTGTGATAGGGATGTTTTTGTTCAGAGTTATGACACACGACTTAGACTTAGGTATGTATATTGACAGCTTGCAGGATCAAGATTTGACTAACAGCTACTACTCAATTGTGTGTACGCGCCATAGACTGTATATAGATATGGACAATGCGCCAGATTGACGCTATTTTCCGGTGTTATGAATGACCTGCCCACACTTGCGCCAGACTTTTCATTTTTGTTTGATTAATGCTGCGTGCTGCTCTACCTCCACCTGTTGAACCAAGAAACCAAGAAATGTTGGATTATACACTGTCATTTTTTTAGCCCAACTCTCACGGTCCTACGGAATCGCTTCATGGATTGGCATGGCAACTTGTAGAGATCATGGTGTCCCATCCTCTTACTATAGCATCAAATAAACTAAAACGACATTTATCAGAAGAATGGAGACTTGAAAATGCATCAGGGGGCGACTGTGGCTCAGTAGGTAGAGCGGGTTGTCCACGAACCAGAGGGTTAGCGGTTCGATCCCCGGAGTTTCCTTGAGCAAGACACTGAACCCCCAGTTGCTCCCAGTGCGTGGCACTGGTGTGTGAATGTGTGCATGCTTGTGTGAGTGAATGGGTAGATGTGTCTCTGACTGTAAAAGCGCTTTACCAATAGGTAGAAAAGCGCTATATAAAAGCAAGGCCATTTACCATTTACCAAGGCCATCAGCATGTTGACTATCTAAAGTGATTGGAACAGTCCTTAAAATAAGTTATGTGACATTAATGTTTTTAGTTTGGTCTAAGTCCCATCCAATAACATGGAGGGCTGAAGCCAGAAATATCTCTATTTCACTGTTATCATCCAAAGAGTGAAATGCACAATCTAATGTAATAAATGAGGTATCTAATTTTCAGACTATACTGTATGTTCATTATAATGACTGTTGTAATATGTATCATTCATTCATTCATTCATCTTACCTGTTTAGTCCTGTTAAGGGTTGCGGAGGTCTGCTGGATCCTATCCCAGCTTTCATCGGGCGAGAGGCAGGGGTTGTAATGTTTATCTATTTAGAAAAAAAAATGTAGCCAACCATTATGACCTAAACTAAACTTAAAACATTTTAGTAGACTTAGAAAAGATGATTACTGATGACATTATATGTGTGTGTTCCACAGTTTGCCATTTCCTGTCTCTTTATGGTGCCCAGTAATAGTTTTAATGGCATGGTCATACATACTTTACAGGCTGGGCTAGATGTATGTATATGTACCAGTTTGTATCCCATTGATATGTGATGGCAATGTTTGTTTAGAGAATTACAAGAACGCATAGTTCATGTACATAGAGAGAATTGAAAGGCAGCTGCCTTACTTAAATTCTGTAATATCTATATTAAAAATTGTTATTTCAATAACTGAATGAGGGGGACATTCAGCACATTATTACTATTCAAGGATATCAATTTATAACCAGTTGTTTCCACTCCTTTGATCTGTTTCTCTGGGCTGTGACCTTCTTGTGTAGCAATAACAGCAATTGCATATTTCCGCTAACTTCTGATCAGTCGTCTACAGCAGCATGGAGGAATTTTATCCCTCTCCTCAGGACAGAACCATTTCAGATGTTGGTGGGATTCCTCACATCAACTTGGTTGGGGTTGTTGGGGACTATTGGGGTCGACCCAGTTTCCCTTCAGATTCAGCTTATGGACAGATGTCCTGATATTTTCCTTTAGAATTTGTTGGTCCATCAATGATGAGCCATCCTGGCCCAGATGCAGCAAAACAGGCCCAGACGAGGACATTGCCACTCCCATGTTTCATGAACTGCATGAAGTTCTAATGTTGGAAATGAGTGTTTCGTCTCCAGTCATGAACCTCTCATTTAAACCACACTATACTACTTTGGTGTTTTCTGTCCTTGGTGATCTCTCAGACTTATTATGCATCTTGCTTTTGGAGTAATCTTTATTGGTTGACCACTCATGTGGAGGATAACAGTTTTAGAACTCTTCCCTATGTTCACAATCTATCCAAATGTTGATTTGTTGATTGCTTTAGAGATGGTTTTGTTCATGGTGTGTTTTCTAGCCTGGCTCTTTTTCAGAGGTAGATCTCATAGATCTGTATATTATTTGCTCATATTCTTGAATGAACAAATGGTAAAGAATAATATTTTAGTTTGATTTTACTTTGATGCGCCACTGCATGTTGGGAATGTTTTTTCTGTAACATTGAAATCTGAGTTTCGAGAGGGAGATTTGTTATTTTGAAACTGAGGCAGATATACATTTGCATTTGTATTGCACTATTACACTGCTTTCAGCGCTGACTGTATAACACCCACTTTTCACAGGTTTGCTCATGATTAAATTGCACACATTCACATCATGTACTTCAAATATGCATTGTCTTTCTTCAAAGAACTCGCAGATTGTACTGTGTGGTCATACGCATCTATATAGAAACACTAACTTAATTATACATGAGATTAGATGTAGCATAAACCTAGCATTTAAATGTGAGCCATGTCAAAGCAAGGTGTTTGCAGTAGTGACATTACTTTGCTAATGAACACTACTTAAATGATGTAGGTGAACAGTAGAGTGCGGAACTAAGATCCAGGCACAAGTGGTCACTAGTGCTCAAACCACCCACTGTTAATGTGAACTAGAGTGAACAGGGCCTAGATACTTATCAATCAATATCAGTGTCCATTCATATGTAAAATATCACTCAAGTGAAACATAATGACACTTCAGTTTAGTTGTGATGTTCTGTAGTTCTACTCAGTGCTCCTGGGGACTCAGCTGTCTTTCCAGTTTGCTTCTCGTATTTTCAATGACGCACATAAACACATGAGAACATGAGCCTCAGTGACTCCACAAGAGAGAGGTGCTGAGGAGTAAATACACACTCTGAGGCTGGCAGAGAAATTTTCTGTCTGCCAGGTAGGACCAAAATAACTCCAGAGCAGTACCTTTAATACCCGGCTCTCCAAGCCGGAGATGACGATACTATTGTCAGTAGTATGAAGGGCAGCTGTGAGATTTGAGTTGCTTCCCTGAAATGTTGCTGTGTCAGTCTAAGGTCGCACCCAGGTTGTATCAAGCCTAGCAAAGTACTAAACTATGCTTGTTTATCTGTAATTATTAATAGTTATTTCTCTCTCTTGTATGCAGGTATATGTGGAATTTGATGACCAGGAGTGGGAGAAGAGAGAGTGGGTGAAGGTTTATGAGGATTTCCAGCTGTTTCTACTGGAGCACCAGCTGGTCTGGGCCAAGAGGAAGGAGGGAGCAGCAGCAGCAGCAGGAGGAGGAGGAGGAGCAGGAGGCTTACTGCAGGGAACGAAGGCCAAACACATACAGTGGCCTGGCCTGGTAAGATTTGCTTTCTTTTTACAGGCTGGACATTATAAAGAGCCCTCAGCCATATGAACAAGTTGACTATGTCCTTACGTATCCACCACAGTACTGAAAAGAAAGTGTTCATTATTTTTTATTGGTGCAGATGCCAGCCCTTCCACACTTCCATCAGTTTTATTGAGCCGGTCTCAGTATATTTTTGAGGACGTTGTGTTGACCATCTATTCTGCACTCTACTAATTGTGTTTGGTAGTTTCAAATTCTTCATAACCCTCTCATTCCAGATATCCCAAATACTTGAGCTTCTGTCTTGTTGTCTTGAGGATGGATGATATCTTTAGAGTTGCTTGTTGGTTGTGGTTTTGCTGTTGTGGTGGGCTGTTTCAGTTTTGCAAAGCATCCATTTTAATTGTTCTGAATCATTGCCCCACTGAATGATGACCGGGTTTGGCCTTTTTTAGATGAAGTTTAATTTTCGCAGTGGCTGGCAGGGTGACCCACCATAATGAATATAAACATTGCCCCTTAACAGACTTATTGTAAAATTTATGCATTTATGTTCTAGACATTATCGGTTATGTTGACGCATTGTTGATATATACAGTGGTATGAAAAAGTTTGGGCACCCCTTAGGAAAATCATTGCATCAGTTTGTCACTTGCTGAGCTTTTGAAGCAGCAACTTTATTTTAACAAATGTTATACCTTATGGAAACAGAAACATCTCAGTAGTGAAATCATTTTCATTGGTCCAACAGAAACATTTTTATGAATATTTAAACAAAAATAGGCATGTGCATTAATTCCATTAATATTTAATAGAGCCTCCTTTTGCTGCAAGAACAGTCTGTAGACGCCTCCTATAGCCACTGAAGTCTGGCAGGTGGTACTTTGGCCCATTCCTCCAAACAAAACGCCTCCAGTTCAGTCAGGTTTCTTGGCTTCCATGCATAAACAGCCTGCTTCAAATCAATCCATACATTTTCAATGATGTTAAGGTCTGGGGACTGGGATGGCCATTCCAGAAGATTGTACTTGTGCTTCTGCATGAATTCTTTGGTGGATTTTGAACAGTGCTTGGGATCATTGTCCTGCTGAAAAATCCAACCCCGGCGTAGCTTCAACTTTGTGACAGATTCTTGAACATTCTTGTCAAGAATCTGCTGATACTGAGAGGAATTCATATGGCCCTCAACTTTAACAAGGTCTCCAGTCCCTGTGCTAGCCACACAGCCCCATAACATGATGGACCTTCCACCATATTTCACAGTAGGCAATAAGTTCTTCTCATGAAATTCAGTGTGTTTTTTTCACCATGCATACCTCCTCTTGTTCTGACCAAATAACTACATCTTAGTCTCATCTGACCACAGTATTTTTTTCCAAAATGCTTCTGGCTTGTCCAGATGTGCTCTTGCATACCTCATGCGACTCTTCTTGTGACGAACACTCAGGAAAGGCTTTTTGAGCATCAGCCTTCCAAAGAGCTTTTCATGGTGCAAAGTGCGCTGGATTGAACAACTACACCATCAGTAGCCAGATGTTCTTGTAGTTCTCTGGAGGTGGTCTGTGGCTTGTCTGTGACCATTCTAACCATCCTTCACCTGTGTCTTTCCAGTATTTTTTTTCTTTCCTTCACAATGACTGTTCTTCTGGCCTTCCATTTCTGCACCACATTTCTGACTGTGGAAATAGACATCCCAAACCTTCTTGATAATTTCTTGTACCCTTCTCCTAATTCATGATAATGAATTATCTTAGTTTTTTGGTCAGTGGAGAGTTGTTTCGATGACCCCATGTTGCCAGTAGCATAGGACAAGCACAGCCAGCAATTGCCTCTGTTAAATAGCCTTTTTCATGATTGGTTTTACCTGTCTTTGTAATTGAAGGTCTCACAAGCTAATCAAAGCAGTTTTGAGCTGCAACATGTCAGCTAAAAATCCCTACAGGTCTTGAAATCAATGTGATTAAAAGGGTGCCCAAACTTTTGCACATACCATTTTTTACATTTTAATTTATTATAATAAAACTTTGTAATGATACTGTAAGAATTTTGGTCTGGAAAACACTCAAATGTCTACATCTCTGTAGGAAATTAAATCTTGTTGCTGTGATCGTCTTTTATAAAGTTAGAGCAAATTATTATGAAATCTTAGAGGGGTGCCCAAACTTTTTCATACCACTGTATAGTGAACAGCAGTGAGGACTTCCCTGTTACTCAGTTCTCAGCAGTTACATGTGCTGCTGTACAACAATGGATCTTATTTGAAACCAGCCTTGGAGCTAATGGCTTAAATGATAGAGCCAAAGAGCCTATTTTTGGAGCACGTGGCTGAATATGGATTGCTGCTGAATGTGGTGAACTGACCACTGGAGCATAAAGATGAAACCCCAGTTTAAATGTATATGTCTGACAGTTGTTTTGTCTCTCTTTGTGCGCACGCGTGTGTGTGTGTCTGTGAGAGAGCAAGCATCAGCCCTATGATGATTCTCTGTCTGTTCTATGTCTCTGTCATCACACATGTGCTTTGCTGTGGTGGCACTGTGGATGTGTGGTGTTTTTGTAGTTGTAGTCTGAATGCCGAATAATTTCTCTGAGGCAAAGACTATATCCTACATACTCAAGATGACTGCAGCCTGTGCAGGGATGGTCCTATTAAACTGGCGTTGAACTTCAGAGCTAAATGGTTTTGTGTCTGTCTTGGACTGAAAGATCTGTTTCCTAAAAGTGATGGACTTAACTTTTGACAGTGTGCATGTCTGTGTGTGTGCCTATCAGTGTCTGAGTATGTGTTCATGAAAAAGTGATTCACTGTTTTGATTATGTAATAGCACAGCGCCATCTGGCACACGCATGGGACATACAAGTTAAAAGAGATACACAGGTGCACATGTTCTTCTCTATCTGACTCCTCAGCTGGGGGGCTCCTTCAGTTTGTTGTCAGTTGCCAAATCTAGTTCTGACACATGCATACACATAAGTGGCAAAAGATGCCATGAGCTTGCATTTTTTAGTTGTTTTTTTTTTTTTGAAGAAAATGGTTAAAGTGGCTTTCATTTTAAAATGAATAACAGTTACATCAAATAAATTAAAAGTTAGCCATTGGACAGAACATCTGAAAAAAAGTTTTGTATCCATGTGAATCAAGACTGAGCTTTAGATGATTTTAGATTGCAAATTTAATAACTAATGGATGAGATGGTATTGACTTAAAAATATACACTGGCAAAATCTGGCATATTAGCTATACATTTTAACTTAACTAGTCATAGCCAGTATACCAGTGCAATAATTTCCTTCCTTCATTTCCGTTTGTATTTTCTATCACGTTAAACCAGTGTTAGTAAAATAAAAATAAAAGCCGGACAGAACAGTGGAGTGGTGGTTAGCGCTGATGCCTCACAGCAAGATGGTCCTGGGTTTGAATCCATGCCCTGACTGGGGCCTTTCTGTCTTTCTTTTGTTGTTTGCCAAAACTTCAGTTCTATGTAATGAAATTATAGCTGACAATTGAAGACTGAATAACTTACCAAGAGACTCAGAAAATGTTTTCTTTCAACATTTCTGTGCACGCAGTTTCTGGAAACTTCTCTTGTGCTGCTCTACTGTGCATGTGCAGCGCTGAGCCTCCGTGTTCACTCCAGGAACATAAAGTTACAGGTCCAGTTTACTCAGATGACCTTAGTTTTACAGCTCTTTAAGGAAAAAATAGTACATACTTACATTCCATGAGTTAAATCAACAGGAGAGGGATAACTGAGTAAAGTACACTATCACAATTTAAGTAAGCCTAGCTATTACCTTTTAGAGTGTGAAGAAGATCTGAAATATTCATAAATATTGTTCATTCATTCATTCATTCATCTTCTGTAACCGTTTGTCCAGTGAAGGGTCGTGGGGTGGCTGGAGCCTATCTCAGCTGTCATGCATTTGAGGCAGTATTTTGCAATTTGTGTATACTTTGCAACGTTGATATTACAAGGACAATGAAAATACAGTTTAACGGTCAACATTAAGAGACACACACGCAGAGACAGCAGACATGCAGACCCAGCAGATTGCTGTGTAGTTATTACATTGTTGCATAACTAAAGTCCTTTGATCCTCACACACAAATACACATGCTGTCTGTGTTTATTTTTCCTATTTTTCTTTTCAGTTATTCATGCTTGTCATTGTTTTGCCTCAGACTGCGTTTGCTCTTTGTCTGCTTCACATACTCTTTTCATTGTTTCTTTCCTTATATTCTCATTTATCCTTTCCTGTCGTGTGAATTCTCTTCACTTTGGCCTTTGTCTCAGGTCTGTGGACTGAACAGATCAGTGTACTCTGGATATGTACCAAAAACTAGGGCTTTCTATTGTGCACTAATATGTTTGTATCACTTGGCATAGAGACAGTTTTGGGTTTCTCTCGTGGAACTTATAGTACCTTATAGTACAAAAGATTTACATATTGACAAGCAAGTAATACACTAATAAGATATCTGTATATCCATCCCACATCAACTGGAATTTGGGAATTATAGGATTAGTTAGAATGCAAAATCCAATGTTATTGGAGGTACATTTTACTTTGTGTAGTTACTGGGGAGAAGGCAGGTCATTTGATGAGATTTGGTCTTAGCACTAAATGTGCTGTGAAGAATCAAAGATGGACTAGTGACAGCAGACTGGAAACACACCTGAATAGGTGGTGAATTCTTCCAAAAAGGAATGTGTGAGTTGATACTTAGCACCTGCTGTGATACATTCGCTGCTATAATAATACATAATGATAGCAGCAGTAGTTGCTGCTAGCTGAGATGTTGATGTGAGCCACATAAACTGAACATGAGTGAGACTAGTGCTGCATCTAAGGCACCTCACGATTCGATTCAATTCAATTATGACTCAGGGTGTTACGATTCAATTATTCCAAGATTATCGTGATTATCACAATTATCACAATTTTCAATGCATCTTTTTTCCCCATTCAGGATTTCTATTTTTCTTACTCTGTGATTGCTTCATACTTTTAAACACGGTATTTGTCAGTATCCATTAATTAAAGTAACCAAACAAATTTATCTCCATTATCTTTTATTTAGGTGAAACCACCAAATGATCCAATATATATTCCACTTTGGGACCAACAGGAAAATGGTGTGCCTTTAGCAGTGGCCTATACAAGAAAAAGCTGCTCTTCACAGTAAATAAAAATTGCCAGTTACCTTCCTTTAGTGCAAACCATTTGCTGTATCAAAAGCAATACAAATACACTGTTAATAGAAAATGAATTTTCTATTAACAGTGCAAAAAAACTAAGGCACTCAGCCACTCATTCACTTAAACACAATATGCAGAGAAACCAAACAAAACAACTAATAACAGCTGCCTAACTGCATCCTGCTTAACTGAGACTCGTGCATCTCGGCTTAACTCGGAGTCAGCGGCCACTTGGACGGCAGAGAAAATACACTTGCCCACTCGATAGCTAATTTTATTCTCTTTATTCTCTATATTTATACTTTTCTATATTTATACGTGCTTTTTACTATGGCTTGAAACGGGACCCGAGAAAACAAGTGATGCACCAGTCTCATCTCGGTTCATATCAGTGAGTCACTCAGAATGATCCGAATCCCTCGAAAGATCCAGGTGTTCCACTATTCACTCACTCACTCATTTTCTATACCAGTTTAGTCCTGTTAATGGTCACGGGGGTCTGCTGGAGCCTATCCCAGCTGTCATCGGGCGAGAGGCAGGGGTACACCCTGGACAGGTCGCCAGTCCATTGCAGGGCCAACACAGAGAGACAGACAACCATTCACACCCACATTCACACCTACGGACAATTTAGAATCACCAATCAACCTAATGAGCATGTCTTTGGATGGTGGGAGGAAGCTAGAGTACCTGGAGAGAACCCACGCAGACACAGGGAGAACATGCAAACTCCACACAGAAAGTCCAGCTGGCCCATGGTGACCTTCTTGCTGTGAGGCATCAGTGCTAACCACCTCTCCACTGTGCCGCCGTGTGTTACACTATTACAATTAATAATGGTTTTGAACATTTATGAATCGTTATTGACTCGTCATATGTCGCATTGTGATGAATCTAATAATCAATGTATCAGCACACCCCTAAGTGAAACCCTGAACTGTTCCGGATATTATTGCGATACTGTGGCCTTTATTTATTATTATTATTTTTATGGACTGCAATGTATTTGTACAAATTATAAGTACTTATTAATTACAAATTTTGATCAAAATTAGTGGTGCCACTGATGACAACGTTGCGGCAGACTCGCGTCTCGGCCCCGGTGCTCCTGTCGTGGTGTGTGTGTTGTTTCGTGTTTGTGACTGTAAGTCGTGCACGTGTCTGGGCAAGACAGAACTTTAGCTTGTTGTTGTTGTTTTGAAGCGAATTTCTATCGAAATGGAGCTTTCTTCATGGAGTTCGTTCTTGCCGGCAGAAACACACAAACAGCCAAACAGACGGGTGGATCCAGCGTGTGGAAACAACCTATCTTGTCCCCGGACGTCACCAGTAACAGGCAAACAGCCAATCATTCAGCAGCTGTGTAGTTTGTTTGCAGTAGTTGCCATGTGGGTTTGTTTACAAGGAAGTAGCATGCATTGAGAAGCCAGGAGAGTAGAGGCGGCTGCTATGTAGCGGAAACTGGTACAACTGGTAGTATAATAATCCACAGTAGTACCGTCGTGTAGAATTTCTAGTATAAATGGTAAATGGTAAATGGCCTTGCTTTTATATAGCGCTTTTCTACAGTTAAGATTTGGCACCGCGGGGTACCGTGGGTACAGTGCAACTCTACCATATTGTTACACTGCATACACTGCAGTGTGTTCTGTCCACTGTAGAGCCATTTGCTTTTCTCTTGACCATGGTCATGGTGGCAAGTTTATATGTACATTTACTGAAGTATGGACCATCTAATGTTTGTCTGACTGACTGTCTTTCCCCAGCTTAAATTTGAGCAGTTAGCTGAAATAGTTTTTGGTTATGGGGTATAATGGCCTTTTTCCAGAGGTGGAAAAAGTACTAAAATATCGTACTCAAGTAAAAGTACCAATACTTGGATGAAATATTACTCAAGTACAAATAAAATTACACATCTGAAAAATTACTCAAGGAAAAGTAATAAGTAGCTAATTTAAAATGTATTTTAAGTAAAAGTTACCTAGTTACATTTTTTTTTTTAAAAACTGTAGAACGGGGCAGGGGATCTCTCCCATTTGGTGAAAATAGGACAAGGGGTCATACATCCAAAACTGTTAAGTTTTTAATAAGAGAACAATCTATACAAATGTATAAAAATCTATACAAAAATCTATACAAATGTATACACATGTAATGACAACATAACACAAGTCACACATAACATGTAAGACCCTTACAAAGGTATAATGTGCAATTTTAGTTCAGACCATCCCATAAAACTTTTTCAAACAATCAACTGAAAGTGCCATACATTGTTGGTTCTGAGGGCCATCCTTCTTTTTTTCAAACATAAACAACAGTTAATAAGCAAATCAAAGCCTGATCAAGTATTTGACTCCATAAATTACCAAAATAAAATCTCTCCCACTTAGTGAATATAGGACAAGGGAGGGTCATACTGTAAATCCAAACCTATTTTGTTTTTCCTTGCAATGCAATAACATAAAACATGTCACACATGACATTTAAGACCCTTATACATGTATAATGCGCAATTTTAGTGCAGAACAGCCCATAAAACTTTTTCAAACATCAATTGAAAGTGGAATTGCCATAAATTGTTAATTCTGAGGGCCATCCTTCTTTTTACACAAACAGTTATAATGCAAGTCAAAGCTAAATCATGTGTTATGACTCCATAAATGACCAAAATAGAACTAAAATCTCAGTGTCAGGGACATTTCAGAAAAATAAAAACAAAATAGTGCAACCCGACATTAAGACATGCGCTTAATGTCTAATGATAAAACACGTCAAATAAACTTTATGAGCCTCCATCATGTTCATACCCACGGAGTGTAGCGCTGTAGCTGCCAGTCGTAGCAACTCAAGGTAGGTAAAACGGATTTCGGGGGGTTTTCAGTACTCTGTGACCTCGAGAAACGGAAATCTATGTGAAAACTCACCGGATTTCTCCTTTAAGAGGATTAGTCTACAAACTTCTTGTTAAGTTTGAGCAGCAGTTGATTTTCAAAGTTTGTTGCGCTCATCCTTGCTCGCTTTGCAGTGAACAGTAAACCGGCACAACTGAAAAGCCGCTCACAGGCAGCTGATGAGGGCCCGTGTTGAGTTTCAGAGAGTGTTTTCTTATATTTGAAAATGAGTTCAGCAGATCCATATTGTCTGAGGCACAGGCTAGGTACCTCTCTAACTCCCCTGTACCTTCTGACTTTTTGGACTTCATTGAGGAGAAGAAATCATCTTCATCTGCTGATTGTTGTCCAACTTGCTCCACCCCAGCCACTGCCATCTGGTCAAGGTGTTGTCTGACATAGTCCAGACCTTTTGAGCGACAAATTAAGCTATGATTAATCTACTGAGAGTGCATAATGCAGAGTACCACAAATAGCAAAATAATTACAATTTGAGATGTGAGACTTACAGTATAGCACATATCCCATTGTATTGAATAAAAACAAAGTGGATACAACTGCAATAATTATTACAGTATGATATTATATAATGATATCGTACCTGTTTCAATGATATCAGGCCTCTCTGTCCAGGTGGTTTTGAACTTAGGTAATTCACCCCACGCTTCCAGAAGCAGCTCCCACAAGTTGGATTGGTTGGATGGGCACTTCTTGCGTACCATACGGTCAAGCTGCTCCCACAACAGCTCAATGGGGTTCAGATCTGGTGACTGCGCTGGCCACTCCATCACCGATAGAATATGAGCTTCCTGCTTGTGCTCTAAATAGTTCTTGCACAATTTGGAGGTGTGTTTAGGGTCATTGTCCTGTTGTAGGATGAAATTGGCTCCAATCAAGCGCTGTCCACTGGGTATGGCATGGCGTTGCAAAATGGAGTGATAGCCTTCCTTATTCAGAATCCCTTTTACCCTGTACAAATCTCCCACCTTACCAGCACCAAAGCAACCCCAGACCATCACATTACCTCCACCATGCTTAACAGATGGCGTCAGGCATTCTTCCAGCATCTTTTCATTTGTTCTGCGTCTCACAAACATTCTTCTTTGTGATCCAAACACCTCAAACTTAGATTCGTCCGTCCACAACACTTTTTTCCAGTCTTCCTCTGTCCAATGTCTGTGTTCTTTTGCCCATCTTAATCTTTTTCTTTTATTGGCCAGTCTCAGATATGGCTTTTTCTTTGCCACTCTGCCCTGAAGCCCAGAATCCCGCAGCCACCTCTTCACTGTAGATGTTGACACTGGTGTTTTGCGGGTACTATTTAATGAAGATGCCAGTTGGGGACCTGCGAGGCGTCTGTTTCTCAAACTAGAGACTCTAATGAACTTATCTTCTTGCACAGTTGTGCTACGCGGCCTCCCACTTCTTTTTCTACTCTGGTTAGAGCCTGTTTGTGCTGTCCTCTGAAGGGAGTAGTACACACCGTTGTAGGAAATCTTCAATTTCTTAGCAATTTCTCGCATGGAATAGCCTTCATTTCGAAGAACAAGAATAGACTGTCGAGTTTCAGATGAAAGTTCTCTTTTTCTGGCCATTTTGAGCGTTTAATTGACCCCACAAATGTAATGCTCCAGAAACTCAATCTGCTCAAAGGAAGATCAGTTTTGTAGCTTCTGTAAAGAGCTAAACTGTTTTCAGATGTGTGAACATGATTGCACAAGGGTTTTCTAATCATCAATTAGCCTTCTGAGCCAATGAGCAAACACATTTCACCATTAGAACACTGGAGTGATAGTGGCTGGAACTAGGCCTCTATACACCTATGTAGATATTGCACCAAAACCCAGACATTTGCAGCTAGAATAGTCATTTACCACATTAGCAATGTATAGAGTGTATTTCTTTAAAGTTAAGACTAGTTTAAAGTTATCTTCATTGAAAAGTACAGTGCTTTTCCTTCAAAAATAAGGACATTTCAATGTGACCCCAAACTTTTGAACGGTAGTGTAGGTAAAAGTATTGCTGCAGCAATCAGTTCAGGGTCCTCCATCATCTCACCAAAACGCTTTTGGACACCATCTTGAATGGCTCTGATGAGTGGTAGGCACAACTTGGAGGATGTCTCCTGCCTTCTGAGTTTTGCTTGCAGCTGAAAGATCACTGGAAGAAGCCACCCTAAGTGTGTGTTGGTCTCCGACTGAAGAATGTTTAAGGCCTTTACCAAAGGTTTCATCACTGAGCAATACTCAGTCAGGAAAGCAACCTGTAGAACAGATCAAGAACATACAATTGTTAGCATATAAAGCAGGAAAAGTTTGAAATGTGTAGCCAGATACGGAAATCTAATTGAACAATTCTATACAACTGGAAAATATGGAAATATACATGGTAACTTCATGTTTTTCACCTGTCATTAATTTGTCATTTGTTAGAAACATTTCATACTGTTAAAATGCTAATTAAAACTTACATTTTCAATTTGAATTCTTCACAAACATTCCTGATTGCCTCTTCCCCTTTCTCTTGTATGATCCGTATGATTCTCTCCACGGCCATGAACGTTGAATTCCACTGTGTTTGATTTAGCCGAATTTGCTGGAGCTGGCAATTATCTTCCATGACTTCTGCTGCCATGTATGAACGACCCGTCTTATTCCACATGGCTTGGCATTTCCCAAAAGGCTGCACGTGATAGTCTCTTGTATGTATCGTTCTTCTTTTCTGCCATGTCAGCATCTGTTGTGGCAACTAAGTTTAACAAGTGGCATGCACACCTTTGGTGTGTGGGAAGCTGGTACTCTAAACCATTGTCTTTCTCCAGGATGCTGCAGGTCATTTTACAGTTGACATGGGCCTCCTCAAAACCATCTTGGTCGGACTCTGACTCTACATCCTCAGACTGGCACTGCTCACCAAACACACTAAATGCTTTAATGAAGTTCGAGCCACTATCTGTGGTGGTTCTTACCACTTTCCCCCTTATTCTATATTGACAGTGTATGTCATTAAGTGCACCTGCAACAACATCAAAAGTGTGGGACCCTTTTCTCTTGCATGCCAGTGCAGCGGATCTCCTCTCATTCCCTCATCTATCCAATGAGCTGTTACCCCAATGAAACTTTGCTGGTGTGCTGTCCAACAATCTGTGGTGGTGGCAACATAGCTGGCTTCACTAAGTTGCAATATCACATTCTTCCTCATTTCATTAGCAGATCCCTCTATTCTAGTCCGGACTGTGGGTCTGGAAATTACCTTGATGTGGGGATTGAGTGCCACTACCAGCTCTTTAAAAGCAGTTTGTTCAACTAAAGAAAACGCATGAAGACCCTCACAAATTAAATTAATAATGAGCTTGTCGATCTTTCCCTGTGTCACTTGGCGGTTGCCTCCCACCGACATTGCATCTGATATTTTTGCCTGCTTGCTTGGTTTTGGTGCTTGTGGATTTGGGGTTGATGGCCCCTCTTTGCATTATTGAAAGCCGTCAGCTAAGATGGATGTTTCCTCTGTGAAGAAAGACAAAGCTTTCATCAGTACATCAGTCAATGTAGTGTTCATTAAAACGCACTGAAATGAAAACATTGACTGCGTTTACATGGTCTTTTTAGTATCCCGATTTTGAGGCTTATCCCGGCTTTGAGCATATTCGGGATATGGTGTTTACATGGCCATGATGGTAGGTGACGCTATCGGTTGCCAGTGGCAACGCCCATAGAACTTAACGGAGGAGCGACGAAACATTCCAGAACCCTTTAATTTTTGCGCGTTTATTATTTCGGCGGGACAGATACAAGGCAAGTAAGAAGAAGTAAGAAAGTGAAGAAATGGATAAAGTTAATTCGAAAGAAAATGGACTTTACAGGAACAAGCTTACACCTGCAGCAAAACAGCGCTATTTGGAAAAGCTCTCAGACATTAAACTTGTAGACCCATACGAGCTCCCTGCAGCGGAATGGCACAGAAACCTGGACGATTTACCTCCGTGCACATATATGGATATGATAAATTACCTTGTTTTTGGCGTAAGTTACTACACGATGCAGGAGTTTAAAAGCCACAAGTCTTTGGGAAGTTACGAGGCTTTTTGCTGTGGCTGGGTGCAGGACTTGGCCATCTACAAGCCTCCGGGTGGTGAAAACAGCGTTGTACTGGCAAAGGTAAGTTTTTTTAACATGCATTTTAGTGTGTCGTAATTACATTGCATTTAGCAGACAGGAAGTAATTAACTGCGATTGTGACGAGATGTTCAATGTACACAAACGTTTCCAACATGTTTTGTTGTAGGCTAAAACTGTGTACCGTTTGTTTAGGTTTTTATTTGTAATTTGATTTTAGCCCAATGACACATACTGTACCAGGCATAGACTGTACAGAACAGTCTATGGTATCAGGTTTTTGTGTTGGAGGCTGCAAAGTGACAAACCTGTTCTGGGTTGGCTAGGGTAGTTAATGTGTGATTGCAAGATGTAAATGTCCTGGTTGGATTAAAGTCATTAACAGTGTGAATGCAAGGATTCAGATGAGACTGCAGACAGATCTATTGTGTAGATGGTAACTTGAAATAATAATGGGCACTTTCTGTCACTTAAATGCTTTTTACCATTTCCCTAATTTATTTACCTTTATGTATTTTACAGGTCCTGCATTCACGGCGGCTCAGTGAACCTCCTCTTACTCCATGGGTGATCTTAACACCATCGGGGCAAGTGTGTTCGGCCCACTGCACCTGTATGGCCGGCGTAGCGGAGTCGTGCACCCATGTTTGTTCTTTTGCACTGTTAACTTTTCCAAGAGAAAAAATATATATATATTCTGTTCTCAATAAATATTGTTAAGCCATATCAAGTTGTTTCAAGCATTTATTTCAAAGAAATTATGAAGTTATGAACAAGGCACTCAAACAACACTTTTGCACATGTTCGTTAAGGCAAACAGTGACAATCTTATCTAAAGGCATTAGGTCTTCACCCTCACATTTGAGAAGCATATGCACAGGTACAGTTGAGTGTAAGAATTTGAATTTGTTGCGCACAACACCAATCACCCTCTCAATGTGAATTCTGAGATGTTATGGCCCTAGTCTCCTCCACATCTTTCGCCTCCAGCTGTGCACGACCCCTTGTGAATGTAGGTATTTTCACTTCAGCACACATCATGCCCACACTTTCTCTTATATTAAAGCCCCTATCTGCCAGCACAATGTCACCGGGTAACAGTTTGTTCAGGAAACCACTTTGCTGCTGGTCCTGGGCTGGCGATGGTGGCTGCTGGTCCAGATTTTTGGTGCTTTTTGGTACAGATTTCCTGCGCTTTGCCTGCCGCTGATATCTCGCTCCATCTGTTTCTTTAACATTATTGTGGCCTAACCGCAGGGATGGTGTCCAGTCTGGGTGGTTGTCCAACATCTCATATGATGGTTTACCTAGAACAGAATAATTCGATTATGAAAAATCTATGTAATCAATGCTTTAAACTGGCAAAATCCGTTGCAGAACACATGCAAAATAAAGATAAAACCTGAGAGGGTAATGCTACTCATGGTTTGACAAAAGGGCTCAGGGGGTAGCAGCTACACAAGACAAAAAAAGAGACAGACACAAACGCACTAGAGCGACCATATTCCACCAACAAGGTAGCATAATGTCATGAGCAGAATCTCAACTACTTTTAAGTTAACATTAATGTTAAGCCAAGGAGCATTTTCGAAGAGGCACCAGTTTGTTAGATAGTTAGCTAGGCAGCGAACTTAAGATGCACTTCAGGGTTTGCAACAATATTAAGCTAACTAGCCTACACTTAGCTGTGTAGCTTTAACAAACAACATAAAGACATTTTTTAGAGAACATACCCGAGTGAAAATGCAGAGAACACACTCTCATCGACTCGGGGGGGAGATCGAAAGTAAGGTCCTTTCTTCTTATTGCAGCCAACCAAGCAATCCGGCGTCTCCTCGTCAGTTCGGAGACTTGCTTTCCCTGATGCTGTGTCTATTTCGGTAATCTAAAAAACTGTATTCCATTGTTCCTATGTTTTCCATCTGCACCGTGTGATTTACTGGAGCAGTTTTTAATACAGCAGTGAGTTCCAGGCATGATATTGCAGTGCGGAATTGCGACAACCTCCTCTACTATCGAGTATAAAACACACGTAAATGATTAGGTTTTGCCGCTGGTATCCTACCAACATGGCGGAGAGGGGAGGGGCTCTGTACGATGACGACAACTCCTCATTCTCATATTGAGATGCTCCAGCATGCCGGCTTCTATCGGAGTACTCCAGGTAGCAAAGCCGGGATATGAGCATATCCCGATTTCTGAATTCGGGATATGGTGTTTACATAGACAAACACAAAGCCGGGATACTTCAATATCCCGATCAAAATCGGGATACTAAAGACGATGTAAACGTGGTCATTGATAGATAAAAGTTTTCTATTTCTGTAGTCATTACATTTTATCTATTACATTTCACAAAGCACACTTCTTGCTAACAGAGATTCCTGAACAAAAGTAAACATTAAAAACAGTTTAAAGCGTAACTCTCGCCAAAATGCAAGCTAGGGACTTTATGTGTAGCCTACTCAAGTCAAACATTCGTAAAAAAAAAATAAAGCATAAAGGACGGAAGCGCAAAAAAAAGAACTCTTGCGCTGGGGCCCAGACTATTTGTTCAACCGAGGCTAATGTTCACAGCTCACATAGCAGCTAGCTTCTACACACCTTAGCCAATTAGAAGTATGTAAATTAATTTAGCCGGTGTCCAACATAGCCTACGTTGTCCTACGGGTTGCTAGCGCTAGACAAAATTAGTAATGGCACGAAACAGGTTGTTTTGCTAATTGCTATTAGTCATGAAAACTTCATTTACCAAACCAGAAATTTTTACCAAAACATGCTTCCGCAGATTAGATGTGGAGTTATTGAATGCTGCCAGTTCAGTCACCTTCGGCAGGCACATTTGGCATTGCATGATGATACTGTTGGCCCTCTTGAATTTAAATAATAATAAAAAAAAAAACAGTCTTTCAAATGTGGCCAAGGATTTTCGTCGTTTTGGGCAGCAGAGTTCGATGTTTCAGCTAGCATTTCTAGTGAAACTGTCTCTGAAGCATCGTCGCTCTTCTGATCCACCTCCATCTCGTTCTCAATCTCCTACAGAAAGAGTTGGTGCGTGGTAGTGGTAGCCTTCACGCTGACCATACGTCACTCACTGTAGTGGTTCCGGGCGCGATTTTTTGTCTTCGTTAGTTTTCGTTAGTCAGTTTTTTTATTTTTTTTACTCTGTAACGGATGGGATTTGTAATGTAGCGCAATACAATACTTCACTCAAAATGTAATCAAGTAAAATTTAAATTACCGATTTTAAAAACTACTTGAAAAATACAAAATACACAAAAAAACTACTCAATACAGTAACGTGAGTAAGTGTATTTCGTTACTTTCCACCCCTGCCATTTTCCTTCGATTACGTCATTAATGGAAGGAATACAGTGTGCTTTAAGACTACATTCATAAGGCAGGTTCTGTAGTCAGGGCAGAGATGGAGTCCCTGACATCAGTGGCAGAGGCAAGGACCTTTAACAAACTTCACTCCACCACCCTCTACACAACACCACAGTGAGGCAGAGAAGCTCATTCAGTGACTGCTGTCTCTGTTTTGCTCCACGGACAGGTTGAGGAGGTTGTTTGTCCCTCAGGCCTAAGTCTATACAATGTCTCCCCGTAAGGAAACAACTGGACTTGCTGTCAGTGCTGTATATTTTTTGCACAGCATTATATATGCATATTATTATGTAGCTTTAATATCTTTATAGTCGTTTCAATGCGATGAAACTACTGGACACCCAGTTTCCCACAGGATGAATAAAGTATCACATCTAATCTTATCTAATCTAGTCTAAAGATTGAGCTTCTAAATGTCGTTGAATTTTCAGATGTATGTGTACTTTTGCTTTCCTATGGAAGGAGTGCATTTGCTGTAACAATACTGTGTGAAACTTTCAGTTTTGGGGATTTTATTCCCTTCTCCAAAAGATATCCTGAAACCTTGATCAGCATTTCTTGCTTCATCATTGACATATAGCTTGTGCTGTGGCATTTTAAAGAGAAGAAAAGGGACCATTCCCCTACTCTCATGAAAAAAAAAAGACTACTAGGTGTATATTGTTTACAGAGAAAAAATGAAAAAATAATGTACACACATATTTTGCAAATCTGTCACTGATCTAGTTTCTTCTCATTTTGTTTTACTCACATGGGAGGAAGTGCTCACACCTCCCCATTTACTTCTCTGCATGTGTGTTTGTGTGGAGGAAATGAGTCTTCAGTGGGTTTCCTGTCTGCCAAGGGAGTGATGAGGTGTTTTGTGAAAAAGGATTAGCTGGTTTTTGCTGAAAAAGGTAATTTGTGCTGCTATCTGCTCTGTCCATTGCCTTTTCTTTCACTGTCTCATGCAGCAGAGATTTAAATGTTTCAATGGACATTGTACACTATGTGTTTCTTCTGTGTGTTTAAGGAATCGTGCAAAGCTCTTTACTCGCTGATTAATTTGCATTGCCAGCAAATACTTGTTCCTTCCTTACATAAATGGATGGCAAGTGCAATGATTTGGTAATTATTTAGGGAAATGCAACAAAGTTTTCTTCTATTACTTTCTATTCTTCTTCGCCTTGTGTTCCTTCTGCTTAGCTAAAAGTGTCTGCCCAGGACAAACTGCAAGTAACTTGGTTGAAGTCTTGGCATTTCATCGTTGTGTCAATACACATCCCTACAGCTAGGTGACGCTATAGTAAGTCACTTTGCGTTTTGGCTCATATCTCGAGAACTGTGTGCCCTAGAAACTAAATTCTTATTCAGCCTGCTATTTATTTCCACCATTTTGAAAAAACAAAAAAGCACCTCAAAGCAAAATCAACTCCTCCTGCCCCATTCATCCAATTCTCACCAAACTTGGCATGTACCAAAAGTTCTAAAAGGAACTTTAGCAGGGTTATTGATTACAATGTTAATGGCTAATTTATTTTCAAACTTCTGATCATTGATAAAAATATGATTCTGATTCTGACATTTGACAGTAATAATCTGTGGATGCCTCCTTGCATGCCCACCAAGTTTCATGCAATATGGTCTATAGGGGGCTCTACTGGTGTGTTATGCCTCTGTGTCTCGGTTGGGGACGACTTCATCACGGCATGGACCCCTATATGATCGCTTGCAATCATCTAGTTACAAGGCTGTTTTATTTACATCGCACTTTGAATATTTATTGTCCGGAATGGATGAGAGGGTGGTGCAATTGCAACCTGGAGCATTGTTTACTGCTAACTGATGTGTCAGTGTGTCAATGCAATAGTGTGCACCAATAAATAAAATTGTCTTAAACTGTGCAGTAAAGAGACGCCTCTGTCTGTTTACCACTAGACAGGCTATTGTCTTGTTTATCATCATATAACCATGCAGATTGCTTGATGTGTCTATGGAAGAGTGCGCACCCAGTAGTGCTACTGTGCATGCAACAGAGTTGTCTGACTCCTCCGTAAGTGAGATAGATCAAACTGAGCATGCTGTTCATGTACAGAACCCTGTTTACGATCCCCAGAACTATCAAGCCTTTTCTTTGCTTTGTTTCAGTTGCCTTGTGAACACAAACTGCACCAAGATTATATGCAGCATTATGACCATCAGTATCAGTCGCCCCAGAAAATCTGTATTGTAGCTTGTGGGTTTTTCTTTGCCTCCTTTCAAATTTCCTTTGAAGTGTGCCTCAAATTTTTTTATTGGTCTATGTGAGTTCTTCTTGATGTCAGGTAATAAACAACATCTTCATCAGAGATCCAAACACCTAATAATATCCAATTATTTTTAAAGAGTGACGTCTTTATCCTTTTTACCACAAATGTGGGTTTTTAATTTGGGCTTTTGTCTCTATCCAGCCTTGCAAACATTGTCTGGTTGGTTTTTGTATGAGGATGATGCACCAAACTGATGATAGGCTGTTGGCCAGTGCTGGACCATCAGTGATCGTCTGTGTCCCTAGTTGATAGTGCTTGTCAAACTTGCGGTGCAGATCGAGAGAGATCATCTTGATTGGCTGTTCAGTCCCATAAACTTGATATCTGCTCCTTTTATGCAAGGAGAAATCCGATAAGCACTGCCAAAGTCCTACAAAATGACTTCCAGCAGTAGCAGCAGGCTACTGGTGTGAATGGCTCTGAACAAACAATCAGAAACAGACTTCATAAAGTTCATCTGAGGGCCTGACATACTCAAGTGGCCCTGTGCTCACTGCCTGGCATCATGAAGCTTTATTGTTTTTTGCTGTAGAACGCCCTAATTGGCACGTCCGCCGCTGGCAGGCAGATGAGAGCAGGTTCACCCAGAGCACATGTGACAGAAGTGAAAGGCTGTGGGGAAGTAGTGGAGAACGTTATGCTGCCTGTAACATTCTTTAGCATGACCGGTTTGGTGGTGGGTCAGTGATAGTCTGGGGAGGCATTCTGACTGTCATTGGGTATCAGGATTAAATCCTTGGACCAATTGTCTGACCCTAGTGGATTGTGGGTTCCTCCTCCTGTGTGGTGAGAGTATGCAGGCAGTTCTTGGAGGATGAAGGAATTAATACCATTGACCTGCTCCTACGCTCACCTGACCTAAATCCAATCTCAGTGATATCCTGGTCCAGAGATACTTACGACATCGTCATGCATGCATACAAACACGGGGGTGTCATACAAATTAAATGACTACAGACCAGTCGCCCTGACATCTGTAGTCATGAAATCCTTTGAACGACTGGTGCTGGCCCATCTGAAGGACATCACGGACCCCCTGCTAGACCCCCTGCAGTTTGCCTACAGGGCAAACCGGTCAGTGGATGATGCAATCAACATGGCTCTCCACTACATCCTGCACCACCTAGACTCTGCAGGGACCTACGCTCGGGTCCTATTTGTGGACTTCAGCTCTGCGTTCAACACCATCGTCCCGGAGCTCCTCCACCATAAACTGTCCCAGCTCACCGTGCCCCCCTCCACCTGTCAGTGGATTACCAGTTTCCTGACCGACAGGAGGCAGCAGGTGAAACTGGGAAACTTCACCTCCAGCACCCGGTCCCTCAGCACTGGCGCCCCCCAAGGATGTGTTCTCTCCCCACTGCTCTTCTCCCTTTACACCACTGACTGCACCTCAAGGGACCCTTCTGTGAAACTCCTGAAGTTCGCAGACGACACCACCGTCATTGGACTAATCCGGGACGGCGACGAGTCTGCTTACAGAAGGGAAGTGGAACAGCGGGTCCTCTGGTGCAGTCAGAACCACCTGGAGCTGAACCCACTCAAAACTGTGGAGATGACAGTGGACTTCAGGAAGAGACCCCCATCACCCACTCCTCTCATAATACTCAACAGGACAGTCCCAACAGTGGACTCATTCAGGTTCCTAGGGTCCACAATTTCACGGAACCTGAAGTGGACTGCCCACACAGACTCCGTGAGGAAGAAGGCCCAGCAGAGGCTGTACTTTCTGCGCCAGCTCAGAAAGTTCAACCTGCCTCAGGAGCTGCTGATTATATTCTACACTGCAATAGTCCAGTCTGTCCTGACCACGTCCATCACTGTCTGGTTTGGATCCTCCACCAGGCATGACAGGGACAGACTGCAGAGAACAGTCAGGTCTGCAGAGAGGATCATTGGCACCGATCTTCCCTCCATCCAGGACCTGTACCGGTCCCGGGTCAGGAAGCGGGCCAGGAAAATCTCCACAGACCCCTCACACCCTGGTCACAAACTGTTCAGACTCCTCCCCTCAGGCCGGCGTTACAGAGCACTGTACGCCAAAACCACCCGTCACAAGGACAGTTTCTTCCCCCGGGCTGTCGCTCTGATGAACTCTGAGCAGTCACAGAGTGCAAGCCCACCCACATGAACAATAGATGAACATGAACAATGACTCTGCCTTGTAAATATTCACTGTACAATAACCCCGGTGTATATATTACCTATATTTTATATGTACAGATTGAGATTTATTTTATTGTGTTTATTTTATTCTTATTTCGCTATTTAAGTTTGTACTAGAGAGTAAAGTTACTGGAGTCAAATTCCTTGTATGTGCACATACTTGGCCAATAAAGCTGATTCTGATTCTGATTCTGATTCTGATTCAAATAGCTGAGTACCATTTTGACTAGCCTGCTGCATGATTTTTTCACATAGGGGTTTTTGGGGTGTCTTGATTTCAGCCCTCTGCAGGTTGATAATTTGAACTTCTATCAAATGATGTGGCATTCTTAAACTGTGCATACTGACAATGTAGGATCAGACTGTACGCACACTTCATGCATGCATTGCTTCCAATTTACATTTGGACTTGTTCGTTTTTACATCTGTTTGCTGCTCTGCTGTGCTCACATACTCTATACTTTATTTTGATGGAACCAAATTGTTACTATAGCTGTTTGCATTTGCATGGTTCCGTTTCTGTTGTTATGCAGCTATATGAGGAAATATAACCTGAAATGTTGCCCTTTGAGATTACATTATTAACTGTTCCAATATGTTTTGAAACTGTCGCTCTGTAATGCCAAATTTCGATATAGATAGATCGATATAAGTGTTTCATGTCAGTCGATATCGATAATTATCGGTTTGTTTTTTTTTACCTATTCTACTCAGACTTCTCAACTGTGCTAAGCTGAATCCGTTTTTTCTTTATATGGCTTTGATGTTTTGTCGTATGGCTCTGCTGCAGCTGCGCTAGACTTTTTCATTGTCATTTTGACTGACAGGGTCATAAAAATCCCGTCATAACCCATTTTTATCCGTCATTTTATTATTATTTTTTTAATGATAACAACCGGACAAAATAAATCTAGAGTCTATTTAACCAGCTCAGTTGAGTCCTACCACGTTTGATTGATAATCAGTAAACGGCTCCATTCAAACATCTTACATCTCACTCGGCAGAGAAACAAAACGTACTACCCGACTTGACCAGCAAACAATAGCAGAGAAATTAAACTTAACCGACTCATAACCTCTGCTCGTGGATCCCTGCTTAACCGAGTCAGCAGCCGCTCACTCGGCCAGCAGATAAACGAAACTTAACCGACTCATACACTGCTAATCAAGACAAGACAAGACAAGAGACAATTAATATGCTCACTCGCCACCAAGTTTGCAGACAACATCGGTCTGACTCATGTGTGACTTAAAATAACTAAAATATTGCCAAACTAGTATGTGATCTTTCTTTTTTTTAATCTACTATTTCCTCTCGCGCTGTCGCACTCATATTCTGTTTTCATTCCACACCGTTCTTTTTTGTTGTTGTTGTTGTTGTTGTTGTTGTTGTTGTTAGCTTAGCTTGGCCGTGATAGGCCGAGAGGCTAAAGCCCTTCCTCTGCCTACATCCCCCAGAATGACTTGCAATTCTGGCGTAGGGTTTTCTTCCTGTTTTTCTCTAACGGAGTACAAGTGAAATTATCAAACATTCTATCGAACTTATTTTCTATTGATCGCGATATATATAAAATATATATACGTTATCGTTTTATCGCCCAGCCCTAATAGATATAGATATAGATATAGATATAGATATAGATATTTATAAAAATGTCCCTCTATAATTTTATTTCCTTAAGCTTATGTCCTCAAAGATCTCAGATGATCTTCGGCACAGCTGCTGGAGCCACTCGCCCAGTTTGGGGACACTTAAGTGTTCATATTGATCTTCTATTTAGCCTGTTCCTGTGCTGCTATGATTATTGCTAATGTGGTGTATTTAAGTCCAGCCTTTTTCAGCCATTTTTTGATATCAGCCATTTCTACATCACAGGGTGCCATCCTCCTAATGTGCCCAAGGACCTTTGTTGTACCATCCTGGATAGTGGCTATAACACTCACTAGTCCTCAGCCTCCTTCCTTCTAGGCTCCCCTGGCAGTGGCATTTGTACTGTGTCGATCTCTAGCTGTGAAAGAAGTTGTTGTTTGTGGATGTTGGGACACTGAACTACTATTGGATTATTTGTGAAGTAGAACAGTGATCTCTGGGTCTGTCCATAAAACCTCTAGTTGTTGTTCCAGTAGCCCACTTCTCATCATGTTTGCCAGGTTAATCCAGACCAAGTCCAACCAATGTGACTCATGTTTCTAGCTGTCATCATTATTAGTAATGAAGTAGGCATGATTTATTTTGCTGTAGATTAGACAGAACTTAACACAATTTAAACAATGACTTCAGTCATTGAGATGGTGCTAACCTCAACAGAACGCATCACACTGAATATAGGTGTACCAAGTTTATAGAAATACCACAAAGCTTTTTAGTAAGGATGGTGCCAGGCAGCCTCTCCATTAGGAGAAAGTGTGCCGGATGTTTATTTTGACCTCTTTAGAAGGTATCTGATTGTCTTATTACCTAGTGAGTCAAATGTTCTTTCAGACACAGTTGGCCAGCATACTGTGTCTCTAACAACCTCCCCCGAAAAGCTGCGTAGTTTTCCTGCATGCATTGAATCTTGGTACATGTAGGCACCACAAAATGTCTGTGCCAGTTTGACAATTCAGACGACTCTGTCAATGTAGCAGGAGCAGGGCATTTATTACATCAGTATATTAACGTAAAATACAGTGAATTTATGCTTTACATCTTATTCTTTACTGTTAAGTTGTCTTAATACAGATACATAAGCAGAAGTGTGGAGATAAAATAAGCTGAATTTTGTAGTGCAGAAGGAGGAGGCAGATTGATGTATAGAAAGAGTTGAGTAGCAGGGATAATGAGACAGTGACAACACAGAGAGAGCTGTAAGGAGGGAATGAGAGTGTGTCACGCACACATACGGGGGAGGGGGTGTTTGTGTGTAGGCTGCCCCTGCCTCCATTCCTCCCACACTCACTCCCTCTTGCGTCAGCAGCAGTTAAAATGTCGGCTGTGTAGCTTGTGCTCCGCTCTGTTTTCTCTCCCTCTCAGGCATCTATAATTTCTTACCATAAGAGGAAACCACACTCTTGCTCTTGTGCTTTCTCTTCCTTTTTTGCTCTTCTCATCCTGTCTTTTCTTTCTTCCTGTTTCTCCCCTGGTTGCAAGATCAAAGCTAGTTTCCTACAACGCTTTTGCTCCTTGTCGCTGTTTGGAGACGTAGGAGAGAGGTAATGTTACAGTGTTATGTCCTCTGCTCTTGCTCATTATTTGGTTCAGAAATGTTGCTGCTTTTCATTTTAAACTAAATTAATGGCAGTAGATTGAATGGATTGCAGCAACGTCTGCCTGAAAACCATGGTTGTAGATGTTGACATGTAAAGTATATGTGTGTCTGGTGGAGAGCTGCTTCTTCTTCAGAAATCATGTATTCAGTACTAAGCTACAAATGGATCTTAGTTTATCATATTTCCTAAACTCAGATTTAATTCTTGCTGTATGGGTTTCTTTTCCCCAAATGTATTTTTGTTACACCAGTAATACCGTGATGCTGTTCTGCAGAATTGTGTGGAATCACTAGCCTGTGTGGTAGTGTTTTTCATGTTTCTCAGAACATCTTGCATCTGCAGAGTGATTCATAATCATGTGGGTTTTTTGACGGTGACAAACTGCAGTTTCTCTGATAGTCTGGGCTTTGATTATGGGTGCACCTTATGAGCAGCGATTACTGATTGTGGTAAGCGATTTTGCACCCCTATGTCTACTTTGCCTGTGTGGTCTTTATCAGTTTATTCTTTAATTAAATAGTAGTAGTCTGATAGAAGAAACCAAAAACAGTCTCCTTACTGTCTGGTGCACCTGCAAATTGCTTCCCCTTTAATCTTCAAGGGACGACTGAGTCCAATAAATACATGTTCATCTGTGATCAGCATACAGAGCATGCAAGGAGCCAGTTGGTGATACTTTCTCTGGGGGACTAGGACACCACAGAGCAGACTACGTATCTGGTGCTTGAGTCCATTTTGGGTGTGCACTGCCAAAGTATCTTGCAGTGATCTGAATGTTTGTGTCTGGAATATCTACTCAGTGTTCACACAAAACTGAATATTGTCTGTGTGTGCACAATGTAATTGTGTGGTTAATTGATTACATTTGTCAAATTAACATGGGATGCACGCATGTTGATTTTTATGAGAAAACATCAACTCCTCAAATCATTTTTTTTTATTATCACTCGAGTAATGGATACGCATTTGCCAGGAAATGAATTTCTTCTTTCTGTTCTTTCTTTCAGTCTTTCTGTGGTTCTACTATATATGTCACTTGTTTTAATGATTGAAGCATTGAACATGAGAGACTGATGGGCAATTTGATGTCTGAAGTTCCGCAAACAACTAATGAATTATTTGTAAGATAAATCGTCAGATTAATTGTTACTGAAATTATTTGTTAGTTGCAGCTGCACATCAAACGTCTAATGAGCAATAAGGTGGTTGTGTCAACTGACAGTCTTGACACTTGCGACTGTTGATGCGTTTGTACATGTCTAGGTGGTTTTCACATCACATGCATTGACATGTTGTTTAGTTTAACTATAGAGCCCAGAACGAGGTCTAGTAGCGGGGTGTTTGTGTAGAAGTTTGTATGGCTGTATGGAGCTGCAGACTAAAACACAATAAACAGCTGTGCATAACGGTACTGCGTTCTGTGTCTCTATGTCCACAGTTGCTTCACAGTGTATGAAAGGCCACTGTTGTGTGTTTTTATTTGTATTATATATATATATTTAGCATTAACCCAGTTTTTCTGCATATCGGCTGCAAGGATGTAGTTTGAAACATGTGTCTGATTAATAAGCTTGCTGTATAGGTAGCCTCTGTGACAGCCACAAAAATAAAGTGTGTACAATATCATAATTAATGAAGTTTCCACTCAGCTCGCATGCTTTCAAAACACTTGTATGGATCCTGCTGTTGCATGAATTGTGCAGATTGGCTTATGTATCAAACTCAGAGCAAAGAACCTTCAACCAACAGCCTAAACTTCATTGTTAGTGATATCATGAGGCTGTGTCTGTTAGAACACAGTCAAACCGAGGGATGGCAGCAATCTCAAAAATGCAAACAAACTGTATGTCCCCTATTTTCTCAAAGATCCTCCCACCTGATGAATATATATAGACAAGTTAGTGTGGGGAATCAAAAAGACTTGTTGTTGGGGAATTTGGATTTTAAGGAAACAGGTGATTTCTATTTAGACAATGTACTCTGTATTAGGGTGTTCCACCTGCACCAGTTTTATTTGAACATTTTGAACACCTGTTTTATTTGAACATGCAAGAGCCCCATTTGGGGCCCTGAGCTGACAGGCTGATTGACAGATATCATTCTTTGTCTGTCTTTGTCTCTCTGCCCTCCATCAGCTAATAGCTCCCTGGGTGACAAAGCTTGTATGTGCAAATAATTGATGAATGTTGCTGAATATGCAGAAGATGAAGAGAAATGATGCCACTCATGTGTCACCAAGCAATCTGGAGAGGCTTCTTTAGACACACACAAACAGAGAGCAGCATGCAATGTGCTGTGGAGACTGAGCTCCTTTCCCAGAATGCCATTGTCCCATGTATGTCATCTTCAGATGTAATTGCTTCCTGGGGAAATTGTGTGTATATTTAAATATGCTTTGTATTTATACATGTGCCACTATAGAGACCTTGGTGTTGATTTGTTACTATACAGATGTATTTTGAATGTCTCTCTTCTGTTTCCTCCCACTTGGAAGCATGGAGCAACAAAAGGCTTTTTCCTGGCACTTTGTGGCAGAGGTGACCTAATTGTGGTATGTAGATAGATAGATAGATAGATAGATAGATAGATAGATAGATAGATAGATAGATAGATAGATACTTTATTAATCCCAGGGGAAATTCAAAGTGTCCAGTAGCAAAAACATACATTGAACATACAATACAAAAACTATGAAAAATAGAAAGTGACTAGAATAAAATGCTTTAGACAGCTATAAACTATGTAAACATATAAAGTGAAGTAGACCTTTATATATATACAGTATATATATATATGAGAGCTACCAAAACACAGTCAACCACGTGTATCCGAGTACAGACATGCCAGTAGTAGTGCAAAAAGATTTGTCTATTGTTTATTGTGTATATTTGTACAGTCTGATGGCCAGGGGGACGAAAGAGTTTTTAAGTCTGTTGGTTGAGCAGGACTGAGACAGCAGCCTGCCACTGAACACACTCCTCTACCTGATGAAGGTGTTGTGCAGAGGGTGGTGGGCGTTTGTCCAGGGTCCTTCTCACCAGTCTGTCCAGTCGAGCGACGTCCCTCTTCTTGCTGCTTCCTCCCCAGCAAACCACAGCATAGAAGAGGACGCTGGCCACCACAGACTGGTAAAACATCTGCAGCAGTTTTAAGTAAAAAGTATTTAAAAAGTATTTCAGGAAATACAGGAAAGCTCATACAAATACGTTTAAAATGTTCATCAGCAATTTATCAAACATTAAGCTAGCTAACCTCAGTAGCTACTTTACATACCGCGACGTGCTTTTTCAGGTTGGAAGACGAGTTCTCGTAGGCCGTGATATCATTTGTTTGCGAAACGAATGAATGAATGAAACGAATCACTTTTTGTGGCAAAAATCTCAAACATGGGTTAGAGATAAGGCCACGGGTGCTCTGTGGGAGTTTCTCCAGTTTCTTCCTGCATTGTATGGATTGTATGGCATGATGTAGCGAATTAGCGACTCACCAGAAACAGTTTCTCAGAATTTTGAAAAAAATAAAAAAAAAACAAAAAAAAAATCAGCTGACATAAGCTCAAAAGTAGTGAGTAACGAGAGCATCAACAGAAATGTATGGAGTAAACAGTACAATATTTGTCCTTCAAATGTATTGGAGTAAAAGTAAAAGTATCCCCCAAAAATAATACTCAAGTAAAGTACAGATACTCAAAAATAGTACTTAAGTACAGTACTCAAGTAAATTTACTTCGTTACTGTCCACCACTGAGTGTGTCCATGCACGTCCATGCAAGTCCAGTCCAGCCTGTCGTCCAGCTACAGCCCCAGATATTTATAGGTCCTGACCACCTCCACATCGACCCCGTTGATGGACACAGGTTGGAGATGTGTTTTCTTCCTTCTGAAGTCCACCACTATCTCCTTGGTCTTGGAGGTGTTCAGCTGCAGATGGTTGGACCTGCACCACCCCATGAAGTCCGCGACCAGGCTCCTGTACTCCTCCTCCCGTCCATCCTTGATACAGCCGACTATCACAGTGTCATCTGAGTATTTCTGCATCTGGCAGAGTTGTACTGGTGTACAAGGTGAAGAGGACAGGAGAGAGCACGGCCCCCTGTGGTGCTCCGGTGCTGCTGAACACAGTGTCCGACGTGCAGTCCTTCAGTCTGACGTACTGTGGTCTCTCTGTGAGGTAGTCTGTAATCCATCTCACCAGGTGTGAGTCCACCCTCATCTCTGTCAGCTTGTCTCTCAGCAGGAGGGGCTGGATGGTGTTGAAGGCGCTGGAAAAATCAAAAAACATGATTCTCACAACACCGCTCTCCTTGTCCAGATGAGAATAAGCCCTGTGTAACAGATAGAGGATGGCATCCTCCACACCCACCTTCTCCTGGTATCCAAACTGCAGTGGATGCTGTGCGTGGTGGACCTGGGGTCTGAGGAGATGGAGCAGCAGCCGTTCAAAAGTCTTCATGATGCGGGATGTTAGTGCAACTGGTCTGAAGTCAACTGGCTCCCTGGGGTGTTTTGTTTTGGGAACCGGGATGAGACATGAAGTCTTCCAGAGCACGGGGACCCTCCCCAGCTGCAGGCTCAGGTTGAAGACATGCTGAAGCGGCTGTATGCGTATGAATCATTTTGGTCGAGGAACCGTTAGGCCCTTTAAGGCGCTGATCCTGACCCTGACCCTGGACAGGTCATCAGTCAAGATGAATACACAACTTCTTCACTAAATGCAATTTGTAATTGTGGTTTTAATAACTGACATAGGAATTATTTGCTTCTGGAGTTGTAAATCAGATTCTCAATAACAAAGCTGTGAGTGCTTGTTCTGAGATGGTTGGTAAATGATCATGAATAACATTCACAGCATGTAGAGTTGAATGTGAACATTCTTATATTAAAACATTATGCCAACAATTATTTTTTATTTAGGATATTCATTTTATAATCATTTTATACTGTTGTCTCTTGGTCTGCTATGTCATAACATTACTCTGGAATGACCAGTACCAGGTTACTGTAACACGATGTGTTTCATATTTAACCTAAACAAAAGCTGCATACACCTGTGTTCGAGCAGTCTTCTACAGCTCTCAACCTCAACCATGTCTATCAGCACATAAGTTGCTTTGCCCTTCCTGTGTATCCATGGTACCATGAAAAGTGTCACTGGCTGCTTCTTTAGGTAGACACAGTTGCCAAGCACTGGTGACGGAGCCACCCTCTCTCACTCGTACAAGTGCTTTCTTATTCAAGATGTGTGCGTCACAGGCAAACTCGTGCCTCTGCACCACACCAATTACTTTCCATGTTTGTGCAGCTGATTAGTATACAGTATGTGACAATTTTCAGCTTGTCATTTGATTTTAATGCGTATTTCTCACTGCTCTCTCCTCACTGAGTTTAATTCTAAATGACCTCTATCATGATGAGGTTTTTAAAGTTGCCCATTCATTTATTTGCAAATTTAACTCCCCCCAGGGCGGATGTATACTCCAAACTGGTTCGGTGCATATGCATAGACAACAGTAAGAGCCCCCCTCATAGCAATTTGTAATCACGTGGAGTCAATCCTGTCATTCACCAGGGAGAACTCCAGCATGGGGGGCACCCAGCCAGGGACTTGTACTGAATGCAACCTAACCTTGGAAGCAATACCAAGAAGGATAGAATTTGGGACCCTAGGGCATTTAAACTCCTTTTTCTTATGACCAGTTAAAATAGATTAAGGTAGGAATTGGTAAGAGAAACAAACAAACAGCTATTAGCTATTAACAATATAATGATGGTCAACATGATAACAGAAAAGAGAATGTAAATGACCCCCTCTTCATTTGTGATTAAGAGGGGGTCAAAGCAGCCATGGCTCTTACATCTAATCTCTTGCACAGGCTGCACTTGTTGTATAACCATAAATCAGAGCAATTAACAACTATGCTCATGACTCTGTGGTCTTCTGTATCTGCATTTGTACCTTAAGACAGGACTGTTATCATGCACTACAGCAGGCAGTAAGAAGTAATTTGATGTGGCTATAAAGAAACCCAAAGACGAATATAGCTGTAAATATCTTGGCTGCACAATACTGTTCTCAGTACAGCTAGATGTGGAGATACCAGTGCACCCTGGCCTCTGTAGTGTATGTGCTGTAACAGCTGAGCTGAGGCTGCAGGCTGATAGACAGCAGCAAAGAGACTATGTGCGCATGTAAGTGTAAAAGAGGCAACATCAAAGTGGGATGTGCTGTCTTTGAACTGTCAGACACTGTTACTCATTAATTCATCACCCCCTTGTTCTCTCTGTCTTCTCCATCTCTCTGTCCCTCTCTGACTCGCTTCATCATGTAACCTTGTGGTTTTCCTCCCTTTAATCTTTTCTATGGCTCCCTCATTTATTCCTTCATTCTCCTGTTGAATTTTCTGATATTTGGCTTTTTCCAAAATGCAACATATAGTTTACTGTATACAGTTAATGTCATATATTTTAGGCACTCACAAAAGTTCTGTCATTGTCGAGTTTGTTAGGTATTGGCCCTACATTAAATATGAGCTTACGGTGCAGAATTTCTTTGGATGGCGTTTCCTTGGTCTCCAGAACTACTGTGAAAAACCTTGGTGATACATTCAACGAGGATATGTCCTTTAATTCACACATAAAGCAAGTAACCTGTGGCCTCATGTACAAAGGTTGCAGGCGCACAAAAATGTTGTGTACGTACTCATGGAAAAGTTCAAATGTATCGAGTGAATTGTCCGCCAACTTGTACGTGCCTACGCCAACGCCACGGTTGGCGTACGCTGGCTTCTATGGCTGTTGATCCTTTAGCGACACTTAGGGGCGATGCTGCGAAAACTGACATAAATGTCCACTCCAGTAAGTGGCATCTCCAGTTTGCTTTCTGTGAAGTTCTTTTTTCCTGTCTTACTCATTCTTATGTTGTCATTTTCTGTGCAAGTAGGGGAATCTCAGGTACAACATGTGCGCTTGATTGGGATGTACAAAGGACATGTGCTTCTGGATCTGAGGCCCCAGGACTGCCTTCTTTCACCTATGCAATATCGTCAAAATTGGGAACACGAACCAGAGGGTTAGCGGTTCAGTAATGTGCCACATGCCGAAGTTTCCTTGAGCAAGACACTGACCCCCTAGTTGCTGTAGATGTGTGAATGTGTGTGTGCTTGTGTGAGCGAGTGGGTAGATGCATCTGTGACTGTAAAGCGCTTTGAGTACCAGTAGGTAGAAAGGTGCTTTATAAAAACAAGGCCATTTGCCATTTACATCTGTTGTCGTGGTTTCATCAACCAGTCTTCATGGCAATTCTCCAACTTGCCTCCTCTTATATTCTTGCCACCATCGCCTTCAGGCTCGCTCAAGGGCTTTCAGGCCGGGTTTCATACCGGATGTTCTGAAGCGTCTTGGGACAATTTGTATCCAAGATAGAATGATCCATAGAATAGAATGATAGAATGATCCTGATCCATGATAGAATATGCCACTACTTCACATTCAAAACCTACTAGGTTACTTTCACAACTGTGCAGTGTAGGGTTTCCCTTACAGTGTTAATACTAGGGTGTCCCACCAGGGTCTAATTTACCACTACGGCCATGGTCTCATAACAAATCAGAAATATTTTTGCACATCTCAAGCAACATTATGTTAGTGTTGTGTTTTTCCTATTGCTCCTGGAAGCATACCTCCCTCCCTCCACTCCCCAAAGCTGCCTCCCCCCAAACCCGCACCACACACACCAGTCTGTTTTGCACTCGACATTATGTTTAGTGTTCATATACTGCACAGGCTGCTGCCAGTTGTTACTAAATCCAATACTAGCATCATTACGGTAATATACTGTAAGATTAACAGTCATTTTCTATACCCGTTTAGTCCTGTTAGGGGTCACGGGGGTCTGCTGGAGCCTATCCCAGCTGTCATCGGGCGAGAGGCAGGGGTACACCCTGGACAGGTCGGCAGTCCATCGCAGGGCCAACATTCACACTCACATGCACACCTACGGGCAATTTAGAATCACCAATTAACCTAATGAGCATGTCTTTGGATGGTGGGAGGAAGCCAGAGTACCTGGAGAGAACCCACGCAGACACAGGGAGAACATGCAAACTCCACACAGAAAGGCCAGCCGGCCCATGGATTCGAACTGGTGACCTGGTGACCTGATAAAAAATGCATGCTCATATTTTTTATGTAGACATGGGATAGAATCATAATAGAGTTTACAGCATGAGGGCCGTATTATAGAGCAATTCCTAAACATCTCAAACTCATTAAATCTGAAAGTATGCACATCTTTGCCATATTCATTATATTACTGTGCACTGAGTATGTTTTGATTGGCAGCTAAAAAATGCCTAAAATTATATGATTCACTGTCTATTGTAAAACTGATCAGTATTTTAGAATTTTGAATACTTAAAGTCATTCTAGTAAGACATGTTGCTTATTCTACTAATGTTTTTAAGGTACTGTTGATGTTGACCATATTTTGTTTTTGTTTTTTGTTTTTTTTGTCTGTGCAGGCATTTAAACCAGTTGTGGGGAAGAGCCTGTTATCGTCAGTAACAGCAGTGGAATTCTTTTTGGACAGACAGCTGGACTTCCTGTCTGATCATTCAGCCTTTCAGCCATACCAGGTACATGCAGTCACACTCATACGGTAAACGCCCTCAATGATCTCCAGGAGGACTTTAACGCATTAATTACGATTCATTAATTACAAAAAAAACAAAAAACACACACATTTAATCGCAGTTTGCAGTTTGCAGTTTGCATTCCAAACAACATGGAACTTCTGTCAGTGCACGATTTCTTGGTACACAGATTAGACTGATGTACACATCAGAGCTCAGCTCGGCTAACGGCTATCAAAATGGAGGAACTGGATGAAAGCACGTTAGGCAAATTTTATTTTAAAAAAAACTACCTAATGGAAGCCTTGATAAAAGGGGCTTTTGTGCAAATTGTGCAAAAAAAAATAATAATAACAAAAATAATAATAATGATAATAATAATAATCTGCGTAGCACCGAAGCACTTCAGCCCTACCGTGCCAAAGCATTTTGCAGTGATCACAGAAACCATTCTGGCTATTAGCGCTAGCAGTCCTGGCCCGAGTACGGTAGCCCAGACTTTTTTTAACCATTTAAAGTTAATACTGTCCTGAAAAAGTACTTAAAGAGGAATTCCTGTATTTTTTACAACCTGGACCTCATTTGATATTTGATATACGGAAATCTGGATTATTTCATCTCTTATAGCCTTATAGACAGGTGTGTGTGTTTCAGAACAAAGGATGGCACTAGTTATTGTGTCTAAAATAAATACACAGAAAAATAATAGCTTGTGATGAGCAGTGAACTCTCTGTTGCTTGGAGGTGTGGAAGTGGTACGTTGGTATTATTTATTTATTTCTTACCAATCCAAAACCATCCATTCTTATGTTAATGTATGATGTATGTTAATGCCAACAGAAAATTGCAAATCTGCATTAAAATCTGCATTAAAAAACAACAACAACAAAAAAACCAAAACACAACAAAAAAATTCAAAACATTCCCAAAAACGTTATGGATGATTATCAGGAAAGGCTAGTGACAGAATAATCGTATTATATTCTTGAAATACAACCTATGAACCTATTTTAAAAACTGCAACATTTGCAAACTAGCAAACTTAAAGACTCGCTAACAGTAGGAAAAAAAAATCTGATAGTTTTGCTCTGTATTTAGTCACAACTTTTACATGGAATGTAAACCTACATCTGAAATTAAGAAAAGTGGGAGATTCTTTCTCTTCCTGGCACTTCTGATAGCCTAGTCTTCAGGAGACCCATACTCCCTAGAGCAGTGGTTCCCAAACTTTCTTGGGTTGTGACCCGATTTTCACATCACAAATTTCTGGCGACCCCAGAGTCATTTTTTTTTTTTCTTTCTAGAATTCGTTTTTTATCATGTTTGTTATACCGTGTTATAAATACAAAGTAGCCAGATTACTGCACAAAGTGACATTTTATTTTCTCTGTTAAGTAAGCTTGTATTTACAACTGTATTTTTAATCTCAACGGTCAGATTTTTTAAAATAGTAACAATAAAATAATATTTTATTGGTCATTTTGGCAAAGAACTTTCAGGGTCGAGATGGCTCCTGCTACAGTCCCAAGTTAATTAGGATTCCATCAAGTGCGCAAGGAGACGCCACCGCTGCAATCGGGCCATTTTGGGTCAAGTGACTCAAGTGACTCGCACCACCCGGCTCATATTGACTCGGAATGATCCGAATCCCTCAAAAGATCCGTGTTTGACACACTACTGTAGAACCGAATCAAACCAGCGCTTCAACAAAAACACTTAACAAAATCCGGTAAAAAAAGTAAAAAAACGGCACTTTCAGTAAAATGATTATAAATTGACATACTTTAATATCAATTATATATAGGCTGCATGTCATTTAGCATTTCAAGGTCAATAAATTCAGATAATATTTTACCGGAATTTCAAACATTTGTAAATTGAAAACCTGCCGGTCACGTAGTCCGGTGTCAGTTTTTTTCTAGCGGAAACCCTAAAACTAAATCCAGTTTCACAGTGAGATCTCTGGGTACTCATCTCTTGCTCCAAACCAGAATTCCTCCACTGGCACTCACAAATGTAATCACTGATGCGCTTTGCCGTAATCAGGTAGCTGTCGCCTGTGCGTGATTTGAACTTTATTTTGAACTTGATTTATAGTCACGAAAATTGAAAGAATGCAGGTGTTTAAGATTGTGTGTGGTGTTTTTAATCATAATTTCAAAAAGAATAATAATTAGTTGAAAAAAATATTTTTATCAGTATTTTTAAAAAAAATTTTTTTATATCAATTAATAGACAATTCAGGCGACCCCATTTGAATTCCAGACGACCCCACGTGGGGCCGTGACCCCAAGGTTGAAAAACACTGCCCTAGAGCAATAACTGTCAGACTCTCTGTTAGACACACTCCTTTTCACACATACTCAGAGTAGTGAAGCAGAGGCCACTCCTCTTTATGTTTTTCCAGTTGGACAGGAAGACTGCAGGGAGGAAGATGAGGGAGGGAGAGGGAGGGGACTACAATCTGTTTGGCATAAACTGTACAATGAAGTCATTGTTTAGTGGGCTAAGCCAGTCTGCTGCTTATGTGTGTCTGTGAGTATGTCTGTGTCTGGCTGCCCTGGAGCCTAGAATGTTGTGAGTGTGTTGGAGCTGAGGAACAAGAGGCAGAACTAAAGTGTTTGACTAAACCAGAGAGAGAGGAAGAGAGAGGGGGAGAGAGAGGGAGAGCTAAGGTGTGTGTATTTTCTAAGGCATTGTGCTGGTACCAGCTGCAGTTTCACAGCAGCTGTTGGACACAGCAAGTTAGCTTTCCCCTTGCACTGACTGATCAGTGATAAATGCTGCACAGTCTGTTAAGTACGGTGGCTGAAATGTGCAAACCAAACTTTACAAACTGTGAAACACTTTTACAAAGCTTGAGACAGATTTACAATTTAGAAACATTTTTACATATCATAAAACAAAATCACATTGCCATAACATATATACAAGTCCCAAAACAAATTTATATTTCAACTGGAAAAGGAATGTATCAACTCTGAGGTTGAACAGCAAGTGATAACAGGAGTGGCCAATACAAGTTGATGTTGTCGTTGATGGAGTTTATGGTGACCCAAGATGGACTGCACTCCAGTGATGTTTTGCCCGTTTTGTGGCAAGTGCATTTTTTAGAGCTTGGACTCTAAAAAAGTTGTTTGTTGCTGTTGTCATTGGTGCACCTGAATGTGCAGTTGCTTTTGTTAAAGAGCTTTTTATAATGTTAAAGTATCCAAACATGTGTTTTCTCAGTCTCATGGGAATGAGCACACATGACAGAGAATAGTGAGTGATCACGAAAATCACGTTACACGTTTGCCACAAAACGGGCAAAACATCACTGAACCATGGTCCATCATGGGTCACCACGAACTCCATCAACGACAACAACAACTCCTATTGGCCACTCCTGTTATCACTTCCTGTTAAACCCTGGAGTTAGTACATTCCCTTTTCGGTTGATGGACGGGAATTGTAAAAGTGTTTTGCCACTTTTTTGTTTCAGTGTTTGTAAAAGTGCTTTGCGTCTTGTTAATCTGTTTTCTGCAATGCAAATTTGTTTCTGGAATTGTAAATGTGTAATGGCAGTGTGATTTTGTTTTTTGATATTTAAAAATGTTTTCTAAAATGTACTTTTGTCTCAAGGTTTGTAAAAGTGTTTCACATTTTGTAATGTATGTCTGCACCTCTGGGCCATAGTTAAGAGGCTGTTACGAGCACATATATCCACTATATGGATATATGCGGTGCTCCACTGGATCTAAATATCGTCCAAACTGCTAAGTTATATGGGTGAGTAAATGATAGTATTTTATGCCAGAAATAAGATCTAGGTTGTAAAAAATGGTAATTCCCCTTTAAAGAGCTGTAATTCCTAAATCCTTCCTCCAGTTTGGACGTGAATACCCTCAAATCTCTGCTAAGAGTCTGTTTGAGGATTTGATCATGACTCGATTTCTATGATGGGAAGGTTTAGGTAACAGCTCTAATCATGTCACAGGCAGTTAAGTACATTAGCTCAAAGATATCAAACTAACTAAAAGTTTTCCCATGTACATTTTTCATATAGAAAGGAAATTTCACATTCAATATAAAAACATAAAAAAATCTATAGTTTGTAAACTAACAGCATCTCAGCAGAAGACAAAAAGAGACTGAACAGATTGGTAAAGAAGACTGACTCTGTCCTGGCCTCTTGAGAACTGTGGAGGTAATGGGTGATCAGAGGAGGGAAGCGAAGCTGTCATTGCTGATGGAAAACCAGGCCACTCCCTCTATGGCGCTGCAACTTTCCTGGGCAGCACCTTTAGCAGCTTACTGCTTCATCCATGTTGTGTGGAGCGTTACCTCTGGTCCTTGATTCCTGCTGCTGTGAGGCTGTACAGCCAAGCATGCTCCCAGTAGAGTAGTATATATGTAGTTGTATCTAATTGCTTGTTTTGTATTTATTTAATGTTCATTTTAATTGTCTTGTGTGCACTACCCTTAACCACATGCTGTTTCAACACTGAAGATTTCCCCAGTGTGGGATAAAAAAGGATTATCTTATTTTATCTTATCTAGAAAAGACTGCACTCTGCACTGACTTGATGACAAGGTCACTTTTGTGAGCAGTTAAAGCCAAGAGTAGGAGGTTTGTATTAGGTTTCACTGGTAGCAGCTGCCACATGCAAACCCTTAAATACTGCTGAGCTGACAGTCCAGTCACAACAGAACTTTATGGCTTCATCCAAAGTGCCTTTTCCCTCTCTGTCTCTCTGTTGTGTCCTATCCTCTCCTCCCTGTTGTCATATGTTCTTACAGTCCTTCTTGTCTCAGCTTATTTTGACAGCCCCTTATCATGCACTGACTCACAAATCTCTATCCCCAAACACATGCTCGCACACCTGTGGCGTCAGTTCACTGTTTGAGATTTTCACTTGCCACAAGTGATTTGGATGATTTTCAGTAGTGGCAGGGCTGCGTGATCTGTCCATTATTTTATCATATCTTACTGCTGAATAGTATGAACAGTGAACATAAGACTAAGTTTCAGAAAAGCCTGAAATTAAAAAATATTTAACTTCACAGCATGGCAGGATAAATGCAGACAGTGATCCACAGCTGTAGTCTAGCAAATAAATGTGCCCACTTGCCACCCAGTTCTCAGTCACACTCTGTACTGTGGTCCTGATACAAATCTGTCACATACAAAAATAGAACGCATCAAACTAGAGGTCGACCGATAGTGGATTTTTGAATGCCGATATTATACCGATAGTTTGGAGCAGGAAAAAAACGATAACCGATTAATCGGCCGATAACATCTCCGATAATAATCTCAAAGTGAAAATAACACTGGGGCAATTTCAACAAAATGTTCCCATACAGGAACTTTTGATCCTCCGGCTGCCATCTGTAATGTAAACAACAAGATGCAAATTAATGTAAATTAATTCAATATAGCTAATGGATAAAAATGTATTAATAGATTTTTTTAAATAGTAACATAGCTAATAGCTGATTGAACTGTGATTTTCTCATCCTCCCATAGTCAGGCTGCAACCACTAACCAGCTATAGGGATGGTATGCTAGGATTTTTTCTTTATCTTATTCATATTCTTAACAGTTCTGTTCTTTATTAAAACTAAAGAATTTACAAGAAATTCCCAAATTTTAAGATTCATGGCAAACTAAGACGAAGAGACTACACACAGACAGCTTTCATTTTAGCCTGTTAACAAGCTAACTGTTGTTAGCTTAACAAGCTCATGTAGGCTAAATCATGCCGGTGGAGATGTGGCTGTTTATGCTGAAATATGATGCACGTTTATGCGTGTTCAACTAGTGGTACTTACTGCCACAGGTTATGTTTGTTGACTTTCAACTTGTGAAGGTTTTATTTCACTTACAATGACACGTGTTGTCGTCCAGTCGGCTTGTCTTCTCCACAGATCACTTAACTCCTCTCCCTCTCTCTCGCTGTATGTGAAGAGCAGCCCCGCACCTCAGTGATCAGAGCGGAGGTTTTTTTTCAGAGAGAGACAGAGAGCAGTGCAGGGAAGAAGCAGTTTATGGCACTGTGGGAAAAAATGGCAGCTATCGGCAACTATCGGCGCCAAATTCGGCCGATGCCGATAGTTTTTAAAACGTCCTATCGGCGCCGATTAATCGGCCAAACCGATCAATCGGTCGACCTCTACATCAAACCATGATACATCAGTTCAGTGACTGAGTGCCAATTTGACTGAGTCTTAAAAGAGAAACTTTCTGAAATTTTCCTACAATTTGAGCTCTCCTGCTTTCAGCCTCAGTGTCTCCACAGCAACAGTGTCCCTGAAAGCAAGGGTTTCTAAAATCTTTGATAAGCCATCTGCGTTCATCGCCATATAAATATAGATGTTATGTTATATAGATTATGTTTTAAATTATACATTTGCTGTTATTTTTCTCAGGCAAGATGCCCTCATATGATATATGATGCATGCCAATAATGAGCATTGGCAGATCATGAGATTTCTTCATCTATATTAAAAAGCATGCAAAATATTCCATTTACTGTTGAAAAGACCCATTCTATACTATTTTACTTATGTTTTTACTATTTTACTGTCACAGAGAGGGATGTATGAAGCTGGTTAACATCACTAGTAGGCTCCTCCTGCTCCAATGGTGGCAGCATTTTGTCTGATTAACGATACCATTATGAGTAAAAGTTAAAAGTAGACTTAATGATTTATCTTAACATGTCATTGATGAGACCAAGGCTGTCTACAAGGCTTGAATGTGAAGCCGCTCCAAATAAAGTGGAAACAGCCCAGTGCTTTTTTTAATAGTTCCTTTACCCCACAGAGGACTTAGTATGCCCAAATATTGGCACCATGTGACAAATTTGTGTTTCAGTGGGATACTAAGCTATAAAAACCTGCATGTGTGTGTTCCTGTCTTTCAGGACGAGGTGGACAGTCAGAACCCAGTGTTAAGAGACAACCCTTTGCTCCATGAAGAAGTGAAGGGCTGGCTCAAAGACCAGAAGGTGCAGGAAATTTTTATGCAAGGTAAGCTTTTTATTTATTATTACAATGTCGAGAGGCATTGAACATTTTGTTGCTGTTCAGTTTTTTTTCGTTGCTGACTTGTGTGATCGCTGTGATCCATGGCCTGTTCAACTAAGCTCAGTAGTTCAGTATGTCAGAGGTTGAACAATCCCCTTATACAGTATCTTTTCCTCATCCAGCTTCACCAAGACTAGCATTTCCCATCATCCTGGTTCTGTGTCAGATCTACAATGTAGATCTGCTGTAACTCTGTACCCAACACCATGTTGAGTCGCTCTGTTGGGAACCGCTATTGCTTTGGGCTAATTAAACGGGTGGGCTCTAATTGGTTGCCAGGCTGTCTAATGGGGTGCATACCTATTTTTTTTTCTCTGTATTGGTTAAAAAAATGTCCCATAATGAAATCCAAGTGCCGTGTTATGAGACTCATATTCTGTAAAAATTGAGTCTGGCTATGCCAGGGTATTATGTCTGGATCAGGGTATTTGCTACAGCATGAAGTTGGAAACTTGGCTGCCTCTGTGGGATTTTACTGATGGTAATGTTATTAGAAAATTGACTGTATAGTTTATTGTTTTAATACCACTTGATATATTATTCTGAATATAAGCTGCTCCAGTGCCGATTAAGTGTTCAACATAATTTACAGTGTTGATGTACATGTGTAACGTTTCTGACTTGATTAACTTGCTAAACCCAAATCATGATTTGTTGTACAGACCCATGGTGTCTGTGCACTGAGTCATGCCAGTAATGTATTTTATAAAATAAGGAATTTGCATTTTGGGAACTTGGCTGCCTCTGTGGGATTCTTATAGAACTGTTTCCTGCTCCTTACAGGTCCGTACTCACTGAATGGTTACCGTGTTCGCGTGTACAGGCAAGACTCGGCCACCCAGTGGTTTACTGGCATCATTACACACCACGACCTCTTCAGTCGAAACATGGTTGTCATGAATGACCAGGTACACTCAAAATAAAACATGCTTTTTTATCATATGGATATGGCTGTATGTGTAATGTGTGAGTAACATACAGTACTAAAAAAAAAGGATACTGTGTAAATAATACCAGAATTCAGAGCAATTTATTTAGACCCTTCATGTAATGGGGACTCATTTTGAATGAAACGCAACAACACCTGACCTGAAACCTCCAAAGCAAGGAAGAAATCTTGAACAGAACCCAGCCCCTCCTACCTGAGGCTGGGGGAAAAAAAAGTAGAGCGGAGAGGAGAGCAGCAGGAGGAATGAGATAAACATACATCTGGCATACATGCATACATCTGGCTAAAGCGTACATGTAGGGTCTAATGCCAGAATCTAATTTCAACATGATACTGTGGTAGGATGTTAATGCAAGGTCTGAATGGAACCTTAGGGGCCTTCATCAAGAGCTGTGCAAAATAAAGGTGTCAAGTCTGGCATATACCAAGGAGATGCTCTGTACCCGCTGCAATTCTGCACTGGACTAAACCCTCTCAGCCAGATAATTTCCAAGAATTGGTATGAATACCACCTACAGAATGCTGTAACCTTAACATGGATGACATCAACTGGATAAATGTGGTCGGATAATAACAAAGATAGGGGGAGTTTGTGAGATCTAAGGGGACTGTACTGACAGGAGGCAAGATAGCAGATGCTGACAGCCACAAGTATCTTTATATCCCCCAAGCAAATGAAAACCATGGAGAGGCCACAATGAAAGCGGATGCATCCAAATACCTACAGAGAGTGACAGGGAACAAGACCTGGGCTATCAACACCTACCCCCTGCCAGTCATCAGATGGCCTAATAATGTGGCCTAAGGATGAGATAGATGCCACTGATATCAAGACAAGGCTGGTCTTACACCGACATTGTATACAAAGCGGAAGGCAGCAGCCCAAGGACTAGTGAGAGTCACTAGTGAGAGTCAGAGCCGCTATCCTGAGAAGAAGAGGTTTGGGTGTTCCACATTAGATGGGACCGCAGTTGCAGGTTATCCAAAGATGCCCCTTTGACACTATATTACATAACAATGCAGTGTAAGATGATAGCAGGCAGAGGGTACGTGCAATCGCATAACAAGCTGCTGTAGAAACTAGTCCATAGAAACATCTTTGTGTATAGACTGGAGCTCCCAAGGTCAAAGTGGATGACACCTCAGAACATAGTTGAGAATGGCCAACCAATGAGATCCTGTGGGGCTTTTAGATACAAACTGGCAAACTGGTAATGGAAACCCACTGGACATTGTAGTGGTAGGCAAACGGCAGAGGACGGTGATAGTGATAGGTGTAGCAATCCTAAGTGACAGCAGGAATTGGGAATATAAAAATATTGAGAAATAACAAGGGCTGAAAGGGTTTGAGAAGATGTGGAAGGTGAAAGCAACAGTGGTCCCTGTGGTAATTTTAACACTTTGGGCAGCAACCCCCACACTGGGAGAGTAGCTCCAGCCAATTCTAGAAACAACATTTCTGTTCAGAAGAGTGCAGTAACATACTGTGCAGGACCCTCTAGCTCCCAGGCCTCTTCTATTATTTACATTATATACAGTGTCCCAACTTCAGCAGAATTTGTACTGGCCATGTGTTATTGTTTTTTACCAGACTGTAATAGTGTGTAGTAGTGTAATAGTGGTGTGTGTTCAGGTGCTAGAGCCTCAGAATGTGGATCCCTCTATGGTCCAGATGACCTTTCTGGATGACGTGGTCCACTCTCTGTTGAAAGGAGAAAACATTGGCATCACCTCGAGACGAAGGTCACGTTCTAGCCAGAACAACAACTCGACTCATGTGAGTACATCCAAACACAATCCACACTATAGCATATACATGCAGAAGCTTTGAGCATCCTAATATCAAATGAAGAGGAACGTGACCACATAAACATGCACATTAACTAAGTCTGATCCATTCTCTTTGCTAAGATATGTTACTGGTTTAATAGAAAGGGACAGGAAAGTAGCCAGACACACAAAGGTTGAAAAATGCAGATATAATACAAACAAAACACAGAAAGTGTCATGTCTTCTAAAGTAATTTGTTGCCAAACAGAAATGGCAGTTCCCGGGACCAATGAAATGTTTGGATTCATTGTGCTTGTGGATTTTCATTCATTTATTTAAGACTGCAATTTAAGATTAATCTGCTGATTTCTTTCTTGATTAATTGTTTAGTCTATATAATACTGAGACTGTCATACCACTTTAGGATCACAACAGATATGTGGCCTATGTTGTGTTTCTGGTATTGAGCACAAACTGCGTGTTTCATTTAGCAGCCATTCATCTGAGCTCAGCATCATCTGCATTTAGTTTGTTTACCTGTTTTGATACATTGATTAACAACGCCCCCCAAGTGTACAGTAAATCTTCATACACACTAAATGATAATCTCATTTAAGATCAAATTGATTTTTAGACTTTAGTTGTTCCCTGAATCAGGCAGTAACTGCTAACTCACAATTCTGCTTTCATGGTTTATGTTTACACGAGCACTTGTATCTTGGTTTTGATTATATCCTGTAAATGTAATAGTAATTTCACAAAACCATGACAAAGGCTTATCCAGGTCTCTGAAATTGAGATAATGTGTCTATATGTGGAAACACAAAAACACCATAATTTAAGAGCCCTATAATTAGCACAATACTCATGTCCATGTAAACACATCCACTGGGTTTTTTAATGGATATGGCTGTTGTTCTGGTTACCATTCAGCAGGTTTCAGACAGCTGTGATGTCAGCAAAAGACTATTAAGACTATTTGGTGTTGTTTGGCAAAAATTGACAAGACACATATTGAAGGAGGTCACATTGAACTTTCAGCCAGGCCCTTCTGGTCCCACTTTCATTAACAAAAATCTCTCCTTGTCCCACATTTTCTTTTTTGTCCCTCATTGCATTTTATTTATTTATTTTTTCTTTTCTTGACTCATTAAAGATGGCAGGAGGGAGACCCGGCGGGACCACTGGCAACACTCAGGTACCCCCAAAAATCCCACCTCTACACTTGCCCCCTGCCCCCTCCAGATCTACGATACACTCCAAATGTTTAAAAAGCAAAGCCTATTTAAGTATAGAAAAGTGTAGTAAAATCTGATGGATATGTGCATGAGTAATCCTATTTTGAATTATTTTCCGAATTATTATAATTATCTCTTTTAAAAAAAAAAAAAAAAGAATATCCAGTGTGCAGCCACAAATCCTAATGTTCCCAAAGCTCGCTTTTGATTTTCTGAGTGGGGCAAAAACATGACTATTGAGGCTACAACTGTAACTATAACATCTTTGGAAAACAACAGAGATGCCACAGGTTATTCTTCCTAGTGTCAAAACCAAAATGATCTCAGATAGCATTCGGTACTGCAACAAAGAATCTGTATTTTTATTCCATTTCCACATCTTTTGGTCATCTTACCATGCAGCACTGTGTTGTGGACCATGTTCAGAATTTTACTTATTGAACAAGTGTCAAAGTGTATCTGTACCCTGTAAAATGTAACTATTAATTAACCAACATTTGAACAAAACTCAATAGACATCTTCCATGCTATTGATCTGTCATGCAGTAATTTTATTAATAAATAGGATATATTGTGCATAAAAAAATGTTAAACAGACAACAGACACATTTTCTATTCCCTTCGCCATAAAACTAGGAAAGCATTCAAATAATCTCTTTTGAACACATAATTTTCAGTGCAGAAAGATTAGCTTAGTCACTTAGTACAACTTAGAACAGTTTGTTCAAAATGGCAAGCAGAAATATCCAAAACACATTAATAGTCCCCATGCATAGTGTGATTGCAGGCAGCAAAAATGAATGGATTCCTTGGACAGCCTAGACACAAATTCCTGTAAGGTTACTGATCTTTAAACCCAGAGCTAGCATGTGTGAAACTCCACTACAGATGCCATTCCAATTTTTCAGTATTCTAAAAATCTTTCATGCTGTCCATTTGCCACAAATGTGTAGTTTAGGCAAAATTAATTCCCAAAGAGAGGCAAGTTACAGGCCATCAAGCTTCTTTTATGGGGGCTCTCTGTGAGCATCTGTGGCCATCTGTGTGTCTCACGCCATTGGCACTAGTCAGAGCCCTGCTATTTAGCTGTTTCAGCATGTTTGGCTGTTACCTTAGAGATCCAGAGGACAGGGGGGGAAAATGGGAGTGACGAAAGAAAACGCAAATGTGACTGCTGGCTGCAGTGTGTTAAACTTCTGCTATATTGCCAAGCCACAGAGTTCTTTTATCAGTAGTTGATATGGGATTGGTGTGTCCATACCTTACAGCAGTTAGTCACAAAGTGGAAACCAACCCTGACTATAAACTAAAACTAACAATTGTTATTCTTTCTTTTGTTCGTTGCCTCTATTTATTAAAAACACAAATGGTCTTTAATTAGCTAATTAGCACTGAACAGTAAAACTTGACAAAGGTAGGATTTATTCTACAACTAATGTCGAGGTATACCTAATAACCTGTTTCACTGCATATAAATTAATAGTAATGCTTATAATGTGCAGGTCTGAATGTTTCTGTGAATTAATTAACATATAACTTTTTTATTCTTACAGAGTCATTACACACGAGCCCAAGCCAACAGCCCCCGCCCCATCATGACATCTTCAGGCCCCAACCCTAAAGGTTCCCAGGGTACACTAGTGTCCCAGCAACAGAGCCAATCACAGCAAAACCAGCAACCAGCTCCCCAATCACACCATACACCAGGAGGGAGTGGACGGGAACAGAGAGAACAGCGCAACTCTCGTTCTTCCAGAAGGAAAGGATCAGATAGCAGTGTTCCAGAGGATGATAAGGACAGGAGAGAAGATGCCACAGTGCAAGGTAAGGACAGTCACTGTAAAGTTGGGAGTGTATATTTACCTGTGATGGTATGCTGTAGCACAGTGCCATATGATTTTCAGTGATTTTTCCATGACAGAAGAATTGGAATCACAAAAACATTTTTTCATGAGAAGAGTTTTGGAATTGAGTCTGGCACTTAGTCTTTGATACATTCACATTTGTGGGGTCAATTAAACGCTCAAAATGGCCAGAAAAAGAGAACTTTCATCTGAAACTCGACAGTCTATTCTTGTTCTTCGAAATGAAGGCTATTCCATGCGAGAAATTTCTAAGAAATTGAAGATTTCCTACAACGGTGTGTACTACTCCCTTCAGAGGACAGCACAAACAGGCTCTAACCAGAGTAGAAAAAGAAGTGGGAGGCCGCGTAGCACAACTGTGCAAGAAGATTAGAGTCTCTAGTTTGAGAAACAGACGCCTCGCAGGTCCCCAACTGGCATCTTCATTAAATAGTACCCGCAAAACACCAGTGTCAACATCTACAGTGAAGAGGCGGCTGCGGGATTCTGGGCTTCAGGGCAGAGTGGCAAAGAAAAAGCCATATCTGAGACTGGCCAATAAAAGAAAAAGATTAAGATGGGCAAAAGAACACAGACATTGGACAGAGGAAGACTGGAAAATAGTGTTGTGGACGGACGAATCTAAGTTTGAGGTGTTTGGATCACAAAGAAGAATGTTTGTGAGACGCAGAACAAATGAAAAGATGCTGGAAGAATGCCTGATGCCATCTGTTAAGCATGGTGGAGGTAATGTGATGGTCTGGGGTTGCTTTGGTGCTGGTAAGGTGGGAGATTTGTACAGGGTAAAAGGGATTCTGAATAAGGAAGGCTATCACTCCATTTTGCAACGCCATGCCATACCCAGTGGACAGCGCTTGATTGGAGCCAATTTCATCCTACAACAGGACAATGACCCTAAACACACCTCCAAATTGTGCAAGAACTATTTAGAGCAGAAGCAGGAAGCTCATATTCTATCGGTGATGGAGTGGCCAGCGCAGTCACCAGATCTGAACCCCATTGAGCTGTTGTGGGAGCAGCTTGACCGTATGGTACGCAAGAAGTGCCCATCCAACCAATCCAACTTGTGGGAGCTGCTTCTGGAAGCATGGGGTGCAATTTCTCCAGATTACCTCAACAAATTAACAGCTAGAATGCCAAAGATCTGCAATGCTGTAATTGCTGCAAATGGAGGATTCTTTGACGAAAGCGAAGTTTGATGTAAAATCTTATTTCAAATACAAATCTCATTTTCTAACCTTGTCAATGTCTTGACTCTATTTTCTATTCATTTCACAACGTATGGTGGTGAATAAGTGTGACTTTTCATGGAAAACACAAAATTGTTTGGGTGACCCCAAACTTTTGAACGGTAGTGTACATGTCTTACTATTTTCCATACAAGATAACCATAATATGGCAATCTCGAATTTTTGGTTGATATCCTGGACTGTATAAAGACAGATGACGGAACAGCTACCCCTAGTGACTGGCTGCAGTATAGGTCATAAGCTCCACCCCCTCCATGTTAGTGCATAGGGCTTGAGTCAAAGATTAGTACATGTTTAATACATTATTTGAAGAATGATTTCTGTCATTTAAGGTAGTTAATATAATGCTGATGCATACTCATTTTTCTAATAAGTTTCATTTTAGTTATTTGAAACAGGATGGGACATCATGATGACTACTAGTTACTACTAGTTGCTGTGCCAACCGCTGTCTGGAAGAATCATGATAATAAGAAAAAAATAAATGAATAAATAAGTACAGTGTATAATCCAGCATTTCTTTGTAACTGGTGTAAGAAGAGACGAGTAAAGTATTAATTAGAGGAAAATGCGAGAGAGTCTCATGATAGTGTGGGCGGGTCATCGATAATGCAGCGCCCCTTGGCTCCTCTCTTGGGTAGTACTGCACAGGCTCTGGCTCCAGAATCGTAAGATGGCACTGCCCATATCTCCAGGAAACTAGCGTCAGTTTGGCTAATGCAAGGAAGTACTGACGCATTGTCCATATTTATATACAGTCTGTGGTTGACATGATTACACTTATACTTACTGGTGGTAACAGCATATGTGGTTCAGTGCTCTAATAGTAAACTAAAGTGTTAGAGAAAAACATGTGGTAACAAAAGAAACTACACTACCTGGCCTAAAAAAAAAGTTCCACCAAATAAAAAGGTCACACACTCTAATATTTGGTTGGAGCGTCTGTGGCTTTGATTACATCATACATTCACTGTGGCATTGTTTTGATAAGCTTCTGCAATGTCACAAGATTCATTTCCATCCAATGTTGCATTCATGTCAAGATCTTGTATTGATGATGGGAGAGTCTGACCACTGTACAAAGCCTTCTCCACATCCCAAAGACTCTCATTGGGGTTCAGGTCTGGATTCTGTGGCCAATCCATGTGTGAAAATGATGTCTCATGCTGCCTGAACTACTCAGTCAGATGAATCCTGGCACTGTCATCTTGGAATATTCCTGTGAAAAAAGGGAAGAAAAAATCCATTGATGTAATAACCTGGTTATTCAGTATATCCAGGTAGTCAGCTGACCTCATTCTTTGGACACATAATGTTGCTGAACCTAGACCTGAGCAACTGCAGCAACCCCAGATCATAGCACTGCCCCCACAGGCTTGTACAGTAGACACTAGGCATGATGGGTGCATCTCTTCATCTGTACCCTGATGTACCCATCACTCTGGAGAAGGATAAATCTTGACTCATCAGACCATATGACCTTCTTCCATTGTCCAATCTTTATGCTCCCTAGCAGACCGAAGCCTTTTTTCAGGCCCCGTCCACACGAAACCGCATATTTGCGTAAAGGCAGATGTTTTTAATCGTTTTGGCCTATCGTCCAGACGAATCCCGTAAACGCATAGCCCTAAAACGCACTTTTTTGAAACCGGGTCCCAGGGTGAATAAACTCGAAAACGCACTTCTTGTGGATCCGTCCGGACAGGGGAAACCGGAGATTTTGGAAAACGATTATGTCATCGCCACCATCCCCACACCCCTCGAGCAGCCTTCCACCTCTTATATCCCGCAAAATGTCTCACAACAACATCAACAACAATGGCGGACTACATGCTTGCGTTACTACTGGTGAAGATATTGAGCCTATTATGGTTACTAGGGCAAAATCTAATTTTTCCTTGAGTTTGGTTTCTTCTAGAGCCGATTTGTAAACAGCGCTCAAGCTTCATGCGCATGCGGCACCTCTTCCTGTCCGTTTTTGGTGAATTTCTGAAACTGAAACAGCGCCGCCTATGGACCTGGGATATGAAGTAGCGTTTTGAGTCGTGTAAAGACGGATCCGTCTGGATGCGGATATTTTTGAAACCGTGCCAGCGAAAACGGATAGGAAAAATATCGTTTTCGTACGTGTGGACAAGGCCTCAGTTAGCCTCACTGATTAGAGGTTTTCTTAAGGCTACACAGCTGTTCAGTCCCAATCCCTTGAGTTCCCATCACATTATACTTGTGAAAGTGTTCTAACTTTCACTGTTAAATATTGCCCAGGGTTCTATCATGTTTCTTTGATTTGATGTTAAAGTGACAGCTGATCACAAACAATCAGGATTTTTTGACCACTTTTCTTTAGGGCTGCAGGTATCGATTCTTTTTGTAATCAATTAATCTAGCACTTTATCGATCGATTAATCGATTAATCGGATAATTTATTTTTTTACGTTTTTAAACCATTAAAAGTGCCAGTGGCAACGATTAAATAACAATACAGTTAAGCGAACTTACTGTAAAACATGTATAACATGTTTTATGTAGATTTCTACACCTGCAGCATTTACCATTAGGCTACTAACAAATAATACATAATTTCTGGGGTGAGCCCTATGGTTACCTAGCAACCTATGTGTTTGTGAACGCGTGCTGCGCGTGAAGAAGAGTGAGAGAGATGAGGGTGCATTTTTCACAATAGCCACATTGGCAGTGCAAACTCAAAAGGCGAGCCACTTTTACGACAACATACTACGTCACCTTTGCAAATGTGCATTTCTACGTCTGGTTTTTGAGCTCGTTTCAATTCAGCTTTATTTATATAGCGTCAAAAACAATACAAATCGTCTCAAGACGCTTTACAAGACCCGGCCTAAAACCCCCAGAGCAAGCCCGCAGGCGACGGTGGCAAGGAAAAACTCCCTTTTAACAGGAAGAAACCTTGAGCAGAACCCAGCTCATATGGAGGGACCCTTCTGCCTAAGGCCAGCCAGGTACAGACAGAGAAAGAGAACAGCAAGATAAACATACATCTGTCATAGATACACACATCTGACTAAAGCATACAGGTGGGATGCTATGGTACAAACTAATGATGTTAATGACGGTTAGAAAATGTAAGAGGAATCATCAGCAGGTTGGAGAATCGTTCATTCTGGTAGGAGTGGATAACAGCAGGATTCCATGGAGACTGGGCAGAATGATGAGACCACGACAACAGATGTAGTATGGAGCTCCACAGTTTCTGTCCCTTTTTTATTATTATTATTAAAACCCGGTCCATTTTGTGTTTTACGCTAGCTAGCGGAGCTTACGTCGCCTGCCTGCAAACGTGCGCTGCGGTCAAGTTTTGTAAACAATGTCACATGGCCACTTTCATTCGCGCTTTCCGTGATTCAGCTGCGTGAAATGTATTACAACTAATTAATGAACTTTAGACATTTTTTTTTTTTTTTTTTGCCGTTTATGGGCATCTTTACTCTCCGCCATCGCGCCAAATAAATTCAAAATGTATCACGCGCTGGTGGTGTGCTTCGCATAGGTGCTTCCGTGCTTCCAAAACAACGGTCCGTGTGTAAAAGTCAGATCCCCGCGCGTATAGTGCGCGTCATAGGAATTTAACGAGGCTTCGAGGCAGAGTTTTTGCCTCGAGCAATTTTTCTAATCGAGTTAATCCAGTAACTCGACGAATCGTTTCAGCCCTACTTTTCTTCCTCGAAGATAATGATTCACCACTAGCTATGCATTGGACTGTTCTTGACCCAATTGTAGTATCTTCTACAATCTCCTTAAATGTTTCCTCTGCTTGATGCATGCCAATGATTTGACCCTTCTCAAACAGACAAAAAACAACTTTTTCACAACCACGGGATGTGTCTTTCGATAAGGTTGTTTAAGAAATGAGAAGCTACTCAGTGCATCATTTGGGGACTTGTACCTATTTGCTTAGTAAAATCCAGGTGATGACTTTTTTTTGGCCAGGCAGTGTATTTTAATATTATAAGATGTCAAGCAATACTTTGGCCTTTTCTATTATTCTGTGAACAGCCTTGGTCTGTTTTTATTTTGCCCATGGTGTGAGTCCAACATAAACTTCTTTCCTTTCTTCTTATCTAGAGTCAAAGTCCAGGGTGAAGCAAGCAGTGAACAAACGCAGGAAAGGCGAAGACGATGACAAGAAGGCAGGTCTGAAGAAGCTGAAAGCTGACATGACGTCTGATCTGTCAGAGAGCAGTGACTCAGAAAACCCACAAAACAAGAGAACCGTCCTCTCCTCATGCTCCTCTTCCTCCTCATCGTCCTCATCATCCTCGTCCTCCTCTTCCTCCTCTTCAGAGCCCAATTCTGAGAATGAACTTAAGACTCGTAGCAGTGATGTGAAACCAAGTGCCATTTCCAAAATGGAGGAGGAGGAAAAGCCACTAATGCATGGGCCCAAAATGAATGATGCCTCATCTCTCATTGGTCGCCTGTCCCCATGGGTAGAGCTTCAAGCAGACGAGGACATCAAGAAGTCTGTTAAGGAAAAATGCAAAATGATAACGAAAGAAGAGGAGGAATTGGTAGCGGTAACTCAGATCACCCAGTCTCCACGGCAACAGATCCCTCTGATGTCTGACGTTGTCCAGGGCGGTATTATAGAGAACATTAAGAACACTGTGAAAGGTACAGTCAGCTACAAGCCTTCTGTCCTAACTAGTTCAGTTTTATTTATACATCATCAAATCATAACATTCAGTTAGGTCCTAGAGTATTTGGTCAGAAATACATTTTTCTTAATGTTAGTTGTGTATGCCACCACAGTAGATTTAAAATGGATGCAGTTGAGATTTATTACAAGGGGCTGCAACCATTTTATTGACAGTTAACTACATTGAGCAGCTCAAATGTAACTGGACAAATTAACATGATCATAAATAAAATGCTTCTTTTTAATACGTAGATAATAAGTACAGACAATGACTCCCTGCATCCAGTTCACAGTACCAAATAATGGTTTTCCTAGTTTTGAGGCCTTTCCTGCAGCTGTCTTCAGCTGTTGTAGCTGTTGTATTTGTGGGTCTTTCTGCCTTCAGTTTTGTTTTCTGCAAGTGAAATGCATGCTTGATTGAGCTGGGAACAGATCAGACCTGGCATTGCAGAATATTCCACTTTCATTATTTCTGCTATAGTAGACATCCCTGCTCCCTATATATTTTAAAAATCACACAGGTGCTTCTGTCCTCTGTTACATCAATACATGGATGCTACATCTTAAAGAGCTGTAATCCTAAACCCTTCCTTCAGATTGGATTCCCTTAAATAACCTCAAGATAAAGGAAAGAGGTTGCACTTTAAGTTCATGTTCATTGTATAAGTGTAGCTTGTTTTGTTAAACAAATAAAATAACAAAACATGTCATTTTCCAAGTGTACAGTATATACACTACTGAAAGTTTAAACATGGCACTTTACATAGAAAGGACAAGAGCTTACAATGATATAGAGAAGCCAATTCCTTCTTGAGAAAGCTCTTGGGAGACAAAACGGAAGCAGAGTCAGGTACATTAGACCCTGGCGGCCCGCCAGAGTGTTAACATAGTATGGAAATCACTGACGTAATAAATCCTGGCCAGGTTGACGGCACCGGTACCTACAGATAAGAAATCTGCAGCTCTACAGCCTAGTTTTTGTAGTTTGTACTTTTGGTAACTTTCGGAAGCATGATTATACCTGAAAATCTTCTACATGAACAATGTTATACTATGAGGAAGATAGGATGGATTTCGAACATGAAAAGAACTCCAATGCCTTTAAGACATGGTTGACATTTAACACGTTTGACTGTCATAATTGTCAGTTCATTTAAATTTATGTATATTATTGTTTTGTTTTAGCATCATCTCGAGCCCAGACACCGTCGCTGTCTCATCTGCACAGCAACGTTGTTATTGATATCACAGATGATGCCCAGGCCACTGTGCACCGTGAGAGTTCAGAGGCTGTGTCAGCGCTGCTCGCCTCCCAGAAAGCCGAGTCCACAGCTCTCTCACCTTACCTCCCTCTCAACTCCTCCCCTGTCTCCTCTCCTCCTGTCCCTCCGTCGCCCTCACCGTCAGAGGGTGGCCGCAGGACAGAGATAGAACCTCCCATTCAGCAGCAACAGCAAGGCATTATTGGAAGTGGAAATACCACCCCAAGGACCTTAGGCAACAAGATAGAGCTTGGGCCCTCTGATATCATCAGGTAAGAACAGACATGTTCCACATTAACATGGTATGGAGGAGCAACTCAAAACAACACTTGTACTAAAATATGATGTATCAATATATATTAAACAAGGAATTCAAAATAAAATGTCTCAAATGATTCAAATAAACCTGTTACAGTGTTTACGGTAATTTATGGTAGAAATTAGCAATGGTTTTGTATAGACATATGTTTAATACAGTTTTTTCTGTGCTGTGTTTTTAGGCCTGTAACACTGATGACTGAAAATGCGCTGCCAGTGGAGAAGGAGAAAACTGTCCTTCCTCATCATCATCTTGATCATCAACAGCAGCCCACCCAACTGCAACACTACACATCCAACCACCCTGGTGTCAAGAGCCTCATTTTATCTGAAGAGACAATCAAACACCCACAGCAGCTACCACCAGCCCCCAAGATGAACACAGTTCTTCCTCTTGACTTAGCCAAATCTAAAATAAGGCCCGGCCCAAACACCAACTCATCTCAGTTTGACACTATTCTACAGAAATCCCAACACCCTAACACAAACCCAACTGACCTTTTTAAAGTTAAGCCCCAACCAGGCCAGCTAGAAAACTCTAAACCTAAACCCTACACATCCCCAGAAGTCTCTAAGCATAAGATACACAGGTACTCAAATATCTCTCCTACTCAGTCAGGCCGTGTTCATGCTACACTAGAGTCTGCAGAATCGTCACGGTCCGGTTTCAAGCCAGTCCCAGTTCGTTTTGAATCAAGTGGAGATGGTACAAGCAGCAGCAGCAGCAGCAGCAGCATCACCAAGAGTCCTCTGATTATTGATAAAAACGAGACATTTACCGTTTACAGGGACCCAGCACTGGTTCGCTCTGATGCAGACAATTCTGCATCTGCAACCGTCTCTTCTAACCACGTGGCTGCCTATCTCCATTCCCACTTGCACTCTCCGTGCCTCTCTCCTGCATCACACCCTCATGCTGCATCCCACCTCCTCATTCCATCTCACACCTCTCCCCTACCACACCCGCATCTTTTACCCCCTGGGGTGCTCCCGGCAATGTCTGCTCCTTCTGCCTCTCTCCTTGGGGGCCATCCTCGGCTCGACTCCTCTGGCGGATTGGGTCACCTGCCCCTCACTCACCCGGCAGCCGCACATCAGCAGCAGTTTCTACAGGTCTGATTCCTAATGGATACATGCTATAGTCACGTAAAACCTTGCTCTAGGGGTTGGGGTTGAGGTGAAGGGAGGACTGTGTGGGAAGGGAGTTGTTACTGTTGTCCCTTTTTTCAGTTTATGTAAATTGCCACAGCTTGGACATGGATGTTGCATAATCCTTTCAAAGATAATGAACCAAAAAATATGCCTTTATTTTCAGGGTCAGGGCCCCACTCCTCCTTCTCTTCTAGCCCAGACTCACAGTGGGACAGCAGGGCTTGGCCTGTACCCAATCCTTTGGCAGTACCCTAATGGAACACCCACTTCCTATACCCCAGGACTTAACTTGCCCACCACAGCTAAGTGGGTCCACTCTGAAAATCCTGTCACCGTGAATTCTGAGGCCTCCCTTAGGAGGGTAGGTGTGCATATGTTAACCTATTTCTGCGTGTATCTATGTGTCTATTAATAAGAAATGCTTGAGTGAATTTTGAAATGCAATATAGTTCTGCTACATAGACAAAGAGAACCCAATCAAAACAAATGGAATGAAAACATGTACACACGTGTATTTACTTATTCAAGAATATGAGTGTTTTCACTTTTTTCTGAGTTGCAAAATGATGTCTGTGTGTTTGCACTTAGTTGCACATGTTTTTTGTGGGAAAACCTGTATGATCACATTTTCTGTGTTGTGAATGTTCCATTGTGGTTTATTATTGTTATGGTAATGATATATCTTTGTGGGTGTTGTGTGCAGAACACTGCCAGTCCATGGCTGCACCAGGCTGGTGCTAGTGCTGCTGACAGTGTGAGTTTGCTGAGCCACATTCCTGTCCGGCCGTCCAGTGCAGACGCCCAACGCCCCCATGTCAAGATGAACACACACACAAGCCCTCCGCTGTCAAAGACTAACATGGATAGTTTTAAAGAGTAAGAATAAAGATCAAAATCATGTAAATGCATGTAAAGTTATTTGCGAAAAGAAGTCACATTAAGATATGTTTCCCTTAAACATTTGAGTTCATGGCTGGATCAAGTATTAAACGGTCTATTCAGAACATTTAAAATGTTTATTTTGAGAAAACAACAACATTTTGAAAAATCTGTATCATAAAAATATCTCTGGATTTCCATAATCTGTGTTAATTATCAAGTTTAAGCATGTTTAGAGGAAGTTTTAAAAAATAATAGTCATTGGATCGCTGAGCAATACGTATGAAATTTCTCACTGTGAAGTGCATAGCCAAAACTACTTTCTGAATTATTTTGCACATTCCCAAAATTGAATATGGTTAGAGTGGCAGAAAATTATACTCGGTGGAAACACTGAGCGTTCCATGATATCCATGAAGCACTTTGACACTGTCCCAAATGGAATAACAGTGGAAAAAGAGAGCACTCTAAATGTTTGCTTTAGGCATTTGGAGCATATATCATTACTGAAGTTTATTGTTTAGAACCCACACAAGCAGCAATAGAGCTAAGTAAGCCCGGAATAGTAGACAGGGAATGTCAGGTCAGTTAGACGAAGTGACTAATCCAATAATAAAGCAGTTAAGACAGAATGCCATTTATTCAACAATCTGTGCCTTAGTTACGTAACCACAAGCCATTGTTTAGACATCACTGACTTCCCATACACAACTGCATCACTGAGGTAATATCACATGAGTCGTTTCTGTCTTTGCTCCATGTTCATTCACTTTTGTTTGAAATGACAATAATGCTTAACCTGCCTGTTACCTGTGCAGTGTAGGTTTACAAAAGGAGCAGTGACAAAGTTCTCTTATTCAAGTGATTTCCTTTAAGGTGTTCCCTTCAAGTAGTTCCCTGCTTTTGCTTAATTGACTTTGTTTTATTTTATATACCAGGTCATGGTATATAAAATAAAAAAATGGATGGCTGAAAATCAGAAATAATAATGTATGTAATTTGTAATTTGTTCAGTGCAGCCTTAATTTGATGCCATTTGAGGTGAAGCTTATAAAATGCAATGAAATATTTGCAATGAAATATTTGATTTGTCTGTGTGGTGAGATGTGGTTAAGAAATGCTTTGTTGATCCCATCAGGACATTGACGTTGGCACAGCTTAAACAGGAGCAGACAGACAGAAGTCGAACCCCAACAGGAAAAGATGTCCACCTACACCGCCTTTACCTCGATTCCCACACCAAGGCCCACCTGACAAACACACAGGTACACAATCAAAAACGGACAGCATATTTATTGTTTATATTAACGTGAGCAGCAGAACTAGGATCATATATTGTACAGTATATCATAGTATTGTTATGTTCTTTTATTTATGTTTTATGATAAGGTAAATTTTAATTACAGAACTTACAGCTTAAATGTGAATCTTTTTTAAATTTTATATACATATATATTATAAATATTTATTATTTCACGACGTGTATCTGAAAGAGAATTCTTGATCTGCCTTTTCAATCTGACTGACAGTGACCCCTCCCATTATCATCAAGACATCCAGTGACTCCCAAATGAAATCAGCGTATTTTAATTTGGTTGTCCGTGATTTTGATAACCATTTCAGTGTATGTGTTTTCTTCGTCAGGATGCAGCTCAGGCAGCAGATCGAGCCTGTAAATATAAAGAGGAGAATCGGCAAATCCTAAAAGAGAGCATTGAAGTTGCGCCTTTCACTGCTAAGATCCAGCGCACCAATGACTCCGGAATGGACAGAGACAGAGAAAGAAGCAGAGACCCAGCATTCCCTGTCAGGATACCAGCTCTTGCCACCCCAAACCCCAAGGCCATCCACACCCATCCCCACATCATTCAGTCAGAAAAGAGTAATTACTTCACTACACTGTCTAACAGTGTTGTAAATGAGCCTCCAAGACTATACCCCTCAAAGGAGCTTAGTTCTTACTATGAGAAAGTATCACTCATTCCCCCAAGGGTTGTGGCCAGTGTTGGAGCCTCTGTGCCAAGCCAGGGAACTCTGTCTCTGGGAAGCTACAGCTCAAAAGCCTCTCTCTCTAAGCCCCCTCCCCTCATTAAGCACCAGCCAGAGGGAGGAGAGGGTTTAGCAGGGAAAATCACTGAGCAGCTTGGCCAGCAGGTGACCCTGGTCCAACAGCAGCATCAGCACCACGCAAGTGTAGACAGGGTAGAGTCCCGCAGCCCTGCCATTTCTCCCTCCTCTTCTGTGTCATCGTCTTCATCCTCAGCCTCAAATCACCATCACTACCAACAACAGCAGCAGCAACACCAACAGCAGCTCAGGGCAATGCCATCTCTCCACCGAGCACCTGTCTTCCATCCGCCCACGCAGCATGCACTGGAGCGTAAAGAGGCTGCAGAGCGAGAGAGGGAGCAAGAAAAAGAAAGGGAGAGGGAGAGGGAGAGGGAGAGAGCAAGTATCAGTGGACGTCTCTCTCCACCAACCCTCACACCCATCCAGCCAGTCAGCTTAGCAGCAGCTGCTGGTAAAACATCAGTGGAGCAGCAGAAACCCCCCACGTTGCTGCCTGAACTCAGGGATGTCAAAGGTCATGGAAACACTGCAGCTATCACCTCTGTGGCCTCTGCCATCAGTGGGGAGATTATGACTCCACCAACAGATGGGTGGACAGGCGGAGAGATGATTCAGGAAAGAGGAGGGGTGTACTCTAGAGAGAAAGGCGTGCCACGGGGCAGGCCTCATGCAGCAATGGCCTCAGTCATTGTGCGCCCATCAACATATGTTAAATGTGACAGTCCTAATGGTGCTAACAAAACTGGTGCAATTATTAATAAGGAGCTTCCCCAGGGAAGGTTCTACCCATCCAAACTTCAAGGGGAATGCCCAAGATTTGGGGAGAGTGTTAGAGAACCTGGCAAGGTTATCCAGTCCAACTCAAACCTGGATGACATCTGTGTCCAGTATAAAAGGACTTCTGTGCGAGGCATACATGGACCTATAGCAGCCAGCACAACAAACTCCATGTGCAGGACTGCTGTATCAGCTTCATCAGCTTTTCGCATACAGAATAAAGGTGGGACAGCCACCCCTGAGTCAGGATACTCTGTCACATCTCAGGGTGAGTTTATAAGTGGCATAGGTGGGCGGGTGGTCAGCCATTTAGGACCTGAGAGAGAGCACCAGGAGGGGTTTGACTTGTATACCAAGTCTCCATGGGCATCTTTGCCTTCTGCTAGTTCAGCAGAAACACCCCACTGCAGTCCAAGCCCCACACCAACACCAGGCTCATTTTCTGGCTCTAGTCAGCTTTACTCCTCCCCGTTTATTCACCTCAAGAAGCACAAAGCTGCTTTGGCTGCAGCCCAGTCCAGAAATAACTTCTCCATTGCTCCCACATCCATCACAACTGGAAACTCCAACCTCAGTGTAGATTCGGTTGACACTCCCATTCACAACTCACCCCCACCACTATCTTCAGCTGAAGCTTGCTCAACTTCAGGTGACAGCAGCAGCTCAGCAAACAAGGGCCCCACACCAGGCAAGTCCAGTCCCCTGCCTAATGGCCAGCACTCTGGATCAGCTTCAACAAGCTGCGGACAGCCCAGTAACTATCACAAGCTGAAGAAAGCTTGGTTAACCCGGCACTCTGAGGAGGATAGGAACACAACTGCTACTGCTAGCTCCACCATTTCTAAAGCAGAGAAACTTGCCAGCACTACTACCAACACAAATAACACTACAGCCATGTCAGAAATTATCAAACCCTGTACAGTTAATCTCAGTGCATCCACTTCCAGTGAGGTGGAGATGAGCAAAGACAGTGGAAGCAAAGGTGAGAGAGACAGACAACTGGAGGAAAAGAAAGGACCAGCAGGAGGAGGAGGTGGGGATGACAGAAAAGCAGCTTCTTTATCAAAGCGGGGGAACAAGCGCTCATACGAGTCCGGTTCAGACAGTGGGGGAGATGACTCAGATGCCAGTGAGAGTAAGATGGAGTGCAGAGCCAAGCGTCAGCCTAAACCAACCTACAAGAAGAAACAGAATGACATGGCCAAAAAGAAAGGAGACCATGAAAAAGAGGAAGATGACATGAAGCCCAATGGTATCTTCCGATCTGCTAGAGAGAAGACAAAACTCAAACTTGCAAGCAGCAGTAAGTCTTATATTGTTGACATTTACTGTAACATTGGCAGCCTTTTCTGAACCGTTTCTTTGGCAGCAGGGCTGGAAATGTGAATGGCAGGATAAAGCTGTTTTTTGGTAGAATTTTTTGTTTTGTTAACAGATCTCATGTGGATATATTAAATTTGGGCATTTAAGCCTAAGTACAAAGGTATCTACTGAAAAATGTAATCCTTAAAACAAACTTTAATATCTCAGACAGCAACTTCATTACCAAATGTTTATTGATTTCATAATAAGTTATAATCATAATAAATTTAATATTTTGCACATTCAGATGGGATTCCTCGCTCTGTGCTCAAGGACTGGAGGAAGGTGAAGAAGCTGAAGCAGACAGGAGAGTCTTTTTTGCAGGATGATTCATGTTCAGAAATTGGACCCAACCTGCAAAAGTGTCGTGAATGCCGGGTGGTCCGTAGCAAGAAGGGCGAGGAGTCTGCACATTCCCCAGTCTTTTGTCGCTTCTACTATTTCAGACGGTAAGTCTTTTGTTCTACTTGCATTATCTTTCATCAACCTACCATGGTCTGTGACAGGCATTACAATTCTTTTTTTTTTTTTTTTTTTTTAATCAGATCTGATCTTTGTGTTGTGGGTTCACACACACACACACACACACACACACACACACACACACACACACACACACACACACACACACACACACACACACATATATATACTGTATATATATATATAAACACGTATATATAAAAACACCTAAAAAAAACCGTTCCTCTCACCCTCCTCGGGTGGTATCCGTGTCATCCTCAAGCTCGGGTCCTCTACCAGAGGCCTGGGAGTTTGAGGGTTCTGCGCAGTATCTTAGCTGTTCCTAGGACTGCGCTCTTCTGGACTGAGGCTTCTGATGTTGTTCCTGGGATCTGTTGGAGCCACTCCCCCAGTTTGGGCGTCACTGCCCCGAGTGCTCCTACTACCACGGGGACCACGCTCGCCTTGACCTTCCACATCTGCTTCAGCTGTTCCTTCGACCCTTGGTACTTTTCAACCTTTTCGTGTTCCTTCTTTCTGATGTTGGCATCTGCTGGTATTGCCACATCTATCACCACCGCCTTCTTCTGCTCCTTGTCTACCACCACTATGTCCGGTTGATTGGCCAGGACCTGTTTGTCAGTCTGGAAGCTGAAGTCCCACAGTACCTTGGCCCTGTTGTTCTCAGCCACCTTCTGTGGTGCGGCCCATTGGGACTTGGGTACTTCTATTCCATACTGGGTACAGATGTTCCTGTACACTATTCCAGACACTTGGTTGTGTCTTTCCATGTACGCTGACCCGGCTAGCATCTTACACCCTGCTACTATGTGCTGGACTGTCTCAGGGGCATCTTTGCATAGTCTGCACCTTGGATCTGATCTACTCTTGTAGATCTTGGCCTCTATGGCTCTTGTAGCTAGGGCCTGTTCTTGTGCTGCCATGATCAGTGCCTCTGTGCTGTCTCTGAGTCCAGCCTTTTCCAGCCATTGGTAGGTCTTCTCGATATCAGCCACTTCTTCAATTTGGCGGTGGTACATGCCGTGTAGGGGCTTGTCCCTCCAGGTGGTCTGCTCCTCTTCCTCTGCATTCTTATCGGATTTCAGTTGCCTGAGACATTCACTTAGCAGTTCATCCTTTGTGGCCATCTTTCTGATGTACTCTTGGATTTTTGATGTTTCATCCTGGATAGTGGCCTTGATGCTCACTAGTCCTCGGCCTCCCTCTTTACGCTTAGTGTATAGTCTCAGGGTGCTGGATTTGGGGTGAAACCCTCCGTGCATGGTGAGGAGCTTTCTTGTCTCGACCCCTTCAGTTCTGATCATCTTGCCTCTCTTAGAGACCATCCGGCCACACTTGTCCAATCCGAATGACATCCCTATGTCGTTGCTGTAGATCCTGGTGGTGTGGATCAGTGAGTCGATTTCTCGCTCATTTCTGGCGTACAGCTTGATGTCATCCATGTAGAGCAGGTGGCTAATTGTTGCTCCACTTCGGAATTGGTACCCGTAACCACTCTTTGTGATGATCTGACTCAGGGGGTTCAGGCCTATGCAGAACAGCAGTGGTGATAGTGCATCCCCTTGTTATATGCCGCATTTGATGTTGACTTGGGCAATTGGCTTTGAGTTGGCCTCTAGGGTTGTCTTCCACATTCCCATCGAGTTCTGGATGAAGGCCCTTAGGTTCTTGTTGATTTTATACAGTTCCAGACATTCCAGTATCCATGTGTGTGGCATTGAGTCGTAAGCTTTCTTGTAGTCAATCCAGGCGGTGCACAGGTTGGTCTGTCTGCTCTTACAGCCTCGGGCGACTGCTCTATCGACCAGCAGCTGGTGCTTGGCTCCTCTGGTGTTGCTACCAATTCCCTTCTGAGCTCCGCTCATGTATTGACCTACGTGCTTACTCATCTTAGCCGCAATGATGCCTGACAGGGCCTTCCATGTTGTGGAGAGACAAGTTATTGGCTGGTAGTTAGATGGGACAGGCCCCTTCTGGGGGTCCTTCAGGATCAGGACTGTCCTGCCCTCTGGGTTGCCATTCTGGGTGGGACCCATCCCTTAGTAGCTGGTTCATCTGTGTATATATATATACTGTATATATATACACGTATATATATATGTGTGTGTGTGTGTTGACTTGATCATTGTAAAAATGTGGGAACACCTGTTCTAGGACAGTTTTTTCAAGGAGTTGACATTTTTGTGATTTTGTGATAATCACGGATCACAGTCTAGTTCTTAGGGGTTGGAGTGCAGTTCCTCCAATGCTATCTTAGCAAGAAGTGGTATGTAAGATGGTAAATGTGCAGTCACACAAAACTGTCTCTGCCTACAAAAAAGATTTTAAAAATAAATAATAATGAATAATAATAAACATGACTAAAAGAACTTCAAGAAAATATATTTGAAGTTATCTGTGGTGAGAGAATCTGCAGTGTCACATCGGTGGTTTTCTTTCCATCATTCTGTGTGAGTCTTAAGAGTTTTTTGGGTATCGCAAAAGGTAATACAGGATATGTACTGTCTGTATTTTCCGCCTCTTTAATTCCTGTGTGCTAATAAACTGTGTCTTTTAAAGGCTTTCCTACAGTAAAAATGGAGTCATCAGGATGGATGGCTTTTCCACCCCAGACCAGTTTGATGATGAAGCTCTGGCCCTGTGGATCCCTGGAGCAAAGGATGAGAGTCTCCTGGACCAAACTACAGCCAAGTACATCCTCAGCTTCATAGGAGACAAGTTCTGTCAAATGGTTGTGACTGAGAATACTGCAGCCAGCTGGGTTAAGAAGGATAGTAAGTTGTCTTAAAATGGGTCCTATCATGATTATCTATAAAAAAATAAAATAAATAAATACAAACATATTTTGTAATAAAAGTAAAAATTTTAACGTTTCTTGTGCGTGTTTCAGCCAAGCTGGCGTGGAAACGAGCAGTACGAGGAGTGAGGGAGATGTGTGACGCATGTGAAGCAACGCTCTTCAATGTTCACTGGGTCTGTCAGAAATGTGGTTTTGTTGTCTGCCTGGACTGCTACAAGGCCAAAGAGAGAAGGCGTTCCAAAGGTCTGTTTGTTATACAATTCTTGTTTTTATTGTTATAATAAGAAGTCATTCTCCTCTGCAGACATATACACTGTGCATCTGTTTCTAATATGCTACATATGTGCTCTGTGTGTGACTTGTTTCCTCTATGATCAGATAAAGAACTATACGGATGGCTGAAGTGTGTTAAAGGCCAACCCCACGATCACAAACACCTCATGCCAACACAGATCATACCTGGTACAGGTATGCTAACACCTCTTTTTGTTCCTGTTTACATGTCCACATTTCATGGTCCTACCTTTGTCACTTAGCTGCTAAGTCTTCCCACTTCCTGCACACATATTGAATGACATGCCAACGATATTGATTATATAGAGATCAGGATTTTTTTGTTTTTTGTTTTTTTGTTTTTTATGTTTTTGCAGAAATGGCTAATATCTTTTTAATTATAATACATTTTAGTTTTAATGGCAAGCTCAGTTCAAAGACACCATGCTGTTATAGTGCAATAGCTGAAAGTTTACACTTCAAAGTCATCTTCATTTCCCAACTTGACTCCTCACTGACAGGTTCATGTTGAATTCTAATGAATATCTCCTTTTTTCCAATAAGAATTAAATTCAGCTGCATTGTTCTGATGTTTCAGTGCTGATGGAGTTGGTGACGTCCATGCACACTCTGAGAGACAAACACAACATAAAATCTTACTGTCCTTGCTCAGACAAACAGAACCTTCTCACCAAACCACCGCCTACCAATGGAGTCTCACAGGTACTACACTCTATTCAGTTTCGGAATTTAAAAAATCATTTACTGAGTGTCTTGCTTTCAATAACTCAGTGGCATATTTAGATTCTTTAAAAGTGTGGCTGTTTGAGAGGTCCAAAATATGGTATTATGTTACAATTATGAAAACGATGCTCAGTCCTAAGTAAGAATAATAATGACAACAGAGACTCAGTTGTAGTCTTTTGTACATTTAAAAGTGCAAAACTAATCTGACTGTCCAGTTGGAAATCCTGCCATATTTTTGTTGGATCCACTCCAGTTTGTTTACAAAAGCAACAGAGGTAAGGATGCTGCTGCCCAGACTCTGTAAGATTCAGTCTCAAAGCAGCTTATACTTCAAGGGTTTTAATTGTAGATTTCAGTTCAGCTTTTAATTTTATGAAGGTACATATCCTTAGGCTGGTTGATTTAAATGTTGATGCGGACCTGATTCTTTGGATCAGAGTCTTTCTTTCCTGCCGCCCTCCGAGGGTGTGTGTTAATGGTACTCTTTCAGGAGAGGCTGTAATATTCACAGGCTTCAAACAAGGTAGCGTTGTTTCACCTTTGCTGTTTTTCCTTATTTTATTTATTTTTATGAATTCATATGATTATAACTTCAAACTTATTAAATATGCAGATGACATGGCCTTAGTCTGCTTGTTACAGAGAATGGACTCTTCTTGTGAGACCTCTTATCTTGTTCACCTTAAACTTCTGCCTTCTGGACTGACAGATAAGCTCTGAAAATACAGACTTTGTTTTTAAGAAACCTTCACAACCGCTTAACCTTCTGAGAAGACTGAGCTGTCTTGGTGTCAGTCCACTGATTCTGATTCTGATATACTACACACAGAGTGTCCTACATTTCATCTCTCTGCTTGATTGGGTCGCTCAAGCTGTAAATGCTAGAACAAATTAAATAGGATTGTGACAATGGCAAGTAAAATTGTGGGAAAACCCCCAAAGTCTGACCCACATTTATACTGAAAGGACCGGGAACAGTTTGAACTTTTGAAGTCTGGGAGGCGATATAGAGCCCCTCTGGCCAAACACCATTGGCATTCTTAACTCAACTAAGTGACCAGTCCACATATAGTGACTTGAACTGTCATTCCACTGCCTTATTGTATTTATTATTGTGTCCACGCAATGTTGTGTGCCTGTACATATGTCAGCTTTTGTATTTTAGTACTGTCTGTCTTCTGTGTTGGTGAGCCGAAGACAATTTTCCACCTTGGTGAACAATAAAGTTCTATTCTATTCTATTGTATTATTTTCTATTCCGTTTTATTAAATATACAGAACTGCAATTAGTTGATCATAACATTTATTGATATCATTCATATATCTCATATTTATCAGAATATGGTATGAACATGTTACCTTCACTTGATCTGTGTTTAGAGTAACTGCCAATTTGAATAGTAAAATCTGCCAGTTCTTAGCTTTCATTGTACCTTCTGTCTGTGTCTGCCAGGTTCTGCAGAATGTGTTAAACCACAGTAACAAGCTGTCTCTGGTGAAGGCTGAGCCAGGCCCACAGCAGAACTCAGACCAAGGAGGAATCAAAGTAGAAACTAATGGAGGATGTGGTGGAGGAAGCAGTCCAGTTAGTGACACAGGAAGTGCTCCTGTCACCCCACCAGAGTCCCAGTCACCTCTGCACTTCCTGGCTGACCTGGCAGAGCAGAAATCCAGGGAGGAAAAGAAAGGTGAGAGTGGATAGGAAGCACTGGAATAAAGATAATTCTAGCTTGTGGTTCTTCACCTCACCAATTACTTTCACCTCCAGACGTTATATTGCATATTTTTGATCTCTATAGTATATGAAGGATTCATTAATTAGCTGTTGATGTAGGTGTACCACTTCATATTTCTTCCCCTTCTCCATGCAGCATGGGAGTAGGTGAATTGCTTCACAAATACAACTTTATCCCCCTTCTCTCTCTAACAGAAAACAAGGAATCAGTGTTGTTGAGCACATCTGCAAAGGAGGACAAAGAGAGGGACAGTCTGGAAGTCCTGCAGCAGTGTAAAACCACATCACTAGTGGCTAACAGTACAGAGCAGGGCTCCACACTCAGAGATCTGCTCACCACCACAGCTGGGAAACTGAAGCTGGGTTCCACTGACGCAGGAATTGCCTTTGCACCCGTCTACTCTACTGCTTCACAGGTACGCACACCAAGATACACAGAATACATAGAATCATCTTAGAGTATTATATGTAATACATGAAGCAATCGATTATTTTTAACTATGCTTCAGATTTGAAAGATTTATATAAGGTTTGTATTTGTATATTTTCTAAAATATGCTTGATTGGCTTTCTGTAGACTGGAAAGGGTGGGCGAACAATGCCCAATATCCTTGATGACATCATTGCCTCAGTAGTAGAGAATAAAATTCCCGCCAGCCGACACAACATCACCACAAAGTTGTCAATTAAGCAAGAGCTTGTCACCCCGGGGAACAACAACACCAGTCCAGCTGTTACAGAGGATGTCAAATCAGACAGGAAAAAGTCGGTGCCTGTTACCACAGTGGTGCCAGTGGAATCAACCAATCAGTATCCAGACATTCCCCACTGCTGGTTAAACAACGGAAGGTTACTGTGGCTCAAAGATCACCGGAACCAGAACAACTGGAAGCTGTTCAGAGAGTGCTGGGAACAAGGACAGGTACACATCAGTCTTACAGTAAGCACGGACAGCAGTACTGTACTAAAATGGTAAATACCAAAGTCTTGAAATATAAGTATGTGGTTTTGTGTTTCTGTAGCCTGTTTTGGTGTCAGGGATCCATAAGCGACTGAATACCAGTCTTTGGAAGGCTGACTCATTCAACCAGGAGTTTGCAGACCATCAGGGAGACCTCCTAAACTGTAAAGACCAGGTGGTGTCTAATTCTGGGATCAAGGAGTTCTGGGATGGCTTTGAGGACATCACCAGTAAGTTCAGCTCCATTTGGTCTTCTGCATGGTCTGCACTGATTGGTTTTATAAGCACTGACACTGACCATGTTGACATGCACAATATATTCACGTTATTCCAAACATTTGACAGTAACAATCTGTCTTAACTTGTTAACTGTTCAGAACGGCCAAAGTCCAAAGATGGGGAACCTATGGTTTACAGACTAAAAGACTGGCCATCTGGAGAGGAGTTCATGGCCCTCATGCCCTCAAGGTACTTATATCCTTCACCTCTTATTTTTCCACTGTTACTTGTGTTAACCATGATAAATCTCAAGTTTTAAAGTAACTATGAGCCCCCCTATTTATTGCAGATATGATGACTTGATGAAGAACCTACCCCTACCAGAGTACTCTGATCCAGAAGGAAACCTCAACCTAGCCTCCCACCTGCCATCATTTTTTGTCAGGCCAGATCTGGGGCCAAGACTTTGTTGTGCCTATGGTATGAGGGAAACTGCAACAAGAACTTCACATTACCTATCACTGTTTATCATTTTACTCAGTCATTTGTATCTGAATGTCATCCTAATGAATAAAGGAGGGAATCGAGTTTGGGAGTCAGGAATAGCTCCTCCCTACATTTCACAAACTCGGGTTGACTGAGATATGCACATCTAATAAGCATTTGGTCAAAATGTTTGATATACTGGTAGTTAAAAGGATGATTTCTCTCCTTATTTACACTTACATACTCATTGCATAAAATCACACTGCATTTACTACGGCTGCATTGTTCATACTCCTTAGCACTGCAGTTCATCCATATATTTCCATTTAAAATGATCAATGCATCTCTATGGTATCTCCTTCTGCTCTTATTCTGTTGTGCCTGTCACTGCAGGTGTAGCTGCATCTCAGGACCAGGACTTTGGGACTGGCAACCTCCATATTGAAGTCTCAGATGTGGTCTCTGTCTTGGTCTATGTTGGAGTAGCCAAAGGCAATGGAGTACTGTCTAAAACTGGTGAGACTTTTACTGTCAGTCATCAACTTAGGAATTGTGCATCCTGAATTACTGTAAGCAAGAGAGGACAATATATAAAGAGTATTTTCAAAAACTAAAATGTTTACATTTATTCAGCAAAATGTTATACAAGATTATTTATTATGTTGTATTTTTACAGAATGAGACTAAATAACAAAATGTTCCAAAAAAATAAAAACATCAGTACATTGTAGATAATAAAATAATAATGATGGAAAATACATTTGTTTCTGTTTCTAGGAGTGTTGAAGCGTCTGGAGGAGGAGGACCTCGATGAGGGTGTACGAAAGAGGCTGAAAGACTCCAGTGAAATACCTGGGGCTCTGTGGCACATCTACCCCAACAGAGACATGGACAAAATACGAGAGTTCCTGCACAAGGTTAGCACTCACATTGAGATATTGAATTAATGCAACAGCTTCAAAAGAATACATGGTGAATTTCAGTGCAATATTGACCTCATAATCTCCCCCTTAATTAAACAACACCTTAGCTCTGCAAGGAACAGGAACTGGATGTGTCACTTGATCAGGACCCAATCAGAGAGCAGGGTTGGTACCTGAACAGGAAGCAGCGTCATCGGTTGCTGGATGAGCACGGAATACAAGGCTGGACCATAGTTCAATTCCTGGGAGACTCTGTCCTTGTACCTGCAGGGGCCATGTACCAGGTAGCTGTTTCAGAATACAATGACCTTTAGCCTAGCAGCTACTGTGCGCATTAAGTTAGCTCTTCTAGGGACTAGATATTGGCAGTATTAATGAACAAATATAACATTGTGTATATACTGTATATACGTATGGTTATAGATGCACATATGCACAAGCCATCTACAAACTGAATACAAAAATATGTTTTGCACAGTAGTGCTCTTATACCAATTTTAGACTTGACAAGATTGTTATGACGTGTTTTGCTTGTTTGTTGTGTAGTCTGCTGACCTTCTCTCTTTCTCCATGTTAGGTTCAGAACCTCCATAGCTGTGTTCAAGTCATCAATGACTTTGTGTCTCCCGAGCACGTCGCCAGATCCTTTCACCTCACCCAAGAGCTGCGGCCCAATAAAGAGGAGGTCAACTATGAGGACAAACTGCAGGTGAGAGACCACAGCTCAGTCATTAATCTATATCACACACTGCAATGGCAAAGATCATGTCTAGATTCCTGCTCACATTGTCATTAGTGGCAGACATCTGTCAGCTCTGTCCTCCCATCTCAGTCACTGCTCGCCTTTGTGTTAGCCTGCACATCTGTTGAACAAGGACATACTGTACACAGTGGTAGAGTGAGTCATCATCAGTGATGTTTTCTGGATATCAAGAAAATGAGTTGAGTCATCATCCATTCCCTGTCACAGCGTCTGTGCTCTGACAGACTCCAGGGAATGAACAACTAGAGAAATACTCAGCCATACGGTAATCACACACTAACAATTTATGCTTCTTCTGATGATGAAGGGGACATATACAATACAGCACAGTTACAGGTCTATTATTTTTTTACTGGGAAAGAAAAATAGTTTATCTCATTCACAAAGTCTGTCAGTTCAACCTCTAACTGAAACTCTTTTCTCTGAAATGTGCAGCTTTGATTTTTATTGGCATTGGATGGTTTACAATACAGGAAGTATTTTTACATTTATTGTCCAAAAATTCATCTAGGATTTATTGTTTTTTATGTCCGCTGCGTGTCGCCCTTTCTGTTTCAAGAAGCCCAAAATAATTGGACAGTTGACTCAAAACGTGTTCTATGAACTGTGTGATGTGGGATGTGCCTTCATTATTTATTCATCAGTTAAGTTGGTAAAAGGTCTGGCTTGGAAGAGCATGTGGTGCGAAACATAGAACATAATCTGTACAACAACTGGAGACAGTGTCATGGCATGGCCACACAGTGTTTACTGAAATGCTTAAAATAGTAGTAATCCTGGATGTTTTTGTGCACCCTTGAATTAAACCTTAGACTCTGCACTACCTCTATTTATTATATAACTCTACCTTGTTGCTTCCATTAACAGCTATATCCATGTGTGTTTGAGCCAAAATCCTATATATGTGAATGGATGACAATAACCCACTGAACAATCTTGGCAACAGAGCAGATAACTGTTTGTTTATATAGATGAAGAAATGATTTATCAACTGAAACAAATGTAAACGGAAGAGCTGAATACATCACAAACAAATTATTTTATTATATTAGTAAGTAAGTAGTAAATCCACTACAAGATTCTAACTATAGTCAGTATATAGCTGGACGGTGAAACAGCTCAGCTCAAAAGGGATGCCAAAGGAAGTAGAGCTCCCCCTAGTGGCTGTCGGTAGTATAGGTCAGAGTGAAAGTGGATGGGATCAATAATATCAAAACTCACAAGATGTCCCACCTGTATTCCAGGGAAACTAACATCAGTTTGGCCAATGCAAGGGACTGGGGACATATTGTCCATATTTTTATACAAACCAGTAATGCTCAATGGTGTTGAGTTGTCATGTAAAAGACTAACAGAGTTTTGAATAGCAGCACAGCTGTTAAACCTCTTCCTCCTTCTCTTTCTTAGGTGAAGAACATCCTTTACCACTGTGTGAAGGAGGTGGTGAGCTCTCTGAAGAGTAGCAGCAGTGACAAAGATGAGGAGGAGGAGAACTCATGACACACAACCACCCCCCCTGCCTTGTACATGCCTTCCAGAGAAGGCCTCGGCTCCCTTCTGCACCTCGCCGCATTGTCCTCATCAAGTGGCGGACTGTCACTGGAAGAGGTGACAGGTCAGACCTGGTCATGTGAGCCAAGTGACCTCACAGTGTGAACGGCCCTCTTGACGCACATCCAGTCAAAGGAACAGCCACCTCCATCATCACCTCAAACCTTCAGTGCCAAGGGGAGACAAAGACAAGAAGTCTGCTGGACTGACAGGGATGAAGCTCCAAAGACTCAGAAAACAGGAAAGAAAGAAAGAATGCTGGCTGGGAGCCTTGTTAAAGCCACTACAATGGAGTGAAATGGCACTACATATTTCTGCTGGAAAAAAAAGAACTTTTTAGTGTGACTGCTGGCATACATCCTGCTATCATGCAGTATCCATGAGAATGAAGACTATCCTGGAAGTAGCAGTGATGGTGAAGCCACTGAGAGATGCTGAACCCTGGCTGCTGTTTTACTGTAATCTGCTGCAGACTGTAAAGGCCAGGAGCTTTAATCCCTGTCTGTAGCAGCACCCCACACATTGTCTTGGACAAAAGATTTTGCTGATCACAACGGCATCACCAGCAACATTAAGATCAAAACTGACACCTCTGATGTTTTATTTAAAAAAAAAAAAATATATATATATATATATATATATATATATATATATAATTGTTGGGAAAAAATGCAAACCAGAAATCTCACATGTTTCAGTCATCAGTCTCTGCTGCTCCCTCATTTGTTGTTCTTCGTCTGTTCTTGTCCTGTTTTTGTAGTTCTTTCTGCCAGTTGCAGCTTTGTTCTCCGCTCTCTTTTTCATACATTGTTTTGTTTTCTCTGTGAAGATGTATTTCTTTTATAGCTCTATGATGATGCATTAATGTAATAAATGTGAGTTGTACAGTTTTTTGTTTTGCTATGTGGTTTTCAGTTGTAATACGGCTCAACTGTGATGGAGGACATGCACACACCAGCTACTTTGGGAGCTTTGGAAAGTGTTGATACTCTACTGTCCTCATGCCATAAATACATTTTCTAAAAACAAACTGCCAAACTATTGTAAAGACTGTAAAGTTGTATAATGTTAAAAAAAAAACAATATTGCTTATACATTAAGCATTTTATGAATAAAGTATTTGCTGTAGAATTAACACATTTACAAAAAAAGATGTAATTTATTTAAGAAATTAAAAGATTGTCTTGTTTACTATGGTGAACTTTTGAAGTTAAAACAAAAGACTGAAAAGTGAACTATAACATGTAAATATATACATTCACTTAAGTATTTTTTTAAAACATGGCTTGCTTCAATTTCAAATTTTAAAGTGCAAGTGTTACATGCTTTGTACATTGAAGTTCAAAAGGGTTTTACATTTTCCATTAAAATGGATGGATTTATTGAACATTTGGTTTTGTGTTTTTGTGGAAGACTTTCTGCGTTAACTTATTTGACTTTATTGTGTCCCAATGAAGAAACTTGACCCCTGTGTTTTAGCACAGAACACAGGTGTGTACAGGAAACATATACTATTAGTATACTAACAAATCAATTCTGACATGGGGTATGTAAAGTTATGTTAATTAAACAGGAGGACCCTTATCATCCACTGGGTTCAAAGACAAAAATAGATTAGAAATGATTAACAGTTACAGAAAGGGAGCATGTTTTTGTTCACGAATGCATCTATAAATGATACATTGAAAATGTGCACTGTGTGTTTATCACCACATGGTGGTGCTGATATGTCAGCTGTGTTTGCTGTAAAGGCGTAGCCCCTCTTTCTTCAGACTACAGCTGGTATGGACCAAATGGTGAATGGACATTAAGCAGTTAATAGAAGTAAATAACAACCAGCAAACAAATATTTTCACATCAACTTGTAATTGTTAGGCCTAAATGTGTCTGAATCATCAGTACTTAATACATGTCAGGCTATCTGCAGATATTGAGAGAGGAACAGGGAAATTAGGAATTACGGACACCATGGTTGGGTCAGATAAAAGCTGCACACTTAACATAAAACAGTATTACAGGGTATTACAGACAGTTCATGGACAAAAGCTTAAGTTGTTATTTTAACTTGTTTTATTTTTCGCCAGCTTGTAATGGCATGTATAGGTGAAACGTACACTATATTACCAAAAGTATTCGCTCACCTGCCTTTACTCATTCTATGAACTGAAGTGCCATCCCATTCCTAACTCATAGAATTCAATATGATGTCGGTCCACCTTTCGCAGCTATTACAGCTTCAACTCTTCTGGGAAGACTGTCCACAAGGTTGAGGAGAGTGTTTATAGGAATTTTTGACCATTCTTCCAAAAGCGCATTGGTGAGGTCACACACTGATGTTGGTCGAGAAGGCCTGGCTCTCAGTCTCCGCTCTAATTCATCCCAAAGGTGTTCTATCGGGTTCAGGTCAGGACTCTGTGCAGGCCAGTCAAGTTCATCCACACCGGACTCTGTCATCCACGTCTTTATGGACCTTGCTTTGTGCACTGGTGCACAGTCATGTTGGAAGAGGAAGGGGCCCGCTCCAAACTGTTCCCACAAGGTTGGGAGCATGGAATTGTCCAAAATGTTTTGGTATCCTGAAGCATTCAATGTTCCTTTCACTGGAACTAAGGGGCCAAGCCCAGCTCCTGAAAAACAACCCCATACCATAATTCCTCCTCCACCAAATTTCACAGTTGGCACAATGCAATCTGAAATGTACCGTTCTCCTGGCAACCTCCAAACCCAGACTCGTCCATCAGATTGCCAGATGGAAAAGCGTGATTCATCACTCCAGAGAACGCGTCTCCACTGCTCTAGAGGCCAGTGGCGGCGTGCTTTACACCATTGCATCCGACGCCTTGCATTGCACTTGGTGATGTGTGGCTTGGCTGCAGCTGCTCGGCCATGGAAACCCATTCCATGAAGCTCTCTGCGTACTGTACTTGGGCTAATCTGAAGGTCACATGAAGTTTGTAGCTCTGTAGCAATTGACTGTGCAGAAAGTCGGCGACCTCTTTGCACTATGCGCTTCAGCATCCGCTGACCCCTCTCCGTCACTTTACGTGGCCTACCACTTCGTGGCTGAGTTGCTGTTGTTCCCAAACGCTTCCATTTTGTTATAATAGAGCTGACAGTTGACTGTGGAATATTTAGGAGCGAGGAAATTTCACGACTGGATTTGTTGCACAAGTGGCATCCTATGACAGTTCCACGCTGGAATTCACTGAGCTCCTGAGAGCGGCCCATTCTTTCACAAATGTCTTGTTTCACAGTCTGCATGCCTGAGTGCTTGAATTTATACACCTGGGGCCAGGCCAAGTGATTAGAACACCTGATTCTGATCATTTGAATGGGTGAGCGAATACTTTTGGTAATATAGTGTATGTGGGAAGTAGTGGGGGTGAGGTGATGCACAGTGCAAGGTCAAAACTAGACTGTTAATGTGTTTTGTAGATGCATGTGTTTGTACATGACACTGGGTCTCCAACCTGATTTTACAACAACAAAAAAGTCAGTGATCAAAAACCCACTGGTTCTTCCGCGTTCTGAAAACTTTATCTTTGCCAGGGATATCTACCAGTTCCACCGTACCTCAATGCCTAAAGACACTTGTTTCTGCACCCATACACTCCACCTCAGGCCCCCAGGAGATCATGTCCACGTATTTGCAGACAATCGACTTTCTCTGAGCACGTATGAACTCCTTGGAGCCCAACATTTTTTGGAGTATTTATGTTACGTCCCCAGAAAGCTAGGGGAAATTGGCAGTAACATACAAGCAAAACACATACAGGAACACATGGGGGAGAAGAAAGCAACCAAACACACGGCCCCGATGGTGGAGTAGTTAAGCTGGTGGCGATTAAACTTGGTGGAGAAGAAACACACAGGGTGAGGCACAGCATCCGTATCATCTTGCAGCAACACTGCCCCGGCTCCTGAGACGCTCGCATCAATCTCCAACTTGAAAGGGTTGGAAAAGTTGGGCGCAGCCAAGACAGGGGCACTACAAAGGAGAGACTTGGCAGCTTCAAAAGCACGTTGGCACTCGACAATCCACACAAAAGGTACCTTAGGACTACACAATGCAGTAAGGGGTGCAACCACAACCGAGAAGTTTTTACAAAAACATCGGTAGTATCCAGTCATGCCCAAAAACCGTCGGAGCTCACGCCTCATGGAGGGAACAGGGTAAGTCAACACAGCCTCGATTTTAGCCTCCACAGGCCGGACCTGCCCATGATCAAACTGACGTACCACAGCTTTTTGATCAAACCACTTCTTCATGCTCCTCTGGGAGGAGGAGAGAGCCCCCTTCACCAGAGTAGTTGCCTCATGTAACCGAGCCCGGCACTTTGAGACAACACATCCAACACATTTGGATGTTCCTGTGCCAGGACATCAGACCCGGATGTAGGAATAGGGACATAAACGACCTCTGGAGTTGGATACACTTTCCCTCCAGCTATGTCGTTACCCATGATGAAGCTCACACCTTCAATTGGGAACAAGGGAAGCACAGCCACAGAATGAAAACCAGTAACCAACCTTAAGTGCACATGAACTCGATGTAGAGGAGCTGTTATAAAACTCATCCCGATTCCCCTGACTACAACGCTCACCTCACAAGCTGACTCCTTACACAGGGATTAAACATTTGCCAAGATGAACGACTGGGAACCACCCGTATCCCTTAATATGGTGACTGGAACCTGATCCTTAACCCTCCCCGTCAAAGACACAAACCCTTGGGAGATGAATGGTTTGAAACACTCATCAGGCTCAGTAGCCGTCAAAGTTTGGGGAACCTGGGCCTGGTTCACAGTCTTAATCAACCCCACACCCTATGATGACCTGCTTTGTGACAGAAAAAACACTGCTTTTCAGGTTTTAGGCCTGGCATGGGAGGACGGGCACGCGCTACCTCTGAGTCCACAGACCTCTGTCCAGAATCTATAGGGGCTGAGTCACGCTTGGTGAACACAGCCTTGTGTGTTAGGGCGAACTCATCCGCTAGGGAGGCTGCCTGCAATAAGGTGGTCACTTTTTGTTCGTTCGAGTACACCACTGTGCGTTCCAGTAAACATGCCTTGAACACCTCCAGCAATATCAGCTCACGCACAGAAGTAAGATCATCTGCCTTGCAAGCCATACACCAGCGATCGAACAACAGTTCCTTTTCACGGGCAAAATCAGAGAAGGTCTGACCAGACGCTTTCCGGAGACCACGAAAACGCCGATAAGCTTCAGGCACCAACTCATATATACGTAAGATAGCACCTTTAACCTTGTCATAATTTAGACTATCATCAACTGAAAGAGAAGCACATGCTTCCTGAGCCTTACTGGTCAGTCTACATTGTAGCAGAATAGCCCAGACGTCTTTTGGCCAGCGCAAAGCACTTGCAATGCGCTCAAATGCTCCAAAGTAGGACTCCACTGCAGACTCCCGGAAAACGGGTACCAGGGAGATGTTTTTACGGACGTCAAAAGTTTCGGTAGACCCTGGGGCTGGCGGCATGCAAACAGTAGAGCTAGCCAGAGTCTTCTGTAGCTCTAACTGGCGCAGCTTGATGGCTTCGGCCTCCAAGTCAAGTTTCCTAAGCTCCAGCTCCCTTCAGAACTGGAACTCACGCTCTTTCTCCTCCCGCTCCATCTGGAGGCGAGCCAACCGCAGCTTAACCCGAGCATTTAACCGAGAGCTGGCAGAGGACTCAATGGAGTCAGGGTCAAAACGAGGTAGCGTGAACGGCTTCTCCTCCAGCCCACCCACCTGTGGACGGGGGGTTCCACTAACAGACACTGGCTCAGCCGCCCCTCCCTCTTGGGAGAGCCCCGTGCCAGCAGCATCCACAGCTACTGACACGTCCACTATCCCCTGATGGGACAAACCATCTACCACCGCTCAGATCATCCTTACGGAGGGAGGTGGAGACAGGAATGCCATAGTGCTGAGCCACAGCAAACAAATCGCACTTTCTACACTTCTCCAAGTGCTCAAGAACAGGGTCTGCAACAAACTCACTAAGCACGAATGTCATAATCAACTAAAGGCGTCCAACCACGTCAAACTTAACTAAGCTAGGCTAAGCTAAGCCACAAAAACCACCACGGCGTCCACAAATTCAGCTAACACAATAGCCCCACAGCAGCCAAGAGTGCACACACTCATACAACCAAAGTTACACACATTCACCAAGCGAAACCCAATATGCCTGTTGTCACCCACAAACAGGTTTGCTTTCTAAACAAGCTTCCTCAGCTCCTACCTAACCCAAACCTAACCTACCTATCCTCTGAGGTGTGCCAGGCTCGAGGCAGCTTGAAAGGCACACATCAGCGGCCGAGGACCTGAAACGCCTACCCTCACCAGGGATCTATGTCCCCGCCCAGGATTACCTCAAAAAATAAAATAGGCAAAATAACAAAATGGTGCCCGATGGAAAGGCGGAAACAGCCTAGCTGGACACCCACCTACCTGGACTGAGGAAACTTGCCAAGACAACCAGACACAAGGTTCACTTACCCTAAACCAGTGGAGATCCCGGACGAGCCCCCAATTATGTTACGTCCTCAGAAAGCTAGGGGAAATGGGGAGTAACATACAAGCAAAACACTACTAAAGAGGAGCGACGCAACACGGGAATGGGCAGGAAAACGAGTGGTTTATTTACCAAAGTAAAACATAAGCGAGAGACAACAACCAAAAAGCACAGTTAAACTAAAGTTGAGCTCCACAAGAGAGGACAGCTCTGCCCATAACCAGCACGCACATGCTGCCAAAATGTCTGCTCTCCACAACGGGTCTTGCCTCCCTCCTAGATATCACCTGCTGATTAGCGATAGCCTTCACCTGTGAAAATCCAGAGAGGAGGAAGAGCACCTGAAACACATACAGGAACACATGGGGGAGGAGAAAGCAACCAAACACATGGCCCCTGGGCTGTAATATTGTATATACACACACAGTACAAAGTAAGGTCCATAAATAGCCCATGCAAAAACTCCAAAATACCCTGCAGACAAAACACAGCAAAAAGAGATGTGCTCATCAACACCACCTGATCCTTGGAATTTCAGGTACTGCAAGTGAATCAGGCAGAAAACCACTAATGAAAATCAGCTGTGGCCTGTGAAGTAAGACGTAGAGCCTTATATGCTGCCTTAGAACAAATGAGTGAGTTTAAACTTCCCTCTGCCACCAGGAGCTCTGAGGCTTACAGTAGGGTCCCACATTAGACAGATTTGTAGCTGTGTTTTCCTGATGACACCCTTATATCGTTGTGTGGAGGATGCAGCCTCCTGCTTCGGCATCAGTACCAACTGCAGCTAGAGACAAATACAATACGAGAATCCCTGATTTATGACTCTGATCAATGGTGGAAGTTAGGGTTAGGGTAGGAATAAATAGTATGTGTTAGGCTTGGGGATTATGTTTTGTAAATATATTGTAAATATTAAAATTAGTACGAAAGTAAGAGTCCGCTCATCCTGCCTGCTGCACATGAAAAATGATGATTATTGAAAGCAGCATCACAGTGGAAAGGTGAATGTCTAAAAAAACTGTCCAGACCAAAAGACTGGTCTGGTACAAGTTAAGAGTTAAAAAAAACAGTAGAGTTTACTTAGTGGTAACGTTAGTTGTTTCAAACTGATGATCCTGGTAATGCAGAAACAGTTGGAGCACAACTAAGAAGCTTGTGATTATGCCACTGGAGGCACAACAGGAAAGAAATCTAGTCATCTATGTGCTCCAACAGTTCTTGCTATGCAAAACCATGTAACACACAATATGGAGCAATACAGATTGTTCAAAATTGCTGTTGGACAGGTAGCCCTGCGATAGACTGGCGACCTGTCCAGGGTGTACCCCGCCTCTCATTCAACGACAGCTGGGATAGTCTCCAGCAGACTCCCACGACCCTTCACAGGAATAAGCAGGTACAGAAGATGAATGAATAAACTTTACACAGATGTCAAGTGTCAAATCCTTAGGAACACCTAAAAAGAAACCCAAAATACTCTAAGTGTATTGTACTGCGTGACTTCTAATGCGACATCACCCAGTCTTTTGTGAATGGTGATTTAAAAATAGCTTGATGAATGTTTTCCCTCTAGCAGCATTCAGACAATTTAATAGGAACACTAAAAATTCCATAGCTGCATGGCTGCAATCAATCCCAGCCTCATGGCTCCTAATGGAGTATAAATATGGGCCTCAATGGTCTAAATTACTTTTTCACTGATATGCTTAACTGATATTATTATGCAGTGCATCTGTCACATAGATACTTGTGTATTATATAACATTATGTATGTTAATATTTACATGCTGTACATTTACAAATTAAGTTATGTAATGAATGGCTTTTATATAGAGAGGAGCATGGTAGTTTTTCTAATGCAAGGGATCTAAATGCCTCTTCAATGGCACTGGCCCACCAATGGCTAGATTTATTTTTATATATATTTTTCCACTAAAGATGATGGAACTCCATTTTTTCTTATGGATATAAGAAAGGTCACCATGAACACATTGCCTGTTGGAGGCTATGATAACCAAGCTTAAAAAAATCACTGGGGAATACAGAAACCTTGAAAGATTATGTTGCAAGACAGCATACCTATATACCGCACAACTGGGGCGATTTGCATTAGCAGTGAAGCACCTCTGTCTTCAGGAAAAATAGTCAAAAATACAAAATTAGGAGAGGGCAAAGAAAAGTAAACCCAGCTACTTAGCCAGCTTTCTGGACAGATTTGATTAGGCAGGCCTCGAGGGTGCTCACAAAGACTTGAAGTGGAGAAAAGAAGAAAACCAAATAGCAACACGTGAAACATTTGCCAAGTCCATTGTGAGAAGCCATGGTTGCACCATGCAGTGGGGTTGCATAGTCTCCTCCCTTTTACTTCTGAGTTATTCAGACAGATAAGGAATAAGATTGTATTTTAAGTTTTATTTCACATGCACAGTTATACATAGTATAATGCACGGTGAACTGTATTTTAGTACTTGCAGCCTCTAGTATAAAAAACAAAAACAAAACAGAAATAATTCCACACAGCAAACAAGGTAAAAAATATAAGTGTATAACTGAGAAAAAAGGGTTAAATGGGGTAGCCCTTGTGTACATGCTGTGTCAATAAAGTGCAGAAGTCTTTTAATTTACTGATCATAAACTTTTCACAGATAACCTGGAAGATTGTAATCAAGATGGATCCTTCAAAGCGAGCAAGTGGACATGAAAATGACATCTATCATGCCACTGACATAAACACAAACACAGGTTGATAATTTGTGTGTCCAAAACTGGAGAGGCAGCTTGATTCTGGAAGTTCTGTTGGTAAGGGGCAATACCGCAAGTGTCAAACAAATTCAACGAAAGGGAAGAAATTTAGTTGTTTATGAACAAATTACAAACTGGCGACACTTTAAAGAAAATACAACATTGATGCATTGTGTATATTTATTCTATTTTCATATATTGTATATATTGTTTCTGTCAGTCAGCTGTGCTCTGAGCCACCACAGTTTCATTTTGATGTAAATCTAAATGAAAAATAAAGTCTGTTTAAGTCTAATGTCCTGCCAAACCCAGACATTGGCTGGCATTTGGTGAAAAAGTTTTACCAACTTCAAAATGTGAGTCTATGAGAATGTGCACTCCACCTTCTGCGACTGTGGCTCAGTAGGTAGAGTGGGTTGTCCACGAACCAGAGGGTTAGCGGTTCGATCCCCGGAATGTGCCACATGTCGAAGTGTTCTTGAGCAAGACACTGAACCCCTAGTTGCTCCCAGTGCATGGCACTGGTGTGTGAATGTGTGCATGCTTGTGTGAGCGAATGGGTAGATGTGTCTCTGACTGTAAAAGCGCTTTGAGTACCAATAGGTAGAAAAGCGCTATATAAAAGCAAGGCCATTTACCATTACCATTTACCTTGGAATCATCCAAATTACCAAAGAAAAAAAATGTCTGCATGTCCTGGACTGTCTCAAATTATGAAGCTTAAAGGAAGGTGTCAGTCATGATACCTGGAGACATTCCCAATCACATCTCTCTCTCTCTCTCTCTCTCTCTCTCTGTGTGTGTGTGTGTGTGTCAGTGTGTGTCAGTGTGTGTTGTGGGGGTGGGGCAAGAGAGGTAACAGGCGTAATGGGGCAGTGGGTGGGGGTTCAGGCTACGTGTAGAGGGGCTGGGGTAAGCTTGGGGTGAGGGTTTAAGTTGAGGGCAGAGGGGAAAGAGAGGAGAAGAGGCGTGTGTTGTGCAGAAGAGTTTAAGTGGAAGGCAGACGAGAAATTGCCTGCGAGTTTCTGTCCCCTGAATGACCCCCTCTACACTCATTTCCTAGCATTGAATTTCTTCTATGGGGGATCAATAAATGTATATCTTATCTTACCTTATCTTATTTGTATGTGCATGGATCTAAACCTTCTATTTGTTTATCAGGATTTTACTGTAAAACCTGAATTGGATGAAATGTGCTCAGTGTACCTTATGGACAGCCAAGAACTTCAATTTGATGCCAAAATGCACAGCAGCAGCTGAATGGACATTTTAGCAAGAGCATTTTTTTTAAAGCAGCTGTTTCCAATGGCAAGGATACTTTCTTAATGCCATAGATTAATCCAACACTGTCTGGGCCTTTTGATAAAAAGCAAATGGAAGATGGAAGTACTACTGAACAGTTAATGGTATTATTATTTGAGTTGTAAATTAGGTCACATGACAGAGAAAGGTATGAGTGTGTGGTAAACAGGCAGTCAGGCAGATTGCAGAACCTTGTCAAGTCCATCCTGTCCTTCCATAAAAAAGGAGCTCATAGGTTCTTCAAGTAAGTCACTTATTTACAAACCTTCCATAGTTACGTGTCACTGTGACACATCCTATAGTGACTGTTAATCACGACAGGAGCAAGGGAAAATATGAGCTGATGTTTGGATAAATAGATAATTAATCATCTGGTCTATTCAGCCAGCTTGACCATGTTTTTTTTACTGTGACAAAAGGTAAACAGCATGTTATATTTCTTGTGTACGCTATTTTAACTGTTTGTAATACTATCCTTGCCCTGTGAATATTTCCCCCTTTTTTGCCTGCCTGGGACAATGATTGACCTAAAGCTACATGACCATGTACCCAGCACATCTTTACAAGTGTGCCATTGGCTTACATGAATCCATCTCTGTATGTGCATAGTAGGTTGCATTTTTATTTATTTGAATGTTTATGTTCATATACTGTATGCCCAACTTGAAGTGGTATTTGCATAATGTTTTAATGTTTTAAGAAGCCAGCATTTGTAAGTCTGGAAGCCAAGCCAAAGTTCCCATGCCCACCAACTTTAAGTTTAGTGGGGAAATCCTAGTTTGGAGTCCCTCTGTTCAGAATTAATTATGGGTGTTTATCATTACGTGCTCTTTCCTGTTTAATCAAGGATGCATCAGGAGGTTATCCCAGAATGCATTTGCTGTTATCCTTTACAATGGCAATGGAGGTCATTATTAGGGCTTCCAAATGGGTGGTAGGTGGAGAAAGGCTGCAGGGAGGGCTTCGCCTCCCCCCAATTAGGGCCTACATGGACGACATGACGACAACAACGTCAACCGCTCCTTGTACTAGAAGATTGCTGGATAAGTTAAATAGCAATCTGCAGTGGGCTAGGATGAAAGTGAAGCCTACTAAATCTAGGAGTATTTCCATTGTTAAAGGAAAAGTGGTAGATAAGAAGTTTTTTATAAATGATGAGGTAATTCCCACAGTGCTGGAGAAGCCAGTGAAGAGTTTGGGAAGATGGTACGATGCAAGTCTTAGTGATAAGGCGCAGTTTGAAGGGTTGAGGCAGGAAATGATTCAAGGCATTTCAAGCATAGACCGGTCAGGGCTACCAGGCAAGCTAAAATTGTGTTGCTGGCAATTTGGTTTACTGCCCCGGCTAATGTGGCCGCTGACGGTGTACGAGGTTGCCCTTTCAAAGGTAGAAAAGCTAGAAAGAATGAGTAATTAATTTATCAGAAAGTGGCTTGGTGTCCCACGCTGCTTAAGTAGCACAGCGTTGTATGGGAAAGGCATACTGGAGCTCCCAGTTACCTGCCTAACAGAGGAGTTTAAGTGCACTAAAGTTAGACTGGAAATGACTCTAACTCAGTCAAAGGATCCAGTGGTTAGGAGCGTAGCGCCTACTATTAAGACAGGGAGGAAGTGGAAGGCAAAAGAGGCAGTGCAGCAAGCACAGGCAGCTCTTAAGCATAGAAGCGAGATATCATAGGCCATGTACAGCAAGGGCGTGGAGGCCTAGGACTGTGTGCAGGGAAACCTCTGTGGAGCAAGGCATCAGCAGTAGAAAGGAGAAAGATGATAGTGGAAGAGGTACAGAGGCAAGAGGAAACGGTTAGATGCTCGAAGGCAGTGTCGCAGGCTAAGCAGGGTCAATGGGTGAACTGGGAGAGTGTGGAGAAAAGGAAGGTGAAGTGGAGAGAGCTTTGGAGCATGGAGGCCAGCAGGATTAGATTTATGTTAGGGGCTACTTATGATGTGCTGCCAACTCCCCAGAACCTGAACCAGTGGGTAGGTGAGGAAGCTGCCTGTCCACTGTGCACTGTGTCTGCACGCTTAGTCATATTCTGACAGGTTGTAAGGTTAGTCTCTCCCAAGGACGTTATACCTGGCGTCACAATCAGGTATTGAAATGTTTAGCAGCTGCAATAGAGGAAAAACGGGTGAATGTAAATTCCGTGGCCGTTAACAGAGAGAATAGATGTATTAAGTTTGTACGGGAGGGAGAAAAGGCTAGAGGAGCAGGCTTCAGGCATAACACGGGACAGCTAAGGGTAGGAGGAGCCTGGGAGATGAGGGCGGACTTAAATAGCCAACTGGTTGTCCCAGGTGAGATAGCTAGCACTCGACTACGGCCAGATCTGCTGTTGTGGTCTGAGCCAGAGAAAGTAGTCTATTTCATAGAGCTGACTGTCCCGTGGGAGGATAGAGTTGAGGAGGCTAACGAGAGAAAAAGAGCTAAGTATGCAGAGTTAGCAGCAGATGCAGAGCAAAATGGATGGAAGGCTTATGTCCGCCCGGTAGAAGTGGGCTGCCGTGGATTTGTGGCAAAGTCGGTCATTGCTCTGCTGAGTGAGCTGGGCATACGAGGAAGAAGCCAGAGGACTGCGGTTAGCAATATGTCCCGGGCAGCAGAGAGAGCCAGTGACTGCTTATGGGTGCGCAGGAAGCATGCTAGCTGGGGAGCTAACTAAGGTAAGGATGTAGGCCGCATGTAGGCCGCATGTAGGCCCCAGTTGATTTGTTTGTTGCTTCAGCTTGCATCAACGGAGCGAAGCATGGTAGATTTGTTTGCTTGTTACAGATTTGTTGGTTACGTGCTTCACCTTGCATCAACGGAGCGGAGCATGGTAGATTTGTTTGGTTGTTATGGATTTGTTTGTTGTTACGTGCTTCAGCTCGCATCAACGGAGCGGAGCATGGTAGATTTGTTTGTTTGGCTTGTGGTTATTAGTTTCCATACTAGTTGTTGATAGACATCGAATGGTGAGGAAGAGAGGGTTGTGTAGTGGCGGTGTGGAGGGGGGTGATTCCAGGACGCTGGAAATCACTGTTAAGCCTTCTTGAGGTGTCGTGGGCCTAACTTAACGAAACATCGGTGAAGGGAGGTGCCCATTTGAAAACCCCAATGATATGCTGCATACTGCTGTTGTTCAAATCATGTTCTCATGGTATTTGGTAGCCATGGTTTGCTGCTGAGCGGGCCATACAAGCCAGCAGCGTTTAGTTAGGTATGTTTTACAATGTTTGAGGTATCCTCTGCTGCTCAATGGGCTTACAAGCCAGCAGCTTCTAGTTAGCCTAGGTAGAATATAGGTTATTGGTCATATTACATGACTGTAGGCTTGGTAGGGCCTCTTAGTCGAACAGGGCCTCTAAACGTGTTTTGCCTGGGATTTCGGCACAAGGGATTGTAACATCTTGTCCTGTGTAATTCTAAATGTTATCAGTAATTGTGCTGTTTCAATTACAGAATGACCAATCTCCAGATACTGAGATGAACTTGTCAAGTATGAACTACCTTGTACACAACTCTATGCTCTTTGTCCGATGAAGATGTGCCACCACTTTACTCTACTATACTTGAATGGTTTGGGTCATTTTCTTGCTGCATCATTTCACTTTTATTGAGCTACAGCTGAGCAGCCACCCTGACATTATACTGGAAAATTTCCTGGATTTTGTTGAGTATTGGCACATTTTATTGCAACGTAGTTCACATAGCCACTGGTTTTAATACTATTCCCTCATATCAGAGCTTTGTTGAAATTGTTATGCTGAGGGACAATCGCAATCTTGAGCGCAATAAACATCCACTGTGAATGTGCTGACATGCTGCTGTGCTATGATTTAGACTGTATGTGCATGTAAAATGCTCCTCTTCACACCTAGTGTTAATCTGTGCCCTGGGTTATCAGATCATAAGTGGGCAGATCTGCTACGAACAGGGCTGAGCACATCCAAAATGCACTGCATACACATTGGCCACATATGATCATGTTCCTTTAAAGCACATGTGGCTGCTATAACATAGGATGAGCTTTCCTCCCTCTACTTTATCAACAAATTCACTTTTGGGGGGCGGCACAGTGGAGAGGTGGTTAGCACTGATCCCTCACAGTGAAAACGTCCCGGGTTTGAATTCATGGGCTCACTGGGCCTTTCTGTTTGCATGTTCTCCCTGTGTCTGCGTGGGTTCTCTCCGGGTATTCCGGCTTCCTCCCACCATCCAAAGACATGCTCATTAGGTTAATTGGCTTGATTCTAAATTGGCCGTAGGTGTGAGTGTGAGTGTGAATTGTTGTCTGTCTCTCTGTGTTAGCCCTGTGATGGACTGACGACCTGTCCAAGGTGTACCCCCGCCTCTCGCCTGATGACAGCTGGCATAGGCTCCAGCAGACCCCCACGACCCTTAACAGGATTAAACGGGAAGAAGATGAATGAATGAATGAATGAATGAATGAATGAATGAATTCACTTTTTGGGAATACTTCAGATTATCACAAAAGCACTAAAGAGACAACACAGAACTGCACTTTTCTTGTGTACGTGGTCCAAGGATGATGGCCCGCCAGAGAAGGCAAAAGCATAATAATGCCTTTTGTTCTGTATGACTGATCACTTTCAGATGACCCAAACTGGTTGTGGTGGTGTGGTGCAAAGGTGACACTGACTACTGTGTAGAAAGTTTAGATCATGAAACAAGTAGTTAAATGTCTAATGTTATGGGAGATTGTTGTGTCATTTCAAATTTCACTACTGTGCAGTTATTTATTATCTTAGCGCATCTAATAACACAAGTTACTTTGTATACTAGCTCATCTCCTAAAGTAAGAAATTCATTACTTTACTGAAACCTATACTTCAAATGCTATTCGCTGAAAAGAGAATGCAGCTTCCCACGATGGAACCAATTAACAGTAGCTGTGGCTGGAGTTTGACAATGACAGGCAGGGGCAGGCTGCGACAAAAAATCAGCCATGGTATATTGGATCAGACCGGCCCACCACCTTCGATAACGCACATCTATTCAGTCTTTTTAGTCTCTTGAATGTGTATACCAACTGTGCAACCACGGGCCTTAAGCCATGCAGTGAATTCAGGGGAATCAGTAAGAGTAGACACATTAAATACTTCCAAAAAGTGTCATTTATTATCACTACAAAAACATATAACCCACCACTCCAAAGATGATGTATTAGAAGCAAGAAAGAATTGAATGAGTTTGTCAAGGGCCAAATTGTGATGGCTAGATGACTTGGTCAGAGCATCTCCAAAACAGCAGCTCTTGTGGAGTGTTCCCAGTCTGCAGGGGTCAGTATCAAAAGTGGTCTAAGGAAGGAACAGCGAGGAACTGGCAACAGGGTCACGGGCACCCAAGTCTCATTGATGCACATGTGTCACTTTCCCAGGAATCACATAACACCAGGATGCACTATGGGAAACAGGGGAAAGCCAGCGGAGGCGGTGTGATGCTTTGGGCAATGCTTTGATGGGAAAGCTATCTATGTGGATGTTACTTAGACACATTCCACCGACCTAACAATTGCTGTAGAGTCCACAGGATGTACAAGGATGTACATTACCACTTCCTGTCAGCTGGACAGGTCGCCAGTCTATCACAGGGCTAGGACAGAGAGATCACAGAGAGACAGACAACCATTCATATTCACACCTGTGATCAGTATAGAATCACCAGTTGACCTAATGAGCATGTCTGTGGACAGTGGGAGGAACTGTCGGCCCATGGATTCGAACCCAGGACCTTCTTGCCTCGTGCTAACCACCATGCCACTGTGCTACCTGTTTTCTAATTCTACAATTTTAATTCAGTTACAAACATTTATATAATACAATCCAGGTGTTGACAAAACATTCTTTTGAGATTTGCTCAGGCAGTGTGAGGACATGAGACTGAGTGCAAGTCTCCCCAAAAGGCTGAGATGCGTAAACTGTAGTTGCTGTGTGTGAATAATGTTTGTGGCTGTCCTAAGAGGATCATGTTTAGGCTTTATCTGTGTTTGATGAGCAATGACCTCCTGATTTTCTCTTTGACCACCCACACTTTGATTTCTGACCTCGGGATGGTCAGTAAAAGTCTCAGTTGTTTATGTTCTACCACATCATTACTTTATATTACACAGATTTATTTATTTATTTTAAATCCATTCTCAGTCTCTTAGCAAGTTATTTGAATAACATGTCATAACAACAAATTCACATGCTGTTGTACATTATGTTTCTGGTGTTAAATTATCATTGCACATTATTTTTCAAAATTTAGGAATGAAATAATTACTTGAGTTCATTCCTCTGTGCAGTCCGTAAACTTTAAACTTGTGCAAATGAAGGATCATTTGCACAAGTTTAAAGGATGATGTTCTCTTTCTCTGTCTGTACCCGGCTGGCCTTAGGCAGATGTGTCCCTCCATATGAGCTGGGTTCTGCTCAAGGTTTCTTCCTGTTAAAAGGGAGTTTTTCCTTGCCACCGTCGCCTTCAGGCTTGCTCTGGGGGTTTCAGGCCGGGTCTTGTAAAGTGTCTTGAGACGATTTGTATTGTTATTGACGCTATATAAATAAAACTGAATTGAATTGAATTGAATTGAATCATGCTATGTGCTAAATTTCCTGGGGCTTCGTGTACTAACGGTGCACCGCCATGCAAATTTTCAACCTTCCGTTAGCATGTGCGTAGCACCACCCAAACTCACATTTTACCACCAAACAGCAAAACAAACCCAGCTTTAACCTAATATTCCCACATATGGTATGCCTTAAAATGACTCTGTGTGTTCAATCTGTTTAATATAAATCATGCCACAAACAGGTCACCTAAAGCTTGGATGGTTCTAACTGCTGTGACTAAGCGATGTCTAAATGTTTTTATTAAATGTACTTTAGGGTCGCAATATCCTGGTCACCTGCATGTGCTGGGTGAATGCAAGAAAGTGTAGTTTCTCCGATGATGGAGACCACTCACTCCTCGTGGGGTTAGCTCCAGCATCCCTGTAACACTCCAACCAAGCAACTTCTTCTTACATTCTTCTTTATTTTGGCTGTGGTACAATGTTCCAATCCTGCTGTGTTTACAGCCTTAGTCGCACACTCCCATTCAATATAGTTTCTTTTACTACTTGCATCTTCTGTAACCGCTGGAGCCTATCCCAGCTGTCACTGGGCGAGAAGCGGGGTACATCCTGGGACCTGTGCTGCTCTCTGTCACACTCACATTCACACCTACAGCCAATTTAGAATCACCAATGATGAGCATGTCTCTGGACATGCTGGAGTACCCGGAGAGGACATGCAAACTCCACACATGGATTGGAAGCAGGAACCTTCTTTCTGTGAGGCATCAGTGCTAACCACCAAGCCACCAAATAAAGACCAAATTAAATATTTTGTCTTGCCTCCACCCTCAATACAAGTACATCAATTTCACTTTCTGTGAACAGAAAAGTGAAATTACATACACCCATACACCAGTTATGGGTGTATGCCATCGTACAGTATGAAAGCTGCACCCTCCTTCATATATGAGGCCACAGAGGTTATCATCACACCCTGGACAGGTTGCCAGTCTATCGCAGAGCTGCTCAATTACAAAAAAAAAAAAGGATAAACCAACAAGATTTGTTGGGGAGAGTTTGAATGCAGCCTTTCACTATAGGAGTCACATGTGCACCTGCATGGCCAAGGAGCACTAAAAATGTAAAAACGTACAAGATACATACACAAGTATGGACTACACACACACACACACACACAACCACAGACATGGCACTGAAGTAAGTAAAAGGAGTGTCTGAGGCTCAGTAGGCAGAGCAGGCTGTCCATGAACCAGAGGACTGGTGACAGTTACTGGTGGCACAGATATAGGCACAGATATAGTTAAGTTAGTCAGAGTCAAGGGGGCACAAGAAGAAATTTATATTGTTTTAATAAACAAGGAAAAAAGCAATGGGTCAGTCTGTGAGAAACAGTTTTTGCTGCACATGGCCACAGAAGGATACAGTGAAAGGAGCTGAAGTTTAAGGTGTGCAGCTCTTCAGCTAACACTCTTCAGTGGCCCTTAATGTTTCAGCGAAAGTGACCAGACACCCAAATAATTATAATACAAATATATAAATACTCATAATCATCAGTGGGCCATAGACTCGGTCATCTCTGTGTTACCTCATTTGATGATAAATGGTTATTTAACAGACATTTACTCTACTAGATCAAAATTATTGAGAGTCACTTTAAAAACATTTACTCTATCGTAGTAGCTCACTGATGACTGCACTCCTTGGATGCTCACCCCTTCATACAGCTATCCATCTCCCCGCACATCCATCCCTGTCTTGTGTACCACCACTTGAGAGTAAGTGTGTGCCCTGCAGAATCACAGTGAGATGAATCTGCCTATAAATCAGAGTTGTCAGAGTTCGAGTGAACTTTTGGCCTTTAATGGCCAATAAATACAGGTTAGCAGGACAGAGGTTGACCACAGGTCACAGGGTGGAGGTGTGTGTGGCATATTAGTTGTTTTTGTGGTGGAGGGTTCACAAAAAGGGCTTGAAGAGAATTATTAATTATAATTGTTATTTGATTTATTACTTAAGTCAAAAGACCTATAACACAATGAATCTGCATCTTTACCCCCAAATAAAATCTATTCATTATAAATAATTCAGGTAATATGAACATTACATTTTGTCATTTTTGCAAGGTCAAATTTGACATTTCACACTTTCTACATTTTATCATTAATTTGTAAAGACTTCCTCATAAACAAATGTTTGACATTCAGCATTCTTTCTCCCTCTGTCTCCTGAACTCGCTGACTAGTTTTCCAGCTGGAACCATCAACAACCTTCATCTCCTCCTTCTCTCATCTGTCCTTGTCTGTCTCAATGAGACAGCAGTCACCTTTTAGCCCTGTGAAAGGCTTGGCCTTCAGTCCCACCTCTCACCGAGGCGATGGGGTTCCAGAGTTCCAACTCAGGAAGTGATTTTACGCCCTTCACACATGTGAGAAGCTTTTAAAGAACAGAAGGAGAGGACAGGAGGCTGAAGGCGCAGTAATAAACAAGACACGCCTCAGATCTTCTAACAACCAGTGATTTAATGGTAAACGGTAAATGGCCTTGCTTTTATATAGCGCTTTTCTACCTATTGGTACTCAAAGCGCTTTTACAGTCAGAGACCCATTCACTTACACAAGCACGCACACATTCACACAGCAGTGCCACGCACTGGGAGCAACTGGGGGTTCAGTGTCTTGCTCAAGGCCTCTTACTTACCTCCCTTGCTCAAGGACACTTCGACATGTGGCACATTCCGGGGATCGAACCGCTAACCCTCTGGTTCGTGGAGAACCAGCTCTACCTACTGAGCCAGAGTCGCCCCATGGAGACATGTTTGTTCTTCATCCACCTCGCATCCTCTTACTTACCTCCCTTGTCTTCTTTTATTTTCAGTTTGTCCTATCCAGCTTCATATGCAATTAACTTGCAGCTAAAAATACATTTAGGAAAAAATGTAATAGTGACTAAAATATTAATATTAATTCAGTTCTATTTTATTTTACAAATCGTCTCAAGATGCTTCACAAAACACGGCCTGAAACCCCCAGAGCAAGCCTGAAGACAACGACAGCATGGAAAAACTTCCTTTTACAAGAAGAAACACAGAACATGAGCAGAACCCAGCTCATATGGAGGGACCCGTCTGCCTAAGGCCAGTAGGGTACAAACAGAAAAGAGAGAACAGCAGGAGAAACAAGATAAACATACATCTGTCACAGAAACACACATCTGACTATAGCCTCCATGTAGAATCTGATGATGATAAGAAGAGCTGATCTCCCATATCGAACAACCGCATTAGTTGTATTTGCATATGAACTTATTATGTTTATTTCGTAGTGACAAAGTAGAGGTTGTGAAAGAAATAAACCTGGTAACCTGAACACCATTAACACCACTCTTTCTCACAGACCTTGTTTTGTTTTGTGATCACCTTTATTACAGTTTTTCATGAAATGTATGGTATGTAAGGTACCAGTTTTATTTAGAGAGATCAGAAGATGAGTGGTTAGAGAAGCCAGATTTTCACAGTTTCAGTTCCTCTCTATATTGCTGATTTCTTGACCACATACAGAGGTTTCTTATAGACTTTGTACATATTCAAATACTAAATGCTAGACGAGTTAAATAATTAAAGGAGAGATTGTCTCCATAATACACTAAATACATGTCAGACTAAATTTGCATCAAATATCTACCAATAGTCTAAATACGTTGGTTTCCAACCTTGGTATTTGTAAAAATACAAATACACCTGTGCTGTGATGTCGAAAACAAAAAAGTCAAGAAGAAATCTCGTTACAGGCCTTTTCTATCAAGGTTTCAAGTTTTTTTTTATTATCATTCCAAAACATGCAGTACATGAAAGGGAATAAAACTATAAAGAACAGCAACTATACCAATACTGCCCAAAATATACAGGTATAATAAGGTACATAAAGTTGATATACAGAAGATATACAGATTGCACATAAAATGTTTCTCACTATCCACTGTAGGATTTAATTTCAACATGAAACAGAGTTCTTACACCTTGAACATAGTCATCAGGTGGCAGTGTTTGTTAGGTTCACAAATACTACCACCTCTCAGAACAAGGTTTCTGGAAAGACGCTGCACAGCAGTCCTGAGGAAAGAGAGGTAAAATGTCCAAGAGTAGGGCGTGAAGAGTCTTTGATGGTGCCGGCTGTAATTTTCCTGAATCTGCTTTTGTCAGTGTCCTCCACTGCAGGGAAAACTGCAGCCGGTGATCCTCTGTTCGGATTTCACTACTCGTTGCAAAGCTTTTCTGTCTGCAACCCAGCAGGTATGGTACCACACAGTGATTCACAATGTGAGAATGCTCTCAACCACACATATGTATTGTGTATTTGGATTTACACCAATCCGGTTGCTGCGGTACAAATAATCGTATTCTCAGATTACTTACATAAACTTGTTTCTTTGAGTAACCTGTTTCGGTTGCATGTTTTTTTTACAGTAAACAGTTATTTCATTTTCCACACAAATGAGAAGATTACTACCAATCTCATATACGTCCATAATGCAAACTAGATGTCTCTGTATTGGGTCTGTTTTTTCTGTAGTTTCAATCTGATCCAGTGACTGAAACAAATGCATTTACTGTATTTCATAACTTTCCCAATGTGTGTGGGGAGCCAAGACTCGCCTGGGTGGTTCATAATTTTGAATCACATTTGAAGGTTTTCAGTGTTCCAAGTCATGGTATATATTGTATATCATGCTACCTGGATGAATGGTGCAAAGTGTTCAAGAAACTCTACAAGTCCAGTTGTGCCTGTTGTACCTTGTTTTGTAGACAACTTGACATCCAGGACTCACGCTGTAACTGGACCCTGGACAGGGAGAACTCAGTCCGTCCAGATTGGAAACAGCATCTTTTCACCATGCTGACGACTGTGCAGCAATGCACAGCTCAAATCACATCGACAAGTTTGCCGATTACATGACCGTGGAGAGTCTCATAAACAGGAATGGCCAGTCATCATACAGAGAGGAGGTGCAACAACTTACTACCTGGTGAAGAGCCAACAACCTGTTTCTGAACACTGATATCAGGAGAGTGTGACCACCCTCTGCTAATCATCAATGGATCCAGATATCACTGAGGCCACCAAATTCCTCAGTGTTCACTTGGTGGAGAACTTTAGTCACTCAACACCAACTCAATTGCCAAGAAAGCCCAGCAGCATTTCTGCTTTATGAGATAGCTGAGTAGAGCACATCCCCATTCTGACCACATTTTTCAAGAAGCCACAGTGTCCGTTAAGACAACAGCATCGTGGATGACCCCATACACTGTCCTCCCTCCTTCCGTACCTCTGGAAAAAGTTTATTAGAGCATTTGGGCCCACACAGCCAACCTGTGTAAAAATGTCTTCCCATGAGCCATCAGAATCTTGAACTCACTGAAACTGGGCTGAACAGCAGAAATAGACACAGTCACAACCACAATCATATCATTAACTATACTTAGCCCCGTGCACACATCTTTCTATCCTTTGCACACACTATGATGCTAATCAAACGTTTACAATCACCTCGTTTACAACTCATACTCTGTTAGTATGCTTATTAGTCTACGTTGCTCTCCGTTGTTGTGTAATGTTTTCTTATAAGTGAACTGTCTCCCAAGTGTTTTGTACTGTCTGTATTGTATAGTCTCTCATTCTTGTACTGTTGTCATTGTTTGTCTGCACTGCCTGCACCATTTGTACTGTTTCTGCTGTTTTGTATTGTCTGCATAAGCTTGCATAGGCACACTTAATGCTCAGTCCCTTGTATTGCACTTAGCCATTTGTCCTCTGATCTATATACTATATATGGTTAAAATAACAATAAAAACCTCTTTGACCTTTGCCAGAAACTCAGGTCTCTGTCATAGTATTGTAACATTCCAGTTAACAACCAGCATCATAGTCAGGTTCACATTCCAAATGAGCAACTTGCACATGAATTGAGGGGGATTTAGTGGACAGGATACATTTATATGGGTGTCAAACTTATCACTTCACTGAACATGCGCAAGGATTATCCTCTTTCATGAGCCCAGGAATCCAGGAACTGTCAACATCTAAACGACTATAACAAGAACTCTCACCCTCTGGTGCTGTTAACATCTCCTCAGCAGCATTCAAATACCACACCCTGCCTCATAAACACTAGTAGACCAGACAAACCCTCTGATGTTTCCAGAGTACACATGTATCCACCCCTTTGCCTATTCCTACAAAATGAATTGTGATGTAAATTCTTGAAGCCTTGTATACTCACACACACGGGCAGATGGATAGATAGATATACATGCTCACACCTAACACACGACCCAGAATATCTGAATTTCAAAGTAGAAGGTCAAGGAAAGGCCAAAGGATCTAACAGATCTATGTCAAATTTAGGAGAACGTTGGTCCTTTGATGAGAAAGAAAGGAAGAAGAAGGGCCATTGTCTGTGAGCAGGCCCCAATATAACAGTTTCATCAGCCTGTCAGGAAGGACAGAAATCCCCCACACACCTACACACACTCACTGTCTCTCACTGTCTCTCTCTGTCTCTCTCTCTCAGTGCATATGGTCTCTGTCTCAGTGCTGATTTCTACTGTGTCCATTGCCTTGGATACAGTATGCTTGCTCATGTGTCTTAATGGCGATGGCTAGTTTTCCCCTCTGCTTTCACATGTGCACGTTGAACTTAAATGGTAGAGAGACAAGATTGAATAACATTCGAATAACTGTCTGGATAAAACCTAAATGTCTAAATATTTGCATCTTATAAATAGTGTTGCTTTCCTCAACGAAAACTATGACTAAATATTGTCGTCAACGAACCTGTATCACGTGACTAAAACGAGACGAGACGTAACGTAAATGCTGGTCATGCGACGATGACTATAATTAAATGTATAATGCAGTATTGTTGACGAATAAAAACGAGACTAAATGTGGTTTACAAAATAAAAACTATGCTTAAATGTCTCTCCATTTTCGTTGACCAAAACGAGACAAGACGAAATGTTACGACGTTATTTTGTCATGTTTAGTCGCGTTATTATTATTTTGTAGTTTTTCTGTTTCCTGTGTCCAGAGCCCGTTGCTCTCGCAGGCGACGTCACATCCTCAAGCTCCACTCGCGGCATTATTTAGAAGATGCTCCAGTGAGTCTGGACTCTGCGTGAGTATTGAGTAGCGAGAGAACTTTGAGTAAAGGGAACGATGGCCGGCCAGCCAGGGGTCTTCGGTAGAAGAAGAAGAGAAGACATTTGGAAAAACTTTAAATATATCCAAGTGGAAAATAAAACCGAATGTCTTCTACCATGTTTGGTTAGTAAAATAAATATGTTGTCAATTCAAAACGGCGTCTTCCGTGTCTGGAATGGATGTATTCTTGAGTCTATAAGGTAACAATAATATAATAAGAACCTTGTTTGAAATAGGTTTGGCTAAAAGAAAATTTTGGTTTTGTCTATACTACAAGGTACTTATATTGAGTGGGTTAAATACAATTGTATTACTAAAAAGAGAATAAAATACAATTTTCATTGACTAAAATTTGACGAAAATGTCATCAGTTTTCGTCGACTAAAACTAGACGAAAATAGTCATGGATAATTCTGACTAAAATAAGACTAAAATGAAAGGTTGACACAAAGACTAGACTAAAATTAAAACAGGCCGCCAAAAACAACACTACTTATAAACATAACCAATCTGAATCTTGCAACCGGAAGGGAAGCTAGCTCCAATATTGGTAAGGTTAGGTACGAAAGTAATTTTAAAAAAAACACTTAATTTAACCCCATGCAGTAGTATTTACTACTGCAAATATATAATAAAAATCATTTCCAGTGGGTATAAACAGACAACAAAGAAGAAAATAATTAAGGAGCGACACTGAAATGCCATGACCTCTAAAGCTGACTGCTTTGAGGAAACAGTCCAGCAGAAAAGAAGCTGGCTGCAATATACTAATTACAGATTACAAAAGAGCAGCAGACCATGTAGTTAATTCTACTGTACTTTACTAGACTTTAACATTTTGTCCATACATCCTTTATCTATAACCTCCTATCCTGTAGAGGGTTGCAGGGCATTGGCGCTTATCCCACCTGACATTGGACAAGAGTTGGAGTCCACCCCAGACAAGAAGCAAATCCCATGCAGAGACAAACAAGCATTCAGACAAATAACCATTAATTAGACTTTGGGAGGAAGCCTGTGAAAGCCGTAGGAAGCCAGAGCAACTGGAAAAAATTCAGTCAGGCACACAAGGAACATGCAAACTGCAAATATAAAAGCCCTGGCCAGTAAGCCAGCCACCAAGCATATTCTAGCCAAGACCTTTTTTGGTGTGAAGCAACACTACTGGCCACTGAAATGCTGTGCTACTTAAAGGGTAATTGTTTGTCTCCTAACTCTCACGCACAACAGAGAACCAGCTTCCACTACTGCACACACCTGTGTGTTATCACTAGATAACACTCTAAATGACTTATTGGCCAAGTCCTTAATGGCAACCTCACCTTGACCTTAAATTGTAAGTCCCCTGATATCCTGAGCATTTCCTGACCTTTAGTGGCAATGCTGTTCTTATTGGAAGTTCAGACAACTGTAACTACAGGCTGCTTCCCTGACAAATTATGAGCTGTGGTAAACTTTTGAACTTGACCAAGTAAGTGTGAAGGCCATAGGCAGTCAATAAAATCATCACAAAGTGATCCTTGTGGAATTTGAAAGCGGTGAAGCAGAGAGGATTTTTCTAGCCGAGAAATAATAATATGTGAGGTTTCTCTATAGATAATGCAAGGGTTCATGCAATACTTAAGGTTAATAAAATACTCAGATCGTGAAAAGAAGGTGCCCAAATCTTTTTTTTTCCCTCACATTAAGATATGATAAATCCCACAGTGGTGATAAATAAAGTGACCAATTCCCACTGGAATTTTATATTTTTAGACTAATGTGAACGGCCATACAAAAAAAATAACAACAATAAATCTGTGCATATTGTTGATATTGTTTATTAGATGGTTAGACTGTATTTTTGTGATAAGAGGATTAATATGAGCACAATGAATAACACATCTGTCAAGGCACATGCTCTTGCCTTTTCTTATGATAATCAACATTTAACAGCACAGTAGGTTGTTCAGATGTTGGCTCCTGTATGCACTGGCTTACATATGAACCTATAGGGTTCAGGGTTACATTTCACTGTAGCAAAATACTTAAACTACCCAGCATACGCATAGAAACTGCACACAATCACTGAACTCAGGCCTTATTCACAAAAATACCAAAAATAAATGCCTTAGCAAGGAACGACCTTTACTTTTTCTTTAAAAGATTAGTTTAAGAGGTGTTACAAAAACATGAAAAATGGCCCACTATCAGTGTGCTATAATTCCAAAATAATGCTGGGACATCTTATTACTGTCTTGCTGCATCTATGTATGTTGATGTGCAGTAACCAGGTTACTACAGTGCATGTAAAGGAATTTTCTCATTTCCTGTGTAACACTGATCCCAAGAGTAACCAGGCTACAATAAGTGTGTGTAAATGGCAGTGAATGGTTGAGAGTCTGTTTATCAATCACTCTTACTGCATGTACTTGTAACACTTAATAGAAATCTTTTCTAAGTTTTTGCAAACAAGGACATTTTGTCTGCAGTTAAATGGTAATCCTTGTTGGCAAGTGTGCTTTGGCCTTATTCTCTAGTTGTTTCTCAATCTGGTGCCATTCTGATTTATACCCAGCCTCTTTCCACTTTAATGCTTTGCATTGTATTGTTGTCCCTAGCTCTTGTTTATTACTGTGGTACTTGCAATTATTGGATCCACAAACACTGAACTGCTGTACAGTCACTGTGGATAAGAATTTCAGCTTAATGCCCAAATTGTCATAGTAAATTGTAGCTGACACCTTTATGTCTCGTCATCCTATCGCTACTGGCCCAGCACTCAAACAATGTGAATGAACTTTTCTAACCTTTGCCTGCCCTCCATATTCTAAAGAGGGTCAGCTTTCCTCTATTGTTCACCTTCACCAAAAGGGAACAAAACTTTGCAAGGCCAAAGACATTTTTGTCAAAATTTGTGACCACTGTAACTCAACAGGGTTTGAAGAGGCTTTAAGCTAGCTTTCAGTTAGATCTCCAAGCTTGAACACAGTCCAGAGTAAATCATTTAAATAGTGGGTGACATAGTTTTACTAAAGACAGCACTTTAAAATACCAATCCACTTGGTTGCCCTGACCAATACATGAGCAAAGTGGTAACTAGAGGAAACACAGACAAGTACAGGACTGAGAGTGAGGAGTCGAAATCTGTCTTTTTTCAAAAGTAGTTCAAGTATGTACATAATTTTGTTTGAGGTTATCACTGTCATCTCTACATGAATGAAATGGTCTATCTATCTGAAACTACCATGTTCTGACATGATGTCATATGTACACTTCAAAAGGAATCTATTAACTGTTTGGAATCCTAAATGTAAGGATACAGGCCTATTTCCACTGTTTTACTGGAGGTCTTTAGCGATTCAGTGCCCTGAAACTGAACTGATCAGTCTGAACTCTGTTTCACCTTCAGTCTGCTCATCTGCCAGGGTCATCAGTGCATTGCTTTCCCTCCTTGTATGGATTCCAGGTTTCTGCTATGTTTCTGTTCTTATCACAACTTATTGAGTGTCTGAGGATAATGGAATGTGTGAGTATCTCATGGACACCCACCTTCTGAGTAAATGCACTGGCAAACCTTACCTGAAACCTTACTGCTTCATCTCAACATTTCCAGTTATACCAGTTATGTATAGTTTAGTAGGCCAGTTATGTGCTATAATTAGATTGAATTATGTGGGACTGAATGATTGAACTAGATAATGTAGTGTTAAATATATTAAGAGGTGGTAATAGCCCTGTTTATTATTTTAGGTAGGGGTGGTTATGTTTTGACTGTGTATAATAAATGGAATACATGGTTCACTACAAAACAGTTTTATTAAATAAAAAAACAATACAATATAATACAAGTCACTTAAATAAGTTGGCATGAGATACAAAAGTTATATAAACAGTCTCTACATCACATATGTACATAATGCTATAGATACACCTCTGAGCTGATGAAGTGTTCCAAGTGTATAGTGCCTCTTATTTATTTTGTTCATATCTCAAAATAGAAATGTTATATACAGTACAAAATCTAATTTACTACATAGTAATTTTAAAATACATTCTTAAGTAATCTACAACCTGTACAATTCATGAAAAAAAAAAAACACTTCTGTTCATAGGTAAATGACATGGCCTATAATTAGTTTCCTAAGAGCAACCAAAAACCAAAACCTCCTACTACACCCAGTTTAATTTTGTTTATAGCTGGTGAACTTGGTCGGTAGGTTGTCCACAGGATACACAGTAGGTCCCGTTTTCATGGTTGGAGGCCCATTCAGCAGAGTCCAGTGGCACTTTGTGACCACCTCCATTAGGAAGATCTTCAGCAGAACCTTGGCAAATTCCTTCCCCACACACATCCTAGAGCCACCACCAAACGGAATGTACTGGAACCTGGAGGAGTCTGCAGAAGGTTTGTTGAGGAAGCGCTCCGGTTGAAAGTCTTCTTTGTTGGGAAAGATCTCTGCCACATCATGGGTGTCACAGATACTGTAGATGACGTTCCAGCCCTTGGGGATCTGGTAACCCTGAGGTGGTAAGGTCAAGACATCAATAAGCAGGTTATGCGTGTTTATGTTTGTGTATGGGTGTTTCTGCAAGGCAGCAATGAATTTATTTATTTGTGTTACGGTGGCCGGTGTGGTACTATCACAAGATGGCGTCAAGTTTTACTTCAGAAAAACTTGTTTGCTTACATTAAGTTCAAAAGTCTTGAGGGCCACTCTGAAGCCTCCAGGGACAGGAGGGTTGATCCTTAATGTCTCTTTAATGACGCAGCCAGCATATTTAAACTTTTCCAAGGACTCAATGTTCAGACTCTGGAGGTCCATCCCCTGCTCCTCCTGAACACAGAGACAAACAAGAAGATGAAGGGAAGCAGAAGATAGCAGTGAGAATTGTGCACACTGATCATGACAGACTTGTCATTTTATAGTACTGGAATCATCTCAGTGGTTGAGTCAGTTCATAACAGCAGGTGTTGAGACACCAAAATGAAAACTAATGCGACACAAGAGAAAACTAAGAAACTGCAGAAAACAGACAAATTAATTCACTTTGCTCATTTAGTTGGGGCAAGCTTGTTAGTCGTACTGGCCTTCCAAATTGAGACAAGTCTAGGTATTGAGCAAGTTTAAACACACACTAAAAAGAAAAAGAAAAAGAAACTCCTCATGTTCGCCACTAATCTGAGCAGCTCAGCGCAATTCATCTGACACAGTATCATCCTTTCTCCTGATTAGGGTTTAACATGTCTTACACTAATTAGCTTTACTGAGAAAGATTCATTGTGTATTTTATCTCTATGGCAAGTATAAAACAAGCTTACTGTTGGCTTTAAAACAGTAACTATCACAGTACTGGCAGAATGCTTAAGGATGCTTACAGCATCATCCACTACATAACTTCACACTCAACCTTTTTAACTATAGTTCAATATGGCCATCCTGAGCCAACACCATTTGGAAGCCAGTAGTAAGTAGACTGACCTTAAGTGATTTTCTTTTCAGAAATGACACCAAGTCAAAAGCAGCTTACCATAGAAATAACCATTGCAACCCTTCTTGAAGATGTTAATAAAAGTTAATAAAAGTAAATGTATACAGTATGATTACCTTTTCCATCAGTTCCTGTCTTAATCTATCCACTACTTCAGGGTTTAGGCCCAGGAACATGACCAGAGAAGTTGCTGTGCTGGCTGTGGTCTCATGACCCCCAAACAACAACTCTGTAGCAGACTCCTTGATAGCCTGGAAATTAGACAGAACTTGTTTAAGCCCTAACCCAAACTATTTCTCAGAAGTGTAGAAATCATTAGGCATTGGCATTTTTCACACGTATACATGTAATATGACATCTTCATTACCTGCATGCTGAAGGGCTCTCCATTCTTCTTGCTGCTGTCTATGAGCTGCTGTAAGGCATCTCTGTGTTTCGACTCCTTGGTTGAATCCTCCACCTTCTTCCTAATGTTCTCCTCTATTTTGGAGTGGATGAAATTCCTTGCCTTCAGGCCCTGGAAGAAAGGTGGGAATAAGGAAGTAAACAGCAAAAGGAGGGCAGAGAACAGACAACAAGTTAGGACATCAATAGACTGACAACTGCAAACACACATTCTGCATATTAAAAATTATCCGTTTAGATGCTATTCCCACTGTAAACCATGTACATCCCGTAAGTAACCGATCAACCTAGACTATACATACTTCTTCAGCTGCATAGATATTGTAGAACATGGCACCAGGATTGTACTGTTTGTAAATAAATTGGCTCTATAGCTATGGTCTGCACAGTGATTAAAAACTTGTCTAATCTAATGTAATCTTTACTTCTATCATTTTACTTTGTTTGGATCATGTAATATAGTATTTCTCTTACTCTGTACAGTCCACTGAAAGGAACATCGATGGGCAGAGAAAACAAATTCTTGATCATTTCCTCAAAAGCTTCCACCAGCTGCTGCTCATCAGTCTTGATCTGCTCTGGCTCAAAGCCCAGCAGAATCCTCATGGCAATGCGGAACATTAGTCGCTTCATCTCTGGGTAGACCAGCACGCAGGAGTCCTTTGCTAGCCACTCTTTCACTGCAGCCCTCACTTCCTCCTGGATGACTGGGATGTAGAGCTCCAGAGCTTCCCTGGAGAAAGCACGCATGATGGCCTGGAGAAGGACAGAAGTGATGATTTGAGGCTAAAGCTCCTTAAAGCACAAACAATCGATTTCATCCATATCTGATTTTAGCCACAGCATTTTTATTAGTACAGTGACACACTGACACTGACAACAATATGTAGACTAGCTCAAAAACTGCAATATATATATATTGAGGACAGGTAAAGCATTTATTATTTATTTATCAAAAGTTTAAGTAGTGTAGTGTTTAAAGTCATCAAATTATATCATGCAGATATATGTCGATCAAGCATAACATTATAACCACCATCCTAATGTTGTGTAGGTCTCCCATGTGCCTCCAAAATAGTTTTGATTTATCAGAGAATGCACGTGGGCCTTCTGAGGGTGCCCTGTGGTATCTGGCAACAGAATGTTGTTAGTGGTGGTATCCCACAGATACTTGTTCAGTTTGGATCTAGGTAATTTGGAGGCCAGGTGAACACCTTGTGTTGTTTTCAGCCTGTGTCAGGCTGCATTCTGCTGCTAGGGATAGCTGCTGCTATCAAGAAGTGTTATAGCTATGTCTAGGTGGTCCAAAAGTTTTCCCCCACCAATGGTCAAGGTTATTTACTTCTTCTTTTAGTGGTCATAATGTCATGCCTGATGGATATATTATTGACAAATATATAGGGACATGGAGTATACATATATATATGTTTTTAAATATATTTCTGTAAAAAATTATGCATTTAAATAGCACCGTTTCCAAATTGTAACATTTTGTCAAATGCTCCATGTCTCTTTTGAGGAGAGCTTCAAATAACGTCCTAATTTACCTTTTTCTTGGCCTTGTGTTGGGGTCCGTGCACATTAGAGAGCGTGTCCGATCCAAGGATAATGCGCACAGAGGCAGGCCATTGCACGGACACTAGCCTGTGCTCCCCAAGCAGAATCTGCCGAACGTTTTCCGCGCCGGTCACGCGCACCGTGGGGTTCCCGAAGAGGTGTGTGCGGTAGATGTAACCGTACTTCTGTCGCTTCATCCGCAGAAACTTTCTTCTCTGTAAATATGTACACATACACACACGTCGATATAGAATGCGAAACACTGAAAACACTGATACAGCTCCGTAGATCCTGCACATGGCATCACGCACGCATTTGACTTAAGTCAATATAAAAAAAAAAATAACAAAACTTTCACTATATGATATTAAATCCGAAGTTTCTAAAACGTAATATGTCTAATGGTTGATTAAATAAGAGCTGCACATTGCCAAGTTAAAGAATAACACAACAGGTGCCATAAGCGCAACACTTTAAATGGCGTTCAAGTAAAACCTTTTATTTAGCCGGTAGAAAACAAAGTTGGACAATGAAAATAAAACTTCGCCCACAGTTTAATAAGTTTACTGACCCTGATGTGGATAAACGCCAGGCATCTTTAAATGTTTGCGCGACAAAGGAAATTAGCAGTCAGCATTTACCTGGAGGAGGAGCTGCAGCGTCTCTCCAATGAAAGGTATACCCATGGATCCAGGAGGCAGCGGGCTGCGGGAGCTCGGGTCTCTGCCTCGGATCATGTAAACTTCCCACAGCTTCACGGCCACCAAGAAGAGCAGGATGGGAAGAACAACTGTGCACAGGATTGTGGCTAGCAGTGTGCTCAGAGCCATGTTGCATCGGGTGTAAGACAGCGTCCTGGAGCGGTGGATGTGTTCAGGTGGAGCTCTGTCAGCTGGTCTACTGAGAATCCAGGCAGCTCATCCAGTGCTTTTATAGGCTGACGGGACTGCAGGCAGCCGGTAACCTTCTCCTCCCTGAGATAAATTAGTTCACTCAAAGTTCATCTTTAATTGTGGGTGTCGCTCGGCCCCGCCTCCGGCCTGTAGGCCCCTGGCCGACTTGTCTCACCATTTGTTCCGAGGGCCGCATCTTTAATTCCTACCTCCCGTTGCACTCAGACAATCCGGTGCGAATTTTACTGAGAAAAGGTGATGATTCCCTATAAGACAATGGAAGCGCGTCCCAAGACGCCTTTGTTGGTAATAAAGCAGCTAGTTTACACACTCATTACCTTGGCTTAAGAACCGCTTGTAGGATCAGTAATCACGCCTGCAGGGCGAACTGCATTCAAGAGCAAAAAGGCTCTTAAGCAGCACATTTTCAGCCGCTTAAGAAAATGGAAAATAGGCAGTTAATCCCTCTCTCCATATGGGTCTCGCTGATCCTTTTCAAAGTTGCGCCTACATTTTATTTTTATTATTAGGCTTCTTATTTCTATCGATTTGCATTTGTTATCAGATTTGGATACGCTATTTTGTATGTGCCTAAATGTCCGAGGAATTGTTTTACTGGCACTTTTACGGGTGTGGCTACAAATATTCAAGCCAACAAGACATGTTAAACTCTATAGCCTCCAGTGAAATCCAACGATGACACTTGGCAGAAAGGAGCACTGCCCTCCGATTGACTTGTAGCGTCTATCAATCTGCTTTCACATGAACCTTCCTAATCTGGAAGACTTTAACCCGCGCTCCCTCTCTCGCTGCGTGTGTTATAAAAATGATATCTCTCTTAGCGGGTTCAAACTCAGGTCAGCAGAGACAGGCGGAGGGACTCGCACACACAAACGCAAGGTTATCCCCGGGCTATGGTTCCACACGCAAAATAAACATCCAGCAAAGAATGCGATCATCAGCACATTTACCACAACCTCACTCCTGCATTTGGACTTATATTTTACGACCAGTCATAACTCCAGGACGCGTGTGTGGGGGGACAAACATCTTGGCTGCTACTTTTCAAGCAACACATGACATAAATGAATCTGCTGTGGTTGAATGTGTGCATTTGTAGAGTAAGGTTCATGTTTGCGGGATTCACACAAAAGCCAGGATCTCATACTATGGCCTGGATATAAAATATCAAGTCATTTAAAATTTTCATTGGACTGAGTTACAGGGGGGCGTGACATCTGTGTGTTCCTGTGTGAGAATGTTGGGGATTTGCAACCTGTTGGATTGAATGCATTGGTATTCTTTATGTGGATTAAACAACAGTGCAATGTTCACAGATTAAAACTGCATTTCTCATTGCCTCTACATTTGCTGTGTACAATAGTGTCCTGTGGCAGTCATTGTAGTTTACTCAGTCAGTTTGGGGGTTTTCAGGGAACATGAAAAATAAAGAAGACATAATTGAACAGTTAATGTTAGAATAACTGAACATCAAATAATTGAATTATAATTATTGAATTAATTGTATATGTAATTATTAAATTTGTTTGTGTGGTGTGGGTCAGGTGGACTTGCACCCATGACATCAGTATTTATATCCTGCTACTCAAGTGTCACACTTTTCCTCTGTGCCTCCACTTCAGTAGGTGGTCCAGTATGATGCCCTTCCATATTTGTGTTATGATTTACAGGTAAAATTATGGTATTCACAGATTTTAAGATTTTTTCCTATAGGAGTTCAGGTCAGACCAGACAGTAGCGGGTGATGCATGCTCAGGGTGAGTTGGTCTCCAGCTGGCCAAAGGATAGCAGATGATTATTTCTGTGATTGTGTGAAACAGGATTTTGCTGTTCACGTGTGATAAATCAAGAAAGGGTGGGAGTTGTAGACAGTCCGTGGGTTGGTGTAATGATCACAGTTTACAATAATGCACCATTTTTTTATTATATGTTTTTGTAGATCAACTCTTCCACCCTGGCCGTTCCTGCTATTAGAACATAACACAGTGCAAATTTTAGGTTGTTGTTAAGCTTGGTCTATTTAAAGAAGCCGTCTGGTATCATTAAAATGGATGGGCCATCAGTGCTGGGTAAAGGTGGCTGTCAACTTGATGAGGGTCACTGGATTGCTATACAATGATGCAAGAAGGTGAAAAAGAACAAAAGGAATTCAGTACAAAGGAGGATCTAATCACGTCTCTGGAGCATTTTGGGACAAGACAAGTCCAAACCACTGGCAATGCTATCTCCACATTGTGGATGTAATTGTGATTAAAAAGTTTGCATTCAGAAAGGTGTCAATAGAGCTTTGTCTATAGGTGTAGACTGTGTAGTGTGTAGACTTCTTTTAAGACTACCACACATGTTTGCTTCAACTTTTCTGTTTACATTTTGTTTGTCTTCCTACAATGATGTTTTGTGTGGTTAACAAATTGATGTATTTGGGACGCATGTTTGACACAGTGTCTTCTGTCTGTAAATTTCAGATGTGATGCTGCTGTTTCAGCAAGAACTGTTATGGTCAAGTGTTTACTGACTCATTGCTAAAGTTGTTATTCACAGTTTACTTTATCAGAAATGTCTAACTCTGGCCTCCATAGATTCCAAAATTATACTTTTTGACCTTGCAGTTCCAATTTATTTTTAAAAGACCCTCTGCCTGTGACCAGTTTGGAGCCCCCAGATAAATATGAAGATTTAAAGATTTTCACTTAAAGCTATGAACAGTGTGTACTTGTACTGTGGTGTTTTTATTACATGGTGAATGTGTTTTCTTTCTTTGATTTAGATTCAGTTCATTGTTCTATAACTCAATTGTTTATCCACATTTATTCTCACCTGTAATTATATACTGTCCCCTACAACATTATATTATATTAAATTAAATTAAATTCAGTTTTATTTATATAGCATCAGTAACAACACAAACGGTATCAAGGCGCTTTACAAAACCCGGCGTGAATAGCAGGCCTGAAGGCGACGGTGGCAAGGAAAAATTTCCTTTTAACAAGAAAGAAAATATATTTTTTTAAATAATATTTTAGCAGAACGCAGCTCATATGTAGGGACCCATCTGCCTAAGGCCGGCCAGATACAGACATATGGAACACAGTATACACTACTAATGCTCTGGTTTTTTTTGTTTGTTTGTTTGTTTTTTTGTCTTGATTAACTAAAGATTTATGTGCCTGTTTATAAATTTGCATATTTTTATATGTTGATTTGAAAAGTGCTATACCAGTTATTATTTTATTTCATTTCATTTTATTCAAGCATGCATTGGACTTGACTTTGGGCTGGATTATTTATGCATCAAAGTTTCAGTTGCCTGTTTCATGTTGTACTGTATTGTACTTTTTCTGATTTAACTGGATGAAAACATTTACTATGATTAAATATTACACGTATGCAGGTTTTTGTGCTTTTTGATCTGTTGCCTGTTCTCAAGTGACTTACCGTAATATTAAAACAAGAGCACAGCAGATATTTCCATTGCAATCTAGAGTCAGTCACTGGGTGGGCATAAGGTCAAATTCAACAAAGGGCCCACCAGTCCTGGGACTGGCCCTGCATTGACCTATTCTGTACACAAAATGTGAAAGCCAGCTTATTGTGTTTTGGATGTAATGACTGCTAGAACTGCTGTTAATGATAGTGATAGGCATGTGTTGTCTTCAAAGTTTTATCTCTCTCTCTCTCTCTCTCTCTCTCTCTCTCTCTCTCTCTCTCTCTCCCTCTCGCTCTCTGCCCCCCTCCCCCCACCCGTTTGATGGACAGTGAACTTGGTTGCAAACAGAGTTCACCGAGATGTCAGGGTCACAAGCGGGTCAGCCAGCGTGCAAGATGGGGGAGGAGTGATTACAACACACACGCATGCGCCGCAGCTGTTCGGCGCTTGTGTTAACTGTGCGCTCTCTGTGCGACAGCGTGTTTGTATTCGTGCGTGCGGTGCGTGTGTGCGCGCTTTGGCCGTTAACCGCAGTATAGACAGACATAACACATGTCTGCTTTAATGGTGTGGTTAAGAGATAAATAATTATGCTCTGGTACTATATTTAATTTAGATTTCAGCTACGTGCTGCAGTGGATACCTATATTTCTATATAGCATAACAGTAAGGCAGGGGAAATGATTAAATAAATAAATGATTAAAGTCCTTTTTTCCCACCCTAAACAGTTCTCCCATACCACTCTTATATTTGTCTGACTGGTTGAAGTGGAGATTGCTGATCTGCTAGGTAATATTTAAGGAAACCCATGAAAAGAAAAATGTAGGAGTATATTCACTATGTTGTGAAGTTAAGCGTTCACTGATGATGTAGAACAGCCTGTGTCTGCACTACTCTGGCACAGGTTAATCCTGGTAACCTGCATTGTATTCACTAAGGAGCAACAACAAAAATAGTGAAGATATAAAAGGGGGTTCCTAAAGTGACTAAAATAAACCCTTATTTAATTACTTCCCTGATGACTAAAATTTGTATTTATAAAATCAAAGAGTGATCATCATATATGTATGTCTGTGAAGGGTCTTAGTCATCCAGGTCATAGTATAACCAAAAAACAAGCTGAAAGAACACACATCTGATGTGGTGAGTTGTGGCTCTTAATAGGAAACCCCAACCGCCAGTTTTTTAGAACTGAAGAAGCAACTTGGATGAGTGGTGAAACATCTTCAAGAAACAGACACTGGTCCAGTGAGTTTCTGATGGGTTACACCCACAGATGTTCCTATTTAAACCTCAGCTCCCCACCAGTCCTTTGGAACTGAAGAGGGTGAGGGCTGAAATGTCTTCAACAAACTCTACAAGTCCAGTGGCCTCTCTTTCACATCTTTTATATACCATGACCTGGATGAATCGTCAGTAAACTCTACAACCCAGCTAACCAGTTTTCAGAATGTATTTTTGGAGAATCCTCATATACTGTACTGTCCGGTTTATTTGAAATACAGCTAAGCTAAACAAGGCTAGTTAGCTTTTAGCAGGTTTATATGTGTTACTGAATGTACTTTAATCTGGGATTTCTTGGCTATTGTCTTATGTATGTGGTATTGTAAATTCAATCATTAAGAAGCTGAAGTATAAACACTAGTTGTTCAGTTGCAGATAACATTTCTGTAAAAAATAGTAAATTCGCTTTATCCAAGACTATTTGTGGACTGTAAAGCATAGCTTATAATTTTACCATGTTCCATTATTGAATATAGTAAAACAGCAGTCTAATCATTGTGTTCACTTTACTTTATTCAGAACATTTGTGCAAGAAAACACACATGCAGACCAGTCTCTGTCATTTTTGCTCCATGTAAAATCTCCGAACCAGGCGGAGCACTAGCGTGTATCTACATTTTGTTATGAGGTGCACATTATTAACTTTATCAAGTGGGCTCTTATGTGGCTCTGGATATTGCTCTTTGTAACCGTTGTCTAAATATAACCATGTAATGTCAGATGTTGTGTTTACTCCCTGTTCTGCTGCCTTCAGGTGTCAAAACTAATAACTAAATGTAGCTTGAACCGACAGAATGGACATGGGCGTGTCTTGCATGAAAAGGTGTAAATTATAGAGGAAAAGATAGAAAATGTTGCATTTGTCCCCTGTAGCTTCACCATTATGACTTTTATACTTCACCAAACTTCATCTAGCTGAGTAGGACTATATTTGTTCTGATTTACAGCACACTTTCCAGCAGCTGGTCTGCTTGACTCCTGGGATTTCTAGTTTGAGGTGCAAATCTGAGGTGCATTCCCAGCAGGAGGAGGTCAGAGGGAGTGTCAGGTTCCTGGTTCAGCACGAGGTCACTTACTGTTTGTCTACTGACATCACTGTCTCTCTGTGTCTCTGAATCTCACTGTACAGGCGAAGGTTCACGCAAGGAGTAGGTTGGAACAGTTTCAGTGTTTATTTGTTTCAGTGAAATGTTCCCTTGCCCAGACCATATTCCTTTTATCATCTGTTATACTGCAGCTTGATAGTGATTTTCAGATGTGGTTTTACCAGTAAAGACTTCAGTTTGTGCACGTTAATTACAAAAAATAACACATTTAATCGCAGTTTGCATTCCAAACAACGCAGAACTTTTGTCAGTGCACGATTTCCTGGTTTGCATCACTGCATTACAGTGATGCACAGAGCTCGGCTAAAAACTACCTAATGGAAGCCTCAATAAAAGCGGGGTTTCACTTCAACCCTACAGTGCCATCTAAATGCAAAGCATGTTTCAGTGAGCACAGAAACCAAGTGGTGTGAGTACAGGCAAGACTTGACAAGACAAAGTTTGAGACTTGTCCTCAACTCAAACTTTTTGTTTGTTTGTTTGTTTGTTTTACTATTTAAAGTCAATAGTGTTCTGAAAAAGCACATAAAGTATGTAAAATGGCTGTAAAATCTGCTGTTTTGAAATAAGCACAGAACCAGAACAGAACAGAGCACTGAACCAGCATGGCTACCACAGCATCCTGAGCGACAGGCTATCCCATCCGGTTAGCGTTGGACCATCATTTATTTTTCAACACCACAATGACCCCAAACACACCTCCAGGCTGTGTAAGGGCTATTTGATCAAGAAGGAGAGTGACGGAGTGCTGCACCAGATGACCTGGCCTTTTTTGTGAATGCAGCACCCTGCCAGGTATTTGCAAAAACAAGCAGGTTTTATTTGCACTAAAGTTGATGGTTTTTTTAATTTTCAGAATATGAGTGGAAATGAGTGGAAGTGAAAATGAAACTGTCAAGGAATGCAGCTAAACAATAAAGTAGAATAAATTAAGAGGTTAAAGTGGCATAAAGAGATGCAGAGATTAGCACCAATATGGCAACAGAGACCATGACATTTTGATCATATTCAGCGAATTGTAGCAATGACAAACCCTTTGGCCACACTACATGGGCAGGTAACACCAGTGGGAGTGAGTAGTACAGTTGATTGATAAACGTTGTTGTATGGTTCTTCATAAATGGAGAGCAGTGAGGGCAAGGAGAGCTAGTCACTGGTTAGTGATGATCCAAGCATTGCTTCCATTGGGATGCTGTTTGGCAGGAAACTGCTTGGGGCTCTGCATAAAGAACACTGGAAGGAAATTGTGAACCTAAGTTAAACTAATAACGTCCTGGAGAGCTGAGAGCAAAACTCCAAGACTTCGGCAACTGTCACAGAAGAATTTACTCCAGGTCCAGGACCTACGGTAAGCTCAGTTCTTCAAATGCCAAATGCCTCTAGACTATTACTTTTCAGTTTATCCCAATATGGGATCTTTCCTTGTGTATTGTTTTGTACCCTATCTGCCTTTTCACATCTCACAGATCAGGCCACCTATTTGCATGTTGTGATCATCAACAGTAACATCTGAGAAGAGCATGTACAGCGAGCTGGGCTGGGCTGGATCAAGGCAGGTATAGTGTCTGAGGTGCCACATCAGCCCTGTTAGAATGTGAGGTTCAGCTCTACCTGGTGGTCTGGTCAGTGCACAGTGCTCTACATTATTACCTTCTGTTTAAACCATGACCTGCTGCTATGCCTTTACTGCATGAAGGATGCCAATGCCCTGATCACCCTGGTCCTCTCCACACCTGTGACGTAAATGACCAATAAGTAGAAAGGCACTATGTTAAAACAAGACATCCTGGGACTGACTGAAAGCAACCTTACGGTGTTGTTCAAGGGAATTCAAAGGCTGCTTTACCTGACATTTACTAAGGATGTTACATTCATGAGAATTGTATCTCCAAATTGAAATGTTTTACAGCATTTTGCAAACTTCATGAATGTGGATCAGAATGGATCAGATTGTGAAGATCAGAAAAAAGTTAAAACTTTTAGATATTGTGAGTTAAATTAGCTGTAGGTTATGAAGGTTTATAGTATGACAGTGTTTTACTTATTGTGGTATTTTTGGGTTTAGTATAATATATAATTATGCAGAGAGAGAATGGACATTTTATTTTGCAAAATTATGCAAAAACTTATCATAAGATTTATTATTATTTTATGAAACCTTCATTATTAAAAGATGCATAAATAGTCTTGATGAGATAATTTCTTTTCCAGTGTACCCACTGTAGCAAAATACAGTTTAATATACAGTCCAATAATGTGTCTCACAAATACCGTATTACATCATTTTAATGAAATAAACATTGTGTGGTATCTACACAAAGCCACTCTTAAACATAATTCAATTTTTTTTTTAAAGAAAACTTGAGGTAGTGATGTTCCCCAGTGAACATCTCTACTTCCACTAAATATCTCTGACTGACCTACCATGGTAACTAATCTGATCAGTGGTTATCTCAAATATCAGCAATAGTCTTATCTTACTACTTACTCTGTCACACGACAAATACTGTGAGGGTGCACAGGAACAACTCACATTTCTCTGTGTGTGTTAAGAAGGAGGCTGCTGTCCAGTGATAATAGAGCTCACCAAATGTCTCTCGCCTCATTACATTTGCGGCAACAGGGATCCTTGTATTCAAATGCTGACCCAGGCCAAAGTTCACTTGCTGTTTCGCAGTTAGTGTCTGTGTGGTGGGAGCAAGGCCCTAAGAGCAAGCTCGAAGATGTCAGAGAACCTTCCCAGATCAAGAAGAGTTTCTGTCTTTGTGTTTGAGACAGGAGGAGGGAAGGGACTGATGATAGTTGAAAATGAGGAATCATCACTCTGCATCTTATGGCTTTTCACGGCCTTTGCACCAAAATTACAGCTAAAGACTTGACTACCAAGTCATTTCACAATGTCCTCTAACTTTGGTTTTACCTGTCCATGTTTTCAGTTATTGGTCTCTTAAATTTCTATATCCCATATTCCACTGTCATGTTACAGTAGATTGTCTACAAAACAGACTGTCAACAGTTATAAACAGAACTATGTGCCATGAGGGTAGCGATGGAGGGTGAAGTATCCCAAGCATGCACCCTGTAATAAGCATGAGTTTGTAACAGCCAGAGAACTTTCCTGAACCCACTGGACATGCATTTTACTATTAAACAGTAAAGCTTGGTTTGCAAAATCGATTTACTAAGATCTATAGCTGTACATCAGACCAACTACAATAATAGTATGGATAGTTTAGTTTAGTATTTTGCTAGTCTGGTCATCCCAACATGTGACTTGTGACTTATCCTCCTTTAGATACATTTTTTGGAAGCACTGTATCTTCCCATTAGGTTAAAGCTGGGGATTATAGGCCAAGAAAAATAAATAAATAAATAAATAAAACCAAATCACTAGCGGCTGAATTACTGAAATACAGCAACACTTAAACTGAATACAATGTCGCTTTAGGTACACGAATAAAGCAGCACAAACTGTAGTTCCAGAGGCCCGTAGTAATTAGAATTTAGGATTCATTTATGATACCTGATTCATCGAACTTCTTTTTCTAAAGTGAAAACAAATACAGCCTAAATGTCACGTCTTACTTTTTATTTATTCCTGTTGTTAGTAAAACTTTTTATCATGTTAAGTGTGAATACTTCAAACGCAGCCCTGAGTGCATGCGCCTGAGCAGGAGCGGACTGCTGTGTAGGAGCTCCCTCTCCTGTCCTCATTTCTTTTTCATTCATTCATTTTTTTCCCCTGTTAGCTGAGTGCTTGTTGTTGTATTTGTTGTATTTAAAAAATATTTAAGTTAAACAAACTATCCAGATACAATAAGAATGAAGAATTACAGTAAGCAACAGGTAAACTCAATGGAATACGTAGCAACGACAAGAAGATTTAGCTAGCCCCAAAGATGAGGCAGTGAAATGATCAGATAACATTTTGTTGTAGTTAGTTTGCTGTCTGTTTGTAATTCTTTCACAACTCTAATTAGCAGTGACAACTGTGACAACTAACATGCTCTCTATTTTCCTTACAATGAATAAATGATGAATCAGTTTATTGTCAATAGCCTTGTAATTTACAGCTAAACCCCGAATACAGTACACCATGCCTATTTTGAACAGTTAAATCCTGTCCAAAACTTAGTGGGCACTGCGTTCTTCTGAACAGCATGCTAAACAACAACCAAACATCTCTGTTGAATAAACGTTTATTACAGCACACAAAATAAAAACAGCAAACTCTCAGTCAGGGCTTCATATTAAACAAGGCAAAGCAAGGATTCCTTTGAATATCCAAATGTACTCTCTCTTCACTTCTGTGAAAGGCAAGAAATATTACATTATTTGTTAATTCGAAAAGTGTGAATCTCCTTCATTGATTAAGCTTTCTGATAATGATGTGACACGTGCCGAACGTATATTAAACACAGGCAGCATGAACCATTTAATTTTTATTTGCTTGTTTTTACAACCCTGTCTCCTAGAAATTAATTTATATAAAAATGCCAGTCGGTCAGTGTTTAGTGTCTGTCTTGGTAAATCCAGAATAACAAATATTTCAGTTCAGATTGAACTCCAGAGTCATGAGTCTTTTGTTTTCTTAAACACAGTAAACCACCTTCAGAGGTATGCATTGTCAACCCAAAGTAAACTGCAGGTTTTAACAGAAATTGAAGTTATTAGGACTAGTACAGCTCTTTTTTTATTTATCTATTTTTTATTTTTCAAATGGTGGCTTGAGAATGTATGGTCACAGAGCGGGAGATAAGAATGGTATGGGCTCTGTACATACTTCTAAACCAGAAGAAGCCAGTGGGGTAAAACCTAAAGAGGAAGTATTTTCACAAAAACCTTTCAACAGAGACTGAATTGGTGAAAGTTGAAATGTTTAGGACCATTATATAAATATTTCATATTGGAATGTTATTCAGGTTGCATGCTAAAGCACAGTATAGCATCTTCATATTTTACCAATGCAGATGAGTAAAGAGAAGTTACTGCGTAAGTCACTGAGCTCATCATGTTACACACAACTGTGTTCCTCAAGTAAGCAACAAACAACAAATTAAACCCTTATAAATTACATATCTGCTTTAGGTGTTAATGGAGGTGCATGCCACAGTGTCAACCTCCAATTCTGTTCACAGCAGACAAGCTGCTGTAATATTTTCTTTATAAAATATGCACTATATACACTGTCATTTACAAGCAACTAATAAAAAAACACACATAAAATAAACCAAAACAGAACTAAAACCTAAACAAATCTATAAGGAAAATTTTAAATTCATTTCCAATGAAGAAAGGTCTACTGAAAGAAGAGCAGAGGCCCCAAAAAACATCAGCTGAATAAAAACAGTCTCATTATAAAAGGTTTGTCATCAGGCGATAAATGAACCAATTCATTATTGCTGTGCTTTATGGGTTATGTGATTCTAAAGCTTCATTTCACCCTGAGGAACAAAAAGTAAAACACTTGAAGTGATGCATGTTATTAAGATGTTAAATATACAGCATATGTATACATAATCACCTAAAGTGTTACAAGCTCCATGTACTGTAGAATCTGCTCTCCTTAATTGATTCGCTACTATCAAATAAAAAATGGAAAATGAAAAACAGGAAAAAGCTAATTCATTTAGAAATAAATTATAGGAAATGTATCCTGGAAGCCAGATTTTTGTCATGGCAGGTTGGCCTGGAGTCTCTTCATTGGTTACTGTTATAAACATAAACTTGGACAATCAAATTGTGTGGGTGAGCTAAGCAGTAATGAACAGAGGAGTAACAATGTCATTTCCATCACCTGAGTGCAGTGGAGTATTTCTGTACAATCAAAAAAGAATTTCAATTTTAAGAGGTGGAGTCAGATGGTTGACAAACAGGCAGACAGGTAGCAGTTTGTGAGGACACCCATGTGTACCTTAATTATGCATACCTCTTAACTTATAAGATTTGGTGGCACACACCCCTGTAATAGGGGAATTAGTTACACAGTTTAGTAACTAAGCTGTATTTTGGATTAGGCAGCAGGACCTTTTAACATGGATGTCTGTAGGACTGAATCACTTTGAAACCAGCCTCTAGCAGCTTTTCAAGGTATTGCAGTGTTTGGCAGTTCGAGGACTCTACCTATGTATTATGAATGTATACAGCTTGTCTTAGCAATTTACGATTTCCAGTGGGCACACTGAAACACAAAAGTCATTGAACGCTGTAACTCACTGGGGTTTCTAGTGTGGTTGCCTTTCGACATCTTGACAGTGGAGAATAGATGATACACAGTAGTACCCTCACGATGTGTCTAATACAGTGGTATGAAAAAGTTTGGGCACCCCTCTAAGATTTCATAATAATTTGCTCTAACTTTATAAAAGACGATCACAGCAACAAGATTTCATTTCCTACAGAGATGTAGACATTTGAGTGTTTTCCAGACCAAAATTCTTAGAGTATCATTACAAAGTTTTATTATAATAAATTAAAATGTAAAAAATGGCATGTGCAAAAGTTTGGGCACCCTTTTAATCACATTCATACAAGACCTGTAGGGATTTGTAGCTGACATGTTGCAGCCCAAAACTGCTTTGATTAGCTTGTGAGACCTTCAATTACAAAGACAGGTAAAACCAATCCTGAAAAAGGCTATTTAACAAGGCAGTTGCTGGCTGTGCTTGTCCTATGCTCCTGGCAACATGGGGGCATCGAAACAACTCTCCACTGACCAAGAAACTAAGATAATTCATTATCATGAATTAGGAGAAGGGTACAAGAAATTATCAAGAAGGTTTGGGATGTCTATTTCCACAGTCAGAAATGTGGTGCAGAAATGGAAGGCCAGAAGAACAGTCATTGTGAAGGAAAGATGTGGTAGGCCAAAAAAAAATACTGGAAAGACACAGACGAAGGATGGTTAGAATGGTCACAGACAAGCAACAGACCACCTCCAGAGAACTACAAGAACATCTGGCTACTGATGGTGTAGTTGTTCATCGTTCCACAATCCAGCGCACTTTGCACCAGGAAAAGCTCTTTGGAAGGCTGATGCGCAAAAAGCCTTTCCTGAGTGTTCGTCACAAGAAGAGTCACATGAGGTATGCAAAAGCACATTTGGACAAGCCAGAAGCATTTTGGAAAAAAATACTGTGGTCAGATGAGACTAAGATGGAGTTATTTGGTCAGAACAAGAGGAGGTATGCATGGTGAAAAAAACACACTGAATTCCATGAGAAGAACTTATTGCCTACTGTGAAATATGTATGGAGGGTCCATCATGTTATGGGGCTGTGTGGCTAGCACAGGGACTGGAGACCTTGTTAAAGTTGAGGGCCATATGAATTCCTCTCAGTATCAGCAGATTTTTGACAAGCATGTTCAAGAATCTGTCACAAAGTTGAAGCTACGCCGGGGTTGGATTTTTCAGCAGGACAATGATCCCAAGCACTGTTCAAAATCCACCAAGGAATTCATGCAGAAGCACAAGTACAATCTTCTGGAATGGCCATCCCAGTCCCCAGACCTTAACATCATTGAAAATGTATGGATTGATTTGAAGCAGGCTGTTTACGCACCGAAGCCAAGAAACCTGACTGAACTAGAGGTGTTGTGTTTGGAGGAATGGGCCAAAGTACCACCTGCCAGACTTTAGGGACTTGTCAGTGGCTATAGGAGGCGTCTACAGGCTGTTCTTGCAGCAAAAGGAGGGTCTATTAAATATTAATGGAATTATTTCTTTGGGGTACCCAAATTTATGCACATGCCTATTTTTGTTTAAATATACATAAAAAAAATTCTGTTGGACCAATGAAAATGATTTCACTACTGAGATGTTTCTGTTTCCATAAGGTATAACATTTGTTAAAATAAAGTTGCTGCTTCAAAAGCTCAGAAAGTGACAAACTGATGCAATGATTTTCCTAAGGGGTGCCCAAACTTTTTCATACCACTGTATGTCATTTCAGATCAACTTCTTTATAGGAATGGCGATTGCCCTAATAGTGCATTTTGTAAAAAGTGTTCTACTCAAATGAAAAATTAGATAATATAAAATTGGATTTTGAGAACCAAATTAAATAGAAAACCACTGGTATTAAAAAAATCCCATTTTAACTGTATTATATTCATTTCAAATAGGAAATTAATCGACACAAAGGTACATGAAAAGGGCATGGAGGGTTTGTCATGAATGTACGCTTTAACACCGCTGAATGGCCACTCACCCAATCTCTGCCTGGTATTAACATGTGATGTGGATAATAGAAATTACTGGATTTCAACATGCAATGTAGGAAACTACAGATGGATGGCTATGGCATGGTAGGTTGAGGTCACATGACAGCCAACAGTATCTTTACTGCACACTGCACACAAGTGGCTTCCAAAAGAGCGAACTGTACTTAAATTTTTTCATACCAGTGAGTATCTACATTATGCATGCCTGCAAAGAACTTTTTTCGAGTAGTGGATTATAGGAGTGATTCATTTGTAATACATTTTGGCGTTATGTCATCCAACCTGTGTATGCACACAAGAAGAATCTTAAAAAGCTCTCTTACAAATATTCACCCACATTTTTGACACTCTCAGATTGAAGATTAGAAATGCAATCTGGGTGTAAAATGTAAGCTATTTCAGTCTCCAAACATGTTATTATGTTGTGATGAAGCACACACTGAACTCCTTTGTTTCCAGTCACTGTGTGGCCATGAATGTACACTGAGAGGCAGAAAAAAATAGCAATAGCAAGCAAAGCCACCAAAACATTTTTGTTTTTTCAAGGACATCATTCATGATGTCGTCATCCACTTAAATGATCCATGTCCATCCATGCATGGCCACAGCATCACATTGTTTTTGCACACAACACACAGTAGCTGAAGTGTTTGGACAATGAGTTCCTTTGGTCTTCGCCAGAGCCATCCATGACTACATTTCCATATCCATATGGGTGACAACAAACAGAAGCATTAAGATGACTCTTTGTCATCTCATGCCACAAATTCCATTTATGTCCTTTCAAGCAGCAGTTGGCACTTAATTGCCAACTGCTACTAAGTTTTTATATCTTTAAGTAAAAGATATAAAAAAGAAACCTCTGTCACTGATATCCAGGCTGCTTTTTGCTTATTTCTGGTGCATCTGTGACATTACACATAATATACTAAAAAAAAAACAAAAAAAAAACAGACACAAAAAGAAGCCTCGTCTGTTGGCAGTAGGGAGTGAAATTTATAAATGAATGAGCAACTGGTTTAACGGACACGTTTCTAATAAGGACATTCAGGAATGACTTGTGGTGCAGCAGATGTTGACCTGAAACTCATTGGCCGAACACTTGTATAGTTACTCATGTGCTGCTCCAGACTTCCTCTGCAACTCATCATTGCACTTTCACAAATGTACAAAACATAATTTATGTTTTCATAACCATTAAAAATACTTTACAAATATTTTACTGTTTATTCCTGTGGAGTGTCCAGGAAACTATTTAGTGGGTGTCATTTACACAGTCATATGTGTTGCACACATGACTTCATATGTGAGTGTGATTTATTAGTTAGGAGTCAAACCCCTGCATGCCTCATACAGTGTGTGTGCTGCTGCGACTTCATGTGAAGTGTGTGCGACAGTCTGCTCATCCCTTTTATAAGTATTTCTCTGTGTGTGAGAGAGTTCACAATGTGTTTCCTTGTGGTAACATATTTACAGCTGTCAAAATGACGTTTCTCTGAGTTTCTCTGAGTGAGCGTGTGCACATGATTGCATGCATGTTTCACCCATATCTCTATGTGACACACACATCACTCTTGTGTGTGTGTGTGTTCAGGATGACATCCCGTTGACCAGGCTCCGCAGCTGTTTCACCACAGTCTCTATCAACTTCTGTTTGTCTCTGTCGTTCTTCCGGAACTGAGAGAATATGTTGTTCTTCTTATTGGTGTCCTTCATTCTGGATGCAAAGATAGACGGGGACAGAGTCAGTCAAATGTTTGAATGCAGTATGATAACACTTTCTTAGTGGGGATGAATGGCTTTTCTTTTGCCAGAGGCATCTCTAAGCATTGAGGATTATTTTTTTGTAATCTGTAATCTGTTTGGTTCAATGAATTCAGGCACCTTTGCTTGGGTTAGTGTAAATGCTGCCAGTCCAAAGTAGCAGATTTAACAGCTGTATTTCCAAACAGACTCTATTTTGGTTTATAGGTGATGTAAGAGAAAACACATTCTAGAGTGAAGGCGTTCTTCTGATCACTATGAGCAATAAATACCCGTAAAAGATTATTTCGTCATCAGAAGGTGGCAGTATCGCTACGTGTTGCATATTGCTGCAATCTAAAATAAAATAAAAGTATTATTTGTCAATAAAACCATCAAGAAAAAGAAGAAACAAATCCAATCGATTTGGGCATCTATAGAAAAATAAATGAGTTCAATATAAAAAAATCCAATTGGGCCTGTTGTAATTATTATTTAATATTAGTTGATATTGGTTATGCTTTATGTGAAGACAAAGAAATGAAACAATACTAGTGCATACAACAATGGCTATATGACTTCATGCGAGTTAAATGTTTACCACCTAATAAGTTTTTGAAAAATGTATTATGCCATTTCCAATGCAAATTAAAATGGGTTTATGGAAATGCAGCCAATGAGTGAAAACATGTCCATCACAAAATCTTCTACTGTAATACATATTGCATCTTGCATCCAACTGATGACTAATAACGGTCACAATTTTTGTGTCACCGGTGCTTCAAATTGTCAAAAAGAATGGACTAAGCACTTTACACTGAAAAATAAATCAAATACAAAAATGTCCCAAAGGCAAGCACAAAAGAACAACTTGTGTATAGAGTTAAGTGGCATCTAGTGGTGAGGCTGCAGATTGCAAGCGACTACCCCTTCTTCATCCACTCCACATGGTGGCCAATTGACCCGTACAGTGTGAGCAGAATAGTAAGTTATGATCATGAAGGAAGGCTAATATAGAATGATATGCATCAACATGTTGCATAAGTTTAATGACATTTGCACAGCATCTGCCACCCTAAGTGGTGGACTACTAACATTACTCGAGTTCCACTCTATAATTTTTGTCGAAGGAGTTTAAAGCTATGGCCACACTTCTAGTGTGAAAAAGGGGACATTGTAGGGACTTCCAAGAAATTTATTTCTAGCTAAAGGGGATACAATATACTCTGTACAGTGCAGATGAGATGCACTGCATTTCAGTGGCTCCCCTCTGGACGACGGCTCCGCTGCCCTGCCTGCAGGACTCAGAAGAGAAAGGCCACCCTCGTCCCTAAAGCCATCCTTCTCCTCAACTCCTCTTAACACACTTACTCTCTCTCTCTCTCTCTGACTCTTCTTCTGCACACACACAACCATAGCACATTGACACACCCATTGTCGCCACCTATATACTCCCAGGAACTGCCCAGGAACATTCCTCCATTTTTTTAATATAATTTTTAATATTTATTACCCATTCTACCTCTGCAATAACGTGTAAATATATAATCCCCGTTACTACTGTTTACATTTGCACTTAAGTCACTTTACGCCTACAGTTTATATTTTCATGGATAGTCAAAAGATTTGTGGGAAGGTAACTTGTATATATTTTGTATTTGTAATAATAAATGTCTGTACTTGCATGTTATGCTGCTCACTTGTGCCTTAAAATGCTTCCAGGGGACAAATAAAAGTTTTCTGAATTGGAATCTGATACACTGATGTCTGCTATACAGTTTTCTATACATCAGAGCATGCATGCATTAAAGGAAAGAAAAGCAGTGAGGATGCTGTACGTACCCCCTATACACTCTGAGCAGCAGCAGAAAAGCAGAAAAGAAAGATTTAGAGGAACCAAAGAACAACATATTAACCCAAACACAAAAGAACAGGAAAACAAAGCATCATCACACTCATATGTACAGTAAGCTTTCATATGTTATGCAGCTGAATTATTGTAATTAAGTTTTATTAAAATAAGCAGCATGTGCACTTATTTCAGTAAATGTTCATTTGCTAAGAAGTTTCATTTTTTTTCTTTCTGCCTTTAATTTTGTCTATAGAACATGTAATGCATGCTTGACTGACATTATGACATTACAACATTACATTAATAAGGCTAACAAGCGACAAAAATGATAAACTCTATGAAGGCTGCACATGTTTTTCATTACAGATACATCACTGAAGACGCGTGGGTCACCTTGTGTCTGCAATGAATGGACAATAACCATCCTGATATCTTAATATAAACATTTTAATATAAACTAATCTTCTTGTATTATATCTGAAGTGGACCATCTTAGAACTGCTACTCTATGTTCAAAATATATTTCAGGCCATTTGTGTCATACAGGCTGTTTATTTGCACATCCCTCACCTTGGCTCAAATGTGAATTGTCAGTGTTCATTTTCCTTTTAGAAACAGAAATCCAAACCCAGCAATGTATAAACATCACATGCACCTACTTCTCCAATAGAGCCAGGGCAGTGGCTGGGTTCACTCTTAGGTATTTGGAGGTTGGTTGACCATAGTCTGCCAGGTAAGTCGACCAGTCCCACACCATAAACAGGTCCAGGAGCTAGAGTGACACATGATGTTACAACACTGAGATATGCAAGAAAAGCACAGAGCATTTCATAAAAAAATACATAGTTGATGAAACCCTAACCATTTTTCAAGGTTCATCTCTTTGGTGCAAAAGCTAGATTTTCAAAGCCTGTGTATAATCAGCTTGGTGATGCAGCAGCCAACCCCAAGAAATTAAGGTAAACTTAAACTTAAACTGATATACATGTGAGGCAATGCCAGTAGCAGTGTCAAACATTGTAATCTTGGGAGACACTTGTGCTTCCTGTGTCGTTCATCGTATCACACAGAGAAACAACAGAGGGAGAGCTGCAAAGAGAATAATGGAGGGAATTAGCAACATGATGTGTGTTAAGTGTCAACAGGACCATTTAAAATGACACCTCAAACCTCCACCCCCATGACCTCTGGTTAACCTGACCCTTACCTCACCCAAACATAAAGGGCCTGTCCAGACCTTGCATTAAGATATGGTCTGGGCAATCTTATCCCATGTGGCCAGCTGTATCTGTTTTTTTAGTCAGTAAACAGCTACAAGGACAGGAGTTTTTTAATTAATGTTTTTTCTTTTTTTCTGAATGAATGAGGTAAAACTCTGCTGACACTTGAGCACTCCTGCTGTGTTCAGGCGCTCTTTAACACTACCACATGAATGCAAAGACATGCGGACAAATACGACCAAGACCACCTCAAAATGTAATCAGGGATCTGATCTCTGATTTTTTTTTTTTTTTTTTCTGTTTTTTAAACAGGCTTAAAATTAACTGTCTGATCTGGGTGATCCGATCATTTAAAAGACAGGAGTAAACACCCCCAGGACGCATTGAAATCGTATATAAGAGATCCAATCACTGACCAGAAGGTCTGAGTCTTTGGCAGTGTGAATGCAATTCGTCCTGAGTCACATTAAAGATGGGCTATTCTGTACTCTATTGTGGTGCTCCCGTGTCATTGAAGTTTTGCCTCCCTCATTCAGAAAAAAAACATTAGTAATGAGAGCCATTTAAAGTCAACACATAAAACAGTGCTGTTCTCAGTTCTGGAGCAGCTGTAGTGGTCCATTTAAGACAGCAGCTGTTATAATATTCTACTGAGCCCCTGATGATGTCTGGGTTTATTTACATACAGAGCACCAAAATCAGATCAGATATGGAGATGCATAAAGTAGGCCACGGATTGCCCAGATCGGATTGGTTACATAATAATAGCTATTATATATATTATATACCTATTAGTATAATAGTTTATAATCTGGGTGAGGTTAGGGACAGGTTGACCAGAGGTCATGGGGGTGAAGGGGTAGGGGTGTTGCTGTTTACACTCATGATGTAGTTAAACATGTTACTCCAGCTTCTCTTAATTGGGTCCCTTTAAAATCTAGAATAGAATTTAAAATTCTCCTCATTACATACAAGGCCCTTAAAAGCCTAGTTATCCCAACAGATCACTTCAAGTGTGGGCTTACTTGTGGCTCCTAGAGTTTCAAAAAGATGAATGGGAGGTAGAGCCTTCAGCTATCATGCCCCTCTCCTGTGAAACCAGCTCCCAGTATGGGTTCTGAAGGCAGACACCGTCTTTTCTCCAGCACCAAGCTCATGTCCTCTGATTTCTTCTCTATTACTACTAATGCAATTCTGTGGTACTACTGCACATGTTAACTGCTGTGTGTCCCTCTCTCCATCTCCCCTCCCATCCCCTTCTCCTTTTACTGTCTCTACCTGAAACTCTCCCTTATTCTCTTTGCAGCTCCCTCAGTTCTCTATGGCACAGTGTGCGCATACAAACACACATGCACACACACATCTACATATACATATATATAAAAGAACAAATCAACACGAGTTCCAAATACAATAATTTGTGCAGCTAACTTCACACAACTCAATCTTCTGTACTAGTCAGCAAGACACATCATACCTGTCGTAGGTCAATAAAGGCCAGCTGAAGCGTGTCTCCTTGAAAACCAGGGACTGGTTCTGAGCTGGCAAACACTGAGAAAAAATAAAAACACCACCAATCATTTCAGACTTTGTACATTAGAGTACAGTACAGTTTGTCATAAGCTATTTTTGTTGAGACCATTATTTTAAAACACAACAAAGTTTTTATAAGGAAAAGTTTTCAGTTACAAATCCCTTAATTTTCATTATTTAGGAGGTGTGACAATGTATCTACTGAGAGTCTAAGATAAAGAAAACACAAACAACCAAACTCTGAAGTGATTTAACGATTTCTATCATCATGAGTCAGCATTAAATTCATTCATACTCACATTCACACTGAATGACATCTAAGTTGAATTGCTGAATGGCCCCCATACTGATCTGTTTGAGTTCCGTGTCCAGCAGCATCTGCATCAGTGATGTTGACAGATGCTTACAGGCTGACATACAAGCTGTTTGGGCCACTTTCCCCTGCATAGAGAGCGATAGCAGCATGAGGGAGGTACAGAGAGGATGCAAACGAAGGGAATAGATGAAAGAGATTAGGATGGGGGCAAGGACAACAGAGAATGCAAACAATTCAAGGCTAAATGGTCAAAGAATAAAAGGATGGCTTGTGACAATAAGATAAAAGGTAAAATAGAAATATGGGGGGTAAGACTGGCAAAGGTTAGGTATTATCATCAAAACCTGGAAGAACTGCTGGTATAAGTATATAAGCATACAGTCTGGTCAAAATATGTATAAGTCATAACAATAACCAACCATATAGAGGACTATCCAGCCCAAGAGTCCTATAGGTTCTGGAAAAAGGTAAAGAGCTACATTTTTCAGTTTTCTTCAGTTTTCAAAAGTTCAATAAACCACCTTTCTATCTAGATAATTTTATGATGTCAGTGCTCACTTGGACAAAATGTCGTCATATTTTATCCCCTTCACCTGGTTCTCAGCAATCATGCTTTCTTGGCACGTAAGCACTAGAAAAGATTTGCTTAAATTTGTCTTTTTCTAATTCTAATCATTTTCCCTTCTAAAAAGCCATTTTTGTCTTGGACCTAGCAACTTTTAGAAATTCAATATCCACTACGTACACAGTCCGTCTATTGTGCACCATCCTTTAGGTTTCATATTGTAATGACTTCACTTGACCCTAGAAATGACTAACAAGGTACATGCCAATAGACAATATTTCCAAGATGAAAACATTCCCAACCCTTGATCTCACATAATGTAAAGCTACTATGCAATAATGAAAATTCCAATAATTATGCATTAATTTTTTTGTTTTTTTCTGTAAAACATAATACATTAAAAAGAGGACAAAAACCACAAACCACAGCCAAACACATGCAGGTTACCTCAATTGAAAATGCTCATGTTAAAATCCACAAACCTTATTAGCATGTTTACGTTCACCATTTGAGGTCCTGTGATTTGTGGGATCTAGATTTCAATATCCACACTTAAATGTGTGGAATTGCTACAAGTTAATCATAACTCAAATACACTAACAATAACTTTGAATAAATCAGTAAATTGTAAAGTGTTTGTGGAAAACAGGAGGAGAACAGCAGCACAATTTTTCTTTTTTTATCACACTCATGCAGTAACACACAGCTTTGATGTGGTGAACCCATGGTCAAGCATAATAAAATGTATCAAATACAACACATCAAATACAACATATCAACTGTCTAAACTAAGAAATTGTATGGATGTTTGAAAACATGCTTTCAAAAGGATTGCACGTTATTTAAACACATTACAAGTTGATTTTTAACCCCATGAGTCACAGATTCTTGAAATAAGAAAGTCAATGTGTGTATTTCACTTCCCAAAAGAAAAAAATGCTTCTTTTCCTATAGCTTCATAACATGCACATGGCATGCCAGCCACTGTGTCCACACAAAAAACATATTTGTTCACACTTGAACTAACACAGAGTCTGCTACAACAACTTTCTATGAAAACAGTTTTGGCCCTTTGTTTTTGCGACGTTTGCAATTTCAAAAATAATGAGAAAAACAAGCTTTGGGAAACCAGTGACAAATTTAGTTCTGGTATGAGTTCTAAAGCCACATTAAATTATTTAGATGTATAGGTATAAGTTGAGAAGTTGTGAAGTAAGAGGCAGTGGCAAAATACCCTAATCTCAATTAGCTTTACACCAAATGTGGTACTGACAAAAAAGTCAGAACGTGTCAGGAGGTTTCCCATGGCCAAGTGCCATGCATGACCTGCACGCATTACCTTGTAGTCTAACTACCTTTGGCCTGTGTATTGGTAAAATATATCTCCACATAGCTATTGTAAATATCTCAATGAGTGCAGCAAGTTTCTGCAAACTGCCCAATAATTGTGATAGTGTGAAAAAAGGTGAAAAAGAAGGATTGAAGAGATAAAGAGTAAAGGACAAGCAAGTACAATGATACTGGCAATGTTTTTTTTTAACCAGTTATCTCATATTAAGCAGGCAATATATCATATCAAGCAAGAGGCAGAAAGAAGCAGGGTTACTGTATTTAGTGGTAGCAGGCATTCACATGGAGGAGGGAAGATGTTTTGCTCATTAAGAGTAAGGTCATCCTGCAAGGAAACACCTTCTCAAACGGAAACAGATTACTTAGAATCCTCCTCAGAAGCCTACATTCTTGGCTTGATGCCGCACACACAAAAATTAAATTTAGAGTACAAAAGTCTTAGATGGTTTGTTACACAGAAGTCTCTAAAAGTAGGAGGAGACTGCAAGTAGTCAGTGTACCTAATGATGCAGTGTGCATGTCAGGTGACAATTCTTGCTGTCTTGGTTAAGAAAATGTGATCTTGTGAGCTCATGAAACTTGCAACCTGCCTTACCTTCTTAATAAAAACATGTAACTGGAGAAATGCAGGCAAACACAAAATGATGTATAGCTTTAAAGTGAGAATTTGAGTTAATATTTTGTTGCACATGTTGCCCAGTTCAAATCAAAATCCTAAAGCCATAAGACAGTTTTGCCTCACTACAGAAACAAAATCTACCCTTTGTAAGCAAGATACAGCAAAAAAAATCTATATTGAAACCATGCCATATAGAAAAGGTGGATGAATTTTATTTTACAAGAAAGGTTCAAATAGAGAATAAGCTTTCTTGGTAAGTATCTTGAAACTACTAGAGTATACACTGTATAGTAGGTACGAAAAGATTAAACAATCAGGGTTTCAGAACATGTTAAACCTGTTCCTTTATGTGGAGTTTCCAACCTATACTGTGCCACTTGTATACAATTTTGGAAAGTGACAAATGTGAGAGTAAAGAGATAAAAATCACAGAAAACCCTAACTGCATTAGTGCACACAAACTTATAAGTGGTTTGTTCAGTATCAAATTCTCATAAAGCTTTTTTCAGATATTTCTACCTGTCTTCACCTAACAAGAAGCTTATAGCAAATAGTGATTTGTTCCCTACATATACCAACTATCTCCTTCTGGAAGGTTCTGGAATCTGGAAGGTTTTTGTTTAGATGAATGGGTCATTTTCATGTTGTACTGTCCAGTTCTACTTCAGTCTTAACTTTATTCATAGACAGTCTCACATGTGCCTCAATAACAGTCTGATAACAGTATAATAATGATGGATTCTATGATGGTGAGCTGACTAGGTCCTGCTGCAGCAAAATATCCACATCTATCTACACTATTCAAACTACAAGACACTTCCACTTCCATGCTTTACAGTTGATATGAGGTTCTTTTCCTAGAATGCTGTATGTATCATGTCCTTTGTTTAGGTGTTTTAAATTAATCTGTCCAAAAGACTTTATTATCTTAGAGAGCAAAGATTTCCTCCTTGCACGCCTACAATGTAAGTTAAACTTGCACAGTCTCTTTCTGATTGTAGAGGCATGCACTTTCACATCAACACTAGCTTGGACGGCTGGACCTGGGCATGTTGTTTTGAATGTCCTCCACTTGTACAATATTTGGAATGGCAGATTTAAAATTTTTCGAGATCTTTTTAAATCCCTCGCCAGACTCATAAGCTGCTGCAATCTGCAATTCTGATGGTCTCAGACAGCTCATTCAATCTCACCCTGGCGTTCATTCTCACATCAACAGCCAAGAGCATACCAAACTGAACGTCTGAGGTTTAAATAGGGCAAGCCTCCTTCAAAATGCTGAGTAACAATGTCCCAATGATGTGCACCTGATGTGATACAACCATGTGTAATTTTAGCCATTTTAAGTGGGGATAAATGTTGGGGTCCTTATTAATTGCACTTTTTTTTTTTTTAACTTATAAAATTTGTCAAACATGTGCATGCGTTTCATGTCCTCTCTGCCCATAAAATGGCAAACGTGTTGTATAATCCAGGCCGATTTACTCACCGACATTGATGCATGGTCATTGTTGTTATTCTGAGCAGGGAACCCCAAACCAACCAAAAATGGAAGAAGGGGAGGGAAAAAGGGAAAGGACAGGAAAAGAAATGTGGCAATAATAAATGGACAGGAGGAGGTAAATTCAACTAGAGATATGTTGCATGCTTCACAAGTGAAATTAACCAAGGAGAGGAACAAATCAGTCACAGCACTGTTCATGAAAGAAAGTGTGAGTGGGGATACGGCAGACATTCTTGACAAACAAATTGAGCTGGAACTTATTCCACACAATGACAGATGTCAGAGAGAAGAGCAAGCGAGTCACCCATTGAGAAAGGATAATGGGAGAGGAGTGAACAAGCTACAGTTGTCAGTTATCTGGTCCAAAAAACAGTTCCTGACAACGTCCATCACACTTTGCTATCACTAAGTGTAACTTGAGGTGAAGATAATTTCAAAAGAAGTTTACCAGTTAGTAATTACCATGCATTTGCACAGATCCACAATGCACAACATAAGTGCAACTCAAATGAACAATGCAAACAATTCCTCTTCAGACGGTATATCTATTTTAATAGGGATGTAATGAACACATAGAAAGCAGCAGAAAAATGGGGGTATGGGGAAATTAAGCTGAAAAAAAGAATGATCACATCCCCATTCTTGAAGAGAACACAATCCACATAACAGACATTTGGAAACAGCTAAAATGAGACTGAAAACCAAAAACAGAATGTCCCACAGTCCCCAGTGAGATGTGGAAGTTTCTATTGATCAGGATTAGTGGGTGGATCAAACTCACCGGTAGGTGTGTGAAAACCTGGAAAGTGGAACGCAGGAAGTTGATCAGGTCCATGAGGTATCCTGAGGCTCGGCCATCTGACTCAGCCATGCCCCATTCATAGTCGGCTAGCTGGATGAACTCGTCAATTTTCTGGTTTAATTTGGTATAAATTTCTCCCTCTGCAGCATGGCGAGCATCCTAGAAAATGATATTTCATAAGGGTTAATTAAACTAAGCAGAGTTTTAAATATTGTTTTACCTACAATGTTCCAGGTATGGTGGCACAAAGCTCACATTCATTCAGTTAATTCAAGCTGCCTCAACTTTGACATGACATCTGAGAAGTGGAATTTTGAGTTCTTCCTCGCAGCTGTTGAAAGCTCCTGTCAGAGCAGGTCTTTAAAAATCTACAGCCATAGCAACCATTAGCTACCATTATTAAGAGTTGTCTTGTCTTTTGTTCTTTTTTAAATCCAGTTAAAATGTCATTTATTATTCTATTACACATGTATGAAAAACCACAGACATTGAACTGAATATATACAGACAAATATGAGACAGTTTGATGACAGCATCTGTGATAAGCACTTTGTTTTTATTTGTTTTTTTCCAAATTAGCATTAGAAAAAATCGCCTAGATGATCCCGAACCAGGCAACACTCAACTCTAGTTTTGCCTATGATATCAAAAAGATACAGAAGGTCTTTCCTTCCTTCTGCTGTTAGGCTTCAAAACGAGCACTCCTAATATGTGCAATATTATTACACCTGTGTAATAACACTAGTCTGTGCAATATCTGACTATTCTATCTCTGCCATTTCTGCATGCTGTTGGAAACTGCAATTTCCCCATTGTGGGACAAATAAAGGCTTTATTTGGCTTCTTATTCTTAAATAATCCGGCAACACCAAACACCACAACAAAAATGTACATTAAAATCACATTTTACCTTGAATGTGGACAAGCCATAGAGTCTTGTGGTGTGAACTGTTTCAGGGGAAACATTGGTGATGTTTGTTATAAACTCCTCCAGGTACCTGCAGGCCTGCTCCAGGTGGGTGGTGTTAATGATGATCTGCACCAGCTATAGAAGGAAAAGTTGCAGTTTTTAGCTTGATTTATAATAATGTAAGAATCTAAGGAGAGTGTGTGCTGCAGGCGCCATGCAGTGCTTCCTCTAGGTTTACAGCTTTGAGGGGGTGGGGTTGGGGGGCAGTAATGATGCAACTGAGACAACGCAGACAACTGAGCAATCGTAGCATTTCTTCTCAGTTTATTCTACCATTTTAGTCTGTCTTTCAGGGGGTTGACACAACATATTTTTGGAGGTGAAACTCTGCCATTCATGATCCAGAGAGCAGAGGAGAATTCTAGACATGACATGCCAGCGTGTAAATAAGATAATGACATAATGTTATTTAGTTTGTTTAATAAATGAGGTTTAGACATGTTATATAGGAAATGTAACCTTAAATAACGTCTGTTGTGACTGCACTTTACAGAAGATAAAATAAAGATTATGGCCAAAATGATAATCATGATTATTTTGATCAATATTGAGATCACGATTAATTATCACGATTATTTGTTTATTTCAGCCAAAACAAATTTTATTGTCACACAGTCTATTTTAACTGCTTTCACATCTATATTTTGCACGCTAAACCAAAAATGCACCCACACAATGGATGACACTCCGACCCCGGGACAAGCCCCTCGGCTGGCCTCTGCTACGTTAGACATTGTTTATAGCCTTATGTACGGAACAAACGGGTCTGGGCCCAGGGTAGAGGTGGGGCCCAGAACTGGACTCTCATTAAATTATGGAATAATTAAATATATATATATACATTACAATGGGCCTATTTGTGGGGGAAAAAAATGTAATATCTGAGTTACATAAAAGCGTTTTATTTGTTTTCTTCCCAATTGTCCTTGAAATAGTGGTCAAGAACCCCCCCCATTCCCACCACAAAAATGGTTTGGCCACTGATCAAATTTTGATGTTGCCGTTTGAGTTCAGTACGCTCAAAATGTCCGGTCAGCACAAGTATGATGCTCAGAAAAGGAAAGAAAAGAGAAGAAGAAACTAGAGGCCCTAAAAATTTTCTTAACAAATATTTAAATAAAAGTGGTGACGGTGAAGCTGGCACTTGTAAAGTGAACTAAGAGCAATGTAAGAAACAGCGCAGCCAACGTTTACCAGCCTCGTAATGTATTGTAGTGCTAATGTTAACGTCCATTCGCTTGTATAAAAGCACAACACGTAAAAGATTATCTCGTCCCGGGCCCAGGCAAGACTGTTAGCTGGTCTGGCCTTATGACCGACTGCTATCTGTTGTGAAATTTCCCCCACGTTACTCTGGTCTCTGTCACTGTCCACATCTAGAAACTACGCTGCACGGTGCAGGGATCCACTCTGACTGGCTCATGGAGGCACGTGATCAGACCGTGGTTTACGGAGCGCTCACTGGGAGCGCTAGATTGGCTTTGCAAAAACAAACAAACAAACAAAAAAAATCTTGACGTGGAGCATTCTATGAACGGAATAACGCAAAATAAATATCGCTCGATCACGCAAATTTGATCGTGGGAAGCCAAAATCGGGATCGTGATTAAAATTCGATTAACTGTGCAGCCCTACTACATAATATCAGGCAGGTGGTCATAATGTTATTCCTGATCAGTATATACTTGTGTGCGGATGTGCTGTTTATAAATATGTCGCTAAACTTTAACATTGTAATATTTAGCTGTGTTAGGTTTCTTTGTGTTCTTCATACAATGTTGAGTTGAACTGAATGGGGCTGTTGAGTGGGGAGGTGCTATGACGTAAGGAAAGGGTGTATGGCCCGGAGCTATCTATCAATCTGGACTAAACTAGAACTAAAAACTCCATCATAATGATAAGTGTGCATGATTTGTTCTCACCTCAGTCAGTCCTATGTGAGGTTTCTTGATAAGGTTTTGCAGGCAGCTGCTAAGAGTTCTTGTCAGAAGTAAGTTGGTTGATTTTCGCAACATGTCATCAATCTCTGTTGAACTGGACACACAAAGAAGTTTAGGCTCAGCAAGTTCAGATAGCTTACAGTTGCACAACAAAAAAAGGGAAAATTAAATCTGTAGAAATTTCTTAGGGATCCCATCATACTATGAAACAAAAATATGATATTTGTGTATTTGTTTATTCAGGAAAATGAAACATTATATATCTGTCAGTTGCAAAAGTACTTGCAAAAGTAAGTGCACCAGAATTGTTTGCAATCAGCGTGATGAAACTCAAAAAGTGGATGATTTAGTTTAGTTTAGTTTATTCGGACAGCATGCACTTAAATTAATCTCTTTATATATATATATATATATATATAAAGAGATTATATATATATATATATATATATATATATAAAGAAAATTATATGCGCCCCAGATTTAGCAGAAGCTAATTTCCATCTGTAGTCTTACATAAAACATAAAATAGACACCACATAAAAACGAGATAACCTTATGTACACACTCCTACCTAACCTAACCCTAACTGGATTCTTTTTGTCTACCATCAGGACTTCTCAGGACTCAATCTGCTAATGTTCTGGGTCATTTTTAAGGCAGAAGTGTAGAAAAGGAAGGGTGAAGGTGCAAATCTTTTAAGTGGCAGCATATGTTGACGTACCTGCGATGAAGCGACTCGGAGAACTTCAGGCTGGCATAAATGAACTCTTTAACCTGTGTGTAGATCTGAGGAACAGACTGGGACATAGGCAGCTTCTTCGGAAAGTCTTGCTACTTACACACAAAAATACACAAAACACAGACAAAACAACAGGATTAAATGATGATTAAATGCAGGTTATCTCTTTTATGTGACTGTAAGAACATGCAAATTAATGTACAGGTTTGTGAGTCTGGTGCTTGAACTTGTTACCTTCTCTATCTCTGCATCATGGAAGGGAAAGCGGCTCACAACCAGTTTGTACTCCTCTTCTGTATCCACTGGGATGGGACTGTAGTTGTCACACTCAAAGATTTCCCTGAGGGAAATAAAGGTTATCAGGTAATTCTCATGGTGGCTTGTTCATGTGTAAATAAAACATAAATTGATATTAAACTTTTGTGAGTGACCTAATTCATTAATATAGATACTGATAAGATGTTTGAGCAATGTAACAACATTAAACACAAACCCTTTCACCAGTTTTTTGGATCAAGTGCATCTTTCTTTAATTCCTGTAATTTTTGCCTAAAACGCCTAAAAAAGGCATGCCCGTAGTTTATTTGCATTAATAGGAGTACAAGCTTGGTTTTGGCCTCTTTTGAAAATTAACATTGAATTTTTTTCCCCAACAGAATCTGTCTAAGAATGTTTTTTTCTATTTTTTTTCCAATAATATTTGGCTTCAAAATGACTGTAGTTTGATGATGTGGATTGGAAAACACAATGGGACCACATTTTAGTCTAGTCTTACCTAGTCCCATATCAAATCTGACAATGATACTACAGAAAATTAGTATTTTATGAAGTTTTTGTCCAAGGACAACACCAGCCGTGCCAAAACAGTGACAAAACTGTGCCATCTGGATACCCTGGTAACCAGTCAGTCATGATCTTGTGCTCAAATGAAAGGTTACACTTACACGCCTACTGTTTCTGCAGTAAAGATATGGACACAACAACTGGACCCACGGCAATGTAACAGGACCCTTTCTATTGTGAGTTTTATCTGCTCATGGAATACTGTGAGGCGCAATAACTGAGTTGTATATATTTGTTTGTTGGGACTGGTATGGCATAAGTGTTCACTGAGCCTGCAGTTATGATTATATCCTGAAATGGTATGCATTATTATATTCTCAAGAAATTAAACTTTCCAGTGATGAATTACATGTGTTGGCACACAAACAGGGGGGCTAATTTAATCCCCGGTCTAATTGCAAAAATAGCAGACAGCCTGCAGACGGGTCATCAGAACAGTAAAGGGTTAAGTGCTTACTATTAAGTTTAAAAACTCCAACAACACAAAACAACAACAGGAAAAAAACAAACAAGAAACAACAATTAAGGCAAAACTGCACTTTAAGGTCAAAATCTCAATGGTTTTAGAATAAAGTTGCTCTTAATATTCATTTAAGATTGTTAACTCTTCTCCCTAAACCTGAAAGTAGGGTTGGGTATCGCTTGAATTTGAACGATTCCGATTCCAATTCCTTGTTTCGATTCCGATTCCTAACGATTCTCGATTCCGATTCTTTTAAGAGGCAGGGTCAAAAAAAGTTTAGGATATTTTAAATGAGATAGCTAGCCAGCGGTCTTTCTGAAGGAAATAGTCTGACCTTCTCCATCAATTTTTATTCAATGAACTTTTTCCTTTTTATGAGCCTACTATGAATTTCTCTCAGGGCTGTTTTCAAATATAATTTATGAAAATATTTTCACAGGGAAAATCTCATGAAAACACATTTGCACATGAGTGTATGATGCTGCAGGTACTTAAACATGTTACTGTGCTTCTGTACTGTATCTTCTTGCCGTTATGGTGAACGGAGTAGACGCAGCACATCGCGGAGTCGTGGAGTCATCAGCCTGGCTAACGTTCGCAATCTCAGGTCGTAAATTGTCTATGAAAAAAAATATGTGGGCTACTTTGTTAGCTGCCGCAAGATGTTAATGTTGGCGCAAGACATATTATTTAATGTATATGTATTGTTTCGGACTGCAGTGTAGTCACTGCGGTGCCAGAATGGGGGTCGGAGCTAGAGCCGGAGGAAGAGGCAGCGGAGAACGGCCGGCGCAGCGCACCAAAGACGGGTCACACATTTATTTGTACTCCATGAACTCCGTGCACCCTCCTATGCACGAAACAATCTTATTGCAGATGTTGCATTTTGCCGAGACATTTTGTTTAGAAAAGTGAAGCCACACTTTGGACCTCCGACGCATGTTATCCATGTTCAAATAGACGTACGGTTAAGCCAACACTTCCAGTGGACGCTTCTTCGTTGGTGTTCAGCGGTTTCTTCTTCCGGTCAGCGAACCGGGAATCAAAACTAGGAATCGAAAATTAAACTTTTAAACGATTCTGGGAAAATCGCAAAGCTAGTCCCGGTTCCAATCGATTCTCGATTCTCGATACCCAACCCTACCTGAAAGGGGATAGTTATAGTACAAACATGCCATTCTAACTTACAGTCACACATGAATGAAGCTCACCTGAAAACCAGTGCCCATTTCTTCAGCAGAGTTTCATTGTACTGGTCTCTGACCTCAAACAGCAGGTCAAATAACCGGTTCACTGGGAAGCCATAAATCTGCACACGTATACAGAATACCAAATGTGTTTGTAAGAGTTGTTCTGCACACATACGCGTCACACAACTAAGTGTCAAATTAAGGACAGTTCTGAACTAACCTGTAGTGTGTCAGCAAAGATGACTATGAGATTCTTTAGTTCAAGGACTAGGTCTGGATCATCACAGTATGACTGGAGATAAAGAAAACAACAAAAAAACATATGGATGATGCATATATCATTTTTAAAATGTGTGTAAAATGCGGCTATGAAATATAGGATGCAAAAGACATATACACACAGTACATAGGAACAGCTTGTTAAGGAAAAAATAAAGCCCAATCAAACTAATGAAATGAAAAAGTCTTCAGATCCCTAGCTGTGGCACACTGGACAAGAGCATGCAGAACCCACGTAGGATCCTGCGCCTTAACCAAAATGTCACACTCTCAGAGACACATGCTGCCATTAGCAACTGCCTCTGCTCAAACCTTGACTGTATCCTTATATTATGTCTATTTATCATTCAGTGAATGGTCATTAGCAGTGTGTGTGCGTGTGTGTGTCCCTACAGAGTGTGTGCGGAGCACAGCGATAATCTTGGAGAGGGCCATGTTCCACAGTTCATCCGTAAAAGCTCTTGTCACCAGCCCCTGGGTCGCATGCAGGATATGGTCCTCCACCACAAAGAACCTGATGACATGCACACAAAAAACACACATACTTTTAAATTTCATACTGAGACAGACAAAACTGTCTGACACACATACCATCATATGAGATGAATAGCTTACCCTACAATCTGATTGAAATATCTTCTGTAGCCTTCCACTGTCTCGTGCTGAACACAAAAAAACACAAAGTCATGTCAAACACAGGTGCATGAAACAATACAAGCTGTAGAAAAAGGTTCCCTCGGTAAATGTACCAAGGCATCATCTAGCAATTTTCTGCACTCTATCCTCCCTAACTATATATCCTTTTGTTTTACTAATTGACCTACAGGGATTCACTGAACAGCCTTAACAACACTCCCACTCTAATACTATAGAATTAATGAACCCCCCAGTAGTCTTGATACTAGCTATTTATTTAGATGCATATGATGTTCGCTTGGGTCTGCCTCTATTTGATAAAATTTGTCTGACCTGATTACTGATATGAGAAGCTTTGTTTCTCCCCCTTCAGCACATCTGTTGATTTGTTTGACAAATTTTCTTTTGCAGTACCAAGTTAGAAACAATGTTTTTCCTGCCATGATTTATTTTCTGATGATTATTGTCAGTCAGTCAGTCATTTTCTAAACCCGTTTAGTCCTGTTAGGGGTCACGGGGGTCTGCTGGAGCCTATCCCAGCTGTCATCGGGCGAGAGGCAGGGGTACACCCTGGACAGGTCGCCAGTCCATCGCAGGGCCAACATTCACACTCACACTCACACCTACGGGCAATTTAGAATCACCAATTAACCTAAAGAGCATGTCTTTGGATGGTGGGAGGAAGCCGGAGTACCCGGAGAGAACCCACGCAGACACAGGGAGAACATGCAAACTCCGCACAGATGATTATTGTGTTATATCAAAATATAGTTAATATTATACTAAGAAATCCAGAATGAATTAGTTCATCAGCATAAAAGAAAGTTGTATATTCTTCCTTGAAACAAAGAGAAAAGGAAGTGAATCTACAACATGAAAAGGCTGGTTTCCTGCACCAAATAACCCATAGAACCCAAGGTCATGAAACAGCCTGACTGCCTTTGTCCAGTGTTTTGAGTTTTTTGACACAGTGATCTACAGCCCTTTTGTTTTATGCCCATTCGGCTTTTGGCTTGAAGCAGCATGTCATGTATGTACTCTTGCCTCATTGACTTTTTGACATTGATTTTTTGTTTATAGTTTCTTCCCATCCGTTTCATTTTCTTAAGGTTCTTGTTCTTTTGTGACTTTAGCACATTTTACTTTTTATTTGGAAAGAGTCAAGATAACCTCAAGAGTGCCTTACGCTTAGTAGTTATTACACTAACTTCATTTCCCTTTGAGGAGTTTGAAAGTTTTTGTAATAGATCCAAAATGCTACCTCCATTTAGAATCAAGGGATAGTCAGTGACAACAGAAAGTGTTTAACATCCAGTGTAAGAACATTTAGTCTGTGTTTCTGTTCAGATCTTGCATAAACATCTGACCTGGGTAATCTAATCACCAGTGGCTTTATTAGGTGTGCTCACACCTGGCAGTGAAATGCATCTCCTCATACGTCTCCAGCCAATCTGATCTTAGTTTTGCGCTCTGTACGCAAATAAACACCGACATCATTTGGGGGGCAGTAAAATATTTCAACTGCTACTGTCTCTAATGGATATCTGGCAGTGTGTCAAAACCACAAACATGGGTCTTTTGTCTGTGCATTATGACTTGGGCACACGTTATCATTTGTTGATATCAGCAGTTATTTTTGAGACCCGCACAAATGTCACTCTAACCCTGGTACCTTCTGTACGCACCGTAATCTCCAGTAATAAAAGTGAATAAAGACACCAGCTCCTTATACACCACCATGATCGAATCAATAATTAACCAGATGCTGTAAATTTTTAATGACAGAATCACACACAGTTTCCTTTTTTAATACTTACTTTACATACTTTTTAAATTTTTAATTCTTGTTTAGATTATTTATTGTTAAGTAAGTAACAGCTACACAGATGGAATATTTTAAAAGGCTCTCATTACAACAAGCATCACTTACAATGCCTTTTCCTTTTCTGGCGACCATTTATAACAGCGGCTGTGTATTTCTCTTTTCTGAATTAGTCAAAACTTTACTAGTGTAAGAGCACCCCATGTGCGGGCATTGTGTGTTCACACTACCAAATAAAGTGGTCAAATGTGACCACCTCCAAATGTGGACGGAGATCCCTCCAATGCATCCTCAATGTGTCTAGGATGTGTTCACACCTTTACTTTACACTGGTCACCCGTGATTGGATTCCACAAGATGGCTGTCATTTAACGTTAACGTTATATAATGAGAGAAACGCAAACAGTCTACTTATATTAAATGCTTTCATTTGTTAATTCATGTTTAGATTTATCCATTATTTAGTTAGTTAACAGCAACAAGGACAGGATATTTTAAAAGGCTCTTATTACTAATGAACAGACATCACTTGGTTTTTCCTTTTCTGGTGATCATTTATAACAGCAGCTACATATTTTTTTCTGAATGAATGAGATAAAACTCTACTGACGCAGGAGCATCCCTGCTGAGTAAGCAGTCTTTAATGTGACTCAGGACACACTGCATTCACACTACCAAAGGAATGTGGATAAATGCAGACAAATGAGATCCAGACCACCTTCAAATCTGATCTCAGTGTGGCCTAGATATGTTCACACCTGTACTTTACATTGGTCACTTGTAATGGAATTCCCCAGGACAGATCTTAGTGTCATTTTACCATGACATGCAGAATATGTAAGTCAGTCCTGAAATACAACAAACGTACTACTGTACTGCACACTCATCTAAAAAGGCATCCACTAACTTCAAATCCTCTCAGTGGCAGTTAATTAACAACAAGGTAACAAATTACTTACAGTAACAGAGAAAACAAGGCTGTATATTAACAATTTGCTGGTAAATTTTATTATTAGACCTTCAGTTGCAATACACAGAAAAGATTCTTTTTTTTTTTGGTATCCTGGATACACTATATCTTACGCTGTGAAATACTATTAAATGTTCATATGTTTCTGTCCAGTTCTGTTGTGTTCTATTGGTTGACATTGTTGCTATGACTGTAGTTTTTTTTTAATTTGCCAAGTAAGAGCCGTGTATAAGTGTCAGGCTGACGGTGTGTATGGTGCTGACGTGGACTACGCTAGACCGTGTTCAAGTTTCAATAAACTTGCAGAAAAGCCTCCGTAGTTTCCGTTGGGTGAGATACTACAATACAGTATTCAGGTCAAGAATATATTGTTGTTATTGTTGCAAAGTATTACTGTGTTTTTATGCATGATGTCATCAACTAGTCGATTCGGCATTTCACCACATTAGTCAAAAATTTGAAATCGTTCAATCGCTAGTACCTTGCTAATGTTTTCCTTGGTTTGTCTGGCAGGTGAATAGTGCCAGAAAGTACATTTTTTCTTTTCTTTTAGCATTTTTTTTTGACTTTGTGTAATTCTTCCGTTTCCTAATTATCTCTGGAGTGTAGTGGTCTGCTGGGAAGACACTGACTGGGAGAAGATGTGTGCAGCATGCATCCTGAAGGACACAGAAAGCCTGACACACTGCATCACAGAGTAGAACAGTAGTGGGTAAATTAATTGATAAAATGTTTCAGGATACTGAAACTCCCCTTCCCCACCCACCAGAACTATAACCAGTCTGCACTCCAGCGATGTGCTCTATTGCTGCCAACTCACTCCTCTCCCCCAGCATCGACAACATCTTCTGGACTGTGCGCTCCCTATTCCTCTCCACCATGTACACACATGATTTCCATAATAAGAGAAGCAGCTGCCATATCCAGAAGCACTCAAATGATATCAGACAGGAACGATCCGGAATACAGGGAGGTGGTCAAGAACTAACGACTGATATGAACTCAATCACAATCTCATCAACGCCTCCCAAACAAAAGAGATGGTGACTGACTTTTGCATGAAGGTTTCACAGACTGCACTGGTGAACATACAGGGATTGGACGTTGAGATAGCAAATGAATACAAAGACCTGGGCATTCACTTGAACAATGAACTAGGCTGGTTGGACAACACTAGTATCCTGTACAAGGAGGACCAAAGTTGCTGAGGTCCATTGTA